>CAXIVR010000011.1:80638154-82045654 GCA_964035755.1 Teleogryllus oceanicus
ATATATTGTATATTAATATTTTCGACAATGCGTAACTTTTGTGAGGCAATGTTTACACCGATGGTGAGATAAATGATATTGTAGTATTACATGTAATATTAATACTTGTATTTATTATTTTTACAACATGTGTATTGTGCATACATTTTGGAAAAAAAAAAGGTTTTTAAAACCTTAAAAAATTGTTTCATAAAAAATTGTTTTGTTATAAGAAATTTTATCTGGTATATAAATTGAAGAGTTATAAAGAAACAAAAAGTTAGAAAATACCAGTTTCGCCCTGAGTAAGCACGAGGTTTGAGAGATCGGAAACTTGGGGTTTTAACTAGTGTCTTGGTACATTCAACATAATCAAAAAAAAAGTTTTTATAATCTTCCAGGTAAAATGTATCTACCAACTGGACTAGAATGTCCAAATCCTCTCATTTTTTAACAAATTTATTAGAGTTGTAATAAAATATTTAAAATGTAGAAAATTTTAATTTTACTTTAAAAAAATAAAAAAATATAATAGTTACGAAGCACAAATTGTTGGGAATTACAAAATCGATACCTAGATTAGATTAATAATTTAATGCGATTTAACGTAGAAAATACAGAAAGAAAATCTTCAAGTTCATGTTTAAACGTCAATTTCTTATTACTCGCTGCCCTACTAACACCTCGACCGTCCACGTCTCCTTTCGGCGCTCACTCAATCACCCTCTCACTCAGCCACCGCCTCCTCCCCGTCCTCGGCGAGCTCGTTCGCGCACAGAAGGCAGAGGACAGATTCCAGAGGACGCGGTGGTAGGCGACGAGGGCCGGCGAATCGAAGACCATGCGTGCAGGATCGCGGCCCCACCCCGCATGCCTCACCTCGCTCCCCCTCCTTCCCGCCACATCCCCCACATTCCTCTCCCGCAATCCCCGCACCCCACCGCTCCCTCCACCCCCATCAAAGAACCCGCCCTGCCCCTCTCTCACCCACCCCGCCTCATCCCGACTGGTACTCAATGAATATTTCATGGGCAGGCCGCGGGACAGTCCGAATAAAGACTGTGTAGCGCTGCCTATGTACGAAACCGCTTACGTGCCCCCCTCAGACGGCTCAAACATCACCAAATGCGCGTGTAGCATTGAATATTTGGGGACATAAGCAATTCTTTCTACAAAAAAAGAAAGGAAAATGAATGTTGTGTGCACAAAAATAAATCAGAAGACAACTAATACGTATTATTTTGTTTAAAATTATTTAACATGCTTTTACGTTTCTTGTTTTAATGCTATTTTTTCTTGTTTAATATCTGAATGAAGCGCTACAATACTTACCCGTTTTTCTTCGTAAGATTAAAGTAAATATTAAATAAGAAGCATAAAATTGGTATGAACTGAATATAATAATTTTATGCCATGGGATTTATTCGTTTTAAAAATGTATAATAAAAACGGATTTTTTCTTATATTATTTTAAAATCTTTAATGGAAAATTTTTTCATATTGATTGTTGAATTGAAATTATTATTTTAAGACCTGGAATGATTGCGGTTATACTTATAATATTTTAACAACAAATAAATAAATATTTTCAAATCTTTATACATCTTATCTATATATCTATCTTTAAATTTCTTCTCTCTTCTCAACGTTGTAGGGAATATTATGATGTCCATATATTGTTTTAAATTTATTTATTCATTGTTGTTTTTGAATAAGCTTCACCCAATACCCATTCGAAATCAGTAGAAACTAGTGCTGTAAAACATCACGTACTTTCTCGTCCGTATTTTCACGCTAAATTACGCGAAAAGACTCAAATTTTCGAAATATTTTACATGAACATATTTGAAAATCTATCGTCAAGAAAATCTGTATTTTATGAAGGGAGAATGTCTTTGTCTTCGTCTGTATCTTTCTTTTAAAGTCCTTCACTTATCAACAACAAAATTATATCACAAACAATAAAGTCATTTATTTTTGACAGTTTTGAAAATGTCCCAGGGCATTCATATAAAGAATCCCGTCGCCCAAATATAAATATCCGTTTCAAATTCAAGGGAGCCGATATCAGTCAATTCGATTAAGGAATATGAATTTTGGAGAAAATCGGCTGAAGGGTTTAGCATCTAGATTTATCCACTTTTTCCTTGCGAGGGCCTGACGAAAAGAGTTTTCCGGCCAATAATTCGCCGATTTTTCCCGTTGCATTACATAACTTTCTCTCTAGTGCGTAAGCGGTAGCGAGAAAGTATGGCGACAACGGCATTGCTTGCGTGGTTAAAAATGTTTCAGTTGAAGAAAACAACCTCTGTTTTCTCCTTGCAATCGGAGTCGCGGTATCTAGCGTGATTTATTACTGTTCGAGACTCCCTCTTTACTCTTACTCACAGCCAAGCATCCAATCTCATAATCGAAATAGTTTTTAGTTTGTGTAAAACCTACTTGATATTCTTGTATGTATTTGCCACCATTAAAATCTGCGTTCCATTGTCTTTAATTTTTAATTTCTCGCAATTGTTTACCCAGTTTTAATTGTCAAATTAGTGTTGATATTTGATTTTTGTTTGTATAGTTGGTTGTATATTGATTCGGACAGATATTATGGTGTAAGTAGTATTACGTAACCCTTACTAAGGGCGAGAAAGTAAATGCTGTGTTCGTACCACTAGATATTTTCCTTTTCTGAGTTTCTTTCTATTTAGTACCGTTGAGAGACAACGCAAACATACTATGAACTGCCATCAAACGTTTTTTCCCATGATGATATTAGTAAGTCTTTGGTGTGTGGGTAATCATTTTGAAACTCCACATAGCATAAACGGGTTTTCATTTTTCATTGTGCATATCAACTAGCGTTCATTTAAATCTATCAAAACGCGTGATATGAATAAATAATTATTAATATGAATGTTCCTAATGGAGTGTCGCAAACAGTTACAAAATCAACGATATTGATTTTTAGAATAAAATTTGAATGCAATGTCTATAATATTATGGAATGGAATGTGTTGTAATGAAAAACAATACAATGCAGTTTATCACGCATTAGATTAATAAAAACTGGAATTTTATGAAATATGTGTTTACTTTACTCTCACCAGGATTTAGCGACGATTGTATTCATTTTAAATCATTTCAATATTTTTTTCTGGTATTAATACATAATAAAGAGCATCACAATGAGGTTATATAAATGTATTATAACTTTATTGAAACAAACATGTCTAATACAGTTACCAATAATTTTAGTAATATTGAAAATTACTATTCTATTGTCTTTGTACCTACGTAAATACTGAATCTATGTGAATATTCCGTAGTTTTTAAATCATTGATTCATAAGTGAATGTAGCTCTATACTGCAACTCAAATTCAAACGTTTCTAGCAGAATTTCTGGCGAAGTAGCGGTTCATTATAATAACGTAAATGAATGTTGAAAAGTTTTCATTTATTAGATTATGGCTTACGAAACCAACATTTAAAAACACTTGGTGATTCGAAAACTTTTTGTTAAGGGAAGAGTGATAGAATGTTTTTAACGTTTTCCTACGTAGCACTCTGATATCTCATTCATGTGATGTAAAAGTTTGCATTATCAGAATACTTCTCAACATTTCAGTTATCAAATTATTCAACAGAGCATAAATGTAAAATAGGTAATCGACCATTAATCCCTTCTCAAAAAATTTTTGCGAGGATGATAATTGAATTTTTTAAAGAAGAATGCAATTCTAGTGTGATAGAGATACTATGAGGAGGAAATAACGATACACGCGTGTTATTGAATAAATTATTCAACCAATACATAAAAACACAAACCATGTAAGTCCAAAAGGCGATTGTGAAGAAACGTTAAACTCAGACAGGACTGTAAATCTATACTTTTTCAAACCAAGGATTTTTACATAAACGTCACAAAAGTCATTTTATCTTTTAATATAAATATAAATATTAATTGTTATTATAAATATAGTAAATCATATTTAATTTGTATGGCATCGTGTAAATTTTACTAATATTGAAAAATATTAGAAATGTATCATCAATACGTAAATAGTTAACAATAAGAACACAAGTAACAAAACTTGTTTTACAATTTTGGCTGATAACAGAAATATTGAAACGTCCCTATCTGTTACAAAGGGAAGCAAAGACCAGAAAATAAAGTAAATGTTAGGTTAATGGTCTGAAAACAATCTATATTAATACGAAAGTAAACTTGAAAATGACTAATGAGGAACACAATTAAAAACCGAATTTTCTAAAACTAGACAGGAATAAAACCTGGTGTGGCGTGCGCACGCATTTAGCAAACACAGCCTCTAATTATGAACACACCCTGTGCCGCTGACAGCGAAACACACGCGGCCACTGGCTCTCTCGCCTTCGCGCCCCACGCGACACGTGAGCGGTCATCGACACGAGCAGCCCCGCGCGCCGTCACAGGGCGAGACTAGGAGACGCCCCCGTAGGCGGCCACTCCGAGTCAAGTCGCCCTAAGCGACGACATCTTTCGACGCATGCGATAGGGTGCGGGGGAATTCTTAGGGGGGGCACTGCGGAAAGTGGACGCTTTTGATCGTAGATTTGATTGAATGATTGATGGTGATTCCGGGCGCGCCAACTACTATGGTCATTAGTCCCGTAAGTGTAGTGCGTGTTTTTTCGGGAGATGGCGGTGGTCTTCCCCCGCTGGATGGTGAAACCCGGCGCCGACCTACGGTCGGCTAACAGGGTTTTCCCCAACCAGGTATCTCTCACCAGCGGGGCACCGCCCCAGTCGAGACACTAAGTCCCCGACCAGTCACCCGGCGTGTGTGGTAGTGCACTGCATGTTATTAAGTGTGTGAGTAAGGGGAGAGGATAGGGCAAGGAAGAAGAAGGACAGATCGTGCCCGGTCCGTGACCCGTTTGTTTGGATATTGCTCCGGCATTCGCTCGGTGTTGATTGGAGCTACGGAAAGCTACCGATCAGAGCATCCGACCGCTAGAATTCTCTTCCAGCCAGCTACAGAACTCGATCTAGCTATGTAACTAGTGCAGAAAATCCTGCCGTCGACGGGACTCGCATCCTAGGATCCTCTAGCGAGAGGCGCTGCAGTGACATCGGTTGATGCCTGAGCTACGTAAGCCAGTCGCATCGTTAAGAGTCGTTGATTTTGTGATGATCCAAAGTATTACGGGTGAAAGGCATTTGTTAAGGTAATTGAAGCTCCGGATTTGTATCGATATGAAATACGTGGAAATGAAGGATCCCCGAGTTTTCTTTGTAAGACAAGTACGATTAACAAGTTAAGAGTAGAGAAATGATAACAAATACGAAATCATATATATTATTAAAAAATACATAAGGTTCTACAAAAACAACTTAGGGCACGTGAAATACAAAGTTTCGTCAATCCATCAACTCTGAAGGATTTCTCCTCACAAAGATGAAATAATTTATTCAGTGCCATAAAGCACTGTAAATCTAAAGGTTCAAATGCGAAAAAAATTTTAGCAATATGTTTATAGGTGTTTCATCGCTGCCGCTCTCATTGTGAGGTTTCTACATGTCCTGTTTTGTAATTGCCTTCTAATTCAAGATCAATATGAAAGTGAGTCGACAATATGTACCGGACGTGATCTTTGTGTTCCCATCTTTTACTCGTTTTTCCTAATATCGAACGGTTGGCTGTTCGATAAATTCATTAAGTATTCCTTCTTTCTTGACCGAGAGGGGATGAATTTGGGAGTTCTATAAAATTAGGAACCTAATTATTACATATTTCGGGGAGTATTAAAAAAAGGAAAAATAAGAGAAGTAATAAAAAAGATGTCTGATACAACGTGCTCTTTAAAATTGTATTTTTTAAATTCTTTTATTATGTTTATTTTATCATTGAAGATTGTCACTATTTCGTAACTAGGGTATTATTTAATTTTAAAGAATTTTACTTTATTTTAAAACGAAGGGAGTTAAACATTAATCATGAAGACACGAATGAAACTTTAAGAATAATATAGGATTGCCAGACTTAGATCATTGGTTTAGTTTTTAAAAAATGAACTTGAACGAATTTTTGTGATTGAACTATTTCCGTTACTTATTATGGCTACTTTTGTATCACAAACAGCTTACTTTTCTATTAATCATGAACGTACGGTTCTGAGTTTACAAAAGCGTTTAAATGTAATTTAAAGCCAAAATATTCAAAGATGGATATTGAAGCGCAGATAATTAAAATGTTGTTTTTATTATTTTGTTTGCCCTCACATTTTTGGCCTCACACACATACAATATCAAAGCATGATAACATTGACATATTTAAAATATACAAAATAAATTAAGGCATTTTACATATTAACATAAAATAACAAGAGTTTCTACAAATAATAATACACGTTCAAAAGTATTGTTGTTGTTATTATTATTATTATTATTATTATTATTATTATTATTATTATTATTATTATTGAAGAATTTTATTTGTGGTGTCTTACATATCCCTGTTCCCGTTGGTTCATTCATTTTCTGAAAACACATCCTGACGAACTTAGAATGAAATACGCGAAACAATGATGGCCAACTTTTCCCGTGCAGCGCCAGTGAGCGCGGCGAGGAGAGCAGAGGAGAGGCGAGCGCGGGCGAGCGTTGGCAAGCTTATGCGAGCTTGAGTGAGCGTGAGCGAGCGTGTGGCAGCTGCGGGTGGGCGCAAAGGCGTTTGCGCGCGCAGCGGGGCGACCCGACTTCGTCACATCGATACCCAGGAGTCACGAACCTCACGCGACGGCTCCCCCGCCCTTTCGCCCCCCTTCTCGCCCACACACCCACTTTCCGCCCGCCCGCCCGCCCGCCCGCCCGCCCGAAGCCCGCCCGCCCGAAGCCCGCCCGCCCGCCACCCCGCCCGCCACTCCGCCCGCCCGCCACCCCGCCCGCCCGCCACCCCGCCCGCCCGCCACCCCCGCCGCGCCACCCCGCCCGCCCGCCACCCCGCACGCCCGCCATCCCGCCCGCCATCCGCCCGCCCGCCTGTCCGCCCGAAGCCCGCCCGCCCGCCACCCCGCCCGCCACTCCGCCCGCCCGCCACCCCGCCCGCCCGCCACCCCGCCCGCCCGCCACCCCGCCCGCCCGCCACCCCCCGCCCGCCACCCCGCACGCCCGCCATCCCGCCCGCCATCCCGCCCGCCCGCCTGTCCGCCCGCCCCTCCGCTTGCCCGCCCGCCCACTTGCCGGCCAGCTTGTCCTACCCGCTTGCCCGCCCTTCTGCTTGTCCACCCTTCCTCTTGCCCGCCCTTCCGCTTGCCCACCTTCCGTTTGCCCACCCTTCCGCTTGCCCGCCCATCCACTTGCCAGCCCTCCCTCTTGCTGGGCTGCTTGTCCACCCTGCCGCTTGCCCGCCCGCATGCCCGACCATCCGCTTGCCCGCCCGGTCGCCTCCCCCGCTCACCCGCCTGCGCGCCCGCTTACTTGCTCGCCTGCGCGCCCGCCCGCTCGTGTTTTTGCCGACCGCTGCCTCGTCCGCCGGCGCCCAGGACTCGCCCGGCTCCGCTCCGACCGCTTTGTGCCTGCTCTGTGAGGCCCAAGCGCACGAAGCACGTGGCCTTTCCGTGCGATCGGCTTCATGCGCGAAGAGGCCGAGGAAAACGAAGTCACCGTGCGCACTTTTCCGGCATTTATTTCCTCAAAAATTTGTTTCTACTTACTTTAAAGTTTCGATTGCGTCCTGCTTAATAATTTATCTCCATTCCTATCATGAATTCGGTTACACCTCCTTTGTTGTACTAGTGATTATAATAGGCAACAGATCTTTCGTCACAGTTGTATTGTTCTCACATTTCCGAAAAGTTTAATACCCGGAAAATACGTAGAAAAACAATTATATCGTGCGTATTGTAAAGCAACAATATCCACAATGCACTGTACTGTTTGTTGTTTGCTCTAAACATGAAATAATACAACTTTAACCCTTAAAATACATAGGTCTATCTTCATGTTATTGCGAATTACCTAATGATTTGAATGTACAGAAAGCGTCCCGTCACACTGCCATTATTGCTGCACATAAGTTTTTAGAGGGGTTTATTATTCAAACATGTTTGTAGGCATTGCTAGCACAGGCATGTTAGAAGGCTCGGGGTGCATGGCCACAGCAATCTAATTAGGAAAGGTTCAGATGCGAAGAAAATATTTTCATTGCATCTGAACCTTTTAATAATAATATATGTATTAACAATTTAAGTACTTGTTAAGGTTTTCTTAAAGGTAGGAGCATATACGATAAGCATTTACCTATCTGCAATGGCCTCATAATTGTTGATATAATCACCAGACACTGCAAATTTTGCTCGTCAGATACTTCCCCGTTATAATATGGCATTAAGTATCTAGATGTTGCTGCTGTCGTTGCTAACGGAATTGTAGCAGATACACGGTTGACGATGGCATGTTGCAAGAACGACTTCACACAGGATCAGGACGAATTTTAAGAAATTATTTCCTTTGGGATGAATTTAATGCCAGAATATAATACTAACTGAATCAACATTTAATGATCGTTGTATACAAGTAAATAGTTCATTTAATTGAAATTGTAGTGAACCGGAGGACCACATGACAGTTTACAAAGTTGAAGGTTCATCTTTCTCGAAGTTTGTTCACGTTTACTTACAGTTTGTTTATGTACTGCCAATACCAACCCCGATCTGACGGCTAAAGGTGTGATTGCCGTCCGAGAGCGGTGGCAATTCGTCGGCTCGCATTGGATCGTGCGGCAGGCGCAATCTCTCTTGAGACTGGCGCTGCACGTACGCGTTGCCGGACTTGAATTCGGCCACGTGGCGACTGATGCTCGCGAATGGCTGGAATGTGGAGATAGCGGCCTGTTGGCGCCGTTAGCTGATGATGGAAGCCTTGGTATGCGAAGCAGGACTAAGGCTGTCTACTAAGGCTGTCTACCTATACTGCGGTTTTGGCATAGCTGGACTTTGAGTCACTGAAGGCCCGTCACCCGCTAGCATTTAGGCACGGTTTTTCGCGTCTTATTCATTAGTGCCGCTAGATTCGCATGCTCGCGACCGTAACAAGCAGTGCTGCGCTACTCTAACGGCTCACTGAGAAAGACGCGAAAAATCGTGCCTAAATGCTACCGTGGTGAAGGGCCTTCAGTGACCTTGAGGCCCAGATCTATAAAAACCGCAGTATAGTGTGGCGAGTATTGGCACACTCGTCCGATTGTAGTATTGACGGATGCGTCAATAATGGAGCCGCTTACGTCTCTGCGTAGCGTGTCCTATGTGCGTGAGCAAGTTGCTTATCAGACAGCATGTTTATTTGTGACTGTCTCTGAGTCTGTTTTTAGTGCGCGTGGGAGTCAAGTTGCCGTATTTATTGTCTGTGGTGTCTTCGAGTCTGTAGAGGGGAGCGTCACGTGACAAGCGTATAGTAAGACGCGAGGTGCCAGCGATGGCTGCTTGCTATTTGTTCGAGTTCGCAGTGTGGTCCTCACGGGGAGCGTGGCGCCAGTGATGAAGAAAGCCAAGTTCGCGCTTGCAGATGCACTTGCTGTTATTTCTGTGACGGCGAAATGAACTGGCGCGGAGGCGCGCACGAATTACTTGTAAGTGTGTGCACCCACTGGGCGTGGTCGGAGGCTGGCTGGCACAGAGGGGCGAGGGGGGGGGAATCTGACCGCGCTGCGGTGAGGCCCCGTCCTTCGTTAACGGCCCCTTGCCGACAGGCCAATGCACCTCCGTAAAGTTAGAATCGCAAAGTTTTAAAAATTATTGAAACTAGGCTCAAAATTTGTCGCTTTTTTGTCGCTAATTTGTTACGCGAACTTGATATCTAGTTAGCTTCGCAAACGCAAGAACACCAACTAATTAGAAACATAAATAAAAATAACACCATAGCAATTTGTCGCTTTTTGTCGCTCCTTTCTTGTCGCTCTTTAAAAACAAATTTTGTTGCTCTTCAAAATAATTCCAGAAATGCAATTTTTCGTAAACCTGGTACGAAAGTCGTGTCAAGTTAGCATCTCAAACGCAAGAAAACCATAAAATTACAGTCATGAATGGTGCACCAATTCCTTTGGTGTTATTTTTTATAACCATAGGAATTGGTCGCTTCTTTGTTACTCAAGAGTTCCCCAAAAAAGTTGTTTCTTTTCTATAAATACCGGAAATGCGAAATTTTGGGAACTGTGGAGCGACAAATTCCTATGGTGTTATTTTTTATTTATGTCTGTAATTAGTTGGTTTTCTTGCGTTTGCGATTCTAACTTGATATCAAGTTAGCCGAATCTTAATACCAGGGTGAAATGAAGAACGACAAATTTTTTTGCGTGACAAATTACCGACAAAAAAGCGACAAATTTTGAGCCTAGTTTCAATAATTTTTGAAAACTTTGCGATTTTAACTTTACGGAGGTGGCCAATGCTCCCAGCGGGCAAAGCACTCAACGAGGAGTTGATGTGCAAATCTTGAACATTATTGCGTGGGGGGGTTTCGTTCGAGTGTGCTACGGCGTAGGCGACAGAGTCGTGAGAACGAGGCCTGCGCGAAAGCGCTCAGTCTGAATGTGGCTGCGGCGGCGATGGTGTAACGGTTAGCGTATCGGGCTATTATACCCAAGTTCGCGGGTTCAAACTCGATCAAAGCCCTGGGTATTTAAGGGCAAAAAAATCCTTCGTACGCCTTCCTTCGGAGGGGAAGTAATGACGGCTGTCCCATGTTAGTAGATCTACTGCATCTAAAAGATCCTCAACCCTAAATGAAGACTCACTCAGAATTCAAATTGTCTGTTTGTTCGCCCAAGTATCACCTTCTTTCTAGTAAGTGAAAGGAGCGTAATGAAATTTGCGTGGTAAGACGGAAGACTAGGCCTCATGGCCTGAGTCTCGCCACGTAAAATGAGGCATTCATTCACAAATGGCTTCATTGCCAGTCTGTACCTCTCTTCATTGCGTGGCTATGCGCTGGAGGGCCGTGAGAGGACATACGTGGGAAGAGCTCTCTGGGTGGAAACGGTTCGTATGTGAGTCTGAAGGCAGAAGATCACGCGGGTAGAAAGCAATGAAGGGTCTGTGTCCTGTAGCGAATTTAATCGCAAGATTGAACAGCGATTTTATGGGGATTGGAGGTTTTCTAATGGTCGAAACATTTTTTAACCCTGGGATCCTTTTTAGTGATCATAATTTCAAGTTCTTAGTTTAAAAAAGAAATGATACTTTATTATAAGACTAGGTAGTGATGCAAATATCATTGGCTGTGTCATGAGTAACAGAAACACATTCCACCAGGGTTTTTTCTCAAATTGTTTTGAAGCACAATATTGACTCCAACAAAGCTCATAGCAAGACACATACATTCGTCATAATTTTTCATTTGCCTTCTTCTCTTTCGTCAAAAATAAATGCAACTTACAAGCCAAATGTTATTTTAACTTTGTTCAAGAGTCACGTTCCTTACTGTTTAATATTTTGAACTGGTAATTTTTTCGAACATTATTAAATTTATTAGCAGCTTTCCCGATCCATGAAAATAACATCAAGAATAGTTATATTGATACACGATTTCTTGACAGACCGCATCTTGACATCAGTCTCTTGCCAGACAGCATCTCGTTTCGAAAGGGTGTAGTACAATAAATGATTTTAAAATGTATTTGAGAAGTGTTATTTGGATTTAGACCGGCAAATACTGACGTGGGAAAACATAATTTACTTCATTTACCAATGAATTTGTCTTGGAAACTTCATACCTTCGAACGAAGTCCATTCCTTCTTTTAAAACGTATTATTTTCTAAAGTATTTTAAAATCTTCCATTTTACTTCATTATAACTTATATTCCATGTCTTCTTCCTTTTCTGGTTATTTGATGAAGTGGCTGCTAATGTAAATCAATACAGAAGTAAGGGATTTGTAGTCTAAAGGTCGAATTCAATAACTACTTGTTGATAACTAATGAAATATTCATTTTAAATTTCATTTTTGTACGTTTTAGTAGCAATGAGAGTCAGAGACGATCGTAAAGTCAATGACGTACAAGCCGATTTTTTTGTTTCATTTAGGGTAATCTAAAGTGTGTTTCCGTACAAAAGTCTCGAAAAGCTGTTGACGTGCCCGGAATCACTAACCAACTAACCAACTTCCAACTAACCAACTAACCAACTAACCAACTAACCAACTAACCAACTAACCAACTAACCAACTAACCAACTAACCAACTAACCAACTAACCAACCAACCAACCAACCAACCAACCAACCAACCGTAAAACATCTCGAAAAACTTTTCTTTGTACCGCGTGTACGATGAAGTAAAGTGGCAGCGGAGAACGGGGGAGGGGACGGGAGGAAACGGCTGCCCTCGCCCCCGATGAACTTATCCGCGCAGCAATTTCCTGAAACGTCTTGAAAGCGGACGCCGCGTCGACAACAACGCCCTTGCAAAATCCTGCGCGCGACGCGGACAAACGGCGGCCGGCGGGCGACAAATGAGCGCGCCACCGCGCCTCTTAAAAATGAGCGCATGTCGGGGCCACTCATCCATATGCAGCGCCGGGGGAGGGGGTCAAGGGCGGGGGGGGAATGAGACCGCAGGCGCGTGCGGAGGGGGGATGGAAAAACGTTGAAGCGAGAGTGTGAAGGAATGATTGGAGGGAAGAGTTTGGATGGAGGGGGAAGGAGGGTGTAGGAGGAGAGGGGGAAAAGGAGAGAGGATTGAGGAAGGACTTTAGGGACGGATTGATTTGGTTGGTTGGTTAGTGATTCCGAACGCGTCCTTAATTCCGTACCTTAGGTCATTCATTCCGTACGTGTAGTACATGTTTTTTTCCTCGGGAGATGGTGATGATCTTCTCCCGCTGAATGGCGAGATCCGGCGCCGACCTACCCTCGAGCTTTGATCCTGTCCGGTCTCCCGGCATATGTAATAGTGTAGTGCATGATAGTGTAAGTGTGTGTATAAGAGGAGAGGATAGGACAAGGAAGAGGAAGGAAAGATCGCGTGCGGTTCGTGACCCGTTTGTTAGGGTAATGCTCCGGCATTCCTGCCACCGTCAGGGCTCCAACCTAGGACCTCCCAGTCAGAGGCGCTGCACTGACATCAGTTGATGCACTGAGCTATCGCTCCCGGTAGGACGGAAGGGGGAAGGTGGGAGTCAGTGGGAGAGTAGAGGGCTAGGGAGACAGGATGCGGGAGATGTAGAAAAGCGAAAGGAAGAGAGAGGATGAAGGAGAGAGAGATGTAGAAGAGAGTGGGGGATAAGAAATGAGGGGGTTGGAGCGGAGCAGCGGAGGTGCGAGGAGGGCGTGGCCCAAGAGCGGGGGGGGGGATGCCGCTAAGAGTTCTCGTTGCGGGGAACGACGTGTTGATGGGTTAGCGCCTCTTGACGTTGGGCTCGTATGACATGAAGGGAGAAGCGCGTTAGGGCGGGAATGGCTCAAGTACGAAATTGGATGCGAAGAGTAATCGAGGGTGTTCATCTGTGGATGACGAAGTGGCAGATACCGGCACATGAGGAGTAGAAAATTGTGAAGGGAAGGGGAGGAGCAGATAAAGGTTGACGAACATGCATTAGGCTAAAATTAGGAGCAATTTGAGAAATTTTTATTATTATTGAAATGCCTTTCGCAACGTGAATAAACTTATTTATAAAATGAGATATGATTTCAAAAGCAAGTACAAATAAATTTCCGGAGGTAAAAGGTGATAACTGTCGATATTAGAATATTTTGAGACAGAGAATTGGACAAAACTGCCACTGAGAACTCGAAAACGAGCTTTAATCACAGTACGTAATCCTATATTTCAGGAAGGCAAAAAGATCTCAGATGAAATTGTAATTTAATGGAGACTCGCGTTTATTAACATATTTTAATAGCATTGTTATTATCAACATTGGTGTAATATAGATCAAATTATAGACTAGGTAATAATAGGTGATAGCTGAGTTTTATTGCCAACCACGTCCGTTATTTGCGGTTTTCGCCGTGTGTTGTTAATTTTATCTCCTTGTAGGAAAAATTGAAAAATAAGAAATACATTTTCAAGAGTACTCATACGCTATCTTTAGCTGCAATCCATTTACATCAATTTATCTCACCGGACTAGGAACACTTTGAATTCATCCACAAACGTCGGTTGTTAAGCGTGATTTTTTTACTCTGGTTTTGTTACGCCAAAAAAACGATATTGCGAACAGTATTGCCAAATTCAATAACTGTACATTCTCTAAATTATTCAATTTTTACAGAGAGCATTGTTGCACGAATTAAAATCGAAATTTTTTCGAAGAGAAGGAATGATTTTTAGAGTAGACAAAAATCGTAATACAATAAATGCATATATATATATATATATATAGTCACCATCTTGTCCCCTTTTTCGGACGCAATTACTCTCGGAAATATTTTCCACACTAGTAAAGATATTTAAGTTGCGACAATGTTACTGAGTAACATGTAAAGTAATTTTATTTCATTTTCTCGTTTTAATTCATTTATTTTTCTTTGAATAAATTTAATAATTAAAAAAGAAGATTGAAATTATAATTTTTGTCATTTACACACAATTAAAAGAGTTCGGACATGTCAAAAGAATGGGTGAATGAAAAATGTTTAAAAAATATATATTTTAGAACGGTTTCCTAGCTAAAAGAATCAGGAGCACGTCGCAAATATACTTTCATAAAAGCAATTTGCGGAATTATGAAAACAGGCGTTTTAAATGAAACCTACCGTGCAGATAGGGATACTTGGAACAAGACAATTTAAGTAAAGTATTTGAAGAGATTTATAAATCACAGGAAGCTGTAGTAAAACAGTAATTTAAACCTTAGAAGTTAAATAATAATAATAATAATAAAATAATAAATAATAAAATGTTTTCCGAACGAATCGAAACCCAAAGATCCCCTGAGCGGGCAGGGCTGGGACGTTCAGCGAACGGCGGGGAGGGGGGTGGCGAAGGGGGCGCGGGGGGGGGGAGGCTGCGGATGGCGCAGCGAGGGGGCCTGCGCCCTCCTCAGAGATTTACATGCAATCAACTAAGTGGGGAGCTGTTGACAAAGGAGACCTCTTATCTCCGCCCGCGATTACGCGACGATTCGCAGATAACGTTTTTATGCACCTGGCTGCGCTGGGCGGCGCGACGCGGGGCGGAGCGGGGGCGGGAGGGGGGAGTGGTGTGGAGTGGTGTGGAGGGGGCGACGCTGAGAACGGGAGTTGAGGGCCGGGGCACGCGAGGCGCCGTGTCGCCTTCGTTTGTCCTGGCGGTGAGCGTCGGCGAATGATCGCAGGGCATACGTCACCCGCCCGGCGAAATGAAGAGGGATGCCGAGGACAAACTGCCTCTCTTCTCGGGGATTGGCTGTGAGGGAGCAAGTGAAAAGTGCTTAAATTTTAATGAAGGAAGACATACGTTAAATCACTGGCGTTTGTGCCGTACCTTGGATTTTTAATCTGCGTATGCATACTTCGCGTGGGAATGGTCGTCGTGGAAAAGCTTTTACGTTTTGTGACTTGTTGACATTTGTATTATTCTTTAGGTGGATTAATGAATAAAATACTAATATCTTAAATAAAAATTGATATTACTGTGAATATATATCACATCTCTGTTTAAACACATTGCGACAGAAGTTATTTCCTTGTACACAGAAATGAAAAGATTTTCTTCATCGTGGCTCACTAGTACTTAACTCAGTCTCTTTCGCTTCTTAAAACTTTATCGACGTTTGGGAGTGGTCACGATAAATACGTCTTTGAGATACTTAAGAAATATCTCTACGTAAACAATTCAAATCAACTCAGCGAGAACCTCTATTAATTATTAAATTATGTTTTGAGAGGCAAATCATTCACTTCAGTGTTGGTTGTAACCATTTCCCAGAATTTAAATAAAAAGAAATAATTTATAAAAAAACATCGCTTTTTACGAAGAGTGTAAATATGTGAACGTCTTTTATTCCGCATGTTTTAGAATATAATGTTTTTCACAGTTTTACTTTTGCTAGGAGGAGAGTTTTAAAGAATTTATTAGTTACATTTTTTAAATTTTTATCAAGGAAACACGAAATACGAAACCTTCAAAAAAATGTACATAAAAAATTCACTTAACGAAGTATAAAGGAACCTCCAGAAGAAAAACGCATAGTTAGCGCAAGAAAAATACCTTCAAAGACGGAAAGATCTCTAAGGTGAATCAAAACTTTTTTCTACCAACATTCCTGCTATTTTTAATTTTTATGAATTCATTTAATGAATCTTATTATAAAAGATAGCAGACCCCAGGCGATATTTATCTCCCGGAAGCAGAATTTCTAATTAGGAGTCGAGATAGAGAAGCGGAACGGAAGGAAATAAATGAGAAGCGACATGCGAGCGGAGATACTGGCGGTGGGGGAGGAACCGGGGCTGAGAGAAGAAGCGGGCAAGGGGATTTTGCCTTCGAGGGAAGTGTCCCAAGGACACGCCTGGAGAGAAATAGAGCGAGTAAACGGAGAGAGTCTGTGCGAGGGAGAGGCATGAAAGGGGCAAGCCTACACGACGAACTGAAACGAGACAAAAGTGTTTATTATGAGAAGATATAGGATAGGCTGACAGATTAAAAATCTTAATCGTAAAGAAAATTGGAAATGGAAATATCAGAGGTTGACGAAGGACGAAAGTAAGGATAAAAAAAGGGAAACAAAATAAAAGAGAATACAAATTTTAAAAAACTAACATAAATTGGAAAACTCGAGAGGGGGATGAGTAGATAGAGGGAGGTGAAAGCGTGCGCAAGAGAGTGGGAGAAACGGTACATCAATACAACACTTCGTTCGTCTGCCTTGCCTCCCATCAGCCCTTGCCCCCTCCAGGTCTGCCTTGCCGCCGCCGCCGCTGCCGTGAGAACGTGTCGTAACGACGCCGCTTGTAGGACAAGCCTCTATTAGTACGCCCTGCGCCCGTCCAGGTGAATAATTTACATCGTCTGAGGCTCTGTAATGAGCGCTATCGCCCATCACGTGCCCTCTGAACTTGCTTCGTGGGACACACGTGGAGTTCTCCGAAGTTATTGCTTTATTATTTGCCGATAATTGGATGTTATGATTTAATAACTTTGATTTCTGCTCTACTTGGATTTACAAGACTATGAAGAACCCAGAAGAAATGTTTACATTTTTATTAATAATTCCATTTTTCGAAACATGTAGATTGGACGATACGGATTTATCTACTTGCCTTTTTATTATCAATTATTAAACTTCATAAATACTTAAGTTCTTTTGCTTAAGTATTGCGCTGATATATTATTATTTTTCCCTGAGTCCCCAAGATATCCCAAGTTCATTCTTGAATATTTCATTTCCCCTTAAACGAAGACTTTCAAATAAATAGAAACAAGGAAGGATAAAAGATCTACAAAACATGGATGATATGTGGGTTTTATATGTGGGATTTGTAGATGATATGTGGGATGATGTGTGGTATGTTTTGTGGGACCTGGGTACCGAAAAATCGATTGATGGCGAAACGTATGTCGTATATCCGTCTGTCTGTGCACAGTGCTAGCAACTAAACCGTTTAGCCAATTTTCTCCAAAATAGATATTTCCCAAACCATATGGCTGATGTCACAGTCCCCGGAATTTTAAATCGGTATTCTAATTTTGGGGTACTTTACAAGAATCCGTTAACACAGTTTCAAAATTTAAAAAAACAGCAAAATGTGTGATAAAAATTGTCTTCGGATAGCGTTATGGATGCTTAAGAGAATGGTGAACATCCCATTTTTTGTTGAAAACCCTAATTTTTCGAAAATTGCAAACATTAATGTTTCCTCGGAGTCTTCCTACAAATATAACATCGAAGATAGAGATTTCTAGAAAACATCTCTAGAAGTTTTTTATTAATCCGGATTAAAATGATATCTTAACTCATTTTCTCGCCATGAAGGCACAATGAGTTCTTAAGGATAATATATTTTTATGGAAGAAACTCGTGCACTGTTGTCTAATCGATTGTTACAACAGCAAATAAAAAAACATAGTCCTGTAGAGAAAAACGAGGAACACGACGGAAATCAAGAAAAATGTGTTTTTCATTTGCTTTTTGAATGAAATAATGAAAACATTAAATTTTTTAAACACCGTTTTATTCAAATCGTTAAAGCATTTCCAAAAATGGGGAAAATGAAAATCTATACAATATTTTGTTACTTCAGTTAAATTTCATTTTATTAATAAGTCAAAACGTTAAAAAAATTGTCAACGAATTGTGTGAATTTTTAATTTCTACATTGGAAAATATTGTTTATGGAATATCTTCGTTCTTGCAGTACGATTAAAAACTTCAAGCCTCAAATTTGTGGGAAAAATGATGAAATTATTTTCTGCCATCACCCGAAGGTCTTCGTATGCATTGTTTATGTGAATTTGGTGTTTTGAAGATGACCAGCGGGTGATATGAGACGAAGGCGCGAGGCCCGACGGGAGACGCGACGAAAACACAAAACTGGATATGTGACGCGTAGGGCTGAAAGGAAGTGTTTGTTTATATGATGTCATCAGCGGAAGGGATCATCCAAATCAATACCCGAATGATCGCCAGTAGCCCTTTCGAGAATTTCATGTTGCAGGGTATTCTGAACAGTCGATTTTTGCTGGTGAATGTGAGTGATGATGGGGGATGGGTAGTGGTAAAGAACAGTATGTTCGTACTTTAGTTAATCATGAGTGTGTTAAGAGATCAAAATCGAACGTAGGGAAAAGGTAGAAATAATTATTAGTAAAAAACATTTAAAAATATTCGAGAATTAAATGGAAACATTAAAAAATGAGTAAATCATGTGAATGAATTTTGCAGAGTAATAGTCATCAACAGACATTCCTTCTTTACAATGAAAAGGAAATGAGAATGGAGAAAATCCGACTCCAAGAAAATGAAGTTAACTGGACTGGAGTATAGAATCAGCAGGTAAATGAAGCACGACGACTTATTACGTTCGGTACGTCTCTAACTCCATGTTTTTTGTATTTTTAAAATATTCCTGCAAGAATCGTGTGTAATGAAAGATTTCATTGATAAACATTTACGTAATTTCAAGTATTCAACATTTTATTGCTCATTGATAGAATTGGGATTTGATTTTGAAAAGTGAAGAAAAAGATATAATATTGTGCCGATATTCATATCTACGAGAAATGCGACAATTTAGAAATGAAAAAAGGAAAATAATCTATTGAGATGAAACTTTGATAAATGTTGGTCATATTGTTTCGTTTATAGCGTAAATAAATCAATATTTGATGTCATAATCAACATTCACGTTTATTATTTTTTTCATTTCATAAGAGAATTAATGTAAAGGGTCCGTGTGTATTATATAATACCAAATAACAATTTGTACATGTAATAATAATAATAATAAAATAATGTGTATAATAAACAATTCATTTCATATATGTTGTATTGAGAAAGGTAGCTGTGATTTTGATGATTCTGGAGCGAGCGGGCACACGAACTTGTCGTATCGGCAGCAACGGGCAGATTATCATATTGATTATTTCTCTCATGAATTATCGACAAATGTTAATTTTCCACATTCATTTGCAGACGTCTCGGCTAATGGGAGCCCTTTTATCCATGTAATTTTGTGGCTTAATGTAACTTTAGTTTCATTGCTACAACACGCATATTTTCTTTCGGCCAAGGTTGTTGAATGTGTGTGTTTATTTTATTAGTTGAGATCGGTGTATTGTTGTTATTAATATTTATTACCAAGTAAATATTTTTGTTTGTCGTTGAAGAATTTTTTCAAATATAACCCTTAGTTTGGAATTTACATATATATTTTCAATTTGCTTCTTGATATTACAGACTTTCATGATATTGCTTATAATAACATTACAGAATCTCGTTAGCTCAACCAAAACCACCTGCACCAAAGGCATCCAGGTGCAGAACAGCCAACAATCTTCACCTCATTTTCCGGCGTGGCTTACACGGGCGCGAGCGAAAAGGGGCGTGGCCGTGGCGAGGCGTGAGGCACGCGTGGCGAACGCGGCCACGCCCGCGCGCCGCGATTGATTTAGAGCCCTCCAGAGGCTGCCTCAATCAAGAAATGCGGCACCTGCCGGGGCCTTGTGGTACACCTCCCGGGCCGCGTTTACTCCCCGTAACACGCGGATTCATACGCGCCTGGAGACCGGCGCTGACGGCCCTCCAGCCCCATGCGATTGCGCATTGGGTCAAGGAATGATGTTTATGCATCACGGACGGCAAATCTGATTTGGGTGATTGTTACTCACGATCCGAATGGTCGTTTAAATTGTGGTGAATTGAAAAGAATTTTCGTAACTTTAAATTGCGTATCATTAAGGTTTTCGGTGGTCTTTATTTCAGTTTCTTTAATGTGGAAACTCAGTATCCTTTCATAAATCGACTGAAATATAAGCCACATCAAGAGGTCTCTGAGTGCTATTTTTTTGACTGGTAAATATTCGATCAGGAAATAATGCAAAATGTTATCGTATTATTTAAACTAAATCATTATTACATTAAAGGTTTCAAATTTAAAAAGAAAAGATGAACAAATTATTTGATGAAAATGGGCAATGGTGAAATGTATTTAACAAAGAAATATGTAAAACTATTGAGGAATGTAAGAAATGTTATGGAAATTTTGTATGTTTGGAAAAATATTTAACCCCCATAACTTCCCAACTCGTTTTTATTGAAGCAAACTAATTCATTGACACTTTTAATCAATTATAACCAATTTAAGTTTTTAACGAAAGTGATACATATAAACGTAACAACAAATAAGTTAAGACGTTTTTAAACGATTTCTCTCATTTCGATTTGAAGATAAATACATTTTTAAATAATTATTTTTACCAAAGCTGAATGTTTGTAAATAATGTAACTTTATCATTAATAATTATAAACATCACAGACATATTTTTAATCATGTTTATGGAATAACATTTCTGTAATATCTTTTCGTTATCTTTTTTACCTTTGAAGGATTTATGTGATACTTAGATCAAATTAAAATAAAGAGTTCGAAATTCCATATCTTCAACAAAAATGATATGTCCAACGGATACAAAGAAGTCCGTGTATTCTGACTAATCACTCATGCGCCACTATTGACGACATTGTCCACAGAATTATTCCGCGATTGTGCTTGAAACATCGTTCCGGTTCTGGACGTGATTCGTAGTTAATCGGATCGAATGTTCGTCCATTATTGCCACTTGATATGGTAATTAAAATGATTCTATAATCTTTGATCCCTGTGGAATAGTCGGGAATAAAAGCATTTAGCACCAATAAAAATATTACAACGTGAAAGAAAAATATTTTTACGTGACAATTCATTTATCTGCTACAATGCATAGTTCTTTTGAAATGTCTTTTGATTTCAAGAACATTATTTCAAGAACTTAGAAACTCAATCTTGATTTTGTATACGTAAATAATTTATTGTAGATTGCTCTAAGATATTCATATACTTTTGGTTGACTAATCGAATCCTAAAACATTGTCAGGAATATCATCAATCCCAATTAGAAAGAATGTACAGATATTTCACTGAAAGATTGTATTTATTAGGCCAACGAATGTGAATAAAAATCCTTGTATTTATTTTAACGACATTAATTGTAGAGTTACACACTTTTCGACATTTTATTTTAGAGTTAATATTAATTCTCAATAAAAATAACGTTTTAAAATTAATTTTACTTCTTTTACTTCATAATGAAACGCTCTCCGTTTCTGCTAAATTATTTCTACAATCGGTTTCCGAATTTATATCCTTTTTTGGGCGCCAGGAAAGAGTTGCGATTTTAAATTTCCCGCAAAGACATCTAAAGGGAAATAATTATCCTACTAATTCTGCCGGTTGGGTTGTTACGAAAATAGTCGTCACCGGTACTTACTTTCTTCCTAGCAAACGATCATTCGATCCGCTCTCCATACGGAAGAATCGAGAAATCTGAAATTTATTTCTGGAAAGAAATGATTAAACTATGGATTGCACATAATATAAAAAGAAATTATAATCAGCTTTCCTTTTTCAAAATGAGAACGTTGTAAGTTTATTCATCGATTAATTATTTGTAACATAAAATGTCATCTTGGTCATGACCAGTAGAAAAAATTGTAAATAGCGTTATTATTCTTACTATTTATATATCCATGCGCTCTTGGACTATGAGGCCAGGAAGAATCTTGTATCTTGTTCTCGGTCCGCTGCCGGGTCACTGTCCTTCTCAACTAATTAATTGTTTCACTTACGACTCCTGGTGCCAGAATTATACAAAGTTCCAAATAGAATTATGCACACAAAATATAAGTCCTCACTGCTCAATTATTTCCCGCAAAATTCCACCGAGTCCCGCATCTATATCATTTACAATGACCTCTACGATGTGCACGATACGCGGTCTAAAGCTCCTCGCCTCAAATATTACGAGGTTCAACCCTCCATAACTTTCAGACCTCCTTGTCTCTTGTTTTACCAAAACAATCTCCAGTTTCCTTCTACGTCATACCCCATTACTAGTTTACCGCCAATCCTACATGCCCTTATATCACAATCTTCTGTATGTTACTTGCCGCACTATGGTTATTTATTTCCGCCTCCCTGGTTGCTAGGGAACGCCCTGCCTCATCCTACCCTCAACATTTACATCTTTTACGAAGAATTTAATAAATTTTGTCCCCAACCCATCAAAACATTGTGTTACAGTCTGGTATGTCACAATAATTTGAGTTGAAACATGTTAATTCCCTCTGAATATTTCGGTCTTACAAATATATAACGTTCGTTTTATCTTGTTTTTCTTGTTTTATTGAATTTGCTATCGTTAAATTCACACATACGTTCTGTATATTGATTGCCAGTAAGAAGTGCTATCAATTTTTTGGTAACATTCACATGATGCTTTGGTATCAGTGTTAATAAAATAAAAAATATATTTCCAAATTTGTGCTTCAATTTGAAAATGCTGATTGTTTAAGGTGATATGAGCATTCAGCACGTTCCTTACTGTCTCTTGAACATATGGAACGGTCAGAGACTGGAATCATCAACACTTTCCCCCGACGTATTCGCTCGCCACTTGAGCGAGAGCTCACCCGTGATCAGAGGTGAAGAGGGGAGCTGCATCGCTGTCGGGAGCAGGGGGGCCCGGCGGGGCGGGGGGGTAACCACCCAAGGATTAATTAACATTTTACGAGTGGGCGGCCGGGCTCTGAGAGTTGGAAAGCGGAGACTGCAGGGGCGGGGCCGGGTGATAAGGTCGTGGGCAGGTGATGTAGCACCTGCGTCAGCCAGCAGACAGCCCGCGTTCCTCTCGCCGGTTATTAAAAATGGTGTTTGTATTTAATTATGCGGCCTGTTCAAGATACGCACTCGACCATTTTTTAGAGTCGCGGCGAAAGGTACGGAATTGCACTGCGCGTAGAACGCGCTGCGTTTCCAGGAGGCCGTGAACGCTCCGACGTTGAGAAGGCCGCGTCCCAAGCCATCAGTTCTAACGAGAATTCACCCCTGCCTCGCCAGATGCCTCTGCTGTCGGCACGATTGTTGTCTGTTCGCGTTGGCAGGCGGAGACGCTCTGAATTAAATTGAGATGAATCTCTTTCGTTACATTTACACCACGGGAGTTCTTGCTCATGAAACGATGAATAAACTAAGATTCAGTATTTCAAAATAAGAACAATATCTTTATAGGAGCACGACATGGTAAAACGACGGCGGTAAAAGTGTATCGTTGTTTATTTCTTTATTTATAACGAACTTATGGAATTTTTCCAGCTATACAGAGATACTAATATTAAATTTGAACCGAAATTTTATGTTAAACACTTTCGTGAATTTTTATGTCTTCTTTCTTGAGATAATTATTTTTATAAAAATATTTTCGAATTGAAAATTAGATACAAATAATCAGTATGCTGCAAATTAGGTACAAATAAACAATTTTAAAATAGTCAGCAGTTTCTTTTCATTCAGTTTCTAATGAAAATTTATTAGACCTTCCATTTCTGTAAGCATGCTTAGTTAAATTTCTTTTAAAAAAAATTAGGTCCCAGCGATTACAGAACTGTAACGCGCTGCGGTCACTGATGAGGGCGATGAGCTCCTTCCTTTGACGAACCGTTTCGTTTGCTAAGCGATGAACAGGTAAAAGGAGAAAGACACCTGAATATTCACGACGCTCCTACTATTCTCAAAGCGCTTCGAAAGCAAATTGGCTCCGCTGAATCTCGAAAAGCAGGCAGAAAGTAAATCAATTTCATCCGCCGTAAATCCGGGCAGGTTCTTTATATAAATAGGGCAATTACCCATACGACGGAGGGGAAATCCGAAATGCCTCTTTGGAGCCGCCGTGCCAGATCCGGCTCCAAAGCCCCCTAATAGTCGCGGCGGATCATCGCGGCGCGAGCGGCCGCGCAGGCGGATCAGAGGCGCTTTATGATTCCATCACGAGGCGCGCAGTAAATCTAGCGGAACGCGACTCACCTGAAAAATTAAGCCTCCGGCATTCGCGTTCAAATGGCCGCCGCACTGCGTGTCGGGGGAGGCAAAGCCGTGCGCTGGACGTGGTTGGGTTGTAAGAGATGGCGAGGATAACGAGGAGCGGAGAAAAACGTTGTTGGGGCAGGTTGGGAGAAAGATGTTAGGAGGAATGAGATAAAGGGGAAGGGGTGATAAGGGGTGTGCGAGGAGTTGGAAGGAAGTTGAAACGACGAACGTGAGAGGACGAGGTAGACCGGGGGAGAGAGGAGGGGGGAGAGGAGGAGGAGGCGATGGGAGGAGAAGGGTGTGGAATTGTATACGTTTAGAGGAAGATGCAGTTGAAAAGTGAGTGAGGGGCCTGCGGTTTGGAGAGGAGAGAAGGGGGAGTAGGAGGGGGTGTTGATGGAGATAGGCGGGGTCGGTGAGTAACGGTGGGGGTGGGCAGCGGTTAATCGTCCGTCGGCAGCATGCGGGCGAATCCACGATTCATGAGTTCCCACAGCCCCTGACCCCATTCCATCCCTGCGGAACACCGGGTGCGCCCGGTCGTTCCGCTGCCCGTGCAGCCTCCATGTGCTGCGTGCTTCAACCTGCTCACAGAGCGCAACGGCTTTTTCGGTTTTGCCCTCTCTGTGGATGTGGTTCAAAATTGTAGATTCTACAGTTAATTTTAAAAATGTCTGTATTATTTAATTTTCTAATTTTACGGACTCATAAGACTATTGCACAAATGGCTGTTGATCCCGAGACATGATTTGTATAGAGGTAATGGAATCTTTAGTAACGCAGCAAGAAAGACTGCATTCTCTATTAAAAATATATTTCGTAATAATTATTTTACAACTGTGTTACTGTGTATCACACTTATAATTTGCCAATGTGGCAAATTATAGGTGTGATACACAGGCACACGGCATTCGCCTGTTGTTGATCGTAGAAACCACCAATCAGAGCATCCGGCCACTAGAATTCTCCTTCAGACAGCGACTGAATTCGACCTAGCTGAAAACTAATGTCGCAAATCCTGCCGCCGTGTTGAGTGGGAACCTAGGACCTCCCGGTCATAAGCGCTGCAATGACATCAGCTGATGCATTGAGCTACCGCTCCCGGTTAATTAATACTTTCGAGATCGTGGGAGTCCACGAGGAATACACGTTCGAGGAAGACGCTTGGAGGAAGGGGGCAGAAGAAGCCGAAGTGGGCGTCCAAACAGCAAGGCACACATCAAGGGCTGGGGAGCGGCTTGGCTGCTGGAGGGCTCTGCGAGACGCTGGCCCTCGGCAGGCCCTCGATCGCCGCCCCCCTCGCGGCTTAGGTATGAGTTATGGTAAACAGGCGGAGGCGGAGCGAAGAGGGCTCGGAGGCGGTCGCCGGCCGCTCTAAGCCCCCTGGGCCTGATAAACGCCGGACGGCGCTCGCCAAGGCCTCCGTTGTCCCTCCCCCCCCCCATGCCGCTCTCAAGACGCGCCCCGCAAATGCGTCGCCGCCTCTGGAAACAGCGCAAACAACACTGATTACTTTACGAAGTGCGCACCTGTTCACAGGGCAAAGCTCTGTTACAATAGCTGATAAAATTTTATCTTTCTCTCAAGAAATTTTAACGTCCAATTTTTTGTTAAAATTGCAAATGCGACACAACACATCTTTTAACTGTTTAACTACCATTGTGTTTTTCTAGTGCTCATTACTATCTTCTTTTGAATATATTAAAACCATGAAATAATTTCTTTTGTTGCTGTATTATTTCCGCTAATAACACAATAATTCATGATATCATGTTTTATTTAATTTTGCTTCGACAAAAATGAAACATTGATTTTTTGGAAAATTTAAAAAAAACCTTTTTTTTCCTTTTTTTCCCAAAATAATTTTGTAAATTTAGAAAGAAATCAATAATAAATGTTTCTACGAAGATAGAGTCTAGCAGAAAAGTAGCAAATGTGAATGCAAAGATTTTGAGATTGTGCAGATATCCATGGTACTATATTACATATTCTACACCATACAAACGCTATATTACAGAAAAGTTGTACTTTGTATGCGATTATTTTCTTAAATTGTTATAAAAAAATTCACTTGCAACGCTGAGCTTTTGCCCTTCTAGAACTACTTACTTTGTCACTGCACTGCAGCTTCTACTTTAGTTCTCCCCGGTCTCCTGGTCGGCCATTATCGCCAACTGCGCCGGAAGCGGTGCCTGGTGGAGGAGACGGAAACTGCTGCAATAGACTGGCGCCGAAGGAGCAACAAGGGCTACTTAAGGCGGGTTTAGCGCCGTTCACAATGCAACTTGAAACAAAAGAATGCTAGTTGTGGTACAGTCGCGAACAATGCACTCCCCATATATGAATTTTAAAAAGAAATAAAGGAGATAGGTTGCAAATGTAGTATACGTACGAAATTTTAAGAACGTTTGTGAAGAAGTGTAATATAACTCTTGTGTGTTTTCGTATTCCTCATGTCTCTGCAACACATCTACAACAACAATTCTGGGCATAAAAATAGTAAATTAAAGATGCTTACATATACTCTTTAAATCACATGAAGAACAGTAGATGATTAATATAATATTGACGTAGTAGTACACGAATATGAAATTTGAGAACGGTGAAGAAGAAATAAGGCGTATATTAGCAAAATTAAAGGTGCATCAAGACGAGGTTTTAAATCGTTAGTCACATATACTAAAACGCAAAGGAAACGTTGTTAAGCACAAAAAGCAGTAGCAGTGAGAAAGGGGAAATGGGAAAAAAAGTATGAGATACGGAAAAAATAATTTTCCAATAGAACGTCTACGTTCTTCCCCTTTACATTTTCCCTGGAGAATATGAATTGTCTTAGAATTTTCTCCAACTAAAACAATAATCAAATGGATTGATACATATTGAATCCAAGTATTTTCAAACATAATCAAATTATATCTGAAAGAACTGTGTTATGGCATTAACGGTGGATAGGATGTTCCGCTGAGTAACCATATTGCTTTAAGATGACCCTGAAGACCTCAGTGCTCCAAGCAATAACAGAAACGATACGCAGGGCGCATACAGCGGTAGCACATTTGAGCGGAAACACGCCAACGAACGACCCCTCCACTAAAGAAAGCTGTGAATCAGCGGAGACCGGGGCCATGTAGAAGTAGGGAATGTGTTTGGAAGCAGCCGAGCGCTGTGGGTGGGCTAATGCGAGGGCGCTTGCAGGCAAGTGGAGAAGTGCGTCCAAGTGGCGAGGCTAGGTGACCCGCGCGAATGGGGCGGCGGCCGCGAGCGGGCGCCCGCGGGGGCAATTAGGGCGCGGAAGGCGGCGGCAGGTGCGCGGCGAAGCATCCGCTCCCGCCCCGCCCCCGCCCCGCCCCGCCCCGGCCCCGCCCCGGCCCCACCCCGGCCCCACCCCGGCCCCGCCCCGGCCCGCCCCCGGCGCCGCCCCGCCCCGCCCCGCCCCCCGGCCCCACCCCGGCCCCACCCCGGCCCCACCCCGGCCCCGCCCCGGCCCCACCCCGGCCCCACCCCGGCCCCACCCCGGCCCCACCCCGGCCCCACCCCGGCCCCACCCCGGCCCCACCCCGGCCCGCCCCGCCCCGGCCCTCACCGCGAAAGGAATGCCGGCGCTTCGCGGCACAGCGCCAGCGGCGACGCACGCTTCTCATTAGCCCACGCAGCGCCACACACTCGCTCAACGCCCCGCCCCCGGCCACGCCCACTTCCTCCCTTGACTCTCCTCCTTCACCTTTGCCCCCGTTGACGCCCCTCTCCACGCGTTGCTTCCCGCTCTTATGACTCTAGACAGAACCTCGTCTCTTGAACCGGGAGCGGGAGCTCACTGCAGCGCCTCTGATCGGGACGTCCTAGGTTCGAGTACTGACGGCGGCAAAATTTTAAATACTAGCTTTTCAGCCAGGTCGAATTCAGTCGCCGTCTGGAGGAGAATTGTAGTGGCCGGCTGCTCTGATCGGTAGTTTTCTGGGATTTCTCCGATCAACACCAGGTGAATGCCAGAGCAGTACCCTAACAAAGGGGCCACAGACCGCGCGCGATCTTTCCTTCTTGTTCCTTATCTTATCCTCTCCTCTTACACACACACATTAATATGTACTACACTACGACATGTTCCGGGAGTCCGGTCGGGAGTTTAGAGCTTGTGGGAGAGTCGGGCGGTGCCTCGCTGGTGGGAGAGTCCTGGTTAGGGGGAAACACCGCTAGCCGACGGTAGGTCGCCGCCGGATCTCGTCATTCAGCGAGGGAAGATCACAGCCATCTCTAGAGAAAAAAAGCACTACACTTACGGGACTAATGACCTAAGCTGATAACGCGCCAGAAATCACCAACCAACCAACCAAAAATCGTCTCTTGGTGTCTTCAACCCTCCCCCCTCTCTCTCCCTTTGCCCTCTTCTCTCCTGTTGCTTTGTTTACAGTGGCCCTTCCCTCCTAAGACCCCGATGGTCAACGTGACTCTTTGGGTGGCTCTGAACGCATCCATTGGTGCTTCTCCTTCGCTTCCGTTTCACCCCCATTCCCCTCTTACCCCCTCCACAACATCCATATCCTTCCCACACTTCTGTCCCATCTTCACAGTATCTCCTGCCCCATACCGCCTCTCCTTCGCTTTTGTTCTTGATCCCATGCCAGCCCACCCTCTCAATTTACTACTCTTGCCCTTCCCTCTATTCTCCTTCCCCGATCCTTCTATTCCCCCTTGCCAACTACCCTATCGTTGTGACTTCCGTTGGCGAATGTCTCGACTACTGTACCGTCCCGCTTCTTTCGTGATCTTCTCCGTCTCCCTTCCGTATCTTCTCCTTTCCTTCACTCTTCATTGTTCCTGTGTGTTATCTTCACTCCTCAATTTTCACCTCACTCCTTACCTTTCTACTACCTTCTTTCTCTACTTAAATATTATGTTTTTAATTTATCGCTTCGGAGTATGGAGAAAGTTATGTAATGCTGCGCAAAGAAACGGCGAATTTTCTGCAGAAACACTCTTATTACAGAGACCTATCGTGATGTTTTTTAAATTTAACAAGTGACTAAATCCAGTTGATAAATGTCAAAAATCCTCTAACACGTGGTGTAGCCAGAATACTTGATATGTGGGTCCTTGATGCCAAAAAATTGAATGACGACAAAATGTCTGTCTGTCCATGTGTCTGTCCGTCCTTCTGTCCGTCCGTCTGTCCGTCCGTCTGTCCGTCGTCTGTTCGTCCGTCTGTCCGCCCGTCTGTGAACGAAACTAGCGGCTATAGAGTTCATCTGATTGTCTCCAGAACTGATATACAATCGACTGAATCGAATCCAACTGTCTAATGTCGTGGCCCCTTGAATTTGAAACCGATTTTTTAATTTTAGGTGGTACTTTCCATGAAGCCACTGGAACATATTCCAAATTTTCAAAAAATTGGTTGCATCGTTTTTGGTTTAATTCTGTTGTTAAGTAGTGGGAAGGACGTTTAAGAGAGTGGTTCAGATATCATTTTTGTTGAAAACCCCGATGTTTTGAAAATTGCCAGAGTTGAAAACTTTTTCGGCCTCTTCCTACAATTCTGAAGATAGATTTTTCTCTTAATGGAATCTTTTCCAAAATTTTGAAATAAGGTCATATACAATGTTTTGAAAGCGTCATTTTTACTGCATTGAATTTGAAAATTTAATATTTTCCTTAATTTGCTTGAAAATCGTGCTGTTTTAACACTGCTAGTTTTTAAATATCATTGCTGGAAGAAATAATCAAGAAATATCTTTTTCCCTCCTTTTCATCCAGATTCTACGCTATTAATTTTTCTTTCCATGACTACATCTGGTTCCGTGCCATTCTTCGCTGCTCTATTGCTCCCTTTAGAAAATGTTAGTTCCGTAATGCCTCCGTCTCTATCTCAACTCCGTTAATATCACTTGGCCCTCGTCGTCCCTAACACAGCACACACTTCTTTTCACATCTTCGACGTTAACTTACCACACAATTTTGCATCAGCTTATTATCTTATCATATCTGGGATAATCTTCATCGTGAATGAAGTCTTAATTTTCGTCTCTGTATTGGTTGTGGCTTCCGCGCCGCTGGCTCTTATGACTTCATGCGACCTCATTCCTCTTGAATCTCCTATTTTGCATTAATGTTTTAAAATTTGATAGCGTCCATTATTTCGTGCCCCGTTTCAATGTTCCCCGTCACGTTCTCATCCTCACATATTTATGTATATTTCAGATCAATGGTCTTTGATGCTCGTTTTGGTTATGATTTCAGCATTCAAGATTTTGCGAGAAAAGTAGAACTAAACAAACTATTTTTCCAGATATTTCTGGGTACGGTACTCCTATAAATCACTTGTATTTTATTTGAACCTGCTCAGTGCAGAGATAAGTTGCAACTTTGAGAAAAATTCATATGAGATAGGAGTTTATATTCTTCCACCTGATTGTATCCCCGTTTTATTTGTACTTTTTTATTTCAATTGTAATGTAATACTGCCACAGTTAATATTGTTGCTATTTCTTTTTCTTGTGTGCACTACTTATTGGGTGAATATGGATGCCAGAGTATCTATTAGACAGTTGCTTCTAGAAAGTGATGGAGAAAATCAGAAACGAACGTTATTGATTAGTTTTGGTGAAAAATCAAATCTTAACACTAGTAGTAGTTTCTTTTACCTTTCCCTTTTCAAAGATTCAATGAATGATGATGTGCGTCAGTCTAACAATTATTTCTGCCTTGGTTCCTGCGCTGAAGTGGCACACAGGAAAATATTTTTGGTATGTACTTATCAATCCGTACTAGCGTAGTTCAGACATGGCAAGCGGCAATTAGCCGGTGGAAAAAACTCAAAAAGGTTGCCCCTAGACACTGTTTCTCTGTTCTCCGTGGAATTGTACAGAACACAATCTGCTATTGCCAGCCTCACACTTTTACCTGCGGGAGGGTTGATAATGGAGAATGATTTCATTCCAGTGTTTTTCTTACTGACCTCTAGCACAGAGATTCCTAAACTTTTTATCAGTACTCCATCGATCTTCTTACATTTTTCACTATACTATACATATATTCTAATACACACAATCTTGCATGGATAATATTAATAATAATGCACATCATAAAGAATTGCACATAGATATCTTAGAAATTTCGAATACGAATATTTTCGGAAATATATATATTTTCAATAATCGAAAACACTTCCACCTCTGAAAAGCTGCATTTTTAATATTCTCTGTTGTGCAGTTACATAACGTGCCTCTCTCAGATAGCCACAACGTTTCTCCAGTGAATTTTGCAAGAAGTATTTTCTTCCTACTTAGAGAATTGTGAATTCATAGTTACAATTTGTTGAGTTTTCTAAACATGCTAAGCAGCAGGATTCTTAGATGCCACGGTGCAGGAAGTCGAAAGCGCTCTAACCTTAAAAAGAACATGAAAGTACCTTATTCGATATCCAGGTGATGCCGTATCGTGGGCTGAGAGGTCGACGTTTCGTCTGTAATGTTATAGGCGTCCCTAGGGCAATGACCCCGCAGTGATTCGCTTCTGGTATTATGCAGGGCCTATTTTCGGGCCAGACACTCTGGTGGAGCAGGTGCGACGTGATTGGCGGAGGGGTGCCTCTAATAGGCTGGATGTCTGGGCTAACCCTGAGCTCGCGCCAGCCAACCTGGTGATCGGACGGCCTGGGACAGCCCATTGGCTGCCGCGTATTGATGGAAGTAGGCATTTTCATGCGTTGTTTAAGTTTAGGCTTGTGTACGCGTTCATGTTGTGTGGCCGTCTATTAATTTCCACTGCCTCATTAATGCGTCTTGTCCAGTACCAGTTCTCCCTCTGCAGGTGCCGGATCTTGTCGAAATCAGTGGCAGGTCCCGTAACGTTAGAATGGGGCGCTGTTTTCGAATGGTTATTGTGAATTCTATGAAATACATAATTAGACTCTAGCACCTTAAATATATAATAATAATCATGCACATCGTCTATAGTAGCTTACGTTTTCGTGAAATTACGTGAGTTTTATATCTAATTAGAATAAGAATATTTTTGGTGCAATGGAGTAAATAAGCATGTGGTGCAATTTGCTATATTCTTTGCCGATATCAGTCCACGAATTTCCTCATTAAAGGCTCCTAACTTCATCGGATCGATGCGGTGGACCAGTTACACCAACCCAGCAACGTCACTGAGACTAAGGATGAACGAAGGTTACGAAAGAAAAGGAGTGAATTTGTAATTGATTTTATTTTTTGTTGATGGACAACATCTCGGCTCGCTGCCGTTTAAGTGATGTGCTTGCAAAAGGAAGCTTATTCTTCGGTGCGACGCTACCGCAACTCCACTGACCTATCACGATATCAGCAGATCGCAGTATGCTTTGCAATTGAACGAATCGATGTGCCTGGATCGCAGTATGTATTAGTGCCGCGCAAAATGAACATATTTGCAAGGTTAAAAGTCTATCCGATGAGTCTTTAGAATGAGCGAGCCCATTGGAGAGATTTGCAGCATAAATAGCCTTGTGTGTTGTTGAACTCGTCAGCTAGGCATTCTGCTTGTAATGCAATTGTTATGCTTTGTTGTTTTATATCATAAAACATAATTACAAAGTTTATTAATGTTTTTGAAAACAATGAAACCTTGATTAGAACTAAATCAATCGGCGGTGGATATTCGTCTGTAGACTCCCAATCAACCACTTAATCATCATTGACCTTCTTATATTTATTGACCCCCAGGGGGTCGATATCAACCCGGTTGCGAACCCCTGCTCTATCACATGCTTTAGTGCTTGCCGGAAATCCCAGAAAGGCAAGAAAAGACTGGGAAGGGTAATGCATAGTAGGTAAGAGGGCTCACCAAGCCACAACATCCAGGAAAACGAACTTGCCTAGGTGAGACCTAAATAGGCGAAATACCTAACAAAGCCGCTACTTCACTCGCGCCTTAGTGACTTCAACCCTCGGACTGGCTTTCAAGTACTTTTTAACCACGGAGACGAAGTAATCTAGAATGTAAAATAATCTAGAATGGGAACGTGCGTTGATTAAACTCACCCCATTATTCAATGTAGTTTTACCACAAATTTGGGTATGAAATTGTCTCGGTAAGTTTCTTCATGCGGACTTAATATTTTATGATTAAAGGGACTATTTATGACTATACACGTGTATACATTTCCATGGCATCACCGAATGACAAATTAATATTAATTGTTACACAATATGTATCTTATCAATATTTGTTCTCTTAATGTGGGAAGAAAGTTGTAATAGCCCTTCTCTTAAAATAAAAGTCGATTTATCGTTGAAGGAATAGGTTCCAAACATTTCTCCAGAATAAGTAAGAACACATTAATAGTTTGAAATGACTGTTTTATTTGATATGTTATGGGTTGGTTTTGTATTTTTTCTCAACTTCTACCAATCTTCACATGTTAGAGAAGTGGCAAAGTGAGTGACGAGTGCCGGCTTAGGAGATGGTGATGCCAGTGTTGGCGGAGATCCAGCTGTTGAAGGAGGTGACTCGGATGTAGCCAGAGGGCGCTCCGCTGGCACAGCCGGCGCTGGAGACGAAGCTCACCACACCGATCTGGCGGCCAGAGTTCCTGTCGACGAGGGGGCCGCCGCTGTCACCCTGCGGAACACCGAACAGAGCGGGTCAGACACTCGTCACGGGCAGAGCGGACGTAAAGAAACCCGTACCCTTCCGGTGTACGTCTCGATTACCCGTGCTGTTTATTCGTTCGGGTAAACACGTCTGTTGCTTCTCTGTTCGACTAAGGAAACGTTTATTGCTAGCCTGGGTAAAAAGTTTGATACACACTGTTCGGCCGGTGAACATGTCTGTTGACTAAGTAGAATCGTTTGTTACCAGTCTATTTGTCCGGGTAAAGACGTATGTTCTGTTTGCTAGAATACCTAATATAATGACCCAATGACAAATTTTCTGCGGAATAGGGTTCTGTTTGAACGAATTCGTAATTCTGTGCACAAACCTATGTTGAATACGGATTTTTTAATCTGGTAAGGTATTCTGTTTAGCACGGAACTTGTACTCGTGAATGAGAAAAATGGCGTCTGTAGGTGCCTTCGAAATACGGTTAAATACGAGACTTGTGGGCTAGGTCTACGACTTAAGTGTTGATTATGTGGATCCTAAGGATCGTACGCCCCAACCAAATCTGGAATGAATGTTGAAGCTCTCTAAAAGAGTAAACTTAAAAATAGTAATTACTTCTTTGTAATCAAGGAAAAAAGTTTGAAAAGAAAACACTCTGACGTAAATCAAAAAGTAAATGGAACCCCCTAATTATTTTACAGACAATTCTCTTGTGAAAGAAATCCCAATGATTAATCCAATTGAAGGGATTAATATCTGTTCATGGATATATTTCTTTCATTTTCAATCAATGTTTTAAGATAGAATAAAGTACCGAACAGAAGATGGGTATTGTGTATTCTTGAACTGTTCTACACTATTTAATACATTGCAATTTACTCAGACTAGAATTATTTATTGAAATTATATCATGAAGTAATTTCAATTTTCTAAAAAATCAGAGAACTTGTAATTCTGAAAACTAGTTCTTTCAGTAAAGAAAAAGAACACGTAAGTAGACGGAATCATAACGGGTCATAAGGTTGATGGCAAAATGTCTTTCTAAAGTACTTACGTTGCAGGTGCTCTTGCCTCCGGAGCCGGAAGCGCAGATGGTGGAAGAGACGATGATGCTGCCGTAGGTCTGGGCGCACACGGTGTTGGTGATGATGGGGAGGTCCACATAGTTCAAAGTGCTGCTGACTCCGCTGTCTGAAATGGAAAACATTCTAGTTTTCTCGCACGCACGTTTCAAAGCCTGCATTTTGATGTTTCAACTAATACAATAATAGTACTATTCTAAACTTGTTCAGAGCTCTTATGTAATGAAATTATATGTCTTATGAACATCCCGTAATACTAGTGTTTCAATATTTATATATAATATTTTATGGTTATTAAATGTCTAATCACAAAATAAGTAATAATTCTGGTCAACACAGACAATTATTACGTGATACCCCTCGCAGTCTTAGGAGTGAAGCTGAACCGGAAGTGAAGGGTTAATATCAATGCGAGAATGCAACCCACAAAGCATTTTATGCTTTACAGCTGCTTCTAGCAAAGACGCAAATGACTCCCGTGTTGGTAGTACCCCATCGAAACAAACGGGAGGGCGGGGACGAAGTCGGGCGGTCCGGGCAAAGCTGAATTGGTGAGCGCTGCGGGCTAGTCCATCGGAATAAATGAATGAATGCCTTATTTTATGTGGCGACACTCTGTTCATGAGGCCTGCTTTTTCGTCTGACCACGAAAATTTCGTTACGTCCCTTTCTCTTACATAGGAAGAAAGAAGGTATTACTTGGGCGACGAAACAGGCAATTTGAATTTAGTTCAGAGGCTTCATTTAGGCCTGAGGATCTTTTACATGCAGTAAATCTACTAACATGAGGCAGCCGGCTTTACATCCCCTCCGAAGGAAGGCGTACGAAGAATTTTTTAATCGGAAGGGAATGTGTTAAGTTTAATAATAATTAGCCGGGCCAAAATGGCTGATAAGTAGCGAACCAAGAAGTGCTGTGTAAGCAATAACTTACTCTGAGAGGTCCTTCCCCAACCGCTAGCGCGGGCAGTGTTGCCAGCATAGCTGGCGGAGCCACTTGCAAGCTGGATGGACTGGATGTAGGCTGAAACGGACACATGTGCAAAATAAACAAACTGACTTCAGGAAGAACGATGTGATCATTCTATACGAATAAAATCAAACTAATTAAATCGCGCATTTCACAAAATATTACCTTAACAAAAAAGGCCTATCAACACAAAGTTGTGTTTCATTTTCATGAAGTTAATTAACAATATTAAATAATAAATTAGGTCTATTATGAAAATGTGGATTTTAAAAATATAATAAATTACGTATTATAATGTAAATTGACTATGTGAATCTAATTCAGATTAGACAAAAGCAAATCCGCATTATATTGTTGCTGTAACGTGTCGATCTATATTAGTATAAATCAGAAGATATAACGTGGAAGCGCGTGTTAGATATAATACGATAATATTATGTGCTGCAGTCAATGCAACTTACTAGTGAAAGCAATGTTCTGGCCCAAGTTGACGAGAGCGATGTCGTTGTTGAGGTTGTTGCTGTTGTATCCGGAGTGGACGATCTTCTGGGAGGTGGTGATGATTTGACGACCGTTCTCATTGGTGTTCAGGTTCTGGGCACCAAGGTACACGGTGAAGGTGGAGATTCTGCAGAAACACGCGACAGTTATTTTAAGGAGTTTTGAAACATTAAAAAATGTAAAAGAAAAAATATTAAAGAGACCACACACGAATAAAATAACTCAAAATAATGCAGGAAAGAAAAAAAAGGAATTAAAGATACCAAGAGAATAACAGAAATAATGGAAAAGGTTTAAGGAATAATAACATGAAAGCGTCTCATGACGAAAAAAAAAAAAAAAAAAAAAAGTCCGGATAATTAAAAAGAAAGAAGAAAAACACAATGGCGGCATTTACTAGCAAATATTTAGGAATTATTATGTTTGTTGGACAGTGTATGATGGTAGCCAATATCAAATAGATGTAGAAAATGTTTTGGAAAATTGAACGTAGATACAAAGTAAAGGTAAAACCAAACAAATGTTCAATTGGGATAAAATGTCAAGCACTGATATTAGTGATATGAATATGTGACGTATTATATTCCAGTTCCAATAATGAAAGCCTGATATTTTATATCCATTGTTAAATGATAGTTTGCTATTTCTAATGAATCAGTTTTTTAAATCCATATCTGGGTTAATGGGTAACTGTCACAAAGAGGAAGAGTACAACACATTAGAGACAAGACCAGCAACTCACTCACTCACATCTGTTAAATCTTACAGCTCCCTTACAATGTGAATCATCAACGAACAGCTGTCAATTGTCCATATCCTTCAGTAATGTACAAAATATATTAATGAACGCCAGTCAATCCTACAGACTGATAATCGTGAAAATAATTTATACTCTAGTGACTTTCAGGATAAAAATATTAACATTATCTAAATAAATGAAAGGTTATAATGATTTATAAGTCTGTCTGTCAATTGTAAGGTACTATTTCACTCTTGGTATATTGGTTTAGCGGTGAAATGTCTTTGGGTTCTACTACATAATTGCAATGATACAAGGCGTTGTCATTGCCAACAATACTGTTTATTTTATTAACTATTTAATTCAACTGTTTATTTCATTCAATACTGTTTATTTATTAAATCATTTCATTATTTTCATTCTCGTTTAAACTGAATTTTCACTATTTAATTTCAATCCCGTTTTAATTAAAGTATAACATGTATTTTTGCAGTCGCTAATAACTTATCGTTAATGCGACTTTAAATAAAATAAATCTAAATTTAAATTAAATTTTAATATTAAAACTACATTTAAAATAAAAAGGGCTCGTTCGTGGCACATAGCGAAGTCGCTAGCCTTTCACCACTGAGGTACGGGTTCGATTCCCGTCGAATCTCATTGGAATTTGTTCCAACGAAACGAGTTTGGCCTCTTCACAAGGTCTAGTCCAACCTCGGTGAAGTGTCCTAAACCCTACCCCTTTCCTAATTGCTTCCCAATTCTGGCCGCTGGGTAGTGACGCAGGAGCGCGTAGCTGGAGGCGCGTACTCGGAGATGCTACCTGGCGGTCCTCTTTGACAACTGACTAGACTCGACGAGACGTATAAAAATTACAGCGTCCTCAGGAACAGAAGGATAGAAAATGGAGGATTACTCTGTGCTCAACGCTCGACCAGAGGCGAAGAGACCCGTTGCGTCGATAAGTTGGATGAATGGCGCAACGAATTAAAAAAAAAGAAGAAGAGCGACGAGCAGCGTGGGGTGGGCGAAGGACGTACCCTTGGGCGCAGTGGGCGGCGGTGAGGATCCAGCGGTTGGAGATGATGGAGCCTCCGCAGAAGCTCCTGCCGTCCAGGTACAGAGCCACCTGGTAGGGGAACTGGCCGCGGGTGGCGGTGGCGCCGTTGACGATGCGAGACTCCGGGTACTTGGGGGCGCCTTCTGCTCACACAACCAACCAGCCTTACAATTCCAGCGTTCCACCTCAATAAAATACCACTCCATGTGCGAATGAACACACTTGATAGCATAGGCTTCCGCGCCCAGGGTCATGATCTGGGCTGTCCGGGTGGCGCTGCGTCACCCGGACAGCCCAGATAATGAACACACTTGTTTAGTGTTAGTTTCATTTACCTCGACAGCAAATTTCGATTGAAATATTAAAAATCACACCGCAAAATAAAGTGTATTTCTTCAGATTTGAAATTTAGTTTCATTATCCGTTCATACAATAATATGAACTTTATTGATCTGCATCTTCACATTTTAAGTGATCGTTTAATTAACTAGTGTCGTATTTTTTTAATTAATATATGGAAACCAAAACTCATCCATTTTACCTTCATTTGTGTCAAAGAATATTTTTTAACCAATCGTGTTCTAATAGAATCCGAAATAGTGTTCAACTTTCAATTAGAGATAATGCACGTTCTACTCGTTTGCTATGAGGATTGTCAGAAGAATGGAATTCTTCGAAATATAATTAAATCTTCCAAAGATCTCGATTTGTATTACTCTCTTTTGTACTCGATTTCCAGTTTTTAATACCGTATTGTCAGGTTTTAGGCGATTGATAAAAAACGGACTGTTTAGCAACCCGCGTGTTGAGAGATAGTATTTAGCTCCCCTAATTCAGAGATTTTCAACAAATATTAATAATTATTAACTAAATAGATAAGTCTGCTCTTTTACGTGAAATCCTCTTTCTATTAACATCTAATTTTTTATATTTGAAAGGTTTTCTATTGTGAGAGCAGTATAATATTTTTTTGGTTGTGACACACGCCAAGCATATTCATTATACTACTAAAGTTGGTGATAAGAATGTAAATCGAACACATGAAGATGTGTATACATTGTGTTGATATACGTAGACCTGGATTGACGACCAACATGTTGACGACTGATGAAATAGAGTATTTCATTTTTTATTTACAATCAATAATCTCCATATTGTATTATTGAATTCCAGTTGTATTATTGACTCAGTGTTGTTCTGGATAAATTACTCTGCGTTCAGTGTGTTACTCTGAATTCAGCTGACGAATATTAATTCTTGTTCATCTGTTATGAAATTGAAGTAATGATTTTACACATTACATTTTGTGCTCTGATCTTGATAGAGGGCTCCTACGATTTTAATATTTGCATACTAGTAAATGATACCTTATTATAAATTAAAAGTATGTAATATGTAAACAAGATTGTGATCTGTGGAAATAGCCAAGAATCTATGATACGAGACAATGCTAATTTATATTACATTTATGGATTATATATAAAATGATACGTGCATCTCCTTGTTGAAAATGATAAGATGATTAGTTGTACTGTGAGATGATTACTGATAAGATGAATAGATGTAAATTAACCTTACAAAATTATTTTTCAAAACATCGTAAGTCTTAGAAGAGTATTTCACAATAATTCAAACCCTATAAAGATAATTGGAAAACAATATTTAAAGCAATAAATTTTTTAAAGGTCAAGCCTCATCAAGTATAATAAATAACTTAACTTCATGTTGTTTTTTAAAGCAGACGAAGAAAAAATCAATTATATAAACACCCAAAGGAATTAATAAGAACTTTGAAACATTTCAACTACATAAATATTAAAAATGCTTTAAGAGAGTTTGCTCGTGAACAAATTGCAGTGTTTTCATCTTTGTGTTCGCAGTATTCAATAAACGTTTTCCAGAGTATCATGAAAACCAATTAAAGCACGTCACTCACATGAACTAAAGTTTGTAAAAACACTCACGTTTAACTAATTGAAATTTAATTCACGTTTTTAATTTATTAAAGCTACCTATTCAAGAATGATTACCACGATATCATTTCATTCGCAGAACATTGAATATAAATTTACATGGTAAGTATTTTGAATGCTACGCAGGTATGCTTCGAAGCAGACATTCTAATGTATTTTCTAACGAGAAATTGTGAATAGTGATGGTTAAAATTCACACCCACTATTTAAGATTGAAAGATTGCTTACCGATCTCATCAACGGTGGGGATATGCATCTCCACCTTGCTGTGGTCGATGTGCACATTGGGGGCAGCCTGAAATAGGAATTAAGTGAATTCTCATGACTTACATTCAGTATTATAGCATAGGTGCTCATGCTCCATGGTATATAACCAACAACCAACTTCACAACGAATTTAATTTGGAACCCATTGAACAATACATCACATATCTGGCCACCAACTTTTATCATAACCTACCTCAAATCCCAGCCCTATCACCATTCAAACTAGCCAAAAACCCCAATTACCAAACACGAATCAAAAACAAATATCCATATCACATATTCCTAAAAAATTTGCAGATTTAGATCCGGACTGAGGACCCAAAAAAGGGATTTCCTCCCCCTTGTTAGTATGTAAGATTATATTTAAGGTTAGCATATAAGTCTGTAAATACATATGTATAGTTATTTTTACTGATCTATGTAATCTCTTCAAAAATTAATAAAAAAAGTATTATAGCATGAAGTACACTTGTGAAAAGATAAAACGAAGAGTCTCCTTTAAAAGAGTATAACAGTCATTATCATGTACCCATTTTGGGGCTTATTATTGCACACAGAGATATTAAATATGTAAATAACCTGACGAGAAAATACGTAAATTTTATTTCTACCGCCGTTATTTGTATTTTCTTCGGTAAATTTCGAAAAAATTATATAATTTCAGAGCATTATGTTTTTAAATCTCGTCGTAATTAATTGAGAAAAGAGATAATAACAATGAAAAATGTTCAAAAATTTTATTTGATTATGATAGTGTTCTCATTGTCCGTATTAATTCTAAAGATTACGGTTTGAGAAGATTTGACAATTTTGGAATAAATTGAATTAATTTAACAGAATATAATAGGTTTATTAAAGTCATTTCGCGAAATTTAGTTACAATAGAATCTTACCAAAACGGCTGCGAAGAGCAGAGACAAGCATACGATGACCTTCATGTTGGATAGCAACTGAACTCTTTCTCCAACTGTCACCTTTTTATACCGTTGGATGTCATGAATCGTCATGAAGTATTGGTTATCTTAAAGGTCATTTCTCGTAAGATCAAGTGGTACACGTGAGATATTTCCGATAACATTAAAATATGTTTGATTTGACCTCGATTTGAGATAAAAAGAATGAAGTGATTTTGCCCGAAAGAAACATCTCTTCAGAAATGATTGTGAAAATGGCAGATAGGTAACAATAATAGCTAGGTACTTGAGGGGAAAAACCTTGGATCGAAAGATGATACTTCCACTCTGCATTTCACGTGAAAAGATGATGCATGCTGCCAGATATTATTTGGGGAATCCAATTGTAACACTCGGACAAATGACGTTCATGAAACGAGATAAGATAATGTTAAACACCAATATACCTTACTAATTTTTTATCAGCCTATTTTATGTACGAGATTTTGCTAGTAAAATATTCTTTGCGCGATTGCTTGCGTTATACATATTTCGAGACTGTTTTGCACCCACGTATTTTGTTCATGAATGTTATACATTGGCATATTTATCTCCTTGTAAAGCGATGCCTATATTTGAGAAATTTACTGTTTATGATATGAAATATTTACAAGTAATTAACATAATAGCTGTTCAATTGTAGTGAAATTGAAACCCAAGCTAAAATAAGAATATATATATATATATATATATATATATATATATATATATATATATATAGAGAGAGAGAGAGAGAGAGAGAGAGAGAGAGAGATTAATAAATGTAAACAGAATATTTCGCTTATTCGTCATGTAGCAATAGTAATAAAATACTTACATTCTTATTTTCTCAGAAAATATACAGACCCTATTGCTTGAAATTAATTCATAAAATTATTTCTTGGTTTTTTTAAAAGCAGAAATATAAGAAAGAACAATATTGCAAGGCATTTATATATTTTTTATATATAATATATCATTTTAAATATACTATAATACAGACGTACGGTTAGACGGACAGACGAATAGACGGACAGACGGACGAACCGACGAACAAGCGAAAACATGGACAGACGGCCGGACGGATGGACGGACGTTTTGAAAAAAAACAAAAAACACTTGATATCAGGGGGGCCCAAAACGTGTATTTTCATTGAGATCTCAAAATACATTATCCACCACATTACATAACTTTTTCTATACTGCTTATATTACTCCGTATGTACGAATGTATATGATAGAGTAACTAGTGGTATGTATGTGAGAAAGTAACTAATATATGAAAAAGTAATTACAGAATAGCACAGACTTTCTCATACTAAATTACCACATACACTTGCCAGCTACCATCTATCGCCGCCTAAAGTACATTTTTGGCGGTCGAGATCGAGAATCGAATCGAGAAAGTCCGTGCAATGCTGTAGCAACATTATTTTTTTTAATTTATTGAGAAAATTTAAAAGATGTGGATGTATTCTAGAAATAGATTGTCGTAAAGTTATTACAGTATATTTTGGACACCAAGAGAAAGGAAACTATTCTGAACATAAAATATATTGATGTTGCAATTGGGAAAGCATTATAGACGTTTGTCCTGAGACATTGGCAAGAGCGGAATTGTGTGTGACATTATTTCTAGATAAAACATGTCTGTATAAATTGCTATGTTTCTGAATAATTTTCTTTTCTTTATTCTCTTTCTGCATGCCTCCTTCCTTACAGCACTCAAACCACATTTTCGGCTACATTTAATATTTTTCTTCCATGTTTCTTCGTTTACTTCTCCAGTCTCTCTGTCTCCTTTCTTTCATTTCTCCTTTGACTTACACTGCGTCACTTGTAAGGTTCACAGGCGTGCAGGAGGAACAGTTCACTGCGAATTTATGCACTCGCGTAGTTTCGTTGTCTTGGATTCTCCGCCTCGTTGTAGAACATGAAGCTCCACAGAATGGAAGTTGCTCCCACTTAAAACTGCTCGTGTCTACGTTTTATTGCGAGGCATTACGAAGATTAATTCGCGTTGAGAGCTACTTTTTTGGCTGTTCCAAGGCGCGCAGTCGTAAGGAAGGATTGATCTCGCTGTGAGACGCCGTTGCGCGGTGAAGTAGTCCTTGCGGCACCCCTCCCCTTTGCAATCGCAGAGCGCGAATGGAAAGATGAACCCTGCCTTTGCTCCGGAAAGCAAAGAGACGGACGTGGAGCCGCTGCACCCAGATAAAATACTGAATTAGATGGTTCTTACGAACTTGTCTGCAATCACAGTTCTGTTGTAGGGTTTCTGGAATGGAAAGAAATACAGGCTGATTCGCTTGCCCACTTCATCCCTTTGCCAATGTGTTTGTATCTAAACGAAAAACAAAATATTACAAGGCGGTTTATATCATAGATTCGTATGTACGTATACAAATGTATTATTATGAGTATTTAAATTAATCATTTTCTACTATGTACAGGGAATGCCTAGCGCGTCGCAAAATAGAGTTATATATCAATGAGATAGGGATCTGGATGATACAGAAACAGGATCGTCGTTTTTCTCACCCCTAATCATATAATTTAAAACTTGGCGTACTTATATTTATAATTTAAAACTTAACAGATATCGCTTTATCTGAGACTCATTGCTGGAGCTTTTGACAGTGGGATGCTTCAGAGATATTTTGATCAATACGTTATTAAGATTATGTTGCTGAAAAATTCATGAGGGTTAATCAAATCACCATGTATATTCGGTATAACTAATCAAACACAATATTTATTAGTTTCATTGATCTATTATTTTATAAATAGTATTCCTGATGTGATAGTATTGTAGGAAGTGCGTATTTTTTCTACAAAATACGCGTTATGGAAATAAGTGGTTTTTGTGCGCGTAATATTTACTACATTGCTGCTCTTCTGGTTCTCTCTTATTAATTTTATCTATCAAACTATTTGTTTTTGCATTATGAGTTTGCATTTTACTTTCAAAAGAGTATGGAGCATTTTAATAATCTCATGTGTGAGATTTCACATTAAAGTGTGTAGCAGTTTGACTTACAACTCTTTAGAGCTACTTTTCCTGGCTAGAAATGAAACATGAGTGCTGGTTGTGATAGCGTTTGATTGATTGATTGATTTTTTCGTGTTTCCGGGCGCGTCAACCGCTTCGGTCATTAGTCCTGTTAGTGTAGTGCATGTTTTTTTCTCGGGAGATGGTGGTGCTCTTCCCCCACTAGATGGCGAGATCCAGCGCCGACCAATCGTCGGCTAGGGGGGTTTCCCCCTAACCAGGACTCTCCCACCTGCGGGGCACCGCTCCAGCCGGGACAAGTTCTAAGCTCCCGACTGTCTCCCGGATGTGGATGTATGCATGTGTGTAAGTGTGTGTGTAAGGGGAGAGGATAGGACAAGGAAGAGGAAAGATAGATCGCGCGCGGTCCGTGGCCCGTTTGGTAGGGTACTGCTCCGGTATTCGCCTGGTGTTGATCGGAGAAATTACGGAAATTTACCGATCAGAGCAGCCGGCCGCTAGAATTCTCCTCCAGACAGCTACTGAATTCGACCTAGTTGAAAAGCTAGTGTCGAAAATCCTGCCCCGTCAGGACTCAACCTAGGACCTCCCGGTCAGAGGCGCTGCAGTGACATCAGTTGATGTACTGAGCTACCGCTCCCGGTTTGTGATAGAGTGGAAACACTACTTTTAAATAAAATATTTTTTTGTAATTTCTATTTTGAGAGGAATTTTACGGTAATTAGAAACCGACAACTGTTGTTGAGACGCATTTAAATGTTTGAACATTTAAATGTTTGAAATGATGTAAAAGGGTTGGAAGATGGGTGGTTGGAAATTCTCATTTATTTGCAATTAAAATGGAACATAGGAACTATACTGTTGAAAGAAGGAATGCTACATATATTATTATCATTATTTAAATTTTCCTTAGTTTTCCCAAAGTATTATGTGTTATGATTTTCATTCTACGGAGTACTTCATTGTCTTTTCTCCTTCGCGAATATCCTCTTTCTCACTTATTCAATTCTGGGAACAGATATTTTGGTGCAAAATTTAATATACAGAAATATGAACTAAGGGTAATTTATTGTCAATCGTGCAACCAACCAAAAGAATATATTTCCTGTTCCGAAGGGGAAATTCAAAGCATGTAATCGTTCTAGAAACTTTAGAGAAAATTATATTATTGACACTTTGAATTAATTGAAAGTCCAGGAGAATTCTTACATTTCCATATGGTAAAAGTTCATATCGACGTAATATATATTTAATTTTTGACATTTATCTTTCAATTAAATTATGTAAATTGTTTGAAGAATATTTATCTTAAGCTAGAAAGCAAACCCTGAAGCTGAAGCATTAATACATTATCACTCTTCCCTCTCACAGTACTATTCGATGTTCACCTGACAGTATGCTTACTAATGGTAAAGACTTACAGCACCGTCACTTTTAGTAGTAAAAATAACCGAAAAGTTCTTACATATTCCCATTAATAAGACTGCGAACTGCGGAAACACATTCGAGTAAGGATTTGTTGCATCAAACATAGTGCTTTGCCGTCGTCAATTCTTTCCCCCTTTCCGGTACCAAATTACCGCCATATCCCAGTACTTTTTCGCTCACCGAGAGCGCGCGGTGAGGATTTAAAGTGGCCGAGGGCGGCAGAGAAAGGATGTGGCGACTGCGCGGCAGCGGAGCGGGGCAGGCGGTGGGGGCGGGGGGGGGCGGGGTCGCTGTATCAACTCGGAGGGTCGCTATCAAAGAACGGGCAGCCGTGAAATATTCAGCGGGGCGAGGCGCGAGAGCCAAGCGGCCGTGGCGATAAGTAAATATTTTAGGTGACGGAGCCTCCGAGAGCCCCGGACAGGGGCAGAGGCGATGCGGTGACGGGGACGGCGGCAAGGTAGTATAGAAAGCGATCAGGAAGGCGTGCGTGCAAGAATGGGTGAGGGTGTGGATGGGTGGAATAAGGGGGCGTGTGGGAGTTGACGGGCGATGGAGGGACTAATAGAATGTAATATTGGAGTAGAGTGGAACGAGAACGAACGATTCCAAGAGGGCTAATGACGGGTGAAGGGTATCGTGGGTGAAAAGAGGTGTGTGGAACAGAAAGGAAAGAAAAAGGATGGAGGGAGGGGTGGAGGAAGGGACGGGATGGAGGAGGAGAGGTGGTGGAAGGGGAGGGATGGAGGAAGGGAAAGGGGGAGGAGAGGAAGGGTGGATGATGGAGAGGGGTGGAGGAGGATGAGGGGCGGGGTGGAGGGAGGTGTGTGTGGAGGAAGAGGCATGATGGAGGGGGAAGGGGTGAACGATGGGAAGTGTGAAGGAAGGAGCAGAGTGGAGGGAGGAGAAGGATGGAGGTAGGGAACGGTGGAGAAAGGGGAGGGGAGGAGGAAGGGGAAGGTGGGGGAAGGGTACAGTGAGGAAGGGGTGGTGAGGAGGGCGGGGTGGAGGAGGGTGGAAGAAGGGGACGAAGATGTAGACGCTATAGTACGGACGTGGGAAGGAGAGCGGCTGGAGCTGACACAATGTGGGGCAGATGGGTGCGGATGCAGGTCTGCTCGGCGCAGTCACAAAGGAGGGGCGGCTCCTAGGAGGGGCCGGTGGCAGCCGGGATAGTAGGAGTGTCTCGGGAAGGGGCTTCCATTTCCATCGGGGTGACGCGCGCTTGACCTCGCGTTCTTTCGTCTCTAGCCCGCCGTGTGCAGGTTTTCAGACCAGCCATTATCTTCGCTGCTTCGTGACACGAACCAGCTGGAACACAGGAGAAAGACCTTGCAAAAAATGCAGCTAACTCAGTTTAAGTTAATACAGCTTTTGTTACGTTGTACGTTAAGGAGTGAAGAAAATACGTTGTAGTTTTATTAATGTATGTATTACGTTTTTCTTGCTTCAATATATGATTCTAAAATATTGAATTCAGAGTATGAAAAAAGGGGAGGTACAGACGTGACGTCTTAAAGCAATGAATTTACTCGAGAATAATTTTTCTACAGGAAAATTATTGAATCATTATTCTTTATTCACCCGATAAATAATTAATAAATAATTTGTAATTGTATGTTTGAAAGTCGGTGCAGTACATTTTTCAAGATTTTCAATATGCGATAAAAATATGCGATATTGATAGGAGAATGCGGAATCACGTACAAAGTGCGAAATGGTCATAAACCTGGAAATAATAATTGTTGCTAATTGCTTTTATGTTTTTTTAGTGTTTTCTGCCCAATGAATCAATCTTAGAGATGGGTCGATCGATCTGTCTTAAGGGAAAACATTTAATTCAAGAGTGGCCGTGTTTCTTGATTTATTATTACCATTTAATTGCCAAACATAAAAACGAATAAAACAATTTTAAAAACTGATTCTGAAAGCTGAGCGCTCAGAATAATCTCAAGGGGTCTCGCTTCCTCAGGTTTCTGTACGGCAGTAACGGGAACGAAGGAAGGTCCTATGTTTATGCTGCCTGTGTTACTTCTTGTGGTTATAAGCTTTTCCATTTGTTGAAATTCCCAAAGGTGAAATATTAAATTAGTTTCCCTTATTTCTTGACTTTAATGGGATAATCTGAAAAGCATCAAAATATGTTTTTAAACCAAAGAGTCTTCCCTTATAATACATTTCTCAACAAATCCTATTAAATAGTAAATATTAATTTTTTTAAAACCTTGTTTTAAAAGTGATTTTTTTAAATTAAATAAAAATATGGTTTTAAATCAGTATACCATACGCAAATTTTTTTAAAGGCGATTGCTTTCGATATTCAAAGTAATGTTAAGAAGTCATTGTGGTTCAGTGGATTTACGTTGTTCATCTACAAGAATTATTATGTTTTTTTGTATATTAATGTACTATAGCTATCGAGAGAAAATATCGGCAATTTGGTTGAAATCCGTCTACATGTAAATATCAAGATGATTGATTATTTCCTTTAATTTTAAGGGATAATTCGAGATTTATTTGTGTGTTTATAGTAATATACTAATTAACTCTAGACACAAACTTTTATTTATTAGCTAATTCATACACATATAAATCTGAATTAATATTTCTCTGTTTTTTACTGTCTTATTTTGTCAATCTAACTGTAACCATGAATTTTCTTACTCTAGTAAGGTATACATTATTTAATCTGACAAAATAAAAAATGCAATGTCACCACTCTTTGAAGTATAAAATGAGATGAATACATATATCTCAGATCTGAAGTTTCTAATACAAGTGAAGGGACCTTAAAGTAACATTATCCTATATAATTGCAGATTGACAAGTGTGTTTATCGTCGGTGTCCATGAGAAAAAGTACTTACGTAAAATAATCATATAGCACATGTACTTATTCATTAATGATTAATTTTCTTAAAAGCCTCTATTGTACAATTGTGGAAAAAGCTTGCATCAGATAACATTCAAGGTTATCAGACGGCATGGTATCAGTTTATTTACTTATGGTTTCTTCAAGACTAGGAATTTTGGTGTAGCATAAAGACATTTAATTAAAAAGTGATATATTTACAGGTGTTTATTACATGAAATAATTTAAATTGCCAATTGTTAAAGCGGTTACTTGAAGGACATGCACAGTGTGCTAAAAGTTCATTTTTTAGTACTAGTGCAGGGTGGCCAGCGAACCTGGAATCCTTGAAAACCGGGAAAAAACGGGAATTTGAAAGAGCCTGGAAGAAACGGGAAAAAACGGGAATTTGATTTGAAAATCGGGATTTTTTGTTATTTTCAGATTTTCCCCCATTTAGCCCATTAAAGTTAAATATTGGTATAAATGTCTGGTACTCAATTTATTCGATTTTTCTTGCATGTAAAGTATTAGAAGTAGTGCTAATATAATCCAAACAAAACCAATTGAAACAAAGCGCCTGTGGAGAATACCAGCGTTATTTTGATAGCCAGGATAGTAGTAATTTCAAACTTGTACCAATGAAACATACCATAATCAGTGATCAAAATTTCTTGAAGTAAAAAGTAATTTATTAGTTTGAAGTTAATTTTCACCAATCTACTTTCTTTTATAAGAACAGCCATAGCTTCCAAAAGCCTCTCAAATTACGTTCACGAAACGCGGAAAAAATTCGGAGGGGGCGCCTATGTTTGTCGCCCAATTACACAAAAAATACTCATGTATTCGAAAAATTCAACAAGATGGTTTTTGAAAATCTGTATTAAAATACAGATAATATGTTAATAAATTAACATATTTCATTTAAACTATATGTGCTGCGGAATGCCCCAAACTTTCTTGCAGTAAAGTTTTCTAATTTCCTTGGTGTCCTCTTGCCAGTTGCCATTTATCGTCGCACAAAGAACATTTTTTGAACATTTTGTCAACTTTCCTGTTTCCTAATATTAGAACTGAAATATTACTTCAAGAATATTAAAAAAGAGTAAAACCTTGTCCTAAATAGAAATTTTCATTAAAAAAATCAAGCTGTTTTTAAGAAAATGCAGATTAAACATTACTGTAAATGTGAAATTTGAAGCTCTATTCAGTTTACGAAAAACTTTATTTGAAAAGTTGAAAGAACGTGTACTGAAAGTAAAAAAAATTATTTTCACAATTGATGTTGTAAGAAAGCAGTTTTTTTTTTTTTTCGAAAAAAGGGAAATAACCAATAGCACCGACTCTTAAATCCTTTAATATCAATGGTAAAAAAGTCAATGTTTGACAAAAAATTTCGCAAAATATTCACAAATTTCCAAAAAATTGTATATGACCTTATTTCAAAATCTATGTTTAAGAACAGATTTCTTAAAGAAAAAATCTCTACTTTATAATTGTAGTTGTAGAAGACGCCGAAAAATGTTGAACTTTTGCAATTTTCCGAAAGTCAGGGTTTTAACGAACATGAGACCTGCACTGTTCTTTAAACGACCTTCACACTATCCAACCACAAAATTTAATCAAAAACAACGGAGCCATTTCTTTGAAAATGTCTCAGAGGCTTCATGTAAAGTAACCTCAGAATTAAAATATAGGTTTTAAATTTAAGGCGCCGCGACATCGCGAGATTGATAAAGGAATATAAGTTTTCAAAAAATTGGCTGAACAGTTTACCTGCTAACGTTGTTCTCTGACGGACGGACTTTTGCCGTCAACCGAGATTTCGGTATCAAGAACCCACAAAACATGGATTCTGGCAACACCACGTATTAGAGATTTTTAATAAATTTAGCAACTGAATTTGGAAAAAGGAAAAAACATGCTTTAATGTGCGAAAAAAAAAATTTCAGATCTGGAAAACCGGAAAAAAACCTTGAATTCCAAAAAGCCAGATCGCTGGTCACCCTGACGTGCTAAGAGTACTCAAATGTTCAGATAAAACTGTGAATGCTCAAATGTTCAGATGAATCTGTGAACGCACCAAAGATAAAAATATCTTTATCTGATCACGTCAGCTACCACTGACCTTAATTAACATAGTATTTAATTAAGTAATTTGTATACTTGAATTAAAATGAAGTGGCAGTCGGCAAGGCTGTCTAAAGATAATGTAACACACACATGGTAAAAGTTATTTTATTTTTCTCATAGGATTACACCACTTGGCCTATCAGTCTCGTGTCGCGATACTTCATACTTGCAAAATAAAATGTCCCTTTTACCTCTTACATCCAACTATTCTTTGGAAAATAAAATACACTTTGGGTATAAGCATGAATCACTTCCTCTCTCAAACACAGTGAAAACAGACAAAGTGTTTTGCTTCTAGTAGTCCTTAACTAATTGAAATTTTGTTATTACATTTTGTAAAAACATGAACTTTCCAGTGTGCAAGAAATACTGCAACAGAGAAAACGAGATGAAAAGTGTGTGTGTGTATGTTCTGCCCGCAGCTCTCGAAAGTTTTACATTCTCCTCCCGCGTTAATCTGCGTCCGTCCATCGTCGCTCCTCGCTTGTCCCGACAGTACACGCGAACGAACTGCAAACTTCAAATTAATCCTAGAACAAGAGCAAGTTAAATGCACGCACCACAACGTGTGGTCGGTTCACGACCGCGCGACAAGGCGGGCAGCTTTCAAGAAGATTGCAACACGGAAGCGCTTCATATTTCATAGACCACTACTGCCAACCGAATTTCTGCTTCGGGCGGCGTAACGGCCGGCGAAGCACCGCCTGCTAATGCACTAATTGAGGCCTGGCGCCTGTTTACGGGGCCTGGGCGACGGGTCGTCGGGCGCAGAAGGCCGTGAACCGGGGGCGTGGCGTTCGGGAAGCTTCGGAGGAGGAAGGGGCTAAGACAGTGGTCGAATGTGTGATGCTGGATTATCATGGATCTTGTTTAACGCCAAGAGGTGGATTTATCAAGTGAACGAATATGTTAATACGACAATTTTTGTGCCTGGTTTATTGGAGGATTATTTGTATTTTCACGGTGAAAATTAGATTTTTCTTTATTCTAAACAATTATTATTTTTTAATTAATTTTAAGTGTCTAATTTTTGTGTAAATAATACTAGAACATTTTTAGACGTAAATTTTAACGCATTATTTAATAAACTCATAAAAAAAGCATAAAGAGATTAAGACATTGAAAGGTATTGGATACAAAGCACGCGGAACAAGGATGGCTATTAGACTAAAAATGGAAAGAAAATTCAAAAGAATGCCTAAAAAATGATATTTTGTGATACTAAAAGACCTTTCTTAACTATATAAAATAAATAGTACGATAGAAACGAGTGTGAATAGAAAGAAATCGCCAATGAAAAAATCTTACATTAAAACCATTCCATAAATTATCGTTGTAATTTAGTAAATGATATGTAAAAATTTAAAAAATTTTTACAGATTGAATTTATTCATATTAATCTGTTTTGAAAGTTTCAAAACGGCTTTAAAGAGAAACTAAATGTTTGTAGAATGTTGGAAACTGCACGCAGATCATGAAATTCCATCGTTATAGCAGCTGATTCTAAGAATGCCTAATGCGAACAAACTATCATTATGTCAAGGCGTATTTAGATTTTTTTCTTGCTTTATTTTTTCCACAATTTGTCGAGATTCCTCAAGATTGTGCATTAACACATGAACCCGATTTAGGGATAATCTTCTGCACGATCCGGCGGTGCAATGGGTAACCCTCACAACTACATTCTCGAGTTGAAATTTTAGATTTGGCAAATATTTGTGTGAATTACCCCTTCAAATGCATGAGTCGGTTCTCTGACGCGGTCCCCAAGTGAAATAGTAATCCGTGGCTGATCTCAAAAACATTCAATTGAGACGAAATCTACGAAAGTTTTTGCAAAGGATTGGGTAGTTTTATAATGTTACGCAAACCTTACAAATTTTGATTTTTTATACGACCCTTGAGATTTTTCATAAGAAAGTATAATTAATGTTAGTTTTTTACTCGAAATTCCAGTGTGCTGAATTGTTTTTAACACGTAATTCATTTACGTCGAATTGTGTCACTTAACTCTACTCGGGCTCAAATGATTTACAGATTACTCTTATCGACAGAACTTTACGGAACGTAGAGAAAGTCGTAGCAGCCAATATTACTATCTCGTTCTTTAATAATCCTCTCTAAAAGTGCATGCGCTCACTGAAAATCAGATTACGTAGTTCTTTAAACCTTTGTTAGCCATTAGAGGAAATTAAACACTTCTGGCAAAGTGGAGTCATCCAGTGATTAACCAACCACTTCCTCCACATCCTTAGCCCAAACGACCGTCAAGGTTTCTTGGAGCTAGTAAAATTTTACAACTCGCGATTGTGCCGTGCGCCATGAGAGTGGCATTTTTGTCCACTGTGGAGCGAAGGCGCGGAGAGGCAAGCCGCTCAGGAAGGCCGGCCGACCGGTTAGTGGCGGGGGGGGAGGGGAGGCGCGGACCATCGCCAAAGCCAAACACGGGCGGGATCACCGGTGTTTGACTTAGGTGCTCGTAGCGGGCATATTAATTGCTGTGCAAGCTCCATTGATAGTGCCTCCACGCACCCTGCCCGAGGCTTAAAGGCCTCGTCGGGGATATGAGCAGGGGTGGGGGAGGGGGCGGCGCCGACCGCCATCCCCCGGAGGCACTGACATGCGGGGTGGCCGCTCGCTCAAGGTCGTCTGTTCCCCGCCTTTGGCCGGAAGGGTGAGGCTAAGGCGGAAGGGTTATGCGCTTGGGATAATCGATTCTGTATTCCGCGATCTGATTGGGGATTTGCGGGCATAATAACGCTGGAATTCATAGGAAAATTAATTTCATTGTATTACGTAATATTTCATTTTATCGCGAGTAGAACATATTTAATTTTGTTGCGAAATGTTATGTTGGTGTAGTAAACAGATTTATGATGGCAAAAACATATGAACATTCTTCATCAGATTGAGTAAAAACTTAGGAAATAAGTTTTAATTTCAAATACAAAATATTTATTATTTCATAGAAAAATTCACGATAAGGAAGAACGAAAATGAACGGATGAAAGTATGAGGGTAAATCAATAATATTCTGCCTCGAACTGGCGTAATTTAATAAAACGACTGAAATTTTACAATGGTGTCGTTCTTGTACATAGCTCTGATATTCAATGCGCTTACATTGTCGTCCGGTTGGCTGAGTTCACTAAGGCAGTAGAGTCTTAGTGATCTCGGACCGAACGAAGGGTCGCGGGTTCGAGTCCCGCCTCGGGCATGGTTGTATTTGTGTTCGTCCTTTCACCCCTTATCATCACCATTTCGTTTCACCCTCATAGTTACCATAACGTTACTGCCAATAGTGGTCGCTAATGACCTAGCTGTTGATGCGACCTTAAATAATCAAACAAACAAAAATGTACTTACATCGTTGCAGAATTTTTTAAATACTCTCTGAACAAAAGTTTTGGGTTTACCAGCAATCCAAGAAAGTTCGATTACATGACCTTTTGTGTGTAATGAATCAAGTGTCTAAGGCGGCAAGAAAATTCTAATTCAAAGGCGCTAAATAGAACATACATTAAGAAGGAAGTCCACTCACATCTAGAAACCAATATTGGAGACTTTGGACAGTGTACGGTGACATGTAGCCTTTTAATGACACGCAACAAAACGTGAGTTTCGACAAGCGACCTTGTAATTCCACGCTTCGGTTCAAATGTATTTCATTGTGTTATGCACTTTTTGCAGCTCACTTTTCTTCTAGGTAAGATTCAAAAATGTCCTTTGTGACTTCTAGGGAAGAGTCAACGTCATTGTTCTAGCAGGGGGTTAATTCTTGAATTTTTTTTATTAATGATTTGATATAGTTTATTCACGATCTGATGATTGTAATGATCACGATGTCACGATCTGGTGCAAAGGGCTGGATTAATGAGAATTGTATTGATTATTTCTATGGTTGACTACTGTTATGTCTTATGATTCGTCACGGTGGGGGCGGGATTTTCGACCCTTGGTACATAGCTAGCTCGAATTCAGGCTTTTCAGCTAGCTTTTCAGTCGCTGTTTGGAGGAGAATCCTAGCGGCCGGCTGCTCTGATCGGTAGTTTTCCGTGGTTTATACGATCAACACCAGGCGAATGCCGGAGCAATACCCTAAGAAACGGGCCACGGACCGCGGGCGATCTGTTCTTCCTCTTCCTTGTCCATCCTCCCCCTTACACACACACTTACATAACATGCACTACACTACCACATATTCCGGAAGACCGGTCGGGAGCTTAGAGCTTGTCCCGGCTGGGGCGGTGCCCTGCTGGTGGGAGAGTCCTGGTTAGGGGAAACCCCACTAGCCGACGGTACGTAGGCGCCGGATCTCGCCATCCATCTGGTGAAAACCACCGCCATCTCCCGAGAAACAAACATGCACTACACTAACGGGACTAATGACCAAAGCAGTTGACGTGCCCGGAAACACGAAAAAAACAAACCAAACCATCGAATTCAGTTGCTGACTGGAGGAGAATGATAGCGTTCGGCAACTCTAGGTAGATTTCCGTTGTCTCTCCGATCAACAATAGATGAGTCGCGGAGCGGAGAAGCTTACACGCCGGTCATGGACCGCGCGCGATTTTTCCTTCCTCTTCTATGTTATCTCCTCGGCCCTTACTTGCACACACACACACAACATTTGTATGCATTACACTACCACATATGTCGGGAGACCAGTCGGAAGCTTAGGAACGTCTCCCAGCTAGGGAGATACCTGGTAGGGGAAAACTTCGCAAATTGAGACGGACGCCTGATCTCAACCAGCTGGGAAAATTAACCGTCCACCGCGATAAAACATGCACTACAGTTACGGGAAATATCGATCTTCGTTAGCATTAGTCTAGTGGATGTTAATAGATTGTCATACGATTGCGCCATTGCTGTTCATCGACTTTTTGGGCTGTCAAGGACTCTACGTTACACCTGTTATTCATAATTCCTTGTGCAGGATCGTCACCCATTTGATTTTTTCCACCGCTCATTATTGGTGATCGGTAGAGCTGAAGCGTTGCACAGGCATTGCTCACAGTTAGAATGATAGGTAAATGCAGCTAGACGTCTTTGCATATCCAAAATCAATAAGGCTGTGAAATTATTACAAAGAAATTGTTTGAACATTAACCAATACTTGTGGAAACGTCTTGGTAAACAATTTTACAGACCAAGCAAAATAACCAAGAGAATTGAAAAAGTTGCTGAACATTGAATTGATTTGTATTATTCATATATGGTAATCAATTCATTGTCAATTATTTTTTGTGGCTCAATAATAGAAACTTTGTTAATTAATGAATTGCTCGCCGAGAAAATGTCTTGGAAGAATTATAATGATACATACGTACACATTTATTGCGCTCCCGTTTTCCGTGCACTCGAGTGTTTACGTTCTAGAAGGAAGTAGCGCAAAAAAACATTTCCCCCAATGTCACTCATCGATACTGTGAATAAAAAAATTCCATTCTTTAGTAGCCTGTCTTCATTTTCATTACTTACTTTTCTTACTCAATTTCATAGAAAGGGCAAAGTAATGTAAAAGTGTGTATTAAACTGAGAATATTAGCAATTTTGTGCTTCAATAATTCATTTGTAAATTAATTTTTATTTGAGATGTATCGAAATAAATTTTAAAAGCAATTTTTTTATCCTCGATAACTATTACCAATTTTGATACTAAAACATCAATATAATATTAAAATATGTCGTTCCTATTTACGAAACATCATTTGCATTTTGACAGAACAGAAAGCCATGTACGCTTAAATCAGCTCATTGTGTTACATTCATTAATATTTCAGGTAAATTTTCAGGTAAACAGCTCTAATGTTGAACACGCTTCAGTCTGTTTCCTTAACATCAAGGAAAACAGAATCAAAGAAGACAGCGAACGCTATTTATTTTCCATACGCCCTGTGTGTAACGATGTACAATAACCATCTGGCGTTTTAAATTATCGGTAAAAAAGTGAAGTATATGAGGCCTGGAATGGTGCTGCGATGCCGGCGGCGGACATCGCAGCGGGTTATTTCCGTCCCAGCAGCGCGCCATATGGCTCGGAATAAATGGAGGAGAGTGGCGATGAAATGGCCGCGAGCTTTAATCACAGATATACGAAGCGCGCGGCGACGCGTTGCCGTGCGCTGGTTGACGGACGGCGGGCGGGGGGCGGGTGGGCCGGTGGGCTGGTTGGGGGGGTGGGGGGGGGGGGGGGCGTGGGTGGCGGGGCGGCGGGGGCGGCGGGGGCGGCGGGGCGACGGGGGCGGCGGGGCGGCGGGGCGGCGGGGCGTGGGCGCGGGGCGGCGGCGAGGGTGGCGGCGGCGGGGCGGGGGCAGGGGCGGAGCGGCGGCGGCGGGGTCGGTGGCGGGGTCGGCGGCGGGGGCGGCGGCGGGGGCGGCAGCGAGGGCGAGGCGGGGGCGGGCTACTGTGGTGACAGCGTGACGCGAGTTGCAGCTGTTGGAGCGGCTGGAAGCCCAAGCAGCCGGAGATACGCTGCTGGAAGTGATGAAGGTGAGAAAGGGGAAGCAACTGAGGGAGGGATGGTGGGTAAATGACGGGTGGATGAGTAATGAAATGAGTTACTCTTAACGTATATGGGTGTATACCGCAATTAAAAAAGAACTGGCAGGAGAGTGTGTATGACGGTAGAAACAAAGTGTGGATTCGAACATGTTCTTTGAAGTTCATATAAAGGGAGAAGGTACACGTCAGTTGGTACTGAAAGGTCAATCGTTAGATGGGAGTCTGTAATTGTCATAGGTGTGTTGCAGTGGGTGATAATGAGGCAACGACAAAATGATAAGGGAATCGTTGGGTGACTGGCAATATATTAGGTATTGCAGTAATGGGTAGGTCTTCACCATTGCACGCAGAATTTTTTGTGAGTTGGCATAAGAAATTCAATTTAGAGGATATGGTGATGTGAATAATGAAGTAAACATAAATTCGATAGTCTTATGAGATGTATTTGGCTGTTGTTTATGAGGGAGAAAATGTGATAACATGGAATGGAATGCACAATACGGAGTATTAAATAATCTAACGACAGATGAGAGTGATAGAGACTGGCCGTAAGAAGCATAGAACCCAAAACAATAATATTCCATAACATACGTAAACAAATCCGAGAAGTAAGATATAAACCAACTACCAATGAAACATTGACTTTCCATAAAAGTGTTAGAACAAACGACGGCGAAAAAGGACGATGGTAATTTGAAAATTAAATGCCTGAAGTATGAACAAGTGGATAGTGGAAAGGGGAGATAAGTCTAAATGTGTGTGGGCGAGGAAGGATAACATTCGTAGCAATGGAGATGAACCTGGAAGAACAGAGTAACACTATTAGTAACGAGGATTGAGAAAGACATCAACGGGACATCCAATCAAAGAACGTTGTATGTTTCTCTACCGTGTGCCTATCACACACTTTTCCTTTACCAGGGGGGATTAACCCCGGAGTGGTGTCCTAGGGGTTAGCTTCTATCCTCACCCGCCTTTGGGCTGGTATCTGGATCCCGCCAGAACGCAGTTCACCCTTATGGGAACCTCCCCATACAATGCCTGTGTCGGACCACCCTGCCCGCTCAGAGCTACTAGCTATTCAGGCTAGTACCTGAGTCAAAACAATGTGCCGGGGAAAGTTCCCTCTTCTTTGCCCAGAGTACCGGGCCACTGCTACGTCAAATCCGAGAGCCCAACTGGAGGCCACCGAACTAAGATGCAGGTGGCTCGGAGCTCCCATCCCGTCTCTCCATTGCTTACTGCCATCTATCGACGTGGGTAACACCGAAATCTGGGCAACCACATGGGTGGTAACTAGTTTCCCGCCGGATTTTAAAGTGGGGTCCGAAGTACTCCGAAAAGCAACCTTCTCCCAATCCTGCCCCAAGTCCGACGCGCCATAGGCTCAACTGTTGAGTGGCTAGGCGAATTCGACTACCAGGAGCTTAGCGTCGCCTTGTCACTACCTGCACCTTCAGGCTATCGACGTGAGGACGCCGCAACTCAGGGTCCGGGTGGTCGTCTACGACACCCCACCAGAGACTACGACAACCTACGCCAACGTCATCTCTCTCTGCAGGAAAAAAAGAACGTTCTGGTCGCTGGACGATAGTGGAAGTAGCAGGCAACAGCGCTGCTGAGCAGCCAACTCCCCAGTCAGGGGAGTCGCGGGGGAGCGCTGCGGGCGGGGAGAAGGGGAACTAACGGTCCGGTGGGAATTTCCCCGCCACATTTCCTTCCGATGTCGCACCCAGCTGACGACTTCAATGTCGCTGCCACCTACTCCTCGTTGAATCATTTTGCTTCGCTTCACGAGAACAGAGTTTTATCTCTTGCTTTCATTACGAACTGAAATAAATGATTTTGTTGCAGACAGACAACTGTTGTTACTTTTGTGACAATAATAATAATAATTAATAAAACCCAAAAATGTAGTATAGTAAATTCAAAGGAAATGCATCATTTGTTGAAAGTGTGAGAGATTTTTTAATATTGTAAGGAAGTGAGAATCTAAATTTCAACTGGGGTAAAATCATTTGAATTTGAACAAGAACATTAATTTAAGCAATCACTCTTTGGATTGTCGGCGATCAAGGTCGTGTAAATAAGTTAGTAGAGATATCTTGATACTGAAATAGAAATGATATGTGTGAGATTGAATTGTGGCAAAAAAGGAGTTTTGGTTCAGAAGGAATTTGTATTTACGGGCATACTAAGTAACAAGTGAAACTTGTGTTGGTATACAAATAATTTTTAGGAATTATGGTTCACCTTTCAGTAACAATACCTTACACCCTGAGCCCTCAATGGAATACTGTTATCTAGAATATATATATATATATATATATTATATATATATATATATATATATTTTATATATATATAATGTAGTTGATTATTCTTTTAAGTAGTACCATTTGATTATGTTCTTCTATATAAAGGTAGACGAATAATTATTCTCCGTAAGTAATTTCATAAATTGTGGAGGAAGCCTCACAATGTAGAAACTGTTGTTTTGAAAGGGAACAGACCAAATTCATTATTTTATCTATTTGATTTCTGTTTTGTGGCAATCCCATGTGAAGTCGGCACTTGAAAATGACACACGCCATCGTCGTTATTGTGAGGCACAGATATAATCTGAAGCTTTCAAAACACTTCCTTTGTTTCCACAGAAAATCTTCACATGAGCTTCTGACGTACTTGCGTTGGTCAAATTTCACTTGAATCACGTTAAAAGTTCGTTTGAAACTCTTAAAAGGCATCTGATAAATGCTTATCAGATTCTTCGCGGTATGTTTTTCCCTAAATAATGAGAGTTTGCTGTGTTGAAATTTACCTTATGGACCAAGCATTGAATAATTATATTTTATTAATAATATTATGTATTGACTCTAATTTTCACTAGAGAAACAAAGAATTCATTTATTTTTCTTGTCCATTAGCTATGTATAACAAAATGTTGCGTATACGCATATTAGGGACCTTAGTTAACTATATCAATTCATCTTGATATGAGACGACGTGAAATTGTAGTGCTTTTGCACAATCTGCACCTCTTTTGGGCTTTGGTTCTCCGTTTATAATCACGTGCTCTAATCATGATTGATTGATTGACTGAGATTCGATCGCGTCATTGCAATTTCATTAGTCTCGTAAATGATTGATTTTTTTAGCGCGCGGTGGTGGTGATTTTTGCCTGTGAGATGTTGAGATCCGACGCCGGCCTACCCGTTCGCGTTTCCGGGCGCGTCAACAGCTTAGCTCATTAGTCCCGTAAGTGTAGGGCGTGTTTTACCTCGGGATGGCGGTGATCTTCCCCGCTGGATGGTGAGATCCGCCGCCAACCTGCCGTCCGCTAGTGGGGTTTCCCCCTAACCAGGACTCTCCCACCAGAGGGGGGGAACCCCCCCGGCCGGGACACGCTATAAGTTCCTGATCGGTCTACCTGAATATGTGGTGGTCAGTGCATGTAGTGTAAGTGTGTGTGTGAAGGGAGAGATAGGACAAGGAAAGGAAGGACAGATCGCGCGTGGTCCGTGGCCCGTTCGGTAGGGTACTGCTCCGGCATTCATCTGGTGTTGATCGGAGGAACCACGGAAAAATATCGATCAGAGCGTTAGTATCGAAAATCCTTCGATTGTCGGGACTTGAATACCTCACGGTCAGAGGCACTGAAGTGACAAATGTATGCCCTGAGCTACCTCTGTCGGTTTCCGTACATCATCATGATGTATTTCTGTTGGTAGGGAAGTATTTTTGGGTCGACCAAAATGCGATATTTCATTCTTCTATGTATTCATTGACTCATTATTGCCTTAAGTAAGAAAGAGCCAAATTGTAGTTGTGACGTCTTTTCTTCATTCGCAATATTCTGTTTTCCATGAGTGGACAATTGCACAGTCAATCAATCTTTCTTCTACTTCTTTTTCCTCCAGAAGATCATCTATATTTTCCTCATGTGTCATTTCGTCAACATTTGGAGGAATGTACACAGCATCAATCTTATTTGCAGAAATAAGGTCAACATATTTATCCGAAAAATAATTCCAGCATGTGATGGAGACCGTCAGTTTCTTATATCATTTCCAAAAAAGCAGAATTTTTGTGTAAGATAAAAATTACGCTTGAAGCATTGTTTATACAATGATGGAACAATGCAGGGTAAGACAATTCTCCAAGATGAGATAATTACATCAGGAACGGAATATAAAACAGTAGTTACATGTTTATTTCTCAACAATTCTTCCATTGATTGTTTAATTATGTTCGTACCATATGCTCACTTTGTGTAAACGCAACATTATTGTAAGTTATCAACAATAAGGTATCGAAAATAAGCTCTTAAAACTCTTTCACCATATTTTTTCTAATAAACTACATGGATATTCGGAATGGCTAAGCTGCAAAAGCAACCAAAATGTGTTTTGAAATATGGTTTTAGGCAAAAATTTGCATTATAGAAGCATATAAAACTCAGAAACATGTAATTGTTTATTATTTAAAAATTAACCGAGAAATAAAAAATCAGTCGCACTATGTAAGTTGGATGCTTCTTTTATTTCATCAAATATATTAATTTATTTTGTTAATAATAAACAATTTACATGTTTCTGGAGTGTCATATCAATGTTATGTTAACTCAACGTTGGGTCTTCAAGGGTTAAAATCAGAAACCAAATCGATTTAGGATTTTTTAATTTTACCACAGATTTCTACTGGTGAAGTTACGATCTGAAAGAAATAAAGATTGATTGTGTACATGAACATTGCATAGTCAAAGAAAATAAGAGAATCATTAGCCTTTTAATAAGTTGTGTTTGTAATTAAGTGGTGCTTATGTTTATGACATACATACTACAGAATCAAAAACTGGAAATAAAGTGAAGAAGAACTACGATGATAACACAAAAGGTTTTCGTTTCTTCTGGAATGGGTCTCTTAGGTGAATACTAGCACAAAGTTAACTTATGTATTCTTGACATCTCTTATATTCGATAGTTTCCTGACCTGATTTAATGATTATATCCTCCAATGCTAATTTCATATCCTCTTAAATCAAATTGTGAGTGACCTGTCAGCTGAAAAGAAAGGGGAGGTAGGGACACGATTATAGGTATGTTTCTCCCTCCTTTAGAATAATGTTCAAATGGAATACACATTTTAAGATATAATATACTGATCATAAAAGCAAATTTTAAAAAACTTCAAATAAGGAATTTTAAGTCGCATTACTTACTTATTTAGAACAAAAAATAATATGACTTTCTTTTGAGTTAAGCATTAAAAACTCATCAAACTGGAATTTTAAAATATATTTCAGGAGCATGGCTTTTGTAACTAAAATGAGAACGCATGCTAATATTTGCAGGTGTACTTTAAACACGTTTTCGCGGCTACTTCATGCGCGGCGTCGTTGCTCGGTTAAGGCATCCCAAATGGCTCCCTCTTTGGAGAGCCTGAGCTTGGAAGCGACCTGCAGCGAGCTGAGTCACCACACGTATTTATAGACGATAAACCCGTGCGCGAGCGTGTCTCCTTGGTTTACGTACTCGACTGTAGTTAAATGAACTCATCACCCTTTAGTGTCCGCAGTAAGACTTCATTTCAGTCCGCCTTTACGAGTGTGTCACCTTTCCTTCGAACCCCCATTTTTGTGTCGACGTGCCTCCGCGACACGGCAAGGGTCTTGTTGAGAGTTGTTGTCAGCTGTCTCCCTCTAGGCAAGGCCAGCTCTTTATCAATGACGTCACACGAGTAGTGCCTTTCTTTGATACATTCAAAGCTGATGATCATTTTAATAAATTAAAAAATTACAAATCATGGCAACACCAATTTGAGGAATATTTTTCATAATGCATACCTTATTCAACTATATTTAAAATGGCCTTACTTCGAATACTTTTCTTTGAAAAGCGAATTGAATAATAGGGAAGATTTTACAATGTACGCCTTACTTTGTATTTTGTCGCATATGTTGATGAGAAGTCTTCATTGCTTATTTAATTTCACTAAAGCAAGTGATGCTATGTTCGTTTTGTAACATCAAACGCTATAGTTTTCTTCTATCATTGACAGAGATAATAACAACAGTGAATAGCTAGAGAAAGCACAAATAAGATTTGCGTGAAAACCCTACTGTTATGAACTCATTCAAGTCTTAGAGGGAGACTTTCTTTTAACGTAGGTCTTGCGTCCCGGAGTGGAGTTACGCGGAGCAATTCTGAGCCTGCCAGCAGCCTTAATGGGCCCAAAAGCTCACTCGTCTTCATCATTGTCCTACTTGCGAAAGTTACGGGTGCCGCTAGGCAACTTACGTAACAAAAGCGTTTCAGCCGTTCATTTAAGGCGAATTTCACGCATGGCTGCTCCGGAGAAGAGTGCTTTATATATTTAATAAACTCGAAATTAAGACGTGAAGAAAGTAGCTCAATAGCTTCATTGTACTCATTTTCGTTCCAAGGTGGTTGTCAAAGATGAATGCCGTTAAAGATAAACTGTAATAAGTATAACATTTTGAATCACTAAGTATGCATTTTTAACAGATGTTTTAATATGAATTCATGGTATTTCAACTACGAAAAACGGTTGTGTAAAATTGAATAGAACAAAAACTGTTCCGGAAATGTCCATTTCGTTTGTTGTTAAAAATAACATTTTTGAACTTAATTTAAAAGGAAACTGTTAAAATCTATGAGTTTGAAAAAGAAGTTAAGATATTTCATTGTTGAGTTCATTTAAATGCGAAAATGAATGCGAAACTCTACAATATTTTGTGTGAAAATTTACAGAAGAGAAGGTCAAAGAAGACGCACCAGTCAAAGCGATCCTCATATTTAGTACATCATAAGTTTTCTGGTAATATCGATACATAGCAAAATATATCGTTTCATTTTCTATCTCATTTGTTCTCCTTACACGTTGACATCTTTGAAAACCACGCACACAAGAAGATCTAATGCTTTTGCTCAACGGCCTGAAATGCGTTCTAACCTTAAAGAGTCACGATATCGCTCAGAGTATTTGTTTGGTTGTCAGTTGCCGATAGGTCGTTTACAGCTCTGCTTCGCGTTATGATCGCGTTTTATCACGCAGTCTGCTTTTTACAGCTTCGGCGTCGTGGATGTTTTTGCCAACGACTGCCCTTGCTCTTGTCATAAACAAACCCCATAGAGGGGTAGAAAGTTACCAGCAAAACGGAGGAGATCAAAAACTGACACACATTGAATCTTTTACTAAAAAGACATGAAAATGTCACATTATTTGGTGTGTGCTGAAATAATATTGGTGTTAAACACTCTAGACAAACTGTTAACAAATGCATCCGATTTGGAAATTAATTTGTAATCTATACATTAATGTAGCTAACTGAAAGTTAACACGTAATATGTACATAATAGGATGACTAAAGGCTAAAGAAACTACAGTTTCTTTGTACTGAGAGAGGTGGATCAGGTCATCATGTGTCGTGCAGTGCCTCTTAACCGGAAGGTCCTAGATTTGAGTCCCGAGGTGGCAGGATTTTTGACACAAGCTAAATACCTAGATCGAATTAGGTCGGTGCCTGGAGGAGAATTCTAGAGATTGGCTGCTCCGATCTGTAGTATTTCTTGGTTTCTCCGATCAACACCAGGCGAATGCCGGAGCAGTACCAAACGGGCCTCAGCCTGCGTGGAATTCCACCTTCCTCTTCCTTTTCTTATCCTCACCCCTTTCTTACACACTTACACCCACATTTACTCGCACTATACTACCACCACACATGCCAGGAGACCGCTTAGAGGTTGACCAGGCTGGTGCGGGGCACCGCTGGTAGGAGATACTTGGCGACGCCGGATCTCGCCATCCAGCGAGGGAAGATAACCACTACTGCCCGAGGAAAAATCATGAACTACACTTACGGGACTAATGACCTTGGAAGTTGTCGCTCCCGGAATCACTAATCAATCAATTTATCAATCATTTCACAATGAATGTGGGGATATTTGGGTTTAGTAAAGAAAACGGGTTAAAGAAAAGAAACAATGACTCCTATTTTTTTCAAGATGTGTTTCTTCAGATATTCTTCATGTTATGCAAGTGCGAGAAGTAAGACCTATTCCTTTGGTGATAAGCGAAGATATGAGAAGGATCAGGTGACCGAGACACAGTTCTCAGTTAAGATTATTGAGATGATCTTGAGATAACAAATATAAAGTCGTGATCTTTTGGTATCAAGGTCGACCTTCGCATTATTATAACTTCATACCAACCGGCTATTTATTTGACAATTTTTTTATATTTACAAAAATCATGTTTCATAACAATGATATTTTTCTTATATTAATTACAGCTTTCAAAATAAAATTGTTTGCACCATTGATCATGTTCGTAAATATATTCCAGACAATTTTGAATCACTATCATATTCGAAAGAATCAGTGAAATTGTGTTTAACATAACGTGGAATGCATTTAATGCATTTTATATAGAAATGGGAAGGAATATTTATCGTCGTCTATTTACATGATTTTTTTAAGGAATTATTGAACGGAGTTGAATAATGAATGTTTAAATTTTAATTGAATTATTATTAATTTATACGAAAAACACTCTTCTGAAACATAAGAACTTTAAACTCGGTGCAAAAATTAAAGAACATCTTCCAGCTCAGAGAATATTTTCCTTCGTAGTACATCGTGCTTAACACGAAACGAGGGTTATGCCATCCAGCAACCGAAAGGGCTTGCATTTACCACCACTAAACCAATGTCATAAAGCCTATAAATACAAGCAATCTGTAGGTTTTAACGACAGAACAAAAAGTGAAATGACGTCATCCAAAGTTGAACTGGTCGACCTCGCTATTAACGGTATTTATTGTTATGGCCACCCCCGAAACAGCTGGCTAACTTTCATAGAGCGGGAGGGACCCGCTGGCAGATGTGAAATCCATACCACGAGGCTGCCGCATGCGAATTGACAGACAGGTCCCGTAGTCCGCTTTCGGGCGGGTGAAGGGCAGCTCGTAACGCTTGCCGCATGTCCAAACAAACCGACTAGCGGTGGCACAACGATGAAACATTCACGCAGTCGGTCACATGTTTAGTGCACTCGTCAACAAAACATCTCTTCGCGTTATGGACATCCATTACACAGCGCTTAGGTACAAATCCAGTTCGGCGCGGTAAAACATGGGACTGTGTTTTTGAATGGGAACTCGTTTTTGAAGTACTACGGAATTGAATGAATTAGTAGGTCAGATTGATTGTTAATTCATGACCATTCACAATAAACTTTACATAAGTATAGCTGTACTCGTAGAATAGTATGCTGAATAGTTTTGATTGTATCCGTTCGCATTTGGCGCTTCGTAACTGGGCTTTAAGTGCTGAATTACCAATAGGGTACAAATCGATGGTGCTGTGTAATTGCAGGCGAAAATGAATGAAACCGGAACGAGCAAGCCCATACATCACGAACGACATCGCACCAGGTCGCTTTTTCGGCGCGGCAGCCACACCCAGGCACGCAATAAACATATATCCCCGACTCAGCTGCTTTTGGCCAAGTTTATGTTATTAATAGCACGGCCAAGAACCAATTTCACGGTAGAGCTTCCGCAACTTAAACAACCCGGGGATTACCGGCCGGTCGACCACATGTCGATAGCGCAAGGGGGGTGAAATTGCTGGCCTGGAGACCAGCCGCCGGGGCCACCGGTGCGGTGTCGCCCCGCCACGCCTCGCCACGCCCCTCGCCTACGCAGCACCCCCGCCTCGCCACGCCACGCCGCTTTGCGTCCTGTCCGGGGAAGTGGCGCCTGCAACAAGTTCCCAAACTGCTGAATGTTCGTCGCCCACTGCCCTGGCGCGGGCAGCGGTGGGAAGGCAAGCAGAGGCAGCGGGGGTAAAGGCGGCGGAGACGGCATTGTCGAAGGGCGTTGACGGAGCTGGCGTTGACGGAGGTGGCGTTGACGCAGCTGGCGTTGACGCAGCTGGCGTTGACGCAGCTGGCATAGACGGAGCTGGCGTTGACGGAGGTGGCGTTGACGGGGGTGGCGTTGACGGAGGCGGCGTTGACGGAGGTGGCGTTGACGGAGGTGGTGTTGACGGAGGTGGCGTTGACGGAGGTGGCGTTGACGGCGGTGGCGTTGACGGGGGTGGCGTTGACGGAGGTGGCGTTGACGGGGGTGGCGTTGACGGAGGTGGCGTTGACGGAGGTGGCGTTGACGGAGGTGGTGTTAATGGAGGTGGCGTTGACGAAGGCAGCAATGACGGACGTGGCATTAGCGGAAGTAGCGTTGACGGAGGTGGCGTTGACGCAGGTGGTGCTGACGGAGGTGGCATTGGTGGAGGAGGTGTTGACGGAGGCGACGCCTGAGCGGTTGCGCGGCGGGGGCGGGGGTGGAGGTGGCGGCGGGGGGGCCGCGGCGTCGCGCGTCGAATCCGCTGACTCGCGAAGTCGTTTTAAAAGCCGCAACGCGTGGGGCACGGCGCGGGGGCGTGGGCGCCGGCGGAGGCGGCGTCCCAGCTGCAACAGCAGCGAAGCGCCGCCTCAAAGGGCTCCAATTACGCGAGTGAACACGGTGCCATCACGCCCAAGGGTCTCCGAGTTCGTTGCCTGATCTCGACGTCCGGTCGTTTGCATGTACTTAGCAATTGGACCCCGGCCCGAAGTGCTCTTTAGGTAATGGGGCTGCTGTATTCTTCTTCACAAAATAAATATCGGGTTTGCTCATTCGTATTTTTGAAATAAAACTAGAAAATTAAAATGACTTTGATGATAGAATGATATTTGAGCTCTTTTTATCCTGCATTTTTTAATAAATGTTTCATTGTTTTGTTTATATGAACTCGGCCACTGAAGTTTGTTTCTGTTGAAGCAAGAGAGCATTTAAGGAGAGATGGACGTACCATTCCTGTTAGGCATACACTGTTGGCTCAGACGTTCGGTGATACACGTAATACTTAACTATAACTTCGAGTGTACAAAACACGCATGATAAATGCGTAGGTTGTTTAATGTATCGTGTTGAAGTTGCGGAGCTGTTGTTAATGTATTTCGAAGCTGTACGATTAAGTTTAATAAAGTTAAATCAGAAGCATTGTGTTACGGTAAAACTTCATTTATCAACTTCAATAATTTATTTCATAGTTGTGTAGAAAATGAAAATTCGTAGTGGATTTAACTTTTATTTTCATATTCCGTAACAAACTGTTTCTACGGGGATCTCCTTTCAGAATTAAAACATTGTCCAGGATGGGATATATTAAAGGCAATGTGCGTAATGTGTGACGAGAACAATAAAAAATACTCAGTTCTTATAATACTAATTTTTAATAATAATTAATCAAAAGATCTTCCAGCATGGATATACACGTGTTTTTCTCTCCAGGGGTAAGCTATGAATGGTACGGAATGAGACTAGCAAAACATAGACTGACCAGAACTTATAAACGGCATATGAGTAATGTAATTATGATTATTAATAAATAATGCTATTTCTTTATGAAATATTCTGGGAGTCGAAAACGAAATCACACACTGTGAGAAACTATAGCAGTACAAAAGTATACTCGTGAGCTATATTGAAAGTGATTGTTTAAAATGAAGCAGAACGTATAACAGTTTAAGACAGGTACAGAAGATTATGTTTCAATTACAATATTATTTTTTCTTATTCAATGTAAAGCGAGAGAATTTTCCAAGGAAATATTTAACAGAAATAACTTCCGTTCTAATCGTTACATGACAAATATATTCTTTGCGAAAATTATCATTCGTATGAATAATATAAGTTTCTACTATCTGAGTAACCGATCACAATGTACATATTATCTTTAGGTTGGAAATTTGTAAATTATTCATATGAGAAGTTAATCTACTGTTTAGCAACAATTGCGCCCTCGAGAACCAGTCATTTAAACACAAAGGGTTCTTAGTTAATCCGAACTACCGGAAGAAGACGAAGAGAACCGTTGTAAAGACTCCCCACAGACCGTCGCGGTAGATCCGCAGCGAGTGCGGCGCGGAACGTTCCGATTGATTGATTCGTGTTTCCGGGCGCGTCAACTGCTCTGGTCATTAGTCCCGTTAGTGTATTGCATGTTTTTTTTCTCGGGAGATGGCGGTGATCTTCCCCCGCTGGATGACGAGATGCGGCGCCGACCTACCGTGGGCTAGTGGGGTTTCCCCCTAACCAGGAATCTCCCACCAGCAGGGCACCGCTCCAGCCGGGACAAGCTCTAAGCTCCAGACCGGTCTCCCAGGATATGTAGTAGTGTAGTGCGACAGCTAGTGAATTCGACCTAGCTGAAAAGCTAGTGTCGAAAATCCTGCCGCCGTCGGGACTCGAACCTAGGACCTCCCGGTCAGAGGCGCTGCAGTGAACGTTCCCAGCTAGACGCGGACGGAGCGTCAATTATGAGTTTTGGTGGCGTTGGCAAGGCGCTCGACCCAGAGGGGAGCGAAGACTTCCGAACACGGACGGACTTTCACGATACTCGAGCTGCATCGGAAGAAACGCGTCTGACTGCGTAACAAATTTCACCGCCGATTAAACGCTGCCAATCCGTTGGCGCGACGCTTGCCTGCCGCGCCGGTCTGAACATGCTCATAAGGCAACGCGTGAGGCGAAACTTCCGCTGCGGCCAATCCGCGTAAGCTGCGGATGTTCCGCGTGGGTCTGTGGAAGCCTTAAGAGCGTCGCATCGCTGGATGAGCGCAACTCTGGGATTGGCTCCGAGAGCCCCGCCGCCCAACCACTGCGCCGATGGGCGGCGCTGCCAACGCAATGCGCCATCCCGCGCAAGCGATGGCGAATTTGTAAACCAAATTTCTAGAGCAAGGGATACAACGTACAGAGGTCTCGCAACCGCTGCCAGCTTCGCAGTGCCTTCCGCTGTGCTGTCATTGCGCGGGATGCAGTCTCGGCTCTGATACGCCATTCTGTTGGAGTCATTCGTGCGGCAGTAGACATTCCGAGCTGTAAATTCGTTTCTTTAATTCCGTATCAAGACATAAAAAAAGATTTGAGCAAGGCGGAATCCCTCCTGAGTTTCTCCAAGGCAATGTGCTTGCTCTGCTTCTGGATCTATCAAATATTTCTCACCATTTTCATTCATGTATGGATAAAATTTATAATTTTCATCAGCCTTTGCTGTACAATTCGGTTAAGTCTACGATATAATAAAAAATATTCTTCCCCGTAACTTTAAGTCTTCTTGTACAAATGTTTTCTATCTTATGGATTTTTTCTAAGGAAAATGATGAAAATCTTGCAAGAAAGTCTTCAAAAAACATTAATTTACTTCATCGCACGAGTGTTCTCTTGCCACGAACTAAATCTATTCTGTACTGTTAGAACGAATGTTTTGAATAGAACTAAGATACATTCATTGAGTTCTCTTATTGCTTAATATTTTCAGAAGTTGAATATTTGAATATTGATTACTAAGCAATGCATGTAGATCGATCTTTGGAAGTTAAAAGAGAACAAAATTATATTTGAAAACATTAAGAGATGTGTCAAGTTTTCCAAGATAATTGTTAATAAGCAATTATGATTACAATAAAACTGTAAATAAACGCCAAAATAATTACAAACTTAAAACAAATACAGTAAAATCCAAGCCGGAATCGATCATGACAAAAAACTATGGTTTAGGGAGGTTTTCTTTTTATGCAGGGTTGTCCATTTTACAACACGTTTTATATTGACAATTCCGTTCTGAAACTAGTAAATGTGAGTGTAAAGAAGTAATTAAAGAACTAGAATATGAATGTAAAGAAGTAATTAAAATCAAAAATATATGATTTTATTATGATTATTAAATCTAACTATTAACATTCCTTGAAATGTTATGAGTGTTATTACTGCCGATGCCAAAAGTTAAAAATCGAGGCGGAGCGGAGCGGAGGCCATATTTTTAATTTGGATGAGGCAGTAATAACACTGTTATGTTTCGTGGTATGTTCATTATTTTATCGGTCATCATAAAATCTCACAAATTAAGCTAAAATTTAAGACATTACTGCGTAGCAAACACATGAATTCTGTTGCTGTGGCGCGTTAATACGATATTGTGGGATGTTGCTTGCGATATATCTATATAAACAATATTCTATACCGTGGTTCCGAAAGATGGATACAATTAATTCTCCTGAACCTAAAGATTCCTAAAGGAACGACGCACGGTTAGAAAATTGGCGCGTTGACTTCCAGTGGCGACACCTTTACATCGTCAGTAAATATGATTACCGGAGTAAAGTTTCATTTGGGGAAATATGAGGAAAATGAGGTTAGTTTACATAATATACATTTTTCTAATTTTACTGTTATTATTATTACAATTAAGAATAATTATTCCCCAAAACAATGTGAATTGCTTCTTAATTGTTTGAATCTGATTTGTTTTGTACATCGTCATTTTTTTCCTTAACAAACATTTGACTTGCGATGAATCCATGGTTGTTTACGTTGCTAACAATGTTAAATTTCTTAACATACTAGTAGGTGCATGTGCACTAAAAAGCATGCAGGTTGCATGGTAAGGGGGTTAAAGACGCGTTTACCGATAAAATAAATTTACATATGTTGTATTTATGGAAGGAAGCACGAATAAATGAATATTCTTATTGACAGATTCTGAGTTTCTGTTGCTTCCATAAGTTCGACTTTTTCATCGAATGTTCGAGTTTTATGGTTTTCGCATTGTTAAACTGGTTGCGAAACTCATAAAAACACACACTATCTCGGTGTCTAATGGCTGCAATCGGACTGCTTGCTAACACTTTCAAAGCGAGGTGCAGCCCTGAGTATTATGATTTTCTGATACCCTCATGTGGTCTTAAGCAATGCGTTTCTGAAAGAGTTATGGTTTTCAACGTGGTGCAGGAAGATTCGTGAATAGAAGCCATGCCCATACACCTTCCCATGTCCAGAGAGCTGGGGAACAGGAAATTCCCCTACGGCCTACGCCTGGAGAGGCAAGTGACCCCAAGGGCGAATTCTACGCTCTCAACTGAAGACCTTCTTCTTCACAGTGCGGTTGCCACGACTAAATCCAGAGGGAGAGAGAACTTAAAACAGACTTGCAGGTGCATGTATTACATTATGAATATTCTGCCAATTGCATCAAATTCTGCCAATTGCATCAAATTCACAGGAACTCGTTTTATGAAGGATTTTTTTCCCTTGTAGGACATAAAAACCTTTCCGTTTCCGCGTTGGACACGCTCCGTTTTATGCTGTATAAAATAGTAATAGTGAAAAATAACTTCATGGAGCAGAGAAAGTTTCTGTCTTGTACAGGTTCCGGTTTACACATATTTTACTGTACTAATTCAGTAAAAAAGTACATTTTACTCAGTACAATTGCTAAAGTTATTCATGAGTTATTTCGGCTGATATTCATATTATAGGTCTGATTACCGATATGTCTACATAAAACAATTATTGAATGGAGACGAGTTATGTATACATTTATCATTCAGTTACTTTTAACTTTCTCGACCTTATGAAGGTAGATCGTAAGAAGAGAAAGTAATGAAGTCGAGTGCCGAAAAATGGCAAACATTCGGTAAATAACACATTTATTTCCGATCGCTAGTATCGAAAAGTGGATAAATCGGTTTTTTAAATGTTTAGAAAAACTAGTGGTGCTCAACAGCACATGCTTTCTCGCATCATTCTTCAATTTTCAATTTGCGAAAATTCAGAGAGTTCATCGAAATTTCTCCAGCGCCGTTATTTTTAGCATTCCTTCTTTTACCAGTGAAAACAACTTAAAGAAAAATTTGAAGCGATTAAAATACGTTAACATTAGTTAATTTCCGTATTTTGCCCAAATTACACAAAAAATATTCATAGTTTCGAAAAATTACTAGACTTATTTAAAGATACATCTTAGGGAATAGATTTATTAAGGAAAAATCTCTACCTAATTAATTTGTAGGAAGAGCCCAAAAAATGCACAAAATTGGGTTTAAGGAACCCTATTCTCTTAAGAGTCCTTTACGCTATCCGGAGACAAAATTTCATCAGAAAACTTGATGCAATTTTTTAGAAAAGTTTGAAAATAATTTGAGGCTTTATGTAAGGTACCTCCAAAAATGAAAATAGCCGTTTAAAACTCCCAAAATCTTGAGAGATGCGAGCGTGACCAATGACGGGGTCTCTATATGACAATAAACAACCGGCGTTAAGGATCATTTTCGTTAGGTTGAAATGACAGAGCAGAGGCGGAATAAGCATTGTTTGAGAGACAAAAGAAAAAGACATAAAATTTGGATGCTTCCGAGTTTTTAGAAGAACATTCATTCGCTCGAGCAACGCGGTGCTGAGCGGGCCGCCTCTTGATATATTTTACTAGATCGAGGAAAGACTGTAATTGACAGTTGTATAAAGTTAACTCTCATTTCTTATATTAGGATAGAGCGTTCTTGTAAGAAGTAAATATTTCTCTCGGAGTCCATCCAAGACGTTAGTGAGGGAAGTCACGGATTATAATAGTATTGCCGGGAGAATTTGAAATCAGACACGGACATTAGGTGAGAACTTTATCCAAAAGCAATATTCTGCTGCGTCGACGGAGAAGGTTCTACGGGGCGCCATCGAACGAAGAAGTGAAGAGCGCGCGAAGACCCACGAATGAATAAAAAGGGTTTTATAACTATTGTAATATAGAGAAAACTGGTCACGACCAAAGATTGATTCATTTTTATTATCATTATAATAAATTGTAATTTGTTAAGTTGAAAGAAAGCTGATTATTTTCGTTACGTGCAATCCAGCATTTTAATAAGATTCTCGCCACTCCCTATGGATGGCAGATTGCATATTTCTTTGAGAGTAAGTAGCAACAATTATGAACTTCGAACCCCAATTAACTGAGCTGGCGCAACACAGTTTTTAAATAGATTGACGAGGCTTATTTCAAATTGGCACTAGTCAACGTCTGGGATGTTTATATAAATATTTGTTAATTTCTTTTCCTCGCCTAAAGAAAACCACACTTGTAAAAATGGACAAAGAACCCATTTTCATTGAATTTCCCCCTTAAGAATGGACATTGAACCCATTTGCATAGATAATTCTCTTATTCACGGCGGTGATAAGCACTGAGAGCATGGATAGGTCGTATGTTCTCTCAAGCAGTGACTGCAAGGCACTAAGAGCTGAGCATACATTTTTTTCTCCATCCTCGTCGCTTGTACCCCTTTCGTCTCCATTCTCGTCGCCTCTATTCCCGACGCCTCCATCCTCGTCCCCTGCATCCCTCGCCTTCATCACTCGCCTTCTTCTCCATCTCGCCTTTACCTTGCTCCATCTCGTCGCTTCCATCCTTACGCCTCCCCCAATGCCTCCCACCGATACCTTCCTATGAACAAGCATTCACTCACTTACGGGTCTAATGGGCATAGCAGTTGTCGCGCCCGAAATCACTAATCTAACAATCTCGTCGCTTCATCCTCGCTATTCTTATTGCCTCCAACAATCGCCTCCACTCTCGTCTCCTTCAACAAATTTTAATCCCTTCATCTTCACTTCTCCGCCCTCGTCGTTTCCCCTACGTCTTTGTCTTGATGCTCCTGCGTGCCCTTCATTGGCGTGCAACATTCTCAGACGACGCCGATGGTTTCACCAGCACCACCATCACCATCATCATCGAGAGCAACCACCAACACAACAACAACACAAAATTACCGCGTTTTCAACCGAGATAGTCGAGTACGTCTTCATTCTCACCCATGGCATCGTCGCCTCTGCACCATAGTTAGTCTTCAACCTTCTTTCTGTGCCATTTTCTCATCCTTATTTTTTATTCTCCCTTTTTTCCTCCCTCTTCCTCCTTCCGTTTTTTTTCGTTTCATCCTCTTCTCCTTCCCTTCCACTCTTCGACCTCTTTGTACGCCGCTTCAGCGTTCGTTGCGGTCGGCTTCACCGCCATCCCCACCCTCCCCCCTCCCTCTTCCCCCCCTCCACCCGCCCGTCGGGGAAAGCCACCGCTGCAGCCGCAGTGTTCTTCGGGCCGCCCCCGCCGTCTGCCCGGCTGCGCGCGCGCGCGCGCTGCTCGGGCGGCGAAGCGCGGCTGACAAGCGCGGCGCGCGCCCCGCGCCCCGCCCGGGAGAGGCAGGCGCCAAGCGGACCGGAAGGAATCGCTGAATGGCGCCGCCGCCCCGCTTTTTCAAAGGAAGTATTCGACAGGAAGCTGAGTCGGGGGGCGGGGACGCCACAGGGAGGGCGGTTGGTGGTGGGTTGCGGTGGAGATGGATGCTTTTGTATGGTGACGGAATTTATGTGCGTGGGTATCTGTTTGGATGATGGTGATGGCCAAGGATATTTCAGGGAATGAGGATGGTTCATACAAGTAAAATGGAAACACACTAGTAACAATGCCATTTGCTGGTTGAATGACATGTACGTTGAAAATAGTTACTAATCTGAGAGGATGATGAATTTTAATTAGTAGTTGAATTTGTTAGAAGATTTTTATCAAAGTACATGTGTTGATAGGGGGGAGGAAAGTCTGTTTTGCGATGGTAAACACTTGTGGCTCACTAGCTTACATCTTCATTATCACTTTTTCATTTGAAGTAGAAATATGGTGAGATAGTAGAGAGATTGTGACTTATTGGCATGTTAGTCCTGAAGACATTCCATGAGACCTTTCAAATTCACACAAAGGTAGCAGGTGACAATAGAGGTAGCAACCGCTTTGGCAGCGGCATAATGAGGTCACCAGAACCGACGGGAGGCGGCAGCAGCGACGGCAGCGGCCTGGTGGCGAGGGCGGTGACGTGGCAACTCTGTGCAGCCGGCTGCATCGGTGTTTCCCCACGGCGGCGCCTAAAATACCGCCCTGCGGCACGCCCGCTTGCGTCGACGGCGCTGCGCTCTGGCGGCGGCGGGTGACTGACGGCTCCCAGAATGCCGCGCGCCGCCAGGTTTTTGTTCACGGCGCCGCGCCCGTGCGCGCGCTCTGGCGTGGGGTGCAGGCAACGGAGCGCAGAGCGCTCCCCTTCCGGTATGTCTTGCGGGTTGCCGCCCCGCGGAAAGGCGCCCGTTGTTCCGGGAAGCCGTTGGGCTGTCTCCCTTCGGGCAGAACATGATGTTTCGTCGGGGACGCCCCGTGTTTTGACAGGCCCCTCCGCGAGTGAACTGGCGTTTCCAGAATGGGGTGTCCTGCCACCTTGAGGCGTTTGAGAAAACGGAATTTGCGGGATTTCATGTAGTTGGCAATGCGGTAGCTCTGACTTCGATGATTATTTCTCTCTATGAAAGTTGTTAAAATATTTTAATAAAACGGGAAATGTCTTTTACAATTCATTTGAAACCTTCGTTGTCCTTAACACTTATTCTAAATAATTTGGTTTTTAATGTTTATCGTACTAATGACCATGTAATCAGATGTAGTTTTTTCGATCCTGACTATAATACTGATGATTAACATAAAAATTGTAAGTGATATTCTGGAGGCGATTTTTTCTTGTATGGATTACAACTTTAATCTTAAAATAAACGTTACTATATCAAAAACCTTTCTTGAATATAAAATGAATTAATTTCTTAGAAAGTAATTATGAATTTAGGTTGATGTCACATTAGGATATTTCTGTAAGAATTGTTTATCAGGACTTTTAATTATACACCTTTCTTCAACCCCGTTTCAATCCTTTTAAATTAACAGAGTACCAATTTTTGATATGACATACGTTCAAAACCAGGAGGTGGACAGAAAGAAATACTTCATGAAAATCTACAAATGTTGAAGGTAAGAGATTTAATAATTGCTCATTTTTTCACGGCATGAGTAAGTGGAGCATAGAACGTAACAAAGGCATAAATTACGTATCATAATGTGAAACGATTCGTTGACCCTTATGGCTATTAACAACGTGTCTGCGTTGAGAACTTTATACCATTCTTGGCAAAGAAGAGGAAATAAATTATGTGTATTTTTCTCTATCACAAGGGGTTACATGCTCCAGCACCGTAACTGTCGGGGGAAAGTATTATGAAATACACGGGACTATCAAAGGAAGAGGGCGATATTTTTCGTTGCGTAATACTGAAAAATGGAGCGTAGAACAAAATCGCACAGGGAATAAAAAAAGGAGGGATGAATTTGTCAGAGGTACATCCAAGGGGACCCTTTGAGGATTCTCCCGGCAGATAAAGAGGTGGTCCTGCAGGAGACAAAGGCGAAAAAGACAATTACAGATCTGCAGGCGCGGATTATTTCCGAGAAGGGGCACGAAAGTGGGCGTGGACGAGGGGCGGGGCGGGGCGGGGGGGCGCAGGACGCCGACGCAGTGGGACGGCCCGCTGAGGCTCAATGGACGGCGGACGGGAAGAGGCGCAGGCGGAGAGCAGACAACATGAGATGGAGTGGCTCACCGGCTGCGATAGCTCAGCGGCCACGCAGCATCTCCCCGGAACTATCTACAGACCGAGTCCTGGCCGTGGAGAATTTCTGACATTAGCTATAGAGATGGCTCGAATTCACCCACTCTCTCGAAGGGGGAAGAACTGAAGCGGGGATCGGTCGTTTTTGGAGGTTTCTCTGAACAATATATGCAAATGCTGTGCATATCTTAACAAACGGGCTTTGAACCTCCTGCTTCTTTCTTCTTTAAAGCCTTATGCTTGCCATTACTGCACTACTACACATGGTCGAACATCTGCCGGGAGGTTTTAAAATTCCCTCTAATAGGTTGACGATCCACTAGGAGATATTCCTGGAAGGAGGAAACTCCGAAAGCCGACGTGTAGGTTGTCACCGGATCTGACGCGCCAGCTCACAGGCATCACGGGATACACTACACTTTCAGAAGTAATGAACAAGGCGATTAACACGCTCGAGTCGTGTTAAAGTTGTTGAATGCTTCATAAGAAACAGCGAAGAAAGTATAAGGCAAAGGTTAATTGTTAAAAACTACTAGAAGTAACATTATGTGATAAGACGAGGAAAGAAAATAACAGATAAAAACGTATCAGAAAAAAAGGAAATGAAAGGAACGAAAATAAAAAAAAAAAGAGAAAAAAGGAATAGGAAACTTTTTTGGAAACCTTCATAAAAAGGTTTAAAAAAAAGGAAAGAAACGTTTAAAAGCCTAGCCAAAAATAATTAAAAATAAATAGACGAAGTGGACGGGGAGTGCAGATAAGAAATGGATATTCTAGTTATAGATTTACAAAAACGTCAAGAATTACAAGGGAAAGCTTAACCGTAAATAAACTGTAATGAAATGTTAGAACCTGCAGTCTCCACTGGGATGAGAACAGCGTCGCAACTCGCCGCGCGAGAGCCCCGGCGGGGACACGCGTCAGGAACGAGCACCGCGTGCGGTGGGTGGGCGGGGCGGGCGGGGCGGGCGGGGCGGTGTAAGAGAGATGAGTCGCCGTGGGGGAGATCGAGGATTAATAGCGACCCGCTCCACGCAGCGTGGGCCGCGCTTGCAATCTGCGCTTCGGCCCTCTCGCCTGGGCGTTCCATCTCCACCTTCCCCTCCCTTCGCCACCTCCTCCGCCGCCCACTTCAGCCTTCATCTCTCTCTCTCTCTCTCTATATATATATATATATATATATATATATATATATATATATATATATATATACACACACACACACACACACACACACACACCTCTCTATCTTTCTATTTCTCTATCGATCTATCTACCTCTCTCTATCTCTATATATCTCTCTTCTATCTCTATCTATCTATCTATCTCTCTACCTCTATCTATCTCTCTATCTCTATCTATCTATCTATCTACCTCTATCTATCTCTCTATCTCTATCTATCTCTCTATCCCTATCCCTCTCCCTATACCTATCCCTATCTCTATCTCTCTCTTGGCTCCACCTCTCTCGTCATCACCACGTCCGCTTTCACCTTTGCCTGTTCCTCAGCCGTCATACACTGGAAGTTATTGGAATAACAACCACAATTCTACTCTTTTCACAGCACATATCGTGGTTCTCGCGGGGGCAGGTGCCTTGTGAGATACTGTTCGCTGAGGGAACAAGTGCTCCTATGAGCGCGAGTAAGTTGAGAGCACTAAAACACTAAACAGGATTTTCGACACTAGCTTTTCAGCTAAGTCGAATTCAGTCGTTGACTGGAGGAGAATTCTAGCTGCCAGCTGCTCTGATCGGTGGTTTTTTGTGTTTTTTAAGATCAACAACAGGCGAATGCCGGAGCAGTACCCTAACAAACGGTCCCGGATCGCGTGCGATCTGTCCTTCCTCTTCCTTGTCCTATCCTCTTACTCTTACACACACACACACACACACACACACACACACTTACACTAACATGCACTACACTACCACATATTCCGGGAAATCTGTCGGGAGCTTAGAGCTTGTCCCGACTGAGGCGGCGCCAGTGCTGATGGGAGAGTCCTGGTTAAGGGGAAACCCTGCTAGCCGACGGTAGGTCGGCGCCGGATCTCGCCATTCACCGGGGGAAGTTCACCGCCATCTCCCGAGAAAAAACATACACTACACTTACGGGACTAATGACCTAAGCTTTTTGACACGCTCGGAATCACTACCAACCAACCAACTAACAAGCCTGTAATGCGCATAGTCACAGTGCATATTCTTCCGGGCACTATTTCTTCAACATTGGGAAACAGAAGCTCGATGATATGTTAAGATGTGCCCGCGACATAGCTAACATGGTCTGCCAACCTATTATTTTTGACACAGAAACATCAATGTATACTTTTTCACTTGAACGCGTTGTAGTAACCCTGTTAATAGTAATTTTGATCATGATCCATGCTGATGTTGTCAGGTGAATTAACTCCAAAACTACAATACTTGCGATTATCATTCTTTTTTTCGCCAATACGGCTCTGGGCGATTCGTAAGCCAATGATGAGTTAAAGTTTTAAAATCAATGAACTAATCATCGCATTATCAGCCGCTCCAAGTCGCCTTGCTAAATACACCACATATGGGGATGCTTAAGATGAGGTTCGATTTTTGCAAAAATGTCTGGATGTTTTTAATTAAATTTATGAAATTAATATTTAATTGAAATATGGAACTATATTTGTGAATTTCGATGTAACAAATTATCGAATTAATATAATGATTTAATTATATTTATTAAGTGTATACATTAATCAATTGTCGGACTAACGATAATTAATCCTTAGTATCTAACGAATAGTGGGAATTCTGATTTGGTGTTGACGTTCTTATGCGAAGAAATAAAAGAGGTCATCTTCCTCAACATAGAATTTTTATTCGACGGCTTTGCCGTTATAATCAGTCTACAATGCACAGAAAAAATAAAAATAAATTACAAATGAAATACAAAATAAAATAGCAAATTAAACTACAATTAATAGATACATTTAAATTTTAACTACAAATTTATAATTATGTAGTTTTTATTAAAATTTAAATGTTTCTATTAATTTAATTTAATTTGCTATCTAATTTTGTATTTATTTGTAATTTATTTTTATTTTTCTGTACATTGACTGATAATGGGGCAAAGTTGTCGAATGCCGGCTATCTGAATAAAAATACTAAGTTGACGAAGATGATCTCTTTTATTTCTTCGAAGTAACGAATAAACAGAATAAATGCACAGATTTAGTATACTGGGATACAATGTTCCCCGAAATGAACTACTGTTTTTTGACCAGCAAACTGCCAGACGAAACCGGTAAAAAGAGATCCTGGCGAGCAATGACAGCACTAAGTCCTTCGCTGCCACAAGGGTTGTCTACGGCTTTAGCGGAAAGAGCGTGACCAACTTCTTGGTTTGTTTTTCAAAAACTTTCAATGCTAGATGGTAATTGTTTTTGCCCACAGAAATAATGAATATCTTTTAATAGAAAAAAATCAGGCTAGATTTCCTCCTGTAGATTCCTCATAAAATATAATGCTTAATTACCGGAAATGTTTATTAGTTGATTACTCGGAAACTAATGACGATAGAAAAAGTTCTGTAAGGAGACTTGAAATCAGCACAATAATGTCATAAGTCTTATAAGATAAAACTACTTTAATTTTAACAGAAATAACTGAACCATTCATTATAAAAAGTATATTTAAAATATTCCCACTCAAAAATGCCATTGGTAATGATGCGTCCTTATGCGAGTTTATTAATGAAGTTGCTGGTGGATTGAATTTGAGTGGGGTTCATTATTAAATATCATTTTGCGTATAATAACTGTTTGACATCAGACATTGTAGAACATTTCCTACAACACGAACGACTCTGTACAGATTAGTTGCATGAAACATGACACTTCACAACATGAGAGTTTATGGTAAATTGGTCTAAAATAAAGAATTTTATGTATTTTAACATTCGATATATTAACTTTCTTACCTATTAAGTTACGTAGCATTGATCCATCGAACTGTAACGTACATTTCAAACCCATGTAAACCTTGAAACTGATGTAATATTTAAGATTCCTAGCTCCCATAAATTAATTTTATTCAAGACTGTCTGGAAAGTAACTTATTGTATGTTTTGGCAATAAACTTCATTACAGACGATTCTGTTGAAAGGTCTTGTAATGAATATTTTTGATTCCACAATCACCTCTTTTCACATGTAACTGCTGCTCACGAGGAGCCAAGGAGTCTTGCATTATATTAAAATTTCGTGACTTAGTGTTAGTTAACCTATTACAGATTTTGTTTATCAACGAATTCAGAACGTTTACCTGTCGCACAAGTCACTTTTGTTCTCGCTAAGAAACAAACTACTACCAGCAAGCCACGTAGCAAAGCTTTCATGTCAAAATTTATTGAGTTAGCTTTCAAGACATTCAAAACATGCTTGATGCAATTCATAATTTATTTTTAACTATTTACATTAATTGGAATTATTATCTATTAAAGAGCTACTTGGTGTGTTTTTTTTTTCAGTTATTTCGGAAAAGAATCGGAGAAGTACGTTTTCTGTGTCACTTCGTACCTCTCTCGCATCTCTGCATTACTTCGGAACTACCTTCCTTTCCAAGAACCATGACATGGATACAACCCGTCATTCTCCTTAAATTAAAGAAAATACAATAATAACGATTTGGCCATGCTAACAGAACCAATAATTGAGTATTAACACACTACATTTCACGACAGTAACAGGAAAAATACAAAAGAGTTGAATAAATATTGCACATCATACGTCACAAGTCCCTTTTTCATGACTCGACAGGATTCCCCACCTAGGCCAGCAGGCCTCGGCCGGTGGTCTCTATAGTCTTGTCAGGAAACTTTCAAGGAGACTTTCTTGCCTTGTAAAGTCACTTACTATTCATCCATTGCTCTCCCATTAACGGTCATGTGATATTGGGGTAGGGAAGCAATAACGATGGAACTCGACGTAGTTTATTCTTTGTCGTTGTTTAGGTAAATAATTTATATTTCCATATTTAGGTTTTTTTTAGAATATTTCTGAACCCTAAGTGATAGTTTCGTCTTTGTACACTTATAAGATATTTACAAAATAATTCAAAACTGTGTTTTTGTATAAAAGCATATTTTGGAGACTCAGCGTTGTCTTTCACGTTGACGTGTTCTATACACCTTGCTATCAATGGGATAAACGAGTGAATGTTGAACTAGTTATCAATAAAAGGACGGCTCTCAGTGTCAAATGTGTGACCTTTCCCCACCTCAAAACTGAAAAATTTTTAAAAAGTTGCAGAAAGTGGTTGTAATGTTTATAAATGCTTTAGAATTAGTTCTGCAGTGTATAAAATAATCCTTCAAATATTCTGTAATTTTTTCTGCAAACGGTAGTCCACCTCATTGTCCGTTGACTATCTCATTGGTGTGAATTCGCGTACCGGATTGGCATTAATATGCAACTGTTAAGTGGAAATGCTGTTAAGTGGAAATGTTTGGGAGGATGCGCTCCTTGGGATGGAAGAATGAAATGTTCCTCAACGACAGGTGGAATCTGACACTTTACAGAAAAGTTTTTCAAAGAGAGTTGCAAAGGCATTGCAAAGGTATTGCAAAGGTTAGATAGTTACAATTTTAGGATTGAATACTGTAACTAAAAAATAATGTGAGAACAATTAAATAATACATGTTTAAGAGGAAATATAGTTGTATGGTGTGAAAGAAAATAAGTAATATAAGAGTGTTAATTAATTGTAATTTATATTTCTTTAACATTTTTAAGACTTTGAAATGAAAGATGAAAATAGAAAAATTCAAATAATTTTATAAATGTATGTATGCGATTTGTATGTCTTTTTATTCTATTTTATATATTGTTTGTTGTTTCAGGTAAGTGCGACACCTTCATGGACTTTTCTGCAGGAATACGGTATGCAAAGTCTGTTTTAATTCAATAGTACTAAGCATAGAGTCGCCCCTACGTATCTATTGTTGCACAGGTCGGTGAAGCCGTCACAATTGCGCGGGACGCCTTATTGGTTCAACCTTCATGGCGAATGTTACGCCATAGACAAACAAAATGAATTTTTTTTAAATTTCGTAGGACGCTGAATATTTCATTCTTTGAGATAGTTCACTGCAAAGAGTAGATAAAGAAGCGTTATTACAATAGCTTTGCAAGCAAAATTCTACTAGTACACTTAAAGTTTAGTAAAAAAATACTTTGACAACTAGTGTGTCTAATAATAAAAAATAATATATTTCTTGCTAATTGTATCACTATTTAAAACCGTTCACAAAACGCATACTTCTGTATTTAGTATTATAGTACACTTTTTTTTTGAGTGAAAGCAGTTACTAAAATTAGCCCAGTCACTTTTCTAAAGCCATAGAAACCTTTACCTTAAGATTAAAGTTAATTTTCAGCATATTTTATTGAAAAAATAACAAAATACGGTACTTACAAGATTAGCATGTATAAATAACATACACGTCATACAATTTAACCATTTATTAAAACTAAATATTTTACAATACGTTAAAAGTGCACACTCTGCAAGGTTACAATTGCTGCGGAAAAGCTGGCAAAACTAAGGAAACAGCCCCTGTCGTTAGTCGTACGCAAGCCAAAGACATGCGATCAAAATCATTACTTTAAAATGCTCTGAACATAAGGTACAACAATACGTGGGGTCCAGTTCTCCCTTCTCACAGTCGCAATTTTCCGCGTATTAACATGTCTTTTAGAATGTTGAAAAATCATTACTTTAATATAAAATGCACATTTCAAATTCATTAGCAAAACAAATCCTAAACAATACTTACGTGCGGAAAGTTATATCCCAAACATTTTTGGACCCTTGTTTTCGCGCAACCAGATGCAACACAAGTAAGCGTGGTCAATTACACTTTCAGTACACCAGCCCCTATCAATAGAAAATCACCGAAAGAGGTGGCTCAGTGCATCAACTGATGTTACTGTATAGTACCCTTTCGTTTTAACAGTTTAATTATTTATGTTAAAAATCTATTTATTATATAAAATAGTCCTTAAAAGTTTTTAAAGTTTGGTGATAAATATTATTTTTTTAGTAGCTTTGGACGTAATTGCTCTTTTATCTTATTGTCTCGTATTTAAGAAAAATATTAAATATTTGTTGAGACAACTATGCGTTATTGTTGGAGCCTTCAAAATGTGATTTCAGTAATTAACTGCATGCATGTGAGCCGCAGTGGCTCAGTGGTAGGGCAGAGTTCCTGACCTGAAGGATCCAGGTTCGAAAAACGGCGTAGTTTAGGATTTGTATCTGGTGATTTCCATTCAAGGCGGCTCTGAGGTCAGTCTGCTTTCCAAGTGAGTACCAGGATCTTTCCTGGGGTAAGGCGGCCGGAGCGTTGTGCCGCCTCTCAACCTCCTTCTTGTGCCACGGCGGCGAATAGGTGGAGTCCTACCTTCACCTTTCTGTGGGCCACGTAGGCCTCTGTGCAATTGCACAGGGATACCTTTGCTTTTTAACTATTGTAACGTCGTGAGTAGGGATCTACACCACAAAGGAACAGACACGAGTGGGTATTTACAATTTATTTACAATAAATTATGTACACTATTCACAGACCTCACTCTAAGGTGTTTGTCGGAGCTACCTGCAGCAGCCCCCCTCTCCCAACACGCGCCTTGCGGCCGCGCCTGCGTTTAGCCAACTCGGCAATCGCAAATGGCACCTGGTGTGCCTCGGCAGACAATCTGCCCCGAAGTATCAAGCATACTTCACAGTGCTCGGAGACTCGAACACCTACACGTGCCTACAGCACTTCCGCGCCAGACTTGGCCGGACAAGTTTTGCGGTGTTGTGCCGCGAGGAAACCTGAAACGTTACCCAACCCAGGCTTTTTGCCACCACCCTTATATATGCTCGAGTCACATGACTTCCTGCGTCATCTTTCCCCCACGCACTCGTCTTGAGGCGCCTGCTTTTTCCGTTGCAATTTGCACCGGCACCTCCAAGCCCTCTCCCTTTTGGACTTTCCCTGAAGGGTTGGCCTTTGTTCGGGAGCCTATTTTTGGCTCCCTCATTCCCATACCTTGCAACTTGTCTCTCTGGAGCAGGGAATCAAGTCTATGACGCTACACTATATGTACGGAATATTTGTATTAAAGAAGTACAGAGTTTCATGTTAACAAACGTAACGGATATTAATTTGACAAATATACATTTGTCATTTTTCTGAAAGAAAATGTTTGTATGTTGTGTCAGGATTATGTCTTAAGCTCTGCCATTAGTTATTTAATCGAGAAAAATACAAAATAAAAAAATCAACGTCTAAAACCATATCAGTCAGTTTAATCCGGCAGACCTCGTGTCCAAATTTCCAAACTCCAGCGATTGTACCTCTGTGTGACCCAGAGATTTATTTTTGTCTTGAACTGAAACCACGGTATTTCTTCATAGTTTAAATGAAGACATAAAAGTATATAGTAGTTGCAATACATTTATTGTATATGAACATTGCGAAAAAATATATAAATTGAAGAGAGTTGTGCAAGAGCAAGTCCTAGCATCTAAAATTAATACTGAACTTTGATATTTTTGCAACTCAATGCAAACTTTAAAGCTAAAACTTTCTAATGGAAATGTATTTTTAATTCACTTATAAAAGCAGAACCAAAAGAAGTTTTAATATTTAATGTGGATACACTATTTATCTTTACTCAGGCAACTCAAACCGATAACATTTTATAAATTCCACGTTTGTGAAGTTAAATTACGATGATTTGAAATAGTTTACTTGTAGAAAAAACGTGAATGCTATTTGCAACATAAATATACCGAGAATTTCAGAGAGTAAACCACAAAAATTCACAATGGCGGATGCCAAAACAAGCACGTCGAAATGTTTTCGCAAACGGACAGAAAAATACAGAACAGAGAACGAGCGTCTCTTTTCACAGCGTGGGATCGTACGCCCGCCTGGCGCGGGTGCTGCCGCAGGGTAATAAACACTGCAGTCAAATAGACTAAATAGGTTTTTCACGAATTGTTACTACTGTGTACGTAGTTCTTGTCTATACTATATATCGCTATATAAACAGTAATACAAGGGCAGTTTCCAACACATTAAATTTTCTCAGATTCGTGAAGTTTCTAAAACAATAGTGGAGAGTTCGAAAAGAATCAAGAGTGCTAAAGTCACTATTTACTATGAAAATAAAGATTATAAATGAACTTTTTTAATTTATGATACCCTATGTTTTCAAAATTAAGTCACTTGAAAGAAACGTCTGGTTTTAAATCATAAAGACGGATATTGTATTTCGGATCACTTGTAAATATAATTTTAATGAAAGTTCATTACACATGCTGTCTTTTACTAAGAATTATATATTTTTTATTTATTAAAAAACAGTCAAAAACTATGTGACGTTGGGGGAGAAAATCACCTGCGCACGCTCTCTCGAGTTTCAGAATCCCTTTCCAACAATTCAATTATTAATAGTTGCAAGATGAAATAATAATAATAATAATAATAATAATAATAATAATAATAATAATAATAATAATAATAAATTTTAAAAGGCGAGAGATTAACATTTCAAAAACTGGATATTTTCGTTTCCGAATTATAGAAAACTTATTTGTAACGGTAAAGGAATTACAGATTTGAATTTTCTGTATTGCTAACAAATAGAAACTCACCCTAAGCTCTGCTACCACTACAAGCAAAAGGAAAGCTCAACAAAACGTGCGCAAAAATTACTTGTTACAGGCATTTAATACAATATTTACTTTTATTACAATAAACTTTGCATCATCAGTAGTTGTTTGTATCATTCTGGGTTATATTTTTGGCCATTTACCAAAAGATTCACATCTCGTAATTTAGGAACTTCGAAATAGGAGTAATTTATATGATTAATCATTGTTTATTTAAGAACAGAAAGGTCCAACTCTACACTAATTGAATAACAATAACAGAGAAATTAACAAATCATAAAGGAAATACTTCTACCCTTTCAAATTTACATATTATTTTTGCAATTGAAATACAAATTTATGACATATGTGAGTAATTACGTGGGATTTGAACTAAAGCCAGCGATGAAATGAGGCCGAAGCCTGAGCTCGTCTGGAAAACGAGGTCTCCGAGGCTCCATCCAGTGTATATTCAGGCGAACGTATCAGTTGCAGGGAACGTTGCCGGGACAGTTAGCCAACAAACACATACACATATGCACACAAGGACTGTTATGAAAAACGTATGTAATGTTATTTTAAAATAGTAAGCGGAAATTATGAAAATGTTACGATGTTTTATATCCGTATGGCTCAGTTTATTGAAGTGAAAATGCATTGCGGATTGTGTAGTGGCAGAACTTGTTGTACAAACGTGAAGTAATAATTGATGTTTGAATGAAAATGTTTGCGTTAAATATTGTCAGTGGTTTTAAATTATCGACCTGAGGATCTAGATGGAATCAATGTCCTGTTTCAGCAGGGGGTGATCGGGTGAAAGGGTCTTACTCCTGAATTCTTGCTTCCTGACGCAATACACAATAAATATCTATCCATTAATGATTCGCTTATAGATTTCGCAACCGAACTAATTTGAAAGAGGTCTTTAAGAATAAGAACACTATCATTAAGAAGTACCATTTTACAGTACAATTCAAATCCAAAGGGAGACACTGTAAAAATTCTTTAAAACAAAATTAGAGTGATAATTAATTTCTTCTTCATTCTCCTCATAACAACAATTTCAGTTCTTGATGAAATGCCATCCTTTGAGGTGGCTCAAAGCATCAACTGATGTTACTCCCTCTGTTCAGGAGGTCTTAAGTTTTGAGTTCCAAAGGGAACAAAATTTTCGAAAAGTTTGCAAAAATAGAAAAAAATCAAAAAGCAGCTGTCTGGGGGAGAATTCTAGGGGCCAGTTGCTCTGATCGGTATTTCGCCGTGTTTTCTTGAATCAAAACCACGCCAATGCAGTAGCAGCACCCTAACAAAAGTGTCCATGAACCGCACAATATATTTTCTTCCTCTTCATATACTCGCCCGTTACTTACACTTTCATGAAGTATATTACTGAATTTGGGAAACCAGTCGGAACCTTACAGCTTATCCTGGCGGAATGGTGGCTCGATGGAGAGAGAAAACTGAATGGTAAAAAACTCGCAATTCATCATGTAGGTCGGCGTTGGACCTCCCCATCAGACGGGGAAAGAAAATAGCTATCCCTTTAAAAGTTTGTTTATAAGATACAACTGATAAAATTAAACGATCTCATGCTGTCAGTATCCATTATATTCTCCGTCAATTTATTTCATTCTACTTTCAACCTTGTAAAAACTATACGCTAGTTTAAGATAGGAGGTTAATAAATTTATATGCCGTGTTATACTAATACGCTTCTTTAATGTGAATTGTGTATATTTACGATACACCACTTCCACGTTGACTCTCCGCCTCCATCACGTTTCTTCCTCACCCCCTCCGCGATGACTCTGCGCCGCCGCCACCACCACCACATTGCTCCCCCCTTCGTCCCTGCTACCTTCACACTAACTTACGTATGAAAAATAAAAATATTTGAAACCCTACGTGGATTTTCTAATACAGAATACAAAATTAAAACGTTTCATATACGTTACTTATATGTTAAAGTAATACATAAATATTTTAATATGTTATATGCTTGAAAAAGATTTCATGCAGAAAAGACATCATTTAGAAGAACTTTGTAAATGAAATTCTGACTATGTGTGTAATTTTTTATTACCCACGTTCGATTTATTTCAACAGAATCTCTGCATAAAAATTATGCGATAATTTAGTTCTTAGTGAATGAAAATGGGCATAATAAGAAGTATCTTATATTTTTAAGTTTTGGAGATGGTGAATGAAAATAGAAACGAACAAGCGTTAAGAAATAGAAATAGCATTGACACAAAAATGTCGTCGACGTTGCACCTTCCAGGGCGACTACGCAGTTCCCACTCGGTCAGCGGGGGCGGCCGTGGGGGCGTGGTGGCAGCCGGGCTCAGTTGCACTGGACGAGGCAGCGGCGAATCAGCGGGAGCGCAGCGGGGATCTAATAGGATTCAGAGGAGAAGGAAGCGGGGAGGCATCGGGGTCGCAGCGGGGGAAAAGGGGCTACAGAGGCGCAGAGGAAACGTAGGGGGATGCAGTGAGAAGGTTGCGCGGACGCAGCGGGGACGTGGTGGTGGTGGTGGGGAAGCAACGTCGTGGTGGCGGGGAGTCAATGTGGAGGTGGTGGGGGAATCAACGTTGTGGTGGCGGGGAGTCAACGTGGAGGTGGTGGGGAAGCAACGTCGTGGTGGCGGGAGTCAACGGGAAGTAGTGGGGAATCAACGTGCTGGTAGCGGGGAGCCAACGTGGTGGTGGTGGGGAAGCAACGTCGTGGTGGCGGGGAGTCAACGTGAAGGTGGTGGGGGAATCAACGTTGTGGTGGCGGGGAGTCAACGTGGAGGTGGTGGAGAAGCAACGTCGTGGTGGCGGGGAGTCAACGTGGAAGTGGTGGGGAAGCAACGTGCTGGTAGCGGGAGCCAACGTGGTGGTGGGGAAGCAACGTCGTGGTGGCGGGAGTCAACGTGAAGGTGGTGGGGAATCAACGTCGTGGTGGCGGGAGTCAACGTGGAAGTAGTGGGGAAGCAACGTGTTGGTAGCGGGAAGCCAACGTGGGGGTGGTGGGGAAGCAACTTGGTGGTGGCGGGGAGTCAACGTGGAGGTGGTGGGGAAGCAGCGTGGTGGTGGTGGGGAGTCAACATGAGAGGTGGGGGGAAGCAACGGGGGGGCGGGAGCAACGTGGGGGGCGGGGAGCCAGCGTGGAGGGGAGGGGAAGTGTTAGGGAGATCCCGGGCAGAAGAAGCTGAGCTGGCCGGGAGCGGGCGGCGTTGTTCGCGTGGTCCCGAGGGCCTCCTAAACAGATCAACCTGCTTTTTATGGTTCAATCTCTCTAACCGAGGTTCGATTCCCGGAGGGAGCAGGAGAGAGCGCTTGCTGCGGTAGCATCGGTGGCAACGGTGAGATGCGTGGTGAGGCCAAGTTCTCTGGAAAAGGAAGAGGGCAGCGGAAGAGAGGAAACGATGACAAACAAGCAAAATGAGCGCGGGGAGGAGTGATTTGAGCAAGGAAAATGAAACAGTGAGTTGTTTGTGTGAAACAAAACATAAAGGCAGTAAATGGGCTGTTAGAATACACGGAAGGATGAGTGTTTGTGTGAATAGACTCAAAATGTAAGAGAAAAATTGAGTAAATAGAGAAAAACTATAATTTAAAATGGATTCTATGTTTTCATTAATTAAAATAATGTGGAAAGAGTGATATCATATAATAGCCAAATTATAATTTCTGCATAATAAACACCCATGTGTAACTTAAAAGTCCAATTCAACTTTTTAAAAGAAGTACCTGTATGCATATCTGCGTTTATTTCGATAGCAAGAACAGTGCTCAATTTTAACAATTACAAATGAAACAAACTTGAATCAATTTAACTGTTACAATATTTGCAACAGATTACACAGAAAAGAAAGAATAATATTTCACCGAATCTTGCTTTGATTGCATCGAAGTGAGTTAAGAATTTTTGAATACCATACCCAGCGATCAAAACATCTCAGAGTAAAGGAAATATATTTGTTTAATCTACGGTAAATATAATATGACCTAACGGTCATCTCACCGTCAAATCAAAAAAGGACAGAGTTCGCTAATTCGAATATCGGACAATAACACATGATTGGACGTTATTGTGTTCAGAACGCCAAGGGACGGAAATTATAAGGTAGACTGAAAGGACGTGGTGTGGTGATGTATGCGGACCATCAAATAACGATCCCGACCCAGTGAATCGACATGAGAAGATAGAATCCGTATGCATATGTCGTAAGTGAATGATCAAGGAGCAGAACACTGGATAACGCACGGCGGCAGCGAGGGAGAAAGAGGCGTCCACGGCGGCGACGAGTGACCACCCCGAACCGGCGACCTCAAGGACATTTGCAGTGACGGCGCTGTTCCCACGGCGGAAGTGAAAGAATAGCAGATAAGTAACGAAGTTCGTACATGTGAGAGGGAACTGAACTATTGCAGTCATACACGCGTTAACTTGCGTAGAATGGGAAGAGGGGATAATGATAACTGATTATAGAGTCAATGAGGGGAGTGTAGTCATTGCTTAGTGGTGGGGCAAACGTAGTACTGAGAATAAAACAGAAGGAGACAGCACATTGATGTATTATTAATGTATAAGAACATGGGAGCTCCCGAATAACAATGTGTATATTCCAAGTAGCATTAATCAATAGTAATGTTAGTTATATTATTATTAGTCGATCATGTGAGGAAGGCCTTTCTATTTATTAAACATTCTTCTTCTTTGTGAGTTAATAAATAATTGTAACGATTAATTGATGACTAATGAATCCAATAATAAAAGTGACAAAAAGAAAACCAACATCATCCTAGTAAAGGCGCTCCCCCATAGAACGATCCCTTGTTCTTAATAATTCTCGACCACGGCATATTATGCATACAAAATTTTAATGTGTGATAAGTACTTGCCCAGGCTTTTTGAATCCCTAATTTGAAAACGGAGGTAAGAACGGTCACAACAATAATTTCTTTATATCAAATTCATTTTCTTTGATTTATTTCTTACGATCTTCACAACCGGTGAAAATGAAAATCATTTGAATATAATTTGAAACCTACTTAACGTTTTGCAAACCAACGCCGCATCCAAAAAAAAAGCGCGAAACATTACCATTTAGATTTGTTTTTCTTCTTTCTTTCTAGGACTTTATCCAGCTAAGACCCGGTTACCATTTACGTCCCAATAAGACGCATATTCGACCATACACTAAACCAACACACTTGCGGGCTCCTCTGATCTGGGGTCAGCAGAACGCGAGGCCCTCCGCGACAACAAATACATACAAAGACAAGGGGAAACAACCATGCCCAAGGCGGGACTCGAATCCGCGACCCTTCGGACCGAAGCGCAGAATCGGTACTCGCTCTTAGCCACCTCGGTCGTTCAGGTCGGCGATTTGTTTTCCAATTTTAGAAAATACAAAGAGTATGCCTAAAATAACATCAGCAGCACCTTTGCTATTGTTTTTTGCCGCATACGTGAAAAAAAATTAAAGAAAAAAATGCAACCGTATCTACGAAAATAATTGTTTAAATTTAAAAATTGCCAACGTTTGACGCAAAATTACGCCAAACATACTTTTTCAAAATATTGAACGTGACATTACTTGAAGACAAATCGACATTAATCACAAATTTCATTAAGAGAAAAAATGTATCTACATAACTTTGTTATAGAAAGACTCGAAAATCTTTGTATGTTTGCAATTTTCGAAAAGTCAGGAATTTAAATTAAAATGAGATCTGAGCTGTTCTCTTCAGCGTACTTAAGCTATTCGACGGCAAAATTGCATTAAAAATTTGGTGCCAATTTTTAAAATTTGGTGATGTCCCAGGGGCTTCATGTTAAAGTACTCCGCAAAATTAAAATATCATTTTCAAATATAAGGGTCCTCGATATCAGCCAAATTGATTTGGGAATGTCAATGTTACTGAAAATTCTGCTTACGGTTTAATCGCTAGCGTTCTGCACAGGCGGACAGACGTTTTGACGTCAATCGATTTTTGGTATCAAGGATTCACAAAACATGGATTCTGACTATTTAACGTGTTAGAGAAAATAATTGACTACATTTAAAGACAAGGTTCACCCACTCTTTCGTGACCAGGGCCCGGCAATAAGAGTTGTTCTGTCGAAAATTCGCAATTTTTTCCTGCTGCACTCCAATACTTTCGTTACACAGCGCAAGCAGTAGCGAGAAAGTAAAAGACTGAAGATACTAAAATAGCCATACAATCGTACAGATAATACAATAACTCAAGAAGAAAAGACAGGGGAACAAGCTGCCTATTTATTTGAGGAAATGATAATTACATTTTATTTGGAGCTGATTTAAAATCATATTAGTCTGTCAACCAAACCTGGATGGATCGCAGAAGAGAAACGTGGTGTTAGGAGAAAGTGTGACGATTGGTGCTCCAAGGAGCGTGACGAGGAGGTGGGTGACGGGGAGTGGTGGGCGTGCCGTGCGAGCTAGACGGCGCCTTATAGGGAGTGGCTGGGAGGCGTGGCCGAGGACAGAAGTCGTAAGGAGCGAAGACTCTCGGAGAAGATCCGAAAGGCGACCGCGCGCGAGGTGAGCAGGGCGAACGGACAACCGTGTGCGATGGAGGTGAGCGGAGCCGAAAGAGTGCTGGGGAAAGGGAGGGGGGGGGAGGGGCCGGGTGAGGGGAAGGTATAGGAGGGAGGCGTGAGGGGCGAGGCGAGGGGAGGGGCGGAGGGATGCGATTGGAGAGGGCGGCTAGGAGAGGCCAGGGTGGAACGGCGGGAGGGTGAGGAGCGGGGGAGGGAGGGCGGATAGGAGGAGGCGTGACGGGCGGAGGGTGGATCGGGGGGAGGGTTTAGGAAGGGAGGGAGGGGCAGAGGATGCGATTGGAGAGGCGTAGGAGAGGCCAGGTGGAACGCGGGAGGGGAGGGGGGGGGGGAGGGCGGATAGGAGGGAGGCGTGACGGGCGGAGGGTGGATCGGAGGGAGGGGAGGGGCAGAGGGATGCGATTGGAGAGGGCCGTTAGGAGAGGATAGGGTGGAGGGGGGAGGGCGAGCGTGTGGGGAGAGTGGGCGGGGCGCCTGTTGCGTGCGCCGGAGATGGAGGCGCAGGCGCCGGTCGTTCGTCTCCGGGCGGCGCGCGCGATAGGCCCTTGATCGAATTTCCGGGTGCGGCGGCGATTGCCAGCCCCGGCGCGACGCCACGCGGACCCTCGCCCTCGCCCTCGCCCTCGCCCTCGCCCCCCCCGGCTTTGCGGTCACCTGCGTCGTCGCCTCGGCCTCCGCACACGCCCCTTCACGCCGCCCGACCGGAAATACAGTTATCATCAGACCTCAAGGAAAAGACGTTTTTGCTCTGGTGGCTTCGAAATAGAAAGTGCAGCACAAGTCCTGCTCGCAAATTGATTCAGAAGCTATTCTTTTATTTTACAAGACTTACGTTTAAAAGCGTAATTTTAACATGTACTAGTTAAATTTCAATGTATATTCGACTCCGGTTATAGTGAACTCGGATATAGTAAACCCTCGGTTATAGTGAACTTAAGTCACAATAAGCATAAGAAGATTCGGTTACAGTGAACTTGAACCTCGGTTATAGTGAACGTACGAAATAAGTCCTGGAAATTAATTGTGTCTCCTATGTTATTAGGCTATTGAAAAGGCCTTCGGAGAGTGGGATGGTATTCCAGCAGTAGAAGGGGCATTGAAAGGTGTCAAGAATGCATTACGATACTTAGAAGTAGAGGACAATGCAAAATCAAGTATGGAGAGAGCACGAACTCTGGCTGAAGACGAATCTAGAGATGAAAAATGTATGAAGCAAACAATTGAAAATAATTGATTTTTTAAGGACAAATGAAGATATTGATATTTTCAGTTCCTGCTGTTAATGAATTTTGATCTATCTCTATATTAATAAAATCAGTAATTGTGGAGAAATTCTATTTAAATTTGACATCATTAGACATAGTGAACGTCGGATATAGTAAACCAAACATGCGAGTCCTCAGAAGTTCACTATAACCGGAGTCATTGTATTCCGTTTTCCCTCTATGAATCGGGGCTTTTAATTCAGTGTCGATGATAACAGCTGACGCCTTATATACATTTCCTAAATGGTATGTTAACATACAACTTAAGAAATTAGAACAATATTATTGAACAGTATGTTGCGTATGCATCTATCTATACGATGAATAATGACAATTAAATATGACAACAATGTTGAACAGATGATGCGTACGCTTCATCTGGATAATCATCGCGAACAAATTACACGTCTTTGTCTGTCACGCGTGGACAGGGTCACGCCTCGTGATCCGATGACGTCACGTCAACGCCGGAAGGCGTATGGTGTAGCAGAGAGGAGACTCGCCACGTGGAATTGCACAACTGCTACGTGCACAACGTAAGCGATACGTTAGTTATTCGGTGCACAACACAACTAATACCCGTTATTAACAGTTTATGCCCGTACGTATCAACAAATACTCCGGACCGATACTGCTGTGAAAGAATCACCAGATGTGATATTAAAGTGTTGGCACACATATACACAGTTTATGAAGTGTAATTACATGAGATTAACGAATGCCTTTCGCACGTAATTCACTGTTCACATTAGTAGATGAACACAGACGCTATGAGCCCGAGCGAAACGCGGTATGTGGAACACGTGAACGTTGTTCACAGTCAATTTATACTTAATCAGCAAAAAAAGGAAAAGCATACCTGTATCTGTGCAACACAGCGTACTTAGGATAAGTATGTGCCTGACACGCGCACTATAGACATTATCACGATAATTGACATAAATTGTGACTTAATAAAGAACAACACGGCATCTCGTCTAATACTTGTGGCCGATTGAAGATTTTGTTAGGGTGTGGTGGTGCAGTATCTTGAATGATAAATTTAATAAGAAATTTCAAGGAATTCTCAGGGAAATTTAACCTAATCTTATTGTTTTAAGAAAAACAGTAAGCCCTGACCGTCGAATGTCCTCCTGCCATTGAAAAGGAACTTAGTGAAGCCCCAGCAGCACCTAATGTATCAAATTGTTTGCAACGCTTCTGCAATACACTTCTAAAAACCTGTAAAAGTGTTTCCAACCAGCAAACACTTTTTTGCGTCGAGACTCGATCTCATGTTCCTTGAGTTACCTTGCCGTGCGCTTTACCACTACACCACACAGTCGCCCTGCCACACTCAGTTGGGCGGTCGCTAAAGATTTAATTCTCTTCTCCCATCATTTCCAAGACGCAATTTACGAAAATCCATCGAGTTCAACGAAAATGAAACCTGCGTGATTCCATTAGTGGCTCTTCTTTTATATGTAAAACGTTAACGAAAAACTTGAAGAACTTTCGAGAAAATACTTGTGTATAAATTGCATTAATTTCAAGCAGAACTTACGGAAAACTGTTTTCTCAAAAAAGGTATATAAGTCGAAGTATCGAGTTCGAGTAGTGTGACTGCAATTCATTTTATGCCTTTGTTAATTAGAATAATTCCATTTTGAAAACATGTTTTTCGTGGTTACGCTCTTCTTCGCCTTCTTCTCCGGTATCCCTACTCCCATTTTAGCTCGCTCCGATGAGTCTATCTGCGGCGAGAGACGTTCTTGCGAAGTGAACGAGCTGCTCCACGCTACGCAGGGAGGGCGCGTCGTGGCGGCTGGCGCCAACCAATACGCCGGCCCTCCTGCCCTCAATGGCCGTTCAGGGACTGGGTTCGATTACCGGCGGCGTCTGCTCCGTCGTTCGCTCCAGCGCGCTAAATTTCGAGACTGCTTGGATAAGCTTAAGGCCTCGCTTCTGATACCCCTCTTAAAAACTGCTTGTATTATGTCGGTGACTCCTAAAGTGTTTTTTTTTTTTTAATAAGATAAGGCTGTTTTTGTTTTATATTATAATTAATACTAATTTATGCAGAAGCGAGCTAATAAAGATCTTTGAAAGTGAAAGTTAAAAATACAATTTAGTAAAGAATTGCGTTCGCAAGTGATTTTAAAATAACTATTGCGGGTTATTTTCTAAAGAATATTATCATTTTTAAGCAAGAAGAAAATAAATCGTATTTTTGGAAATATTTTGTAATATCTGAAACAACCATTTTATATGATAAAAAACAATAATTTAACGAATAACAGTTATTTTTTAGAATAATCTTTTTACATAAAACGTAAGAGAATTTATTAATATTGTTTTCCGGATTTGAACTTAAATAATAAGTTTGTAAACCGTTTTCAGGTAACAAAAGAGGAATACATCCAATAGAACATTAAATTTCCTTTTATCATATATTTTTATTCACACAAAAGCGGTTTAAGGTAAAACTTACACGAAAAAGTTCACCATATTCACTGCCCTCCTATTGTCATCAAATTCACCTCGAGGTACATGTTTTGTCTAAGTTAAAATGAGGTGCACGTGTCATGAGATAAAGAGAGAGAAACACCGTTTCAACATCGAGAAGAAATTAAGAGCGAAAGAAGCAGAGGTCGCGTCATAACGTAAGAAGCAGGACGCGCCCTTCCGCCTCCTCGTCCTCCGTCCCCCACACCCCACTACGCCATCTCCCCCTTCGCCCCGCCCCATTGCCCCCGCCCTCCCCCCTCCACTCCGCCACCCGTCTCCTCTGCCACATTTCATCCCCCCTTCTTCCCCCGCACATCTTCCCTTCCCCGCACCATCCCTTTCCATACCTCATTTTCTCCAAACCTCCTCGTCGCCACTCCTTCCGCGCCACACCATGACTTTCTCCAACATGCCTTATCCTTTCCTGTATCGTCCGCTCTCATTCGATTTCTTCCGACCCTTCGTTCCTTCCCCACTCGACTTACTCAGCGAAACCTTTTTCCCAACTCTTCCTTCCCGCTCCTGTCTCGCCCCTCACCGCCCCGCCCCCACCGTCCCGCCACGCCCCCACCACCCGCCACGCCTCGCCCCACCCGCCACGCTCCGCTCCGCCCCCCCCATGACCGCCACGCCACCACCCCCCCCCCCCCGCCCCACCACGCCCCGCCCCGCCCCCACCACGCCCCGCCCCTGCCCCACCACGCCCCGCCCGCCCCGCCCCACCACGCCCCGATCCGCCCGCCCCACCACGCCCCGCCCGCCCCACCACGCCCCGCCCCGCCACGCCCTCCACGCCCCGCCCCGCCCCACCACGCCCCGATCCGCCCCCCCGCCCCGCCCCGCCTCACCACGCCCCGCCCTGCCCCACCACGCCCCGCCCAGCCCCACCACGCCCCGCCCCGCCTCACCACGCCCCGCCCTGCCCCACCACGCCCCGCCCCGCCCCGCCCCACCACGCCCCGCCCTGCCCCACCACGCCCCGCCCCGCCCCACCACGCCCCGCCCGCCCCACAACGCCCCGCCCCACCACGCCCCGCTCCGCTCCGCCACGCCCTGCCCCGTCCCACCACGCCCCGCCCCTCTCCGCCACGCCCCGCGACCGCAGCTCCCGCCGCGCGGTGGCCCTCCATTTTTATGCGGCGCGAGGAGCGTAAGCCAGGCCGCGTTAAAGTCATGGCTCCAATAAAGCTCCGTCCGCGCGCCCTATAAAGCGAGTGTCGCGCTAATTTAGCTGCATGTTAGGAGCAGCTTTCCGAGGGATATATGCTGCTATTACCGCTCTAGACAAATAACCCTCTTACGATATTGGGCAGGAGAGCTGGGGTGGAAGCGGCGGATTGGGTGGAGACATAAGGTGGAATGGAGACAGTGACGAGAATGGCGCAGAATGATTCATTTCACTAAAGAGGAAAATGGTGGTTTTATGCGGTTTAAAGACAAAGTGTGTTTGAGAGGCATTGGTAGTAATGAGTCAAGGAGATCGGAGACATACAGAAAGTGTCACGGAAAAAATTAAAAGATAACAAACCTGATACTGGTCAAAGAAATCAGAGTGAGTCAGATAGAGCGTATAAAGGAAATTACGAAACGGAGGAGATATTGCGGGGTGCAATGGTAAGGAAAGTTAGTAAAATGACAAGGGAAAATACAGCAGTAATTATCTTTGTGTATTCACTTATATATTTGTAAATACAACAATGATAACAATATGATGTGTTTCCTATCGAAACAACCTACCAGGCGTTAGAAATTAGGTAGATACGGAATGCATTATACGACAGATAATAAATTTTGGCCGCTCGAAGCAATTTTTGAGAAGGTCCCTCGAGTGTTCCTTCTCGCGTTTCCACCGTCTCCTCTCGCTTTGCAGAGCAGCCACAGCGCTTTCGCTCGCCTCACTGTGTGCTTGGGGAGAAGAAGTGTAGCAACGGCGGTGGCCATAGATTGGGAGCTGAGATGATAGTAAGATAAATAATGAGCTAAGCATAAACAATAGCTCCATTGTAGTAGATACTAGTGACCTGAGCAGTAAATATGCTGCTGTTCAAACCAACTCTCAATCGTTTTCCAAAACGTAGCGTGAACACTGTCAAGGCAACAAATACAATACTCTCCAATAACACTGCGATAATTTAAATATTACATACAAAGGTGTTTCATACAAAGAAAATAAAAAATGCCGCTCCGTAACACAATATGTCAATAGCAGAGATTTATAGTGAAACCGCTTCTTGTAGCCGTGCTTAAGCAGATACGTACTGGGAGAATTCACCCGAAAGTAGAGTATCTGAATGAGCGGAACATCACAATTGAATATTTGCACTTTTTACTCGTCCTAAAGGTTTAGTTTTATATATATATATATATATATATATATATATATATATATATATATACACAGAGAGAGCGAGAGAGAGAGAGAGAGCGAGCGAGCGAGAGAGAGAGAGAGAGAGAGATAGTTCCCGAGTTCCTAACAAAACAAAGAAAAATATCACCTCTTACATGGCAAGTGGCTACATAGTTTTGTTTCAATTTCAGCAGACATGGGAAATTAGTAACAGTGCAAATTAACGACCTCATTCGTTGCCATTGATGCGCTTGCTGGTAGATTTGCTGTAAGTGACTGTACGCTAATGAGTGGTGTAATAAGTGACTATACGCAATGACTCATTATCATGTTGTAGAAATTAATTTTGGGCCATGATGCAATTATGTGCAATTATTATAGTAAACTTTGTGCAAATTTTATAATCCTCCTCAATACAATTAATTAAATCTATTAGCAATTTTTATCACACTAATATGTATATATTACTAGTTGCATACTATGACGAATGCTGAAAAAATGACACGATGATAAATAATATAAATGCATACTATGATAAATGCTGTAAAATAGGTTTCAAATGCTTCCCAAAATGTTTAATTGAAATAACACTTGATGTAGAAATAAGAAGTAATCGACTTGAACATACGTTTGATATACTTATACTGTTTTTTAATGAAAACTATTTCATTGAAAAAGTAACGAAAGTGATCATCTTGATAAATAAAGTTTCTAAGGGTAATCTTAAACTGCCGAGGATGGACATATGTAACATTTTCCGCTTGATAATAAATGAAACTACTAAAGGTTATACGAAGATGTCGTTGATCATAGCAAACAATTTGTCTAAACCATATTTCTCACTGCAACGAGACATTATCTTCCGTTGCTCCTGGAAATCCGCTCTGAAAGTCATCTAAAGGCTCCCATAGTCCGACGCGGAAGATCCGCAGCCTAGGCGGATTGGCCGCAGCAGACATTTCGCGTGTTGTGTTATGAGCACGTTCAGACCTGCACAGCAGGCGAGCGTCGCGGCAACGGATTGGCAGCGTTTAATCGGCGGCGAAATTTGTAACGCAGTCAGACGCGTTTCTTCCGATGCAGCTCGAGTTTCGTGGAATTCCGGTACCGCGAATTCCGCGGCCGCGTCTGGCTCAGAACTTTCCGCGCCGCACCCGCTGCGGATCTACCGCGCCGGTCTGTGGGAGCCTTAAAGCGGCGAATAACTCGCGAGGCTAAGGGCCGCCCAGCGCAAACCACACCCTCCTGCAACGCTGACATTTCACCGCTCTGCGCGTCTCCATTCAATCCGTATATTGCGCTACTCCTCATCGCTGCATCTCCCGCGAGAACCGAAAGCGCATGCAAATTGCTCGTAGCTGCGACCAATAGGAAACGCGCAGCACGGAGGGACAAGGGCGCGTATAAAACTGACTTGATGCGTAATAAACTTATGCAAATGTCGCCCGTCAGGCAATATTTGCAAATGGAGAACACCTGCTTCCTTGATGTTCTGGGACAGAGGCGTGTTTTTAGTCTTCTTTAAGAAGAGGTTTTCTTATATAAGCAGATAGAATGTGCAAATGATTCATTGTAAGTGTTCAGAAATAGTAAGAAACATTTTTTCGAATACAAAATATGTAGTTTGTAAAAGTGTGATTCACTAAAATGTGATCATTGGAAGTCCAGAGTAGAATTTTTTTTCGTTCCTTTCTTTTGTTGATCGCCAACATTTCCTGTTTAAAAATATATGAGACCTTACTTTTTATTTATCAAACAGGCAGTCGCTCAACGCAAAACTAACAAAACTAACTACACGGACAAACCATCATCTAGACACACTACTTCACGACACAAGTCTCACAAATATACAATATACACCATCACATCACGTTATCACAAGTATAAAAACAAATATAAAAGTTCTCAAAGTTATCACAACACGCTACTAATTTCACAAATACGCAAAACCAAACAATACAAATTATCAATAGACTCTTTTAGCTACTTTTCCGAAGGCTTTCTTAGGAGAACAAAATCAATATCATGCTTATTCGCTTTTCTACATTTTCTATTCAGTGAAGCATTAAATAACAAATTAGTTGTAGCGAATGGCAGTTAATACAGTGCTTCATTATTATTTTTGAGACTTTCAATAAACTTTTGACAGTAAAGTATGGCTATCAACATTAAGATTTAGAAGGTTATAAAGACCAAAAAATCCTCAAATCACAATAGGAGGAGAGATAACTAATATTTAGCACTTAGCTACCTGTTTGTAATCATGTTATACTTTCAATTCAACATGAATGCAACAAAATTGAAGATTTATTACGGATGGACTTACTTGTTTTATAGTTTGATTAGTACGAATGCGCCCGTAAGTATATCCGTAAAATGGCCAGAAAGAAAAATAAGTATTATTCTTTTTCGAAACAAAATGTCGCAACTGGCTGTTCTTTACGTAACAATCTCATGTACTCGAAGGACAAGTGTAAAATATGTAGTAGAAGAATAAAACTTTCTCGCTTGTAAAGTGCACAAGCAAGAGCTCATCTGCTCTAAAGTGGTGTCTGGGAGCTCCATCTTTCCGGTTTCAGTTGAGAACGTCACGATTTAGAGCGCGGTTACCTGAGACTTCCTCTTTTCCAAATCTGTTTTTACACGTGTTTTATTGCTTCAACAGCACGAAACACAAAAACTTTAACTTGGTAGCCGGAAGTGCCGTAACTTTTTAGTCGTCGTTACGAGAAGAGCTAGCAGTTCCCAGGAACACGTGGAAGCTTTCGCGTTGGTTTCCGCGCGTAGATCAGTGTTAGTCGAGTCAAACCTCGAATGACTTTCTCGGACCGTGCAGCACATTGTAGAGCAGGTAAAAAAGGTGATGCAGGAGGAGAGAATAATGCTTTTATGAACTTTTGACGCGGCTCTGGTTTAACATTTTGGAAAGTAATAATTTGAAGTTGCGTATTTCGCTTCTTTTCATTAATGTTTTGATCGTGTATTGGGTAATAGTTGCTTTTCATGTACATTGTGCTTGTACCTTGAACCCTTATCTTTTATGTGCTATCAATCTTTTGCAGTGAGTTTACATTACAAATAGAATGTTTTTATGTTTAATCGATGTAACTCCTTTAACGTTCCTACGAAATGCAGTTTAAAGAAATAGAGCAGATACATAAAGCTTCCTTTCAGCTACATAGTTCAGCATATTGAACCTTAAAATTGAATTTTACGAAATTATTGTCATCAACTATTATTTTACGGAAGGAACAATCGTTACTCAATGAATGAATAATAAAGGGAAGACGTTACACAGGGAATAATACAAATTTTTATATTCACAATTCAAATGAGTAATGAATATAAAATTACAATGCTATTTTTCCAAATTCACAAATTTTTTAAAATTTCTTAATATCTTTCCACTCTTTGGTGCTAAGGCATAATTATCTCACAACTGGCGCGCATTTTACTAACTTGAAGACATTTTGAACCCTTTCTATTAAATCGAAAATTTCAGTGAAAGTTTCTTTCAGTTTGTTGCTCTTCAATGATTAGGGTACGACTGTATAACAAGGGTGTGTGTAAGGAAAAGTTCCAGAGTGTGCAAGTTATTGTATTAATATAGACAATATGTTAATATCAACAAACATATAAAATAACAAAAAGTGAATGTGCAAGAAGAATATGAAGGATGGATATCAAAGGTTAGATTCTCTGACACAAATATGAATGCATGTTGATATTTTAACTTCCATTACAGCTTTCAATCATCGACGTTCGTACCAAACGTATTTTCCCTTGTAAAACGTTAATGTATTCAGAGTCAATGACGTAATTTTGATTGAAATGCATTTCCAAAATTTCACTAATCTAGGAATTATATTGGTTAGTAAATAATTCCTATAATTAATTATTAATTACATACCTTATTTTTGAAATGACTGCCACGTATTTTAAAAGTTCAGTCATCGAATTGCACCACTCACAGTGAACTCGTAGCGCACAAATCTCAACGTGGTGCGTACTTTATTCGTTTCCCTCGATGCAATGTAGCGACAATTTAGTCGCTAATTACTATGTAGCCAATAGTCATCAGATTTCAGACTAATCACTTTGACGAAAATAAACGTCCTCGTGTGAAAAAGGAATAACGGAGACGGCAGAGAACGTTGTTTCAAATCACTGCCGGTAATTAATCGAGTAAAATAAACACCACGCCGGTTAGGATCGATCCATTCATTTAAATGTAAATATCTTTGAGGACTTAACGAAATCAAAGAACCTATTTCATCCCGAGCCCCATTTTCATTCCGCAACACAAAATTGAAGATAAATATGAGTGAAAATGAGGTTGTACTATGTTTCGAAGGGCGTAAAGGAAGAACAAAATTGATTCGATTAAAGAGAAACTACTATACATCGAATTTTCCAATCTTGGATGTCCCTTGTATAACATTAACTACTTGTTAGAAAATGTTACATTAAAATTGAGAGCAAATTAATTGAAGATGTGTAGGAAAGTAATTTCTAGCTCGAATTCTATTTACTACTACAAACATGCATTTATACTTAACAATAATTTTAGTAAAATGGAAATAATTAATATTAAGTAAGAAAACATACATCAGGAAAGTTTAATGAAATAATATATTTATGAATAATTAATTAATATATCTAGTAGCAAAAGTTGCGTGAATATCCTTCTCATTTCGATTATTTCGGGTAGGGAGAAGCGTCGATTAAAAACAAGACTACAACGAATTCTCATATATAAACTTACGTTCCTATGTTTATCACGACAAGGACCATATTCAATCAACGCGTGGGGACAAAATTAATTCTGAAAAATAAATGACGTCTGGGAGTTGAAAACTCTACGTACAGCGTACGTGTTTCAAATTGGAGAAACAAATGACATCTGCATGCATCGTTGAACGAACAGAGAGCTTGTGGTAGATTGCAGAGGACGTCAACCTTGCTTTTTGGTCTCGCTGTAAAATCCCAGCGAATGCAGAGAAACAAAATTGCTGTTCTCAGCACTTTCTCGATATCCCATATGGATGAAATTATAAAAATTCTGGGGAATAAATTAGCTTCTACGAAACATTTCATTTTCTCTTTGATCAGTGTCGGCAACTTTATTCATAGAAAAGGGAATATTTCAAAAAGAAAAAAATATCATTTTAATTTGCATATTGAAGGACTAGTCGCAATCTAAAAATGCTCAATGAATGCCACTTTCATTTTCTTAATCATTACTTTAAAAATTATCAAAATAAAATATTAACTATTAATAATTGTTTAAAAAACCTAATAACTTCTCTCCTCACATTTAAAGGACAAACGTGTTGAACATTGAAATGTCGAACAATTTGGCGGAGAAAGGGTCATGTACACCAAAAGTGTTGATGAGACTTTGTCTGTAGCAGGGTCAAGCTTACATGACCATGAATAATTTCACAAATCTATTATTATATCTATATAATAATGGATTTTGGAATGTACCAGAGCGGTGAATTCCAACACTGTGCGATCAATCTCCATCAAAGTTACCAGTCTACGTATTTTTACGTAGGTTTTATGTTGTTATTTTTGTTGTAACTCCACTAGGTACCTCCGCAGCACAAGATGACGCTTCATTTTAACTCAATTTCCATTCCAACTGACTTCAAATTAGGCTTCATTGTTGCTGGGTGTGGCCGTGTGACGCATGGCCGAGGAGGACCAGACGGGCGCGCGTGCGTGAGAGAGCGAGTGAGAGAGAGAGAGAGAGAGAGAGAGAGAGAGAGAGAAGAGAAAAAGGCAAAGGAGCAGAGAAACCGGAAGGGAGGCAAAGGAGAGAGAAAGGCGAAAGAGACAGAAGGGTACAGGGAGAGGCAGGGAGTGGAGGGAGGGGCAGAATGAGAAAGGAGCAGAGAGGGGACGGACAACGTCTGTTGGGTTCCGCTAGTGATTTATAAAACTTATGCTGCTGCAATTTTAAAGAGTTAAATACGTTAACGAAACAAGAAACGTATTGGTATGTAAAACTACCAAATTGTGACGTTCTAAAATCAAGAGCTCGGTTCATTTAGTAACAATAACTCCATTTGCTTCCACCCTACAAAATTTTACACCTACATATTTACTTCTCGCGTCAGTGTGATACATAGTTACTGAAATACCAATTTCATTTTTATTTAAAAAGCACATATAAATATATAGAAAATTGCATCCGTTTGGGCGTTTATCACATTTTTCTTATTTCTTTCCGCCAGGAATCGTGAACCAAAGAAACTTTTGGGCGATAAAAGTCATGTGGTCAATGTTTGTGTAGTTTTGATCATTTGGATTTTATTTCCTTTCAATTGCTTAAGGTTCTTCTCCAAGCTCTAAAGAGGATAGAGCTCTAGTTTATCTGAAAATATATTCCAATAAAATAATTTTCATGCATGTACCAAGGTTCAGATAAAAAACTTCAAATTACTTAACATCAGTTACAGATCATAATTTTAAAAAGCGAGTAAATTTAACAATCCCAAACTCTCCAAACTGAAATGCAAAATATGTATCATCGTGGCATTTGTAAAACGAAGGGTAAACTTTCGTAGAAATATAGAATTGAGCACTGTTTTATTGTAAGAACTTGAATTTTTTCATCGTCAAAGTGTTAAATGTTTTCTCGAACATGTTACTTGAGGCATTATGCAACGCGCCAAGTCCACGTAATAAAGACTAAGCTCTTTGACTCCATGCGACGAAACTCTTCCCATCCAATGTATGGGCTGTCACCGGAGTTTCTGAAACCCAACCCTTGGGTTGGTTGGTTATTTAGTTATTCCGGGCGCGTCCACAGCTTAGGTCATAAGTCCCTTAAGTGTAGTGCGTGTTTTTCTCGGGAGTTGGCTATGATCATGCCGCTGGAAGGCGAGATCCGGCGCCGACCAACCGTCGGCTAGCGGTGTTTTCTCCTAAACAGGACTCTCACACCAGCGGGGCACCGCCCCATCCCGGACAAGCTCTAAGCTTCCGACCGGTCTCCCGGCATGTGTGGCAGTTTAGTGCATGTTAGTTTAAATGTGTGTGTGTAAGAGGACAGAATAGAACAAGGAAGAGGAAGGAAATATCGCGCGCGGTCTGTGGCCCGTTTGTACTGCTCTGGCATTCGCCTGGTGTTGATCGGAGAAACCACGGAAAACTACCGATCAGAGCAGCCGGCCGCTAGAATTCCTCACCAGAGAGCGACTGAATTCGACCTAGCAGAAAAGCTCCCGGTCAGAGGCTCTGCAGCGACATCAGTTGATGCACCGAGCTACCGTTCCCGGTCCACGCCTGGGGTCGAGCTCTTTTGCTCTCCTCGCGAAAGTAGAGCGCAGAGAACAGCTCTCTACCGCCCCGCGCTGGAATGGAAATCGTCCGAGTCCGCACCCTCCCGCTTCTCTTTCGCTTTTTCTTTCTCTTCTGCCGCGCTCCAGTTGCGGTTTGTGGTAGTAGTACAGGTGGTGAAGCTGTAACATTAAAAATACTAATTTAGTATTTCGTGCAGGATCCATTGAAAATCTGTAAAGAGAAAAGTAATTCTTAAGTAATTCTAGTTTTTCCAATTTCGCTTAATAATTTAATCAAATTGAATAAAAAATTTCAAAACCAAGATATTGCATGAACCTGGCACCTTTGTTTTGAATTTTTCAAAAACATATTAGTAATTTTCAATGCGCCTAGAAATTGAAAGAAAACTATGCAGCCCCCTGTCATCTAAGGGATGTGTATGTTTTTTTTATGAATACAAGAACTTGGGGAAACCCCAAGACCCCCGCTGTGCCCTGCGGAACCGCGCTTTCCGCGTGACACCCACCGCACTACGCGGAAACTAAGATAATGGACGGATTGGTCCATTAGCCGCTTGTGCCATGGCTCTATCGAAAGGATCTCGTATGTTGTTATAGCGAGTAAGAAGCCTTCGAAGACTGGGGTGGTTAGTGTCCATTTGAATAGCATCCTGAGAAAAAGAAGAAGAAGAAACTTTTTTAGGTGCTAATGTGCGAAGTCAAATTTGTTTACTTTCGAAGGTAAGTCCCACAATGTTAGCGAAATTCATCGTGAAATTCCACGAGCAAAAGTTTGTCGGAGATACGAACTATGTAAGTTCTCTGTGAGTAATTTATTAAAAAATAAGGACAACGTGTTTAATGCCTTAAATATGAACACGCCTCAAACGAAGAAAATTCGAACCACTGATCGAGATGACGATATTCTGGCAGTTTAGCAATGATTGCATTACAATACTTAGAGATAGTGGAGAATGCAAAATCAAGTTTAGAGAGAGCACAAACTCTGGAGAAGGATGTACAGAAATTACTAATGAAAAATGTGCTTACCAAATAATTGAAAATAATTGATTTTTAAATGTTAAATAAAGATCATGCTACTTACGTATTTTGATTTATCACTATATTAATAAAATCAATAATTGTGGAGAAAAGGTTATTTAATATTGACATCATCGGATATAGTGAACCTCTGACTATAGTAAACCAAAAACATTACTCCCCAAATGTGCACTGTAACTGGTGTCGCTGTAAATAGCTATATCACATTGAAAAATTTGAAGTGCAAATAACACATTGGTATCGATAGTACCACAAATAGTGTCAGCAGTTAATTTAGTAATAATAATTACTTTATTTATGTGACGACTCTCGAGCCATCTGGCCCTCTCTTCCGCCTAACCACGAAGTACATACATTTATAAATAAAAACTGAGCCAGTATTGAGAGATACATTTAGTAAATAAAAATAAAATACAACAGTTGTCATGCCTCTGGGCTCACGTGAAAAGAATACGTCCCAGCATTTGCCTTAGCGTTTACAGTAATTCAGAGACATTTGCAAAATGAAATTAAGTGTTTTCTATAAATTTTCGGTAGTTGTCTTTATTATTTATAAAAATAAGTACATATAAAACCCGCTCATGACGTTGCTTGTCAGTAATATATGGACAGGAGCTCACCTGGAACTACGCTCAAAGTAGTAGAGATTGCCACGAAAGCTGTTTTTTGCCTTTGCGAGCGTAACGTAAGACATTAACTGTCGTTCCTCCTAGAATGGAAATCGCGCGAGACAGCACGCCTGGCAATTTCTCCTTCCTCCCCCTCACCACATCTTCTCTTTCCCTTCCCAGCGCGACTCGCCGTTCCGATCTCAGTCTCACGTAGCGCGGCAGCTGTCTTTTCATTAGGTCGCCCGGTCGAAGAATATCACCCCCTCCCCGCAAATGCCTTCGCGTTTCCGCTCAGGCAGCCCCCACCCTCACCCCCGCCGCTGGCATTCCCGCACCGCCCCGCGCCGCTGGGCTAATTCCCTTTCGGCCCATTTCGTGCGTGTGTATATCTCTGGGGGACATTAGGTTGCTATTCTTCCCCTTCCGTTGCCCCCTCCCCCGGCGGTCGCGAGGCGGCGGATGGCGGCAGGGACCTCGCTGGTAGGGTCGGATTCTGTGGTGATGGCTGCGTTTGAAGATTCGGTGGCGAAAAGACGGCAAGAATGGATGTTGTGTTGGAACCGGTGAAGGAAACAGCAAGGAAGGTGGCTATTAAATATAAGAGGAAGGAATAATGGTGCGGAGGCGTTGGCAACGGTGGTCATGGAGTTGGTGGTCGTAGTAAGAACACTGATAGTAGTTGTAGTGCTGGTGGTGATAGAGCGAAGATGGCAATGTACTCTTAATTTGTATTATTAGAAACCGTGTTAGATGTGCTGGGAGACCGACCATGGTAGAGGCGGTAATAGAGACAGAGATGGAGACGGGGATAGAGGCGATGATAAGGCGGATGGGGGGGGACGGAGGCGGGACGGAGCGGTGGGACGGGTGGGACGAGGTGGGACGAGGTGGTGGACGAGGTGTGGACGAGGTGTGGACGAGGTGGAAGTAGGAGAGGGGTGACGGCGGTAGGTGGTGACGGTTCGGTGGTGATCAGAAGTGGCTGCGGCAATAGCAGCTAACGTGGTAGAGGGCGGAGTTGGGGACAGCGGCGGTGGGCAGTGCAAGGGGACCTCCACTATCTCGACATTCTCCCTTTTCCTCCCCACTCACGCCGCGATTACGTGAACGGAATGGGAATTGCAAGTGATTTTGGGTTTCTTCTCCCCTCTGTCGTCCGTTTCGCGTGCTGTTAAACGCTCGAGTCGCATTCTCAAAAACCAATTATTGTGTCTCTCCGTTCACGCTGCTGCAGCGAGCGCAGTTATTTTGGAGAATTAAGACCTCTGTTGGCGCAACCGCCTAATCCCCTCACGCTGGGAGACTTTCCGTATAATGCACTCCTCGTCATTTGCGAAAAGCGGTTGCTTTTAAAACAAAAGTCCTGTAATCTCATCTGTTCTGTATAATATACCCATTTTCTAAAAGCGAAATTAAATTAATTTTTAATCTTCAAAGCCATTCTGCAGTTCATGATCAAAAGCTTCCCTAGCATGTGGTCCATTCTTTCCAGAAGACCATCTATACGGTTTTGTTATCAAACATGTTTTTTTTTAAACGCGAAAACCCTTTGGATCATTACAACAGTTGATTTATAATAATGCACAATTCAGTCATTGCTGTAAAATAGTATAAGTTGTTAATTAATAAGCGAAAGTAATTACATCATGTATGTAAATGTTATACACCATGTTTGTCACCTTGCTTTCAAATTCTTTGAGAAAGACGCCGAAGTATTTACAAAATTATAGAAAAATCTAACTGCATTTCTTACATTGCCCGTTGTCCTTTGCAGTAGTATTCAGAAAATTCTTAATTCACTAATTTGTTTTAAAGAAGAAACGTTCATCTTTGTCATACGTTTATGGTGTATAAAACTTTCAAGTTGTTCTTCTGTCTCAAAAAATATTGAATAGGATATTCTTGTGCATAGCAAAGAACTTGGTTTGTGTGCCATATGCAGATAGAATTTTAACTAAAGGCAGACTCTTTGACACTCGATAAACTAAGTATAAAATGGAAAGAAATTAATAACAAACAACGGCGTCTGCAGATATTTTCGAAAGAAGCTCACGGTTTAATACTTAATGATGTTGATAATGATATTAAATGTCTACTTTATAGAACATGAGAAATCCACAAAAGACTATTACTCCATAACTTTTAAATTCGTTTTCAAATTACTGGACAATGTGGGAATTTTCGGTCTTTTCCAAACTACTATCAGCCAAATTGTGGATGAGATTGCAGGGCCCGGTAATGGCGATTTGTGTAGTGAAGTGTAATTAATATTATGAAGACAACTCGCTTAAAATAAATTAATTTTGAATTAAATTAATTGCTAACGTGGGAAGTCATGAGAAGTCTTTGGAACAAGTTCATAACACAGTGAACCGCTCATCGTTGTTTGACGATGGTGACGATAATGATGATTATTATGATGATGATTCAGATTTTAAAGAACCAAGGGAGTAAAAGTGTCGTATCACTTCATTCCCTTTAAATGGCTGTTTTAAATTAATGATCAATATGGAAATCCTTATTCCTAATACGTTACAATAAAACTTTGATAAGTGATGATGGTGACGACCAATGCTTATACCGAGGACGTTTGTAGATGTACAGAGAATAGCATTACATCAGTGTATTTTAATGGATATATTTTTCAATTCATGATTCAGAGGGCGTCCACAGGGACAGCCTCAGTGTAATCCGTGATTGACGACCGGAAGCGGTAGCTCAGTGCATCAACTGATGTCACTGCTGCGCCTCTGACCGGGAGGTCCTACGTCGAGTCCTGACGGCGGTAGGATTTTCGACACTAGCTTTTCGGCTAGGTCGAATTCAGTCAATGTCTGGAGGCGAATTCTAGCGGCCGGCTGCTCTGATCGATAGTTTTTCGTGGTTTCTCCGATAAACACCAGGCGAATGCTGGAGCAGTACCCTACGAAACGGGCCACGGATCGCGCGCGATATTTTCTTCTTCTTCCTTGTCCTATCCTCTCTTCTTACACACGCACTTACACTAACATACAGTACACTACCACATATTCCGGGAGACCGGTCTGGAGTTTAGAGCTTGTCCCGGCTGGGGCGGTGTCCCGCTGGTGGGAGAGTCCTAGTTAGGGGGAAACCTCACTAGATGACGGTAGGTCGGCGCCGAATCTCGCCATCCAGCGGGGGAAGATCACCACCATCTCTCGACAAAATATGCACTACACTTACGGGACTATTACTGAAAGCAGTTGACGCGCCTGGAAACACGAAAAAATGAATAAATCAAATCCATGATATACGACGATGATAATGACGATGCATGCCGGCCGGTTCAGTTCAACGCAGAAAGATTGAGAAGCGTTTTGAGCCGTGCGTTTGAGTGCACTGAACGCGCCTCTGAGGCTGTGGGCGAGGAGAAGGGCCGCCGCGGACGGAGGGGGGCTGCGGCGGGCGAGGCCCAATCGGGTTCGTATCTGGAGCATCTGCGGACGGGAGGGCCTCTCGGATCATCGGCGAACGATACAGCACGCCTCGCTCGCCGCTCACTTTTCACCCCTCGCCCCGCGGCGCCACACCACGAGCCCCAGGCCCCCTCTCCGCTGCCGGCCCGCGTAAGCCACCAGGCGTCCGGGCTGCTCACGGCGCCCCAGTGGGCTGCGATGGCCAATGCGTGACCTGTGCGTTTGGTTTTGTCGTGTGTGCTGAATTGGCGTTGATGGACTTGCAACGTGTCATTGGGTTTCTACAACCAAATGTTCTTATATGACCACTGTGATTTTTAAGGGCGAAAAAATCCTTCGTACGCCTTCCTTCGGAGGGGAAGTAAAGCCGGCTGTCCCATGTTAGTAGATTTACTGCATGTAAAAGATCCTCAAGCCTAAATGATGCCTCTGAGCTCAATTCAAATCGCCTGTTTCGTCGCCCAAGTAATACCTTCTTTCTCCCCTAGTAGGTGAAAGGAGCGTAACGAAATTTGCGTGGTCAGACGGAAGAGCAGGCCTCATGGCCTGAGTCTCGCCACGTAAAATAAGGCAAATTCAACTCAACTCAACTCAACAACTGTGGCCGCATCAGTCATTTTTTCCTAATCCTTTTGGCTGAGCCGTTGGTATTGCGCCTTTCGTCACCTAATATCCCGCGCAACCGAACTGCATCACACGACTCATTTCGCCACTTGCACCACCGTCACGTGGCCACCGCAGTCGCCGCGCTGCGTCGTCGCCGCCTCCAGCGCGCCCTTCCGGCGCTCGGGGGGAGCGGCGCGGGGGCGGGGCGGGCTGGAGGGGTCGCTGAAGGACTCCCATTGTCGCGCGGCGCCGCCCTTCCCCCCTCATTTTTCTTTTTCTCCGCCGCAGTCGCCTCCGTGCTACAGACAGCGGCGCCGGCTTCTCGTGGCCGCCCTCAGCCTCCCTCCCAACCCGACGACATTTTTATGTCCCTCTCCTTGTTTCTCAGCTGTCGATTTCGAGAGCTTCGTCTTTTTCTTTCTGAAACATATCACGCACCTCTCTGAAAGAGAATTAAACTTGATCCTCAAATGTAAAAGCTAGGAAGTTACAGATTTTACGATGTGTGTTTTCTTTAAAAGAGGTAACTTACTGCGAAAAATGTAAGTCGTAAATGAATCCTGAGGATAGTTGCCAATAATTTAATGAATGCTCTATTGAATAATGGTAAAATTGAGTAATGTTGTAAAATCATGTTTAATCTCTGTATCGTTAAAAACGCATTTGTGTAATTTCAATGAGATGTAGAGTATGCAATGAACGTACGAACTCGTGTACTCGTAATTTCTTTTCCGAGTTTTCCCCGAGAAGGGCTAAGACACTTTTGGTTTTTAATTATGTAAACTAACCACAATTAAGCAACGTCTTTAAAATACAAATACTGACTACACTCGAAAATTTATCACGGATCTTTTCATCTAATTCTCATAAAACACACACGCCAAAATAGTTTTTTCTTTAACCTCACTGAAGTTACATTTACGTGGAATGAGTCGGTCCATCTCGGATAAATAACTCTTCAATAACCACTAGTTTAAGTAGAGTATCCATGAAGTAATTAAGGCATTAGTAGGGAGAAAATTAAACAAACTATGTAATATACCGTGTTCCGAGGAAATAGAAAGAAATAGAGAGAAAGAGAGAAGTAAATAGGGAGAGAGAGGGGGGAAAGAGGGAGAGAGAGGAGGAAGAAGGAGAAGAGGGAAGAAGAGGGGGGAAGACAAAACAAAAAACTCTCACGTTCTCTAACAAGGTCGCCTTTAACATCCAAAAACAAGCATCAACGAATTTATTTCGACGCTTATCTGGGCGATCAAGCGCGCCGCCGGGTGCCACCTCTGTCGCCAGCCCTCCGCCCAAGCGCCGATTGTGCGCCACATCAGCCGGCCATCAGCGGCGGTGGCGCCCCTTTTAGGACAGTGGCCGCGCGGCGGCGTCCCCCCCGAGACGCGTGGGCGGGGGCGATCTGATGCCTCCACGCCGCACTGCGCTGCCCCAATCGCCCGACAGACCTCTCCGCCCCCCTCAACTGGTCGCCGGCAACTAGTGATCGGGGCAGAACAGCTCCGCATCCCACACTCCCAGCTAGCGGGCATCCAGTTCACCCGACTGTGGAATCATGTCATCGTACCCAGTAATGCGGTCGGAGAGTTTCTTGATCACTCCACTCCCTGTCAGATCGGTTATCCACCCTACCAGACCGCCCACCAGACAGCCACCGACCATACCAGACAGCCGACAAACTGCACTGGTATCTGAACTCCCAGGTTCCAAAACGACCAGCTACCATTCCCAAAAGTATTTTCCTATTTTCCTACACCTAATCATCGGGTACTATCCACTGACCGCTGAGCCACCCAACCACTCAACAACCCTCTGTCGATCCACATGATCACCCAGCCAGACATACAACCACCCAGCCCCTAAATGACTAGCCACCACTACACCGAGTCCATCGCCCGACTTATCATATATTCCATTCAACTTTCCAGATCAGTTATCTCCCACCCACTCTATTCATTTGATCGCTAGCTATCTGGTGGACCAGGTCAGGTATTTTTCAGTCACTCTAATCATCTGATTACTAGCTATTCAATCACTCATCTTTCTTAAACAAGTTCTTAGCCATTCAATATCCCCGGCATCTGCTTTCCGCACACACGATCTCTACCCCACAGCCACTTCATCAATACCACTCAACACCAGAACCTCCCAGCCATCAACCTCCCAACATCATCAACCTCCCAGTCATCAAATTCCCACCCAACTTGCCGCTCAACGACATTAATCCTCAAACCCCGTGTCCTTTCTACCTCAACGTTGCAGAGTATGCAATTTTACCTTCCGTCGTATCATTGTAACCAGCCACTCTACCTACTAAACTTCACACCTTTTATCTGCTGTTGCCGCTACACGAACACCAACATCACTTACGTATATTTACCACTCAAAAGCTGCAAAGGTCACCTCCAAATACCTCATCATTGTTCATACAATTCCATTGACATCTCCTGCGGCAAATCCGCCACCCATTCAGCCTTTCACCCGCGACCCGCTCAGGCCGCAGGCGACACCGTCGGTTTTTATAATTGCGAAAACAATATGGACAAAGCGGCGTGGAACTGGCGGGGGACCCCGGGCGAGGAGGGGAACCCCGCGCTTAAATTTATTTGTCTAATTAACGTATCGCGTTCTGTTTAATATCGGAGTGTACTAAATATCGGGATTTGCGGAATTCGGGGGCGTCGGCAGCCGTCAGATAGCGCTTGTTTACGCGAGCGGCGATAAAAGCGCGGGAGGGCACGTACGGTGACGCGGATGATTCTGCCACCAGGGACGCACGAGGGGAGGAGTAGGAGGCAAGAGATCCCGAAAGCGATGAACACCCTTGTCAGCACCTTGTGGCATGCATGGAGGACGTTGTTTGCGCTGTAGTACACGCGCTGCTGCAAACATTGGACATGCGACTTTGTGTTGTGATAATTCTTTCATCTCTGGTGTTGTGATTCATCTTATTTGCGGAAAATTAGAGGTATGTTAATTAACGTAGTATACTGAATTATTAATGCGGACGGAAACGATTGTAGTAATACTTAATGCATTATCGCCAAATGGCTGAGTGTTTTCTGCTATTTGGTACTTATACTACAAATATTACAACATTCCGAGAGGTTATTATCATCTAATGTTATTGACACAACAGATCTTTCTAATATGATAATTATAAGTATATATCTAACCATTACGACGTATGAATTAGTTAAAACTTGCTTTCAGAATTTCAATAGTTAGTGAGCGACATAATATTTGATTAGGCGACATTAGGGTAATACGTATGAAACCAGTGTTGGAGATTTTCTAGAAATTGTGATTAACGTCACAAATTAATACAAAAAATGTATTTAAGGGCGAGTTGATAGTACGTCTTTGAGGGAGCATTATTTACCTTTATGGGCCGGAATATCAAATTTATTGTCAGAGTCCTCTTGCAATGTTTTTAACTTTTATTGTTTTAATTTCAGGGTAAAATTAAATTCCGCTTTGTTTTAAATTTTTTGACAATAAATTATGCATTCGGATATAACGTAGAATAATTATTACACCATTAGGTTTAATTGCTGATGCAGATGGAACATGTTCTTGATATCCTGTCGCACTTGCACGATATTCATGGTCATTTAACATGCTAAAAGACAATATATTGTCTGTAATATTTATCACCACGTTGTAAACCTTAGATATTTATTGCATACCAAAAATACTTTTAGTCCCAAACGGTAGCAACTGGTTATGGAAAAATATCGAAAGTTTCACAAAGTAGAACCATGTTCAAAAAGTTATGAACAATAAAAATTTCCAATTGCAGTTTAATGCTTCGAATTGTATTGCGCTGGCATCTGCAGTTTGGCCGCCACATTATGTTGCTTTCAGGTGGTTTTAATAAAGGAGTTCTCGTCACACCTGCTACTTTATGAGAATTGTTTTTTCCACACCTGAGCACAAATGCTATACACTGTAAATTGTTCCAACAATAGTACAAACTTACGTACAGACGTATTGGAGGCCACTCTGTTATGTGTTATGAGTACTCAGTTGAAAATTGATTCAGTGGTGAGTTGTAGTTGACATTTACATTGACAACGCCTTCAATCATTTCAACTCAGTTGAAAAATATCAACCTATTTACAGAATATGGTTATAAGATTTGAAACGTTACAGTTTAAGATTTCTTCAATGAGAAAATAATAATAACGTGAAACTTTCGATCCGAAATAAAGTATTTTTGATCAGGAATTTATAAGACAGGTGTAGTAGACACTATCATTTGTTTTGAATTTAGAATACTTTTGAAAATGTATTTTTATATCATAAAAAGTTGCCGGTCACGATAATTTTTAAGAACTAGATTTTCTTTTAAAGGCTTACAGCCTATAAGTTACAACACAATAAGAGGAAACGAAATTGAATTATCGGGAATTAACCAAAATGAACATGAATATGAAATTGAAAAGTAAAAGTTTTATATATATATATATATATATATATATATATATATATATATATATATATAGATATGGAAAGAAGCATTATTACGTTAGTACTATCTTCAATGATATAAAAATGATAAGGTCTTTATACATGTATTAAAACAGTTTAAAAATATATATTAATATCACATGCGTGTTATTTCAGTGACCATACTGAATTTTACTGTAACTAATGCCGGTGTCGGACATGCTTGGGCGTTGACGTGCTGCAAATGACGCGCATGCGCGCCCCGGAGGAGCGGGCCAGTGCAGCGCCTCCCTCGGGCACGCCCCAGCGCCCCAGGCCCCGCCGCTCGCGCCGCAGTCTGCGTCGGGGAAGACGGATCCCACTCGCGGGAGCCGCTCGCCGCCACGAGGCTCCAACCTAACCTGCCCCCTCTCTCCCCGTCCCTCTCTCTGTCCCTCTCTCTTTGTCTCTCTCTCTGTCTGCCTTGTCTCTCTGTCTGTCTCTCTCTCTCTCTTCTGTCTCTTTCTGTCTCTCTCTGTGTCCCCCTCTCCTTCTCTCTCTCTTTCTTTCTTCTCTTTCTTTCTCTTTCTTTCTCTCTCTTTCTTCTCTCTCTTTCTTTCTCTCTCTTTCTGTCTCTCTATTTCTCTTTTTATTTGTCTCTTTCAGTCTCTCCTTCTCTCTTTTCCTTTTTCCCTCCCTTCTTTCTCTGTCTCTCACGCTGTCCTCTCTCTCTCTCGGTCTCTGCCTCTTATTCTGTCTCCCTCTTTCTCCCCTCCTTTCTTCTCTCTCTCTTTAGTCTTACCGTCCTAGAATTTAGCTGCACCCTGACCTCCGCCCTGCCCTTCGGACTCACCCTTCTATTGCTCACACCCTCACCGTGATCCCGTTGCCCTCGGACTTGGCTTCACTCTCGCGCTTGCTATCCCTCATCTGACCTTCTCCCCTCCCCATTCTCGCTCGGCCCTCGCCCTCGCCTTCTCCCTCACCGACGCCCGCTCTCTCCCTCCCTCTTTCCCATACCCTCGCCCTACCTCTCGCCTTTGCGCTGCCTCTCCCTACCTGCCTCATTACTCTCATTTTCCCTCTCCTTGTTGATCCTCAGCTTAGCCCTTAAACTCTCATCCTTGCCTCGTCTCCTACTCCTATCCACTCCTATTTTCCTGTTCCCTTTGCCCACAATCTCTCCTTCCAATTCAAACGTTCTCTTTCTCGTGCTCACTTTTTACCCTTTCTTTAGCGTTTGCCTTCGCTTTCGTTTTAACCCACAAATTCGTTTTCCATATTCTACGTAAAGTGTAACCTTCACTTGATATCTCGTGGCCACTGACGCCCTGCCTAAGAGCGTTCATTCTCATTACATATCCTGCCATTTTCATTTTAGAAGACGTGTGAATTGACCTATGTCATTTTGACCTGTTCTTTGTCAGTATTTCTTCTAATGTCGTATTTGTTACTTTGTCTTTTAGATTTATACCTATATTTTCTTTCCATTTTCCTTTACAATTTTATCATATTTTTCTCCCTTTCCGTTCGTGACCATGTCTGTGAATCATATGATAGTATGAATAGAACACAGGTATTCATAATATGTATCTTTATTTTAGGCTATAGTCGTTTTTCAGTAATGTGAATTTTAAAGACTATAATTTTTCCACACTAGAAATATCCTGTTTATTATTATGGATTGAAAGGGTTTTTAAAAATATGATCTCCTAAATATTGGATTTTGTCTTCGTATGTACGAGTATATTTTCACCATAGACTGTTATAGGTATTGTCGGTCAGTTGGTAATGGTTGGTCTTTGGTGTATTTATTATCAGTTCTACTTCGTGTTTGTTATCAGTCCTTGTCCAGGTAATACCTGTACTGAAAGTCAAATTTATGTAGTGGATTTTCTCTCACTTTTATTTCAGTGACGCAAAGTTTCACACTAGAAATCACAACACTCTTTCATCCCAAAGGTTATTTTGTTTTAACACGACTCGATGATAGTAAATCAACTTTGACTGTATAGTCGGAGAATAGTTGAAAATAACAGCTAGAAAGCCAGAGTACTATCGCTTACGGTAAGCGAGGACAATAAGACAACGGCGATAGTTGCAGCGTGAAAAATTATGGTCAATGTGCGTGCAAAGTTCATGTATGATCTTTGAAAATACAAAAATATAACGCAAAAAAAAAAAAACAGTGCGGAGATACAGATTTGTCGAAATGGTGATAGTGGTAATACTTCATATCACGTGGCAATGGATGTCATAATGCCGGTTTTGTCAGTGGTGGAAAAGTGGAATTCAGTGTTAGCGCCGTCTGCAAGTATAAATCAGCCGAGAAGAAGTAACGAAATTCAGAAAGTGCTGTCGACCAGGTGGTTTGATAGAGAAATCAAAAACCCCAGTGACTGCAAAGCTATAAGAAAAGAACAGACAAGAAAAAAAGATGACAGGCGTGGTGGGGAGAACTAAAATAAAAAGAGTTACGGAAATACGAAGGCTTTGCCGTATTGTAGAAAAAGACGCGGTAGAAAAAATACACGTCACGAACTGTGGAATATACAACGTCCCTACGGAGGTGGAGCTGACGTAAATATGAAAACTTCGTGAAAATGTTTTTGCAAATGTACCTGAAATGGAAGTGAAAAGAATAAGGACACATGTTCCCAACTTACGAGAGATATGAAATATGAAAATGCGGGATATGTTTGGGAGCATAGAGCGGTCCTCGGATAAAATTCTTGGAGAAAGTGTAAAAGGAAGGGGAACTGTGTGCGAGTGTGTGCGGGCGCGCGTGCGTGCGTGTGTGCATGTCTGTATGTGTTTGTGTGTGCGCCTGTGCGTGCGCGCGCACCATTATCAATTAATTACCTGCTTCTTTATTAATAAAATATAATTTGTGCATACAAACATACCAATATTCAATTTGTATTACCAATCTACGTTCATATTATGCCAAAATTTGACAAAAAGAATACATCAACCTTTGACCACATAATATGCGCTTGCATGGCTGCGCGATTATTAATAGAAGAAGTTGTATGAATAGTTGTTAACAAAGAATAAGAGGTAGTTATACAAAATTGCACGATCGTTCTCAAATTACTTTTAGCTTATTCAAATTAATATTTGCAAACTACGTACTTCTAATATTTTTGCTATAGAGTGCATATCTCTCTTCAACCAATTGCTTGCAATTTAGAACACTATATCTTATTCAGTATCATCTAAACCCTAAGTTATAACAATTTTCTGCGGCCACATATTAAAGTCACGCGCTGACGTAAATTGTTGAAGCCACACTCTTTGTTCCTACGTATGACTGTTCATCTACAACGGACAGTAGGTTTTGGTCTATTAGATGGGTACTTGTACTGCCGGACTATTTCTAGTAGATCAATAATAATTAAGCAAAGTAACAGAACCCTTGAAATTTTATCGCACGTAAAAAGTGAAATGTTGCTAACAAAATACTATAAGCTCTATAAGAAAAATCTAAAACCACAAAGATGTTGTTTCATGTCGTTTTTTACTTATCCTTCAAGACTAATAAGGAATGTTTACAAATTCTGAAACAATCAATCGCAATTCACGGAACACTGAGTTATACTCGTATCTGAAATTGTGATTGAAATGTTTTATATTTACCACGATCTGCACATGTATGTTTTTAGTGGACCAAAGCAGGAAATCCTATTTTTGTCAAAAACGAATTGCATCACGAATAATCATAATTCTTATATTTAGAATCCCTATATCAGACAATTACTGTATGCTGCGTTTATATACTCTCAATTGTCATTGCTCTTGATAACACACAATATTCGAAATTAAAATCACTATATTTCCTTTGGTAGCTATAATACACGATTGTTTGCGCCACGGAACGTCGATTACTTTTGATTGATCGATTTCAATTCGCACAACGGAAAAACAACGACCAACAATTTATAGTTGGTCTCGAATGACTTTATGAACAAATGACGTAAAATAAGCTTTCATTCAACTTATGGATTTTAAAATATGATTACAATTTAGCTCATACACTAAGAAATTGGCTGATAATAGCAATTGATAACATATCTGGGGCCAATACCTTTTATTTAATGCCATATGTGAGGGAAACAGTCCAACAACCAGATCTCAAGATGAGAGTGAAACCGGATGGGAAAGGAAAGAAAGATTTTTAAAGTTCTACTGAAACATCTGCCTTCAACCGATAAAAGAAGCTGGCCTCCTAAATGTTCATTCGATACAGCTTTTCATTTGGGTATTTATCTGCGTAGAACATTTGTCACCAACGGAACATGAACCAAGAACCTCCGATCCTTGAGGTTGATTTTCGGAATCATAAAATATCTGTTCAGAGACGTTCGTAATCAGATGCTTTGCCAGACGAAATTGTTTCAGTATTTTAGCTAGCTATCACTTTTAATCAATGAGGAAAAATATAGTCTACTGCTACCACAATAAGGACTAAAAATAGCCTAACAATATTCAAATAGCATAACGACCACAACGTGGCAAGTTCACAACTCTCTCTCCTCCTCTCTCTCCACCTCTCTCTGTCACTCCTTGTCTCTCTCTGTCTCTTTCTATGTCTCTCTTTGTCTCTCTCTGTCTCTCTCTGTCTCTCTCTGTCTCTCTCTGTCTCTCTCTGTCTCTCTCTGTCTCTCTCTGTCGCTCTCTGTCTCTCTGTCTCTGTCTCTCTCTCTGTCTCTCTCTCTGTCTCGTCTCTCTCTGTCTCGTCTCTCTCTGTCTCGTCTCTCTCTGTCTCTCGTCTCTCTCTGTCTCGTCTCTCTCTGTCTCTCTCTCTCTCTGTTTCTCTCTCTGTCCTTTTTCTTTCCGTTTCCCGTCTCTCGGGGAGAGGAGATACGACAGTGGGAGGAGCAAAGTGAGACGCGAGGGGCGCGGTGAGGAGGGAATGGGGCGGGGCGGGAGCTGGGCTGGGCTGGGCTGGGCGGGCGGCGCCTCGCGCAGTGCCCGGCGGACGCCTGCCGCGCCGCCCGCCCGCGCGTTCGATCGATTTTAAAGCTGCTGTGCGGCGCTGCACGGGTTCGTTTGCATGCGCCGCCCCGCCCCCGCAACGCGCGCTCGCAGCGCCCCTGGCGGGCCCTGCACGCGGCGCACGCGCGGCGCTCACGCCTCTCAACGGACTTCGGAGCGAGGAGGCTATAACACAGAGCATGCAACTTTACTCTCATATTGACCAATTTTATATTTTGTTTTTGAATTCTGGTGATGTAACTTTGTTTCTCTTTTTATTGTAGTCGCAAATGACCTCGGAGTTCATACCGCGAACCAATAAATACAGCACATATAAAAAAATCCACCGGGAGCGTTGGCTCATTGCATCAACTGATGTTCATGACCTCTGACCGGGGCATCCGAGGTTTCAGTCCGACGGCGACAGGATTTTCGACTCTAGTTAAGTGAGCTAGATCGAATTCAGTCGCTGTCTGGAGGACAATTCTGGCGGCCGGCTGCTCTGATCGATAGTTTTCCGTGGTTTCTCCGACCAACACCAGGTGAATGACCCTATCAAACGGAGCAGCACCCTATCAAATGGGCCACGGACCGCGCGCGATCTTTCCTTCCTGTTCATTGTCCTATCCTCTCCCCTTACACACACACTTACACTAACATGCACTGCACTACCACATATTCCAGGAGACTGGTCTGGGACTTAAGAGCTTGTCCCTGATGGGGCTGTACTCCACTGGTACCTGATAGTCGGAAACCCCGCTAGTCGACGGTAGGTCAGCGCCGGATCTCGCCATCCAACGAAGGAAGACGACCGCCACGTCCCGAGGAAAATCGCGCACTATACTTACGGGACTAATGGCCATAGTAGTTAATGCGCCGGGAATTACTAATCAATCAATCAATCAAAAAATCCATCCACTTCTTTTACATTTCCTCGCTTTCCTGAATTCTGTTTAACTAAAAATCGAAAATTGAGGTTTTAAGGTAAACTGAAAAAAATTTTGGAATAAGATTTTAACTACGATTGCCGCTTTGTAGCTGATACATCCCTACTTCATGGAAGGGAATTACCATTAATTTTTACGGAATAATGTCTAAGAAATCAGTTCCGTAATATTCATTTTCATAAATTAAAAAATTAAAAAACAATGGGCATAAACATTTTTTTTAAATAACTTTAATGTCCGATTATGGCAAACAAATTTGCCGAGAATTTAAATTGCCCTCGTCTGTACAAAACGTGATTTTTGTGTTACATCAGTGTTCTGGAAAAACAACGATATGTTGGGCAGCAACTTGGCGAATATACACTGATTTATGTATTTACCCTTCTCTTTGGCGGAATATGGTATCACTGTAATTTAAATATTAACTGCCTACGGAGTTGAAGACACTGAAATTATTAATAAAATGTTCCACACATTTTAAGGGTCTAGAGAGTGCGGCTTTACTTATTTTAGAGAGATTTATTGGATTTTACTACGCTCATTTACCACTAGACTTTACATTCTAAACAAAATTCTCTTTCATCTACACACCGAAGTATCACACTACTCACTGAGTTTATGTCTCCTTACCGAGATGTACCGATTCCGATACCGAGTTCATTACCAATTTCGTTTCCTTCTAAACTATTGGCAACGCTCTGTTTTAAGATAAATTAATTATTTAGTACAAGGTGACTACTATTTTAATGCGTTGTTTGGGATCACTGGGCAAAAATAGTGCTTAATCCCAATTTTGTTGAAATAACGCCCTTTCTGGGATGAAAGTGTATAAGCAAGGACGCAAAAAGATTAATAGTGTGATTGCGCGATGTTTTGTTTTTGAGGATGCTGTATTTCTGGTGTATGCTTCTTACAATGTAATTATATTGTATATCGTTGAAAATAAATAATTCAAAAGTGCCAGTGAAAGCACGGTTACTTACATGTTTTAGGATGGTCGATAAAATTACCTATTGTTATTTAAAGAAACAAATTATAAAATGAAATTATAATATTGACATATACCATGTGTCGTTATATGTCAGATAACTAACATCTTACGAAAAATGGTTGGAAGTGGTGTAAAATATTCAATGTTTTGTCATGAAAAAAATAATCGTAATGCTATTATATAAGTTTTTTTTGTAGGAAATGTAATTTAGATTTATTTACGTCTATTTTAGTGCAAACTTAGTGAGGAAGGGGTTTATGAACACTTTGTCCCAAAAAAATAGTTTTTAGAGCAATCTAAATATTTGTGAATGTGTAATGAAAATATATGAATGCGATATTACATACAGAAATTCGGAGTGTTGCTGTATTTACAATTTATGTAATGTTCTCTGTTAGATACCTTTTCTCAATACTTGAAATCTTTATCTGAAGAGTATATGTGATGTCTGCGAAGCACAGATCTACAAAACTACCTTCTAAATTTCCAACAAAGAGCGCCTGTTGCGGCTTTCTCCAACAAATACCATTATTTCGAGAATGCGAGGTCTGTATTCACCCACTTTCAAGATATTCATTTAGTTCTCGTTCGCTGTCCTGATAACCTGGCGTTCATTCCTTCTCAGCTCAATCTCCGCTCTCCAGACCCCAACGACTCCGGCGCCCGCAGCAGCCTCCGAGAAGGCACAGAGCGCAGTGTCACGGAGGACTTTTGGCCGAGGGCGGCGCCGCGTGGGACGAGCGTGGGGGTGGGGGCCAGGGGGCGTGGGGGAGCGGGGAACGATGAGACGCACGGGGACGTGGACTTGGTGGGTGTGGGGGATGGTAGAAGTACCAGGAGGGGAAGCGGTGCAGCGTGACGGTGCAGGTGGGGCGGATGTGCTGGTGACGATGTGGGTGGAAGGGGCGTGGGGTTCGTGAGGCTGGGGGAAGGGCTGTAGGTGGTGGCAGGGAGGGGCCAGCAGTTGAGACAGTGAAAGAATGAGAGGCGGGAGAGTGTAACGAATAAATACGAGTCGGTATGTACGGAAAAGCGAATGATAGGGGGGTACATCGTGATGAACTAACCATCTAGAGGGGAAGAAACGATGTGCGGGCAATTGCAGAGTGCAACCGAATGAAATGAGAAGGACAAAGTGGTGATCTAATAAGACCGTCCCACTGAATGAGGGGCGAGAAGCAGCACGACGACAGCGCGGAGGTCCATAGACGAACTACGAACCAGAGGCGAACCATAAACGAGCTACGAAGCGCCTCCGAGCGCGAGTGGGCGGGCGCCGGGGAGGAGCCTGGCTTAAGGGCAGGTGCGTGGAAGGCGACGGCGCGGCGGGCGCGGTCGACCCGTGCCCGGAATGTCAACTGCTGGGCGTCTTGAGGAGGCCAGCTCGCGCACCTCGGTTCAGGGAACGCGTGGCTGTTCTGAACGCTGGATTCTCACATACATACATTTATTTGAACTCCAATTGGGTGTGACCCGGTGGCAGGTAAATAATAATTACAACAACAGCAGCAACAACAACAACAATAATAATAATGATAATATAATAATAATAATAATAATAATAATAATAATAATAATAATAATAATAATAATAATAATAAAGAGTACAGCACAAGGGAGGATGCAATAATCATACTACCACTAATAATAAGTACTATAACAATTATTTGAACTCTGTCATGATATACAATAATTGTTGTTGGTGATACTAAAATTGAATACAATCTACATAAATATTGGCTAAATTAGATTAAAAAATCGCGTACACTACACTTCAATGCACTGCACTACACTACACTGTTTTTCTTTGAATTACACTGACCAACACTTCCCACACTTACTCATTTAATATTTATCACTCTCATCTTCTTATAACTTATTTCTAAAACTTCGGAGAGAAAGAAATCATGAAGGAAAATGCGAGAAAGTATCTTCCCTACTAACTGAGGCGTTTGAGTGATAATTATGACTGATTATGCGTATGACAAGTATTTTTATATAATTTGTATTGCTTCAAAATTCCTTTATACTTTACATTCGTGTGATTATATATTTTTTAATTTTCTTAAAATTGAAAGAAAAATCAGATATAACAACGCTTTTATCTGCATACATTTTAATATATTTTAAAGCGAAATTTTTGATTTAATAACATTTATTTACAACCACTTGGCGATATCTTTTCAATATTATCATTAAAATTAAGCGCTTGAACATTATGAAAAATTCAGAAGCTAGTTTTGTGCTAAAAATTTGTCAAGGAGAAAGATACATACACTTAAGGTTTTAATGCCAATTTTCATAAACCACACCCTGGCAGAATATACGCCCGCAGATTAGCTAGCAGGGTAAAATTGCTAACTCGATTACTATTACGAGTTGGATTATGCTCTATCAAAGCGAACACGAGCCTTTACTGAGCATAATATAGAAAACAAATTACAATCTGAGCATTGTGGAAGCGTGTGACTTGCGTTCCAGGCTCTGGGTGTATGAGTGGACAAGTGGCAAGAGATGCGATTTATCGTTAGCTGAATTAAAACGCCGCAATTTGCTCAGATGATAATAAAGATCACGCCAATCCAAAAACAAGGGAATGAAATGACTACGAGCCAACGAGCTTACCATGGCTAGTCATGCTGCCCATCGCTATCACATTCGCAATGAATTCCCTTTGCTTACTGGCTGTACTCTCCGTGGCCACTAACACGCGCGGAATCGGGTATGAAGCCAGCTCAGAATGACGATAACGTTGTTGAAGTTCTGCCAAACTCTCTATGACATGAATAGAATGTCGCACACATAAACTCGCGTATTTAGCGCCTCTTGTTTCTGAACAAAAATTCAGTTTTGAAGATCATGAAATGAATAATTTTTTAGTGACTTTGGAGTAAGGTGAATTCAGGCAATTAATAACCAAAGCAGTTCATTTTATTTGCAAAGCGTTTACAAGAGAATAAAATCTTTTCGCATCCACACGCGTAATGATATAAACCAGCTATTTCTTGTCACATTTTAAATGATAAAAGATGAGCTTGAATTTTATTTGTTGTAGAGTTAAAGAATATTCAAAAGTGGAAAAATTGAAATTTGAAAAGAAGAGAATTTCTGTCATGAAATAGTAACCACTGACAAGATTTTAAACTCTTAGTGAAGCTTGCCAGTGACGTGGTAAGCAAATTCAAGAATTTGAGAAATGTTGAGTAATTATACAATCAAAAACCGCAATTTTTTAAAATCAAACTGCGATATCAGACCTGTCGAGTTGATTTAATTCAGTTGTTCTTCGTAGACTAATACCGGGACTGCACGTTAGGGAGCATACAGGCAAGTTTACAACAAAGAAAAGATTGTAGATCTGAGATAAAAAATCATATTATCTTCAATTAGAATTAAACACACACAAAAATACTGGACCCTACTATCTGGAGTTCGTTACTCGAACGCGAATCTTGCATTCGTAATAGGCGTTGAGTAAATCTAGAACTACCATTTTAATGTCTGAACAAAGTTTAATGGTCATAAAAAAACACTCATTTGAAATTCGTTCTACATTTTTAGTCTAGTTAAAAAGCTGGTGCAAATGCAAACCTCTGATTCGTTGTAGACATTACGAAATTTGCACAAAATTATTATTTGACACCTTTGAACTATTTACAATTCCCACTTACTTGTGGACGATATACAACAAATATCAATGACTCCATCATTCCACACTTAACTGAATGAATAACACACTGAAATAATTTAATTCCCTAATCATATTGACAACAATTCCTCGACAACATCGATTTTGCTTTGACTCATTCAAGAAATGGTTTGAAAAAATATCATTCTTTAATTCTCATCTCACATTTGTTATTACGCAAGTCTTTTTTAATCGTTGATGCCTTCCCATGCACGGGTACTCGCGCTTCCGCAATGGGAGAGGGATGAACGACCCGGCGGGTTCCCTGGGCTCCGACCGTTGTCGGCTCGCGATTCTTGCGACCTCGCGTCGCGGCGACACGGCGGCTCTCAGCACTGCAGTAAACTCGACGCGTCGGCAACCAGGCAAACCTCGAAGATGGGTGCGTCCTCGATGAGATCCACCGACGTGCTCGCCACACCTCGGTTGCAACCAATTCTTATGCTTGATTGATTGATTGGTTGATTTTTTCGTGTTTCCGGGCGCGTCAACTGCTTCGGTCATTAGTCCCCTTAGTGTAGTGCATGTTTTTCTCGGGAGATGGTGGTGAACTTCCCCGCTGGATGCGAGATTCGGCGCCGACCTACCGTCGGCTAGTGGGTTTCCCTAACCAGGACTCTCCCACCAGCGGGGCACCGCCCAGCCGGACAAGCTCTCAGCTCCCGACCGGTCTCCCGGAATATGTAGTAGTGTAGTGCATGTCAGTGTAAGTGAGTGTGCAAGGGGAGAGGATAGGACAAGGAAGGGGAAGGACAGAGCGCGCGCCGTCCGTGGCCCGTTTTTTAGGGTACTGCTCCGGCATTCGCCTGATGTTGATCGGAGAAACCACGGAAAACTACCGATCAGAGCAGCCGGCCGCTAGAATTCTCCTCCAGGCAGCGACTGAATTCGACCTAGCTGAAAAGCTAGTGTCGAAAATCCTGCCGCCGTCAGGACGCGAACCTAGGACCTCCCGGTCAGAGGCGCTGCAGTAGCATCGATGCACTGAGCTACCGCTCCCGGTCAGTTCTTATGCGTTGCCGTGGGCTTCGATTCCCTCTTTGGCAGACGACGATCAGAAACTGCATGTTCTGGAGACTGATCTGCAGCCGTGGTAGCGTGGGTGATGTGCTAGTTGTAAGCCGTGATCCGGTTTTTACGGCGCGAAGTTTGCTTAACATGACTGCCAGCAATGCTATTAGCACATTTTACTTGGGCTCATGTCGTACGCTTCTTCCATCCGTCGCCTCCGTTCACGTCACAGTCCAATTCTATTTGACCACTAAAGCATCGGCCTTGCCTACACACTCGTTTCCCGTTTCTAACATGAAGACTTCTCTGACCACGTCGGAAACTGGAATTGGTCACAGGATTCTTTTTTTTTTTTGTGAAACGGTGTAACGGCTAGATAGAATGGTCCATGACACGCCGAAATGAACACTTCATCACGATTAAAAAATCATTCCAATTCTTCCCACTTCAGCAGACTTCTCAACAGTTCTCCAGAAAAACTAACATATTTCTCAATCACTCTTCTTCAGAGATTCTAACCGACTGCTCTCTTTCGTAAATTTTAAGCGACTGAGCGAAATCAACTACTCTCATCAGGAAGAGAGAGTGCTCTCCTCTTCCAACGAAAAATTTTCCTCGGGAGCCAATGGCAAGATTCAGTTCCTGCTCTTATCTTGCGAATTTTTCATTGGCCATCGTGGGTTTCACTTCACTTGACCGACGCCGACGTCAGGCGATGACGTCGCCAACGCGCCACGTGTAACTTGGTGGACCGCCTTCAACATTTCGAATCGCCTTTTCGGGTTTGGTTCGTGAGCGTGGCATATGTTCGGCTCTTACATTGATCGTTCCACGATCATTTCTTAAAAGTGTAAATTGTGATAATAAAAAGTCTTTTTAAGCTGTCTTAAAACGACTTTTGATTAAGACTTATATCGATTTTGACTTATGCTCTAAAAATTAAACCACAAGTCGACGCGTGGTGAATTAACTTTATAGAATTTTAACTTTTGAATCACAGTGAATATCATTTTTCTATATTAATTTTTTATTTAATATACTGACAATAATGTGGCCAGAATAACATTGTCTCATCTGACTGCCAGAGTTGCTGTGGCGCCCATGATGTTTATTACGTTACGCCCATTATGTTACCAGTGAAGAAAATGAAGAGTCGCTGAAATCCATTGTTTTGCTGTTTCAGCATACATTATGTCCAGTGGCGGACAAAAGTAGGTAAAAGACAAAAGCGTTTCATAAATCGGTGACCGTAGTGTAGCGTTACAACTAACATCCATTTCATTGTTTTTCTAGTTCACTAGATTTGCAAGTTGTTGTTTTTTCTCGCTAGACGTGTACGAGCGCATGCACAGGACACGAACGTTCGTACCCGGGGTGGACGTGACGAGCGCATGCACAGGGCACGAACGTTCGTACCCAGCCAGCAGTCGCGCGTGTGACACCACCATGCACGGGTTCAATGATGGGGTGGACGTGTACGAGCGCATGCACAGGGCACGAACGTTCGTACCCAGCCAGCAGGCGCGCGTGTGACACCGCCATGCATGGGTTCAATGATGGGGTGGACGTGTACGAGCGCATGCACAGGACACGAACGTTCGTACCCAGCCAGCAGGCGCGCGTGTGACACCGCCATGCATGGGTTCAATGATGGGGTGGACGTGTACGAGCGCATGCACAGGACACGAACGTTCGTACCCAGCCAGCAGGCGCGGTGTGACACCGCCATGCATGGGTTCAATGATGGGGTGGAAGAGCTTTGGGAAAGGGTAGCCGCCCGCAGTGACAGACACTCGTGCGTCAGGAATAAAACGTCACGTGAGCATTGCATGACACACTGTAATCGCGCAGGCGTGGGTGGTTAAGATTGTATCGAGGATTCCCAGTACATGGGAGGCACGGGAAGCGTGTTAGGGGTGCATACAAATCCAACTGGCTCATTTACCAACTTTATGAGGTAGACGCAACCCACGCTAGCTCATTACGATGATAATATGTTTGAGACACGTCTACAAATGGAAGTGATAACATCGTGAAAATGCGAAGGCTGGGATTAATGTCACTAAAACGTAAATATTTTGTGTTTGAGAGATGTTAGCGAACTACCGACAGCTGGTAAAACGATCAATAATTTTGAATTTATACTTTTTAATAAAGAATACTTTCCATTCTTATGTTTGTGTTGTAAAATTGGAAAATTCAACTAATGGAATACTGAGTAAAATAAAAAATTCAGTGTAAATTACACACAAATAATCATTTATGTTATTTTAAGAAAAGCGTTTTTGCATCGTTACACACACACAAACACACATATTTTTTTTATTTTTAATGTAACATCTTACAAAAAAATTTAAAAATTATCTCTGTATTTTTTCGAATTAAATACAAGCGAGGGTTTTATTGCGTAATTAGATGTAAAGGCAAGAGTAAAGAGGTACATTTCTAATGATTTGTCATTCGTCCGATCAAACCATCATTTATGATAAAAAGCTGCCTAAAAGGACGTTTAAAACAACATAAGTAAATCCTTAAATTTCAAGATGTTTGAGTCTTTGGTGCTGTGTATGATATTCTTGTGGCTTATTCAATGGATTATTCTTGTTCGACAATTCTCGATCATAAAAAGTCAATGTAAATTCTAAGAAGAACTTTACGTTTTAAACACATTATCGTTGCTACAGAATATGATCAAGTGCACCCTCTTAATAGTTTGTATAGAGTCTTAATAGTTTTTTATTGAATTAGATTTGTCAACACATGTACGAAAGGTCAACGGGAAACAAAGCTTTTGAAACAATGGATATTCAGAGAAAAGGATTTGCATTGACAAAGTCAATGAAATATGGAAGATAGCCGAGTATCATCACAACAAATCAAACAGAGAGCGCAGTGTTTAATTACAAATAATAGTAATATTTAATTACGTTTTGTCAAATCAGTACCTGTGCATTCATGTTAACAATTACAATGAGTTTACTTTGCTTTTTTACAAATAGCTTTCACTTCTATATCTATTATTAATATAGATGAAAAGTTGTACATACGATTACATCGTTCGTGATTTGTGTTATTTCAATTTTTTAAATAGAACAATATTTGGGTTTTACGCATATGTTTGAAAATGTTTTCCATTTTATTATTTAATTTTTTTTGTTATCTATTACCCCCAGGGATTTTTTTACGCTACAAACGCAATTTTTAGGATACAAGGTTATCAGTACGCGTAGCCGAGCACCAACCCATGACAAAAATAAGTTTTTGCTTGAATAAGTTTGGGTCCAAATCCCATCTCAAGCATGAATGCGTGCTTGAATATTAAGGAAGGTGAGTTTCTCTTAACTCTTATGTATCAACCACGAACCCCTTTTCTTTGCATTCGCTTTATATTAACCTTCTCCAAAATCGAACCGGGAGCGGTAGCTCAGTGCATCAACTGATGTCACTGCAGCGCCTCTGACGAGGAGGTTCTAGGTTCGAATCCTGACGGCACAGCGGCAGGATTTTCGACACTAGATTTTCAGCTAGGTCGAATTCAGTCGCTGTCTGGAGGAGAATTCTAGCGGTCGGCTGCTCTGATAGGTAGTTTTCCGTGTTTCTCCGATCAACACCAGGATTTTCGACACTAGATTTTCAGCTAGGTGCAACCATATTCCAGGAAGCACCAGCAACCATATTCCGGGAAGCATAGAGCTTGTCCCGGCTGGGGCGGTGCCCCGCTGGTGGGAGAGTCCTGAGACCCCACTAGCCGACGGTAGGTCGGCGCCGGATCTCGCCATCCAGCGGGGGAATATCACCACCATCTCCCGAGAAAAAATTATATACCACACTAACTGGAATAATGACCAGAGCAGTTGACGCGCCCGGAAACATGAAAAATCAATCAATCAATCCATAACCGACTAAATAGGGGACCCAGAGCGTACTTAGGCGCTGACCTAAAAGCGCCTATTGGAACCCGCAGAAAGGTGAGGTGGGCGAGGCACCTGGCCACCGCGCTGCCGGCCGCCCTGTCCATATGGACAAAGATCTCCGACGAATATTCGGATAAAAGTCTTTAGGTACCTGAGAGCCCATAGTTCAGTATTTTATAAGAAGACCAGACGTCCTGCGATTCCGCGGAGAAAGAGAATAGTACCTGAGATGAGAGTCGCTTCACCCCGTGATCTTAATTACACAAAATGAATTTAGAAACTCAGTGAAAATAAAACGCGTCACAAATAATGATTTCTGATACTCTTGCACAATTCTTTTATTTTGAATTTCTTCCGGAGTCGTTCATATCTACTCATTATTTTTCGTTATTGATTTGATGTGAAATACGGATATGAAACAAGTACAATTAAACCCTAAACATGGCTCTTTATCGGCCGAGGATAGGCTGTAGAAGGCGCAGAGATGAGAAAAGGGCCGAGAGGTGGAGGAATCGCCGGAGGGAGGTTGGAGGATGAGTCGATGAGTTTGGAGGAAATGGGGGTGGAAGGGCGGTTTCCGGGAGGGGAGGTGGAGTTGCCAGAGCGCCCGAGGGCGCATCACGGTAGCGCCGAGTGCAGGTTATTGGCGAGTGCGTGGAGGCGCTGGGGAGGGGATGAGGCGGCTGGCCACCGCGCCCTGTCAATATGTACAAAGATTTCCGTCCAATATTCGGAGAAAAGACTTCCACGGCGGACCAGGTCAGACCAGGGTGGACCAAGGTGGACCAGGCCTGACCACAGCGGACCAGAGCGGACCAGGGCGACCAGGGCGAGGGAGGCCGGGGGCCAGGCGGCCAGGGCCCAGGGCGGGCCAGGGCGGGGCGAAGCGAGGATTCGGGGAAGAGAGTGGCGCGGCGGGCTGTAGGGGGAAAAAATAGATGGGGGGTTCGAGGAAGTGAGTGGGGCGGAACGAGAAGATCAGTTTGGTGTGGGGCGTGCCGGAGCTATATCTATCGGTATGCGACGAAGTGGGAGAGGACGGCACAAGCTTGAATAGGACGACGCAGATCAGGGCGTTCCGAGAAGGGGTGAAGTGGGGTTGAGTGGAGCTGAACAGAACGAGGTACAAGGGGCGTTTCTAGAGGGAAGAACGGGATGTCGAGGAATGGGGTTAGGCGGATAGGGTGAGGGAGTGAGTATTGATTTCGGTCGCATCACCTCCTCAATATTAGTCTCTTAGTGTGTTGTATGTTATACTCCGGGTAGGAGCGCTGCAGCCATTGGGAACTCTACGACCTTCCGATCAGTGATGCTGCAGATGGAACGCTCTTGCCGCGTTAATTGCATTCATTAATCCCGTAAGTGTACTACATGTTTTCATCGTGGGAGATCAGTGATTTTTCCCGGCTGGTTGGCGAGATCCGGCGCCGACCTAGGTAGGATTGCAGATTATTTCTTCAATCAGGGATACTCCATTGGGTACTACGACAGCCGGGACGAGCTCTAAGCTCCCGTGTGGTCTCTCAATAAGGATGGTAGTGTTGTACTTGTGAAAAGTAAGAATGTGCTTGTGGAAAAGTAAGCTAGACGAAAGTCCTGCCGCCGTCGGGACTCGTTGACATCAGTTGATGCACTGAGCCACCACTCCCGGTTCCGTGTGGAGCGGTAGCTCAGTGATGCCACTGCAGCGCCTCTGACCGGGAGGTCCTAGGTTCGAATCCTGACGGCGGCAGGATTTTCGACACTGGCTTTTCAGCTAGGTCGAATTCAGCAGCTGTCTGGAAGAGAATTCTAGCGGCCGGCTGCTCTGATCGGTAGTTTTCCGTGGTTTCTCTGATCAACACCAGGCGAATGCCGGAGAAGTGCCCTATCAAACGGGCCACGGACCGCGCGCGATCTGTTCTTTCCATTCCTTCATCCTATTCTCTCCCCTTATACACACATTTATACTAATCACTAACATGCACTAATCTACCACATATTCCGGGAGACTGGTCGGGAGCTTAGAGCTTAATCTGGCTGGGGCGGTGCCCGCTGGTGGGAGAGTCCTGGTTAGGGGGAAATCCCACTAGCCGACGGTAGGTCGGTGCCGGATCTCGCCATCCAGCGAGGGAAAATCATCGCCATCTCCCGAAAAAAAACTTGCACTACACTAACGGGACTAATGACCAAAGCAGTTGACGCGCTCGGAAACACGAAAAACTCAATCAATGAACCGGTCCCGAGCCGGGAGGGGGAGAGGCGGGGCGCCGTGGGTCGGCGCATCGCGCGCCGCTCTGCGCCTCTGACGCGCGCCAGTGGGGGCGTGGTGCCGCGCGCGCGGGAGGCGTCGACCCCAAATGGCGAGGAATGCGAAGCGGCATCGATAGCCGGAAGCTCAAGAGAGAGAAAGAATGGTTTTGCAAGAAGTAGAGACGGAAAGCGTGTGGTTGCGAGGCAGAATCGAGACGTAGATGAGGAAGAAAATGATAAAATTAATGAGAAATTGTAAAGTGAGAATATCTAATGAGAAATTTGGTATATACAATGCGGTATGAATTATGAGGAAATGAAGCGACGTAAGTTTGGGGAAGAGTGACGGCTCGTTCGGACGGACGTGGGGAGTGCGGTAGGGAGTGATGAATGGTTGAAACTGGGAGATTGGATATGTTCCGGGTGGTGCGAGAAAGAAGTAACTGTTAAACGGAGGCTCTGGGCCATAGGTGACCAAAAGTGGCTGTTTTCTATAGCAAACTCAATAATAAATAGCAGGAAATAAGTATGTATGCACGGTAATCAAGACAAGTATATTGTTGGGGCCAGAGGCGAAAGGAGAATGGCGTTGACCATGATAAACAGGGACGTAGATGTGAAACTAGGATAAACTGTGGAAGGGTGGAAGAGGTTGAGTGACGAGTGGTCAGCAGGGAGTGGTGAAAGATGGCGGTGGACAGAGGATCTGCGATGCGACGGAGGGGGTTAGGTAAGAATAGGTCAGCACAGAGTGAAACAAGGAGAAGCCATGAGCGACTCAGAGTTGAGGGCTCGCGGGTACGTTCTGATGCTAGCTTCTCGGAGTCGCGAGCAAGCGAGCAGTTTGCGGGGGGGGGGGGAAGGGATGAGCGGGCTGGGTGGGGGGGAGCGAGTATATGTCGCGGCAAGCCGCGGGCAGCCTGTTGGGAATGGGCATTACGGAGTGGCATAGTGAGCGGAGCGAGCGTGTGGTGGGGAATGGTTTGTGGCGGGGAGTCCTGTGGCGGGAGCGAGTGGGTGGCGGGGAGCGAGCGTGAGGCGGGGAGTGTGGGAGGCGGGGAGAGAATGGGTCGTACGAGCGAGAGAGGAGCAAGTGGGCGGCCGACAGAAGGTAGCGAACAGAGAGTTAAGGCGAAGGGGCGCAGCCTGAGGCTGGAAATTCGATAGCGGAACGCAGGTGAAGCTGCCGGAGCTTGGAACACGGGATAAAGGAGCAGCAAGGAAAGGGAGAGAAGAAAGGATCTGCGTGGGATTTAAAGGACGAGTGTAAAAAGTATGGTCTGAGGGACCAGAGGGCAGGAGGCGAGGCTCCCAAGGCTTAGTCTGGAGCCCAAAGCAAAGGCGGCGGAGATTGGTGCCCCGAGGCTCCGTGCGTCGGAAGAACTGGGAGCGGAGAAAAGGGCAGAGGCGAAACCCTGTGGTGTATATGGCGCTCCAGCAAGATGAAAGAATGGTGCAGTCAAAGGTAGACATGGAGTAGGAAACATTTTAATAAATAGTCGTTAGTCAAACGTATCTCCTAGTGAGAAACAAGTTTTTAAACAAGATTAAAAATTAGATATTATTAAAAATAATGAATGACACAATGAGAGATAAATAAACGCAGAATAGTTATGACATACTGTGCAGATATCAACAATTTATTTCCGTAATGAAACGGAGACTGAATACTTCTGGTGAATTTATTTCCCCAGAAAATTTGATTTATTTCCCTAATGAAACATTGAATGATAGCTACGAATTCCAGAAAAGTAATCAATGTTCACGAAACGTGTACAAATAGCAATGCAAGGGATAAAAAGCTAACGAGAAAAATTCTCGTAGTGAGTAGGTTTTACGCGTTAGCTTCACGGCGTGTAGATAGTGGGGTAGGTTCGCAGTAGGAAGAGAGAGACAGAACCCAGGCCCCTTTGGTGGAGACGGAGAAGGGGGGGAGGTAGAGCCGCTCCGGGAAGATGACGGGTGGAGGGCGGCGACCCCGCGTGGGTGCGCAGCAGGGCGAGTGCTTCACTCCACTTCACTCGACTTCACTCCACTTCACTTGCCATGCTGAAGGGTGAAGCGTGACGCAGCGGTGAAAGAGAGGAAGAAACCAGGGGGCTCGGTTCGAGGTGCAGCGATGGCCGCGGTTCCCAAGAGGCGTGGAGATGCGGGAAAGCGGAAACGTCGTGATGATGTAGTGAAAATGGAAAAACGTGTGGAAAACGGCGAGAAGCTGAGAAGGCGAGAAGAAACAACGAAAGCAAAAAGAAACCGAGGCGGATAAGAAGAAGTTGAATAGTCGGAGAAGACCGCAAGAGGTGGAGCCGCGACGACCGGAAGAGACTGAGAAGACTGGAATATGCGGGGAATATGGAAAGAGGCGGGAAGATAGGATGAGGAAGGGAAGGGGGGGGGACGGAACGGGGAACCGGAAGGGCGGGGGCGGCGGAAGCCGCCAGACGTCTGGGGCGCGCGCGAAAGGGTTCAAGTGCCCCGCGGGTTTTAAGAAAATGAAGGAGGAATTTCCGCGGTGACGGAGCCATGAAAAAGCAGCGCGCGCGCCACGGCCGCCGCCGCCGGTGGGGAAGTGAAAGGAAGGCAGAAGTTGGGGAAGGAGGTACAGGCACCCGCAAGGTCGGGGGGTCACACGGGCGCCCCCGACGGCAATTTCGCGCGGTCGACGGAGCCATGAAAAATGCAGCTGCGCGCGCCACGGCCCCGCCCTCCCGCCCCGCCTCGCCACTGCCCTCCCCGCCACTCCCAGCCACTCCCGCCACGCCCCGCCACTCCCGCCACCCCCCACCACTCCCCGCCACGCCCCGCCACTCCCGCCACGCCCCGCCACGCCCCGCCACTCCCCGCCACGCCTCTCCCCGCCACGCCACGCCACGTCCCGCCACGCCCCGCCCGGCGCCGCGCCACGCAGCCTGGGAACAGAACGAAGGGATTCGCTTACATCCCGCCCGCCCCGCTCCGCACCCCCCCCCCCCCCCCGCCCCGCCCCACCCCACCCCGCCTCGCCCCGCCCCGCCCCGCCCCGCTGATCGTAGTTTTTCCAGCACTGCTCGTTGACTTACTCGAATTTGGTCCTGATCTTAGTACAGAACGGAAGAGCAACTATCAGCGACTAAGATTCTGCTTCCATCAATGACATTATATATGTAGCTTCCAATTTAACGTTTAAGGCTTCAGCAGACAGTTCACAATATGTTGCTTCTGTTGGAGAGAAAGTATCATTAGAAAATATTTAGGGTTTACAACTGTTCCTAAATCCCGAGAAAGTGTTTTGCGTTGTGGCTGCCCGTGCATACGCTTCTCCGGAGAAATAACTGACTTCGTTGGAAGTCACCACTATGCGTGAGTGATTTCAAAGTCACTTCTTAGTACTTTCTGAGTACTAAGGTACTTGTACTTTCTGGAGTACTTAGTACTTTCTGAGGTATTGAGCGGTTACATAAAGTGTACCTACTCCTTAAACGAACAATTATAGTTATAATAATGTGCAGTCAAGAATTTAGGGATCAAGTGGAATAGCAACGTTTCACATTATTGAAATGATTGAAGGCGTTGTCATTGTCAACAATAGTATTTATTTCACAAATAGCAGCTTTCGATGGTATAGCCATCATCATCAGTTTTCTGCTGTCTGGGAGCCACAAAAAAAGACTGCCCTTGACTTTTGTGGCTCCCAGACAGCGAAAACGATGATGATGCTAAGCCATCAACTGCTATTTGTGAAATAAATACTATTGTTGACAATGACAACGCCTTCAATCATTTCGATTATGTAAATGTCAACTACACCTCACCACTGAATCAAACGTTTCACATTGCCGCGCTCTACGGTAGCATACAATTTTTCTCATTAACCTTGCCTTTTTTTTGAGAAATCCGAAAGCACTGAATCAGAAACTTGATAAATCAATGTATCAAATAAAATACATTTGTTCTTCTGTATTGTTATGCCAAAGAAAATATTTCACATTATTTATGTTTTTATGAATCACAGAAGAAAATCAGGAAAACATTAATTCGTTCTCTAGATATGCTAGTCCCATGAGGAATTCCCACAATCGCGCCAACACACCTCTTGGCATATACTTGTTTAGAACTGAAAGACTCCAAATTGTGGATTATAAATACAAATTCTACTTTATTTCAGCTTCCCGTATTTATCAATCTATGAAATGTGTATAATAAATTATATATAAAAAAATATTGCGAATCATTTTAATACGGGATGATCACATTAGACGATGTCTTCTCGTATTAGTTAAAATATTTTTGAGAATTTAAAATTTTTGAATACGATTGTTTATATTTGATATGCTTTCTGGACTGAATTCCCTGAATTCTGACTTCCTGTCATGATTAAAAACAATCAGTTTCTTATTGTTGGAACAGTGCTTCTTATTTTCTTTCACATTTAGTAGTTTAGTAGGATATTGAAATGATTGAATGCGTTGTCATTGCCAACAATAGTATTTATTTCAATAATAGCAGCTTTTGATGGCTTAGCCATCATCATCAGTTTTCTGATACAAGAAAAATATAAAATTAGAATTAACATATTAAAAAAAAAGGAGAAGAATTAAAGAAAAAAGAATGAAAGAAAGAAGGGGCGGAGAGTTAAATCTTTATAATATAAAATAATTTACATAATTTAAAAAATCTTAAGAAAATGAAAGGAGAAGAATTAAAGAAAGGAAAGAAAGAAGGAGACGGAGAGTTAGATCTTTTTGTAATATAGTAGTTTTTTTTCTTGCTTAAATTTAAAAAACTACAGATATTCATTACATTTACATGCGTAGAAAAACTGAAAACAATGGCATAAATTTATAAAAGCGAATCAAAACATCTGGCTGTGAGACATGCCAATGACCTCAACGCACCGCTGACCAACTGCACTGAAGTTACTTAGCTTTGAGGGTAAATTGCTGGTCGAGGGGGAAAACGCAGAATTGACGTCAGCTAGGACGAAAAAATCAATAAATGCATTCATGAACATTTGTTAGTATGAATAACTAAAAAATAGGGATAATTTATAATGCCTTAGTTACGTTAGTTAACTAGTTACATTATGCAGAATGATATGAAATTACTTTTGAAAATATTATTTAATTATTATGGTACACTCTGATAAAGAGATTGGAAACGAGCTTAAAATTGATTTCATTCTGCCTTTTATATGTATCTCTAAGATATTCTTAGGAAAGTTTTGTTTTTTTGTCTAAAATATGAGGCTTCACAAATATTTGAGATATGATTTAGATCCAGTGTACTCGTATTTTAAGAGATACTTAATACAGATTCTGACTCTTTGATCACGCATACGTAACTTAGCCTGCTTAGAGTATAGCCCAAGATTTAGTCACAATTATTTTGCACTGGACTTTATAAAGTAATTTGAATCTCTTTTATTATTCCAAGGAACTTTAGCCCAGTAACATATTTTGATAATGTTCATTTGCTCTTTACGGTATTGAATGGAGAAATTCATTTTAGAAATTAGCAATTATTGTGTTAACACTATTGGCACTATTGTAAGAAGAAACCAGGTAATGATTTTTTTAAATTTCTTCTTTTTTTTAATTTATTGCACCCGGGCAGTTGATAAACTACTTCACAGGTCAGAAATTGGATACAAACACTAAAAAATTAATTCAATATTAAGGAAAAGACCGTATTTTTTTTTAATATGACCTGTAAAGTGGTTCATCCACTGCTCGGGTGCAATAAATTTTAAAAAAGAAAAGAAATTCAACACTTACAGAAATGAAAGAAATGCTTATTACTTTTACAATGTTGCTAGACACCGGCATCTTAGACTGTGACTTTATTTGGCAATGACAGATGGACTATGTTCCATCATTTCTCAGATTTAAATTCTCGTGTAAAGTTGGCAAGAATGTATTCAGAGTAGAACAATTTTGATATATTAAGCACATAGTACGTGTAGTAGCTGATGTAAGGGTTCGTGGGTCTCTAGAGAAAGAAGCATGTATTTTAGGATGTAAAAGGACTATGAAATTCTGAGCTTAAGCAGAACACCCATTAAAAAATATAATGACTCGCGGACCTAACATCAGTCAAATGGCATTCTTTTGAGCTGTTACTCTGTCCATAATCATTAAAAAGTTTCTATTGTCCGTTTATGTTCAGGAAGAAAAACTCAGGTGGATGAAAGCAAGGTTTTAGCACCATCATGGCTCATTGGTTAGTGATTCGAAGCTGCTTTTCTAAAGTAGGTCAAAGAAGAAAAGAAAAGAATTACTAAGTAAATTATCAGTAATCTGGAGTATTAAAGAAATGATCGTTTTTTAAATGATTTTATTAAGGAAACTACTTTTCGGGGAAATTAATTGCTTTGCGAAGATTGAAAACAAGCCTTAAAATATTGAACATCAGCCAAGACATTGTTGGTATCTTCTATTGCGAAGAGTTCATAATTGTTCTTTTCTTCATGATCTTTGGTTAAAAAACATTTGGACACAATATGCTTTTAATCAATTTTTGACTGTTTTCGTCTTGAATTTTTCACTTATGTGAAGCTAAAAGAATATATAACCTAATTCAAGGCCTTTGTAACTCTCATTCACATTTAAGTGAAAACCCGAATTCAAAACTATGGTTCGAGCGAAATCTCATTAATTTTGTAATCAAAATCTAATAAAATGAATGAAACCGTCGTAACTTCTACAAATTAAATTAAATATATCCCCTTAAATACACCAAAAATATTAATGAAATGATCCAATTAATCTCCGCTCTTGAAAAATTGTATAATTTCTCCTTCTGAAAAAGTGTGTAATAATATATTGCGTCGTTTGCATGTTCATTTATTGCATTTTGACAACGTACTTTTATTTTAATTATGAACCAACTCATTTTTTTCTTCTTTAGATGTAATTCAAGGCAATTCGTAGATATGGTTTTTATCGTGATTACTTGTTTATTTGTGTGCTTCCCCATACGATGTAGTTAACAATCACACACCAATCCGGGGGAAATAAGCGGCGGACCCTACTGCACCGTTTCTTATCTTTGTTGACGTCAAAAGTACCTGTTTCATCATTTGAAACTTGAATTACTGGAATGTTTCGTAACCTTAAGTGATAGTTTCGTCTTTCAACACTTTGACAAAACAGTTGTAAATCGACGTCATGTGTAATTGGTCTGAGAAAATTCCAGTGTTCTCTTGCGCCAGGCCTACCTAAAACACGACCAAGTCTTATTTAAGTATCCATCGACAGTTCGTGCAATGGAAACAACATTGTCAAGTTGAAATATATATTTTTTAAAAAAAAATACCATCTTCTGCGCCAAAAGGACCGACAAGAAAAGAAATTTTCAAAATATATATCCTTTGACATATCTGAACTAGTAGTGCTACAGAATGACACAGACTTTGTCGTACCATTTTGGTATTGTCCCGTCCTCTTCGCAGTTACAATAAATCACTGTCCTAGTATTTTTTCTGAAATTTTCACACTTTTGCTGATTCCTAATGGTAGAACACAAATAATATTTCAAGAATATTAGTAGTAGTAGATAAGTGGCAAGAAGTATTCGGCGCTTACCAACTAGCTTCTATTTGTGCACTACTTTAGTCATGGAAAATAAAAACTGAAAATATTTGACACAAACTGGCAGAAAATGATTGTAATGTATTTCTAAACCCATTATCATTAGTTTTTTAAATACGCTATAATCGATACGCGTATTAAATATTCCTTCTTTATATTGGAATACTTCTGAGTTCTCCATTCAGCTCCCCTTCAATTGGTATTTCTATTGTACCAAAATTTAAAAAATTTTATGTTAATATAGGAGTGCTTTGAAGTATTCTTTCTTTTTTCAGCATATACGAGCATACACGAATAACGCCCACCACATTTTTGACTAGCGACACATTTTCAATTTTCATTCTGGCACTGATTTATTCGGTTACAATTCGACTTCAGTATGAAGATGAGCAGAAAACGGGGTCTGAACCACACTATTTTCAGATGGTCCAGAAAAACCGGCAGCACGGGGCCAAATAGAGCGATGCTAATGTCATACTTTTATCCTGGGCACCGTCCACGAATCCACACTATCCCCAGTCATTTCCCGGCCGCCGCCTCCACCCCGGCTTTGCTTCCGCCCCGACACCAGCCGGGCTCCCGCAGACAGGCCACAAGGGAGCCGCGTAAACGCAGCCGAATCGCATTCATATGTAAACCGCAATATCACAAAAGCAAACCTCGCGCTCGCTAGGCCATGTGGGGGGGGGGGGGCGAGCTGAAATGGGGACAGCAGAAGGGCGCAGAGCGCGGGAGAAATGTTGGGGATGCGAGAGGCGACTGCCGGAGGAAGGAGCGGACGGGGCGAGAATGAAAAGCAGCCATTGGCGGAAAACGCGAAGAAACTTAGAACAGAACGAACGAAATGCAGAAATGTCGAACAAGAAGTAATAAAATTTAAAAAAAGAACAGAACAAAATGCGTTATCATTGCGGTACGAAAATAATAAGAGTAACAGATGCATAAGGAGAGCTGTGAGTACAAGCGGCCAGTGCACAATATCAGAGCATGAGCATCAGAGCATAAGAGTAACAGAGGCTTAGACGATGCGAGAATGGATGAAACGAAATTTTATTGATCGTGCAAAGAATTAGAAACAAGAAATATGTTTAATAGAATTGTGAATAAATTGAGGAATATGTTAAGGAACGTTTGATCACACTAATGAGTAAAAAAATGTGAAATAAAATAACCAAATAAAAATATTAAAAATTGGTACATAGAGTCACAAAAAATACAAAAGACGTTGGACACGATTATAATTTATAATCGTATATTTATAATAAACTTCCATTGTTCATATCGCTGGGTCACGGAAAAATTATGAGAGAGAATACAGACAAGCAGAGAAAGGGGAACGAAGAACGAATAATGATTGCACAAAATGCCAATGGAAATGCAGCCCGAGGAGGTAGCAAAAAGGAAAGGCACAACGCCGGCTAGAAGAAGCGAGCGGGGCGCCGCGCCGCGGAAGCTGCGGCAGGCTCAACTGGGACGTGCGACCGCATAGAATGCCCGCTCCGACCAGCGCACCGGAATGAAAACGTCACCCAGTGAATGAAAAGTCGCATCGGAAACATCTGATTTGGAAATGCGTTTCAATTTGCGCGAGAACCCGTCGCCATGTATAAAACATGACCCAGGTGAACGGGCCGCATCCCCACCCTGTGCACCGACTTCTCTCAACGCCACCCCCACTCGCTTCTCTCCATCGCCACCCCACTCGCTTCTCTCCATCGCCACCCCACTGGCTTCTCTGCATCGCCTCCTCCATCGCCATCCCCACTCGCTTCTCTGCATCGCCTTCTCCATCACCATCCCCACTCGTTTCTCTTCATCGCCTCCTTCAATCGCCATCCCCACTCGGTTCTCTGCATCGCCTCCTTCATCACCATCCCCACTCGCTTCTCTGCATCGCCTCCTCCATCACCATCCCCACTCGCTTCTCTGCATCGCCTCCTCCATCGCCATCCCCACTCGCTTCTCTCCATCACCATCCCCACTAATTTCTCTTCATCGCCTCCTTCATTGCCATCCTACTCGTTCCCCCTCTCCACCGCGCTCCGCCCTGACTCCACCGCGCGTCGGGTCCACTTCGATCCGTCTTCGTCTCGCCCCAGCCCCACTTGCGTATGCCCGCCCCTCACACCATCTATGCCTCGCCCCCCCCTTCGCTTCGTTCCGCCGCCCCGCCTCAGCCCTGTCCTCTCCGCATCGTTTCGCCCTCCCTGCCCCGTCTCCTTACTCGCATCCCCATCCCGCCTTTCCTCAGTAGAACCTTACCGCCACTACTATCACACTTGCACACGCCACCGCTCCCTTCACCGCCGCCACCAACCACCACCATCACCACCCCACCACCACCACAACCATTTCCACCACACCACCCCGCCGCCGCCGCCGCTGCCGTCTTTGCCTCTGCAGCCCCGTTTCCCGCCTCCCCCGCCGCCACCAACCCCAGCGGAAGTGGCATGTCGCCTCCCCGCTCCCCTTCCGCGGACGCGCCACGCCTTGGGCCTCGCCTGCGTGAATAGGCCGCGCGCGGAGCTACAATACTTTCCACTGCGGGGCCCAATGGCGCGCGAGGCTCTGCGGAGGCCCTGCCACGCCCACTGCAGCACAAACCGCATGCGCGGTGATTTGCTCGCTTTGCAGTGGCTTCTCTCAGGCCATACGTACCACTCTCGCCACTTCGATTAGGCAGTTTTGTAGATATTTTACTTTCTCGACCTTACTTCGTAAGAAGAGAAAGTATTGTAATCGTGCCCTGGAAAACGGAGAATTGTAGACAAAAACTCTTATTGATGGGATCTGGTAAAGACAAGACTACATATAACAAATTACTTCCTCTAACAAATTGTGTTGTCAGACTAAAAGATGGGCGGCAAATCATTTGTCTGTCCGTGTGTGATCAATGTGACAGTTTAACTCCGAATTTTCGAAAATTACAAATTTGGAAATAACGCGAGATGGTATGTGCTGTTGTAGCACCACTAGTTTCCGAATAGGTTTAGAACAAAGGGTTTTTGCAGTACAGGCCTCGTAAAATCCATTCCCCTTCTCCTCCAATTTTTTGTCCCTTTATTTCAATACTGGACATTATAATACAATAGAACATGATTAAGAACTAATACAAAAGGACTAATATAAAAGGACATGACTAAGGAAACACATCTTTGATATACATTTAATATTTTTTTAGATCAAATGGTCTCCTAATTAGTAAAGAAGGGCGAAATAGCGCAAATGGCTCGGAATCATAGGGTGATCGGCGCAAGCGCAGGTGCGCGACCTGGTCATTCGCGGAATTCTGCGAAAAAACGACTAAGAACAAGAAGGTGGTTGAAGAACGCAGTTGGAGCGTGAGAGACGAACGGAATGGCCGTGATACGTTGGAGGGGCGCCTAACACCGAAATTGCTACCTATGAAATGTCTAATAAAAGGGAACTGATAGAGATATCAAATGGTTGTTCAAACAGACATGTGCTTATTTGATCCCCATGATCCGCGTGGCTGATTGAAATGTGCGTGTCTGGACAGATGTGTCAATTGGTTCCTTGTGGGGGGGGGGGCGACGTATGAGGCCCACAGACAGTAACAGATATTGATCTCTACCGATTTGGGACATTGTTAACGTATTGCAATTTGTATGTGGTGTACTTGCGAGACTACCCGCATTCCAGGAGCATCGTGTGAATGACTGTGTTCATTGTGATTACGAAACTGTGCTTTGCTAGGCAGAGTGCGGGTGGAGGCGCTCTGTGGCGATGGCTGAAGCGAGCGGGGAGGGGGAGACACGACGCCCAGGGGCCGCGTGGGAAGATCGAGCTCCCAAGCCGAGGCGCAGCCGGAGAAGTCATCGCAACGACATTATTGCAATACACAATTATAATTTTTATTATTGTATTTACGAAATTAAAGTCCTACATTAAACTTAACATTGTTTTATTCACTATCAGACTACAATTTTCTTCCTGTAATCTTTCCCTCTGCTCGGGGCTGAGCATGTAACCATCTCGGCCGCTCTCGCCACGGCGTAGCGCCGTCTTGCTGCGGCGTCGGGGGCTGCGTGCGGCGGTGAGTCCTGGTCACCTCGGCCCTACACGCAGCCGGTCGTGGGATCTCCGTGTCCCTTTCACTCCCGGCTCCCGGCCCTCCTGGGTAGCACGGCTCTCCCCTTCTGCCCGCCCCCCCGGCTCTCCACTCTCTCTTCACTCTCTTTCCACTCTCTCCCCCCTCTCTCCCCACTCTCTCTCCCCATCTCTCTCCCCACTCTCTCTCCCCACTCTCTCTCCACTCTCTCTCCCACTCTCTCTCCACCTCTCTCCCCACTCTCTCTCTCCACTCTGCTCGAGCCCGCACCCCCTTAAATAGAGGAGGCGAGGCCGAGGATAGCCTCGCCTCGCGGCTCTAGTCGCTGGCCACGCTCTGCGCCAGCGAGCACGTCGGCGCGCGGTATCGCTGAGCGCGCGCCGGGTTCAAACCTCGCCACATCAATTGTAATACACAATTTTATTAAGGGGCAGATTATGGCCAATAGCCTGGCGTAACCAGAGCAAGAATAGCGTTCTAAGGAATGGAGGCTAAAGATTCAGGTGAATATGAAGCCAGAAACTAATGTAAATATTCAACATAAATGAGTCATGAATAAAATGATAATGTAATTATTATATGCTATTATGTGATCCCAATTATGTTGATATTCATGTTTTCATTCGCATTATGAAATAGTATTATGGTTATTTGTCTTCTTTTTGTGTAAACTATTATTTCATAAATAACGGAAACTACACAATGTGAATTACGAATAATACAAAAATGGATCATGATCATAAAGAAGGAAAACATAATACAGAATCTCAAAGAACGTATAAGTATGAGAATCAACGTAACTTATTATGATAATTTATTGGTGCGAGAAGCAAATAGCAGATGTTGATAGCTTCCTAGAAGTGTTTCTAGATAAGGAGTTCTTGATTGTAACTGCCTTCATATTTTGGAATAAATGTTAAATTTTTAAACGGCTTTGTGCTAAATCCATTTATTCATGATTCCAACAAGGTTGTTACCTCCAGAAGGATTCCTTTTCCCCCTTTTATATGCCATCAGAAACTTGTCTTCAACCTATGGGATTTCTACACGTCTTATGTAAATGTATATTGTATTTTGTACAAACTGTTTTTTTTAATTTCAAATACTTAAAATGTTGGCAGTAGTTTATTACTCTTGTATTATTTGCTTTATAAAGAGGTTTGTTTAAATGACAAAAATACACATAGCATTTGCAAAGAATAATGGGCTACTATGTTTTTTTGTGCAAAAAACATGGACTCATAACGGTTGCTTCATATGTCATAAAAGAGCACATTGAGTAACTTTGCTTTATCTGGTTTAATTTGTCTGATCAACAACGAAGTAATATCGTTTAGTTATTATGTTACAGCCAATTTCTGGTATAATAAATAAACTTTTGTGTTGCCAGCAAATTGGTCTCTAGGAATTACAGACGCACTTCCAAAATTCGGCTAAAATTGCTCTGAACCAAAACAATGTTACCGCGTTCTAAAAGGAAAATCAATTTTTGGCAATAATTTTCACTTTGCAAGGATTTATGCGGCAGCGCTGGTGAAGTCTGATCTGTACTGTTTCCCCTGAATTAGCGGCTCGGGTTGACGATATGAAAGTCCTATTCGAAACCTGTGTAAATTGAATCGGGAAGGCCTTGCGCAAATGAAGCTCTCTGATTGCGACAATGTTTAACGAGTTTTGTGCAGGTACAATTGCGAGCAGTGAATTAGTCTTGATTCATAACTTGCCGGAAGGAATAGAGAATGCCTGTTTTATGACTTTTGAATTCAAAACATAGGGCATTGGCCGATAATGTGCTCAGTAAAGACGAAATTAATTTGGAAACATTTAATCAATTTTCATGTGTTTATGTCATATTTAATCAAGTTTAATGATGAAATCGACAAGTAAAAGAAATAACATGAAATACAGCGTTAGAGATAGTGGCAAGTACAGATACTACGTGGAAGCCAAATGCAGGCAGAGAGTGTTCGGGACACGCAGGCAATCGTAGAACAAATCACGGGATGAAGGAGGACAACGGAGATAGACGGTGAGAGACAGATGAAGAATGTCATGTGAAAAGTAACGAAAATAACTCGCAATATTTGCATATTTTTAACAAAACAAACCAACATTACTAAGTGTTTTCAAGTTTGTGTAAATTAAACACTTTCATTTGCATACATGTAATAAAAGTTGGTTGCATAGTGGCATTAGTTAAAGCGTATGTACGCAAATTCTCTGTCAGCAACATTCCACTTCTCAATCATTATCACCCATCAAAACTACACCAGATTATTTATTTTCGCCATGTAATAATTTTCAAATCATTTACAATAATATCAACGTTTCGTTCCATAATTAACGCGATCCAAAGGTCAACAGAACGTTGCATCCTGATGTTTTAACTTCTCAAATTGGGTTATAACTTTATTGACTCGAAGGTGAAACTGCAAATTACGATGCAAATGAAATTACAAGGACATAAATATGTGCGACCGTTCCCAGTATGGGCGGTTCAACATTTAAGCAAAACAAATAACTGTTAATAACGCAACGTTTGAAGCGTAATTATACAGGAAAATGATGTCGATGTTTATGTATGAGAGCGGCCCCATCAGAGAAGTGCATGCTACACGTTTCGGCGTCTATCCGCCGGGAACTGGAACTGGTTTTGAAGCACACAATCTAGGAACTAGTGTCCTCTATTCGCCTGGAAAAGATAATGAAAGGATTCATTATTAATACAATGCATCTGTAATGACTAAGTGTTATCCATTTCCGCAAAATATTACAAAACGCAGTAAAATTAGTTAATTTTTTTTCATATATCAAATGTTATAACTTTTGAATAAATAAATTTAAAAATTAACAATATTATTTAGTAACTCTCAACTACAAATAAATATAACAGTAACTACTTTATTTTAAAATAAAAATACGGACTGGGATGAATACAGCGGGGTTAATACTTTATTAATTATCTCAAATGAAACTATTGGCAATAAATTGAAGAATGTTTTTAATACATAAGAATATTTAAACCTTTCAACAGGTACTATTATATCTTTTCTTGCGTACAAACTGCACACTTTAAAATTTTTATCTCCGTTACAATGTAACTTTATCTCTGATACTCATCCACCCACAGTTATTAGTCCCATGTTTTTTCCTTTCAAAATATTATTTTTTTACTATTATCAGCAAATGGAAGTCCTTCGAACGGAACAAATCGTTTACTATTCTGTTATAAATGCACTAACTCTGAAGCCGCTTCGTGATGTATCCCTTTAATATTCCCTCTGCTTTTAAAAATATCATACATTTGGCTGACACAGTGAACATTTTTTCTGAATGTTCCAGGAATATATGACAGTGTTTCATGATTTAAATTGTAGATGGAAAACACAATACTACAATATAGTACAATGCGACTCGTTTTCGTTTATAAAAATGACTTACGTTTCTGGCTGTCTAAGACTTCACTTCACCACAATGCTCAAGGAGCGTGAATAGGTCTGCTTTTATGGGTGGTACGCAGGATTCGAGCAGTTAAGCTTACTTTCCTCTTCCCTGCGCTCCGTAAATGAAATGGCCTGTGGTAACCATAGCCGCGATGACATGGAAAAACAATATTAAAGAAGTACGCTCTGTTGATGCACGACAATAAAGCGCGCTATTGTGAATATTTCATTACTGTAGGAACCAACAAACGTGTAATGACCAAACGTTTGGAGAAACGACTCAACTCCTTCAAGCAGCCTCACGTCTTCTTCGAAGAGTATGACACTGGTTTGAATGCATGAAGCTTCTACGTTCGCACAAAAGTTGGCTGTCACGGTAAAAAGAACACTTCTAAATTAAATGCCATCCTGCCACATGAGTATGCAAAACCTTTTGGACGCGGTTTATCTTTTGATTTTTAATCATTACATATATAATATTAATGATTATAAATTATTACACATGCAATGTGGTACGGAATGTTGTGTGGGTGAGGGTTGTCTTTAGACGCCATTGAAGATGGCGGACGATAACAGAAAGTGACACCATTATCTGCGTAACTCCTAGTCCAATCTTTCTGATTTTATATAAAACATAATAATATTATTATTATACAAGAAATTCCCTAACATACTTTTCAATAGCACGTATCCTGGATGAGTTAAAGTGCATTTTGCGAAGATGTGAAATTAAAATTTGCTCTGGAGGTACACAAAGGATCTTTACTAAAAATATTTGAAAGAAAATTCTGAATTAACAACTTCAACCTCCTATCTCTTAGCATTTATTCTCAAATTAGGCTTAAAAGTAGATGATTTTGTCAAATGTTTTGCTGATTTTGCTACAATTTACGCACTGTGTATTAATAAAAAAATAATATTAATGTTTAATATACAATAGGCACTTTTAATTTGTTTAACTAATAGAGAAGGAAATATTGCTTTTCAAAAGTTGCCAAATATACGAAATATTTGGTCCGTCACTTACAACGACACTTCATGGGAAAAACTGCTCTATTTGAATGCTTAAAAATATAACTCCATAAAAGTTCTTTCGAGATATGGTGAACATGATTTACAAAATTTCACCGAAATTGAAAATTTACTGTTTCCAAATTATCTCGGAACGACTCGTTCTGTATTTCTAGAACACCTGTTTACTTCATATGTTTAGAAACGCCCTTTAGCTCAAAAAACGGTATAATATATCAAAAAGTAAATAAAGCTACTTTTTAAATAACATCTCATTACTTTTCATTCAAATCCAAAAACCAAAAGTTCGAACAAAGGATAACAGAGTTATTGGTATCTACGTTGTGTTCTCTTCTCTTTTGTATTTACTTAAGTTTTACAATTAGGAATCAAAAAAGAAACGGCGTCCAAACGTTTTCGCACATTCGTGCACCACTATGGCTTTGAATTGGCATGTATTATGTAGAACGGTGGGGTAATACTCTCTGAAAGTTGTTATTTAACCCTGCAACACACGCACAAGTAAAACATATTCGAGTTCACGTGATGATCTCTCAGATATATCATTTGCATGGTAACTTATTGTGCTTCAAAGTTTGATTATTAGGTGTTTCAAGGACCAAACACATTGAACGCGTTAACTTTAATTACAAATTTAAAAATGTTATTAAACTATACTTTGTAACAATAAAATTATGTTAGAAAATGTTATCAGTGCTTATTGTTTTGCAAGCTTCAGTCTGCAGAATTCTTCGCACTTACTGTGAGATTTAGAATAATCTAGTATATACGAGAACGTAAAAGTTATTGGCATGTACAGGTTGCTAGGATTTCTGAGAATAATAACCATTAGATTCTGAGAAGAACGGTACTGAAAAATTTCTAAGATGCTCTATCAGCTGTGTACTCTCATGCTCCGCGTTGGACTACCTATTTGTAACATACTTTTGGTCTTTCCTATTATTTTCACTATTGTAGATACTATTTCTACAAAAATCTAATACTATGATGGGGATTACTTCCACTGCTATTGTTAATATTGTTGTATCTACCGTGACCCTGCCATGCTCACATTTTTTTTCGATTTTAACACTAAATTATTAAATTTATTTTCAACTTAACCATGGGTTCGACATGTAACATAATATCCTTACCTGTTGTATGTGGACGTGTAATTTTATACAGTATTACGATTCTTGGAAGTTCTATTGATTCAAATAAATTATTAAATTTATGGCAACTAATATAAATTATCAGCTTTTTCAACAAATTTTACATTCATCTTATAACCATATATTACAAGTCTATTGATCTAATGAGAATTACTTTTTCAATGTAGAACATTAAAACACCGTACTGGTTTGATATAGTACGTAAGCTTAATATATCTTGATAGATGGCTTCTCTGCAGAATGTCCATGGAATCTTTGATATACCAATTTGCGCGTCCTTGCCAAAATTAAAAATATTCCAGAATGATTTCAACGATTTGCAATTAATAGTACTTAATATTTTCCACACAATTAATACGTGGTTGCGACTTTTCCTATCTGTGATTCGTATGAAACACCTACTCGCGACTGGATACTACTTATTGAAAAATCCTTCCATCTACGAAGCTATCCTAATATATATCCCCTCGAAACACGGAGTCTATTTTAATTCGAAATTCCAACTACTACTACTACATTAATAAAATTTCTAGTTTCAATTTAATAATATTAACTATACCAAGCTCTGAAACCTCAAACTAATCATAAATTCCCGCCTCACTATCATTTAAATAATATCCAGCCTATGTTTAAAATCCGTTCGCTCCTCACCAACCGCTTGCGTGCGCTCACTTCAATATTTTTCTAAAGAGACTGGTTCCGTGCGTCCTTCCACAAGATCACGGCTATCAATGCCCTCTGTACACCTTTGCATATAATGTGTTCGGGGCCGTGTCCATCAGCACAGCGCTATGACACCAAGCATAGAATATCACAATTTGTTGACTGATTGTCCTCATGTATTTTTTTGACTTTGAATTTGCATACAATGTCATTGTTCGTTAGTTTAGTTGGTTGGATGTTGTCACTATTCATTGGTTTATTTGAATGATTTTATCATTCAACTAAACCCAAGGTTCTTGGCTTCTCACGCAACTGAAGAAACACTCCTTCAACTGAGAGATCGACTGCATATGCTGCAGTATTTTAAACACTATGTGTGAATTTATTTAGGATTCAAAGATGTCTCGCTTCAAAGATAAGACATAAATGATTCGGGGGCAGTAATTGTTTGTGAGATACCGAACTTCGATTCGCAATGTATCATAAAAGTTCTGCTTCTTCAGATTCATCAGTGACAAGTCCATCGTAGTCTCTAAATTCTGGTAGACTGAAAATATATGTATATTCAATGCCCTACAAACGATTAATGCTTATAGAAGTTGTATACTAACGCATTGAATCACAGCTCAGTTCGAGGGATAAATAAAATATTTTAAAAATTTTCTTATTTCTTGTGGTATTACAAATCAGAACTCATTTTGACCTATTTGTGGAGGAGAAATTTTGCCCGGACCGTAATTGTTCATCTAGGTCTAAAAGTGTACCAATTAAAAGAAGACCTACCCAAACCTTGCGGATTCGGTGGTGTAACGGTTAGCGTCGTACCCGAGTTAGCGGGTTCAAACCCGATCGAAGCCGTGGATTTTTAAGGGCGAAAAATCCCACGTACGCCTTCCTCCTGAAGGGAAGTAAAGCCGGCTGTCCCATGTAGTTGATTTACTGCATGTAAAAGATCCTCAAGCCTAAATGACGCCTCTGAGCAAAATTGAGTTACACCTGTTTCGTCGCACAAGATAATACCTCCTTTCTCCGCAAGGTGGTGAAAGGAGCGTATCGAAATTTGCGTGGTTAGACGGAAGAGCGGGCCTGATGGTCCGAGTCTCGCCACGTAAAATAAGGCATTAACTAACTAACTTAACTAACTAACCTTGGTCCCTGGTGTCCAATCCCTCCGACCTGCCCCACTGTTCCCAAGCTCCTCGCCTTTCTCCTGATCCCGTCGCAAACCTCCTCACCGCTTGTGTGCGTTGGGCGGGTGGCGGGGATGCAGGCGAGGGGAGGGGGGTGCAGTTTGGCCGAGGCACATGGCCTCCCCCCACCCGCGGGCTTTGTCCGGCGGGCGCCTTTGTGCCCTTCAAACTCGCTGCAGCGGCTCCAAGATTCCCCTTTGAGCTCCAAACAAATGGACGCCTTCCGGCGGTCGCCGTGCGGTCCGCTCCTTAGGACGCTGCCCGCCCCCTCCCCACCCGGGCCCCGCCCCAAATGGGGGTCAAAGGGGCATCAAACGGTGGGTCCCGATCACAACCCACTAGCGGGGAATCCAATCGGTGAAAGCCTGTTACGGAACTTCAAATCTGCGATACGCAAATATTTTAGTTCTGGCATTGAATTAAGAAAATGTAGAGATAAATATCACGTAACTGCAATACATAATATAGAATTAATTGATACATTTGTGTCAGTAAGCACTTTGTAAATCTCATAGTCTCAATTGTACTGAACTTTACAAAATGAATCGCGCACTTATTACCTCAGATTGTGTTTGGATTCGGCTCACACCTTGAGTGAAAATATTTTTGATATCAACCTCTTGTTTATTCCTGGTCCAAGAAAGCCCCTGAAAGTTTTACAAGGATAAGAATAAAAGAAAAAAACAAGAACAATAATTATAACTAGCTGGACGTGTTCAAACATTCCGCATTCTTTTTAAATTTGAAAAAGGTTACATACTTATTGGATCTCAATTTCGAATGGTCAGCCTTTGAAATGCGTTAAAACAATAGAGGTCCGTTCTGATGGCTCTAATGACGTGTCAATTTATTTGTACTTCAATTTGGGGAACTACTAGAGTCTGATTACAATGCATCTTACGAGGGAGTAACCAGAAGAGCTACGCTTGAAAAATGAAGGTCCGAAAGTATCTCATTTTGTAGAATACTGTTTAAAGAATCTAACTTGTGACAGGTCAGAAAGAAATTAAGTTCCTGGGACGCACATTTCTGAATTACACACCACAGTAATGTGTTGCAGAATAATACGAGTTGCGAGTGCATGCGCGTCTGATTTTCCAAATATACCATAATCTGTGAACTCTGTTTTTCGGAAAGACTTTTAGGAGTTTCTGTCGATGGCTCTTTATAAACAGTGAAAAGCCATTGTTGTTCTTTGGCATATACATGTGTTAAGTGACCATGATAATAATAAGAATGATATACACAGCTATAGTTGTCTTGTTTTCATATTGCCTTAATTTAATAAAAGTAACGTTGCTTTTCACTTTTATCCATCTCAGAAATTTGTATTTTAGAAAAACATTGGACCAGTTACTTTCTATTAGTAACAGTGCAACATTTGTTATTATCGGCTTCCGAATTTCATTATCCAGCTCACTTTTCACTCTCTGATAATGCTGATCAAAATGACGAATCTTCGACTTTGCACAGTGTGTCAGTTGCGCGGAAATTTGTCCTCGGCAGGCTGAAGCCACGGGGGCCGGGCAAATCAAGACAGGGCGGTCGGTAGAATCGCCGAAGAGGGAATGTGGCTTTTCGCTACCGAAAAGATTAAATTGTACTTACGTTATAGAAACTGCTGACTGCAATACATTACACGCGATACATATATTATTGACGTACAAATAAGTTCTGGTTCCCTTGAAAATGGATGCACCATGGTATTGCAGAGATTCCTGTATATGGAGTCTTCTTTTGTGTAGGGATGTGTCGCATGCAAACTTTCCGAAATTCCAAAAGAAGGTAATATCACGCCGTCAGATCAGTAGAGAGTGGGCCACAAATCACGTGTGATAATTTTGTCTCCGTTAACGGCATGTAAACCCTTAAGGAAACTGAAGTAGTGTGGGCGGTTTGCGGAGTCCTGTTGAAAACGACCGTAATTACGCTCTTCAGTTGTCAACATTTAGAAGAAAGGCTCTGAGATACGATGGTCATATCGGTTTACACATTTTAGGCTCGTGTCATACCCAAACATTTTGTTTTCGAGAGTGAACTTGGAGTGCGCCAGAGCAGACTGACTGTTCAAAAAGGCTGGAACGCAAGCCGTTTGCGCGAAACGCTCTTGAAACGCTCCTGTCCCCACGGGAGTCGAGCCCATTCCCCGGCGAGTGACGGCGCATCGGCCGAGCAGAAGGTTCCACGACCGTGGCACACCCATAAAATAGTCGCACTGTATTACCCCAGAGGAGTAAATATTGAACTGTATGGCTGCAGTGAGCCTAAAACGTATATTTATACAGTTAATGTGGTGGGAGGTACAGACATATTTTGAGGAATGAATTATGAATGATTTATCTAAAAATGTATGAATACCATCAGCATTTTTGTCGGAAAGAGATGTTCATTAGGTATAAAGTCATGTTGCAATATTTTATTACTATTTCCGTGTCTACATTTAAAATATCACCATCTTCTCTAAACAACGTGAAATACAAAAGGCTTCAAGCTGGAAAGCGCGAGCGCCTCAGGGCATAAGAAAAACAAATTTAATGCAAATTCGACAGTCTGGGAGATAAGCGGGTGCAACACTTCTAGACTCAAGATTTCAGAGAGCTGCAGTCGCGAGTCATAACTTCCTCCACCCCGTTGTCGCCGAGAGAAAGTTAGCTGCCCCGTTTCTGTTTCACCGGTCTCTGTCTTGCAGCGCCTCCATACTCCATCTTCAACGTCTGGGATGCCGCGGCTCGTACTACAAGGAGCACGTTCTACATTTCTCAGAACCTTTCTTTCCTTGAGCGGTCCAGCACACACATTGTGTTAAAAATCCCCTCGTTTGCTTAATTTCACCACTTTAGCACTACCTTTTTTAGTTTTCTTTCATCACTTTACACTCCGTCACGGTATTTAATTAAATTGCTCAATAAACACTAATGTACTTAAGTGTTTTTTTCTTTCATATTTCCATATACTGTTTCTTTCTAACTCAATGTATTTTGAGTCTACGTTTTACACTCTAAATTAAAGTTATGTGTCATTACTATTTAGTCTATCACCCATGGTCATCTTCATTAAACCGAAATGATATCTTACATTCACGAGATCTTGACATGTAACTCCAGCAACATCAAACACCCCACTTACCACATTTCCTTTCAGTACCCTTGAAACCATTATCCTGGTCATCGGGCGTCTGCTCTCCTCCATCGGTGTAAATCTGAGCGACCTCATTCACCTTGAGCGTCTTCCAACGTAACCTTCAACACCAGAGCCATCACAGCAATATCACCACCGTGTGATGCACATCGTCATCGCGGGCGCTTCTGTCATGGTTCCTGCGACCGATACTATCACTAGGCAGTGCCGTTTTTTACACCCGATGCTCCGGCCTTTGGTGGCGTTCCCGCCGTCCCCTCGCCGCGTTGTTTCCTCCGTCGCAGTGGCCTTCGTCGCGGCGCTCCCTCCGGCGGGCGTCGCGTCTCCTCCGCGTTAACGCGCGCGCATAAAGTGCTTTAACGCGCGCCGCGTAATCCCAGCGGGGCTTGATTGCGCGATAGCCCCTGCCTGCCCCTCCCTCCCCCCTCCCCTCCCACCACCCGCCCCTTTCCTCTCCCTCTTCTCAGCGCTCAGCTCTCCTGGCCACTCCCTTATCCATTTCTTGCGTCCCACATTCTTGCCGCTATGGATATCCATCTCCTGCCATTTCCCTCGCCCTACCTTTATCTTTCCGCCCTCTTCTCCCCTTCCCTTCCCCCCCCCCCCCCTTTTCCCCCCCCCCCCCCCCCCCCTTTTCCCCCCTCTCCCGCCTCCTTAACGCCAAAGTTGCACGGGAGATTTTACATTCTTCAGTGACGGGCGTTATAAAAATGCAACCGCTCGTAAAAGTGGCCCCGCGCGCCGCTGCATTATTTCATGCGTTTTCGACGTCGACGCTCGAAAGTGGCCTGTGAGCGCGGATTATTCAATAGAGAATTAGAGGCGGAAATTGGTTGCCGGGGCTTCTCCTCGGCGCGGATAAAGAGTATCTCGTTTAGATGATGTCGCTCGTTTCACATGCTTGTTTAGTGTGTAAGGAAGTGAATAATATACGTCGTTTCTTTTCTGTCGAGGAAATGTGTGTTCGTTTCTCTTTTTACTGTAATCTAAGTTCTCAGTTTGGGAGTGTTAAATGAAGAGGAGTAATGATTTTAAAGTATGTCAAATTTTGTGGATTGTATGAAGAGTTACATTGTGACAATAAGTAACCATGAAGTTATAAAACGATAATATTAAGTATGGCTTTAAATAATAGATAAAGTAATTATATATTATTCAAAACTTTATATCATTGTTAGTCATCTTTCGAAGTGATTCAATTGAATATAATTCCTACTTAGCTCTTTATATTTAGTTCAGCGTCATTTAACTCTTTAATTTCAAATTTTATTTTGTTATTCATTTATTGGACAAGGCCATGATGATTTACATATATATACAGATATACATATTATCAAAAATGTCTCTCAAAAATGTAAACATAGTTTAACATTTTTTGTTTCCTCAAATATACATTCATAATATGCGGTTTATGCTACTTTATTTGTAATATGCGCTACTATTGCAATGCTATTGCTACTTTTATGTTGAGAAAGCTTCATACAAGTTTCTTCCAAAAATCCTTTACTATGTATTATTCTCTTTGCATATGTAACCAAATATTATTAATTATATTTAAAAATTGTTTTTTTTCGTAACTACAAAAAGTAGTCTACATTTTCTTAAGAGAAACCCAATTCCTAAATAAAACGAAAGTGACATAACAATAAACGCCGACGAAACACAATATCACTTTCAGGGTTGCTTGTACTCAGTAAATCTGTGGTTGTAACCCGATAGCAAATATTTCTGGGTTAGTTCGAGAGAGGGCGAGAAAGAAAACGCAAAAAACAAACAACGCGAACTAACCCTAGAAAATCCCTGAAAATACAATCCTCGCGAAAGGAAACGGATGAGACGCATAAGACGGGCAAAAAGTCCCTCCTCTCCTCCGAGCACATTCTTTGTCGTGGACGCCTCCATCGCCCCGCCCCGCCCCTCCCACCCCGCCCTCCCGCCCCCAGCCCCGCCCCGCCCGCGCCTCCCCGCCCCACCCCTCCCGCCCTGCCCCGCCCCGCCCGTCCCGCCCCGCCCGTCCCGCCCCGCCCCGCCCGTCCCGCCCGCCCCGCCCTGCCCCGCCCCACCCCGCCCCACCGTGCCCGCCCGCCCTCCCGCCCTCCCGCCCCGCCCGCCCGCGCCTCGCATCACCCGCGCTCACTGAGTCCGAAGGCAGGAAGTGACGTTTAGCCAAAGAGAAAAGAAAAGCGAGTGTTGGATTTCGAAAATAAAGACTTGTGGGACAACGCGGCCTATCGAAACTTTGCCTCCTCTTAGTGTTATTACAACTCAGATTTTGTTGTTGTGTTGTTACAACTCAGATAAGTGGATGGCATCATTTAAAGTAAATATTGAAAAAGTAATTACATTGATAATATTTGCTGGTTGTTAATATTAAAGGTATTGGTCACATTGGAAAGTTAAATTTGAACTTTTACAATCATCAAAATTTTAGAGTTTTTAATGAAAATTGAAACAAAAGTATATTAATAAATACACAATTTGAATTCTACCAAAGTATAAAGAAAAAATTGCTTTTAATCCGATTTATGTGAGACACTAGTTTTTATATTTACATCCATCTATTCATAAAGTCATTCCAATTTTCAGGTAAAAATTTCGTAAATGAACTCTCTGCCGGGGTCAATCTAACTACCTTTTAATGGGCCACCTTAGAGCTTATTCCTGACGTGTGCGTGAAGTTACTGCACAAACTAACTTTAATGAAGGCCTTTGCGGCCAAAAATTTGTCATTGTATAGTTCGGATGATTCCAATATTTTTTAAATCTGATGCAAAGGAAATTTCTCTTAAGTGCATGTTGTGAATTAGAACACGTTGGCAACAGAGTGGAAGTGGAATTGGAATAATTTGAGTTGCTACTGAGCCTAAATGGAAGAAACTTTTCAACAAGACAAGTAAAGTGACAAAAACAGAAAAGTATCAAAATAACTATATAAATAAGGGAAATGAGTTAAACGCCTGTAAATGCACCGTGTGAGGAGAAACTCACCTTGTCATAATTTTAAAGTTTCAATATTGAGTCGACCATGACGTATATAAATAATTGAAATATGAACAAAAGTTTAAAAACAACAAACAGAATAAATAATACAATAATATTTTCAAAATTGCGAAATTAGCAACATTTGAAAAATTAGATATTTTTCTTCCCGTGTTTTAAAAAGTTATTTGGAACGGTAAACTAACTCTAAATTTGATTTTTCTGAACTTGAAATTTTGCAAATGATTTCAAAAAGCGGGCATTAGAAAAATAGCATTTTGCGAAAGGTTAGGAAGTCGATTTTTCATGACGAGACCGGAGAGTTCACCCGAAAAATCCGTCAGGCCTAAGGTCAGTTCGTGTGGCCGTAAGTGCAGTGCATGTTCTTCACTGGGGATATCGCGATGATCTTCCCCCACTGGATGGCGAAATCCGGCGCCGACCTACCGTCGGCTAGTGGGGTTTCCCCCTAACCAGGACTCTCCCACCAGGGGGCACCGCCCCAGCCGGGACAGCTCTAAGCTCCCGAAATATGTGGTAGTGTAGTGCATGTTAGTGTGTGTGTGTGTGTAAGGGGAGAGGATAGGACAAGGAAGAGGAAGGAAAGATCGCGCGCGGTCTGTTTGTGAGGCTACTGCTCCGGCATTCGCCTGGTGTTGATCGTAGAAACCACAGAAAAGTACCGATCAGACCAGCTGGCAGCTAGAATTCTCTTCCAGACAGCGACTGAAATTCGACCTAGCTGAAAAGCTAAAGTCGAAAACTCTGCCGTCGTCTGGATTCGAACCTAGGATCTCCCAGTCAGAGGCGCTGCAGTGACATCAGTTAATGCACTAAACTACTGCTACCAGTCGTGTTTTGATGTAATTAAATAATATCACATACATGAAAAGTGTTATATAATGCATCTAGTTGTGGTGATGGCCAAGAGAGTGCGCGGGTGCTCTGAAACCACCATCACTCTCTGCCACGGCCGCGGTAGTGGCCAGCAGATGTGCCTGATGTCTGTTGTATGTAGTGCGATGTAGGAGAATGAGGTTAAGTTTATTCATTTCTGTGGCACAATTTTTGATAAAAAATAAAGTTTTAAAAGCAAATGTGCTAGTTACACTTAACAAAATGTTGTCTGGTTACTATTCAATCTTTGGTTTTGTTAGCATCGCACTTGCTGATGTTTGTGTTTTCTTTGACACTAATGTCAGGTTCTATCGATACAATGGATCTTGAAATGGAAGATAATGTGAAAATAATTCCGCCCGGTATACTGAAAAAAGCAAGAGCGTCAACTTTTGACATGTTTTCATTAAAATAAAAAGATAAGTGGAAGAATATTGGGAACTTTGGTGGGAAAGTGACGTGTTGCGAGATGGGTAAGAAATGTTTTAAAAACGTTCTGCTCTCATATTTTTTAAAATGAAACAAAGAGCTATTCAATAGATTATTTAATTACAATTAATGTTAATAATTTTAAATAAAATATTCATTGATAACTGCATGTTTTGAATAAATAAAAGCTAACTCAATATATTTTGACATGGAACCTTTGCTACGTGACTTGCTGATTTAGTTGGTTTCTTAGCTAGACGTAGACGTGAGGGTGCTACAAGGAAAGGCGCTGTATGAATTGACAAACGAGATTTATTACGAGAAATTTTAGTATAATGCTAGGCTCCTTGGTTCCTCGTGGGCAGCAGTTGCATGGTGATAATTTGGTGACAATGGAGTCAGGAAAATGTCATTACAGGACGTTTTCATCAAAATCGTAGTGTAATGAATAACTGTCTTGCCGCAAAAGAATTCAACAATGAGCTACTTTCCAGACGGTCTCGAATAAAAGGTTTTTTAGTTTGTTTAAAACGTGATCGTAATCAGAAGTAAATATATTGCACTCTTGATTAAAACTCATTATTGATTTTCATAAAAAGGGTTTCAGCAATTACTCTAGCATCTTTTCAAGGTTATCTGTCTAAAATCAATGGATTAAAATCGAAAGTGGTAACTGTAATCTTGTTTAGAAATTGTATTAAATCTGTCATTGATTTCTTTTTTGAACTGTAGTCTTGATTTCAATTTTCCTCAACGTTTGGTTTGATCAATATGTGATTAATCACGATCTTTGCAACGAAAACAATAGACAATATTTTCAACTTCTGATGCTGGTGTCAAATCCGTAACGTTCCTAATTAGATTCTGTCTGTTGTTAAATAATGTCTGGTTTTTATTTCGAAATTAGCTCACTTCAAACGTTTTTTGATTTTGTTAGTAATTCCGGGTATATAGGCAAAATTTACAATATTATTTTCATCTGACGATGATGAACAAAGCCTATGAGATATATTTTTACTCCTTTCCGTAGCATTACTCTCCTTTTGTTAAAATATTTTTATATAAACGCGATTGGGTACTTATTTTAAGTTAATATGTCGTGAGACACTGTCAAATTGAAATCATGATAGGCGGGATGTGATAAAGTTAGAGCTCCATCTACCAAACCGTAGACGATACCTCTCTTCTGATGAACCGGATGTCTGGATAAGTAATTGAAACTTCGGTTGACAGCACTGATTTTACGGTACCAATTTGCTATTAATTTGCCATTGACACGTTTGATGATAATATTAAGAAAGTGTAAATATTTCTTTGCTTCTCTTTCTAAAATGAATTGATGTATCATATGAATTAAAGACACTGAGTAAGTCCGATGTCTCATCTATTTAAAATAAGTCGCTCACATATCGTTTATATAAAAGGTTAAACATAAGGCATGGATGTTTCTAACTTTAGCATCACTATTTCTGAAAAAATTGAGCTAAGCAAGCCCATTGGAGTTCCAGTCAAGTGATGATATGTCAGGTCATCAGAAATCACAATTGTGATAGGTTAGATTTACTACAAAAATTATTTCATGTTTAGGCACTGCAAGATGGTCTGTCTGTCTGGGGAAGTAAAATTCAAGTCTGACATAATGCGAGAGTGAAGGATATTGGGAAACATAGATATTACTTCAGAGAAATAAATTGAAGGTTTGATGCTAACTCTATAGTGACTGGTTCTTTCACCAGATAAAATCTTTTCTTTATTGCATGGCGTTGAGTTAAATTTAACATAGATTTCAGTAATTCAGAAATTTGCGAAGTTCAAAATAGATGTTACTTATGGAAGAAACGACTGCTCTGTAGGGAAACCTATCTTGTGGATTTTTAATAGATAGTAAGCCTTGGGGTCTGCCTGTGATAGGGTAAATTTCATAAAAAGTTATATTTTTGAAATTTCCATCTTTTTATAATTTCCGGAATTTTTTCATGATTGTGGGCAACTTCTTTTTAACGGCAGGTATTTTTTAAGCATTTAGAAATAAAGACTTTACCTTGAGAAGTAAGTCCAAGCAATCAATGGCAGCTACCCATTCACCTTCATCGCAACCAATAAACAACACATTAGGATGTTCTTAGTATAATTTAAACATGATGAAGTGAACTTACCACTAACTACGTTAGTTATGTGATATCAACTGAGTGAGAGTGAGTTAATTTCGTAATGTTTCCTCGATGGTTCTACTGCAGAGGTAATTCAATGGGATAGTAGTTCCCTTACTAAGCACCTGATGATGTAACAAAACTAGTTACGAAACGTTGTGCAATTGCTGAAATAAATGATTGTCATAAAAAAAATTTGGATACTTTTATTTGTAAACATATATTGACAATCAAGAAGAAATATTGATTTACATTTTAATGCGTACAACAAATGCAAAAAGCAGTAATACTGGACATCTGCAGACTATTGTGAGACTTTCTGGAATGTAATGCTGATTGAAACACGATGGACTGAAATATCTAGAGTGCACCTTATGTCGTGTCTTTGCGAGATCGACCGAGTCTAGAACAGGAATGGTCAGATTAATGTTCCCGTACATGGTGCACAGAGTGAAAAATTCAGATAATTATAATAGTTATAATAATAAGTAATAATAATAATAATACTAATTATTATTATTATTATTATTATTATTATTATTATTATTATTATTCTAATAAAAATTATAATAATATATAATAATAATAATAAAAATCCGGGTAACCGAAGTCGCTAGGGCAGTAGTGCCGTGGCGGTCTTGTACCGAAGGATCGCGAGTTCGAGTCCCGCCTCGGGAATGGTTGTGTTTGTGTGCGCCTCCGTATATTTGTGATTGTCCATTTAATCCTGCATCATCATTATCATTTCACATCATTCCCCAGGGCTAACAAGCCTGGATGTAAAAACGGTCTCAGCATGAAAATGCAGATCCCCACAAAAGTCACGTGCACCAACCCTCGATTAGTATGACAGAGCCCCGGTGGGTTGCACGTCCGCGTGCTCTCGAGATGGCCAATTCGCGTACAAAATAAGAGAAACAACAATAATAATAATAATAATATAATAATAATAATAATAATAATAATATTATAAACATATTAATAAATAGGCGTTAATGAATTTAGATAATATCACATTATAATAATATGTAAATAATAATTAGGACATAAATTTGTTATGTTTTTAACTTTTTGTAAGAACAGGGAATTTGCATTGTCAGTTAAATAGTTTCATTTGAATTCCAACCCATAATACACGAATTTTCGGCTCTGTGTGGCGCTATTTCTTGGAGACGACTGCCAGCATGAAGGATGACGTATTAAGACCGAGTACGAGACGCAATTACGACAGCCGAATCGTTGGCGACTGTACTTAGAACATGACGTCTTCCGGTCAGCCAATAACTCATCGACTCCGTCCGCTGCAGCCTCGGTCATCATTTCCACATAAAATGCGTCAAGTGCGCTTTCACAGTAGCGCTCGGGTTGCTGTGCGTCGCGTGTGAAGAAAGAAAAAAGTAAAACAAAAAAATAACACAAAAACGAAAATAAAACTAAGGCCGTCGTCCTGGCCACCCGCGGCGCCGGACACCGCCCGCAGGTAGCTGCAAACTAGCCACTGGCCCACCCGCACTGGCGTTCGAGCGCTTATTCCAGTTTTAATATGCGAGATGAAAGCCCCCGCGGCCACATGCACGCGGAGCGGGACAGACAGGATGCGGGGCAAAGGAGGGGAGGTCGAGAAGTGGTGAGAGAGGGGATCCTTGCGGAGGGGGCGGGTGGTTTGAGGAAAGCGCTGCCAAGCGTAGAAATTCATAAACTACGGTTTTCCGTAGCAATGGTTAGTACACAGAGGATAAGCGGTGAGAGTGTTACAAAGTGAGTTGAGAAATTGTGATAACACGGAAGTAAGTACATACGTGGGAGAAGCTGTGTGTAGAATTAAAAAAATCTCCTTTGGCGAATGTTTTCATCCAGAAAGTTTTAAAGGAGATTATTCTATAACAGAATATGTCATAAGCTCTAGTAAAATAGATGTGAGATTATTGTTTTATGAATGTGAAATTTACTGACCTCCAATCGTGTTTTCAAATAAATCAAGTTCATGATTCAATTTGAATTCGTCTACTCAATATATTTTGCTTAAAAAGTAGATAAATCATCTTTTTACTGAAAAGTTAATAATTATTATTGTTACATTTTTTCTCTACAAAAGTAGAAAATTAAAGTATTGTTAAATGCTCTCACACCCGGCTGCAACAATTTCATTAATTCATAATATAGAAATCAAAATATAAAAATAAACCATTTATAAACCCATGAGTGATTAAAAAATGGAAATAAAATAATTAATTTTCTGATAAAATATATAAATTTTACAAGTGGAGATAAGGGAATATATTTCCGATTTCTACACATGATCGTAAATATATAATGGTTATATAAATTTATATTCAGATAATAAAATATTAAAACAGTTCTTGTGTTTTCTAGAAGAAACAACGGAAAAGAAACACCCACGAAAAACCACACGACGAGTATGTATCGAAGGGTCGAAACAAGTACAGAACGAGGTACACCCAACGCGCAACTCGCTTGGCAGGTGGCCACTGCGGGGGCGAGTGCTGGCCGTGAGCGAGTGGCCGGGTTGGTGCGGCAGCGCAGAGCGGGCAGGCCAAAGGGGGGCGCGCGAGGAAACGAAATTACTGTTGTAAAACCCGGAGGGCTCGTGCGGGGGAGGGCGCGGTCGGGACGGGCCGGCGGCCGCCCGGGGACAGCTCGGCGCCGCAGGCCACGGGACGCGCTTCATCTGTCAACCGGCTGCTGCCGCCGCCGCACGCCTGAAAAAGCGCCGCCAAGAGCCCGCTCGCCCCGCCTACGCACCGCCCACGCCGCGCCCAGCGCGCCCGCCCGCCCGCCCGCCGCCCTCGCGCTGTCTGCCACAGAGGACACACGCCCGCCCCTTCTCGTTGCCTCGCCGCCCACTTCGCTCCTTCACCCTCCGCCATACTCGCTCTCCCCTCCGCCTTACTACCCCTTAAAATGTCAGCCTTCCGCTCTTCCACCCCACCATCTCTCTGTCCCTCCACCTCTCCGCCTCGCCGCTCCTCCGTCCCTATCTCGGCCGCTAAGCTTCGTTTCTCCTTTGCCCCCGCCACCCGGCGGATTCGCCACTACATAGACGCACCGCCACGCTACCCTTCTGCCCAACAATCTCCCCATTTTTGCGCCTCGCCGTACCGCTCGCCTTTTGCTCGCTGCTTACAAACTTCCTCGCACCCTCCTCCGCCACCCATCATCAGGTAACCATCCTTCATGACTTCTTGCCGAGCGCTACCAGTCTCACACTTCAACTCGCCTCCCACTCACTCGTCTTCCACGACCCGATTCCCATTGTCTTCCTCGGTTCACCGCTAGACTGCTACCACGGCCCTCCATCACCTCTACGCTCAACTGTCAACCTGCTGGTCGACACTTATTACATCATTCACGTACCCTATAATCCCGGTAATACCTAACATCCAGGGTTCTCATGACATAATGGCTACAGGTTGATTGCTTATTACTGATTCTGGGACTGACAACTACTAAGGTCATTGGTCACGTAATTGTAGAGCGTGTTTTTCATCGGGAGGTGGCAGTGATCTTTCCGGTTGGCGCGATCGGCGCCGACCTACCGTCGATACAGTTTTTTCCATTAGGTATTTAATCTCTATGCTCCCGACCGGTCTCCCGGAATATGTGGTAGTGTAGTGCATGTAAGTGTAAGTGTGTGTGTTTGAGAGGTGAGGATAGGACAAGGAAGAGGAAAGGAAGATCGCTCGTGGTCCGTGACCCGTTTGTTAAAGTACTGTTCCGTCATTCGCCTGCTGTTAATCGAAGAAATCACGGAAAACTACCGATCAGAGAATCCGGCCTTTTGAATTCTCCTGCAGACTGTGTCTGAATTCGCTCCAGCTGACATGCTAGTGTCGAAAATCTTGTCATTGTCGGGACTCGACATTGGGACCTCCCGGTCAGAGATACTGCAGTGACATCCGTTGATCCACAGAGCCATTTCTCCCGATCATAATGGTTACAGCATACCCTTCAACCACTGAGGAGGGGGCATTATCTTTTCCTCTTCAAGCTGTCAGTATAATAATACTGGTGACTGATTATTGATCTTACCGTTTTCTGATACAAATTCCCCGTCAAAATCAACTTAAAACTTACATTAATTCCTATTCGTCTCTCTAGCCTGTGTTTACGTACAAGTCAGTTTACGTTCACAACAGGACAGTTCCTTATTGTTTTAACTGTGAACATACCTGTATATTCAGTTATTAATTCAGGCTGCTGTCGCCAATAAGTCATCTGAATGTGATCAAATGTAAGATGTGCGACCATTGTATTCTTGCTCGTTTCACCTCTTGAGCCTGTGTCTGGGGGTAGAAGCTCTTCGCTTGTCCGTTTATATCTTGTTGAATGTTTATCATTCTACTGGTACTCTTTGTTGGGAAAAGAGCGATATATGTAGCATTCCTACTTCCTGTGGAGAGTTAACATCGGTCTTATGCACGTTGAATTCTAAAGAATTCACAAAAAGGTATAATACTTGAAGTTAAGGGTTTTCGTTTTTATTGCCAGGTGGAAACCTGAACGTTTCAAATGCTACAACTGCTTTTCAAGTATTCTCGCTCTACATTATGCGCGATCGTTGTTAGAAAACGGCCAAGATAATATAAAGTAGGCCATTTTTAGTGTTCGTCTAGAAGTACGTAGGTCATGGTATAAGGTTTTTGCTCGAACGTATGTCACACACATTCTGGTGCGTGACTTTTTTCAGTTCAATGCAGCAGAGACCGTGAGAACGACCTGTCTACCGCATCAGGTGAACACTTTTTCCGTCATATATATTCGCGAAATTTATTACCACCCACCTCGTTTCGTTTTAGTACCTGCCTACGCTTAAAAATACAGTTACAAGAAGGGTTGAGTTCATTTATTCAAAACTCTGCATTTTACTACCCATGCAATCTAATGTTAAATTGTTCTGTACATACAGAAATACCTCACTTCTGACCATGTTACGATCATCACGCACGCGGCAAGCATAAACAGAGACGTAAAGCGTATGTGACTCTCCCCTCCGCAAGCTGTGAATCACATTTTCACTCCGTGACCCACCCCACGGCAGTTGGGAACGGGCGCCGCCGCGTTATGCAACCCACAACACAGGAGCGTTCTGCGGGCGGATTTGCCAAGGTCACTGCCAGGCGGCGCGGGTCGGAGCGAGAAGAGCCGCAGACGGGCTGTGTTGCCTCACAGTTGTTGTTCGCCCGGCACACGCATTGCGCTGTCGCATGCAACATTGACGAAGGTACCCCCCTCTACGCAGTCCGCTCCCCTGCTGGACTTACGTTCACGCCAAACTCCACTCTGCGCGAGTTCTACGCACGGGATTAAATTATTATTTTACTCCCTGCTTGAGCACGGTCTCTTCCGATTTGCGTATGCACGTTTTATTGAATGCTATCGAATAATGCTTTGTGGTTTTTAGATATATTTTTTATTTGCAAAGAATAAACATATTGTTATTTTTATAACATTCTCAATTTTTATTCTTGAATAGAATGACAAAGAGCAGTAATGAACATTACTTTTTTTACCTGACCTTAAAATACATGTTTGTAAGTAACAACCGCCAGCAATTCTTAGTTATATTTTTGTTTCATATAAAGACTTTCGAATTTAGGAAATAAATTCGAAAGTCTCTCTCTCACTCTCTCTCACTCACTCTCTCTCTCACTCACTCTCTCTCTCACTCTCTCTCTCACTCTCTCTCTCTCCCTCTCACTCTCTCACTCTCTTTTCACTCTCTCACTCTCTCTCACTCTCTCACTCTCTCTCACTCTCTCTCACTCTCACTCTCGCTCTCACTCTCTCTTTCTCTCTCTCACTCTCTCTCTCTCATTCTCTCTCACTCTCTCACACTCTCACTCTTTTATATATATATATATATATATATATATATATATATATATATATATATATATATATATATATAACGTGTTAAGCCATTAAAAAGAGTCAACATCCAAACAAATATGAGGAAAATAACAGTAATAAAATAAAACTGGTTCAGTTCCTGAGTTCACTATTATCACCATCACTTTTATTTGGTACCCTTTCTATGCAAGTACTTCCTTTTTCATCCTCAATTTCAAATTTGTTATCTTAATATTACATTATGATCCTTTCCCCCACCGAATATGAATCTTAATGACACACATGCGAAATATGTGAGTCGTTTTAAATAAACTTAAATCAATGACTTTATCGTCACTTATTCGTCCACATCAGATTGTTAATTCCATGGCGCGAACATTGTCTTTGTTACTACTTTCATCGAGGGAATATCTCACATGTGAGATAGGTCCCCGATGTCATGGTATTTCCTTTATCTTTCGCGTTTTTCGCACCTTGAGAAACTGTCAATACATGCCATATACGAGTAGGGCGGCCTCTTCTTCACGCTCCCTTTGTTGGCAAACCGAGGAAGCTTTGTGACTTTGAGATAACATCAAGGCCTAAGATTTTCTCGCTCAGTGTTTTTAATTGTTGCAATTTATTTTTGTATTTCGTTTCTGAGAACTGGAAAACTGAAAAGGTTTTCATTATAAATTAATAAGCAAATCTGCAATTAAAATATTTTCCTTGTTCAAGTACGATAAGTATTTGTTTATTGGAATAATCTATTTTTACATTAACAGTTCACAATTTTGAAAATATTTGTAATAAACAAATATATATAGTACGGCGCATAAATTAATCGCGTTTTAATTTTAAATTATTAATTAAAATTATGTTTTCCTCTCCCATTAGGAAATGTGAAAATATTTATTTGTGTTCAATTTCGATTTTTGATAAATTTTAGTTATCATAGAGACTATTTTACCACGTTAACAATAAGAAATACAAAAAAGATAAAAACAATTATTCAATAATGAATTATTAAAAATATATAAACCATGATGCAAAACTGTGTGTGATTGTGTGTTGTTGTTTTATTTTCGCACGTGATTGGGATAAGATCAACTATGAGTAAAATTATTTTATTTTGTGTTAAAAACAAAATCAGACAAAAAGGATGTTTTGGATGTGTAGGAAGACATATTTCTGGGTACAAAGACACATTTGTTCTTTCCTTATCATTACTAGTAAGGTAAACATCTGTTCATAGGTATTCGATAAATTCGATATCACATCTCGGCAAGCTTTTTCTCCCGGACGTGAGATCCAAGATCTCTCAAGCTCCTGTTCACGTCTGTTGCCCCTCCGTGTGATGGCCCTGGCTACGAGAATATCGAGTCGCCTCGTTCCTGAGAACGCTTTCTCGTAACATGGAATTCTCGTGGGCTCCAAACTCGCTCAGCCATTCTCACTTACGAGAACGAGAGAGAGTATGCCGGAAATAACCACCTTCGATCCACGATTGCATCCTCATTTATTACAAGTCTTGAAATATTCACACCACGTACTTCAATATATCGAAATGTCTAAATAACTACATCATGCTTACATACCAATCAAAATTAAGTATCACCATCACCTCCAACATCATCACATTCATTAGTCACTGGTCAAGCCCCCTCATCTAACATTTTCTCAAAGGCCTGGAGCCAGTAAGAAAATCCACGTACAATAAGCCCAAAGTTCAAATTTTTGAAAAGTTAGCCAGTGTTTTGAGGAACAGGGAAACGCAAGTATGGTGGCCTGTCCTAATTACACTGGCTAATTTCTAAAAAATGTTTTAGCTTTGGGTTTGCTATACGTGATTTTTCTTACTGGCTCCCGGCCTTCACTACAAGCAAGCTCATGAAAACGCCTGACTCCCACACACATCATCCCATTCATCACGTATTGTAACTATTTCAGTTTCGCCTTCTCTGACAGGTATCATGATTACCATAATATTCACCATACGCCAATCAGCAACCACTCCCGACATTTTCCGCGCGTATTTGGTATACCTGTAAGGGCTGAGTAGGGGACAATAATTAGGAAGAAAAGACCGTGCACATGGACCTTGGACCGCTTAAGATATTGTTTCGACAATTGCCTGGTATTCGGCAACGAAACGGCTCCGACTTCCCACTACAATATTCCTCCCAACAGTCGCTGAATTCGACCCAGCCAGTTCAAAATCCGCCACCCTCGGGACTCCACCGGGACCTCCCGGGCAGAGACGCGGCAGTGGCGATGAGTGCTGCCCCAGAACCACCTCATTCGGGTTTATTTCTTGTTGATGGATTCATTAAGTGTTGATGATTCAGGGAGCGTCAACTGTGAAGATCATTAATCCCTTAAGGGTAGTGCACGTCTTTATGCGGGAGGAAGTGGTGATCTTCCCCAGCTGGAGTGCGAGATCCGGCGCCAGCCTACCCGTCGGCGTACGGGTTTTCCCTAACCAGGTATCTCCCACCAGTAGCGCATCGCCCCAGCCGGGTCAAGATCTAAGTTCCCGACCGGTCTCTCGCCATATGAGGAAGTGTACTGCATATAAGGGTGTATATAAGTGTGAGGATAGAACAAGGAAGAGGATGGTAAAACTGCGTGTTGCCTGTGACCCATTTGTTAGGGTATAGCTCTGGCATTCGCCTGGGGTTGACCGGAGAAGCCCCAAAAATCTACCGATCAGAGCAGCTGGCCGCTAGAATTCTGCAGACAGCGACTGAATTCGACTCAGCTGTGAAGCTAGTGTCGGAAGTCCAGCCACCGTCGGTACGTGAACCTAGTCCCTCCCAGTTAGAGGTACTGCAGTGCTAGTTGGTGCCCTGAGCCACCTAAGCCTCTTTCGCCCCTCGTCGAAGTCGCTTTTTCCCGCGGCGCGACGGCGCTGGCGCCGACGTAGGCGGCGGCGCGGCGGTTGGCCCGACGCGCGCCGAATTGCGCCTGACTAGCAGCGCGGGCCGCAAACTTCGCATAACTCAATTACGCCTACAAGACAGCGAATTGGCAGCCCGTCCTGCCCGATCGCTAAGAAGGCTCCCAGTGTCGATGGATGACAACGACGGCCCCGCCCCCTTCCGGCCCACGTCGCCAACGCCGTCGCCGCCGCCGCTTCAGACGCGCTCGAGGCGCCCCTTGCGGAAACTTCGTTAAACAATTAAGCGCCGTCGGAGACGAGCTCTCTCTCGGACGACAAAAGAAGAACGATAATTGATGAAGTTTAAAGACAACAGAGTACCTGAAGGAAGAATTTTCGTTGTTTTGAAAGTGTTTAGTTTCAAAGTGAAGAGAAATGAGAACGAAACATAGGACAAAACTCAATAAATGCCGTCTGCCTGCGCCTTTTGCAGGGCTGGAGTCAGGTCGCTCTGCGTCGGCGATGCACGCGCGCGTAATTGAGGTTGGGAAGGCAGCGATGGGCACGGCGCAGGCAGGGACGGCCCCGTGACGCGGACCTGCACTCCCGAGGAACGATTTTCAATTAAGTGTTCATTGAAATGAAATTGAGACGTTGTTTTATTTGTTTATTTCAGCAAGCTATTTCTGCCGCATTGCGGTCATCTTCATTGCTACAAATAATATTATTAATAATATAACAATAATAATTATATAACAATAATATTAATATAATAACAATAATAATAATATAAAATAATAATAATAATAATAATAATGACAACATTAATATACTAAATTCAAATATAAGATATTAATATGAATAAAATTAGAATTGTCGTGAACTCCACACCATTTCCTACGATTAAGTGTTCATTGAAATATAGACTATATTTATTAAACATATTTCTTCTTGATTGTCAATATATGTTTAAAAAAAAGTCAAAGTTTTTTATGACAATCATTTATTCAGTTATTTCACAACGTTTCGTAACTCGTTATGTTACATCTTCAGGTGCTAAACTTAGTGAAGGAACTCAATGGGATAGCGTTACCTCACTAAGTTTAGCACCTGAAGATGTAACAAAACGAGTTACGAAACGTTGTGAAATAACTGAATAAATGATTTTATAGACTATATTTATTGTGATCATTGGGGTTTCCTTGAAGAAGGATTTAAACCTCGTCAATTTATGTTAAGTGGATTGGTAAGTCAAATAAATGTAAGCTTAATAAATTAGAAGACAGTGTTTGAAAATTTGATCTTGATTCCATTGTTTGAATACTTTTGATTTCGGATTTTCAACGAGTAAATGAAAAATGTATAACATACACGTAATTTTGGAACATTGCTTTCGCAAATATACACGCATTGGGTGCCACGCTGGTAGAAAATGTGTGGATATATTGTGTGTTGTCTATTGATACAGATTTAATATTATTTGTACTAGCAGTAACGTGACTTTTTTGGTAATCGGGAGCACTTTTATAGACATTTGAACATTGTTTGTCAATCGCATATTATGTAATTTTTTTATTTAATACTTTATCTATTGTTTTCAGTCAATGCTTTGTTATGGATTTACGTAAATATAATTGTTTGTGAATTAAATAATGCTAAAGTTATGATATCTTTTAAATATTTCTTAAAACTGTATAAAATTGAATATTTTGTTTAATTATAAAAGTGTACATTACAGCATAAATGTATTTCATTTACTTATCTTCATTGATAAAGTATTTTTAAAACTTTTCTGTGAAATATTTTCGGTTTGACGTGAACAGACAAAAGGAATAATTACCAAAGAGTGTACTGAAAATGAAACATTCACATGTGTACATGACCGTGCAGAACGCATAATTGAATGGTGTGACATGGCCAATATTGATTCTCTGTGCTATTTTGACAAACACGCCTGCCAGCGCTTGCGTGAAAGTGTGCACGTGAGTAGGAATTTTAGCAGGCGGCACAGATTACCATGCGTGTATAAATTGTAATTCACCACGTTCGCGTAAGGTAAATATTGGGAGCTTTCTAGCAACGACGTGAAACTTCATTCCAAGCAGTGTCAATGTAAATACATCCTAAGAGGGCGGGTGACTTGACTGTGAATCAAGTGAATTATTAATTCGAGTGGATGGAGGTGAGTTTCTATGTGGGAAATTATGTAGTCATGCGATTTCACAGGATGGTGTTCGGGAAAAAAGGTGTACCATTGAATAAATAATAATAATAATAATAATAATAATAATAATAATAATAATAATAATAGTGCCTTTATTAATGACGAGGCTCAGGCCATAGGGCCAGCTCTTCCGCCTAACCACTGAATCTACATTTATACCGGGTAGTAACATAAAATAGGGGAGGACAATCTGTACATTTCGTATGGGAGTGCAAAACTAGGGACTATCCCGGCATACGCCTTAAGCGATTGAGTAAACCCAGAAATCCTCAATCAGGATGGCGGCTTAGGGCCGAACAGCATCAATGAATAGATATGGAAAAGAAGAGAAAAATGAGAGAAGGGAATCATAAATGAAAATGAAGTAGAAAATACGAACGAGGAAGAAGAAAGGAGATAGACTAAAGGGGGGAGAGTGCACAGCGAGGAACCATCCCGGCGTACGCCTTAAGCAATTGAGTAAACTCAGAAAAACCTCAATCAACATGGCGGCTTATGGTCGAACATTAATATAGAAGAATATGGTATGCATAGTAGAGAAGGTGAAGAGAAAAGGCGTTTAGGGAAAGGTTCGTAAAGACGTAGATGGAAGTCTGTGAAGGAAAGGGAAGGAAGAAAATGCGAAGAACAGGAGGAAGAAGCAGGTGGAAAAGTAAATTTTTTCAGAAGCGGTACAGAAATTCTACGTTTGGTATACATTAGCACTTAACATAAATATACAAACATTTGTAACACCAGAGAAGCACAATAGGAATTAATAGTACCAATAATTTAAAATATAATATTGACAGTATTAAGAAACCATGTAAGTATAATAGGATAGAAACATCAATTGTAATTATTCTCAAGGCCAATATATTGTAGTTAAGATAAATGAGAAGTACAAAGATAGCTACAAGTATTTTAGCATTGTATTCGGAGCGTGGCTCATCGCTGACGCTGACGGGCTGACGCGGGCGGGAGAGTAGACGCAGTAGTTATAGATTTTGCCAAAGCGTTCGATGTTGTTCCACACGACCGACTTGTTCAGAAATTAATAAATTCAGGCATCGATCCCAGGGTGGTGGCGTGGATTAGCGAGTTTCTGCGTGACAGGAAACAGAAAGTCCGAATTGGGCAAGAGTTATCTTCCTGCGCAAGCGTTACGTCAGGAATACCGCAAGGGAGTGTCATTGGACCTCTTCTATTTCTAGCGTTCATTAATGATTTGCCAGCGCAATTAATTTCAAATGTTCGGCTATTTGCAGACGATTGCATAATATATCGCATTATAAATTCGAAAGACGATGAAAATATGCTGCAACGGGATCTTGATGCATTATCTTACTGGGCGGAAAATAATGGTATGACCATAAATAGTTCTAAAAGCAAATCTATCACTTTTGGCAGAGGTCACAATTACAGCGTAACAAATTACCGTTTAAGTAACGACATTATTCCGAGAGTTTCTTCGTGTAAGTACCTAGGTATCCATTTCGATAGTAAATTAAGCTGGAAAAATCACGTAGATTTTGTTGTAGGAAAGCGTGGAGATCTCTTCATTTTGTAATGCGTATCTTAAAAAAGAGTACAGTAAACGCGAAGGAAATTGCTTACTTGTCGCTTGTTCGTCCGATAATGGAATATGGAGCAATTTGTTGGGATCCGCACAAAATTATGCAGTGTAAGAATTTGGAAAGGATTCAGCGTAGAGCAGCTAAATTTACTTTCAGGGACAAGAAAAGGATAGGTGGGATTCACTCGAAAACAGGCGAACATTGGCAAGACTTTGCGCCTTGTATAAAGCTTATAGCGGTCATCCAGCTTGGAAAGAAATTAAACGGCGGCTAAATTTTCCTACGTACATCGGTAGAGGTGATCACAGGCACAAAATAAATTTAAGACCGCAGAGAACGGATGTCGGGAAATTTTCTTTTACAAATAGAACGATAAGAGATTGGAATAGATTGCCTGCAAAAACCTTTGAACCCTTTCCTCGAAGCGTTCAACAATTTAGGAAAGTAATTTAGGGCATTTCTAAGTTTGAGGTAGTTAACTAGGAATATTAAGTTATACAGTGAAGTGAAGTGAAGTGAAGTGAAGTGAAGTGAAGTGAAGTGAAGTGTTGTGCAGTGTAGAGCAGAGAAATAATGGTGTTTTTTAGTGTAATAGTGAAGTGAAATGAAGTGAAGTGTAGGCAAGTGCAGTGCGGTCTTCATTGTTTAAGCACTCAGTGCTGTATTAGATTGACGTTTCTTTTATCTTTTAGGTAATTTAATGTTTGTTTTTAAGATTCACCAGTTTTTATATTATTATTATTATTATTATTATTATTATTATTATTATTTATTATTAATAATAATATTATTACTATTATTATTACTGTCATTATTATTACTATTATTACTGTTATTATTATTATTATTACTGTTATTATTATTACTATTATTATTATTATTATTTTAGCATTATTATCAACATTATTATGTTATTTGCATGAAAATTAATATCTTACTTATGTAATTAACTGCCACCGGGTTACACCCAATTGCAGTTTAAATAAATTTATCTTTATCTTATCTTTATCACTTTCGAATATTCTATTTCAAAGTGTTTGAGAGTGTGTGGCCAACTGGGGAGGCGAAGGAGCGATTGCGCGGGTGGGAGGACGAACGACACGGGCGCTCCAGGCGGCGAGTGGCTGAGCAGGTGAACAGCCAGGCAAGTGGGCAGGCGCAGCTGAGAGCTCTTCGCTTAGGCTATTTACCTGCGTATTGTTTCACGGCCGTTCAATATTTGTTTCAATTGACGAGCACTTGGCGTTGCATCGAACGGCTTTATGGCCTTTGCCATGTTCCTCTTAACCTTGAAAGACATTGACCATATTAGCGCGTAATCTTGTTCTTGAATCGATGAAAAATATGAGTGTTACAGGAGAGAAAAATAATTATATTATATATTAGTTATCTTGACACAAATTCTGTGATGTTCAGTATCTTATATTTACGCCATCAGTGTAATTAATGTATATGTAATTGTCGATTGTATTTCACATAATTTTTAATTGAAATAATATATTTTATATTGCAAGTGCAATGTTTTACGCAATAACTGTTCGCGTGTTCTGGTAGATACATTTTTATCATGGATTAAAACTTACGATTTTTTATTTTATTTAAAATGGGATAATTTGCATATGTAAAAACTTTACACTATTGTTTCAGAAATGAACCTGGCGTGCATTTGTGGCTCCTAGTCTAAAATAGCGGATAGTCCAAATCAAATTTTTGTGAAAGCATAATTCTGTTTTACATAAACAAAAAATCTGTGTTTTCAATTCACATCATTCACCTTGTCAAATCATATTTATAAAAATTAATATCACAACAAATTCGTATCAAGAGTGTAATGTTTTTACATGTGCATATGATGATATTTTAAATAAAATAAAAAACTCATCATAAGTTTTAAAGCGTGATAAAAATGTATGTACTTGAAGATGTGAACAATTAGTTCATGTAACGTTGTTCTTGCAATATAAAGGTTATTTCAATAATTAAAAGTATATGAATACAATTGATTGGTTACGTTCCCTTCTTGTTTTAAATCAAGAAGAAAAATAAAAATAAACAAAAAAGGATCAATAGTTAAAGAAACATCAATAAAATAGCTACTAATTAACAAGTATATAAATGAGAAAAAGTATTTGAATATTTTTTAAATAAACTATAAAATACATAATTGAATATATTTATTATAACAGTAGAAACGCATCGTTGCCACGTTTCTCAATAATTACAGTCTCATTTTAAAAAACCTGTAGGAGGCATTTCCTAAATTTCTTTATTATTGTCATATTTTTAACATAAGTGTCATTGTAAGCTTTCTATCATTTGAAAAGAAGGAATTGAAACCAAAAAATTTTCAAATGTCACGCCATTTGTCTCGGAGAGAATGATATCAGGCGTCCCATTTCAGTTATGTATTCATGAAAAAAGTTAGTTTAAAAATATCTCTGGAAAAACGCAAGAGGGGAGTTCTGCCCTTTTTCTCTAAGCGAATTCCAAGCATGTGATCACATGCGTTGAGAGCCACCTCCGGGCTCACCACTTCCGTTTCTGCACCGCAACGAGGACGCACTTCTGCTTCCGAGGCAAAGGAAGGGGAGCATTTCGGGGAAGTTGAAAGGCAAGGGAGGAAGCTAATGATAAAGCTCGCAGAGAACTTAAGGAAAATGTGGGCCAGATCTAAAATAAATAGTTTGCGATGACTGGATGATAAAGTTAGGGAATGGACCGTGGGGCTTGTAGGGTTGTCAGTAGTGACAGTGATGTAAAATACAGTCGTTGTGGGAGTATGGACAAATTCCTTGGTGTGTCAAATACGAACGAGGAGGCGCGCGAGGAGAAATATTGCAAGAATGATGCAGAAAAATGATCGATTGCAGTGAGAGCGATGAAAGCCAGAATTTCTGCTGGAATTGGAGAGAATGGCGCGGTCTCCAAGGGGAAAGGGTTCGATACCACAGAGAGGGATAAGGACAGCGTCTACTGCTAGTACGATGAGAATTGCAAAGGTCAGTGAGGGCGGTCAGAAGGGCGAAAGAGGTATAATCAGTAAGAGAAAGAGAGCGGAAAGGATTCGGGGAGAATGTGAACGCGAGACGTTGACGAATCGTAGGGTCAAAGAAATTAGGATAGGAGCGGCTGCGAATGTTGCGACGCTAGAGAAGCGTGGGAGAGGACGGCGACAGTTGAAAGCACGAGGAGGAGAAGGTGTGGCGAGATCTCAGAGCCTTTGAGAGGCGAAGTGACCGGAGAGAGGGAGGCGGTAGAGAGCGGAAGAAAAGGAGAATAGGATAAAAAGAGGGAAAAGAGGGCGGGTATCAAGAGAGAGCGGGTATAAGAGAGCTGGTAAGAAAGAGAGAGCAGGACAGGAAGAGAAGCTAGGGGTGAGGGCGAGGAGAGCCTGTTGCGAGCAGAGGGACTCGCGAGGGCTGCGAGGGCGACGACGAAGGCAGAGCCACCGCGGGGGGGGGGGGCAACGCGCGCCCATAAATCAAGTGAAGTGGAACACAAAATCGCCTCCCGCGCACAAAAACACGACACAGCAGCGTTCGCGGAGAAAGTTCCCTCTTACCAACACCGCCACTATGTGCATCTGCCAGAATTTTTATTCTATACTGCACGCAAAAATCCATTTTCTGCTTACATATATCTATTTGTTAGTACGTCCCGTAATATGCCCTCATAGGTAATAAGCATCCACTCTCAAAGCCTAATTGTGCTATTTGGAATGAATCAGAATGCTTAAACCAAGAAAATATTTACAGGCTTTAAATAAGATTCAATTCACTTTCATCAATTTACTCATCGGTTTTGAGTTATTCACGAAAAATTGAAACAATGCAGGATTACATGTTGCTTTAAAAGACAAAAAAGAGGGATAGGAATATTTTGAGAAGTCTCATGTTAATACTAATTTTGTTCTTACTTTGGAGGTCACACGTACAAAATTTCATTAAGATCAGAATAAAACTAGATTTGTATGACAAAACGAACAAAATTTATTCTTTCCATAAGAGCCAAGAAAAATTGAATAAAAGTAGCTACGTTCTGCCCGACAGAACACTCTGTTTTTCAGTGAAAACCGCATGAAATCGGTGAAGTGCTCTAGAGATTACTCAGAATAGACAGGCAAAATGTAAAACAATTGAATTTTTTAAATCTGTAAATAATCATGCGAAGGTAAAAATAAATTAATGAGATATAGAAATACTGTGTAAAATACATTTTGAATATGTAACAACAAAGTGCATCAAAATGATCACCTGGCATGCAATAGAATGTTTAATGAATTTTAATGGACCAATTTCAAGCCAGCGGTTGATGAACTTGCCTGTAAAATATCAGATTCCAAATTGAATTTAATCTAGAATACAATAACCTGAATTGTCAATTGCGCATATGTAGAAGTATATAAGTTACAACGGCTGAATTACTTCTCCCTGGTGTATGATTTATGGGCTTAAATTAATTTCCTAGTACTCACACAAATGCAAAAGGAAAAAAAGTGACAGATGATTAAATAAAAACAAAACTATAAAAATAGCCACATTCTGTATTGAATCTTTGAAAACTTATATTTTCAATCCTTTTTACAAAGAAATTTTTTTTATGAAGGCATTGAGTTATTATAATTTGAGCAAATAAGATTGTAAATAGATGGGTAGCTAAAATATTTTCAAGAAGTGTGTGCATAACAAAACATTCCAATTCACTTTCTTATACTTAACAGAAATTGAATTTAAAGTTTTATTGTCTTTCACAGACTTTCTCATAGTAAAGCTTTATAGGTTCCTTGGCGTGGACTCGTTTTAAGGTCTTGCTCAATTCTCTAGCCAGCTGCCATCTATTGACACCGGAAGTACATTTTCTTAACTTTTTGCTTGCCTAATGGTACAACCGAAATGTTACGTCAAGAATATTAAAGAAGAATAAAACCTTGCCCTAAATAAAAATTTTCCTTCAAAAATCTGAAGCAGTTTTTAAGAAAATGGTGATTAAGCATTACAGTAAATGCAAAATTTGAAACTATTTTTCATATGAATCAATTGATTTTTCGAACTTTGTTTACATTTGAAGTACTTCCACTCACAAATTTAATAATGTATACAAATTGATGAAAATGTGCATATTATCGGCATGAGAGATAATTAAAAAATTACATTTGTGTAATTTTCAAAAACACATAAAAATAACCAAAATGAACTTTATGTCATATTAAACAGTGAAATTAGCACTATCCGTCGGTAAAGATTGAAGAAAACATTTGGAGCCATTTTTGAGAAAACCCCGTTTTAGCGTTTCTGAAAATGCGTAAGTTTGTTCTCATTTTAACAGAAAACTGTAGAGTTTTCGAGAAACTTTATTTAACATTGTTTAAACACATCAATATTAATATACCGACGTGAGAGCTAGTCAAAATAATTACTTTTGTAATTTTGAAAAAACAAAAAATGGAGCAATATGCGTTGATGTCAGCAATTAGGGTACTTTGGGACTACCTCTACTAAAAATTTCAAGAAAAAAATGTGAAGCACTTTTTGAGAAAATATTGTTTTAGTTGTTTTTTAAAATTGCAAATATTGCTCGCACTGTTGCGCGAAAAGCACTAAAGTTTTCAAAAAAATCTACATGTCTTATTGAAAGAACTACTTATGTACAACAAATTTCATTTAAAGGAAAAATCTCTCTTTAATTTTATAGTTGTAGTAAGACGCGAAAAAACAAACTTTTTCAATTTCGAAAATTCAGAGTGAACCGTCAAAATCGGACATATGCCACATTTATAAGTGTGTTTTGCTTCATTCACTCACGAAATTTAGAGGAAAAATTTGGAGCCCTTTTTGAGAAAATTTTGGAAACGTCCAAGGCGTTTCAAGTAAAGTACCTCCGAATTTTAAAGAATAGTTTAGAAAATTTCAAAGCTTCAAACTAGATCCAGATAGACAGGAGTCTCTTTGAAAAAGATCGTACATGTGGTTTAGGAGCTAGGTTTGTTCACATGCGACAGACGGACGAATGGACGTTTTCCTTCTAATTGGTTTTTCGGCATTCAGGACCCACAAAACAGGGATTCTGGCTACACCACGAGTTAGAAGATTTTTCTCTTAATTTAGCAACTGGTTTTATGAACTTTCTCGTCACCAAAGCCTGGCAATGAATTTTTTCCTCCGAAAATCCGCCGTTCTTTCGCGCAGCATTACATAACTTTCTGGATACTTCGTATATTACACCGTCTATACGTAAGTATACGAGAAAGTAAACATTATGTCCGAGTTAGAATCATTATAAGCCATAAAATACCTGAAGATTCAAAAATGTAAATAGAGGTGAAATAGTTTTATGACGTACATCGCAATAATTAATTTTTTTATCTTAACATAACAAATTAGTTTTGAATTAATGATACCTACAATATTTAGAGTGTGGTTGGAGAGCAATTTATCTAGTAATACCTGAGTTTTATGGTAATATTTCGTTGAATTAACAATTATTGTTGCAGGAAACATTAATGTTTTTTATGAAAAAAGAACGCCTCCAACCCTTAAAAATTCATTTTTTTCACACACAAAATTACGCACGAGCTATATTTTGTAGTTTTTCTGCATTAAAGTTTTAGACAAAACATTTATTCTAGTGGGGTAATTGTAAATTTTAATTCAAACCTGCAGTGCACCTAAATGTTTAGAATCCTATTAAATTTCAGAAATTTGGAAATCAGGAAAATAGTAATCGTATGTACAAAGTAAGAGACATTTTTAAAGAGAGAAATTCATGATTAAAGCATTCACACGAAGCAACCCATCATCACCCGAAAAAAGCACGAACGACGACAAAGATTAGATTATTTACTGACGTTAATTGCTTAGAAATGATGGGGTCAAGTGTGACAAATCAAAGAAACAAATTGCATTCGTTAGGAAACCAATTATTGAAATTTTGGCATCAACAGCGATGTGCTATATTCCCAAGAAGTGATCTCTGATGTACTAAATTTAAATGTGTCGGATAGGGATTATATTGTCTATGCTATCCAGACTGAGCCGCGCCTCTGTAGTGGGGGCTGACGTTTCGGCCACCGTGTTGTGCCTTCCTGCTGCCATTCGGCGACAGTACGCTCTGAGGAAGGCCACAACATGTTGGCTGGAACGTCAGCCACCCCGACAGAGACGCGGCTCCTCAGAATAGCCTGGGCAACACAAACTCCGGCCGCGAAAGCTTACGCAATCATGAGAGATAGGGTTCCATAATGAATCATAATTTACTTTCAATGACTTGTAATTTTGCGAACCGTATTATGAAATAGATATTGTAAGCTACCCACAAATCATTTTTTCTTTTCTTTTCATTTATTTTCTTCTTGTTCGGCCGTGAGGTTTTTCCAGGGCTTGAATACATGAATATTATCATGATTAGGAATGGGCATCCTTGACTTTTTGAGCTCCGCAGTTAGGATCGCTGCTCCGTTTGTTAGAAGTTTGATTTTTGGATGGACTTGGTTAGGAGTTTATTTAAAATTTACTAGATTTAATCTTAGGCTATCTATTTTACTTCATAAGAATATATATATATATGTATTATATATATATATATATATATATATATATATATATATATGAAGGGCGAAACTTGTCTTTTGGGAATTTGGATTGTATTCGGCAAGGTTGGGTACACAAAATCACATTTAACATGATTACGAACTTTATCAGTAGCGGCGTAACTTTTTACGTGGGCTCTCTCAACTACGGAAAAAAATTAGAAACAAATTAAAGAAATAAAACTCGCGTGTTCCGACGTTGTAGGAATAAAGTTTACAAATGACCAAGCAGTCTTAAAAATATCAATAATTTCCAGTGACGATGAGAAAGTAAACAAGCCTGCCCGCGCTGCAGACATCTCGCAATACAGTGCTCTGATCCCAAACTGCGCTCGGCAGCAGCGCGAAAGGACGCGAGGAGCGGTCGCTTTGCATAGAACACGCGTCTCCCACCGCTCCTTCGCCCAAGCCCCGCCCCGCCCGCCCCGCCCCGCCCGCCCCGCCCACCCGCCCCGCCCACCCGCCCCGCCTCGCCCCGCCCGCCCGCCCCGCCCGCCTCGCCCCGCCCACCCGCCCGACCCGCCCCACCCTGGCCTGCCGCCGCCCGCCCCGCCCCCCCCCCCTCCCGCCCGCCCCGCCCCCGCCCCACCCGCCCCGCCCCGCCCTCTCGCTCGCGCCCTTTCAGAGCTCAAGTGGCTGGCGTTACAAACGCGGAAGCGATGTTCCTGGCGCGAGACCGAATGAATACCAACGCTCGCGGATCGGACGCCCGGGTGTAGGACTACGGAAAGGCACCGTGTGAAGCGCTGTGCAAAGGAATGAACAACGGAAAATGTAAATTTGGAGTCAAGAGATCGAGTTGAAGACGTATTTCGAAATCGAATCTGAAAAGTGTCAACGTATTTGTTAGAGACAGAAGAAGTGGAGTTGAGATGGAGGCGATAAGCGTTAGTATATTTCTGAAGATCGGACAGAAGATTTATTACAGCGATAACATTATTAAGTAACTAGCTGAATAGTTGCGATTACAATGCAAGAAATAACTGTAGAAACGTTACAACAAAAAATTCATCATGTGCTCTACAAGGAAAATCGACAATTTCAAATTTTCCATATCGTTCATACGTGTTTTGCAAGGTTAATCTTTTTATTAGGTTTTACAAGTTTATGGGAATGTAATTGAAATCCCTATACAGTATATGAGTAACTCCCGAGTGTGCGGATGTTCAGATGTGCGGTTCCGTCACTCACGGCCAGACCACTTCCCGTGCACCAATCAGACTTACGAGGTGTCATTCGACGCGTCACATACTCATGATGGAAAAATGATAATTTGTTTTCGGATACGGCCAGAAGATTCAAAGAAATGTCCAAAAACCTACTTTTGTGTGTTTTAGCGCTGCGATTGATCAAGAAGAGAAGGAAGCTGTGGAGTTAACGAAGCGGAAGCTCGGAACGAAGTGAAAAGCGATAGATTTCGTGTATTCTCAGCGTGAGCTGCATCTGGAAAGGGAACAAGAGCCAGCGCAACGTTTCCTTGCGGATATTCCTCAAATATACACAGGATGAGTCACGTTACTTTCGCATCTCCTGTAATTTTTGAACCATTGAACTTATTGCAATGCCTTTTCCACGAAAGCGCATGAAGGAATGGGGTAATTGAAGTATTCGTTTCAAATCTAGCACTTGTATTTTAGGAGATATTGAGGTAACTTTTGTGTTTTGGAAATGGAACTACAAATATTTTTTTTGTCTATCATGACGAGCGTATAAAGACGAATCCAATGATACATATTATCATATGTTAGATAAGCATTTTGAGTAATTTTGATTTTTGGACGGTGTTTAACGTATATTGTGTCGGGCTTACAATATCAGGTATATACGAGACAATAAAGAGTCAAATTTCCTCAACAAAACGCTTATCTAACATATGAAAAATATAATTAGTTTCATTTTAAAAACATATACTTCAATATCTCAAAAAAATACAAATGCTAAAATAGAAATGCATACGTGTATCAATTATTCCCATACCCCCATGCACATCTGTGAAAATTGCATTGTAGTAACTTCAACCGTTCAGAAACTGTAGAAGGTGGTAAAGCAGCAGGAGCTACAGGAGGTGCAGCTGCAGGCGGTGAAACTGCAGTAGTATATATCCTAATAGTAGAACCGAAACTTCAAAGTTATTGCAATGCAATTTTCTTGGAAGTGCATGAATAAATTGGACTTATTGATACATGTATTCATTTGTGTCTCATCATTTTTATTTTACGAGATATTGAGGTAATTTGTTTTAATGAAACTATACATTTTATTGTATTATGACCAACGTAAAAAGCTGACGAACATATTGTAATTTGTTAGATAAGCGTTCGTTTTGCTCAGCTTCCCTTTCCCGAGCGCTGTTAGCAAGCGGAGCGCTGCATGACCTTGGTGGCGGAGTGTTTCATTCCAAATTTCCGTTAAACACGAGTCCCAAAAAAACAAAATTACTAAAAAAGTGCTTATTTAACATATGATAGATATCAAAAAGTCATTAAAAATAATGCAAATCATAAAATCTATTAGAAACTATCAAAAAGTGCGACAATTGTTTTCCTCTTGTTTTTAAATTTAGCCTCAACGTGTAGTTTTCAATGATGTACCTCTCAAGGCCAAACGTTAGCCGTGTGACTTTGACGATCAAAATCTACTCTCCACGTCTTTTATTTGTGCCAGTCGCTCCCTCGTGACTTCAAAGATGCCCACCGCTGACAGGCAAAGTTTTGAGAAAATTTTGAAAATGTCTGGGGGGCTTTATGCAAAGTACCCATAAAAATTCATAAATGTTTCTCAAAATCGCAGAGCATCGGCTCAAAAACGACAGGTGTTCCTTGAATTTGGAAACAATCCCACGCATGGTTGAGGCCCTAGGTTTGTTCACACACAGGAGACAGACGGACAGACGGAGGGACGTTTTCACGTCAATTGACTTTTCAGTATCAAGGACCCACAAATCAGGGATTCTGTCTACACCACGTGTTAGAGAATATTTTTTTCTTAATTTAGCAACTGGATTTATCCAATTTTTCGTTATCAGGAGCCGGGAATAAATTTTTTTCTGCCGAAAACGCCTTTTTATCGCCAGCATTACATAACTTTCTCTATACTACGTATATTACTCCGAATATACGTACGTATACCAGGAAGACAAAAGTCACTATTGCAGTCTTCATTGAATATCAAAGGAAGTAGATTACATTCACTTCTGTTTTGAGAGTTCCGATCGTGAGCTAAACATTTTAATGAATACCTCTCTGTATTGATGGAGAAACAAAATATATAGACAGCCACCTACTAAAAGCGATTACTTGCTGTGCAAACTGAGTGTGCTAAAAGTGTTCATCACTATTGCTAAAAGTGATAAAAAATGCCCAATAAAACTGTGAATGCAACAAAGAAAAAAAATATTTTCTTCTGATTACGTCAATTACTATTGACCTTAATGCAACATAGTATCCAGTTAAGTGATTTGTATATTTGAATTAAGTTAGAATTAAAGCCAGTAACGCAGTATAAACAATAGTGTATGACACTCGCGGTCAAAGTGATTTTACTTTGCTTGTTTACACCATTCGGCTTCGACCTGTGGCAATCTTTTCTACTCGCAATCTAAAATGTCACTTTAGCCGCTTGTCTTATTAACAACCTTATCACCTCATAAGTCTCACTAAGAATCTAATGAGAAAAATGAGAAACTGTTGAGGCATGCACGCCCACTTTCAGCACTAGGGTGTTTTAACTAATACCTCATGAATGTATTGCATCTTTCATTTAAAGCGGAGGGACATCTTTAACACGTCCGTACTGTCACCCTACTATGCTTCAAGTAATTTCTAGCTGCTTCCTGTCACATTATCCTACCTTCTCAATTGCATTCCAACGGCTGCACCCCAGTCACTCTCATCTTTTGTCTCTTTCTTCCTCTCTCTGCGTGTGTTACATTCATGCTCCGCTCGCCCCTTCGCAGCTCCATGTGCCACGCGGTGCCCCTCCGCCCCTCGCGGCGCCAGCGACCCCTGATCCTCCTTCGCAGGGTTTCCCAGGAATCCCTTATTGAATGCGAGGGACGGGTGACAAAAATGGCGGCCGTGTCACAGGGTAATTACATCGTCGCGATTTTAAGCGCCCAAGTCATTAGTCGCGCCATTACAATGATCGATCACAAAGCGATTTTAATGTAATTATCGGCGCGGCAGGCAACTGGAGAGGACAGTCGCATAGAGGGAAGAGAAAGAGGGCGGGGGCGGGGCCGGGAGTGGGGGACGGGGCAGCGATGCTCGCGACCTCTGGCCTCTGCGTGCGGCGGCTTGCCGGCCCATGATGCCCCGCGCGCCTACTCACCCCCCACCCCCGCCCGTCGCAATGCGCGGCATGCGGCGCCGTTCTCCAAACCAGGCAAATTTATGGGCAAAATGGCGGTGTGATAATCTGCACTTGGTATGTAGTATAAATTTGTTGGATCCGATTGCCTTGATCCGTACGTACTTAAAAGTACATTTGCCGGTTGCAACGAATGTGTGGAGCCTCTAGCTGATATAAGTTCACTGCTAATGAAATGATGCAAATGTTTAAACATTTGTTGAATGGTTCAAAAGGCTCATACTTTCTCGGTTGAGCAAATAAAAATTACATTAAAGCTTGTACTCTATGTTTGCATATACAAGTATTGTTCACGTAAATTTTTTTATTTAATATTGTAATGTACGAGACATGGGATGTAAAATTAGAAAAGTAAGATGTTGTAATTTATTTTTCCTACACATCATTGAATATAAGTGTAACATATGTCACTTTAAGGAGAGTCAGATATCTAAAGAAAAATAGTATACCTATCTGAAATGTGAAGTTTCAATCTTCCATTTTACTAAAAACCAACATGTTACCTGCATTTTTGATCCATTTTTTATTAAGATAACGAGAATAATTATTGGGTTTCCCAGAAATTTCTGTACCAAAACAATAGAGCAGATGTTTGTTCTCGTAACTTGTAAATAAATCTAATTTTCATTATTTTTAGTGAAGTATTTTAATTTTTTTTTTTAAAAAAAAATTTTTTTCGTAAAGCTGTAAAATATTTATTATTAACAGCGAAGACTATTTCGTAAAGATAAAATATTTTTTTCTTATAATTCATCCTCAGATGTGTTCATTATACAAAAGTAAAGATAAAAGTTACACATACATGTAAATCAATTCTCGGAATCTCTGTAAGTAATTAATAAGTAAGCTGGATTTAATTAAATGAAAATCTTTGCTGCCTGCAATCAGCATTCTGCCTTTAGGTAAATTTAAAAATACAAATCAAAGATACTACATATTGTGATAGGTAATCATCAGTGATGCGAATTCACTCCATTGAATACATACTGTAATCAATGCTTCAGATGTGAGATTTCAATACGAGCCTGTAGTACTGCTGCTTCGCAGGTTGGTTACATACCGGCAGCTCTAATTCACAGCGGTAACCTAGTCGAATAACACGCGCGAACACATGTGTGAGGCAGTTCTAGTCCCTAGGACATTCACCGTGGCTTGGCCCTCCCCTGCTCCTTCCCTCCCAACGCCTCCCCGAACACTGTGGCGCAGCGCTAAGCAACTTGGCTGATCAGGCGAGGGACAGACGCTGGCCCCAGAGCGTGGCCATGGGGGCGGACGAGAGTGGGAGCGAGATGGCGCGGGAGAACACAGAAATGATTGGACGAATGTACGCCTGCCACAGGGTGCACAGAGTGCAGGCGAGAGCATGGGAGAGGAGGAGCGGGCGAGAGCGCGGGAGAGGGTGGGGAGGGCGAGGGGTCGTTAGAGTGAAGGTGATGGTGAAGCTGAGTGTGAGAGCGTTGGCGAGAGGGGATGTAGGACGGTGAGGGCAATGTAAGGGCAAGGGAATAAGTCAAAGAGTAAGGGCAGGGGAGGGGCAAGAGGGGAGAGAGACAAGAGGCAGGGTGACAAGGGGAAGGGACAAGGGGAAGGGCAAGGGGGACAGGGGACAAGGGGACATGGGGACAAGGGGCAGGGGACAAGGGGACAGTGGGAGGGAGGTACAAAGGGGGACAATGGAGGAGAGACAATGTGGGAGGGACAAAGGGGACAAGGGGGAGGGACAAGGGGAGAGACAAGAGAGGAGGGACAAGAGGGAGGGACAAGAGGGAGGGACAAGAGGGAGGGACAGAGGGGAGGGACAAGAGGGGAGGAAAGAGGGGAGGAAAGAGGGGAGGAAAGAGGGGAGGGACAAGAGGGGAGGGACAAGAGGGAGGGACATGAGGGGAGGGACATGAGGGAGGGACAAGAGGGGAGGGACAAGAGGGGAGGATAAGGAGGAGGGGCAAGAGGGGAGGGGCAAGAGAGAAGTGGCGAGGGAGGAGGGGCAAGCGAGGAGCGAGCAAGCGTGGAGGCGCAAGAGTGGAGGGGCAAGAGAGGAGGGATAAGAAAGTGAAGGTGGGAGTGAGAGTGAGTGGGAGATGGAGTGAGGGCGAGGGCTAGGGTGCGGGAGCTGAGTGGGCAGGGACGGCGAAGTGATCGTGGGCGCGGCGACGGTCTCGGAGGGTGCGGGAGGGGCGCAGACAGGGCAGGGAGGGGCGTCCCCGCGCACCCCATTACCCCCAATCAATATTGTATAATATGCGCGTGTTGGCTCGCGCAGCGACCGGGCACCCGCCGCCCCGCTCAAGGCGCGCACGTCGACCCTTCGCAGGTCGCAATTCCACTCCCCAGGGCTGCCATCCGGAAAGGTCCTCGAAAATTCGACCCCTACAATCCGGATCAATCATTTGTTCATGACGAAATGATTGACTGATTGTTAGTGATTCCGAGCGCGTCAACTAACGTGGACATTATTCCCGTAAGAGTAGTGCATGTTTTCTTCGGCAGGTGGCGGTAATCACCCACTGGATGGCGACATCCGGCGCCGACCTACCGTCGACTAGCGTGTTTTCCCCAACCAGATATCTCCCATCAGCTAGGCACCGCCCCAGCCGGGACAAGTTTTACGTCCCCGACCGGTTTCCCGACACGTGTGGTAGTGTAGTGCATGTTAGTGTAAGAGATGATGAAACGAGCGCTAATACAGGCGTTAACAGTAAGACTTTATTCCAGGACATTGTTGCTGCCCCTGCAGCGACTCTAACCCGGAGATTCTACGGTTTGCGCCCTGACAGTGTTAGATTTTCGAGACCAACTGCATAGCTAAGTCAAATTTCGCGGCTGCTTCGAGATCATTGGGGTGCCAGGTGCCCTAATCGGTAGTTTTCCGAGGGTTATCCGATCATTACAGGCGGATTCCGGAGCAGTAACTGAAGAAACGAGCCACAGACTTCTCTTTTCTCTTCCTTGAGCTGTCGTCTCCTCTTACACACATTTGCATATTCTCCCCAATCGCACCAAGAGATCACTCGTGATCCTAGAGCCCTTTCGGGCTAGGTCGGGCGGTGCTGGGGGACATGCCTCAAGGAGGGAATACACCAAAAGCCGACGAGAAGGTCGACGGCAGATCATCCGGCAAGGGAGGAACATCGCCACCTCCCAAGTTACAACACTCACTACACTAACGGGACTAATGAACGCAGCAGTAGACATACATGGAAACATGAATCAATGAAACAAAGAAGTAACTCGCGATTGCAAATGTGAGAACCGGATCAGGGTAAGTTGACGATGTGACTTCATTCGATTATATTTTCTTTCGAAACCAACGAAAGAAACATGTATTAATACAAAATTGTTGGTTCTTTAATATTGATAGTAACAAAACCAATTTGAAACTAAATTAAATTTGTCAGATTTTTCGTACATTATTTTCATATTTCACATTTATTGGTCTTAAAATATATTAATTCATAAACATCATTAACTTAATTAAGATTCAAAAATGTAGAGGTATTTCAAAATAAAGGTTACAACCTTTCAGGGCATGTAACATGCCAGAGATGTCGAAGATGATCAGCTTTTCTATTGAATGTATAGCGAATAATCTTCTGTAAAGAAGTTAGAATGTGCAATTTTCAACATCGCGCCCTTTATTGATAGATAACTCATCCTGTAGGGAAAAGAGGGGCATGTTGTGACACAAAAATTAAAATGTCGATTACTCTATAAATAATTACGATTTTTTTCTTGCTCTTACGTTATAAATGTATCACAATTATTAACTATTTCATTGAAAATTAAATGTTTTGTTGCTTTCATAATTTGTGAAAATGTCTCAATTGCCCGGCTCGTGGGTGGGTGGGGAGGGGGAGTTGCGAAAAGAGGATAGGTGGGGAAGGTTTCTACCTCACAAGCTGTCTCAACCTGGCCCGCTGTGGAAATTTACAGAATTATGAGACATTCTGTAAGACGCTTCTATCTGAATTTATAGTAGCTTATGAAACCTCTATAGGAAAATACACACTTGAATTTTTATTCTGTTTGTAACCACATAAATTTGAAGTCGCTAATCTCATTTTTGTAGTAATATAGAATTTATCGTTACTACGATCATACTGATTCAACTTCACTTTTCATAATCGTATTCCATTTCACGTTTAATAATCTTCCGAATTATCGCATTCCCAACCGAACTGTTATATCGAAAGATTTCGTTACTTGAATAAAATTATTACAATAGCGAGGTTTGAAGGCATCTTAAAAGATGCCTATCTCCTACATCTTTACCATGCATTAAGTCTATCTTACAAAACCCAAGCTCGCATCTGGGATTACAGTAGGGCTGAATTTATCTGTGACTGCAGTTGACATTTCCAAATTGAACAGTACATTGAGCTGTTACTTAGTTTTTCATATAGGCATTTTTCAGACGAACCCTATTGTCTGATGAAAACGTTTCTTTGTAAACAATATTGACCAACAATCTGTTCATTTACAATCGATGGGAGAATTCTAAAAGTTTTTTTACAATTAAAATGATTGTAATGAATTTGTAAAATTTATGATTTTCATCATCCCCTCCATCCATCTAATTACTATTGACGTAAAATGGAAGTGAAAACTATATTTTGTAAAAAAGTCAATTGCATCGTTTGATTATTTACCTGTAGAGTAAGCTATTGTGAACAATGATTCATCTTCCAAAGCGTTATCTTAATCTTTCCAGCTTCGGAATGATCTGATGATGTACAAGAATAACTCATCAAATAATTACTTCTCACTAAAACATAATGATAATCAATCTGAATCGAAACTCACATTTGAAAAATTGATCACCTTAGTTGACGTTCAGGGTAAAAGCGGGTTCAGACTTCCAGCTGTGTTAAACTTGCTCACATGAAGTGGACCAGAAGTACACTGCTGATCATTACCTGGCAACGGATTTCAATCGTCGCTCTATAATAGACTAGCAGAGTTGCGCCCCACCGCCGTCTTTCTCATCCGCCAGCGCTGCTCAATGGTGTTTCGTGTCTCAATCCTTCGTCCTCGCTCCGCCTCCTAGCTCAGGGTTAATTCCATCCCGTCTGCATTCCGGCTGCCCGCTCGTCCTGTCCTCGGCCACATGGCAACCTCTGCAACAATGAAGCCCAGGAGGATATGCAAATGCATTACCCAAAGCGCCATCTAGTGGAGAGTTACAACTCAGTGAACATCATAAGAACCTTTTCCATGAAAACACGTAGATGCGCCAACTCACATGGAGATCACCCACACAGTGCCGGAGTTTATCGATCTCAAACAACTGTGAGGTTATTCTATGTCAACATTATAATACAATAAGGCAATGAATGCACGAAAAACAATGTACAAAATACTTCCAAAAATAATACAAGAAATGAATTCCATAGACCAGTCTCATAGATCCCGTAGGAAATAATATTTTAGCCATGAAGTTTGTACAGTTCGTTTTTCTGTATACCACGTAGCAGTCATACTCTGTGAATTATCCAATTCAAACTATTACGGGGTTGTTTATTTTTAATATTACCGATATTTCTTAATTCATTGTATTTTTTATATAATTTTTGGGGAGATTTATAGCACGTATTGCTTTTAGATTTAAAAAGTTGGATTGCGGTGCGATTGTTTCAATTTTGAAAGCTTGCGAAAGCGTGATGCATGTATTATTAATTTTTACCTTATTGCCGACCAATTATAAAGAGATTTCTGAAATTAATCATCTAGCTTTTAGCTAGGCAAGAGAAACCCAGACAAAAAAGATGAACTTCTCGTAATGTTCTTTCCATTATTTCAAGCCAATGAATATATCTGAGATGGGCAATTCTACTCCCTTACTGCAGATGGAATATTTATGATTAATGAAGTTTAAAAAATTATTAGAAGTAGCCGAGGAATGTCCAAAAGCTTGAGTCGATATTTCAAAAGGGTCTCAAAGAAATCCTGTAACTTAAATCCTTCAATAGAATCATCCGAGTAGTTAATTTGTGAAGATAAGTGATTTGGACTAAATACGGTAAAAGAGAGTTTGGCTTTCATCGTTGAAAAAGCAGTAGTGTAAATATGCAATCAATATGTTCATCAAATTCTTCAGCATGCTGTCAGCTTCAGCATTGCCGTTTTATAACCTGTGTATCTTTTTTCTCTATTTACTAACAAAATATGTCAGAATCAAGTTACAAGTAATTCAATAGTTAAAACAGAGTTTTCTCTAATCGCTTTTTGCATATGCATTTTAGCATATTCATTTAGATTAAACGTTTGAAGATCTCTCTCTCTCTCTCTCTGAAGGAGCTAATAATTTATTTTTCCTTCATGCAGTACCAATGCTCTTTTTACCTTCATACGGTATTTATGTTCCCAGTGATTTCATTTGTTTCATTTACTTTTATTATTTCTTTATTTTTTTCGGAGGAATTCCTAAATTGGATAAAAGCAAACACTTCTCAATAGTTAAGAAGCTCATTTGCTGCCATTGGCAACTATTTTGTTTGTAAATTAAATTAATATCTTAATGTTAGTACCTGTTAGATCTTTAATTTAGTATTAGTATCTATTTCATTGTTGAATGATTTCTCTTGATTTTGTTTTATTTGCTCAACGTTCCATCGATGGTCCCGAAGCTGTTTGGCAATGGCGATCCTCCTACTGGGAGTGGCATACGCTCCTTTGGCCAACGAATGCACACGCCGGGTCCCTGGCTTTCATCCCCTTGCCACCCCAGCTTCCTCCTCTTCAGCCGGCCTGCTGGTTCCGAATAGGAGCCCACTCCACCCCACAACCAGGCGGGAATTGCTTCAGAAATTAGTTTAGAAATCTCTCTCGAGTTCTGGGAAGGATCTAGTATTTATAAACGCGTTCATAGCTCTCTTTCCAAATTGCTAAACGCTCTCTAAATGCATTCCGCCCAGTACTTCTAATGAACCCTTTCTGAAATTACGGCATTTGCGCGGGTTTACGTACTGGTCGTCCGCACGTGCTTATTTTATAATCCAAAAGCTCTTTTAATGTAAAATAAATGCTTCATAAAAGCGAAAGATAATTATTATTCAATGAAAAATAACGGTAGTATAATATTTTTAACAATTATTATATCAGGTTTTGTAAGAGTTATAAAAAATTTTTAAAAACATTAATTAAAAAAAAACATATTGTTTTTGCAAGGTTTAAAATTTATTAGGGATCAAGTGATGTAAACAAACGTATTCATACTACCAAGCAAAAGGATAGTAACAGTTTTGATTCTTGGACGCGATGTTGTGGTTTGAACCTTAGGTTGAAAATTGAAGTTTGAACTTTTTGTAGTATTTTTACAAGACAATCTTGGAAATTTGAAATAGATAAAGAAATTGTGTATTGGAAGACGTAGTCAAATCTTATGAAAGAAGAGGCGATATTCACAAAAAGAGTGCCAATATTCTTGACATATAGCATTTCAATTAACAAATACACTTACACTTTATATTGTTTAGTAATTTTACATTCTTTCAATATTAATTACCGCAATATTGTATAGGACAATTCCTCGGAGCTTTAATGTTGTATAAACATGTTTTCACATATGTTTCATAGAATGTAATATATAGTGTTGCAACTCTACGAGTTCCTTCAACTCTAAAATCATCTCCACAATGTCTCTGAAGTTCTTCCACAAGCCTTTTTTCGTTTCCAATAGTTATAAAAGTTTTCGTACCCAAATAGTTATAAAAGTTTTCGATTGCAAAATCAGTGTAGTCTTTAAAAGTTTGTCAACAAAACTTCATTTATAAAGCGCAACTCAACAACGATCTGTAGTTCCACATTCCCTCAAATACAGTCTGAAACTTTTTTAAAATTTAAAATTCGTTGACTTTAACAATCTTACACATTTTAAATTTTTTTTAATTTTTAAAAAACAAATCTTACTTCCACAATCCATTTGTTTCAAAAGAATGTTTCTACATTTCTGCACAATTTCTACCTACCCTGCCACTGCCTCCTCCTGCCCCCTGCCCTGCCTGCCACCTGCCTCCTGCCTGCCTGCCTCCCTACCTCCCTGCCTGCCTCTCCTGCCCTCCTGCCTACCCTCCCTGCCTGCCCCTACCCTCCTGCCACCTCACCTGCCCTGCCTGCCTCCTGCCCTGCCACCTGCCCCTACCCCTCCTGCCCACTCCTGCCCTCCTGCCCATCCTGCCCTGCCACCCTCCTGCCCCACCTGCCACCCCTGCCTGCCTCCCCTGCCTCCTGCCTGCCTGCCCACCTGCCTCCTCCTCCTGCCCTGCCTGCCCTGCCTGCCTCCTGCCTCCCTGCCCCCCCTGCCCTGCCTCCTCACTCCACCTCCTCCCTGCCTCCACCCTACCTCCTCACTACCCTACCCTACCTACCCTACCTACCCTACGCTCTCGGAAAGTCACATTTTCATTTAACGCCTACTACTTGTCTTCAGTCGTATTCCAATACTTCTATCTTGTGGACCTCGCCGCTTCGCGCTTCCCTACTCGCCAATCACATTCGCCGAATCCAGCTGCGACGTCGCTGCGCCGCTTGCTCTCGGGGCCGGTGGAGCGGCCTCAACGGGTGGCTGGCTCCGAATGGGACCTTCCCCCTGCGCCGCCGCTGCACTGGACGGCGCGGCGCGGCGGGGCAGCCGGGCCTCGCCTGGGCGGCCGACGCCCACTCGACGGCGAACGAGCGGAGAGGAAGGTTGGGGCCGTGGAGAGCCCAGGCGCGAGTTCCGTTCTACCGAGGAGAAGCCTTGAGGGGCTCTCCGGTTTAAACGAATGCTCGTTTAGAATTTGAGGTTTTAGACTGTCATTACAATTACGTTCGACATTTACTTTTCCGTGTTTTTTAGACAGTCAAAACATAGAGATCGTTTTTAAGTACACAAATATTAAACTATTTTCGTTACTGTTTTTCTCATAACCACATGAAGTCAGTACAACGTTTCGGAGATTCTATTCTCCATCTTCAGGTCATCAATTTCATAATAAAAGGATTATTTTGTGAAACCAACAGTGAAATACATAAAAAATTAATTGCTACAATTAAAATTAAATTCTTAAATTCCATAAAATACTTTAAAAAAAAAAATTAGCATTCCGAAAAAATTTGTATATATCGTTAGATCCGCAAAAAAACGTCATTTCAGAGGTTTTAAGAAGACTGACGAGAAGAACATGGATGGAGAAAGTGAGAGAGGTATAGGTGAAGGAGCGTAGCCATGGGAGGGGTGGAGGGGAAAGTGAGGTAGTGTACGTAATATTGAAGTTATGTCCTATTTCAGAAGTTCTTATTCTTTAATTTTAGATAAAATACTGTCATATTAATTTGTAAACTGTTGTATTCTAGCATAGTGTTCATTACTTTACGTATTTTCATGTTCAGAGTTTCCGTTATGATTCTTTCTCGAATTAATTTTCGGTTTTCAATGTAAGAGGATTATCAAAATTATTTTATGATTTTGGCTTATTCTATGTTTTGATAGAGAATTTTCAGAAGAAACATTAAAATATGGAAAATCGTTAAGCCCAACGGTAGCAGAATTTTGACCCTAGCTACAAGGCTAGGTTGGATTCAACCAGCTGGAAAATAATTCTTTTTTATTTTTTAATTAAATGTTTTTTTACAGAGCATACATAGTTCAGTACATGATACACTTTACATATGTATTGATGGCTTACATTCTAATTTACCTAAAATTAAACTACAAACTAATTTGGGTGAGAAAATCTTCTCCAGACACCTCTAACAACAATCTATTTTAGAAAATTTGACTAGGAATGCTTGGAATGGATAGCTATTTTTTATTCTGGTTCTACGTGGAGTTTTTCGGAGTCTGAAGTTGTCTAGGTGTGGTGTGAGGGAGCTGTGAATTTGTGACAAACCAAGGAGAATTAGTGATATTTCCAAGAAAATTGTTTTGGACTATTTGGAGCTTGTTTGGGTTTTGTTTTGCGGCGGAGATCCAAACTGGAGGAGCAGTGGTCTAATGATAGTTTTGTAGATGGTTAAGGCGGTTGGGAGTGGATGATGTGAATATCGATTAATGAGGGGTTTTAGTTGGTGTATCTTATATTTTGCTTGATGTACTTTACTGTTAATATGTTGTTCCAGTTCAGTTTACTATCCATGTTTAGACCAAGATATTTCACGGTACTATTCCGAGGGAGCCAGTTAATGGGTTGATTATTTATTGTGAGAGGTGCTGGAGGTGTTTATGGTCTTAAAGTAAATATTTTAATAATTGTTTTGTGGGATTCAATTTGATTTTTAAATATGCTGCCCAACGGTCCATGAGATTGAGGTACAAGTGAAGAGAACTTCTGATAGTAACGAATCTCCGGCTAGGAAAATTGGGCCGTTTGAATATTGCCTAATTTCGAGAGGTCAGATTTATATAAATTCAAAAGTGTAGGGGATAGTGGTTATGATCCCTGTGGTACGCCTGCACTTACTGGTCTTGGATTTAAGTGAAAAAAATAATTCTAATAGCTGACTGCTCTGCTCAATAACTTTCCGTGGCTTCTTCTATTAACCCCAGACAAATTTTAATGCAATACCCCAATAAAGGCCTGCAGACCTGCGCAATCTTATTTTCCTAATTTGCTTCCTTCTCTCATTTTACACACACATATATAAAGTACACTTACGAAAACTACATCAGAGCTGCTAAAATCCAAGATTTTGGGCCAAAGTGCCCAAGGACCGCTGCACTGACCCAAGAACCACTTCTCTTTCACTATTCTACACTCCTTCATTTCCCTTATCCCCGTTTTAAAATTGGGAGAAGTGGCTCCCAACCTCTGCTCTCAGGCTGACTCGCCAAGCAGCGCTACGGGTAGAGGTGGCTCAGAGCATCAACTGATATCACTGCAGTGTCTCTGAACGGATTCCAGTCCCGACAGGGCGTATCAAATAACCCAAATAAAATTGAGATAAATAATTTTTTCTAATTGTTTTTGCAGGATTACGCGTATAAAATTTTCACTTGATTTTGAAGTTTGGAGCATTATCTAGAACAATTTTGTAACTTACTTGCAGCAATCTTCACGAAATGTAGAACACTTTTAAAACAATTATTTCTGTTAGGTGTGAATGTTATTTGTAAGTTCATTGTTGAGTTGGGAATTCTTTCCTCACAGTATGGCCACAGGTGAAGTTTGGTGTCCGTGCTACAGTAATGTCACTGTGTAACAAGTATATTTCACATTTCATGATAACACAATGGCCAGAGAACAAAAGAGGATTTCAATCGGAAAACAATACCCCTTTTGTGTTTGTATTGCATCGTTTATTAAATTGATTACTCCAGTCACAGAACGAGAAATTATCATTCACAACCTTTGTGTTGCCCTAAAAATGAACATCAATATCTTCTCCATCCTTCCAGGCATATAATATTTATCATCATCCATAATTGCTCTCACTTTTTGAATATTTTTATGCATAAAAACAAATAACTTTTAGTGTTATGCAGTATCATAAAATATTGCTTGATTCTTCGTTAGCAGCCATTCACCCCAATTAACATTTAATATATTTTTATTTGGTTCATTTCTGATTTTGAATGTAATCTTTTATTAACTGGAACGTACAATAACTAGGGTACCCGTGCGAGAACTCACGTATGTTAATCTCCACCCTCTTCTCTATCCTTCTATTTCCTTATTAAGAGAGAAAGTTGTTAATGGAACGTATTTATTTGTTTAAAAAATTTATAAAGATAACTGCCAATGTATTTATAGAATATAAATTAAAAATAACAAACAATAAAACTGATGTTTGAAACAAACTTTGAATAAATAATTATTCAATATTATCGTCAAATCTTTTTGAACAATTACATCAACTGCTTAATAACAGAATTTGAAGTAATTCGTCAACCATTCATGACAGATTTTGCTTTGCTTGATAGTAAAAAATATAGAATAATTTTTACTCTCAGAAAGCTACGAAAAAGGTCATGTGAAAACACACGATCGGGCAAGTACAACCTTGCTCTTTGGAATATTATTTAACTTTATTACCAAACGGAGAAGTACCCCCGTCTTATTCAATGGCCTCGAATATTAGTATTTAGTTTAATTTCCGATTCAGTTGCAGATTCTGTCACGTCTTTGAACACGTGGTAGTATGAAGCGCCAGATTAACAAAATGTTATGGACCAAGAATAGAATGTTTGTGACCAAGAAGTTCGTCCTACAGATTATGGTGCGGACAACGTGTCTTTAAAACCACTGGCCCAAAATTACGTATTTTTAGCCCCTGAAATGCTTCGTGAAGGAGTTATTTAACTAAATAGATTTTAACAAAGCTGCCCGAGTGTTGCGGATTGCGTTTGACGTGAATATTTAGATGCGTTTATTTCATCAAATCCTTCATATTTTAAAGCAAAGTGCAATTCGCCATGTCTCCGTGAAACTCTTTCTTTACGACTCATTTACAAAGATTGATTGCGTGTGAGAGTCACAAAACTCAGCTATTCTGCTGAAAAATATATAAGGGAATTATAGAATGTACTACTAGAATAGTTTCCTGGTTTTTTAATTAAGAATTTTGAAATTACTAAAATCTAGATATAAATGATTTCCCCGCTTTTTCAATATCGCCATGGCTAAGCACGCTGATTGAACTTTAACCAAATCACTGCCGATAACGAAAATATGGCGCAGGTAAAACACAAAGCAATCCTAGCCAATATTTTTATTTCTTCTTTTTGACGAAGAACATCAAAAGATGTAAGAGCTCTCTTTCCATTACATTTTGACAGTTTCTAAGCTCTCTGCTATTGCCCTTCACAGTTTTTCTGGGACTTTCTTCCTTCTCTCTTTTGAATTTACGCGCGGATCACCCTAGCAATTCCGTGGAGATGGCTTCTTTCTTGAGTCACGATCGTTCCAAAGTACTCTGTTTCCTGACTTTTGTTCATAACATAAGGACTTGCAGTGAATTTCACTTTTATCAAAAATAAGTGCACCCAGTCTTCAATGAAATAATTGAAGTAGAATAAACAAGGTAAAACAATTATTTCTCTTAAAGGACTTATGTTAAGTCTTTAAAATCAATCCCAGCAGAAAAAATAAACAATATTGTAACGAAATGTAGGTCTAAGCTTTCATCAAATTCTATTTTTAATTCGTGTTTTCAAAAATATTAATTTCCTCTCTTGAACTGTCTTGTCAATGAATGTACAATGAATGTCAATGAATATTTACTTTAATAAGCAGAGTTCGAAATTTGAGGGGTGAGCAATAAAAACAGACAAATATATTTTGAGTAAGAATAATATGAAAGTTTTATGTCTAGTAGATAGATATTGTGTTGTATCATTCCAAGTCAATGAGTAATATAGGTCATATTATAAACTTTTCACAGAAACAAGAATATCATTACATACCTTCGTGTGCTGCGTCAGAACGAAATTCTGTCGATGAATAGCAGAGATCAACTTTTTCCTCAGGGTATCGTGAAAATGAAACATTGAATTATGTGGACCTTTTGGATTGTAGTTCCTTCTTAAATTGCGTATTATCCGTACACGTTTTCATGAGCCCTTATTTCACTAGATGCGAGAGGAGTAATGAAGTTGATGATCTTGGCAACGGGACTACTACATCAATTCTGAAGATACTTTTTCAATGGAAAGTAGTTTTCATAATACTGGAGCGAACATGTTTGGTCGTCAGATTTTGTCAACAACACTCGTTGCTATTATTTATGCGTAATTCAACTAATGTTAGTAAGGGAGTGGAGGTAGGTATTCCGGGGCTTAAGGTAACGTGCGGGTATAATACACAACCCTTGCAGAAACGGGAAGTGAACGGCTGAACTACCGCATCTTCATCACTAGCTTCTGCGACTGCGAATCTGGATTAAAGATGATGCAAATAATCCTCGTCAGTCGGCGCAAACTACGGTGTTCACAGAGAGCATAAGTACTTGTGTAAGATAGGGGAATTCTAAGTCTTCTAAGCGTGACGTCACATAGATGTGCCAAGGCCTTATATAGGTGCCTAGTGCCAAGGCCTTATATAGGTGACATTGAGCAGTAGCGATACGCGCCAAACCAGCAAAAATGTAGTAGCATGTGTAATATTATCTCATTCTGTACATTACGGTACGGGAAATGACTTTTGAAGCCTCTGGTCTCAAAATTCCAGGTTTTAAGCCCTTTTTTAAATTTAAAGGTTTTTTAATTTCTTTATTTTTGCACTTTATTAACTCTAATTTTGTAATTTTATAATATTTAAAGAAGAAAGATTTGTAATTATAGTACACCTAAAAATGCGGTTAATTCGGTCGCAAAACATCGTGGTTATAAGATAATAAACTGATATAACCTAAAAATGATTTGTATTGTTTGTCATTAATATGTGAAGGACACCACAGTATAAATTATATGAACAATATTAATGGGGATGAATGATTCTAAGAAATAATTGAAATAGATAATTTATACTTTTACATGAGTAGTTTGATACTTATTGGTTAATATTGTTTGCGTTGAAGCATGAGATTTATTAGTTAGAGTGCCTTTTGTTTCGCTTAGATTTGTTTTGTTGATATTAAATTTTTTCAATATGTTTTAATATTAATTTGTCACTAGTACCCCCAATACAGTTTACATAAATTGTTACATATGATACAACTATAGATTTAGCTTTTGATAATCAAATGTTGTAGTGAACTGGCTATACATGTTTGACATTAGTTGGTTCAGAGTTTTGGATGGATTTGATCGTGTACTTCTAGCTCTGGGAGCGAGAGTTGAAGGTTAGCTGCAAGAAGACGGGCGATGTGACGTAACGGGGAGGAGCGAGAGAACCCCGTGTGCTGTCGGCAAAATTTTAGAGCGAGGAGGCAAGATGGCGGCACCTCGCAATAAGACACGATGCTTCAATAAGATACCAATATTAGTTCGCCTTGTTCAATTTGGTATAGTGTCTGTTGGATGTGAGTTCCGGGAATGCTACCGTTCGTTCACGACTGCTCTGATTGGCAATGATGCCGTGTGTTGCAAGCAATATAAGTTTTACTCGTAAGTGCACAAATTAGTAATAGTTTTGAACTACCGCTTGTTGCGGACAAAGTGATAACTTTCACTTGTGAATACGCTAATTTGCAATGGTTCTGAGCTGCCGCTTGTCGCAGGCAACGTGATTTGAATAAAGTTTTTGTCGCAAAAACACGACCGCGTGAGCTCGCCATAAACGCTCCGCTGTCCATCGTTGCGTCAAAGGTCAGTTTGTTACCCTAAGAAACTAACGGCGGACGTCTTTTAAGATTTACCAGATGTCTTAGCTTTCATTGTTTTGAGGTCTTAGCCATCAAACAATCCTCCTTTCTAAAATATTCTTCTTCCTTCTTAGACAATATTGCCTGTTGCACCTACTGATCCCTTCATCTCTTTGGTGGTAGAGTAACATGTCTTCTTCCTTGTGGGTTATAATTACACATTTCTCTTGAAATTCTTGAGCCATTCATTCTGTTTCCATGAATAGGCAATGTTTCTGTATATTTTTTTGAACTTTTTCGTAGATGGCATATACTGCATATAGAGTAGTATTCTCTTACATTTCTAAAGTTAATGAATGAAATATTGGTAAATTTCCTTAACGCATCAGTGAAATGCTCTAAAAGACATTAATGCAACAGAAAGTTACTTCACGTTCAATAGTAAGTTTTTTTAACATGTTAATATAATAACATTGTGTATAGTAATATTAATATAATAACTTGTGATGACCCGTTATCTATCTGTTGTATTATGAATCATTTTACTGTTTTGAAATGTTCTGATCTAACAAAATACTTGTGAATATTAGCTTTTATAAAGTAACACTGTATTTTCCTTTTATGAATTTGTTTGAACGTTTTACAAAAGGAAATTTAGAATAATCTTTTTTGTTTCAGGTAAGGACCAATACCTTTCGCTGAGTCTTGCCGTTTGTGAGTACAAAAATTATTACTGATAATATATGCCACAATTTTTGTTATTATATTATTATTATTATTATTATTATTATTATTATTATTGGCATTTAATGATTGTAAACAATTTCTTTTGCGCATATTTTTTGTTTAATTATTTCTAGGACAGCCATATAGAAAACCGCCAGCAACATTCTGGTTGTGGGTTTATGAGAATTCCTAACGCAAAAACTCTGTTAAATATCACGCATTTTTACCGTTATTCCTGACCTGTAGTTCGTATTTCAATTTCAGTTAAATACTTATTTTCAATATTATATTACGAAGCCCAATAGTTTGTTTATTCGTAGGGCCTCTTATCACTTTAAAGCGGCAACGGATACGTTGTAGGGTCTTAATGTACTTGTCTACCTCAAAACGACGTTTTCCACGACGTACCTCAAAACGGAAATTTTGTATTTTACTGTTTTCTATGCACTGAGATGCGTACTTGTTAGCTAAACGATTTGTTTATGGTTTTTTTAGTTATTGTTTACTTGTACTTTTCCGAATGCAGTCGCCTACGCCACGCCCCAAGGACATTGACTAAAAATGAAAGAAAAATTAAGATTATTTCGTAAGTAATGCTCAAATGCAATGTAGACTAATGAAAAATAGTTATGCTGTTGCATTAAAAGCAGACAATTGGTTCTGGAGAAGTTATTTCTTGTAGTTAGGAACTAATGTTCTCAGTTCAATTTTTAAGCTAATGAATCTTAATCTGGCTTTCCCCTAAAGTCAGTTTTTCTCATGTTTGACCCAACTTGAAACATCATAACTCTTCTAATTTTGAAGATTCTTTATTTAATTGCAGAAAGTCAATTATTTGACTTAAACTAAAATTTTGTAGGTAATTCATATTAGCAATAATACATTGTCTATTAATCAATATTGCTACCAGTGATTTTTAAATGTTTTCATTGAAATTCCTTTAAAGTACACGTAAAGTCCCTTTCAGTTTTAAAAATTAGGTTCAGTACTGAAGTATAATCCAAATAACAATCTTGAAAAGGAATTATGAAACATGTTTAACGGTACATGAGTTATTATGTTACAAATCGCACCCTGTTTTTGAAAGGGAAAAGGAATATCGGATGAAATAATAAAAATAATTCTTCATTTTTAATTGTTAAAAACGCATCTTATCCTTGTTTAAATAAAGATATATACCACAAATATTTTTTTAAAACTCGGGTAGACTGTACGTTAGCATATTGCGTTGAACTCTCGATGAATCCAAGACTAATTTCTATTACGACTAGAAGAAGAATAGTGTTTAACGCAATTAATGTAAACAAAAAAGAAACTGAAGATATCAAGAGTTAACAGTCGGTACAAGTCTGCATTTAAACACCTGATATTTCCTACCCCTCATAAAACATATGGACGCAGAAGCTGATTTAATTTCGTTACCAGCAATGAAATGTGCTCTATGTTCAATCATTTCCAACCATGAGTCGTACAGCATTCAGAAACTCAATTTTACTACATGAGGATACTTGTTTGAATGGCCAACTTTTCACGAAAAACTCCGATTGTGCCGAAAGTCAACTCGAATCAGTATTAAGCTCTTTAATTTTATTTCAAACTTCAACTTGAATGAGAGTGCGGGCGAGTAATCAAAGACTCGAGCGCCCCATTGCCACGCGTGCTCTCCCGTGCGCCGTCCGTGCGCGGGCTGGGCGCAGATGCGCTGCGTGTTGAGCACGCGTGAGCGCGTGCCGAAGTGAGCGACTGTGGTCCGGGGGAGGGGAGGGTGGCAGCAGCCCCTACCTACGACTTTATCACCGCACGGAGTTACACATGCATCGCCAGGTGGTGGTTTCCACGTAACTGCCCAGTAATGTTAATGCGCTTACGTTTGCTACTGCCACCGTCAAAGTCGCTCACCCATGAGATTTGCGTTTGAGCCAAAATAGTCTGTATGGACTACTGCCTCATTCGCTAAACTCTGTGTGACGAGAGCTCAAAAATATGACTCAAACAAATTCAGTGGAAGGTAAATAGAGTACGTTACTTTGGAAAACGTAAAAAAAAAAATTAAAAAAAAGGAAAAATTTTGGAGGAAGATGAAAGTTAAATATGTTGGTAGGGTAATCTCTATTGTCAACATTTTTGATTTGACAAACGTGTATCATGTGTATACATATATCTCAGTGCGTGAATATTATTTGATTACTAAGTACAAGATGTTATCAATAATTGTCAGAACTTGCAGATTCATATTGAAATGGTTAAGTTATTTAAATGCAAGAAAACGAATAAATAATCAAATTTACAGTGTATTTTAAATAAGGTAGGTAAAGAATCAACCATATGTTGAATATAAAGTGAGCGGCGCTCTTGGTTTTCGTGTCCAACTATTGAAGAAACGGTGAATTAATTGATAAAAAATTCACGTATAAGTAAAATCAGTTTTTTCTGCGCTTAAATATTGATTAATCCGTTGATAAAAATTTAAACGGCAATGGTAGAAGAAGAGTAAACATGACATAAGGACAAAGTTACATTACTATTATCTCTATTTTTAAATGAATAAAACACGAACGTCTTCGGAAAGTGGGTGCCAAATACCTGACAACCGCGTATTGGAAAACACTCACCCGTGCCTTCCGACCAGCCTCGTAATTATCTCTCTCCATTATTCGGCCGAGGGCACTTATCGAGATGAAGGCCGCAGATTATCCGCGCGTGGGCAGCCTCCCCTAGTTACATTAGCGCCAGCGCGGCCGCCTAGTGCAAGCAGCACAGGTGTTCTCGGCGCCGGGCCGCGCCGCCCACCAGCGAGTGGCGGCGCCGCGTTGCACAGTGCTACGAAAAGGCTGCGACACGGAGTGGCTCACCGAAGCAAAATTAAAGTGTTTTGAAAAGTTTTCTTTCGTAACTACGCTTGCCCGTTCTAGCAGTTGCTTATAAACTGAAAATTACGAGAAAATGGAGGTATTTGGGGCTCAACCGGCAATCGTATGTCACTAGTCACTAGCGGTGTGTCACTAGAGTCACTAGCGGCGGCGATGGTGTAGCGGTTAGCGTATCGAAATGCTATACCCGAGTTTGCGGGTTTAAACCCGATCGAAGCCGTGGATTTTTAAGGGCGAAAAATCCTCGTGGGAAGTAAAGCCGGCTGTCCCATGTTAGTACATTTACTGCATGTAAAAGATCCTCATGCCTAAATGACGCCTCTGAGCTAAATTCAAATCGCCTGTTTCGTCGCCCAAGTAATACCTTCTTTCTCCCATGATTGGTGAAAGGAGTGTAACGAAATTTGCGTGGTCAGACGGAAGAGCAGGCCTCATGGCCTGAGTCTCGCCACGTAAAATAAGGCAAATTCAATTCAATTCAACTAGTTTATAATGTTACGTTTTTTTCATGAATTTATGATTCATTCAATGATTAGTGTTTCCGAATGATAAGCTCATTATTTTCGTAAGTACAGTGCATGTTTTCTTCACGGGAGATGGCTAGGATCTTCCCCCTCTGGATAGCGAGTTTTCGCCACGATCTACCGTCGGGTTTTCCCCTACTAGGTATCTACCACCAGTGATGTACCGATGAAGCCGCGCCAAGGTCTATGCTCCTGACTGATCTTCTCACATGCGTAGTAGGGTAGTACATACGAAAGTGTGTGACAAAGAGGTGAGGATAGAACTTGGAAGAGGAAATTAAGATCGCGCGCGATCCGTGGCACATTTCTTAATGGTAGAGTTCCGGCATTGGGTGAATTTTGATCGGAGAAACCACGGAAAACTATCTACCAGATTTGACGGCCCCTACAATTCTCCTCCACACAGAGGCTGGATTCGGCATAGCTATCTAGCTCGTGTCGAAGATCCTGCCACCATTGAAACTCGAATCCTAGGTCTTACCGGTTAGAGGCACTACAATCACATCAATTGATGCCCTGAAAAATCTATGGCGGTAGAGTACCTGTTTTAAAACGAACAAGCGACGTTAATAGCAAGTTTTTAAAATCTACGAATGAATAATAGCAACATTATAAACAAGTTCATTCGTTATTTTTTATATAACAGGATTATAAGTTTATAACATAATCATACGAAACCGAAGCGATTGGATCACTGTGTGATGACGCAATATTCGTCCCATAAACGACAAATACGTCATAATCCGTAAGATCTCATTTTATAAACGATTTCTTGTAACGTCAAAGGTCATTTATAATGCTGCAATACAAAAAGCTTTTTACTGGACTAGTCTAAAAATGGACAGATGTGATTGTTTCGTAAAACACAGCGCAAAGTTCAATGCCAGACAAATGACGACGCTTTGTGACTACCCAAATGACAACAAATGTATTTCACCAATAAATATTACATCGTTTTATGCACCTCGACTGGAATGTGAATGTTTTTGTTCTGTATCATTTACTACCTCAACCAAAACCATTCACATATCGACTTTTAATACCACAATTATTTTTTATGTTTTATTTTATTTGTGTCTGATTTATGTATCTGATACGGTTGGTAGCAACGATAGTTGTATAAATAGTAAACACATGTGAGCGAATGATGAATAAAAGTGTTATTTTGTGTTTTTACAAGAACGAAAGAGGGCTTCATTAGCAGTTACTTTTCAAACAAGAAGAAGTTTTCAAATAACAAGAGAACGTGATCCGGTACATCCAGTAAATTCTAAGTAAGGAACTTTTTATGATCAGCGATACAGCAAGATAGGTTATGTTAAGTAGATGGCTGTTTGCGAATCTGCTAGTGATAACTACAGTAGAGGTCAGCGTTATCTATCGGGTTAAGAACTAACAATTTGAGCGACTTTACTTACGATGAACAATGAACGATGCCAAGGAGAAAGAATCATCCTATAGAAAATATCGACATCTAGTAACTAAAACCAAAACCAAAAATATCATTGGGAACCCAAAGTGCGGAAAATGTAAAACAGATAACGAAGATCACGTTCGTTAAAAAACTCAAAAAATAACAACCAAATACCATGGAAACCATTCTAAACATTTTTAAAGAAATAACAAGTATTAAATACCAATATCCACAAGACCGAAGAAGCTAAGAAAGAAGAAAGAGAGAGTAAGGAGAAGTTTCCGGAAGATTGTAGACAGCAAAACGCAGAAATTACATATTTCAAGAGAAATCTCAAAAGGAAATCGAAAAAAGGAAAAGCTAATGAACTTGTAAGTATATTTATTAAGTTACAGATACTAGTGAGCAAAGAGGAAGTAAGAAACAGGAAAGAAAAAGAAACAATATAATTATTAAATGTGTCGGTATAGAAGAAAACAAAGACAACCTCAGCGACACGATAATACAATATTCGAAAGAAATGGGAGCAGTCATCGACCACGGAAATCCAGCATGTATCGTCAAAGAATGGAAAGGATGAAGTATGGCACGGATCGAAATAAAGATACTAAAATATCTATAATGAAAAACAAATATAAATTGAAAGGTACGATTTGGCCAAAAAAAAAAGTGCCAGCAAAAATCCGATCCAGGGGCAAAGACGAACTTGAAAAGATAACTGTAAAAATTGTCTTCAAAAAATTAGAAGTTAACGGGGTATGAACCTCATTACAAGGGCAGCTTAGAGGAAATCAAAGCAAAAGACTTCCCCTCGCTCCCGGCAGAAAAGTCTCCACCCCCTGCGAATAGCAACTTTAAATTAAGAAATTTGAGTGATGAATACAGTTATAACTATAATGATGGAGATACAATTTAAATGTTGAGGAAGCAGTATTACACAGGAAATTAAGCAAAACAAATTATCACAAATAGTAATGAAATTCAAGCAGCAAAACAAATCAACAAAAAACATAATATGAACTTAAAATTATGTGAAAATATGTGAACTGAAAGTGTTAATTTAATAATCTCACAATCATTTACCTCAATATTGTGGGTCTTCAAATTAATGAGCTATTCTCCTTTTTCGAGAGAGGTCTTAGACCTGCATAGAATTCTACTGGCTTTAGTGTTGTTCTTATTATTATTATTATTATTATTATTATTATTATTATTATTATTATTATTATCTTATTTTTGTACAACGAGTGTGCAGTACGGCCGCGACCTGGAACCTCCCCCTCCCCCTTTGAATGCATCCGGGTAGAACCCAGTTGGTACGGATTCACCGTGTCTGTGACACTCTCACTCTCTTTTCACTCTTTCTCTCTCTCTCTCTCTCTCACTTTTCTCTCTCTCTCTCTCTCTCTCTCTCTCTGGAGCATCAAATTATGTTTGTGTAATTGATGTTTCATTATAGAGCCAAACCATGGTTTATTTTTGTATGAATGAAAATATGATAGTATGGTATTTATCATAGATGATTCAGATACATTATGTAATTACAATAAAGTGACAGCATTTCATTTATATGACTATCTGCTTCATGTAATAACAATGGCTCCGATCAACGTAATATTACAACGAAGGTGAAGTAATTCACTACTCTCTCTCTCCCTCTCCGGGCGTCTCTTATATATAATAGGATTGATTTCTGTCGGATCAGAATCAAATAAACAGAAGAACATGAAGACTGCAACGAAATTTGTGTCAGAGAGACCCGAGAAGAAAAATTGACTTAAAACTGCAAGAGGGGTTGAAAATTGACGTTATGCCGGTGTGACTAAATGAAAGCAATTTTTGCCATTTCCATTCAGTGCAATGTTAATATTAAAAGGATAATAACGAAGATCATTACGAATGTATAAATTATGAAGCTTAATAAATAAAATGAGGGAAACATTTTCCTTATCGAAATTTTATTTTTTCGGGCTGAAAAAAAATAAATGTACTATACTCTAACAAAAAGAAGGTATACATCCTAAAAACATTAAATATATTATATTTTTAATGTTCTACGTCTCACTCATTTTTCACACGTTGAAAGAATTGTGATATATTTTTTAAAAATTAAATGCGTTCGTTGCCTACCTTGTTTTGATGACAATGTGACTTTAGAAGCAAAATAATCATTCTTTTTCTTAATTTAATTGTCAAAATCTTTCAAAATTACAGACAATATTCGGGATTTTGTTCCGTCATGCATCAGTGTCGGAGAGTGACGGCTGCCATGGTGGGTGAGCTGACGGCGTTATTGCAGCCATTACCTGCAGTCAAGGGCTGGCGAGGGCTGCTGCAGACCTCTGCTCTACGGATGGATGCCCCCTCCACTCCCCCACCCCCTCGCCGCGCGCGCCGCTCCGTGCGCTGTCAGTCAGCGCCATTCTGCTGTCAGCTCTCCCTTCCATTCTCTCTCCCTCTCTCTCTCTCATCCCTGTGCGCTGTGCAGCGCTTTCGCTCGCTCACCTGTCGTTGTTCCTGGAAGCTTTTGAGACCCTCTTACTTCTCGTTGTTCCTAGAAGCCCTCGAACTGGTTTTTCATCCCATCTTTGTTTTCACGTATTCACGCTCTCTGAAGAATAAACTATATTCTTTTTTTTAAAAAAAAAGATATGTATACACCTTTTCTAACGTCCTTTTCTTATTCATGAGATTGCTCTGTTCCTCGAGCTCACTTCGAGACATTATCATCCTGTGCTTTTTCGCGACCTCTGAAATTTGTCAAGATATACATAAATCTGATCATCCAACCCCAATTGACAAACTTCCTCACTATCACAGTATATAGCATGAATTGATGGTATAGGGCATGCCTCCTTGTAAATCTACTAGCTTGCCAAAACTGGCTTCAACGATACTGCCAGTTGTACCGGCCTGCCCTTGTTCCATTGGTTCCAGACCATCCGTCATTGCATCTACTGCAACGTCTGCACGCATTGAGGCCCACCCGCCCATGCGTGCGCGCTCACAATAGGCGGCTTCTGTCCCAATTGTCGCTGGGTCATATATCACCCGTACACGCCCAAGACATTTTTTCCCTTGATTTTAATATTTACAAGACGAGTCTGTGCCGTTGGGATGTCTCCAACGTCAGAAATTAATTTTTGAAGTTGTAACATTTTTGCAAGTGTAATGTATAGCTGGTACATGTGTTACTCTTTATATTTTGGAGTCGTGTTTAATGTCTGATATATATATATATTTTACATTAGATATTAATTTCTCACGTTCGAGACATCCAAACGGTATGGACTTACAGACTCTTCTTGTAGACATTGAAATCAACGGAAAAATGGATCAAAGGAGAAAGAAGAGCTTATCAAAATTTGTTAATAATAACAATAAAAAGTTACAAAATTAAAAATGTAAATCCAAAGTAACCACAAATAAGGAAAAACATTCTCATTGATAATATATACATTCTCTCCTCAAGGAGACCGGGTAAATTATGAATTCCGAAGGAGAAGATTAACGTAAAAATAGTCGTTATCATTTGACAAAGATAACAATGAATTAAAGTAAAAAAACAGGAATAAACACAGATAGAAGGGGAAAGAAACTGATCAAGAAAGGAGTATACTTACACAAAAAAGAAAAAAGGAACGCATCACTAAGTATAAAAACGTTTTGGGGTATTGTTATATTAGACAGAACATTGTCATAAATGTTTGTGAATAAATTTGATTCCAACATGGCATTAATGGTATTGTGTGTTTTTTACGTAATATTTTCGTGAATAATCCTGCATATTTTCTGGGTTCATTGTATCACATGGTAAGGCTGTCAAAATAAAAAAGAATGAAAATATCAAGGCGATTTCCAGAAATTGAGTTTAATTTTGTTCCAGACTCCTTATTGTTATTAATATGTTCTTTAATTCTTTGTTTGAGAGCACGTTTGTCTTTGCCACATAGGAGACAGATAAATAACGATAATCATAACAAAAAAGTACACTTTCTTTATCTGTTAAAAAGACTTTTTGACACCCCTACCATTTTGGATAATCAACTCACAAGTTATTCAAGATTAATCTCAGATACATGGCACATAAATCGTTCTGAAAATACAAAAAAAAAAAAAAAAATAATCTTATAACCTTGCATAATTATTAGAAAATGTTGAGAGAAATAGTTCTGTCACTATGGCGGCCATTTAAAGACGATAATCACCATAGCATTGCATCTATTTATCAGAACGAACTAGTTCTGAAAACGTATCCCCATACTTGAACGTACTACATGGCCAAGTGAGAAATTGGACATCTTTGAATAAGTATGGTGTTCACGCCGAACGGTATGGCTTGGTGTAATCGGCAATGAAAAATAATTTAGTAATACCCAAGAAATTCACTTTGAACATGTAATCCAAGAAGGCATAAGAAAATGACCCTTTGAATTCAATATGGGGGCGATTTGAGGCGTCTCATCGTTACGGCATACAACTCACAGTTTGGCTAACGAACAATACACAACAAGATTTAGCTGTGTACTCATTTCAGAAGAGCATAGTTTTTTGACACCTTCAAAAGACATTGCAGTGTAACGTCGACACCTACAGCCGCCATATTTGCGTTAGCCTATTTTTCTTAACACTGGCGAGCTTCTCAAAACGTTTTAGCTGTGAACTTATTATACATGTTTTATTGCCGGCTCCCGTCCTATCATCCTCCTTTTATCTAATGTAACGTTCTCTTTATCCCTTATTACTCTTTACTCTACTCTTCCTTTCAGCCTTGTCCTCCCTACTGTTTCCTGCATTTTCTTCCGTTCTCCGTACTTTGGACTTGCCTAAATCACAGTCATTTCATCCACAGCTCGCCTATTATTCACGTGTTCTTTCATATTATTCTAATTGCTCTCTCCCTTCTCTCACACACACACACACCACCACACCCATTCCATGCCACCCTTTTAGTCGCCGCGTATCCTCCCCATTGCCGCCTACTCTGCCCTCTCTAAATCACCTCTTTTTCCTCTTCCTACCTTACCCTTCCTCTCTGCTTTCTCCACATTTCCCTTCCTGCTTCATGGTTTCTGCGGCCCCAACCCCCCTTCCCCCCCCCGCGTCCGCCTCGCCCGCGCGCGGCCTGATGGATGACGCATCGCGCGCGTTTCTTCCAATTTCCGAGAGGAGATGGTGGGGGGCGGGGGGCGAATATCGGTGCGCCATGCGCGCCCACGCCATCTGCATCGTGCCACGCCCCCCTCCCCCGCCCCCCGCCTGCGTGTGGCGCGGCAGATGCCCGCAGCACATTGTTTCCAGCGCTCCATCGATTAGGCTCCATCTGGCTCGATTAATCAAATCGCACCCGCAATAAAACCTCGGGAATTTAATTTTTAATTGAAGTAACCGTATTGCGGATCAAGGTATTATTTACGCAGGTGGACAATTACTAATAATAGGTTTATATGGATACGGTATGTTAAAAATGTTGGGTGCATTCTAAAATTTTGAAGAGAAATTAATCCCTACTCGAACGGTTTCTGTGCATTCATTTAAAAAATATTAAAAACGTAATCAGTTTGAGAATAATTATTATCTGTAATAGCTAAAAAAATGTCAGTGATACAGACCCTCTATATTAGGCTTTAGCCGCCATCCACCAAACTAAAAAAGTAGCTTGCATCAAGAACATAGTTTATGAAGTGGCAAAATATTTCAGTCCTATTCGTTATCCGAATTAAAGTGGCATGAACTGCAATGACTCGGAATTGCTACTCCCCCTGTACCCCGAACATGTGCGCTGGGCATTCATCAAACGCAGACGCGGCTGCAATGGAGTTACTTGCGACCGTAAACTTTCTCATCACGTCCCGCGGACAAAAGAGCGCCGGGCAGCGAAGTCCGCGCCGCCGCGGCCCCGGCGCGCTGCTCCGATGGCGGCCGCAGGCGGGCGGGCGCTACGGGCGGGCGGGGCGCTACGGGCGGGGCGGGCGCGGCGGGGCGGGGAGGGCGGGGCGGGAGGGGCGGGCGCGGCGGGGCGGGGAGGGGCGGGGCGGGAGGGCGGGATTGGCGGGCGGGGCAGGGCGGGGCGGAGCGGGGAGGGCGGGGCGGAGCGGGAGGGCGGGGCGGAGCGGGAGGGCGGGGCGGAGCGGGAGGGGGCGGAGCGGGAGGGCGGGGCGGGATGGTGGGTATTAGAGAGCGGAGAGGACGGGGCGGGAAGGCAGGGCAGGGCGGGGCAGAGCGAGGCGGGGCGGGGCAGGGCTGGGCGGAGCGGGGCGGCGGAGCGGGGAGGCGGGGCGGGGATGGTGGGTGTTAGAGAAACGGGAGAAATGGCGATAGGCATGGAAGTAGCCATGTTGGAGACGGATTCCGACAGAATAGGGAATGTTAGCAGTGTGTGAGAAACGTTCATTGGTAAAGGTAAGTGTACTATAGAAATAATGGTTGTGATAAACACACTATTGACGCTGGCTAAGAATAGGGACAAAAGTGACAGTGATTGGAATGAAAGCTTTAGAGATAGATGAGAATGTATTTTGAAATAATGTAAGTCTAATATTTTAATATGCAATAATATTTTCAGCTCTCTTCTATAGAGGAATGGTTTTTATTTAAAAATAAGGGAGTAATGATTCTTATGTCAATATTTTGTGTGAAGCGGGAGAAGAGAGCAAGTGAAACAGAGTTGTAGGTGATTGGAAACTTTCAGTAAATAGTTATTGGTGGCTGTAGTTGCGACGGAGAAACTAACAATAGAGTTGTAAAAATATAACTAAAGTATAACTAAATATAATTACTAGAACTAGTGATGTGAAAAAGCAAAACTATTAAATGACGTATCTATGATGGGAGAAATGCAACCTATCGAAAAGGGGACTCCTAATCATAGAGCTGGTCGTGTTGAAATTGAAGAAGGCGTTCTAAAGAGGCAATAGCGATACCATAAAACTTAATGGAGGAAATGACAACGGCGGAGGAGAAGAGAAGTGAGGTTATGGAGGCCTCCGACGCCAGCGGCGTTAGCGGCGCCGCGCACGTCGCGTCGGAGGCTGCGTGGCCGGGACCGGCGCCGGAGGCTGCGTGGCCGGGACCGGCGCGCAAAACAAAGGGCGAACGGACGGACTAATTGGAACAGATGGGCTGAGGAAGTGCGCAAAAACCAGAGGCAGGCGTCCGCGCCCGACGCCCGGCCGAGGCGCCCCTCCGCCCCCTCCCCATCCCCACTGGCCCAGCATCCTCCGTCGCCGTCCCCTGGCACTGCCACCACCCCGCCCTCCACCCCTCCCACCCCCCCCCTTCCCCGCTGCCTTTGCCATCGCTTACGCCGCGTCGGGCGCGAGGAGCGGCGCGGCGCCGGGCACACAATGGCCGGCGAGAGAAGTGCGCCCCCCCCCCAAGGTAAACAAACAACGGCGCCGCTTGCGAAACTTGTACGCGCCGCTGTACCTCAACTCACAGGCCGTGATTCAAACATGCTGTTCCTGTGAACTTCATTGATTGAGTTTAAGGAATACATTTACAATAGAGTAAATGATCTGAATAAAGAAAACATGAGTTTCTATAACTCTTTCTTCGTAATATTACTAAGCCTAAATTCTAAACTCAAGAGATTTCAGAACTTTTTTCTCACATATATTACTAATAAAAAAATAAATCAGAAATTTCGGAATTTTGCCCCGATGAAAGTTCATTTTTTTAGCAATCTCGATCTTAATTCAACAAGGCTTATTTTCTAGTATTGACCAATACAATATTATTGAAATTATATTTAATATAAAAATTGAGTATGATATGTTACACACAAAACGTTGAGAGAATAATAGATTTTGTTGTAGCAAAATTCAAATACCTTGAAAACGATTGAAGTCGGAGAAGGGAAGATAATATTTTATTAGAGAAGTACGAATTATGAGACAGAAATCTGCGAATGGCGTGCAAATAGAACTGTATATCGGAATAGAGGCAGGGAGAAACAATAAAAGTGAGATTACACCCAATCGTAAGAGCACATGTCAGCGGACGGCGAATCCATGTGTGTGCAACAGTGTGGGAGCCTCTGAGGTAACGATGTTTTCAAATACACGAGATCGAAGGGTACTAAGGGTTGCATCGTTGGCTTGCATTGTGGTAAGCTAATAGATATGTTGACTAGCAAGTACCGCGTTCATAAAAGAGAAATCAACATTTTGGTCATAATTAACAGAGCTTTCTTACAACATTCATTCGCACATAAATTGCCGATTGTAAGGTACCGAAATTTTCACCGTGTGCCATGGTCCCAGTGACTCAACAACTGCGTGGATGTAAGATAATTTAGTCGCGGAAGCCCCCATCTGAATGAAGCATATTTCTCGAAAAACAAAGAAATCCGGATAAGCAACTCACATACTTATCCCCAAATGGGATGGGTATCAGTGTATAGATGGAATTGTGGCTGTGCGGCTACCAAAAGCACACCATTGGAGGATTTCAGAGATCCTAGGAAGGTTGGTTTCCTTTTTATAGATTTAATTTTCTTAGGAAGCTAAATTTCATAGTTGTTGATTTCGATTAGATTTTGTTTGGAATGTCTGTGTTTCAATTCGAATCATCATAGCGTATTCAGGCGTGAACATTTGAAGGCTAACTGATGAGTGAGATCTTACTCTTTACCGACATTCTTTGTGATTCTTGGATTTTAATAGTGTGTTATGAAATGACAGTGTAATTGACTTATGCGAAGTTTGCGATATTGGCTTGTTCCTGGTCGAATTGTAATGTCACTTCACACTCGTGCATCAATTCCCAGTACTTCGAATTTCATTCAGTACTTTTTCTACGACTAATGATAACTATTGTAAGTTAAATTTTATATTGAACGGTAGCTTGCTGAGTGCCATTTACGTGCAACACGTGACTTTGGTTAAGCTCAATTACATATCGACGTAATTCGGCAGTACGGAATTAAGATTCAATTGATTAAAGAGTGAATGAATAATCCATTCAATATGACGCTTAATACCTTGTCTTATGTCTTGTTACCTTAATAAATATTAAGCTATCAATTATAATTGATATAGACCCCATGGGTAGCATCAGTATTCTGATTTTCGTGTGGGCTTTGGGTATATATGTAAGATTTTTATGAGGGGTTCGATCCCCGCGGAGCAAAAATCAAGCTACAGATTTCTAGAGCTGTATGGCGAGAGAAAAAGCTCGGGTAGGTTAAATAAGCTAGGCACGGTGATGAGGGCCGGAGATTTTCCTCATGCTCGTTACATGTCTCCTTCTCACAGGCATGGATAATAAATAAAAACGGCGCTCAAGCCTGTGAACACCGCTCCATTGCAAAAGTCGGATTCATCCGACCCTAAAATGCCAAATACGCGCATTTAAGCTGTTGGCTCCGGAGCGATGCGTCATTCCCCTTGGTAATGCACGAGGTCGTGTTGGGGCCGGCGTTGCGAGCAGCAAAGCAAGCGAGCGGGCGCGCACCGGTTGCAGCCAGCCGGAACGGGGGCGCGGTCGTGCGTATGGGAGTGAGGGTGGGCGTAGATTGGGACGTGGGCGGGACGAGGGTGGGCTTGCGTATGGGAGTGAGGGGCCCAGGCTGGACGTGGGCTGGACGGGGGCGTGGACGTGCGTGTGGGAGTGAGGGTGGGCCCAGGTTGGACGTGGGCTGGACGAGGGCGTGGACGTGCGTATGGAAGTAAGGGTGGGCGTAGATCGGACGTGAGCTCGACGAGGGTGGGCTTGCGTATGCGAGTGAGAATGGGCGAAGTTTGGGCGTGGGCTGGACGAGGGCGTGGACGTGAGTATGGGAGTGAGGGTGGGCGTAAATTAGACGTGGGCTGGACGAGGTGTGGGCTTGCGTAGGGAGTGAGGGGCGTAGTTTGGGCGTGGGCTGGACGAGGGCGTGGACGTGGGTATGGGAGTGAGGTGGGCGTAGATTGGACGTGGGCTGGACGAGGGTGTGGCTTGCGTATGGGAGTGGAATGGGCGTAGTTTGGGCGTGGTCTGGGCGAGGGCGTGGACGTGCGTATGGGTGTGGGTGGACGTAGATTGACGTGGGCTGGACGAGGTGTGGGCTTGCGAATGGGAGAGAGTGGCCGTGAGTGGGCGTAGTTTGGGCGTGGCTGGACGAGGGCGTGGACGTGCGTATGGGAGTGTTGGTGGACGTAGATTTGACGTGGGCTGGACGAGGGTGTGGGCTTGCGTATGGGAGTGAGAGGGCCGGAGTGGGCGTAGTTTGGGCGTGGCTGGACGAGGGCGTGGACGTGCGTATGGGAGTGTGGGTGGACGTAGATTGACGTGGGCTGGACGAGGCGTGGGCTTGCGTATGGGAGTGAGAGTGGCCGTGAGAGTGGGCGTAGTTTGGGCGTGGGCTGGACGAGGGCGTGGACGTGCGTATGGGAGTGAGGGTGGGCGTAGATTGGACGTGGGCTGGACGAGGGTGTGGGCTTGCGTATGGGAGTGAGAATGGGCGAAGTTTGCGCGTGAGCTGGGCGAGGGCGTGGATGCCAGGATGGGGAATGAGAGTGGGCGTGGACGTGGGCATGGGCGTGGGAGTGGATGTGGGCGTAGGTGTGGGCGCTGCCAAGCAGGTATTTATTATTGTTTTATATATTATCATCATCTTTGCCATTATTAATGAGTTTATTGATTTTTGCCACGTGAAGATACTTTATAATTGTATGGATTTGGGGATACTGATTTATATGTATTATTTTTATCTGATTTTTAAGTATGACGGTTGAATTTCCAGTGAAAAACCAATGTTTTTGTGCATTTCAATTACCTTGGGCTCATGTTGAGGGCGTGGGCGGCACGCGCCGGGCGACGGACGCCGAGCCGTGGGCGGCTGGCGATGACAGCTGCCCCGCGGCTGCGCCACTCCATCCCCGCCCCCCGCCCCGCGTCCTGCCGGAGCTTCTTTTGACTGCCGCACGGCGCGCCATCGCCCCTCCGCAGGCGAGCTCTCCATCCGCATACGCAGCGGCGGCGCATCAAAATGTGTGTGCGATGCGCGCGAGTCGGCGGTTATGGAAGCAAAGGTGCCAGATTATGGCTCACTCACCCGCACGCACACACACACACACACACACACGTGCTGAGGGTGGTTAATGGAACGAGCTGGGAAAGCGTGCGTTGGAGAACCTTCATGAAGGGGGGCGATTGCACGCATGGGGTCTGAGCCGAATGCGGGACGTATGGGACAGCTGTCTATAGTCGCGCCGCCCGGGCCCTCCCCGAAATTGGATCCGTGCTCTCAATAGCTCCCCTTCTTCTGTGGTGAAGCCTGAGCGTTGCTCTGTGAGTCGATAGAGGGGAAGATAATGGCAGGAGCTGTTTAGCTTCTTGTACTGATCGAGATAATTTTGGGTTACTTCCTCATTTTACCTATATTGAAAATGTTGTGTATGTTATGGATTTTAAATCATATCAGCCTTTCCCAATTCACGCATTTTCGTAAATCAAGTTCATAGTAATGCACAGGTTGTGGAAAGATTATAGTGAGAATTGTGTTTTACCCAACTCACAAACTTGAAATTGAACGAAGAAGGGAAGCATTAAACGTCCCAAATCAAACTAAAATTAGATTTTGTTACATATTTTATAATTGGTATGATCTGGGTAATAAATTTGTTAATTTTTTTGAAAGATTATTTCACTGATGATTATTCATAAATGTATTTTAGGTAAGAAATTCGATATAAAAGTTATCATATTTAAATCAAACTATTTAAAATTAAAACAAGAATTGACACAGCGCAACCCAACATCAAACAACAATAATCCATCCCTCAAAGGAATATTTAATAAGCAAAACATATTTTCTGAACAAGTTTCAAAGTTGAAGTTCCTCGAAAAAAGATCGTTGGCTAAACGCTGACGCCGTGAAATTATCTCTCCCGGAATCCAATTCGCGCGAATGGAAGCCGTTTCTCGTAAATCGACGCCGCCCTATTTCATCGCCCCCCAACGGCATTCTAATAAAGCCGCCCAGTGATTGGATAGTGGAGGCCCGATATGCCTCCGCTGAAGGAATTTCTCCAGGTCCTCGGCCGTGGGGATTCCTGATGCAAGTTGCGCTCTCCGCGGACAGGAGGCCGTCTCGGCTATTGCCTTCTCCTCTCTCTCTCTCTCTCTCTCTCTCTCTCTCTCTCTCTCGCTCTCTCGCTCTCGCTCTCTCTCTCTCTCGCTCTCTAGCTTTTTCTCGCTCTCTCTACCACTCTTCTCGACTCCCTCACGTTCTCGCTTTCTTTCTCTCTCTCGATCTCTCACTTTCTCGCTCTATCTCGCTCGCTCTTGCTCTCTGCTGGTTTCAATGCCTTTAGTGGCTCCTTTGGCTGATGATACTTCTCCATCGTTACATTTCTGGGAGGTTTTTTTTCTGTAGTTCCAGTTCCTTCTAGTATGTCTTAGCGAGTTGGTGCTTCTTTGATATTTGTCCATCTCGCTTTCATATTTCTTTGATTTGGCGTTTTGTAAGAACACTACAAGCCGCATGTAGTACACTCTTTCTGAATAGTTTCTCTGGTGAATTCATATTAGTCGTACTTATTTAGAGCTCGAGTTTTATCACGCAGTTTTTGCTGACTTTTTTGACCACCGCAGAACCCTTCCATTGATTTACATAACTTCCTCGGCCCTATTCACGGATATTACTCACAAATCTACCCTCACGTGTTCCATTTTATGCCTTTCCCACCACGTCACCATCCTTTCCCACTCTTCTTGTCTTGGTCCGATCTGTTAGAACCTGTTCAGCAGTCTTTTACCTCAGCCACGCTGCTCCAACCGTCGTTTTCGTTCCCGCGACCCTGCTGCCATCTTGTGCCGTCCACATCGCCCCTCGACCGCCCCCGCCCCTTGACCGCCCCCGCCCCCACCCTCGACCGCCCCGCCCCTCGACCGCCCCCGCCCTCGACCGCCCCCGCCCTCGACCGCCCCCGCCCCTCGACCGCCCCGCCCCCACCCCTCAACCCCCGCCCTCGACCGCCCCGCCCCTCGACCGCCTCGCCCTCGACCGCCCCGCCCCCACCCCTCAACCCCACCCCTCGACCGCCCCGCCCTCAACCGCCCCGCCCCTCGACCGCCCCGCCCTCGACCGCCCCCGCCCTCGACCGCCCCGCCCCTCGACCGCCCCGCTCCTCGACCGCCCCCGCCCCTCGATCGCCCCGCCCTTCCCCGCTTCTTCCGTCGTCGCAGACGGAAGGCGCCTGAAGTAGTCTTCGAAATGCAAATATTCAGTATTCCAATTGGCCCGACTCGAGGTGCAGAAGCGCGCCCGACTCTACGTAAATCAACTCGCCAAGTACGCGCCAACGCCGCCAGGGGCGCACCGGCTGCAGCGGCACGGGGAGTGGAGTCCCCGCCCCCTCCTCTGGCCGGCGCTCGCCCAGCCCCGCCTTCGCCCCGCACTTGCATCGGCTCTTAGCCTCTCCTGCCGCATCGCGGGCAGTCTCCGGCAGAAGTCTTCGCCGCTTCTGCTCGCGAGCGCAAATGCCAATTCAGGGGAGAGTTGGCGAGTTTCACGTGAATCTGCCAAGCAAAACATGTTGCTCATAAAGTACACTTAACATCTGCACTGCGCATGTAATATTCGTTTTTTTTTATACAGAATGGAACGAGTGTCATGTGTGTTCAATTTATGTCCATTCCATCTTTAAATGTTTTGTGTATATATCAATTGTATATAAATATTATTCTTTCCACGGCATTTACACCTTCATAAATGTGTTATGAAAAAGTATGTGATCTAGTAAAAGGTTAATACTACTGACCTGCTGAAACAAAATAATTCTGAACACAATCCCCGAAAATTGTTTTCTAAAAAGTAGCACCCATACTGCTCAAAAGCAACAAATAAAATACTTTCGGTAGGAAATGGTGTGTGTTCCGACATTGTCATCATTATATAAATAGATACGAGGCGTTGTTTTGTCGTAATTGTTTATTTTTCCAGAAAGCAAAATCGCACTGAAGATGGCCGTAATGCGACCGAAACAGCTTTGTGGCAATATAAACATGGCTCAACAACGCCTCATATCTATTACTATAAAAATACTTTCTTATAAACCGCACACTAAATTAAATATTTTAATGGAAATAGTCCTCAAAAATATACAAAACAAGATAGTGTAGTCTATGCGAATAATACAGTACAACAGTTCTTTAACAAGAATATCAAAAGAGCTGCTGTACCAAAAGCGGCTTCTTTCTCGGAGCCTTCATGTCGCACGTCAGCTGTGTCGCACGCAGTAAAGTAGGGAAAGTGAGAATTCCACCGGTAAGTGCAGTACAACAATAGGCGGAATAACACATTCAAATAGCAGTTTCGTCCAAAATCGAAGCTGTTTCATTATTTTTTGTATTTTTCCGAGTTCTGAGTTTGAGGACGAAACAGGAGGTTGGTGACAGCTTAGTTTTCTTCCAATTTCTTCTTGGAAATTCGTATATATATATAATGTTTTTGGATTTTTTCCGAGTCCCAAAATATCTAACAAAACCAATGGCACCTCTCAGATGACCGGAGTCTGCTGGTTTCAATTTCTGGATCAATTGAAAACTTCGAATACAGATGTTCACGGAAGTTCTTTCTTTGGTTGACATCAATTCCTTTTTACATTCCTTTAAAGTGGAACAATGCTCTATTACAACCAATTGTTTCATGTTTCATAAAATATACCCTCCATGGTAATTAAGTTATTGAAACAGATGTATAATACCTGTCTAAACATAATTTTTAATGTCACATTGCCATAACAGGAAAAATAATTAAATTCTAGAGTTCACTTTACATTATATTTTATCATTCAACTGAAAATATTGAAAAAACTCCGTTTCACAGACAATTGCTGATATCGATACTTTTAGGAAGTAATATCTTTATCTTCATTCGATTATGTTTAAATTCCGGTATGCACGGTACAGTTTTCGTGCAGATTCTCATACAGTTTCTGTACAGAAACTCCAACATCACAAACTAGAAGTATAAAAGCCAAACGTCGCACATACACGATCTGCGTGTTTTCTGCACGAATCGCTGTAAGTCGCCGTCAGGGGGTCTAACAAGAAACAAATGAATTAGGCCGTCCGAATACTTTCACTTGTGCGTGCGTTTCGGCTGCAGTCTTTATTTAGTGTTAATTGACCATGAGGAGTATAGAGAATAAAAATAGGTAGGTAACAATTGGGGAGAAAAGGAAGTTTATCACAATATATTACTTCACCCAACCACACCTTGGCACACCTAACCACAAAATCAAAATGGCCGATTACCTTTAGTGATTAATTCTGCCGCTAGAGGTGCTTGTGTCAAACTGTAGGCTTTGTGCATGAAAAAATATGAAGATGTTCAACAGAGAACGTGCTGTCTAGACTTCACGTTTTCTGTACGTCCAATCTGCACGAAAACTGTACCCTACATGCCAGGCTTTAGCACTTTATTTAAGAACCAAATCTATATTAAAATTCTTAATTTTTTAATTACGCAAGAAGTAAGCGCTAATGACTGAATCTTCAGCTACTGAATGCAACTTTAAATTTTTAATTTCTTGTTAAACGGGTGTGACACAGAAAGCATCAAAATAGCTTGTAATTCAACAATACGTCCTGTAGAAACCGAACGTGAACCTGATGTTCGATGTTTCATGCATTTCCAACACTGAAAGCAACTCTCCAACTTGTTTCCGTCTCCAGCCCTCGGTAGGTGGGATTCGTAGTAGCTTTGCAAACAACGTAGCCGCACACACATCAGGAAGTGCGGCGCGGGGCGGCGCGGGGCGGCGCGGGGCGGCGCGGGGCGGCGCGGGGCGGCGCGGGCGGCGCGGGCGGCGCGGGCGGCGCGGGCGGCGCGGGCGGCGCGGGGCGGCGCGGGCGGCGCGGGCGGCGCTGGGCGGCGCGGGGTGGTGTGGGGCGGCGCTGGGCGGCGCGGGCGGCGCGGGACGGCGCGAGGCGGCGCGGGCGGCGCGGGCGGCGCGGGCGGCGCGGGCGGCGCGGGCGGCGCTGGGCGGCGCGGGGTGGTGTGGGCGGCGCTGGGCGGCGCGGGCGGCGCGGGACGGCGCGAGGCGGCGCGGGGCGGCGGGGCGGCGCGGGCGGCGCGGGCGGCGCGGGCGGCGCGGGCGGCGCGGGGCGCGCGGGGCGGCGCGGGCGGCGCGGGCGGCGCGGGCGGCGCGGGCGGCGCGGGCGGCGCGGGGCGGCGCGGGCGGCGCGGGGCGGCGCGGGGCGGCGCGGGGCGGCGCGGGGCGGCGCGGGGCGGCGCGGGGCGGCGCGGGGCGTGGGCCGACTCGAGCGAGAGGCGGAGCAGCGAATGGGGTGGGGCGGAGACAACTCAGAAGCGCCGGAAGCCGGAGCCAAAGAGTGGAAAGTAGCATGGCCGGAAGCGCATGAGGGAATTGCAGTGCGCGGAGTGGCGTTGCGTGGCGGCAAACAGTAAGGAGGGACGGTCAGGGCGGGGTGCGACAGGCCTGAGGGTGACTGTGCGGTGCGAGGTGAGATGCCAGACAGCCGCAGGACGGAGAGTGACGGGGGGGGCGGGAGGAGAGGAGAGGGTGCATGACAGAACATAACGTCGATGTATTTCGAGGCGAAGCGTGATGGGATGTGGCAGTCGGGGACTAACGCGGCAGGAATGGGGGGGGGGGCGGGGGGCAAACGGGTCGAGTCAGACCGTGGCGGCCGGGACGGGGCGTGGCGTGGAGGGAATGCGGTGAGTGGCGGGGGCGTGGCGGGAAGGGACGTGGTGGAGATGAGCAGTGTAAAGAAGGAATTGGACCGCGGGGGGCGTGCGTGGCAGAGAGAGGAAGAAGGGTGGGAGGAAGGGTGGGGCAGGCGGAGGAGATGGACCGTGGCCCAGCGTTTCGGTCGGCAGCTGTTTGTTCGCGACGACGTAGCGGCGTGGGGCTCAGAGCTGAGACGGCGGAGGCAAACACCGCGGAGGAGGAAGTGGCTGGAGACAGGCGAGATGCGCGACGCGTGGCGCTACTTGAACACTTGGCAGGGATAGAGGATTTTTCAAATACGGTTACGATCTTCACAAATGAACAAATGCAAAACAAGAAAATTATAATTTCATTTTGAATTAACGACCACAAAACAGAAAAATATCTCATACACAAACTGCTTGTTATACTTCTAAGAAAATATAACAACAGAAAAGTCGGTGGTCGATATCCCGTGATGAAGGCTCCCATAATAAAGGCTGATACGTTAAATGGAGAATAAAGGAATTTTTAAATTATTAAAATAGAATATTTTAACTTCTGAAAAAATGACAATTATTTCAGAAACAAGTAATATCTGTTGAACTTTAATTATGTTTCTAATGTTACAAAATTTAATGAAATAATACTAACAAAATTAATTATTGAATTTATCCGTTTTAAGTAGAAAGCAATTTCATTACAGGTTTTGAGCATATCAATTACTCATCAGCACAAAACAGCGCAATTGCAATAAAGGAAACTTAAAGAGTAGAATTTATATTACGAGAACGTTTATATACATACGGCTGAATTGGTCCGTTGGTTACGATAAAATCTCAAACCAAAATTACAGCAGTTGCTATCGGAGGACTGTCAATAGAGTCACAACAATTCTTTAGAATGAAATTCAATTACACAAAATTGAAAGTGGAATATGCGAGATCCAATTATTTTAAACCTTTTTTCTGCCGCGTCGTTTCGTTCACAAAATGACGTTAATTTCACCAACACATGGCACGCACTCCAATCTCAGGCTGACATATTCATCCCCGATACCAAAGGAAGCGAATTGAGCGGGTTGTGTTCAGTACCTGCTACAGCCGCCGCGGCGCATCGCAGCCGCGTTGTGGCGCAGTGGGCGCAGGGGGTGGGTGAGCTGTGTTTTGCACGAGGGCCGCTCGCAGCGCCACCGGTCGTGGCCGGCAATTAATTTCTGCGCAGAGAGGCGCAGGTGTTCAATTCCCAGGCGCGGCGGGCGGGTCGAGGAAAACTTAACTGTCGGCCGCGGCAAAGAAACGGCGATTGGAAGCGGGGGTGGGGGTGGGGCAGGAGCCGCCATCGGCGCGCGGTGATGCATGGTAGGGGCGAGGGGGGCCGTGCTGGGGGGGGGGTGAAGGTTCGAGCTGCGACTCTGCCCTGGGGTGGGGCGGGCGTACATGGGCCAGTAGCCGACAAGACAACTGTTGTATACGGTGGCGGTGGTGGGGGCGGTTGTAGCACTGACCGGCGATGGAGCCAGTGGCCAGAAGAACTGCTGGGATCGGCAGAGGCCAGCTGTTGAGAGAATGGGGCAGGGTTAACGGCGCGTTTAAGGAGGGTTTGGGCGAAGTGCTAAGAGTGACGTATGTATCAAGGGTGACGCAGGTGTTAAGGGAGGCGTTGGGGCAAGGGCACTGTGAGGGTGACGTAGGCAGCTGCGGTGGAAAGGGCGGGGTGAATGGCGATGGTGTCTGGGGGAGGGGGGGGGCGGGGCGGGGATGGCTACTGCCGTTGTAACTCGGTCTATGTAATTTCCTCCAAGTGTACTCATTCACACGGCAAATAGGGGCAGGATCTACGTGTGTTGTTAACACCTGCGGTATGGGAAAATCGGATTCGCGACAACTAGATTTGGAGTACAGTGTTGAAGTGGTACTGAACATCTAGTGAAATGTCATATATTATCGAATAGAATCGTCTATAAAAACTAAGAAATGGAAAGGTCAGATTCCAAAATTGTAAATCAGATTGTCTACGTAATTATTAAAAACCGATGTCGTAAATGAAAAATAGGAACATAGCATAAAACCTATATTATTGTCTTAAGAATGCACTTTAAATTGCAATTTTGCCTCACACGAATGAAGTAGAAATAATTTAAATTTACAAATATTTTTTTCAAAAATAGTATGTTTATATTTACTCTAATATACTCTAATTTTGCCATTGTTTGAAGGATAAAAGAAGAGAACATAGAAAACCAAATATCGAAAACGTGAGGTGAAGGGGCTCTTAACAAAAAAAAGTTCGAGTTGTATTTGAAAATCAAATGTAAAAAGATGCTTTAAAGTTGATACTGCTCTACATGTCAAGCCCAAACAGAACTAAAAAAAAGTCGTTTTTAACTTCAGCACTCTCAGTCCACAACCCCACGGTTCACTGACAAATTATTTGAACATTGTTTATGATGCAATCAAACAGTTCTTCGAAATAATTGCTGCCCCAAACAAGGAATAATTCGTTCCACAAACGTATATTTGTCATTTCCCATATTTCAATTTGGCGTTGCAAGCCGTTGCCTAATTGAATGCAACGAGCCAGCCACCCTCGCCACGCGGGCCCGCACCGCCGCTGTCTCAATTAGACAGAGGAATTTCGATATCCGACTAATGCAATGCACACGCGAGAGCAGTTTGTGCTGCTATGTTTGGGTTCCATCGGTTCCCAAATAAACACAGCGCTGATGGGGGCGGGAGGGGGAGGGAGGACGGTGGCGGGGAGGACGGTGAGGGCACGAAGCAGCCGGAGGACCGTCTCCGCTCAGGGGCAGCGAGGGCGGCGAGGGCGGCGAGGGCGGCGAGGGCGGCGAGGGCGGCGAGGGCGGCGAGGGCGGCGAGGGCGGCGAGGCGGCGAGGGCGGCGAGGGCGGCGAGGCGGCGAGGGCGGCGAGGGCGGCGAGGGCGGCGAGGGCGGCGAGGGCGGCGAGGGCGGCGAGGGCGGCGAGGGCGGCGAGGGCGGCGAGGGCGGCGAGGGCGGCGAGGGCGGCGAGGGCGGCGAGGGCGGCGAGGGCGGCGAGGGCGGCGAGGGCGGCGAGGGCGGCGAGGGCGGCGAGGGCGGCGAGGGCGGCGGGCGAGAACGGCGAGGGTGGCGAGGGCGGCGAGGGCGGCCAGGGTGATGTGTAATTTAAAAAGTACAAGCGGAATGTGACGCACAACGTATTTTCACATGCTCTTGATTCAATTTACATCTTTGCATAGAAATTGTTTGATAATAACCACATATTTATAAACCCAAATGATGATTCGTCTGTGAGTTCATGATTCATCATTCATTAGTTATCTATTGACATAATCGTACAATGCCCCATATTTCTAAGTATTTATTGATTTTGTATAATAATAGAAATACATTGTAAATTTATAAGACGAATTTAGCTATGCTGGCTTGAATTTCTTTGGTAATATTTGAATACTATAATTTGATAGACAGTAGTAAAAAGTTTTCGATTAACTTTTATTGAATATTATTTATATATTAGCGTTTTTTCCGTTCCACCGCAACAACTCATGACAATCATGTTTTAATTTACAAATGTTATTTTCATCGCATTTGCTATGTCAAATATTATATTTTGTGTTTCCTATCTTTAATTATCAAAATATCTCATACATTGCTTCATAATGATCTCGTTATATATTTGCTGCATAGAGCAAGTAAAAAGTAACCGAATATTCTGCTTTGCGATGCTAAGTTCAAATCTGTCAATGTCATTGCTGTGCTGTAAGTTTTCTGTAATTTCTGGTATCTAAAAATCTTTTATGATAAGGATTTGAATGAATATTTTATTGTTAGCTCTTTCAAAATTTTGCCTTCCTTCGCTTCAAAAGATTTAATCATGGATATCAATACTACATTTTTCATGCACTCGGAAAATTAAGGTAGACGATGCAAACAAGCCAGTAAAATATAATGTTTTTTCGCTGCAGTGGGAGCACATTGGAGCCAAGGGAAAGCGCAAAATAAGAAATAATGAGGTAGCACAGCAAAATAGTCCAGCTCAACAGGGGATTTTAAAGGTTCCTAAATATCAATAGGTAAATAAACTTCCCTCATGTCTCATGGAACTTCAACGAGACAGTAACGTAATTGTATATTTAAAATACATTTATTAAGAGGAATGTATGAAACGAACCATAAAGGATTAAAACGAATTTTTATAAAAGAGTTTAATTTATTTAATTCATTAAGCAAAGAGACGTATCTCTACCCATTAACGACCAATTACTGTTGTGCGCTTCGCGCTCATCCATTGTCGTGGCATCATAGAAATATACATAGATACTTGTTAGTTCATAGATATTATTTCTGCGGGTAGGTTTACGCAACTGGGGCAGTATACTACAAATTGTTTGCGAACATAACAAGTAAGGATATCATTTCAATAAAACTTTATAATATTTAGGGGTTGATATTCACCAGTAAGAAACAAAACTAGAAAAATACGTATATGATGTCCATCATTTGGAACGCGAAAAGCGCCACATCACGCACAGCTAGTGCATCAAAACGGCTGTAAAGACAAGATCACCAGCTAGGACGGACGCGAGGTCATCGGCTACGGTCAGTGGGTCGACGGCAGTGGACGGCAGACGTGGAAGTCAGCGGCCAGTGGGAGCGGCCGCTGCACATTACGGGGAGATTCGTAAATTAGTGACCGCGGGCGCCGCCGCCAGCGACACGCGCAGCGCTCAGGTCGCGCGATTGTAATTGGTTTCCCGAACGCGTGCCTCCACCCGCCGCGCCCCGCCCATCCCGATCGCCTCGCCCCGCCCCGCCCCGCCCCGCCCCGCCCCGCCCCGCCCCGCGCCGCACCCGTCCCCGGGCTCTTCGTCCAACCGACACACCCCCCCCCCTTTCGCAATCCCCGGCCTTGTTCAGTCCGCCCCGCCCTTGCCCGGTCTAGCTCTCGCTTCTACTGCTCTGCCACCACCTCAGCTAGCTTCCCCCGTTTCGGACGCGCCCCCGGGCATCGAACCCGTCAGAATCTCCAGTCCTACATCTATCTTTGCTCGTCCGCACCTACTGCCTGCACAAACTGCTCTTGTCCCTGTTCCTGTTCCTTCCCTTTCCACTACCACACTTCTCCCTTCAGACCCGACGACATTGGTTAACTTCTCACGGATTGAGGCTTCGGAGGGATAATGGTTAGCGTACCGGGCTTTTGTTATCAAGTTTGCGGATTCAAACCCAATCGAAGCAGAGAATTTTGAAGGGTGAAACAATCCTTCGCACGCCTTCCTTCGGAGGGGAAGTTAAGCCGGCTGTCCCATGTAGTAGATTTACTGCATGTAAAAGATCCTGAAGCCTAAAAGAAGGAAAATTTTCGTGAACCCCTTTTTCCTAGTTGGTGAAAGATAACCCGAGTCTCGCCGCTTAAAATAAGGCATTAACTAACTAACTCTCCTTACGTTCTCAAAGTGCCCCTTTATCCACCGACATTTTCATGGCCCATTTCTTTCCCGTTTCTTCAACTTCCCCCACCCTGTTTCACGTCTTTTCTTGCCTCCGCTTCCGCTCCCGCCACCACGCGGAAACCCACACGTCGCGCTCACAAGCCTTCGTACTTTGTCCTATTACAGACGCACCTTGTTTGTCTACCCCTACCTACACTCCGACATCCATTTTTGTTCAATCGCCAAGACCGTTTGAGCGCTCGCCACACCCAATTTGCTTAACCCCAGCTCCCACCCGTATCCCTCACCCCCATCTCCCCCCTTCTCGCTCCTTCACTGCGCACAGCTACGCCCACCTTTGCTTCCCCCTAGCTCCCACTCTAACTCCTTTCCCACCATCATTCCGAACTTCATGTTCACAGCGCTTTTTCTCACATTCCTGTCGTCTCATGTGTGTTCCTTCGGATCCACATCCGTCATCTCTTTTCAACCGCATATCTATGCTCATTACTTTGCCCAGTACGTCACCGCTCCTCCCCTTTTTCTTCACATTCCAGATCTCACACCATCTCACTCCCCCCTCCACGGCGCCAGACGCTCCTCCTATGACCATTCTTGTCACGACGTCTCGTCTCACTTCCGTACTTGTTCATATTACCGGTCTCACCCCATGCTCATACGTCACTTTACATCCTCACCTCCCATTACGTGGCTCACGGCATAAAGTAATGTCGTCCTAGCTACATAGCTAGGTCAACCTAGCTAGAGAGCCAAGTCGAATTCATCCGCCATGTAGGGGAGAATTCTAGGGGACGGTGCTCTGATCGGTAGTTTTCCTTGTTTCTCCGATCAACAACAGGCGGATGCCGGAGCATACCCTAACAAAGGGCCACGGACGCGCGCGATCTTTTCCTTTCTTTTCCTTGTCCTATCCTCTTCGCTTACACACACACTTACACTAACATGCACTACATTACCACATATTCCGGGAGACCAGTCGTGAGCTTAGAACTTGTCTCGGCTGGGGTGGTGCACCGCTGGTGGGAGAGTTCTGGTTAGGGGGGAACCCCCACTAGCTGACGGTAGGTCGGCGCCGGATCTCACCATCCAACGAGGGAGGGTCACTGCCATCTCGCGAGGAAATTCATGCACTACACTTACGAGACTAATGACCTATGCTATTGACGCGCCCGGAATCACTACTCAACCAAATCTTTCGTGGGGTTCGTCCTCCGTCACTACTACGACCGTCGTCGCCTCTTCCTCCCCCTCCTCCGCCACATTGCCTGCACCATCGCCGTCGGCTGTCTATCAGCGCAGCGGGCGTTTAATTTACGAGCTCGCGCATCGACGATAAGCCCTTTCTGGCAACGCCGCCGTCGTTTGTTCCGGCGCGCTCGCTCGTAAATTTCTTTCGGTGTCGTTGCATTCCCTTTGTAAGGGCGATCACTTGTCTTTTCACGATGTTTGTTATTGCGGGATGAATCCACACGTGGTTGGTTAATATTGAGTCTTCTGAATTGATAAATAACTCATGGAGAATTAAAGATCTCGTTACTACAAATAGGCTTAGCGGATGAGGTGCTTGGAAAATTGACGGAGCTTGAAATTGTTTCGAATTTAATTATTAAGCGTGGAAAATACGAGATGTATGTAGTGTTTCGTGAAATTTGGAATTAAAACGCAGGAAACGAAGTATATGTGTGTCGATTATCTTGCGTCTTGTTTCCAATTCGATTGAAAATGAATACTGTAAAACGTAACATATATACATTTACATTTCAATAAGTACTATTGTGCCGAAAAGGGTCTGAACAGAGGAAAACCCCATTGCTTCGTTTATCTGGGGTAATTAATTGCAACGCATCGGATCTAACGACGCTAACCTAAAGAGATCTTTATGGCGCCACAAATAGTTTTTCAATATTCTTTTTTTCAAAGAGAGGATTTTGGACCATTCTAATGATCGTAATTTTGCTATGGAGACCCTAATTCATTGCTTAAATATTTATTATTGTTGTTATTATTATTATTATTATTATTATTATTTCTGCTTCATTAATGCATTTTAATTAGTATATTTTTAAATTTGACATAATTATACGTTTTTTAATAGAAAACAGTAATTAACATTAATACATATTTTTTTTTTCAAAATACTATACAGATCTGATACCTCATTCAATAGAAAGTACATATTAGGCATGATTCTTTTATCTTTATCGATAACGATCGACCTAACACATTCTGTCACGTCGCGCTGTGAGAGTATCTTACAATTGCTACAAGTGTTGTTAACATCTGTTGAACACTTTTATTTATGATGTAATAACGGATAGTGCATCACAAATATTGTGGATCATATATTTTGTTTTCTATGTTCAAACATATAAGATATAAACTTTCACATCGGGAAGCTAGTATCAAAACAATTTGTATGATATTTTCATCCACGTAATTCGTGTGAAGTAATTATAAAAAAAGTTATTATAAATGAAAGTATATTGTCTAAAATGTCCTTTAATGTGATTTTTATCGGCAGTATAAAAATATTTTATGCACATGTAATAAAAATAAATGTAACGAAAGTAACTTTGATCCGAGACAAATGTAATCTAGGTACACAGTGTAAACAAGCACTTTTATCTTCCTCGTCCTTAAATCCCGTACAACGTGGACATTTATCTGGTGAGAACACGTTTCGAAGGAAGCTATCCCTTTTGGGGGTCCAACCAACTGCGAGCGGCAACAGCCCTCCGGCGAACGAGAAATAAAGCCCCTAATTACTCGTAAGCTCTATTAACTCCGTGCTCTATCATCCGCCCGTGCACGTGGAAACAGTATGTTCTCGCCGCACTTGTCTTTTTTTTACGACTGCCATCTAATAATATAAATTCATCACCTAATAAACGGGGTTCCATCAAGAAAGAACATTACTTTGAAAATGAGATCAGATTTTTTGTTTCCTCACTTTTCACTGCTGTCGCTTTCGCTAAAGGAGGATTTGAGCCTAACGAGATTTATAATCGCCCGTTTACGATGCCTTGGGGAACGCCAGCGCGGGCGGTGCGGGGTGCGAAACGCCACCGGGGGGAGGGCGTTCTCCAGAGGTGGATGGGTGGTTAACGTCTCGTCTCACCCCTGCACCGACCGATTACGTCGCGCAAGACTCTATTAAAGGGTGTTAGTTCTGCGCCGTAAAGAAATTAAGATTGTCTTTATTCGCCATTAAGTTCCGGTGGAGATTCGCCGCGGTTCCGCTGATGTTTGGAGGGTGCGGGTGTGGGTGCTTGGGACCGCGGCGGAGGCGGTGATTATGGGGGGATGGCGATTGAAGTAAGAGTTGCACTGGCGAATAATATGACGGTGCAGTGTAGCATTGATTGTTTTTGTTGTAAGAAATTCATATGAAAACTACAGTAACATGATATAAAATATCTCCAATGCTCCAACGAGAAGAAGCAATCATGATGATCATGATTACAGCGATTGCTTTTAAAGAATTTGATGTGCGCATAATATTGTGTCGAGGATCGAACTTTTTCAATCTGTACTGGCATTTCTTAAAAACATTAAGCCAAAAACAATATTTTCATGAGTGGTCACTAGTCATAGATTTCAAATTACGTAAAAATTCTATTGCAAAATATTCAACATATCTAGTTTTTCAATGTGTAATTCAATATTCCTTCAAAGGTTAATTAATACAATAATCCGTACAAAATGTTTAAGCATGACGTGACTCCCGATACAAGTACTAATTACGAAGTTACAGATGAAGCAATGAAATTTACATCTACAAATTTCTATTGGGGATTAGAATAGTATTGTGATCTAATGGAATGGAATGGCAACGGTAATTGAAGACATCGGTGAGAAGGATAATTCTTTAATCATATGGTATTCGCGATGGTCTTGCAAAATTTCGGGAATAAACGTTTTACTATCTTTGCATTGCAGCTCTTGGCAAGGACGATATGCAAAGAAATATTTTTGGTTAACAACAAACAATAACAATGTGGAAAATATCACAATATGTTCTTGAAAAAGGGAGAAAAGAGACACAACACTAAAATATGCGATACAGTATCGCTTAAATGTTGAAAGAAAAAAATTTAAAATAATGTAAACTGTGATGACAAATAAACAAAATATTTTCAATGGTATAGTTCAATACGGAACACAGAATGATATTCAAAACTAATTCTTTAAAAGAAATATAGGACGTGTTGCGAGTACATCAGAGAACCATACAATGACTTTGGACTGGAGGAGGCGCCAGCTGAAACAAAGGAAGGACACGCTCAGCAGCGTGTCTGGGTGGAGACGGCGTTAGCCTCGTTTCTGGCACATTGCCTCCTAGACGGCGTTAGTTTCAACCGCAGTGCTACCGACGCCTTTGCCTCCTCTGCGTGTCTCCCTCCCTCCCTCCCTCCCTCCCTCCCTCCCTCCCTCCTCCCCCCTCCCTCCCTGCGTCCGGGTCCGCCCGCTTTGCAACCATAGCTCGGCACAGCTGTGGCGCTTTTGGTGTCGGTTTACCGACAACGTCGCTGCCGCCGCCCCCAGCCCGCCCGCCGCTCCGCCCCCGCGTCTTGGCACCGAATCGTGCGCTCGCGCTAACGTCGCTGGCGGGGGAGTCGAGCGTGGAAAATCTGCGAGGACGCCACCGCCTCCGCGCGCTCGCGGTGCACTTGCGACCAGCTGTGCAGGAACGGTCCGATGCGTTATTCACTGGCAAAATTGTGCTTGGAGCGTTTCATGTGTTGTGAAGAAAGTCCCTAGCACGCTCCATGAATGCATAATCTGATTCATTCGAATTTGTTAATGTTTTACTTTAAAATTAGTCTATGAATAAGACAATTGTTTAGATAAGTATTTTATTTTGGATTGAGGCGTTGGATAAAAATGATGTAACGAAGATTGCAATGTGACCTGTAAGTACATTCTACGTTTATGGCATTTATATTAATTAAATTGTATAACTCGTAAACAAGGAAAAATATATCAATTATTTCAGATTTAGAGTTAAGTACTTTCCTAAATATATCGATATTCCGAAGAAACTATGTTTAATTAGATGGTAAATTAATTAATTCGAATTTTATTAATACCTTTTACACATGTAAAAAAAAAATATATATATATATATATATATATATATAAATATAAACTTTATCGTAAATAATATATCAATTATTTTTGTTTCTGAAGAAAGTTATCAACACAATAAATGGAATAAATTCATAATAAATTCATTACTAAATTGAACGTCCAATAACACATAGTTTGATTTTTTTGTTATATTTAGAAAAGCATCATATGAATATATAATATATTCAACACTTTCTTTCTGCGATAAGTTCGGCGTCTGAGCTGGAAGGAGAGCCCTTTCACCTTTCGTTCTCTTTGCCATTGAAATGCGTCTGGCAGCCTGTGCTCCAGCGGCAGTGCGTGACCTCGGCTGTTGGGGTAAGAGAATGGCTGCTCTTTCGGCAATCTACAAAAGTGCAGGGAGAAGGGCTGCGATATTTCGGTGCGGCATTGACGTCGGGGGTCAGTGTGCGGGAAAAGGGGGCGGGGCGCCCGCTCGCACAATGTTCCGGAAATACACGCCGCGCGACGAGCGTCCGCCAGGGGCGCCTCTGCGGCGCAAAGAGACCTCGCCCTCGCCCTCTAGATGAAAGACATTTGCACAAAAGTGCATTGTGATGTCGAACGACTCAAAAATTCGGCTTCTCTGAACGTCCTTTTAGCTTTCTCTTGGAGTGATCTCGTCTCGTTCTGATCTTCTCGTTTGTGAATTAAAAATATGTGAATAACTATTCTGTGTAATATTATGTATTCTAAGTAATATTAGAAGTACAAAATGTGTCATAATTTAATTTGTCATAATTTCAATTCCGAATTCATTCTTTCCGAATTCATGAAACCTAAAAAAGTTAATATAGAGATATTTCCAGAGTTTCTGTAGATATTTTTAATATTTGGCACATAATTTCCACAAAGTTACGCAGAAATCTTGTATTAACAATCGTAAATTAATACATACGTTAATTTTATTATTTTGTGGAGAATTCGGTAATATAAAACACTTTATTTCACGATCGTTCATAGAAGAATGAAGTACACGATTTGTTTAGATACAACAAATATCTACGTCCCAGATACCTCTGTTTGAAAGTAGGGAATTTTTGTCAAAGCATTAAATTTTTCAGTAAATAATAATGTAAATCTTGTACTTCTCTACGAAATTTGGTGAACTGGTTTTAAATTATGCTCTCAGAAACAGAAATACTCCTATTCTGAGCTAGCTTTGAGACATAAAAGCGAGCCAATTCCAACGCAAACAATTCGCTTATTTAACGTCAGAAACACACGAGCATCGTCAAAAACAAGAGCGCAGCGCTCTCGACGTACTCACGGGTCGCTATGCCTGGTGCGCGCTCGCTGTCCGGGTCGCTCCCTCGCCGTCGCCATGCGCACCACATTTGCCATTGAAAGCGCCGCCTCCATAATCCCTTCACCGTTACCAGTGTCCACACCACCACCGCAACACCATTCCCGCCTCCAGTAGACACTACATCCGCCGCCACTACTGTCACCGCCGATGTCCCCGTCGCCAACACTGTCCCGCTATTGCCCTTCCACTATTACTGCCACTGTCTTCACCATTGCCCTGATATTTTCTCTGCTATTGCCTTCGCCGCGTTCTTCGCCACTAGCCTCATTTCCCCCATGCCTCCGCCACTGCCCCTCCCACAGTCCTCTCCACTGCCCTCGCCCCTACCGCGACCTCTACCCCCGCCCACTGCTCCAGCCAGTGCCCTCTCCACGCCACTGGCCCGCCACTGCCCTCCCACAGTCCTTCCACTGCTCTCGCCCTACCGCTACCTCTACCCCGCCCACTGCTCCAAACCAGTGCCCTCCCACCTCCACTCCCCTCGCCCCTACGCCCCTCTACTCCCTGCCTTGCCCCGCCCACTGCTCCAGCCAATGCCTCCCACGCCACTGGCCCTCCACTGCCCTCCCACAGTCCTTCCACTGCCCTCGCCCTACTGCGACCTCTACCCCGCCTTTGCCCGCCCACTGCTCCAGCCAATGCCCTCTCCCACGCCACTGGCCCGCCACTACCCTCCCACAGTCCTCTCCACTGCCCTCGCCCTACTGCGACTTCTCCCCGCCTTTGCCCCGCCCATGCTCCAGCCAATGCCCTCTCCCACGCCACTGGCCCCGCCACTGCCCCTCCCCCAGTCCTCTCCACTGCCCTCGCCCCTCCTGCGACCTCTCCCCCCGCCTTTGCCCCTGCCCACTGCTCCAGCCAATGCCCTCTCCCACGCCACTGGCCCTGCCACTGCCCCTCCCAGTCCTCCACTGCTCTCGCCCCTACTGACCTCTACTCGCCTTGCCCCGCCCACTGCTCCACCATGCCCTCCCACGCCACTGGCCCGCCACTGCCCCTCCACAGTCCTCCACTGCCCTCGCCCCTACCGCGACCTCTACCCCTCCCTTTTGCCCCTGCCCACTGCTCCAGCCAATGCCCTCTCCCACGCCACTGGCCCTGCCACTGCCCTCCCACAGTCCTCCACTGCTCGCCCCTACCGCTACCTCTACCCCGCCCACTGCTCCAAACCAGTGCCCTCTCCCACCTCCACTGCCCTGCCCCTACTGCGACCTCACCCCTGCCTTGCCCCGCCCACTGCTCCAGCCATTGCCTCTCCCACGCCACTGGCCCTGCCACTGCCCCTCCCACAGTCCTCTCCACTGCCTCGCCCCTACTGACCTCTACCCCGCCTTTGCCCCTGCCCACTGCTCCAGCCAATGCCCTCCCACGCCACTGGCCCCGCCACTGCCCTCCCACAGTCCTTCCACTGCCCTCGCCCCTACGCGACCTCCCCCGCCTTGCCCTGCCCACTGCTCCAGCCAATGCCTCTCCCACGCCACTGGCCTCTGCCACTGCCCCTCCCACAGTCCTCTCCACTCCCCTCGCCCTACCGCGACCTCTACCTGCCTTGCCCCTGCCCACTGCTCCAGCCAATGCCTCTCCCACGCCACTGGCCCTGCCACTGCCCCTCCCACAGTCCTTCCACTGCTCTCGCCCCTACTGACTCCTCCCTGCCTTTGCCCCGCCCACTGCTCCAGCCAATGCCTCTCCCACGCCACTGGCCCCGCCACTGCCCTCCCACAGTCTCTCCACTGCCTCGCCCTACCAAGACCTCTACCCCTGCCTTTGCCCCGCCCACTGCTCCAGCCAATGCCTCTCCCACGCCACTGGCCCGCCACTGCCCTCCCACAGTCCTCCAATGCTCTGCCCTACGCTACCTCTACCCCGCCCACTGCTCCAAACCAGTGCCCTCTCCACCTCCACTGCCCTCGCCCTACGCGACCTCTACCCCTGCCTTTGCCCGCCCACTGCTCCAGCCAATGCCCTCTCCACGCCACTGGCCCCGCCACTGCCCTCCCACAGTCCTCTCCACTGCCTCGCCCCTACGCGACCTCTACCCCGCCTTTGCCCGCCCACTGCTCCAGCCAATGCCCTCCCACGCCACTGCCCGCCACTGCCCCTCCCACAGTCCTCCACTGCCTCGCCCTACCGCGACCTCTACCCTGCCTTTGCCCCGCCCACTGCTCCAGCCAATGCCCTCTCCACGCCACTGGCCCCACCACTGCCCTCCCACAGTCCCTCCACTGCCCTGCCCCTACGCTACCTCTACCCCCGCCCACTGCTCCAAACCAGTGCCCTCCCACCTCCACTGCCCTCGCCCCTACTGACCTCTACCCCGCCTTTGCCCCGCCCACTGCTCCAGCCAATGTCCTCTCCCACGCCACTGGCCCCGCCACTGCCCCTCCCACAGTCCTCTCCACTGCCCTCACCCTACCATGACCTCTACCCGCCTTTGCCCCGCCCACTGCTCCAGCCAATGCCCTCTCCCACGCCACTGGCCCCGCCACTGCCCCTCCCACAGTCCTCTCCACTGCCCTCCCCCTACTACTCCTCTACCCCGCCCACTGCTCCAAACCAGTGCCCTCCCACCTCCACTGCCTCGCCCCTACCGCGACCTCTACCCCGCCTTGCCCGCCCACTGCTCCAGCCAATGCCCTCCACGCCACTGGCCCTGCCACTGCCCTCCCACAGTCCTTCCACTGCCCTCGCCCCTACTGCGACCTCACCCCGCCTTGCCCCGCCCACTGCTCCAGCCAATGCCCTCTCCCACGCCACTGGCACCGCCACTGCCTCCCACGTCCTTCCACTGCTCGCCCCTACCGCTACCCTACCCCCGCCCACTGCTCCAAACCAGTGCCCTCTCCCACCTCCACTGCCCTCGCCCCTACCAGGGACCTCTACCCCGCCTTTGCCCCCCCACTGCTCCAGCCAATGCCTCTCCCACGCCACTGGCCCGCCACTGCCCCTCCCACAGTCCTCCACTGCCCTCGCCCCTCCCGCGACCTCTACCCCCGCCTTTCCCCCGCCCACTGCTCCAGCCAGTGCCCTCTCCCACGTCCACTGGCCTCGCCACTGCCCCTCCCACAGTCCTCTCCACTGCCCTCGCCCCTACCGCGACCTCTACCCCCGCCTTTGCCCTCGCCCACTGCTCCAGCCAATGCCCTCTCCCACGCCACTGGCCCTGCCACTGCCCTCCCACAGTCCTCTCCACTGCTCTCGCCCTACGCACCTCTACCCCGCCCACTGCTCCAAACCAGTGCCCTCCCCCACCTCCACTCCCCTCGCCCCTACCGACCTCTACCCCGCCTTTGCCCGCCCACTGCTCCAGCCAATGCCTTCCCACGCCACTGGCCCGCCACTGCCCTCCACAGTCCTTCCACTGCCCTCGCCCTACCGCGACCTCTACCCCGCCTTGCCCCCGCCCACTGCTCCAGCCAATGCCTCTCCCACGCCACTGGTCCTGCCACTGCCCTCCCACAGTCCTCCACTGCTCTCGCCCCTACCTCCTCTACCCGCTCACTGCTCCAAACCAGTGCCCTCTCCCACCTCCACTGCCCTCGCCCCTACCGGACCTCTACCCCGCCTTTGCCCCCCCACTGCTCCAGCCAATGCCCTCCCACGCCACTGGCCCTGCCACTGCCCTCCCACAGTCCTCTCCACTGCCCTCGCCCTACCGGACCTCTACCCGCCTTTGCCCCGCCCACTGCTCCAGCCAATGCCCTCCCCCACGCCACTGGCCCTGCCACTGCCCTCCACAGTCCTCTCCACTGCCTCGCCCCTACCGCGACCTCTCCCCGCCTTTGCCCCCGCCCACTGCTCCAGCCAATGCCTCTCCCAGCCACTGGCCCCTGCCACTGCCCTCCCACAGCCCTCTACTGCTCTCGCCCCTACCGCGACCTCTACCCGCCTTTGCCCCGCCCACTGCTCCAGCCAGTGCCCTCTCCCACGCCACTGGCCCCGCCACTGCCCCTCCCACAGTCCTCTCCACTGCCCTCGCCCCTACCGCGACCTCACCCTGCCTTGCACCCGCCCACTGCTCCAGCCAATGCCTCTCCACGCCACTGGCCCGCCACTGCCCTCCCAAGTACTCCACTGCTCTGCCCCTACCGACCTCTACCCCGCCTTTGCCCCCGCCACTGCTCCAGCCAATGCCCTCTCCACGCCACTGGCCGCCACTGCCCTCCACAGTCCTCCACTGCCCTCGCCCTACCGCGACCTCTCTACCCTGCCTTGCCCCGCCCACTGCTCCAGCCAGTGCCTCCCACGCCACTGGCCCGCCACTGCCCCTCCCACAGCCCTCTCACTGCTCTCGCCCTACCGACCTCTACCCGCCTTGCCCCGCCCACTGCTCCAGCCATGCCCTCCCCGCCACTGGCCCTGCCACTGCCCTCCCACAGTCCTCTCCACTGCCCTCGCCCCTACGCGACCCTACTCCCGCCTTTGCCCCGCCCACTGCTCCAGCCAATGCCCTCTCCACGCCACTGGCCCGCCACTGCCCTCCCACAGTCCTCCACTGCTCTCGCCCTACCGCTACCTCTCACCCGCCCACTGCTCCAAACCAGTGCCCTCCCACCTCCACTGCCTCGCCCCTACGCGACCTCTACCCCGCCTTTGCCCCGCCCACTGCTCCAGCCAATGCGCTCCCACGCCACTGGCCCTGCCACTGCCCCTCCCACAGTCCTTCCACTGCCCTCCCCTACCGCGACCTCTCCCCGCCTTTGCCCCGCCCACTGCTCCAGCCAATGCCCCCTCCCACGCCACTGGCCCCGCCACTGCCCCTCCCACAGTCCTCTCCACTGCCCTCGCCCTACTGCGACCTCTACCCTGCCTTTGCCCCGCCCAATGCTCCAGCCAATGCCCTTTCCACGCCACTGGCCCTGCCACTGCCCTCCCACAGTCCTCCACTGCCCTCGCCCCTACCGCGACCTCTACCCCGCCTTTGCCCCCGCCCACTGCTCCAGCCAATGCCCTCTCCCACGCCACTGGCCCCGCCACTGCCCCTCCCACAGTCCTCCACTGCTCTCGCCCCTCCCGCGACCTCTACCCGCCTTTGCCCCTGCCACTGCTCCAGCCAATGCCCTCCCACGCCACTGGCCCGCCACTGCCCTCCCACAGTCCTCTCCACTGCCTCGCCCCTACCGCGACCTCTACCCCCCTTTTGCCCCGCCCACTGCTCCAGCCAATGCCCTCCCACGCCACTGGCCCCGCCACTGCCCTCCCACAGTCCTCTCACTGCCTCGCCCCTACCGCTACCTCTACCCTGTCCACTGCTCCAAACCAGTGCCTCTCCCACTCCACTGCCCTCGCCCCTACCCGACCTCTACCCCGCCTTTGCCCCCGCCCACTGCTCCAGCCAATGCCCTCCCACGCCACTGGCCCGCCACTGCCCCTCCACAGTCCTCTCCACTGCCCTGCCCTACCAGCGACCTCTACCCTGCCTTTGCCCCCGCCCACTGCTCCAGCCAATGCCTCTCCCACGCCACTGGCCCCGCCACTGCCCTCCCACAGTCCTCTCCACTGCCCTCGCCCTACCCGACCTCTACCTGCCTTTGCCCCGCCCAATGCTCCAGCCAATGCCTCTCCACGCCACTGGCCCTGCCACTGCCCCTCCCACAGTCCTCTCCACTGCCCTCGCCCCTACCATGACCTCTACTCCCTGCCTTTGCCCCGCCCACTGCTCCAGCCAATGCCCTCTCCACGCCACTGGCCGCCACTGCCCTCCCACGTCCTCCACTGCTCTCGCCCCTACGCGACCTCTACCCGCCTTTGCCCCGCCCACTGCTCCAGCCAGTGCCCTCTCCCACCTCCACTGGCCTCGCCACTGCCCCTCCCACAGTCCTCCCCACTGCCCTCGCCCCTACCCCGACCTCTACCCCTGCCTTGCCCCCGCCACTGCTCCAGCCAATGCCCTCCCACGCCACTGGCCCTGCCACTGCCCTCCCACAGTCCTTCCACTGCTCTCGCCCTACCGCTACCTCTACCCCGCCCACTGCTCCAAACCAGTGCCTCTCCACCTCCACTGCCCTCGCCTCTACGCGACCTCACCCTGCCTTTGCCCCCGCCCACTGCTCCAGCCAATGCCTCTCCACGCCACTGGTCCCGCCACTGCCCTCCACAGTCCTCCACTGCCCTCGCCCCTACGCGACCTCTACCCGCCTTGCCCCCTGCCCCTGCTCCAGCAAATGCCCCTCCACGCCACTGGCCCCACTGCCCTCCCCACAGTCCTCTCCAGTGCCTCGCCCCTACTCGACCTCTACCCGCCTTTGCCCCGCCCACTGCTCCAGCCAATGCCCTCTCCCACGCCACTGGCCCTGCCACTGCCCTCCCACAGTCCTTCCACTGCTCCTGCCCCTACCGCTACCTCTACCCCGCCCACTGCTCCAAACCAGTGCCCTCTCCACCTCCACTGCCCTCGCCCCTACTGCGACCTCTCCCTGCCTTGCCCCGCCCACTGCTCCAGCCAATGCCCTCCCACGCCACTGGCCGCCACTGCCCCTCCCACAGTCCTCTCCACTGCCCTCGCCCCTACCGCGACCTCTACCCCCGCCTTTGCCTGCCCACTGCTCCAGCCAATCCCCTTTCCCACGCCACTGGCCCCGCCACTGCCCTCCCACAGTCCTTTCCACTGCTCTCGCCCCTACGCTACCTCTACCCCGCCCACTGCTCCAAACCAGTGCCTCCCACCTCCACTGCCCTCGCCCTACGCTGCCCTCTCTCCCTGCCTTGCCCCGGCCACTGCTCCAGCCAATGCCCTCCCACGCCACTGGCCCGCCACTGCCCCTCCCACAGTCCTTCCACTGCCCTCGCCCCTACCGCGACCTCTACCCTGCCTTTGCTCCGCCCACTGCTCCAGCCAATGCCTCTCCCACGCCACTGGCCCTGCCACTGCCCTCCCACAGTCCTCCACTGCTCTCGCCCCTACGCTACCTCTACCCCCGCCCACTGCTCCAAACCAGTGCCCTCCCACCTCCACTGCCTCCCCTACCATGACCTCTACCCCGCCTTGCCCCCGCCCACTGCTCCAGCCATGCCTCTCCCACGCCACTGGCCCGCCACTGCCCCTCCACAGTCCTCTCACTGCCCGCCCTACCGCGACCTCTACCCGCCTTTGCCCCGCCCACTGCTCCAGCCAATGCCCTCCCACGCCACTGGCCCGCACTGCCCCCCCACAGTCCCTCCACTGCTCTGCCCCTACCTCCCCTCTCTCCCGCCCACTGCTCCAAACCAGTGCCCTCTCCCACCTCCACTGCCTCGCCCTACTGCGACCTCTACTCCGCCTTTGCCCCGCCCAATGCTCCAGCCATGCCTCCCACGCCACTGGCCCTGCCACTGCCCCTCCCACAGTCCTCCACTGCCCCTGCCCCTACGGGCGACCTCTACCCTGCCTTTGCTCCCGCCCACTGCTCCAGCCAATGCCTCTCCCACGCCACTGGCTCGCCACTGCCCCTCCACAGTCCTCTCCACTGCCCTCGCCCTACCGCGACCTCTACCCCTGCCTTTGCCCCGCCCACTGCTCCAGCCAATGCCCTCTCCACGCCACTGGCCCCGCCACTGCCCCTCCCACAGTCCTTCCACTGCCTCGCCCTACGCGACCTCTACCCCGCCTTTGCCCCGCCCACTGCTCCAGCCAATGCCCTCTCCCACGCCACTGGCCCTGCCACTGCCCCTCCCACAGTCCTCTCCATGCCCTCGCCCCTACGCGACCTCTACTCCCGCCTTTGCCCCGCCCAATGCTCCAGCCAATGCCCTCTCCCACGCCACTGGCCCGCCACTGCCCTCCCACAGTCCTCTCCACTGCCTCGCCCCTACGCGACCTCTACCCCGCCTTTGCCCCGCCCACTGCTCCAGCCAATGCCCTCTCCCACGCCACTGGCCCCGCCACTGCCCTCCCACAGTCCTCTCCTGCTCCGCCCTACCGCGACCTCTACCCCGCCTTTGCCCCGCCCACTGCTCCAGCAATGCCCTCCCACGCCACTGGCCCTGCCACTGCCCTCCACAGTCCTCCACTGCCCTCGCCCCTACTGCGACCTCTACCCTGCCTTTGCCCCGCCCACTGCTCCAGCCAATGCCTCTCCCACGCCACTGGCCCGCCACTGCCCTCCCAAGTCCTCTCCACTGCTCTCGCCTCTACGCTACCTCTACCCCGCCCACTGCTCCAACCAGTGCCCTCCCACCTCCACTGCCCTCGCCCCTACTGGACCTCACCCGCCTTTGCCCCCTGCCCACTGCTCCAGCCAATGCCCTCTCCCACGCCACTGGCCCTGCCACTGCCCTCCACAGTCCTCTCCACTGCCCTCGCCCCTACCAGGACCTCACCCCGCCTTGCCCCGCCCACTGCTCCAGCCATGCCCTCTCCCACGCCACTGGCCCTGCCACTGCCCCTCCCACAGTCCTCTCCAGTGCCTCTGCCCTACCGACCTCTACCCCTGCCTTTGCCCCGCCCACTGCTCCAGCCAATGCCTCTCCCACGCCACTGGCCCCGCCACTGCCCCTCCACAGTCCTTCCACTGCCCTCGCCCCTACTGCTACCTCTCCCGCCCACTGCTCCAAACCAGTGCCCTCTCACCTCCACTGCCTCGCCCCTACCAGCGACCTCTACCCCGCCTTTGCCCCGCCCACTGCTCCAGCCAATGCCTCTCCCACGCCACTGGCCCGCCATGCCCCTCCCACAGTCCTCTCCACTGCCTCCCCCCTACTCTGACCTCTACCCCGCCTTTGCCCCGCCCACTGCTCCAGCCATGCCCTCCCACGCCACTGGCCCTGCCACTGCCCCTCCCACAGTCCTCCACTGCTCTCGCCCTACCGCTACCTCTCCCCCGCCCACTGCTCCAGACCAGTGCCCTCTCCCACCTCCACTGGCCTCGCCCTACCGCGACCTCTACCCCGCCTTTGCCCCTGGCCACTGCTCCAGCCAATGCCCTCCCCACGCCACTGGCCCGCCACTCCCCCTCCCACAGTCCTCTCCACTGCCCTCGCCCCTACCAGACCTCTACCCCGCCTTGCCCTGCCCACTGCTCCAGCCAATGCCCTTCCCACGCCACTGGCCCCGCCACTGCCCTCCCACAGTCCTTTCCACTGCTCTGCCCCTACCCTACCTCCCGCCCACTGCTCCAAACCAGTGCCCTCCCACTCCACTGCCCTGCCCCTACCGACCTCTACCTGCCTTTGCCCCGGCCACTGCTCCAGCCAATGCCCTCTCCCACGCCACTGGCCCGCCACTGCCCCTCCACAGTCCCTCCTGCCCTGCCCCTACGCGACCTCTACCCCTGCCTTGCCCCGCCCACTGCTCCAGCCAATGCCCTCTCCCACGCCACTGGCCCCGCCACTGCCCTCCCACAGTCCTCCACTGCCTCGCCCCTACTGCTACCTCTACCCCGCCCACTGCTCCAGCCAGTGCCCTCTCCCACCTCCACTGCCCTCGCCCCTACCGCGACCTCTACTCCGCCTTTGCCCCGCCCACTGCTCCAGCCAGTGCCCTCTCCACGCCACTGGCCCGCCACTGCCCTCCACAGTCCTCTCCACTGCCTCGCCCCTACCGACCTCTACCCCGCCTTTGCCCCGCCCACTGCTCCAGCCAATGCCCTCTCCCACGCCACTGGCCCTGCCACTGCCCTCCCACAGTCCTCCACTGCTCTCGCCCCTACGCACCTCTCCCGCCCACTGCTCCAAACCAGTGCCTCTCCCCTCCACTGCCTCGCCCCTACGGACCTCCTCCCCGCCTTTGCCCCTGCCAAATGCTCCAGCCAATGCCCTCTCCACGCCACTGGCCGCCACTGCCTCCCACAGTCCTTCCACTGCCCTCGCCCCTACGGACCTCTACCCGCCTTTGCCCCGCCCACTGCTCCAGCCAATGCCTCTCCCACGCCACTGGCCGCCACTGCCCTCCCACAGTCCTCCACTGCCCTCGCCCCTACCGCTGCCCTCTCCCCCGCCTTTGCCCCCGCCCACTGCTCCAGCCCATGCCCTCTCCCACGCCACTGGCCCCGCCACTGCCCCTCCCACAGTCCTCTCACTGCCTCGCCCCTACTGCGACCTCACCCTGCCTTGCTCCCTGCCCACTGCTCCAGCCATGCCTCTCCCAGGCCACTGGCCCTGCCACTGCCCTCCCACAGTCCTCTCACTGCTCTCGCCCTACGCTACCTCTACCCCGCCCACTGCTCCAAACCAGTGCCTCTCCCACCTCCACTGCCCTCGCCCTACCGACCTCTACCCCGCCTTTGCCCCCGCCCACTGCTCCAGCCCATGCCCTCTCCCACGCCACTGGCCCCGCCACTGCCCCTCCCACAGTCCTCTCCACTGCCCTCGCCCCTCACTGCGACCTCTACCCTGCCTTTGCCCCGCCCACTGCTCCAGCCAATGCCTCCCACGCCACTGGCCCCGCCACTGCCCCTCCCACAGTCCTCTCCACTGCCCTCGCCCCTCCCGCTACCTCTACCCCGCCTTTGCCCCGCCCACTGCTCCAGCTAATGCCCTCTCCACGCTACTGGCCCGCCACTGCCCTCCACAGTCCTCTCACTGCTCTCGCCCTACCGACCTTCTACCCCGCCTTTGCCCCGGCCACTGCTCCAGCCAATGCCCTTCCCACGCCACTGGCCGCCACTGCCTCCCACAGTCCTTCCACTCCCCTCGCCCTACTGCGACCTCTACCCCGCCTTTGCCCCGCCACTGCTCCAGCCAATGCCTCTCCCACGCCACTGGCCCCCCCACTGCCCCTCCACAGTCCTCCACTGCTCTCGCCCCTACCGCGACCTCTACCCCGCCCACTGCCCCAGCCCTGTCCCACCTCCAGTGGCGTCGCCGCCGCTGCCGCCGCGCGGTCGTCGACTCGCGGAGCAAAAGCAGCTCGATCGGCCGCGCGGGGCGGGGGCGGGGGCGGGCGGACGAGCGGCGGTTTTGCGCCGCCGAATGCAAATGGCCTTTCTTGCCGCTCGGGCGCGCACCCGTCGCCGCCGCCCCCGTCCCCTCCCCCGCCTCCACCGTACAATGGCACGCCCGGCCGTCGACAGCCGCAATCCCGCCGACTGCGCCCAGACCGCTAATAATGCAAAACGCAAATACTACGCGGGACGTTCATAGGGCCGCTTATGGACGAGTGGACGTCCCCGGCATGCGCCAGCCGTCTCTGCAAACGCCTCGCCGCCCCGCCCGCCCCCCGACCTCTGACCGCCCGCCCGGCCCCCTTCCGCCACGTACGGCAAGACGGCGGAGGAGGGCCCGTCTTGGAACGTCAATGGCCGCGTGGGTATCTGACGGGCGCCGGCGCTCGACGAAATGAAAATCAGAGCCCTCCGCCCGGCTCCGCTGGCCGGTCGCCGCTGTGAGGAACGTGGGCAAGAATGCGCTTACGACTTTAAGAAACTCTTTCGGACTCGGACTGCGAGTCTGCGAGAACGTTGGCTGCGCGGGCGGGGGGGTGGGGGGTGAGAGGGTTGACGATGGTCCAAGTGGAGGTGCAATTCGTTTTATTGCTCGGCCTCGCCACTGCTCTCGCCAGCGCTCCAGGCGGCGAGGAGAAATGGCGGGTTGGAGAGAGATCAGCGAAAACTACTTCAGTGAGTAATACACCAAAAAAATAAAGTTAGTTGAGACGATGTAATGCCCATTTTATTATAATGTACTCGGATTTTAAAACTTAAGCAATCTCACATTCCATAAAATTAATAAAAACGATTTTTTACAGAATCCTTAATGTAATAATAATGATAGTAGAAGAAGCATAAGAAATAAAAATGTAACCTGAGAACATTTTATGAATAATATAAAGGAGAATAATGTTCATAGTTATCACACTTATGATAAATATAATTATACTATAATAAAACATCATATGAAAATTATTTAATATTATAATACAAAACAAAATATGCTATTTTACTCTTAGTTATTACATACTTCCCAATACATTACACCCATTTCTTTGTTCTAAAGGCTCACATTCTACTCTAACTGCAATATTTTATTTTGAGGAAAAGAACAGATTTAAATGTAGACTTATTCGCATTGCTGATTTTCGTGGGATGCCTGAATTTAACTGAAATGGATATTATAATTCATTTTATAACTCCAGTAAAATACAATGATCTTTTTAGTATTTTAGTTCATGTGTAGATCGTTCCTAACATTTTTACGTGTTTTACTCTTCGTTGGCAACTGTTGAACAAAGAGTGCCACATGTAATAACGTTGAAATTACAAAATGCAATGCCGATCACTGAACTGAAACGTTTGCTTTTAACTCAATGAAGAGAATAAATGTCAAATTTCATAAATTTACAGTCGCCAGATGTGAAATCCATGCCGAACACCCGAGTGCCTGCGGGAATTCATTGCTGTGTCCTCGAAACGATCAGAGACACCATGTTGCTGGTTTTTGTTGCATCAATTTAGAGCATTATCATACAAAATACTCTGCAATTCCCAATCAGCACATGGTAATGCTATCCGAAAACTACAACACCAACTCTCGCTCCAACGTAGTTTTCAACGAAAAAAAAACCGTTCAGAATAACTTTTGCTCTCATTTGCATTGGATGAAAGGTTAATAGCACTAGTAACAAGAATGGAATCATAAATAGACAGAGATACGAGAAGTTGCATGTAGAGCACGCTGAGGAAGGAAATACATCAGATGATTGCATTCACTGAAATAATTGCAGTATTGCAATATGAGCTAAAACAAAAAATTCATACACTGCAGGAGTTCTTGATGATATGCATTTCTTTAATATTGAATTTAATTTCAACTGAGTTAAACTATTACAACAAGAGAAATCAACGAGCAGGAATTATGAACTACGAGAAGTTACCAAAGAAAAGGGCCAAAATATTGAGAAGCTCATTGGCCACACTTACAAACAACACAGATTTTGCTACAAATACAGTAGATAAAGAAAGCATACGTTTTGAAATATTGCTTGCAGTAAATATAAAAACAATTGATGTGAAAAATAAATTTTGTTAAAGAAACATGAAACCAACCCTTCGTAAAAAGATAACACTACTGACTAATCGCCTATTCACGCGTGTACTTTGTACACCAGTTTGAACATCTTCTCTTGATGTAACTTGCCGTAATATTTGTTCAAACGTTGAAGTGCATTGCTTCATTTTAAAACTTCTTAAACACTTACAAAAATACGACCATTGTACACATTTATGAATGAACAATGAATATTTTGGGGTACGAATATCCTTTATACGTTTGTAGTATTTCCTTTGCCAAGCTATCAGATTTCAAAATACACATGAAACAGCACGATCCACTTTTCGTACTGCTCGGTGTTTCGTTCTTGCTGCCTTTCTTGTCTATCTAGTTGTTTGCGTTGGTTGCAGATCTCTCGTTACGACGCAAGATCCTTCTTCCGCGGGATTTTCACGCATGTATCTCATTTAAGCAGGCTCTCTAAAGAAATCTAAATGCCAAATCATAAACAGACGCGTTCGAGATGTTTTTTAAGAAAGAGTACTATGTTCCGTTCTCGTTATCAGATTTTTTGTGAGAAGTGCATGGTGCGAGATGTTTTAAAATTTGTTATAAGAAATAATAATTTTTTTAGATAATAGAATGGCAGAAATTCTGTACCTAGATCGTTAAATAAGTATAGCAAAAATTGTTTATCAATTTTTGAAACCAAATTTCCATTGGTAAAAAATACGGAGTAGTTATTCACCAGTGAATTTATTCTGAAGAGTGTTAGAATCTCATTTTCAATCTCCATTGCAATATTTTCATATTTCTGAATGTTTGAATAATCCAACTAACAGGCATCTTTATACATCCTGGTATACATACGTATCTGCAGACGAATATACGTAATACAATGTTATATTATGCTGCGAAAAATTGATTTAGAGATAACGGAAATATACGTTTTAGGGTCACTGATAGGGTCACATTTTCATTTTGTTACAGTATTTGTACTAGAGTTTGTATGTTTATGTTCGTGCTATTTTTATTTTAGTGTGGTGTTCTTTTTATTTTCTGCTTGGACAATTGTTCTAAAAAATATTTAGAAAGAACCAGAATTGGATGGTTTCTTTAATAGGCCAAAAATGTTTGTACAATTGTACTTGTCGAATGTTCAAATAGATCAAAGTGCAAATAAAAAAAGATGTTAAAAAAATTTCGAAAGATACAACGTGCAATACACTTTAGGAAATAAGTACTTTAGTAGTTTGCTCGCCAAGATACAATATATTCACGTACGAGAACTCGTTTTGTTTGTTAATATCGCATTTGTTCGTCGGTCATTCTCCGGTGTCCTTTAGATCCGTTATCCCGCGCGGGGCCATGGGGTGTCGATTCTCACGGGGCGATTGCGCCCTCTGAATTGCTCCTTAAATATTAACTGCGCCGCTGTGTGTTTCGCAGGCGAGCGAGTTATATGCCGGTTTATAGAAGTCGTAAAAAACAAAGGCAGGCGCGCGGCAGGGGACGAGCGCGTCGCAACGTATTTGAGCCGCCGTTGACTTCCGACCAGGGATGCGGAGAGGGGTGCTGTAGCCGGCACAGAATGAGCGAAACGCGGTAACAATAACATCAAATCACAAATATATTCATTGAATTGGCGACTAATTTAATTCGGATAAGTAAAATTTAAGAATTTGATGTATTAATGTGCTCTTAAATACTTAAAATGCCTTGTAAATTAATATATAATTATAATCAATATTTTAATGCTTGAAATACCTAATAGATGTATTTAACCTGCAACTAGTGGCGTGAAATAAATAACAATTACACTGGTGTCATATCATATGGACCTGATCATCCTGATTCAAGAAAAGTGTGTCCTTTGAATGGTTTTGGGAGGAATATCTAAGTAATATAATACGTAATGTAGAAATACAAGCCAAAATAAAAAAATCGTCACGTTTGCAAAATAAAAGAATACAGCTAATGGGCACACTTTTTTCCTCTACTATTTTTCTGTCGACATTGTAATTACTACACAGCTGATCGCAAATGTTCATTCCATCATTCGTATAATTATGGGAAGTCACAATTTCTTTCTTCTGAGAGAGTCTGTGTGTTTGTCATTCTTCTGTCATTGTAATGGTAGAAATATTACAGATTGTGATATGGCTGGTACATAAGATGTCGCTGTCACTTCTGTTAAACCCAAAGAGTCTTCTGTTTTTACTTTCTCGCTGCAGAGTAGAGAGAAAGTTACGTAATGCGCGACAAAACTGAATTTTCCACAGAAAAACTCTGATTACAGGGCCCTGGCAACAAAGAAAGGGATTAATCCAGACGATAAATTTAGGGGGGAAATTCTCTAACACATGGTGTAGTCAGAATCCATGTTATGTAGGTCCTTGATATCGAAAAATCATTTGGTTAGCAAAACGTCTGTCCCTCTCTCTATATGTGTCTGTGAACAACGCCAGCAGATAACCTGTTCAGCCGATTTTCTCCGAAATTGATATTACCCAATATATCTGGATGTTGTTGCGGCCACTTGAATTTGAATTCGATATTTTAATTTTGGGAGGTACTTTACATTAAACCCCTGAGACATCGAAATTTTGGAAAAAAATGGCTCCATAGCTTTTTATTAAATTTTGTTGTTGGATAATATATGGGATATTTAATATTTAATAGATTGGTGCATTTCTCATTTTCATTGAGAACTCTGATTTTTCGAAAATTTCAAAAACTCGAAATTTTTGCGGCGTCTCCCTATAACTACAATTATGAAGATAAACATTTTTCTTATGAAATGCGTTTATGAAAAACAGATTTAGAAATATTGTCATGTTTAATTTTTAAAAATCATGAGTGTTGTTTGCGAAATTTTGTGTCGAATTCAGGGAATTTTTATTTTTTTAAACCTTTTTTCTTTTAAAAAATGATTAAATTTAGACCTTAGATACCATTTAGAACGGTTAAGAGTATGGTCAGGTCTCATGTCCGTTAAAATACTGATTTTTCGAAAATATATAAAAATTAAAAAATCGGCGTCTACCCAACACAATTGTTAATTGTTACAAAAAGTGTTTATTAAAAACCGAGGTTGAAATATGGTCATGTTGAATGTTTGGAAAACATGGTTATGTTTGTATAATTTGGCATTAAACACAATCGCTTGCTCCCAATTTACTACGCTTTGTAAACGTAATTCCAGGCAGTCAGATGCTTCATTAGTTAGAATTTGTATTTTTATTTCATATTTCTGTGTTTCTTACATTCGACATTTTGTAATACATTTACTCATTATTTTTTTAGGAATTATTTAAAATCTATTTGAAATACATGAAATAAATTTTTTTCGTCTTCAGTGAATATCAGATTGGAATGCAAAACTGATATAACTGCCGTCAATCGGCAGCAGAATTTCTGGGACATGATTAACCGTATGAAAAGCAGTTATAATTGTCAAATTTTGATAGTTGCTTCAATGATATTGTGGTAATGAACCATACATTTTTTGAAAGGAATTTTTCACAGATCGAAATATCTTTTATCGCAGTATTTTCTTTACGTAATTTTTAAATTTTACTTAAAAACATATCCATTTTTCACATTCCGTTTCTCGCAACTGTGTACGCATTTAGGATATACATCTTCTCTAACATACAGCTAAATTTTCTTTGCAATAGTAATTTGTCTCATCACTACTCCAATCATGTGCACTCACCAAACAAATATGTTTTCACTTCCTGTCTAAACGTCCGTATTCGTGCCCAGCAGCCATTTCGCCCTATTCCCTTTAACAACTTCGTCTCAATCGAAGTCGAATTTTCCCCACTTGCACCTCCGCTTCGCCGCCAGTGGAAGGGCAGGCGCCTTCCGTTAGCACAGGCAGGTGCAGCGGCCAATTCCAGAAGCACACGGAGTAATAACCCTTGGGGGCGCAAAATTTTAAACGCCCCGGATTATGTCCTGCTAGCGTCACGATTACGTGACTGGCCTATATAATTAAGGTTTCGCGCGCACAGCTATTAGAAATGTAATCGATACTAATTTTCCAGGTGAGTACCGAGAACCCATTTGCTCGCTCTGTTTTCCGATACAATTGGCGATTACATGCAGTTCTACCGGCAGCTGTTGCTTCCAGCTATGTAACGCAGCAAGCATCTACATTTTGCGCTCTTGCCATTTCGACCGGCCTATTACGGCCTACAGAAGGGGTAATTTGTGCTTTGAATTACTATCATAATAAGTTGTTATGAAAGTAATCTATAAGATTTGATTGTTTCTGACATAATAGTATACGACCAGCCATTATATCGTTTCACTGGACCGTTTCCTTAACGCTTTAATATTTGCTGAAATGTGTACTCTCTTTTTAAATTTCTACTTAGTAGAATTCGTTTATTTGAACGATAAAATTCAACTAGAGGTGCTAGAACAGCACATAATGTCTCGCCTTATTGGAAATAATTACGTATTATTGAAACATTGTAATTTTTACCACACTAAAAACTCAGTTATAAATGCAAAGAGTCGAATTCAACCAATTCAAACGTAGAGCCTCTCGTGCATACCTGCATTTATTTCAATTGTCAGAAAGAGTGATCGTTTCTTATTTTAAGAAATGAAACGAACACCAATAAATTTACTTGTTACATTATTTACAGCACATAATACAGAAAAGCAAGAATAATTGCACATAAGCCTGTTTTGATTACATTGAAGGAAGCTTTCAATTTTTGGCAATTTTTTGCAAATCAGCAATTAAAACTTTTAAAGTAAAGAGTGTTTTTGTTAGTTCCAAGTTAAAATTAATACTTTCGTTCAATCTATCTCCTTTCATAAGAATATTATCTACATCATACAATCATCATGAGGTCATCAATGTGAGATTCGAAGAATTTTGAAAGCACTATGTTGCTATTTGCGAACTGGCAACGACTGAAACGAAGCGCGCGAAATTCGAATTTACCATTCCGAAATTTTTCCAATTTTCAGAAGTACAAAGAGTGCGCCAAAAACGGGTCTATCTCCACTCTCTTTACATTTTTGCTACGTACAAAGAAAGAGACGTAAAGTCAAAATTCAAAGGAGTTTCTGAGAAAGTAATTTATTAAAATGACTATAAAACGCTTATGTCTCACAAAATTCAGCAACGTATGTATTTGGAACAATTGAAGAGAACCTCATTTGAAGAATTGTTTTCGATGAACACATTTAATTTAGAAAAAGATATATCCTCGAAATTGTAGTTGTAGAATGTCACAAAAAAATTGATTTTTTGCAAATCTTAAAAAATTAGGGATTTTAGCGAAAATGGCCAAAGAATGGAACAATACCTTCAATCCAGTCCACACCAAGGAAATTAGAAAAAAACTGTGCCATTCTCTAGTTACTTTCTCGTATACATACGTATACCTGTAGTAATATACGTACGTCGTATAGAGAACGTTATTTAATGCTGCAGAAAATAGATTACGAGATTTCAACACGTTTTCCGCAGTCCCCTGATACCGAAAGAGTTGTTTTTATTAAAACGTCCGTCCGTCTGTCTGCCTGTCCGTCTGTGAACACTACTAGCGCGTGAACCACACGCACGATCTTTTCCAAATTGAAGAAACCCCTGTCCATCTGACTCTAGTTGAAGCCTTGAAATTTTGAAAAACACTTTAAAATTTGGGCGTTCTTTACATGAAGCCCCCGGACATTTTCAAAATTTTCTCAAAACGGTTCCATTTTTTTCTTTAAATTTTTGATTGGTACACTGTAGTATATTGTAGAACTTTTTGAGTGAAAGTGTTTCAAATGATTTTAAATGACGTTTTTCAAAATCTCAATAGTTTCCTGTGAAAAAAGCTTCAAATTTCGCATTTACAGAAATGCTTAATCGCCATTTTCTTAAAAACGCCTTCAAATTTTTCAATAAAATTACTATTTAGAAGAAGGTTTTAATCTTTTTAAATATTATTCAAGTAATATTTCGGTTCTAGTATTAAAAACAAATTTGAGAAAGTGTCAAAAAAATGGGTAAAATGTAAATATCTGGCCACAGAATGGAGCAAGACCTTAAAGTTATCCCACACTAAGAAATTAGAAAAAATACTACCAAAAAGTCTGTGCCACTCTGTAGCACCTCTAGTTTACATCTAAAATGTTTATAACCCAATAGAAATCATTTCAGAAACATGCCCTGCATCTAATTTGCACTTATCCCCACTGCACCTAAATAAACCTTCTGACCCTATTTCTCTATTTCCCAATCATTGCACACAAAAAAATGTTTTGAATGCCACATTACATGAAATATATTGTTTATAGTTAAATTAAACAATGTCCAAATTGTGCACTTTGCTTCAAAATAACTTGCCTCTATTTTTTACAACAGGAGAAGAAAAGCGACGAAGACCCCTCCCTAGTCCTTCATTTTCAGTTATCACCAAAGAGCTGTCTTTTTGACCGGAAATCTTGCCAATGTCAAAGGTTCTTTTAAACGAACATCGTAAAATTCTGGTTGTTTAGTATGTTGTTGTTTCACATCTAACATTTGTGCAGTCCTTGCATCCTATATTAAAGAATATATTTATGATGTGGTGCTTCAAGTGAGCAAGTGGTGCTTCAAGTGATCAATAGTTGAACGAAATTGACGAAATCCCAATTGATGTGTGGTGATCCAATGATTTTTTCTAGAACCCATTTAAGTCTTAGGTTTATCATCTTTTCGGGCAGTTTGCCAGGTTGCAGTTAGTGAGATAGCTCTATAATTGTTTGGTAACATTTTATCTTTATTTGGTTTCGTCAGTGGAATTACTATTGATTGTTTCAATATGGTTGGAAATGTATGGGAAGTCCATATATAGTTATAAATTTGTAACAGGTATTCAAATTCTACGTATGGTAAGTTCCTAATCAATTGTATAGGTATGCTGTCTGGCCCGGGACTGGTATTTTTACTCGTTTTTAGAGCTGACTGTAATTCTACCATATTAAAGAGTGATTTCAGAGAAGCTGATGTAAGAGTGGAGCTATCTTCATTTAAATCATTCAGTATATTGACTTGTATCCTTACTGGCATTTTTGTATTGTAGAAACTCTTCAAATTAATTCTTGTTGCTGGAGTTACTCACAATTGTTTATGCCAATGTATTAACACTGTTGGTGAGGTTGTGAGTTTCCTTCCATATTAATTAGACTGGTCAACACACATTTGATCCCTAAGATATTTAATTTTTCAAGGGTATTTGATGTCACTGAAGCAAAAAATTCATTAGTTTTGCCCATCAGCTCTAGTTTTGTAAATACAGAATTATTGTGATTACCCCACTTCCACTGTGTGTGTCTAGAATTTTGGAGTACCAAGTGCATACGGATATAATGAATATGAATAATATAATATGAAATAAAATAAATTTGTTTTTATAAATGAAATGTATTAATTAGATATGTGAAAAATGACGTAGTAGTCTTGTTGCATGTTCCGACAGTAGTCAGCCATAATATGTGTATCTAATTTTTCTTGGTGTTTCTCTTCCATTGATGAATATCTTGGTGAAATTGTTCACCTTACTCTTCACTTAGATCATCAAGTGAAGGAAAGCAATTCAAGTGGCTCTGTAGGTAATGAGCCTTAATACTCATTGCAGCCAAGCACATGGAAATTGAAAGCATTGTTTGACTAACTGTGAAAAGTTTTCTGCTATATGCTTTCCTAGAATGTTATTCACATGGATTCATTAATTTTTGCTCATGGATTAGAAGAAATATGAACCATTTACGAGCTTTCTAATTTTAGAACCATCAAAAATCTTTGTTTTCATTTTCTTCTTGGTGACACCAGGAAACATGTACCTTACGTTGTAAACACAAACCTTCCCATCCCCAATATCTGTCTAAATTACTTCATCAAGCCTGGCTCAATAGACAAAGGAGAGAATAATTTTCTCTCAAGCAACTAAAGGTAAATTTATCACAGCGTTTAGCCCTACAACTATCTCCTTCCTCAGAGGCTACGTTTTTCTCAATCAATGCTCACTGTTGGCTCTGCTGTCTTACAGAAACATAAAGTAGAGATAATTTGTGCAGCCACCTTCTTGTCCAAGAAGTAAATTAACTATTTTCAGATCAATGCAAATTACCCACTGATGTTTCATAATACTTTTTTTAACTAAATAAATTGTCTCTACTCTTCTTTCATGCATTATGAGTGACCAATTGGAACAGAGCCGTATTTGTTGCCATTGTATAAGAGTACACACTTCAAAATTCTCCTTGAACTGTCAGTGATAAGTCGCCAATCATCTGACTTACATTCTGTAAACTCAATTACATTGCTAAAAAGGCACGGAGAATTCAAATTTGTCGATTTATATTGAAATAGACTATACATATTAGTTGAAAATAATTAATGTGTATTGATTCCGAAAGTGACGAAAATCGTTCTTTCACTGTATCTTCAAAACTAGCGCTGATGCAGCCAAGCAGTTGGCATTTTTGGAATCAGCGACTCAGAAAATACCTTTAATCAGCTCCAAAATTTCAGGCACAAAAACTTTTTTGTTGCCCTTTGTTATGGTTCTGGAAGTCCATGATGAATTATTGCCTTGAAAGCGCTTAAAAAATTAATATCATTTTCGTTAGGTTGAAATTAATTTCTACACTTCGATTTTTTTATGAACCCGTCAGTGGCTTGGTTGGCAAAAAATATAGTAATTCTGTTATTTCATTTGTGGTATATAAATCTAAAAAAGGGATAACCAATAGAATCGTCAGGGATAGCTCAGGACATTGATCCATAATTTCGAGAATATTGTTCGTTTCAAAGTTGTGGAATTTTTTTCAATAGAGATATTATTTGGGGAAATTTCGTAATAGTGGCGGGGAAAGAGCTCACAACACATCTGGCAATCCTGCTTCGCCCAATTGCAAGTAGTACATTTTCCGTCGAAGTGAAAACCGTCGGTTGAGGGCTGATAGTCAACCCACGCTCAAAAAAACCCCTGATAGAATTAGATAGAAAAGAAATTACTTTGATCAGCACCAGTTATTGGAACGCACGAATCAAGCGCGATATAAAATCCCTTTATCTAAAATTCGAACGGAATACTTTTCGTGTATATGGAAATATGAAACCTTTGCCACAAAAAATATCGAAAATGGAAATGGAGAAGGACAGAAAATGACTTGCGTGTGGAAAATCTCCAATGGGGAGGTCACGTATCAATATGCTCCGCTTAAATTTTCAGATAAAAGTGAACTTGCGTAACGTGGCATGGCTTCCGTGCAATGAGAGAAAATAATACTGAATGCCGCGATGCAAATTCTCTATTGAGGAGAACTAGGATAGCTAAAATTTTCGAATTACCCTTTTTCTTTATATTCCATATTATTTTCAAAGAAATCTGCAGTGGTCTTATTCCGTTCAGACCGTGCAATGCCCCCTCACACATTATTTTTACACATTTGGTTTATTATTTCGAAATGTTTCTCCTCCTTTACATATTTATTCAAAAAATTGTAGATCTACAGAAATATATTACAGAACAAAAAAATCGTTTTGCAAGAAGAGGTAAAATCCAGAAATTTTTCAAATATGAAACAAAGAAATGTTGCCTAGATGTTTTACATTCGTGATTACCATGATCAGTGGTAACAACATCGGTTTTCTGTGATCAATTCCCTTTTAGAAATTTAAGTAATAAGATTAATGCGTTTTAAATTACACAGATGCCTCTAAAGAGGGATGATTGATAATATAACAAAATAAAATTTATTTAACAGCACTTGCAATTAATTTGTAAAGTTCAATGCATTAATAAAGTTATTGGTAGGAACATATGTAGTTGACTATCTGACTATTTATTTATTTCCTATACAATTGATGTTTAAGATAATTGTTGCTAAATCGCACAACCATCGAATTTATCTTGTTTGATTGTGCTTCTTAATGATCTCTAGGTACTTTTTATCATTAAAACGATGTGCGTCGGACACTTCTAGCGACTCGCAAGCTATCAAAAGGATTGACGACATGACGTCAATAAGACTGAAAAAACTTTTCCTTTTAAAGCAGTAATCCGAAACCACCACAGAATCAACAACCCTGAATAAATACTCGCACAAGAATTCTACGACAGCATTACATTACAGTACATTAGCGTGTGTAGCAAATGAATAGAGCTGTTAGCTTTGTCAGAAACACAAACGCATGTATACGAAGTAGCTCCTAATTATACCTTTTTTCACGTCAGCCTTTTTCGGCCGCGGGAATTCCTTTATCTGATTTCCTGCATTCCATGTTCATTATCTGCAAGTGGCAGCCTTACGTCGAAGTGGCGCGCGGCGTGGCGTGGCGTGGCATGGCGTGGCGTGGCGGCTTGGCGAGGCGAGAGTAAGGGGAGCACGGGGACATGTACTGTGGAGAGAGAGGGGGGGGGAGGGTCGTGACTGGCAGCAGCGAGTCGACTCGGGGCAGCCAAACACGAAATAAATCACGGCCGCTATTTGCAGGCGAGCGCGAGCCGCTTTGGTCACGACAGCTCCCGCGCCACGCCTCGCCACGCCTCCCCGCGCGCGCTGCTCCACGCCACACGCGCGCACGCCAGCCACGCGACTCCCGCCCGCAGAAAGGCCGGTGAACACGACCGCTTCGGCCCCCCCGCGGGAGGCCGGCCGTGGCGGGGCAGCGCCCACTGCGGTAGATCCACAGCGGGTGCGGCGCGGAAAGTTCCTATCTAAGGCTCCACAGACCGGCGCGGTAGATCCGCAGCGGGTGCGGCGCGAAAAGTTCCGATCTAAGGCTCCACAGACCGGCGCGGTAGATCCGCAGCGGGTGCGGCGCGAAAAGTTCCGATCTCAGGCTCCCACAGCCCGGCGCGGTAGATCCGCAGCGGGTGCGGCGCGGAAAGTTCCGATCTAAGGCTCCCACAGACCGGCGCGGTAGATCCGCAGCGGGTGCGGCGCGGAAAGTTCCGATCTAAGGCTCCCACAGACCGGCGCGGTAGATCCGCAGCGGGTGCGGCGCGGAAAGTTCCTATCTAAGGCTCCCACAGACCGGCGCGGTAGATCCGCAGCGGGTGCGGCGCGGAAAGTTCCGATCTAAGGCTCCCACAGACCGGCGCGGTAGATCCGCAGCGGGTGCGGCGCGGAAAGTTCCGATCTAAGGCTCCCACAGACCGGCGCGGTAGATCCGCAGCGGGTGCGGCGCGGAAAGTTCCGACCTAGACCGGCCGCGGAATTCGCGGACCCTTCACACCGGACGTCAATTATGACAGGTTTGGTGACGGTGGCAAGTTTGCTCGATCCAGAGGGGAGCGAAGACTCACAAACACGGGTGGACTTCAACGAAACTCGAGCTGCAGTGAAAGAAACGCGTCAGGCTGCGTTACAAATTTCGCCGCCGATTAAACGCTGCCAATCCGTTGCCTTCCTACCGCACAGGTCTGAACGTGCTCATGAGGCAACACGTGACACGAAACTTCCGCTTTGGCCAATCCGCATAGGCTGCGGTGTGTGGGAGCATTTATACTTGGCTGACGGTGACGGTTGCAGTGGCTTCTCAGCTCGGGAGAAGAGCCGTGGTTTCAGAGACCCACACAGAAAAATAAAATTATTTTATTTGTTAAATATTATGATTTTACTTGCAAGAACAAATAAATAAATTCGTGAGAAATTGTAAGAATGAATGCCAAACCATTTCGCTAGTGAATAAACCATTGATGAAAACCTGATTGTTTGACTTCATAAAAATCAGTGAGTGAATGAGTAATTAGGGGATCGATTGTTAATGATTAAATGATTTTTTCTGCTAAAAACCAATGGTTCCACGGAATCTTTCATAAAAGGAGAACAGATATATATATATATATATATATATATATATATATATATATATATTATATATCGAAACATAAAAGAATTCATATGTAAGACTCAAAACGATGAATGTCATAAAATATTTTTATATTTAAAATATAAAAATACATTTCAACGCATTTGAGAAAATTTGCATTCTGAAAAAACTAACTCTCTGGTAAAGTGCCTAGGACAATAGATAATTTCAATCAGAATTGCACATTTCCCCAACGCTTTTTCTGCCTGCCATCTTTTATTTATTTTTTATTTTCTATAATTATTGATTTTTTACTTATGTTCATAATTTCTTTATTTCGTCATTGCAATCGTTTTGTTAACGAGAGCATTTATAATATCAATGATGGAAATTAGATTTAAGTTGTATTTTTTAGGTAAAATTAGTTTTTGACAACTGAATATTTCTATTTTGTTTAAAAAATACAATTAGATGCAGAGTGTCATTAGGAATAACGTTCTGAAAGGTGCATCGAAAGAATGAATGTATGCTCAACCAACGTATTTATGTAAACCAATGTGTTTGTATAAATTCTTTGGTGAGACTACTCCATACCTCGAATTTGGTAACGTCATTTATACTAAACATTAATTCAACGGCATTGTAAAAAATTGAATTTTGTATATTGAAACTATCGATATCAACAATTGAATGGTTTCCTGAAAAAAAAACCATTAATCCAAAAATGAGAAAATCGACTAAGTGCTGAATTGTAGTGTGAACTTTTATTCATTAGAGGATAATATCGACTTGGCCTAAAGTGAATTAGTCCCAAAGAAAACTAGTGAAGAAAAGTAAGGAAGCACTTATATTGTGGAAGAACCTTCTTTGGGGGATAGTTTTGTCATTAACCGCTTGTCGAATGTTTACAAACAAGTCGCAACCCGTCGCCATTCGCAATCCCTGCGTGGATATTCCCACAAACACTTTGCAATCCTTTTTAGTATTTGCCGATAATTCGTAACAATTTTCAAAACCTTTGCTGAGAAAGAAAAAAAACAAGGAATAGGAACATATTTCTCAGCGAGAACAAACAACGCATTTATTTACAGGAAAAACTTTTCATTGGCTTGGTCGCAAAACGAAACATTTTATCCTTCACTTCTGCCTAAATATTACAAAGAATAATATCATCAACCTCAAAAGGCTTGAAGTAACATTGAAAATCCGCTAGCAAATAGTTTGCGGCTGTCATAGGAATCATATTAATTTAACACGGAACAGTAATGCGCTAATTAAACATTTGGTTCTAGACACACCAAAACCGTTAGGTATTCACGGCAGTGTCACATTGGCAGTCGATTACGGAAAACTAGTAACAAATCTCTCTGTGGCATCTCGCCCTACAACGCAACGCCAGGTCACTCCCCTGCTCGTTCAATTCATGGGAAAGATTTTCACCATGGGGTCAGTCCAGTGCCTCCTCGCTTCCCCACACCACACCACATCCAGCCGGCCGGCTTCACCTCTCCGGATACCTCTCAGCCCCCCCCTCTCCACCGAGGAACTTTCTCGTCGCACGTTCTTGTCATCAACGGATTAATCCAACTACCGTTATAGATCAGGTAATCGTTCCTGTCTTCATCTTCACATTGCGTTCGTCCCGTCACGTTCTGTCGTCCTCACTCACTTTCTCATCCACCCTCTCATCATTCCTTCTGCCTTCCCACTTCCAAAAGCTTAGCCTTCGTTCTCATCTTTTCCCCAATCTTCGCCCTCTCCCACTTTCCCTCGTCATTTCCTTGGCCATCGCCTTTGTCTTCACCTTAGCCTTCGTTCTCACGGACCCTTTTCCTTTAACCAACACCTTCGCCCTGTCTCTGGCCTTGTCCTCCTCCTTCCACTACTCCTTTCCCTTTCCCTGGCTCTTGGCCATATCCTCACCGCCACCCCTCCACTCCCCCTCAGCTGGCAGGGCCCATGGCTCGTCACCGCCGCGCCTGTCGCCGGGCGGGCGGGCGGGGCGGGGCGGGGGGCGGGGGGGGGGCGGGGCGGGCGGGGGGGCGGGCGGGGGGGGCGGGGCGGGGGGGGGGGCGGGGCGGGCGGGGGGCGGCGCGGGCGGGCGGGCGGGCGGGCGGGGGGCGTTCGTTAATATTTCGTGGCGCCGTCCACTTGCGGCGCGGCGTCGCCTGCGCGACGTCCTTGAAATATTGACGGGCGCCGGCGCTGCGCCGGCCGCGCATTAGGTTTCCCTGTGGAGCGCGGGGCTCTCGGGGGCATTCCGAATACGCACTGTCCGTACCTGGACACACGAACCTGTGACGCGGTGCGTTCAACCAGGAGGAAACCGGTGGTGTATTTTGGGCGCCAACAAGTTGAAAGTTTCATGTTATTCCCAGAATAGTTACAGTTTGTTTATTTATTTATTCATGAAAATAATATAATATAATTTCATTATTTTAATAGTAATTTGATTATGTAATTTGTGTAATCATAATATTTATAAGTAAATATGAAGGTATACATATGATACCTAAAACTTACTCGCCACATCACTGGGCTGGAGGTGACTAATTAAATGTTACGAATCTTATTGACCCAAGTTCCCGCAACAGAGGAAATACACATTACGATTGTTTGTAATGCCGATTACTAAATAAGCTGCAACTGCATTGCCACTCACCAAACGACGTTGACCGTTGGCTTCTCTGAGGTAATTTAAATAAGAATACTTTAAGTCAAACGCAAAGCAAATGCTATTATTTGTGAATTCATGTAATTAGAATCAATGGGCAAATGTTACCTTCTCCACTTCCGCGGATATCTCGTTCCCTACTTGAGAAATATTGATTAATTTTCAGAAGTATCTTCCCCAAGGCTTGGGCAAAATTTCATCTTGAATCGCTACTAATTAGGTTTTAAAACCAGAGTATCACGATCATATTTCCGGCCAATAATCGGCGTCCATTCTCCAGCACCATCGACCCAGTCTGCCTCTCACAAACGTATCCATGGTTGCCAACGCTACGTACATCAATTCCCTCTTTTCCACGAGTTCACACAACTCAATATTTGTTTATATTCATTTCGTATCATTCCAATAATCTGTTTTGTTATTACAACACAAATACATTTTCTTCGAAGTTGTTGAAGACAATTGAATCTCTGGCATGATTAATTTCACCACAAGTATGTTTTTCCTGTCAAAACATTTTCTTAAAAATATAATAACGAAAATTCTAATCGTTCTGTTTAATACTTAAAATATTCTTTCTTACTCCATTTTTTAAAATGAAGTAAGCTAAAAATACTAGTTATCTCTGTTTTATAATAATATGTTTTGAATGTAGAAGTGTCTAGTGAATATATCAGTAATGTATACAGGCGCTTCCGGTTATAGTATACTCGGTTAACCAAAATTCAAAAGGCGTAAGAAGATTCGATTTTAGTGAACCTGAACATCGGTTATAGTCAACTTAAGAAATACAACGTCCTGTAAATTAATTCCCTCCTGGAAAAATATATCGCCTCAGTAACACAAATTCCAACACTAGGCTGTTTGAAAAAATATTGTCTACTATAGGTCATAATCGAAAACGTCTTCCCCTGAGGTGAAGGTAACGGTCACGAAATGGGGACTGATGTCCTTGAGCCACTAAGTTTCACTGGAGAAAAAAAGGCCGTGTCCTGCGACGGCTACGCATGATTGCTTGCTTCAGTTTCCTGCTTGGTGTTACTTGATATTCCGCGGGGCAAAGCGCGTTGTGATCTACGTAGGCGACAGGACGCACGGGACAGCTACGGCCAAGCGATATCCGCCGTGCCGCGCGGAGAAGCGATGAGTTTCATTAGCGGCTGGCGCCATCCCGCTGCCGTAATCTTCTCGTATGATATTAGGCGAGTAAAAGGGCCTTCGGAGAAAACGATGGTGTTGCAATAGTGCGAGAGGCTTTGAAGGGTGTCAAGACTACATTACTCTGAAGAAATACAAAATCAGTTGTTATTCAGAGCACAAACTCTGGAAAAGTATCTAGAGAAATTAGTAATGAAAAAAATGGGCGAAGCAAAAACTTGAAAATAATTGATATTTTAAGGGAAAATAAAGGCATTGAAATTTTGAGTTCGTACTGTTAATGTATTTTACTGTATCTCTATAGTAATAAAATCAATCGTTATAGAGTAATTCTATTTAATTTTTAACATCATCGAATATAGCGAACCAAAAATGCCAGTCCCCAGAAGTTCGCTATAACTGGAGTCGCCTGTACATACAAAAACGTCCGAGAATTGTCCTTCAAGAGGCGTAGGTCTTAAAGCCCTCTCATTTCCTGGATAATTGATTACATGATGGTTTGAAGTATCTACATGCATTATTCGCTGAAGTTTGTTACTTGGTAATTTCAGTTCTTCTCTTATATGCAGGATAGAATTTATATTTGACTTCTTTCACCTCTAACGTATAACCTACTGCTCTCAAATGTGTGCATTTGTGAACATAGTTGTAATTTACACATTCATTGCATTTTATCGTATTGTAACTTTTACATTTGACTGAAGAATTATCATATAAAAAATTATAATAAATGTCAATTCATGTTGTAAAGATAAGGGCAAAATTCATAACATTAAATTATTATAAGTGTTCCTTGACAGCTGAATATCAGAACAAACTTAATTTATTTACGTAAAGAAAACTAGTGAAAAATTAAAAATAATTTATATGCATATTTAACAAGTGTCAATTATTAACTTTTTCCTTATTGTGCTTTTCGCAGTTAATCACATTTGTTGTTTTTTCGTATTATTTGACACGTTAAACCCAAAAAGTGCTTCCTCATGCTGTGGTTTAATCGCTTCGATGAGCTCGTAATAAATCTTCGTCGGTATCGATCTGGCTTGGAGAAGGTAACAGAGAACGCTTCATGGCAGACGAGCAGTGCGTCAGTCCACGAGTCTGCCCGACTCTTGACGGATTGTTGTGACAACCGGGGAAACAATCGGAAGGCGCAGGATGGCAACTTCCAGGAAATGGCTGTCAATGTTGCGGTGGCACTACATTAGCAAATGCTCTCCAGAATATCCCCAGGGATAGCAGTGATCGAGAGCCACTTTCCGATAACGTCTGTGCCGATTGCTGGCAAATGCATAGATTACTCTAAAAGGTGTGAATTACCATCTCGATCAGGTTTTTCGTCCAGTTTCCTGATCCATTGAGCAAATGCTGAGATGGCCCCTTGTTTTGCTTCTGGACATAAATGTAACTTCATTTCCTGTGCACGTCTTCTAGAATTCAGTGGGAAATACAATTATTCAAATTATCGTTTCCATGTTGTCGCGGCAGGAAGTAATAAGAGCCAAAATTTATTGCTTATTTATCCTTGAAAATAGATTTTATTACATGGGAGTTTTTTTCTCCCTTTCAAAATTCAAAATTTAAGTAGTATATGACTTGGTGTAGGGATCACAGAATTTTGAAAATGTGCACACAATTCACTTTTCCCATAGGACGTCATACGCAGTTTTTAACTGTTTTTTTTTGACGTAAAATAAATAAATAAATAAATAAATAAATAAATAAATAAATAAATAAATAAATAAATAAATAAATAAATAAATAAATAAATAAATAAATAAATAAATAAATAAATAAATAAATAAATAAATAAATAAATAAATAAATAAATAAATAAACAAACAAACAAACAAACAAACAAACAGCATCACAGGATGTGAGTAATATAGAAGATCACGGCATAAAATACACCCTTTCCTGAATAGAACATTAACCTTTAAATGCCATTAAACCGATTTTATCACTGAAAATAGTAAAATAGATCGTTTGCATATTAAATCATACAAATGCGTAGATTGTTTAAAATCAAAATTGTGAGTAAAATCATACATTTAACGGCAAAAAACAACCCTTCAACCTTTGAGCTTTCGTATTAATCAAAGCGGTAACTTCTGTTGTTATTTTATTTCAGGCAGAAACTGGTTATTTATTTTAAAACAACCCGAACAGCATGCAGCTAATTTAAACCACTAAAAGTTATTCGTTATCCGTGAAGAAAATTAGGTTAATTTGTGTTAGTCTACTAATGTGGAGATCGATGTGTTTTCTTACAACCGACCATTTGTACTTGTTATTGGGAATCATGAGAGAATCAAGAATATGTTTGGAAATTAGGACATTACTGTAGAAAGAAAATAATGAATTGTGTCAAATATACCGAACTAGCGGAATATTTAGTTCGACTAAGTCATTATTTTCATATCTAGATAATAATTGGGATTAGTTCATCTTCATCATTAGATTTTCATTTACTTACAAAACGGCGTTAAAAATATTTCTGCAACTTCTGATGACTTACTAGTCTGAATATTGAATTATGGCAATCACGTTGCTCAGTAAGAGAACAAAAGTTCATAAATAACAGAATTTTGAAGAAAAAAAATTGGGAAGAACTGCTTTTAAGTCCCTAGCTGTATTTTAATTTTTCCATTATAAAATTATTCAAAGTAAATAATTATTCTGTGTATAATAGTTATATTCCATAAATATTAATATACATAATCATAATTGACCGTTTTCCTTCCAGCTAGGAGTATCAGTATTTTGGAGATTTCTCTTTGGTTTGCTAATAATTAACTTTCCCACAATATAGCGCGGTTATACGCCTGTAAAACGAAGTATTATGAAAATGGTGTTTCGTTATAAGGCAAAGTTTTTATGCACTGTTTTGCTATTATGTATTCAAGGTTCATTAAAGCCCAGCCGCGTCGTTTTACGAGGCTTCAGGCAACACACGTGGCAAGCGGGTTGCGTTAGAGCGTCTGTGGACTGAAACAGGGGCAGAACTTGGCGAAAAAAACGGAATAAGAAAAAAGACAATGAAACAGATGTTCGTCTCTCCCTGTTAAAAAACTGAGGTAATCCGTCTCTATAGAAATATTTACATGATTGTCCGCAATGTTTGCGTAGAATTGAATAAATTATAGTCCGTGATGGGGTGGGGCGATCGCGAGATGGGTTGAACTTGCCCGATCTTATATTTTCACTTGGACAACTTCACGTAGCTTTTTCAAGACTAAAAGTTTTTCTAATATTTTTGTGACTAACCAGGAAAGCGAAAAGCTGTCGCGGAAGATGGTAAAATGCCTTCAAATGTTTTTAAGGAAGAAAATGTGAATTGTTCTTAGAAAATATGAATAAACCTTTATTGAAAATTTGTTTCAAACATCAATTGCAATGTTCTTTTGTATACGTACGTATATACGGAGAAATATACGAAGTATAGTAACAGCACAGAGTGCATGCATTATTTTCTAATTAAATGCCGTTCAGCAGCGAAGAATCTAAATTCAGAGTTGCATGCATTATTTTCTAATTAAATGCCGTTCAGCCTGGCGAGGGGTGCAATTAGATATAGTTCCTACCGAGGAAAGGGTGGAGCGCCGTGACGTCAGGAGTACGGTACGCGGCCGAGATTAGCAAGGTGGGGCCATGCGGCACGGAGCATCTTCAAGTGGCGCCAGCAGACGGATGTGAAACAAGTCACGGGGCATCCAAACGGGTACGTGATTGGCGGAGAGCCACCGCGGCATCGGCGTGGGAGAGGGCCCGCGAAAACAAGAAATACGAAAACCCCGACGTTCTCCGGTCTTCTCAAATTAATCGAGCTGGTATTTCACAATTATTCGTCGAAATGGTCTTCTCAAACTTATTCGTCGAACTGTGCTCACATTATTCGACGAGCTGGTCTTCTCACTAACCTACTCTTCTCTTTTCGTCAAACTATTTTTCTAAAATTTATTCGTCGAACTGCTCTGTAAGTGTTCACCGAGCTCCTGCTTCGGCTCCTCAGAGTTTTGCTGTACGGCCAAGCAGCAAACGTTCGTTCATTGAGTTCGCCGAAACATTCCCGTCACAAACTTAACCGGGCTCGAAATAGTGGCCCACATGTACGAGATGGTTTGTGGGAACGATTGAGGCGAGACAGCGTGGCTGCTTCCCTGAGAGATCGCTCTCTCCACGCCGCTCGAGCTCCACCACTGAAGGACGAGTGAGGCCGCCACACACACGCGCCTCGACGCGGGGCCCGCCTCCGACGAAACGTTCCTGCGTGGGGCGATCGCTCCCCCGCTCTCTGTTGAAGTCCGCTTCCTACCAGCGCCAGCCAGCAAGACAATCTACTGGGTTGGTTTGGTTTGTTTTTTTCGTGTTTCCGGGCGCGCCAACTGCTTTGGTTATTAGTCCCGTTAGTGTAGTGCATGTTTTTATCAGGATATGGCGGTGGTCTTCCCCGCTGGATGGCGATATCCGGCGGCGACCTACCGCCGCGGTTTCCCTCTCCCACCAGCGAGGCACCGCCCAGCCGTGCTCAAGCTCGAAGCTCCTGAGCGGTCTCCCGGAATATGTGGTAGTGTAGTGCATGTTAGTGTAAGTGTGCGTGTAAGGGGAGAGGATAGGACAACGAAGAGGAAGAAGAGATCGCGCGCGGTCTGTGGCCAGTTTGATAGGGTACTGCTCCGGCATTCGCCTAGTGTTGATCGGGAAAACCACGGAAAACTACCGATCAGAGCAGCCGGCCGCTAGAATTCTCGTCCAGGCAGCGACTGAATTCGACCTAGCTGAAAAGCTAGTGTCGAAAATCCTGCCGCTGTCGGGACTCGAACCTAAGACCTCCCGGTCAAAGGCACTGCTGTGATATCAGTTGATGCACTGAGCTACCGCTCCCGGTACAATCTACTGGGTGAGATCGCCAAATGGGCAAAATGATTATAAACAGTGATAAGGTTGAGAGAGAGAGAGAGAGAGAGAGAGAAATAGAGATAGAGATAGAGATAGAGAAAGAAAGAGAGAAAGAAAGAGAGAAGAGAGAGAAGAGAGAGAGTGAGAGAGAGTAGAGAGAGAAAGAAAGAGAGAGAGAAAGAGAGAGAGTGAGAGTGAGAGTGAGTGAGAGTGAGAGAGAGCGAGAGGAGCGAGAGAGAGCGAGAGAGAGAGAGAGTGAGAGTGAGAGTGAGAGTGAGAGTGAGAGAGAAGTGAGAGTGAGAGTGAGAGTGAGAGTGAGAGTGAAAGAACTGACTGTATAATTTGCGGATTCGGTGTTATTACGGTAGCGTACCGGACTGTTGTACCAATTTTGCGGGTCGGGTTTGAACCCGATCAAAGCCATGGGTTTTTAAGGGCGAAAAAATCCTTCATATGCCTTCCTTCGGAGGGAAAGTAAAGCCGGCTGTCTCATGTAGTATATTTTATGTGTGTAAAAGATCCTCAAGTCTAAAGTAAGTTTTTGATCTAAATTCAAGTCGCCTGTTTCGTCGCCCCAGATAATTTCTCCTTTATCTGCTAGATGGTGAAAGGAGCGTAGCGAAATTTGCGTGGTCAGACGGAAGAACGGGCCTGATGGTCGCAGTCTCACAACGTAAAATAATGCATTAACTAACTAATATTAGGTCATAAGTGTGCAGTAGGCGTAATCTTGTTTGGAAAGATTACTCTGGGTAGGTTTTGTTTTATAGTTGCATTACAGTTATACTTATTATTGAAATAGATTATTTTAATAGTTGGGAAGACCAGGAAACCCGTGCATGCATGCCTTCTTAATCCTTGCCGGATCATACATGTGTCTACACAGGGGAGTGCTCACTATCGACTGGCAGCCGGTCAAGAAGCCTCCCCACGAGGTCAGAGGGCAAAAGGTTATGGTTTAGAGATAGTTATGTATGTAATGCAGCGGAAAATCGATTTCAAGATTTCAACGGAAATACACGTTTTGGGCTCTCCTGATACCGAGAAATTGTTTTTTTCAAAACTTCAGTCCGTTATAAAAAGAACAACACTTTTTCGGTACCAGGGGAACCCAAATCGATTTTCCGCAACAGTAGGCTATATAACACTCTCTTTACTCCGTATATACGTACGTATACGAGAAAGTAAAAAGTTGTTCAGAATCCTAAATCAGTTCATATGATGCAGAATACGATATTACTTGACTTGGAGGGTAACTCTTGCTTTATAATGAATACTGTAGGTGAGTTATTTTAAGACTACAAAGATAAGGCTGGATCCATAGGGAAATCGCGAGAGTTTCCTTTAAAGTACGTTTTCCTTACTGTTCGACTTTGTCCCGGAAGTGAGCACTTACTGCGATAGCATATTCATTGAAAGGAAATGCTTGCAAACCGCCGTAAATACCTTACTAACTTTGATGAATATCATTTTCGTTCTGTGTGAAATCGTTAATGAATATACAAAAGGCCTCATTTCTTTTATGATATCATCAGTCGTCGTTCTGTGCATTTTCATATCAGGTTCAGAAACCAGCCCAAGTACTTGGTTTGCATAAACGAAGCGTTTGTAAAAATTATCAAAGAAATACTTGTAAGGAAGAGAGCACTAAATTTTACTGGCTTCAAAATAATAGGTGATGCGAAACAGTCCTTGATAGTCAAATAGGGCGAGAAAATGAATGTTTTCTGCATATATTATGCAAAAGTTGCAAAATTTACGTTTACTCTCGTTAAAATATTCTCAGACTGTTATCAAGGTAAATTTCATTTCATTGATTTAAAGAACATAAATTAATTCTTGCTAATATAATGTTTCATGCGCGAAATCCAAATCGCAGACAAACAAAAGGAAAAAGGGAATTAATTATTATTGGCAAATGAAATTATTTGGGTTGGTTTGTCTGGGCAAAAGAAGTGTATTAAATTAGTTACAACGTTCTCTTTGCAAAATTAATTAAGCATCCATAGGAAGCCAACAATATTAATGACCAAAGCCGTAAAATTACTTTCGTTATATATTTCAGTGCACATTTGTTTCGTGAATTTGACCTGGATTCCATTGTTCGTTGATTGCAATTTATGCTTTTATATCTTCCCAGAAGCGCGCAGAATATTTAACAATATATTTTGACTAACTTCATCAAAGTGTAGATACAATATGTGCTGAGAGCTTTCCCGCGCCCACGTGAATCAAAAAATAATGTTGGCTTAGCGTTTGTTTTCACAAAATGTTAAATTGCACGTGAAATATTTTTTTCTAAGGTAAGAATCTGACTATTTAGTACTTAATTAATGGGTCGTAATACGTGATTGAAACACATTAATAACACAGAGAAATGGATTATAGATTATTTTTCAAAAATTCTCATTTAAAGTAAATCTTAAAAACACGATAAAATGCTCATAAATACAATGATGAAATAGTATTTTATTAACATTTATTATTATGCCTGAACTGACAGGAATAGGTTACGTAAAGGTACGATTCTTCGACGATTTTTTAAATGTATTTGGTTGACCTAAAACTATACTTAAATTTTATATTTAACTATAGAAACTACAAACTGACATAGAAGACTCATAGAGCACCTACTGTTTTATGTTAATGTTATGTTTGTGTGTTGTATTTAATGTAATGTTTATGTTATGTTAATGTGTGAAAAAATATTTCGAAATGTTGCTAATGGAAATCTGCTTTTTATTGTGGTTGGGAAACAGTTGATTGATGCTAGATTATAGGGGCGGCTTGAGCTGTTGTGTTTATGTCTGAATAGAAGTTACTAGAGAAGTGGGCTATGTGATGGGTGATAAGTGGTAGGTTTAATTCTTTTGGGAGTTGTCTGCTTCGGAGGGTCTGTTGTTATTCGGAGGAATTTGTTATGCATAATTTAAATTTTATTTACATTTGAGATGCATTAATACATGTAGTTGTTGTCTAATTATTGCTAATAATGTTGGTACGGTCTAATTATTATTATTAGGCATTGAATTGTTTAATGAAAGTTGTTGAGTAAGGGCTTTAGTTGAATCAACTTTATTTTTAGTGAGTTTGTATTTTTTTCGTATATGGATTTTATCAATGTAATCTTGTGTCAAAATTCAATCCAAGTTATTTGTTAGTTTTTTTGTGGGATTCAAGCGATTGTGTTATTGTTTATGTGAAGTGGTGCGGGGATGGAAAATGTCCTGGGTGAAAACAAAATGTTGCACGTAAAAAGAGTGTTTACAGTCTATTTAAATCAAGAAGGAAGATTGTGGTGTATAGGAAAATTTGACTGTATATTTTTTTAAATTAAAAGGAACCTTCTGCTTCTGTGCAACTTAGCAAGCAATCTTATAACGTTTTCCATTCGCCGCACTGGTGTGCACCCAGTGCGCACTCAGAGCAGCTTTCGGGTTCCATTCGACCGCTAGGGCGCACCAGTGCAAAGAAAGGCATGTTCCATTCACACAATGACACGGAACCAGGCCGCACTCGCGGCGCCCTAAACTGCAATGACGATTGCGTCAATGCAGAAAGGGAACACCCTACATTTTCACAACTTTACAGGAGGTAGAAAAAGCCTCTTTGCTAGATGAAGTATTATTATTATTATTTTATTATTATTATTTTATTATTATTATTATTATTATTATTATTTTGTAACTTGTTTGCAGATACATTTGCAGTATCTTCTTCTACTCAAAAACCTTTTTGCACAGTGAAATATAAAGATGAAAGAAAGTCATACCAATCGTAACATTAAAATAGCCAAAATATAAAAATGTACCCTTTTCTGCATTAGACGATTCAATTGAAGAACATGTGCCTTATTTTTGTTCGGTTTATGGTTTTTAAGATTTGCTCACCGTATCTTAGTATCAAGTCTGGGAAGTGGTGGGATTCTTGTACACCAGCTAAATAACAGGTTCGAAATCTAACACTGCTTGAACAAGTATTCTCGAGAACAGATAACCTGATCACGTCTATCAAGTTAGTGTTTTGTCCGATCAATTTCTGATGGAAAACTAGTAATGGCCATAGTACCTTGTCAATAGGTTACTAACAATAATGTTTGTGCTGTTTTATTCTTTAGTATAATTATGTATAAAATGAGAAGTTCAGTAACAGCAAATATTAATAGAAAATTTCTCCCTATCATCGGATGAAATATCTCGAGATTTTATAGTGAACATTTTCAACCGTTCATTCCTCTCCCTTGTTCTTCAGTGTTTTAAATGCTACTTTGTCATACACTTTCCACTATACAAAAGCTCGATTCTTGGTAAGTTAAAAAAGTATATATATCATTATCTTGTTTAAGGTATCATTTTTATATCAATATTTTTTCCTTTTCAGTAATCGGTACTTTGGAATTTCCGAGGAAGAAAAGTTCAATTCTGATGAAATAACGTAAAAAAACACTCTCTGATTGAAGATATGGAAGTTCGTTCCTGTGCCCTTCCTTTCCAGGTCATGGATTGCTGTAGTTGCACTTGTGCTGCCGTGTCCCTCAGACCCCTTTCCACGTAACAGTCTCGGGAGCGCGAAGTCCATTTTCCCCAAAGGCCATGGATGGAAGGACCTATGGCTCTAAATCCAATGACCCTAATCATAGTTCAATTTTCTACTCACATTACATCATTGTATTCGCTTTTTATGATCTATTCATTTCAAGTAAGAAAACTATATAATTCTAAGAAAAATAAAGTATGTTTAAATTTCTAAAAAAGTAAGCATAAAACAAACAATATCTCTCCAACTTATTACTTGCCCTATGATTACGCATTCTTGAACAAAAAATTGCATTTCGATATCGCAAACCGTTCAGAAGTTATGGGAGTGACATATGTTTTTGAAATATCTGATATTTAATGTGTTATGTACTAAAATCGTATACATCAATATAAGTCAAACCAGTTGTTTTTTCACAGGTTTTTGTTTTCAGGAAATACGAAAATTGATTTGACACATATTGTAGTGTTATTTTTCAATGTTTGAATCGCCAGAAAAAAATCAATTTGCAAACAAATTATGAATATAATGATCTTTTCAAAATGCCGTGCGGCATTGAGCGGTCGTTTTCGTGACTTCCTCCCCCAAATCGCGGGTTATATACCGGTCTCCCAACTCCCTACATCCCTCTTCCCCAAAGTGTAAAAAAAAAAAGAAAACTTTGGTAGAACTATGACCAAACAAATGCCGAACCCAATCCAGAATAGGATGGTAAGCGCCATAGAAATATCACAAAATTTAATACTACTTTAAATCAACGTACATTTAAGCCCGCTCTGTAAACAAAACTTCGCATACGGTGTTTGTGTTGGCCAGGCCAGTAGCTGAGTAGGCGACGGCCGAGGTAGCAGGTGGCGGGTGCGTGCTAATGAACGGCGTGATCGAAGGTCCCCGCGCGTTTGACCTAACACGACACCCCCGCCCCCGAAGGCGACGCCAGCGCCGCCCCGCCGTGCCCGTGCTATCGGCAGTCTTCAGCGGCAGCTGCCTGCTCCTTGGATTTCGCCCTCGCTCCTCAGCTCCCACCGCAGCCTCCGTCATTACCTCGTCTACCTCCACCGCCTCCGCCATCACCGCCGACGCTGCCAATCGTCTCGCCTCTGCTCCCCCCTGCACCGCTGCCTCCGCCATCATCAGTAGCTGCCTTTGGAATTGACCATCGCCCGCCTTCTTTGACGGCGTCAGTCTGACGGCGGCGGATTTTTGACATCGTTGTCAGCTAGTCGAATTCAGTCGTTGTCTGGAGGAGAATTCTAGCGGCCGGCTGCTCTAATCGGTAGTTCTCCGTGGTTTCTCCGATAAACACCAGGCGAATGCCGGAGCAGTACCCTAACAAACGGGCCACGGACTGCGCGCAATCTTTCCTACCTCTTCCTTGTCCTATCCTCTCTCCTACACACACTTACACTAACATGCACTACGCTACCACGTATTCCGGGAGACCGGTCAGGAGCGTAGAGTTTGTCCCGGTTGGGTGGTGCCCCGCTGGTGGGGGAGTTCTGGTCAGGGGGAAACCCCGCTAGCCAGCGGTAGGTTGGCGCCGGATCTCGCCATCCAGCGGGGGAAGATCACCGCCGTCTCCCGAGAAAAAACATGCACTACACTTACGGGACTAATGACCAAAACCGTTGACGCGCTCGGAAACACGAAAAATCAATCAATCAATCAGCACGGCCTTCTCTCCCACTTTCGTCAACGGCTCCGCCCCACCCACTGCTGTCATCTCCATCACCGCCTCTGCTTCCCGGTCGCCTTTTGCCTCCGCCGCCTCTTCCGCCAATGCTGTCGCCTGCCTCTACTCGGTTATTGCGCCCGCAATGCCTTCGCCATCACCTCCGTCACCGCCACCCTAATACCTCCGCCATCTCCGTTTTTGCTTCCGAAACCGCCTCCTCCTCCAACTCCGTCCCACTGTCACCTCACCTCCGCACTGCACGGGAGGGCCCGTCCGATTTCTTCCCCGTTGTCGTCTACATGACCTTTGCCGCCTGTCGTTCCTTTTTGGCCCCGTTCCATCCTGTCTGTTCCCGGCCGCGCTATTATCGCCCTCCCCGTCCCACAACCGCCTCGCCGCGGTCCCTAGCCTCCACCACCACCTCAAGAAGTTCAAGTACGATCAGGCGGGGAAAGCTCGTTTGAGTTAACCAACACCTGCTGAAATTTCTCCTATATTGTTTCAAGGAACACCGTGCACTGAGCCAACAGAAAGTGTATCGGCCAGGCCAAATTTGAATATTGAAAGATAATAGAGCATTTTACTATTTAACAGAAATTATTATCCACGCAAAATGCTTACAATCAAACAAATTATTGAAATATACAAGCTGAAATTCATGCACTTATGTCCTAAAAAACGGTTTGTGACATTTTGTTGAACACCTTGTCAAAAATTGTATTTACAAACTTCAATAGAATGCAATACCGTGTATAAGTTGGTAAGTTCTGTATTAAAGCGATGCTAAATTGTGATTCAACGATAATAATTCTTGATTCCTGGAAAAGTAACAATGAAAAGGCAAGACCAAAACATCCGCTGTCTGTGAACTAGAGTTTGCGTCATTCGGAAGGCGGTAGTCGCGCGGAGAGAATAAAGATGAAGCGCTTGAGCGAATCTGGTGACGTCCACGATAAGACAGGCCAGGACTTCAAAGAACGTGCTTCGCTGAAGGAAAATACGTGTGCCCAGATGCTCACAACAGCTCGAAGGGCATCCGCCTCTCCGACCGACGCGTGCTGTAGACCAATGGAGAGTACTGTACCAAGAATTACAGTTAATCGTGGAAATGAGTAGAGGTGAAAGAAAATATATTTTAAGTAGCGATGTAAAATAATATTAATTGGAAGAAACCCCTCATACCAACAAAAAAGTCAATATATTAATTTTGACTAAGTTGAAGATTGAAATAAACTGTCATTTTTTCTTTTCACTTTAGAACAATTAAATTTATATAGAATTTATTTATGTTTGACAAAATGAATGACCCATTTTATAGGTTATGTTTTTTGATTTTCGTCATTTCCACTTATAAGTCATTTTTTACCTTTTCCCGTCATTTGTAATGCATTTTTGCTGATTTCATCGATTTTAATGTCATTTTAAATGTACTTGTTAAAATAATATTTACGAGTTGAAACAAATGTTCTTCACAGAATTACTCAGCAGCCTATTCGATTTGTGCGCTCAGAAATTGTTTTGACAGCCGTTATATGTAGTTCTTGTGACGTATATCAACGCTATTATCGGTTGGGTCGATTTCGGGATAACTACACAGTTTTCCTGGTAAAGAATAGTCCTAACTAAAAGTTTGCAAGTTGAGTTCACAGGAACGAATAGAAGAAGCCTCGATTAAATCAGCAAGTATCCAACACTTGAATTGCTCATCCAACTGGTTTTGGTAAGATTTTGTACATTTTTCGTTGGTTTTAGGACATTTTAAAGCATTTTAAGAGCATTTTATTGGTCATTTTGGGCTATGTTTTAAGTCATCAAAATCCGTTCCCTAATTATGATAACAACCACACATCATTAGGTTGATTCACCAGAGATGTCTGAATTTCACAAATCATGTACCTCTCTACTCTTGGGGCAGGCGTTCGGTTAACAGCAGAGCAATTTTCTTTTCAGTGCACTAGCTTGTATGCCTCACAATAATGCCATTGTTTATTGCTTTCTATGCAAAAAATGTTGCGTCGAAAGAAAGAGCATTGTTTCATTATTCAAAATAATGAAATGAAAACCTTAACTTCCTACATTTATGAACAAAATGTGTTATACAAATAGTATGTTTGAAATCATGTATCTGCCCTCTATAATTAGTGTGATGGACATTGCTTTCAGGTTTTCATTAATTTTTCTCAAATATAGTTTTCAGACTACCATATATTTCTTTATCAATAATAAAAGATAATAACGAGTTTACATATACGGTAAATGATAATAATAACCACCTAATGATTAAGTCTGTTTTATGATGGTTCCAAACACGGGAGCCCAGATAAAACCAGGGGCCTGCAACAGTTGATCCAAAGGGTCCCTTTATTTGAAACAAGATTCGTCTACCCCAAATTCATCAACAGAATTCATTTTCTCGTGCTTTAGAAATAAATTGTAGCGATAAATTTGAATTACAGATAAATATAGTTTTCACTATTTTTTAATGAAAAAAAATTGGGCCCCAACTCAGTGCGGACCTGGGGCACGTTGCCGTAGCCCCTTTTCTCTTCTGGATGCAACTGGTTGAAAATATTCAAGTATGTTGTTTTCGCTCATATCTCCGTAACAATGAGCATCATTGTGTCTGATAGTGTGGAATGAACTTTAAAACATTGATCTAATGAACAATTTTAATATCAATAATACAAATATAAGCGAAGCAAAAGCCACTCTAAATAATAAATCCCACTTAAAATGAAAAGCGTCAATGCAAACTATGTTAATCAATCAGTATCAAACTACTCCTGTGAAACTATTAATTAATCTATTTAAATTCTATTTATTATTCTATTAATAAACTATTAATCTCTTTCAATTATATCTTAGAATCATTTCGTTTCCATTCATATTAAGTTGGATGGGGATATATTCAGCGGATGAGGCAAGACCGAAAAGCTAATTTTAGGACCGTTGTTTTATCATCTAAGATAATTCAAGGGTTATGTTTTATGTTTTCCTGTAAATACGAGTCCTATCATTCATGCGCATTCAAGGGTTGTTATTCATATATTTTGTGTTAACATATGTTTTATCCTTCAAGTGCGCTCCAGGGTTATAATTTATGTACTTTCTTTATGTAACTACAGTGTGCTATGCATTAAATTTCAACCTCTTAAACGTAATAAATTCTTCTCATTCTCTTGCCCCCACGACCCACACTTTAGAGTCATTTAATGAAACTGTAAAGTCACTTCCATTCGTCATTTCTCTGCAATGCAGACCTCAAAACAGGAAAACAGAAGAGCCCTGCTGGTTGCGACGAAGGTTCCACCAGAGCTCGTACACGAGGGCAAACTTTTTGACTTGTATTTGACCCCATTTGCTTCGCTCTCACTATGGCCAATGAAATTCACCAATATGTACATTAGCAAATCTGGAATTTTAAGAGTTTTATTTTTTTTAAAATCTATAGTAAACTGGATTTTTGATAAAGATCATGGATTGTGTATAAACAATAATATTGAAAACATATATATAAACTTTGGGAGGTGATAGAAATAAACTGGCAAGAAGATGAGGCAGATAGGTCAAGACCGAAAAGCTAACCCCGACCAAGGATATTAGAAAACTAGAACGAGAAAGTCTATGGCACCCGTAGAGTCTTTTAATTTCATTTACGGGTAGAAGCTATAGAAGAAACACTGCGCGTATTTTTGTGCCAATTTGTTTGTCCAAATAGTTGATGAAAATTGTGTCAAAACAGAAGGAAACCTCTCGATTTGGCAACAGCCGCTCTATTGACAGACTTGAGCAGCTGCTGCTTCCTGACACGTTTCGAGGACGAAGCGGCAGGGAAAGTTCAGGCGAGACTCGTTTGCGTTAGCGACGACTACGCTAATAAACAGAGTGTCGCCTCGCGCTCGGAAAAGTTTGTCGCAACTGCTCCTCAGGGAGCCGTGCACTCGGAGAGATTGAAAATATAAAAGCCGTAAAGATGGATGGAAGCACCTTGAGCCTCCTCCGGCGCCGCTCGACGAACCCACGTCACTCAGGACGCGTGGGGGGCGAAGGTGACTTCGACGCGGTCGCAAGGGAACCGCGAAGCCACGAGGCGAAAGCAACTCCTCTCGATGTCACGTCCCGATGGCAAATATTTATTTATTTTACGTCAAAAAACAGTTAAAAACTGCGTATGACGTGCTATGGGGAAAATTGAATTGGTGCAATTTTCAAAATTCTGTGATCCCTACACTAAGTCATATACTACCTAAATTTTGAATTTTTGAAAGGGAGAAAAAAAACCTCCCATGTAATAAAATCTATTTTCAAAGATAAATAAGCAATAAATTTTGGCTCTTATTACTTCCTGCCGCGACAACATGGAAACGATAATTTGAATAATTGTATCTCCCACTGAATTCTAGAAGACGTGCACAGAAAATGAAGTTACATTTATGTCCAGAAGCAAAACAAGGGGCCATCTCAGCATTTGCTCAATGGATCAGGGAAACTGGACGAAAAACCTGATCGAGATGGTTTTTTTTTTATTTATTTATTTTACGTCAAAAAACAGTTAAAAACTGCGCTTCTTGTTTTCTTACATTTCTTGAAAATAAAAATAAAATTTACGTATTTCGATATGTTTTGCTGTCAAAGCAGCTCTATAGGATTTTGAACGATACGTTTCTTGAAAATAAAAATAAAATTTACGTATTTCGATATGTTATGCTGTCAAAGCAGCTCTATAGGATTTTGAACCAAGGTTAAAATGCATGATCTGTTTTCCTGTTTTAGAAGGAAAATATTAAAAGGCAACAAATTTCAAATATCAGAAAAAATGTAAATTTTATGTCGTTGTTACTAGCAACATGCTTGCATGAAAACTGAGCTGAGACGACATGAAAGCCATTAATAATATTGTCACATGTTTGAGCTTGTTTTGTATTAAAACAACTCCAAAGAAACTGAGGTAGCTTTTATTTTTCATTGTCAAATGGAGCTGAGACGACATGAAAGATTATTCATGCATAAAGAATATATAGAACACACTACACTTTTGGCGTGATGCCGGAGTAACGGTTGTTTATGGGGGGCTCCTTCACACCTTCCATATGATAATCGTACTCAAACACATTTCATTGAAATTTCTACAATCCTTTTGTCCCTTGAATGTTTTAGTATTAATTTTTCTCCTGAATTTGACAATTTCTTTGTGACAGAACCTCAAGTGTATTGTAATGAATTATGGCTTTTGAGAAGGCTGTTTACAATTCTATAAACGCAGCATTTAAAACGTTTTAGGACTGAATTGAGAGTAATAAATTACTTACATCACAAAGAAGTCCAAGTGTTCATGATTTAACATTTCTGAGAAACTGTTCTATAAAAAAATATTACCTTTCTTATTATTCCTGCTGTATGAACTTTTCATTAAAACGTAAGAGATGTGGAAACGAGAAAATATAAAAAGTTGTTCATACTGGAGGAAGCATGGGGATCGAGACCAGTGAAACAACGGAAACATGAGACGTAGGGTGAACGTTAACGTATCCGATAATGCCGCGCTTGCGACGTTCTTTGTGAATGCGGTGCTCCTGGAAGGGTATTTTAGCGCCGTCTTCTCAAGTGCTTTCCGGGTGATTATCGACATCCCTCTTGCCGTCCTTGTCACTTCTCTGCCGCTGCTGTAGGCTGCTCTTCAGCCCAACCGCCCTGCGTTTCCTCTCCACCTGGTATCTCCCGTTTCTCACACTCTCGGTCCTTCAGATATGTATAGCGTCTTCATGGCAGACGCTACCTAACACCCGCTTCTAAATAGAATCATTGCTTTAACATTTGCACTACCTCTTACATTTTTTGACCTTGGAATCTCATCTCATACTGCTACTATATTCTGTTCGCATTATCATTTTAGGGTGGTCATTGTTTGCTGTTCATCCTTGCTGACACTTCCAGATTGAATGCACGGTGAAACCGTTTCTATTGCCTTCTTTTCCTCAATTCTATATTGCTTATACCACAGCGCATCGTTCTTACAAATTTATTTTTTCTCTGCAGCACTTCTTTTCAATGTTTAGAAATATAAACAGTTAGTCCACGTTTCCGATCTTGTGAATCGTTGGACAGTCAGGAACAGAAATTGGTAAACTTCAATAGATTGATTTTAATATATTTCAATTTGATTAGATTGGTTAGAAAATTATATATTTTGATAGAACACGTCAAATTTAAGTAAAAGAATGATGTACTTTGGAGCAAATAATATATCCAAATTCGAATAAAATGGATGAAAGCTGATGAAAGACAAAAAAGGCAAAAATATTAATGCTTCTGCATGAGAAAATGAACGATACATTGACACAGAAATGCATGCAGTAGACGCCGAGAAAGAAACTGAGGGCACTAGAAAAAGGGAAAAAAATACTTGAAAGCATTAAACAGGATAAAACGAGATACACACTTGCCAGCAGCATCTACCACGTGGCCACTCGGCAAGTTAAAGGATTCTGCGCTTACGTGTCTGGCGCTGTTGAATAAACTTTTAAGGCAGCCGCAACTCAAGACACTGGCCGGGATTACCACAGCTTTCCACAGGAGGCAAGGCAGACAACGGCTACGACCACGACGCCGCCGCCGCCGACGACGTTGACGGCGGCGCGCGGGGAGGCGGAATGGGCGGCGGGGCGGCGGCGGCGGGGCGGCGGCGGGGGCGGGGGGCGGCGGCGCGGGGCGGCGGGGGCGGCGGGGCGGCGGGGCGGCGGGGCGGCGGGGCGGCGGGGCGGCGGGGCGGCGGGGCGGCGGGGCGGCGGGGCGGCGGGGCGGCGAGGGCGGCGAGGGCGGCGAGGGCGGCGAGGGCGGCGAGGGCGGCGAGGGCGGCGAGGGCGCCGGGAGCGAAGGCGAGGGGGAGGAGCCGCCGAAAGGGATGGGTTTGGAGGCGGAGGCGCAAACGCCGCCAGAGATGGCGGACGTGGCGGAGGCGACGAGTGGAGGGCGGCGGAGGCGAGGATGCCAACGGGGTCGCGAGACGTGGAGGCGGGGGCGGCGGGCGGCACGGCGAGCGTCTCGGGAGGGAATTATGATTCCGGAGGGAGAGGCCGGGGCATTAATAATATTAACAACGCGGACTAAGGGAGGCGGCGGGGTACGCGGGAGGGGCGGGCGGGGAGGGCGGGGCGGGGAGCAGCAGAGCAGGGGCGACGAAGGCGGTGGCGGCCGGCGAGCGATGAGAGTCCGCGCACTCTGGTGGCGTTCCCATGAATCACGGCGCCATTGTGAAGCAGCGGGGCGCAGCGAACAATGCAGATACTTCCCTGTGATGTGTAGGAGCGGGATAGGCAGTAAAATATTGGCCTACATACATACAAACACGGCCTCGCGCTGGCCTCACCAAGGGCAGCGGTGAGGGGGGAAAGCGCGGAAAAAAACAAACGAACACATCCTCTCACCGGGTTTAGTAAAAATATTTCACTGCATAGTATATGTGAAAGAGCACAGATAATGCTGCTTGATGTTCTCTTCTTTTTGTAGTCCAAGGTCTCCCCTTTTATCGTAAACGGGCACAATGCACTAATTTCAAGCGACGAACAATAAGTGGCGAACTGAAATACGATCTATATTGTTTATGGTAGCGCCTAAGGTGTTTGTGTGCCACTTAAATTTCATAAGATATAAATCCTTTAAAAATGTTACATCCCTTTTTCTGGTTTTGATATTCTACTAAATAAATATTCAGGTACTAGTGTTCAAAGCAGTCTTTGCACACTGTGTAAATAAATAAATAGACATAGTAGTAAATACGATTACAAGGAACCTACCAAATCAACAAGAAAGCGTAATTTAAAAGAATTAGAAAACGTTTAAAATTTTAATAATTTCTAATTATTGACAAAATATAATGTATTTCATTTCACAAATCAAAAATGAAAATAATTAGATTCAGAAACAAGATTGATTGTATTAATTATTTTGTTACCCAGTAAACCAATTCAAGTGCTGATTGGAATTCAATTAAGAAGTGAAAATTACAGTGATTATTAAATTATATTGTGAGAAAAAACTAAGAAATAATTTAAATTAATCAATAGATTAATAAAACTCTTTAGTTTTCTTTAAACCAAAAGTGTGAAAAGAATGTAACTTAGATGCATCAAGTACACCGTATGTTCTTTTATAGTTTTCTTAAAAACGCATTATTTACGATATCTTACAAATGACTTCGGTAAAATTTTAAGAACACTGTGCCACTGTGTTCTTCAAACTAAAAAGACACCAATGGATATGGCATTTGCCATTAGTTGTGAAAGGACGGACGCGCTAAAGATCTGACAATGGTTGATATTCGCGTTACGTTCCTGGTGCTGCGAATGTGTTCTCGGAATCAGTCGCCACTGCTGCTGCCAACTGCCACTGCCGATGCGTAGGTTGTTTCCGGAGGTCAGCGCCTCGGCCGAATCCTTGGGTTTCACTCAGTCAGAGGATGAAGCATTCAACACATCCCAGACTATCAATTACGTTTCGTAGTGGGAAGGATTGAAATGTGAGCGACGGATGATTGACCGTTGGTCCCAGCAAACTTGCTGCCGAGTGTGCGTATGTGTGTGTTTGAGAGGGGGAGAGAAAGAGCGGGGAGTGAAAAATGGGAGACAGGGGAAAGGGAGAGAGAGAGGTTGAGTGGGAGAGGAGAGAGAGAGGGGGGGTTGTGTGGGAGTAGGCGTGCGCGCATGAAATTTTATTTAATTAATAAGAATTTCGCTAAACGATTAACGAAAGGAATTTATTTTCTCTTTCTGAATGATGTGAAATGATATTTAAGATATCGGTATTATACCGGTATAACATTTATGAACGTCTATACCAGTATAGACGTTCTGTAAAGTTATTTTACGGTATAAAAGAATTAAATATTTGATTGAGGTATCACAAAATACCGGTATTTTACCACTATTTATACCGGTAAAATACCTTTTCCCTCCTTGTGCGATACTGTAGCAGCAAACACTGTCTGTCCTGGTACGGGCACACGTGAAAATTGAAGTTTTTTCTTCTTTCTCACATTACTTCTGCTAACACTAATATTTTTCAGTCAAAATCGGTAGATTCACTTATTTTGTATTATTCCAGTGTCCCTGAGGATCTATCAAAACCATTGAAATCTTTTTCATTGCTAACAGGCTGCTTGGGTTTTCTGTCAATTTATGTTCATGTTTAAAATTAGTAATATAGATAGTGAAATAATAGATCGAAATTAGACGAAACGCGTTTTTAAAAACCATGAACAAATTCTCATATAATATATGCGACGAAATAAAAAACAACAACACAGAAGTCAATGTTAATTTATCTCCTAATTGCAATGAGATTTATTTCAAATCTCATGTTCGAAAGCATTGTTCAAAACCCAAATAGTGATGTTCAGTATGAAATACTGATAATAAAAATTGTTTGATGATTACTCACTCTGAGAACGAACACTGGAAACGTAAAAGAAAATTCACTAATTTTGATAAATATTGTGATTTAAGAAAGGTATGAAGGGCGCTTGAGGAATATTTTTTAAAGTAACTGTTCAAAATATTATATCCCCAAGTTGATATAAGAGGACACGCTAATTTTTAGAAGTCCAATCAACTAACAAGAACATCGAACTACTTAGGTCTCTGGAGTAGTGACGTACAACCAAAAGAAACAAAACACACGCATCCAAAAGTCTATTTTTGATAAAACGAAATCTCACATTTCCACCAAAGTTTCTAAAGGCAGAATTTTCTCACAATTACCGCACTCCACCTCTTCATCTCCCTTCACACAACGTATAGGTAGCCCGAAAAGTAAAATCGCCAAACTCCCTTCTGGGAGCGCGAGTGAATGATGGCGAAACCCTCCAACTTCACCGCCATCGACCAACAGGCGCAAAAAGCTCTGACGAACGCGATGAAAGGTATCGACACTCGCCCCCCCCCCCACTCGCGCCGCCCATCTCGTCGCTCCGGAAGCCTCGATTGGTTTGAGGCGTTCACAATGTCCGTGGCGCCGTCGCCGGCCTGAGTTATTTGTCTCATATTTCATCGAGCGCAGTCACGGCCAGAAGAGCACGGCTCGGCCGCCCGTCTACGTGCAATCTCTGCGTGTTTTAATAACTCTTTTGTGCGCCATGCGTTGAGGAAGGCTTTCCAAACTAGGAAGTATCGATCAGAAGCGGTTTTGCTTTACTTCAGGAATGGCCTTAATAAGAAGGTAGCAATAGGCTGTCTGTTAGAAACGATTTGACTTGAAAGTTCCAATTATTAATTTATAGACAGTCAAATAGAAAATTTTTCTTTTTACTTGTTTATTATTACATATTAAAACATAAATGCCAACTAATTAGACACCTTCTAATATTTCTTTTAATGCCTGTTTTTAGACTTGACCTCAGAATGGAGTCAACCATCTTTAATTTTAGTACCTAGCCAACGTTTCCCAACGTATGTCAATGTAGGCCACGGCCTGATGATGGAGGTACACCTCACCTCCGAAACGTTGCCAGAAAATCTTGTAATGATTTATGTTTTAATATGTAATAATAAATAAGTAAAAAGAAAAATTTTCTATTTGACTGTCTATAAATTAATAATTGGAACTTTCAAGTCAAATGGCCTTAATAAGTTCGGCTTGTCGTTTTGTTTCGCCTAGATGGATAAGTCTTAAGACCGTTCTATAATTAGTTAAAAAGACTTGGTTTTTGAATTATTAGTTAATTGGGGTTTTGGCGTTTCATCTTTGAAAATATTTTTGCATTGAAATCTCTTCAGAATGTGTCGTGGTTTTATTGACTGAAAACCGGCTGAAAAACAGTTTGTGACACTATTTGTTCACGCACGCGGACTCCGCAAACGGAGATAATGAATCTAGAGGGGAACCTCCAAGAAGGATGGATATCTTATTTTCTTTGTATAGAGTATTGTACGATCAAGTGCCTAGAGGGGCTAGGAGGAAGCCAGTGATGTAGAATTTGATTGAAACTTTTTTGAAATTTTATATAATTAAGAGGTGCCAGGACAGATACTTATTTGCAAAATATGTGTTCGTTACACGGGAAAATGCAACTAAAAGAGAGATAAGGAATACGTTAAGGTTATGAGTGGGTTGTAGAGAAAGTACTGTGGAAATGAACATGCGTCAAGTGTCAGTAAGAAAGAAACATTTTGGTTTAACGAGAGCAGGATAGAAATATGGGAAACGTTGACAATATATATTTGCATAATGGATACTAAAAATGAACATATAAGGAGTGATGTAAGTATTGCTAATCATACTGTAACTGGCTGGAAGAGTTTCTGTTGAGATATTGTGTGGAAACTGTGGTTAAAGAAAAAGTGAAACTAGAAGGAAAAGGTATAATTGTGGATATAGAAGAAAGCAAATTGGTCAAAAGAAAGTACGAAAGAAGAAGGTGTGTGGTGGGAAAATGGGAATTTGGAGGAGTGCAGAAGTGCACAGACCATTGTTGATCTTTTAATTATTCCAGAACAAAACAAAAGAAGTGCTCCTAGAAATAATTTAATTGAAAAATAATTATATTGAAATGCCAAATGTTTTTCAGTTTGAAAAACACATTTTTCAATATAAATGTGTGATTTTTTTGTCCCTATCGGAGTATACTGAACCAGCTAGTTTAATTATTTCTGACACGACTATTTAAAGGATGAAGGGTATAAACATTTGACCGTGAACCTTTCTATACAGTTTAAAGTTCCACGAACGGGTTCACACAAACTCCATTGAAGTGACGTGGAGTGCTATTAAGAGAAAACTGCCGTGCCATGCAGCTTCCGAGTAGTTTTATTTTTTCCTATTTGTGCGAGTATATGAGGAGGTGAAAACTTGAGGATCAAACAGGAGGCACAAAATGGGGATTTCCTGGAAAACATTAACAAAATGAACTCGCCAAATGGTTTTGAAGTCGGTATTGGCATAAAATGCATTGTTAATTATGCGTTGTGCAGATTCAGGGATGTTTAATGTTAACTCGAGTGCCGAAGGCCCGCGCCCCGTCCTCCTATTGGAAAGGCGGTTCCACGGAAGCGAGCGTCGGCTGCGCACCTGGTGACCGCACCGCGAGTGACTCGTTCTCGGATTTGAGAGTGCGCGTGAACGAATCGGGTCACAATCTGCATTTCTACCCTGAAAGCCACTATTTCGAGGATGTTCCTTTCGTCGCATAATTGTCCATACTACATGCTATTTTTGATCATAATATAAATGTTTGGGTTTCAACATTCGACCTCTTAGAACTTGTTCTCAGTAATCAAATGTCTGCCAGCCACTCTCAAGTTCACGAGGCCAAACCCGCGCCTCAGTTCTCAGTTCTCTTCTTTCTCTCCGTCCTTCTGCGCCCTCTAGCTAGGGCTTGCGCGAGCTCTGTCAATCTGCAAAACTGCCGTTCTGGAAGATGTATTTAATCGGCCACAGGTTCAGCGGAGGTGCATCCCCGACGATTGCAATAATCTGACCAAGAAGAAACGGGAAGTGAATCATGCGAAAGGAAGAAAAGCGAAAAAGATGGGAAATAAGCAACTGTTACAGCAACCAATTTTTCCGCTTATTTTATGTTTATTTCCAAGCTCGCCTACTAGCGTACGAAGGGTTTAGTTCATAGTCCCACTCCTAGTTGTGCTGTTTGTTTCTTCACGGTCTGTTGGGACAGCCTACCACCTGACTCATGAACACGTATATAACGTACGAGCACTTCCTCGCTGTAATAGGCCCCTCTGATATGCCGGTATACGCTCATGTCAAAATAATGAATGGCAATCAGAGTATATTTTGTTAATGTGAGATACAGTCTTAAATAGAAGAACGTATTGCCACTTAGAGCACAAGCTGGCAAAAATATGTTCTAAAGGATGTTTTTATTTAATACAAAAAGAAACCGATGAGACATCGTGCCAGTAAATCTGCTTAACAATGTACAGTCAACTCCGTTTATAATAACTCGGATATAGTAAGCCCTATTATGGAGAACAAGGCACTGGCCTTTTCAAAAAGCATAAGAGTATACCGTTCTAGTAAACCTGAACCTCTGTTATAGTAAACGTAGGAAGTAAGCCTGGAAATTAATGGAATCTCTTATGTTATTAGGCGATTGAAAGGACCTTCGAAAAGTGGGATGGTGTTACAACAGTGCCAATACTGCATTACGATATTTAGAGACAGAGCACCATGCAGAATCACGTATTCAAAGAGCCCGAACTCTGGTAAAGGTTCTAATGAAAAATGTACGAAGCCTACAATTGAAAATAATTGATTTTTTATAAATAAATTCAAATTTTCGGTTCGTTCTGTTAATGAAGTTTTGCTGCATATTAATAAAATCAAATATTATGGAGCAATTCTATTTTATTTTGACATCAGGGGATATAGTGAACCAAACAAGTTAGTCCCCAAGAAGTTCATTATAACTGGAGTCGAGTGTTCATTAGTTCTTTGAATAAATTCTAAATTCATAATTAATATTAACTTCTAATACTCTTCTGCAATGTATTAGAACAAGTAGAGGGCATCCATTTTCCCAATGTAAATATTGTAAATGTTATGTGTAAAAGATGGTCACTTCAGAGCACCAATTAATTACTTTCTTGTTTAATTAACCCATTTGACAGTTCACAAGAAGCAAAGCGTATTAAAAGTCTCAGTACATCTTTTGTGAATAAATAAACTTATTGAAATATAATTGTTATAAAAATGCCTCTGTTTACTTCACCTGATCAAACTGTCCAAGAGTTCCCTTGTTAAATCATAACGTAACATGACGGAATGGAGAGAGAGAAGAGAGAGAGAGAGAGGAGAGAGAGAGGAGAGAGAGAGAGAGGTAGAGAGAGAGACGAGAGAGAGAGGGAGAGAGAGAGACGTAGAGAGAGAGAGACGTAGAGAGAGAGAGAGACGGAGAGAAAGAGACGGAGAGAGAGAGACGAGAGAGAGAGAGACAGAGAGAGAGAAAGAAGAAAGAAGAGAGGAGAGAGAGAGAGAGAGAGAGAGAGAGAGAGAGAGAGGGGGGAGGGGAATATCTGGAAGGTGGAGAAGCAAGTGGTGCGGGTCGCGACAGTAAGTTGTCGCCTGGAAACAGAATCCTCTGCGATAAGGCTATCTTGGAGGAGATGGTGAAGGTGGCGCCGGCGGCGGAATCGCGAGGACGGAGACGGGGCACAAGACTACCACCGTCAGACGCACAGTGTCTCATTTTGCCATATTTTAGTGGACATATCCTTTATCTAGCAGTGAGTACAATGCGCGTTCTGTGCATATATCATGTTCTGTGAACAAATCAAGGCCCATATTAATTAATGAACTTAATATATTCAGAGAAGAAACAAATAATTCTGGTTTTAACGCGCTTGCTGCACAATGGAATGAAAGTCACTGGGAATCTGGAAACTGTATGAATCAATTATTGCAATAACAGCCATTTCTTTGTTTTTCTTTATTAAATGAATACCAATGCTTAATCGTTTCATGTTTGAAGTAAAATGAATATTGTTTTATTGACAAATATTTGACAGTTTTCTGTTATTTCCTATGGAATGTGTATCTTTGTGTCTCTGAAGGTTATTGTTCAGTTTGTTACTGTCTGAGAGTGAGAACGCGATTTGGCACTTGTAACATTGTCATACAGTGGCGCAATATTCACGTCATTGGGTACCTGATATTTCCTATTTAAGCTTGAGAAGTTTCTGCAGTCATCCACATGAAATCCAGATTAGTAGTAAACCCAGCTTTATCTATCTTATATTTCGTATTTCGGCTCTTTATCGTGCAAAACAATCAATTGGAAAACCAATAAAGACAGGACATGACAAGAAGCTGTCTTCTGGCCCATCTTCTTGTTCTACAAAAGCGCATCAAAGTTATCTGACCCAGTAACGTATTTAGCGTTCTCAGAGTGAATGAGTGACGCGATCAAATGTTATAGATGGGTGAGGGAAACTAATGGAAGTAACTCATTGTTGATTGCAAACACACCTCTAAAAAAGAAGATTAACATTTTGGTGTACATTTTTGTGTACCAATACCAAACCATTATTTCTCATCCTCTTCACAATTAGATCTTTTGAATGGTATCGAATATTAATCCGTTCGTTGAAACATGAGTTGTTTTCACCTCAATCAGATCAAAAAAATATTTAAAATACTCGTTAAGTACTATGGAAGAAATGGATATTTGTTGTTTGTGTCATTCTCAAACCACTCGGTATAAGGTGAAACAAAATGTATTGATCAGTAAGAAATTTGTAATTGTAGGATTCCACAATGGGAGCAACAATGAAGCTCCCATTAATCAATGTTTTGTTGGCTAGTAACTTGATGTTGTCTTCTTAGACTTCGGAGCCAAAATGTCCGATACATCAAAATGCGTCTTAATTTATCTCTTCTTCGGAGAGAAAATGCGCTTTTGTACGAAAGTATTAGCTCTGTTGGTGGTATTGCATATTAACAGCTGACATGGCGATATCTTGCGTATCAGAAGCAAGAAGGAATAGCATTCAGCATTAATGTTAACGTAGTTCTTCTACATTGGCATGTGACTATTTCAGTTTTGGATAAAAGTACTAATAAAGTATTTTGTTTTATTTTTAGACACAAAATATATATAATATATAAAAAGTATATAATATATAATGTACTAGTCGGTTGCTGCAATGATGTTAGTGTTACTTTGAATAATCTGTTGCAACATTATAGTTTTCTGGTATTTATTGCATTCAACGAATATACGGGTGTGCGTCTGTACGTTAGTTCCAATCGTCTGTGAGTTGCGTGTACAGCTTTGTGCACTTACCAACCTTAATATGGCATCGTTCACTTTGCTTATGGTGAGTTTCGACATTATCACTTAATGCTCACTTTTTGTTGCGACGTAAAACCATTTTATTTTTGCTTGAAACAAAAAAGCTTTTATATTATTTTCTTTGATATCTGAATAAGAACCAAATGCTGAAATCCTTCGACGACTCTAGACAATGTGGGTGTAATGATTTTTATTAAGAAATTGTTTGTCATTGGATCGAACCATTCAAAAGTAATCCAACATTCAGACAACAATGAGAAAATAGCAAGATGTCCAGACTTATCCACTATTGATCCCGCTATTGAGCAATTCCGTGGCAAGATTCTGAATAAACTAGGAGAAACTATTGATAAAGTGGCGTGGAGATGAATTGTCGAAAGACAGTATTTTGTTGAAAGACAACGCGCGTCCATATACCATCGCTAAAGCTTTTCTAAATCTATTTTCAAGATGTCAGAGCATCCGGGATACATTTTTGATATTGTCACGCCGAATTAACATCTGTTTGATTCTCTTAAAGATGCTGTAAGAGGCCGAATATTTGACTCCGATTAAGAGGTATTGAAGCAGTGCATACATGGCATGTTGCTCAATTAAAAATACTTTTTATAGGGCATTGAAAAGATGTTTTTTTCGTGTACATAATACACTGAAAAGCAAGATGTTTAAAAAATTATTTCATTGAGCATTTTGTACTGTTAATAAAATATAATCATTGAGTGTAGATTCATATTCATATATCCTTGCCTATTGCAACTTTCATGGCTGTCAATACATAATAAGGTCATTAGTCCCGTAAGTGTAGTTCATACATTTTCACAGGAGTTGGCGGTGATTTTTCCCTCGCTGGAGAATGGGTCCGGAGCCGCTCTTCGTCGGCTTATGAGATATTTCCCAACTACGTCTCTCCCACCAATGGGGCACCATCCCGTCTGAGAGAAGCTCTGCGGTCCCGTCTGGAAGAAGTGAGGACAAGGAAGAGGAAGGAATAACGCGCGATGTCTGTGGTCCATTTGTTAGGGTACTACTCCTGCTTAGTTTATCGGAGATCACGGAAAACTACCGAGAGCAGCCAGTTGCTTAGGATTCTCCTTCATACTCAGGCTGAACTCGATCTACCCAAGTAGCCAGGAGACGGGGTAGCTGAAATTAGTAAAGACCAGCGATCTAACAACGGAGGTCCACAGTTGAAACGGATATTTGTGCTTGTAATATTTACGTCCTTAATCATTATTTTTTTCTATAAATCATCTGTAAGCTAACAGCTTTTGTTTGAGTCAACGAGACTGCTCTGGAAGTTACATCTCATTCAAGAAAGACAAAATATTCTGAATTGGAGCTAGTTGACAAGCTAGTGTCGAAAACCCTGCCGGACTCGAACCTAGGACCTCCCGGTTAGAGGCGCTGCAGTGACATCAGTTGGCGCAGTGATCTACCGCTCCCGATACCAAGTGCAAGAATTTCGCCCGTAGTGTAAGGAAGCGTGCCAGTGTGCGAAGAACGCGTCGGCGACGGTGGCGGCTGCAATTCACGGGGGAGATTAGGAGCGCGCCGGCGCCGCGGGGGCGGGAGGGGGAGGGAGAGGGTTTAGCGCGGCGATAAGGCGATCCGCGCTCGTCTCGCGCTGTGACAGCAGCCACCTAATCCCTCGTCGCGGCGGAGGAATAGGCAAACAAAGTCGCCCGGAGCGACTCGTGAATCGTCTCGCGACGCGACGCCTGCGCCAAACGGCCCCGCGCCTTTCAGGCAAACAAAGCGGAGTGGCGGGGTGGGGCGGGGTGGGGCGGGCGGGGCGGGGCGGACGGGACGGGACGGGACGGGACGGACGGGACGGGTGGGGCGGGCGGGGCGGACGGGCGGGAGGGACGGGCGGGGCGGGGCGGGCGGGGCGTGGCGGGAGGGGCGGGGTGGGGTGGGGTGGGCCGGGCGGGGCGCGGCGGGGCGGGGCGGGGCGGGGGTGGGCCAGATACGACGACTCGAGCTGAAGAGCACATGACGCTGTTGAGTACAGTTGGTGATGTGGAGGAGATAGCGCCGGGAACGGAGGAGAGAGTGTACGCGGTAGGCTGAGGAAGCAATGGGATGAAACAATGCCTGAGTACGGAGCAGGCAATTGAATCAGGAGGAAAGGAATGAAGCAAAAATCAAGACAATGAGAACATGGCGAGTCAAATATAGCCAACGGGTACAGGAAGAAAAGTACAAGATGGAAAGAAGGGATTGAAACAATTTTTTGCAGAAAGAAAAGGTGAGAAGAAGATTAAAACAATATAGAGAAAAGTCGCGAGCAACACTTAGACAAATGGACAATTTAATGTCTAAAGACGAGAAAATCTCCCCTACAGACTCTTAGCGGAGGCAGCATGCAATGCTGACGGACGACGGGATGAGGCGGAATCAGTTTTGGGTTGAAGCTATGGTGCGATGTAAGGAGAGAGTGAAACCAGTGCGAGACACAGTCGTGCAACTGCTATGGACCTCAGATCATGGGGCAGACGTGATGAAGGAAGGAGGGCTGAATGAAGCGAAGGTGAGCCAGTGAGTGAGGACGTGGCAAGGACTATCTGACGTGTCGACTGGGCGCAGAGCTCCCCTCAGGTGAAGGAGCAGACGTGACGAAGGGAGAGAGAGGCTGAAAGAGGCAGAGGGGAGGTGGAAGCGGCGGAGGTGAAGACGGCAGCAGCGTGGCGGGGTGGGGGCGTTGTGGAGAAGTGCCGGAACGCGACCGCTGACTGAGAGCGGCGCCGCGCGCGCGACTGCTGCCGGGAGATATTAACCCTATCTGCACGACTGTTTCGCGCGTCGCGCTCCGAGAAGTTTGAGTGTCAATTTCCGACACATTCCTGAGAGTTCAGGCATTAGCAAACTCACATTACTCCTTTACTCTATCGACGATTAATTATTCCTTCTTAATGTAAAGGAAGTTAGATGCATTTGTAAATATTCATTCCATAATTTTATAATAATTTCAATTGAATTGTGTTGAATTATTTATGAATAGTCATTAAATTTCAACGACTTTATATTTATTTTTGTGTTTTGTCTTAGTTTTTTATATTAACAGTGTTTTATGATGTTTTTCATTTGCTCTGAAGATGAAATTAAAGTGTTCCTAAACCCTAACTAAATGATTTGATTTTTTACCACTTAAATTGTGATTGTAACATGTTTTATTAATAAGGTTTCCAAATAGACAAATATTTTCATAATCTGGCAAAATTGTATTTGGAAACTTTATCAATAAATGAGTTGTTTTATTTGAACTTTCATGAAATTACGGCTTCGGAATACCCTTGAAAAAATATAATACAAATTGAAAACTGTTAAATAAAGAAAACATGTATTTTTGTAACAAACAATTTTACAAATGAAATATTTTTCGGTTGCGTTATATATAAGTTAATAACCGTTGCCTTCCTTTAAACCTTGTCTAAGAACAGGACTTATTTGCTTTCAAATAAAACAATTGGAGATGTTGTCTTTGGCTCCAATACTGTTTATTGATTTGCAGCTTTCGATGGCTTGGCCATCAACAGTTCCCTGCTGTTTGAAAGCCAGAAAACTACTAGATAGAATTATCGTGGGTAATTTATTTTACTTTTGTTATCAAATTGCCAAATCCCATTCGTATTTTCAATCGGAATAAATACGAAAATAAAATAAATACGAAAATAAAAATTCAAATAATCTTGTTACCGTATTTTAAAAAATTACAAGTTTCGAATTAGGTTCCCTTGAGTCACACAAGTTCCTTCATAGTAATTCTCGTTCTGGAAGGTCTCGTGAATTGAAATAAATATAACCGCGCTTTACACATAACTTGCATAAAGGTAAAAGCTAGGTGGTCTTACTTTGTCATTAATAATAATAATATCATGGGGAAAAGAAACATGGGTCTATTACTTGAGACTCAATATTACATCTTTTTTATCATAAAAACTTAATATTGCTTCTGAGATGTACCTGCTTTTATTAAAAATTTCAAGAAAGTTCCTTTTGTTTCTATGTGGCACTATCTCGAATAAATATGAAAATTTGAGTTAATCTCAGTTCTTCCTCCTTGTTTAAATTCCCTAAATATTTTCAGTAAATAAATTTCTGGTACTTTGATGCAAGTCTTTCAACAACTAGAGGCACTTGTTTATTTTTGTAGCTAGAAAATTACTGGAATGGTCTTACTATTAACAGATTTGCTACCATATTAAATATGTATTTACAACGACTGCTCAAGATATGGTTCGATCTAATCTGGCATCCGAGCTTTGGAGGTGCCCCGAACATTTCAGCTGTAGTAGTTGCACGATTTCCCTCCGCCTCGTCGTCGCCCATGCAGAGTCCCCGCGGGGCGGTCGAAAACAATTCCCCATAGCGTCTCTTCCCCACCCCCTCCGGCTGGCAACCCGATGCTCTCGACTCGTCTCGCTCCACCCCGGCATCGCCAATCAGCGTCCGATTTCCCGGATTCCCGCCTGGTGGCGTCCTGTCGCACCGAGCGATCCGACCACGCCCCTCTGCGCGTCCCTCGCCGCCGCGGGAGATCCCCTGTTCGATCCCCTCCGGCCCTGACTGCTGCCCACGCCCGCGCCCCTTCCGCCCCTCCCTCGCCGACCCTCATTTGCCCTGCACGCCTCCTCCCTTCTTCTCTTCCTGTTCGTGTTCTACCCGACTCACTTGTTGATTCCGCTTTTTACCTGCCTGAGAATTACTCCTATCGTCTTCTATTTCCCTCATCTTCATCTTCTACCACATTGACTCTGAAATCCTTCCGCATAATTCAGCCCCTTACGATGCCAAATGTCCCTCTCCTTCTTGATCGCTGTTTCACTTTCGTGCTAACTTCCGCCCGCGTCATCCGAGGATTTGTTGCTCTCCCCTTTGGTCTTTTATCCGCCCTCCATTCCCGTTCTCTCTCTGCCTGTAATTCCTATTAATTATTTGAAAACTTCAGTTTGCTTTACTTTTCTATGGCACTTAATAAAGAAGACTTAAATTAAGTTTGTTTGAAAAATTGCTTCGCATATTACATTCAACTAAATTACTTTCTATAGGACTTCATTTTGCAGTTCTGAGGTTTACATACTGCATCATTTGTGGAGTACACTTTAATACTATTGTTTGGATTCTTAGAGAGAAGACATTGTCCTTGTGAATAACTTTCTGCACTGCCTAACTCTGATTTAAACATAGATGCACTTCAAGGTCACTGGAAGGAGAGGGGGACATTGTTATCTAATCGGGGGCTCCAATACAAAACAAAGTAGTGCTATGGAAGCTCCCGATTGAATGACAGTGTTCCCATCTCTTTCCAGGTCATGGCCTTTGAAATACAATTATGTTAAAATCGAATGATGGTGAAATCAGCCTTTGTCTGAAGGAAAATTCTAGGGCCGACTGTTTTAAATAATAGTTTTCCATGGTTTCTACTATCAGTATAGACGAATACTATAGCAGTGCCATAACAAATTGGAAATGGACTGCGCGCAATGTTTCCATGATCATGTTTGACCTCACCTCTCCCCTGCACACAGACATGCAGTTTACTACCACACATGTCAGAAGTCAGGCAATGACATCATATCATATGGTTTGACGTGGTATCCCCCTAGGGAGGAGGAAACCCTGTGTGTGTAGGTCAGCACTGGATATCGGTTTCCAATGGAGAAAGGAACACTGCCACTTCGCGGGATAATATTCTGAACACGTACGGGTCTAATGACCATAGCAGTTGACGCTCTAGGAAATACCAATCAATCAATCAATCTGCCTTCTTATATGAATACAATATTCTAATTCAGAATGAACATGCGCCTTGATTCAGCCACCACCAACTTAAAGTTCATGTGGTTGTTACACGGACTCCGTGTAACAACCACTTGCACCGCCCTCGCCAACGTCACCATCACCAACCCCACCGCCGGTCCCGAAGCCTCCTCCTCCACCGCCTAAAGGCTCATTCACAATGCAATCACAAACATAAGCATAACACATAGACATAGACATTAACATAAGCGAAGAGTTAGCGTATTCACAATGTCGAACATAAACATAAGCAAAATAAGAGTTTCTATTGGCTATGAGACATACTAGTTTACTATTGGTTGGGTATGAGAATCGATTTCGAGATATCAATACAAATACGACACACACAACCACGCAGCACACGAATAGTTCGCCTATCGACTTCGATACTCGAGTTTGAGTTATCGAACTGTGATTGGCTCATTCCTTATGTCTGACATAAGCATAAGCACAGAAGCTTGCAAGCTCTTAAGTTAACGTCTTACGTGTTATGCTTATGCGAACGCATTGTGAATGAGTCCACATGTAGACGTAGTCCTAACTTTTATGTTAACGCCATGCTTATGCTTATGTTTGCATTGTGAATGGACCTTAACTCTCCACCACATTCGCCGCTGGCAGCAGACGCGCAACCACGACGGGTCCATACCTCCAGCGCGGTCTCCGCGCCTCCATATCAGTTGGCCCTGCGCCCGGCGGCATATAAGCCAACTGCACATGTATTCGGCACCGGGCTTCCCTGATTGGCTAGCGGACATGGAGCGCGAAACCGCGCGAAATTCTTATGTTCTCCTTCCACGGAAGTGTTGAAGATTCGTTTTAAGCGCTGTTTTGTCATTTTGGAAACTGCATATATACTTTTTATTTGATTACTATTTCTACATATATGTTTTATTCAGTTTCTCTGTTCATATTTTGTTATTCAGTTTTAATTAAGTATTCCTATTAATACTATATAATTGTTCATGGGCATATTGATGAATCAAGGATTTTATTCTGTCATGTCTCAATATTTGTAAAAATTCATTTAAGAACACAGTGCCGAGTCCACGTGCACTGACGCTCGCTGTGGCTCTGCAGGGATCCGTCATGGAGAATATAGGAATTTCGCGCGGTTTTGCGCTCCGCGTCGCTAGCCAATCAGGGAAGCCCGATGCCGAATACATGTGCAGTTTGCTTATATGCCGTCCGGCGTGCATCTTGCCCCTGTGAGCTCCACTGCCACTATAATCGTCCCTTCCCCCGCTAACTCCTTCACTACTCAAGGTTCCTCTATCGCCATCACGCCAGCCTCCGTGCGCCTTGCCACCGTGAGCTCCACCGCCACTATAATCGTCACTTCCCGCTAACTCCTTCACAACTTACTATCCTCTATCGACATCACGCCAGCCTCCGTGCGCCTTGCCCTGTGAGCTCCACCGCCACTATAATCGTCACTTCCCGCTAACTCCTTCACAACTCCCTATCCTCTATCGCCATCAGGCCAGCCTCCGTGCGCCTTGCCCCTGTGAGCTCCACCGCCACTATAATCGTCACTTCCCCCGCTAACTCCTTCACAACTCACTATCCTCTATCGCCATCACGCCAGCCTCCGTGCGCCTTGCCCCTGTGAGCTCCACCGCCACTATAATCGTCACTTCCACCGCTAACTCCTTCACTACTCAAGGTTCCTCTATCGCCATCACGCCAGCCTCCGTGCGCCTTGCCCCTGTGAGCTCCACCGCCACTATAATCGTCACTTCCCCCGCTAACTCCTTCACACTCAAGGTTCCTCTATCGCCATCACGCAGCCTCGTGCGCCTTGCCCGTGAGCTCCACCGCCACTATAATCGTCACTTCCACCGCTAACTCCTTCACAACTCAAGGTTCCTCTATCGCCATCACGCCAGCCTCCGTGCGCCTTGCCCCTGTGAGCTCCACCGCCACTATAATCGTCACTTCCCCCGCTAACTCCTTCACTACTCAAGGTTCCTCTATCGCCATCACGCCAGCCTTCGTGCGCCTTGCCCCTGTGAACTCCACCGCCCCTATAATCGTCACTTCCACCGCTAACTCCTTCACAACTCACTATCCTCTATCGCCATCAGGACAGCCTCCGTGCGCCTTGCCCCTGTGAACTCCACCGCCACTATAATCGTCACTTCCCCCGCTAACTCCTTCACAACTCACTATCCTCTATCGCCATCAGGACAGCCTCCGTGCGCCTTGCCCCTGTGAGCTCCACCGCCACTATAATCGTCACTTCCCCCGCTAACTCCTTCACAACTCAAGGTTCCTCTATCGCCATCACGCCAGCCTCCGTGCGCCTTGCCCCTGTGAGCTCCACCGCCACTATAATCGTCACTTCCCCGCTAACTCCTTCACAACTCAAGGTTCCTCTATCGCCATCACGAGCCTCCGCGCCTCCCCTGCCCGCCCTGAGGCCGCCATTTCATCACGCCGCCCGGAGGCCCGGCTGGTATCGGCGCCGGCGAGGAGCCACGAGCGGGCGGGCGGGCGGCATTTTGGTAATCTGCAGCAGGAAGCGGCTGCGCCCGCTTCTCTCGCTCCCGGCGCGCCCACTTCCCCCCTCCCCTCCCCCTGCGTTCGGCGATAACCGCCTTTTCCATTTACAGCCGGAACGCCTGGGAACTTCTCCGCGGAGCAGATGGCGCGTTTAGATTTTCCTCTCCTTTCATAAATATTTGCGAGGATTGTCGCGGCGCGGGCGTCTGGAGCAAAAGTGCTCGCCTCGGCCGACTATGTTTTGCGCCGCGAGAAACTTAATGCTCGTATTAATTTTTTAAATGTGTCCGGGAGAAACGTGGAAGCCTTGGAGATGGCTGAGAAAATATGGAAAGTCCTATCAGAATTCCAATATCAAGGTAGAGGAGAAAGAGATTTCCATTCATTCCGTTCTTGCGAAATCTTTGGGTGCCGAAATAAATAATGCAGTAATCTGTTTCTCTCTCGATTTTGAGATTGTGATAAAACAAACACTTAACTAGTGCCTTGAATGCAGTATCCTTTCAATAAGATGGCAATTCTTTTCGATTATGATATAAACATATCTTATATACAAAAACTTCTGAGCGTGCAGAAAAGACTCGGATTGCTGAAGACGTAATATAATGGAAAAATAATAAGCAAATCTATATGATAATTAAAAGGAAATAATGATTAATTGCCTGAGATGGAAAAATTATAATTTAGAAGAAAACGCATTTATAATAAAAAATATCATGTTAATTAAACGAGGAATTTAATTGTTAAAAGTAATAAACGAGGAAACAACATTTTAAATAAGAGCCCTTTAACGCCAAAGATAACTCCATTTTCGTATTTTCTTGTTTCGGTTGGCTATTTCACTCATGTCGTTAGTAAGCCAATGCTAAGCAAAAATATTCTCACTCTCACGTGTGTTTTTAAACAGTTTAGTTTTCCGGACAGCTCAGGGAGATCGTGATACATCTTACGGTACTGTGAGCGAAGTGCGATATCAACAAAGAAAACACACACACATTGAACAAAAAAAAACATAAATATAATGATCTTAAAGAAGAAAATTGTGTGAGTTTAGAGAGATTATTTCTCGAAAAGATTTCTTTTACCAGGACAAAAAGACAATTTTACCATTGACAATTTCTTAATCTAAATTACAAAATGGCACAAGTATAGTCACCCAATTGATGCAATTGGTAATCATAAAACCGTCTTTGAATAATTAATCAAAAGTATTTCTTTGATTCGATCTCGGAATTGCCCAAAACAAAATAATTATTTTTTAAGAAAAGCGACGTCACCCAGCTGTTTGTGAGGCGGCGTCCTTCGCTGGTAAATTTGCGGCGCCAGGCCGGAGAGCGGCGGGAGCAGATGACGGGGACCACCCGTATGAATGGCCAGGCGCGTCGGTGTTTCTTCAAAAACAGTCCTCAGAGGTCATCGACAGCAGATGGTTTGACTCGCTACACTTCTTTTGCCAAATTACACACTCGTCACGAACCAGTATTTTATGAGTACCGCAAGATATGATAGTTCTCGTAACAATGAGAACTTTAAACAATGTAGCAGAATTTTTTCTAGATTTCCAACATTGAATTTAATAAAATTAACTCGCACGAACATAAAGCTGTCTAATGGTCAAGCTCAACGTTTGCCAATGTAGTCCAAAAAATAACTGTATTATTTAACTAAAGTAAATAAAACCGGAAAGAAGATAGGAATTTTGCGTCACAATGTAGAGAATGAGTTTCCGTTTCTTTAGGTATAAACAATGACATGTATAATTTTTTTCTTATCGATTATTCCCATATATCGTAAAAAAATCATTCTTCAAATAGTTACATCACATCTAAACTGGAAGAATCCTTTTTTTATGTCTTTTCATGAAAAGGAAATATCCATCTGCATTTTCACATATATCTCTATTACATTTTCTCGTAATTACCATCAATTTCATGTTAATCTTTACATTTTACATTAATGTTTGCTCAAAGGGTAATTAACTTGAAAATGTAGAGAAGTTATGCATAATACATTACCATAATGGAACCAAACATGCCGCGCCCATACAGATGTTACATTTAATAACTTGTTATAATTGTTGCATTTAAATCATAATGAATAAGTTTTACACAATTTTTTTATAATTGAAAATATCATTTTTATTTTAATATTCTATAAATTTAATTGAATAAATCATTATTTTGTGACGTCATTTGCTTATTTTAAATGTCAATAAATATAATTGACCCGTTACCAAGTGACAAAGTAGCAAGAATTCTCTTAAATGTATTTTGTTTACATTTTCTTAATATATCATTAGTGAAAAAAATTACTGAATATGAATTACATACATTTATTACTTTTCTATTATAATTTTTATATGAATTGGAATTGATTTTAAATGCAATTATAAACAGAACCGGTATAAAATTCATTATCTATTGGCTTCTGTATTCTCAGAACATTTATATTATCGGGTTTACATTTCAGCTATAAAGGAACTCGAAGTTCTTTGATAAATTATGGGAAATTTTATAACAATTTATACACACATATATACAAAAGTAATAATGGTAAACCCTTTTTAATCCCAAAACAGAAACATTAACTCAGTATTTTCTGACGTACATTAATTTGTTCATTCGTATTAAATGTTATGTGACATTACTATATTATATAAAATCGTCATATTTAAATAATTTTTTATCCTGTTATGGTTTCGTTTAAATGGAATGAGCCAATTTGGTCTTCTTTTAAAAATAAAAAAATTCATATGGTTTTCCATTTTGTTAGACGTCATATTTAGATGACAACATTATTCCCCTAATATGTTCCATAAATTTCGGAACAACTCCTCGGAATACTTTGGCATGACATCTCCACACGCCACTCCCTAACAGTTCAGTTTCCTTCCGCTCATCAGCAAGGCACAACTCCTTCTGATCCGTCTTCACACCCCAGCATCTGAGTTCCATTCAATTGTTTTAACAATAACTTGCGTCGGATGTTTTCCTTACCACTTTTTCTTTATCTTTCCAGTTTGTTTTTGATATATGGAAGACTCAATATATTCTAATCATTCAATAATATTTCGTATCCTTTTGTATAAAATTATTCATTGAAATCAGCTCTTTTTTATTTAATTGTATTTTATGTCGCTTTTTAACTACTATGGTCATCAGCGACATCATTACAGATTTACATTAGAGAAATTTTATGTGACATTTAATTTTCATCAGTCATTAATACATTGAAATTTGCACTAAATATTCACATTACACATGGTCTATGTTTTAATTTACATATGGAAAATATTGTCTTAACCTGTATGTGTCATACAGGTTAAGACAATATTTATATCTCTTTAAAATTTACTCGCAAGTATACATGTGATAAATATGGTACTCAGGACTATTTTAAAGATAAAAATCCGTGGACTGAATACTGTTCGGCGGACCAAATGCGACCCAATCTTCACAAAGGCAGCGGCTCAAAATTATATCCCTCTTTCATTCGTCTCTCAAAGACCAGGTGGCAAGAATGACCACAGAGTGGCGACTCGTTTGTGCGCGCGATACCGCCTCACAAAGAGCTTCGCCAACAAAGAGGTCACGCTCCACATATAGAGCGTATCGGCTGCCTGGGCCACCGTTGTGTGGCGGCTGCTGCGTCCGCTGCCGTCGCCGCTACCATCACCTGGCCTCACGCAAACATCGGCGGCATTGCTGCAGTGAATCCGACAATTGCAGTTCAGTGCTTCTTTCGCTCGATCTGTCGATATCACCGTTCATGTAGATATCATCTATTTCCATGTCTTGCTGCTCTGCTTACTCTCTACATAATTTATCTACACATAACTATACTTAACACGTAGTTACTTCCAACAGCATTTCATCGTTTCTGCGTTTATTGTCACCTCGCATCCCGTTTTCCTTATACCATCGATTTTTTGTTCTCTTCCCACAACCATGAAAGAACGTGTGTCTGAGATGTAAACCGGTACGATACGGAAAATTCTCAACTAGCCGCCATTTCTGAGTAAATCTCCGTCACTAAATACTTCTCTGTCTATTCACATAACTTTCATTTCTATACTTCTCACAGCATGCGGGGCCTTATACTGTATGATGCAATAGAAACTCATTTCAGCCGCGTTAATCATCGCCGAACATAATGTTGATGCTACTCCCGATGTCTCAAGTTTATCAATATTTCCTATTAATATTTATGATTCTTACATTTGTAACGTCTCACGTAGTTCTTAGTGACCATCCCTTGACGGACACCTCACCACAACCATGAAAGCTTACCCCCATTGACATCCCCAATTTGACCTGCGAACAATTTGATCGGCTCCATCGTGTAAGCCATCAGCGGCCGGGCGCGCCCGTCAGCACGTCTCCTGCCAGCGCGGCCAACGCTTTGCATTCGCGTCCAGGCGAAGCCGCCGCGAGTTGTCCACGTAAAAACGCCCTCTCCCGCTTTGCCGCACGCCCGCGCCGCCGCCGCCGCCGTATTCATCCCGCAAAACCCGGGCAGTTGCTCGGAACATTTCGCTCCCATTTCCGACCCGCCACTAAATAAAAACAAAAACTTCCCCTTCCGCCATAATGAACTCCGCTGCAGGCGGCGAGGTGCGGCTTGAATACCGTATTTGTAAAACGCGCTTTGCCGCACGCCCGCGCCGCCGCCGGGGATTCATCCCGCAAAACCGGGGACCCGGCGGGCGCGCGGCGAGGCGCCGTGGGCGGGGCGGGGGCGGGGCGGGCGGGCGGGCGGGCGGCGGGCGGGGCGGGAGCGGGGCGGGGGGGCGGGCGGGGCGGGGCGGGGCGGGGCGGGGAGGGGCGGGGCGGGGCGGGGCGGGGGGGGGGGGGGGGGGGGCGGGCGGGGGCGGGGCGGGGGCGGGGCGGGGCGGGGCGGGGCGGGGCGGGGCGGGGGCGGGGGCGGGGCGAGGAGCCGGGTGAGCGCCGCGGCCCAGTCAGGCGAGGAGAATGCACACCCGCGAACAAAGGCGTCGCGTTGAATGAGGTGGCGGCGGCGGCGAGCGCGGGTGAGCGGGTGAGCGGGTGAGGGGCCGAGAGGTGAGCGGAGCGGAGCGGATTCGGTGCCGCCGCTGCGAACTGCGCAGTCAACGCGCCGCGCGCCGAGAGGTATTAGGTTCGAATCCCGGGTGGAAGTTGATGTTCGATGCCAGTTAATTGCCTGGATTGATGGAAGCCAAATGTCTGGAGGTGAATTGTAGTGATTGTCAATTCTGCTCGGGATTTCTATCGAAGCCTCGGTTTCATCTGGTGCTGCCGTCGAAATACCAGGGATTTCGGACTTCCAAATTAATTTTGATCGGGTACTATCCAAATGCTTCTTTTCTTGTCGGTTACATTTCTCCGGTTTAAAGACTAACAGGGCCACTTCTGGCAGTGAGGCAAGTGAAGAAATCAAGTTTCGTGTACGCTAAGTGTATGCTAAACTGAAGAGGGCATGACTTGTATAATGTAGTAAAAATCGATTGTGATACCGTTAAGTGTGTAGGTTCTTAAAAAGATTTTACAGTTTGAGAATTAATTAATAAAAACCAAAGTTTGTTCGTATTTTATGTGCTACCGTTCCGTTCCTTCGATTCAGATAAAACTTCGTAAACTTATTTCTTACACTTGTGCGAAAGAATATAGGTATTGTACATATGTACGTATATAGGAATGTGCGTATGCTTGCAGCATACATAGTTGATGATTTTATGAGGTAATGCGGACTCAAGAGCCCCTGAACTGAAGATCTACGCAACCCGCTGTACCCTCAAGTATTGAGCGTCTTTTCTGTATAGAATGCCCCTGCGCTTGTGAAATATCGGTCGGAATTATTACTTGAACGTTATATCGGACAAGTATATCAAATTTATCCAAGACATGATCGTAGCGTACGCTTGCCTAAACTTCACGGAGAACGTTTTAACAATAGGATACTTGACAACCATGTCTAAACTACGGCTTAGAACATACCCATACTCGCGAGAACGTCTTTCATCTATTGAAATGTTTGCAGAGCGCAGCGTAAAAAGTAATTAACAATTACGAGACTACTAGCGTGTATAGTGGAATAAATTGCAAAAGCATAGCATTGTCGAGTCTACTAGTCGGAAATAATAAGAAAACCTTGGTCATACCCTAACGCAGAACGCTTTTATAAATATATTATGTTAAATGTGTATTGAAAGTACGCACTTCAAAAGGAAACGAGGCGTTAAAAGTTTTCAACTAATATTTACTAAACACCTCAAAATTAAAAAAAATCATACTACTTGTGTTCTTGTACCCTAGAGATAACGCTCCAAGAATGACAGAATGAAATCAATCTCTTATTAATAATTAACACATTTTAATTATCTTGTTAATAAATATTAATCTTTGTTTGTTGAACCAAATTTAAGTCAGTGTTTCATTCTAATTTTTTTCCAATTTCTTTTTATTAAGTCATTAAAAAACCTTAATTTTATTGTATTTTTTCTCTTCTTCAGAGGTTACGTAAATTTCTTCTTCGACTAATAGCAATATACTCTTCTAAAAGCATGCATGCACTTTGTCGGAAAATTGGACCTCTCATAGAATGACAAGAATAATTCTATTGATTCTTTTGATGCTCTGTTTCATCATTGTAACTATAATTCTAATATATTTAAAGAATTGGAAAATGTGCACTGAACATTTACAAACTTACAAACACGAAACAAAATCCCATTATGATTAAATGCTATAAAATTATCACGCCATGAGTGGACATAGAAGTGAGTTACCATTAAGAAAGTTGATGTGGTGAGCAATACACATTTGCGAAATTTTATATTTTTTTCTGGCTTTGCTACTTACGAAGCCAAATGAAAGTATTGTAATTGTGTGACAGAAAGAGGCAAATTTTGGACATAAAACTCTTATTATCGTGCTCTGGTAACAAAAAGGGAATCAATTTTGTTTCTGCGTGTAGTACATTATTTATTCTCACACATTGTGTAGTGATAATTTTAGTCACTATTTTTGGGGATCGAGGGCCGGCAAAACGTGTATTCTGACTTCACGGTGTGTTGGAGGAAGTAATTTATTTATACAAACAAGACATACCCACTTTTTAGTTACAAGGGCACGACAATAAGATCGTTTCTTGGAAAAAATCGTCGTTTTCGGACGCACGATTACAATATTTTCTTTTCACTACGTACGAAAGCGCGGAAGTAAACGATAAGAGAAAAAAATAATTTTTGGAGTGTCACTTATTTCGATAACATAATACGCACGAAACACAAAGACAAAGTGTTCAAAGAGAGAGTATCGAAAGAAATCCTTTTTAACTTCGCTTTTTTACTTGAAACTATTTGAAACTACTTGTACTATTTGAAAATTTTACGTACAAGTATGTATAACATTCAGTGTTATAAATGCCGTCCAAGTATTTATTATAAGTATTTTTGTTAGTATAAAGAAGTTTAGGTTTATAGGCGGTCGAATAAGATAAAACTCTCAGTAGTAGTGTCCTGTTAGACATTGCATGAATTGTGTGGCTGCATTGATTCACATTGTGTTTTCTCATAATTTAGAAGTTATAAATTACATCATAAAAAAGGCACCAGTACGTTTAATAATATACCTCCTATAAGAATTTTTTCTAAGGAGATTGAAGTCTATGATGATTCCACAAGAAATGCGTGTCTTCAAACCTCTCAGAATGAAACTGATGAGTAAAGGATATACAATAAAATCTGTCTAAACCGGAATCGGTTGGGACCAGAAAAATTTCGGTTTAGGGAGGTTTCCGTTTTATAAAGGGTTGTATATTTTGCGACACTTGTAATATATTTCCGTTCTGAAACTAATGAATTGATGTAAGTAAGGAAGTAATTAAAGTTAAGTAAAAGTTACGTGGTTTGATTATGATTAATAAAATACATTTACATGTGAAGTGTTTATGGAAGAAATCACCAATAAATGAATATATAACATTCTTCATTGACCTCTTCATTGAGATCCTCTTGCTTCCCTAAGTTTGACCTTTTCATCTAATGATAAGGTTTAATGCTTTTCTCATTGTTAAACTGGTTGTAAAACTCAAAAATACACACCACCTCACTTTCTAATGGCTTTAATCGGACTATTTGCTGACTCCTTCAACGCACAATGCGTCACAGCTCAGAGCACTATGATTTTCCGATACAGCGGCCATGAACAATGGGTTCTCTTGCCGAGGGGTTGCTATTTTCAACGTTGGAGAGGCAGGGGCGCGAATAGAAGCCATGCCCATACACTTTCCCACGCTCAGAGTTGGGGGAGGGAATTCCGCTAAGGCCTACGCTTTGAGAGACAAGTGACCCATAATGTCGAATTCTACGCTGTCAACCGATGCCCCTCTCCTTTAGAGTGCGGTTGCCAGGACCAAATTGCGTGGGATAGAAAATTTAAAGTAGACTTGCTGATGCATTCATTACATTAAGAATATCACGAGTCATTGCCAATCTCATTAAATTCACAGAATTCCGTTTTATAAATATTTCACCTCCCTATTGGACAAGAAAACCCGTGCCGTTTCCGCGTTGGATAGGTTCCGTTTTATGCTATGTAAAATACCATATAACCTCACGGGCCAGATAAATTTTTGCGGTTACAGAAGGTTTCTGGTCTGTACAGGTTCCGGTTTAGACTGATTTGACTATTTTTGATATATTTGATAAATAATGTTTTATACACAGAACGCAAAGGACACATTTCTAAATATTTTTAGTACTAAATATATGGCGCCCATTCGTAGAAAATAAATCTTAAGAAACCTAGCTGCTATAATGACATGGATTCCGAACAAGCAGCAGGTCTCTTGAACTGGCGGATAAAAACTCCAGAAAACACCACTCTTCTCAACTTCGCCTCCGCAGTCTATATCCACGAAAACCAGTTGCCCAAGTTATGCGTCAAGAGTCCACACGGACGAATGTGCAATGGATTCTGCAGAGGGCGTTCGCTGAGGAGAGAGACACGGCTGACCCCACCGCGGCCCCCCCATTCCCCCTCCTCGAAGTCCCACTCACCACTCAAAGGCCCCGCCTCTGAGACGCGAAGGCGGAATGGCGAGGCGGAAGGCGGGGCGCGAGAGCGGGTGTGTTGTAGGGATGGAGGAGGAGTGTAGGAGCGGAAAGGGTCAAGATGAGGAAAAGGTCGTAGTGTGGCATAGAGGAAGGAGGGGCTGAGGTAGGAAGAGGATAGAGTCGGTTCGGAATCGTGGGCAAAGGGCGAAGATGGCTTGAGAATAGGGTGGCAAATGTGGAGGGAATTGAGGGAGAGAACAGGCAGGGGCATAGGAATTCCTCGGGGCGGTGGGAACACAGAAGGCGGCAGGGGCCGGGACGGGGCAGAACAGTGAGGAAAGCTGAGAATTTGAGAAGGGGAAGTGGAGGTAAGCGTGGCGGGACGGAGATTTGGGGCGAGGGTGCACAGAGGGGAGCGGAGGTGGGAATGGAGCGGGAGGTGTGGTGTGGGTCGGAGTGCGGACGAAGCGAAGCAGTTTGAGGCGGCGGGCGAGACACGACGAAGGAAGAAAGAAAAGCACTGAGACGCAGGGAGCTGCAGGCGCCGACTACTGCGATATTTTCAAACGACTTGAGAGCCATCGTGGAGATCTGGTGCTTTCCTTCTCCTCAGCCCGTCTTTCGGGCAGTGCACCCTAAACCCCGAGAACACAGGCGTGGATACCGTTTGCTACGAGAGTAGAAGCCAGAAATCTGCGTGTTCTGTTCATCTACTCTAAATAGTTCCAGGCTTACATTCACAAACTAATTTTATTCGGAATATTTGCTTCGTAATATTTACCTTTGTGGTTAGAACGCAAAATAAAATAACGTGCTTTTTTCTGAACGTAGTCTGAATTTAGAAAGGTTACAAAATGTTCAAAACTCTTTCTAAAATTCTGTACCTCTGCAATGAGAAAACTGGCTTTTCAGTGGTTCACAAGGAATTGTCACATTCGAGAATTATTTTTATGAAGAAATCAAATTCAGGTATTTATATAAAAACAATTGTCCAAAATTATATTTTATTATGATATAAGTAATGTTCTTTATTATAATGTAATTTAGTGTAAAACATCTGGAGAAATAGAGTAACGGAGGAATGCCTTGAGACAAAAATATTAGCCAATTAAATTAAGTTTTGAGAATTTAAGTGAGGAAAATATCACAAATTTCATGTTTAGAAATCCTAAATTTTTTCAGGACTCTCAAAATTTGAGAATTAGAATATTTTATTCCCGAAAAGAACGTATTTTTTACATGGCTTTAAAGAATCGAATATTGATAGTCACAAATAAAAATTAATTCTTAAACTGAAATAAAACGACCAGCTATTTTTCAATTTCGTTTTCTCAAGACAAGACTTCTATTTTACGACCAACGCTTACTTACACCTGTCCAGTTTGGAGAAATACCGTCAAAACTAACCTTTAACAATTATTTACCAATTACTCAAAAAACACCTTACGAAAATAGTGAAAGCACATGGTTCATTTCAAACACTCAAATACAGGAATTACAAATCTCGAACATAACAGACTTTATAACAAATCAAGCCCAAAGATTTTTCGATCTTTTCCATCTGCAATTTGTGTCAAATGTTTCAATCTAGTTAAGCCGAAGAGTAGGTTTCCGAATTAAATCAAAATTTACGGGACTAGTTTCGTCCCCCATAAATTGAATATTGTGTAAATACATTAAATTTATAATTATTTGCATCAAAACTCCTTAAATAATCTACTGTCATGTGTTTTTATATTAGTCTATTAAAACCAATTTTTGTAGTTATCCGATGGGAACCCGCAGATAGGTTAATAACTTATTGAATATGTATAAACATGTACATTAAACAGATAGAAAATAAATTTTCAAAATATTAGACATTATATGAATCTACTGGATGTACTCACATTGGAAAGATACAGAAATGTAAACGAAAATTTAAGATTAATCAATTTTAGTAATTAGTTGTTTTATCCTTTATTTCTTTTGTTCCAGGTAAGTCGTCATATACATCCTGAAGTTACGTGGTGCTTGTAATTGGGTAAGTTAACATTTAAACGTTCAAAACATACTTAGCAAGTCGTACGTGATGTACTTAGAAAGGGTAAAGCATTGAATTCATGAATTCATTGAATTATTAGGGGATTAGCTGTTATAGGATGTATTTTTTAAACGCGTAAACACAATTTCTAAGAACTGGTTTAATTCTTGATTTAGTTTTGTAAAACCTGTTACGAAATAAAATACTTCAAGAATCATAACTTTCATAAAATCGTATTTTATGAATAAAATTGTAATAATAGGTGGTTAGAAGTTCTTGTGCCACTTTCAATAAATAACAGTTTATGATGACAACATGGTTATGTTTTGCTTTCAACCACTTAAGGACGACATTAAATTACGCAGAAAAACTCTTTTTAAGAAATTTTGTTGGAAAAAGCCAACGTCAGGACAATCAGTGAAATTGTCAGATTCAAATATTTACTAAGATTTCAAGGAAATAAGACAATGATGGGCAGGGGTGCACCACCGGCGGAGAAACGCGGTGGAAGAAATAAATTGCACGTCTCAGTCTAAATGATTACCGAGGGACAAATTTTCCCCTTCTTGGCTCCTCCTTCTTACAAGAGAAAGGAGAGAATCCATAACCGTGTTACGACGAAAGAATTAATCTAAATTTGTAGCTAGAAGCCGAGATATTTGTAGAATAGGTAACGACGCGAAGATAATGCTAGGGAGCCGTGCTCGCCGGAACTGACGCAGGCAATTTTTGGGGCGTATAACAAACAGGTTTGCAAAGCAGCGGAGAAATCGAGGGTCCAGAAAGAGAAGGAAGATGGGGCAGAGAAAGAGAGCTTGTAGACGAGGGAGGGTGAAGATAACGTGACACGACACTGTGAATAGTGGAAGCAAGATTAATTAGAGAAATTATGCAAAGGAAACGAAATAAACGGGCAGAAAAGTTGGGGAACGCGGGAGTCGGTGTGGAGCGTAACGAATATTTGCAGAGGTGAAATATAATAACGGGCGCAAATGGAAGGGAAGTTTGGAAACAAAGGACGGAGCGCGCACAGAATGCTGGGAATTAAGCAGGAGTGACGCGCGTCAGGAGGGATACGTCAGCGCGGAAACAATAGAAGAGCGACCCCCGCGCCCGGCCCGTCGCCGTGTCGCGCTTGGGCCCAGCGAGGAAGGAAGGGGCTGAGGTCGGAACAGCCTGGCCGGGCCGGGCGGGGCGCGGGGTGGGGGGCTGGCCGGTGCGGGGCGGGGCGTGATGAGAGAGGAAACGAGGAATTCTGCCTAGGGATGTCTAGTTCGGGCACCCAAAACTTGTTCCTGCACACTCCTGGGGTGAATCGCGAGTGCTTACGTCTTGGCCTTCGCTTTTCGCCCAGGTCCTGTCGCCTCCAGCGTTCTCATCTCATCTTCTTTCGGTCATTCTTCTTTCCTGTTTTTTAACCTCTAAGCATAATGTAATTCATATTCATTATAATTCGTTTGATTTGCTATGGGGAGTCGTTCATTACATTGGACATTTTTCTCTGGACGCATCTTCTTTTCCTTGCCTTCTTCTCTCGCTTCAGCCACTGATTTTGTGTATACTATCTTCGTAATTATTACAAATGTTCTTTCACCTATATCTTTTTTAACGATCCATATTCCTCTCAGTAATTTCTTTGCAGATTATTCAGCTCAAACCACAACCTATGATTTTCTCTTCAGCCTCCCCATTATCTCGCTTTCTTGCCAGCTCGTTTCCATACGGACTGGGGCTCTGAATTTCGCTCTCGTCTCTCGTCCCCCGCCCGCGTCGCGCATGTTCCGTCACCCGGGATGATTCTCGCGACCCACAGGAGTCGTCGACGTCACTCGCTAATTTCGGCTCCGGCGCTGCCAACCCCCGCGCGTGATGAGCACGTGCTGACGCTCGCGGCGCCGCGACGCGACGCGAAGCGGCGCGGAGAATGAAATTCCGAGAGGGGCGCGCAATAAAGTAAACGACAAGGCGCAACGGGTGCCGAAGGGAGCCGGCGCGCGCGAAATTAGATGTGAGTGGCGAAGTATTAGTTTGTGCGGAGTGGAAAGAGACGGGGAAAGGAGCGACTTTCTCTGTTTAACATTGATGCACGAAATATATTCTTGTCTTCGTGGCTATGACTTGCAAGGAACTGACATGTGATGATTTTTTTATTCAATAAATGTGGTAAGGAAATAATCTCAATATATGAACAACTTTTGAGACTCTCATTTATATCCTATTGACAACCATTTATTGTTAATTTCATTTAACAGAAATGTTAAAGCTATTAACATAAATTATTTATCTTCAGGAAATTATCATTCTCAAAAATATTAAGGATTTTCATTTAAGGTAAAAAAAAAATGTAATATTTCATGGGGCTAAATTTAACTATAGCAAAAGGATCGATATGACATGGGTGGGTAATTGATAAGATTGCCCAAGAGTAGATAAGTAGAACTGGCCCTAAAAGTTGTTGAAATAAATATTTGTTTTAACGTACAAATAAAAAACTCCAGTAGTTCTTTTCGATAATTACTGTTCCATTTTTAATATATTCATGTACCTTTGTTAATTTTGATACGATTTCGTGTTTTTTCGCATCAAGGAAGCAGAATCGTAAGAGTGGCAATATTTTGCTTCCGATTCCTGGAAACACTGTATTTCCAGCAACAGAAGTGAGCAACCCTCCGGATTACGGTTAATTCCAGAACGCCGGACCCTTTCCTGGGTGTTTTTGACATGGTTCATAATTTGCCGCGCTACCCTTCAGAAACATATCTTTGAGAAAACTTGTATAAAAGTTTCTTTCATTACTTTCCCCCGTCACGCGACTAAAACAGTCCTGGCTGCTAAAAGCAAATTTAATGAAAAATAAAATAGCGAAAAATATTCGCTCTCTCTTTCAAAGCTACACTTGCATCTCAACAGGAAGACCCGCTCCTACTCGTGGGTTCCGGTTTCACGTGAAAGCGCGTCCTGATTTTGACCGAAAGAAAATGAAAGATGAGAACACTCATCCATAGCGTTATATCTTGCGTGTCATGTTTTCAGAAAGACTGAAAACTAACACAACAGTGTTATTAACATTTCATAAACTAAAACAGAATAAATAATGATTTATTTGCAAACTAGAGGTGCTTCAGAATGGCACATACTTTCTCGTACAATTTTTAAATTTCTTTGATGGGGCCTGGCTTTAAGGACTTGCTCCATTCTCTGGTCGGCTGCCCTCTATCGTCGCCCAAAGTACATTGTTTTGACAATTCCTCAACTTTTTGTTTTCCTAGTAGTACAACCGAATTATTAGTTTAAGAATGTCAAAGAAGAGTAAAACATCGTCCTAAATAGAAATTTTCAATGAAAAATTTTGAAGGCTTATTAAGAAAATGACCATTAAGCATTACTAAGTGGGAAATTTAAAGCTCTTTTTCTCGAAACTATTGAGATTTGAAAAATTTAATTTAAATCACTTCTACCCACAAATGTAATAATGCATACAAATTGATGGTATTGCCACTTTTAACGGCGTGAGAGGTATTAAAAAAATTGTGTAATTTTTTAAAAACCAAAGAATACTCCAAAATGAACATTACGTCACAAAAAACAGTGCAATTAGCATTCTCATAAGAAAAATTTGAAGAAAAAATTTGGAACTATTTTTGAGGAAATGGAGTTTATATGGTTGGCAAAATGCGGAATTTTGAGTTCATTTTTATAGAAAACTGTTGTGTTTTACAGAAACTTTATTTGACATTATTTAAAGCAAATGTGCTCATAAATACAATAAAGTGAAGAACTCGCCTCTAAAGTAAATATTACAGTCGCGAGAGGTCAAAAAATTACATTTTTTAATTTTTGAAAAACAAATGAATAGAGCAACATGGCGTTTATGTCATCGGATAGGGAGCATTTGGTACTAACTCTTCCAAAAATTAAAAAAAAGTTGGAGCCGTTTTGAGAAAATCTTGTTTCTGTATTTTTTAAATTGCAAATATTTCACGCTCTATTATACGAAAACTACTAGATTTTCGGAAAAATGTACGTGATCTTTATGATACAACTATTTATGGACAAAACTTTTGTTTGAAGCAAAAATCTGTCTTCAATTTTATAGTTGTAGGAAGGTGCCGATAAAATTTCAAACGTTTGCAATTTTCAAAACTTCAGAGTAAATCAAACCTCTGTCACCCTTATAAGCGTATTTTACTCTATTCTTACAAGAAATTTAAAGAAAAAAAAATTGGAGCCGTTTTTGAGAAAATTTCGAAAATGACCGGGGCTTTCATGTTAAGTACCCCCAATTGTTAATGTTTTTCAAAATCTCAAAGCTTCGACTACAGCCAGATCGACAGGGTTTTCTTCAATTTGGAAAAGATTGTACGCATGGTTTAGGCGCTAGCAGTGTTCACAGACGGACGGACGGATGTTTAAAAATAAACACTTTCGGTATCAGGGGACCCCAAAACCTGTATTTCCGTTGAAATCTGGAAATTGATTTTTCCCGATCTCGCAGCATTACATAACTTTCTCTATACTACGTATATTACTCCGTATATACGTATGTATAGAGACAGTAAATACGTATGTACGAGAAAGTAAAAATTACTTATGAAACGTGGCGATAATCTTTGTTATTTCCAAACACAAAGTGAACGAATATATTTTAATGTGATTGATGATAAATGAAAAACGCTTTAAAGCAGGATTGTCCAACTAGTGGCCCGCCGCGTTATGTATTGTGGTCCGCGAAATGTTGCTGGTCAAAAGTGAAGCCCTTTTCTTGCTCGTTTCGCGAGCACATTGCGCGCCTAGCGCGTGCGTCCTCCCGGAATCAAAGCCTCCTTTGTTGTAAAGCGATCAACGGTATGGGGAAGTTACGTGTGGATCGCCTGAGTAATGAAAATGTGGCCCGCAACCGTACTAAATGTTTAGTTGTGGCTCTTGAGACCTTTAAGTGTTTTTATTTCTTAATTGAATGTTACACTGACGAAGAAGTTCTTAGCCATTTTACATTCACTTAAAATAAATAAATTAAAAAAGATTTTATTGCTTTGTCTATTATGTTTTGTTTGAATAAATGAATTTGACTAAATTAAAAAGATGACATTAATATCTCTATATAATGTACATTGTTATAAATAATAATATATAACGAATAAAAAAATATTAATATATATATATATATATATATATATATATATATATAAATTATTTTGATCCTTTCCGGTACCTCACATTTGATACATATGTAATCCGCATACATATATAACTTAAATTAATTCTTTTAATGTTAGAGCTCGGTACGTGTATAAAATAAAAGCACTGACGAAGTAAAAAAATAGATTTACGCATTTTGTAAACCGTAAAATGGAAAGAGGCGGATGGAAGGCCAACGGTGTTAAGCGGAATATACAAAACAAAAACATCAGTTAGAAGATGAACACATTGTATAGAGCAAGAACAACATGCAGAAGCGGTTACGTGCAACAACACAAGTTCTGGAAAGCGCGAAAACACTCGTCGGAGAATACAGCTGCGTCGCATCGCGCCAACCAGCGGCGCCGCCATTAAGAACGCCGCCTCCGCCACGGAGCAGAGAAAGACGTCATAATTGAGGAAGAGATAGGTTTACTCTGCAGCCATTTATTACGTTCCGCGACCTGTCGCGGCCCGTAATCCACGGGGGACGCACATCACACCCGAGGCGGGCGCAGGTCGGGGCGGGGAGCGGGGCGGGGTGGCGGGTGGCGGGAGTGGGGACGGGGCGGGGCGGGGAGCGGAGGCGGGGAGCGAGGGCGGAGAGCGCGGGCGGGAGCGAGGGCGGGAAGCGAGGGCGAGGGCGGGGGCGGAGAACGAGGGCGGGGAGCGAGGACGGGAGCGAGGGCGGGAGCGGGGCGGAGAACGAGGGCGGGAGCGGGGACGGGAGCGGGGCGGGAGCGGAGGCGGGGAGCGAGGGCGGAGAGCGCGGGTGGGGAGCGAGGGCGGGAGCGAGGGCGGGAGCGAGGGCGGGAGCGGGGCGGGGATCGAGGGCGGGGAGCGATGGCGGGGAGCGAGGGCGGGGAGTGGAGAAGGAATCGAAGGAAGAGTGCGAGGGCGAAGCGGAAGGAGTCTGATGAGGCAATAAGGGCGGAGCGGGGCTGGGCGAAGGGGGCGTGAGGATCCGAGCTGCAGTGAAGAGGCGGGGCGGGGCGGGGCAGCAGCAGCCCTTGCTTCCAATTAATCGCGAAGCGAGCGCGCACTTGCAGCGCACTTCTCGCGGGAGTCTGCGCGTCGCCCCATCGGCGACTCCCACACCTCTCGGCACGCTCACGATGGAAAAAGTATTCACTTGTGAACAGGAATTGCGTACAGTTTTGTTATATTTAAGAAGAAGGGTCATAGCCAAAACTCGAGCTTGTTGTACCTCGTATTCAATAATGAACATGGACGTTTTAAAGAAGCATATTGCATAATGTTTAAGAATTTCTGCAAGAGCTACATTATTTACCAATATACTTGAAATTTTTAGAGTAATTTGTATTTTACGCCTTTAATCGTGAATATTAATTATGAAAATATTAATGGTTTTTCATATTGCTTAAAAATATCTTCAAACGTTAAAGCCAAAAAATGTTTCATAGTTTTGAAAAAGCCTGAAAATGCCCGTTTGACATAACTATACAGTGAAAGTGGCATTCCTAGACGCAAATCAGATGAGATACATGTTAAAGAAATGTATGTGTTTAATGATATGTTAAAGAAATGTGTTTCATGTTGCCCTCCGTTAAGAAAAATTACCCCGTGCGCGACACCTCCCCAGCCCTTGGAGGCCACCGGCTGCGCGGAAGCTTCGCGAGGGCGTGGCAGAGGGCGCCAGCAGCGCAGGAGCCAAGATTCCGAAGTCGCCTCCTTCCCCTGCCCGGCCCCGCGTCGCCATACATCATCATCCCCCAGCGGCGCCTGTTAACACTCTTTGTGCGCCGCGGGGGCGGGGCGGGGCGGGGCGGGGGCGGGGCGGGGGCGGGGCGGGGGCGGCGCGCCGCGGCGTTGACAGCGCCGTTGGGGCGATGCGCCGACGCTGCCGACGTCAACAGAGGTCGACGCTGAGCGCGGGGACGAGTGGGGGCCAACAAGGACGGAGGAGTTGTCGGTTGCAAGAGGAAGTAGTGTCAAAAGCAGTACACCAAACTAGGGTGTTCCACAAGGACCAGGTTCTAATTTAGTGTTAAATATCATAACTAGAAAACGGATTTCCATGTACATACACTCTTCTACAAGAACAAAATATTTGCATTTAGATTTTACAAGGCATTCTTAATGAATTAGAACTATTTTTGTTTTACATGTATTTATATCTTTTATCTAAAACTAGATACTTCGTTTCATGTTAATACCTTTATACTTCGAAACGAAACACTTCAGGTGTTAATTAAATAATTATAATTATATTACTAGAATCATCTTTCTGACAAAGCTATGTAATGCTATCGCATTTCTTCGACCACCACATTTTCACCATAAATTGTCAAACTTACCTCTCCCTCCGCGCTCCTTCGAAACCGCGCACTCGGAATCAAGGGTGTTTTTGAAGCAAAATTAATTTAGTCATGTGCTCGCTCTTACTTCACTGAGCTCATGCGTAACGAAATCTAACAATTATACTTTTAGAGATTATTGTTTTCTAAACAACGAACGTATTTTATATTTTCAATAAAACACCGATGTTTGGTGAAAACAAGACTAGGCTACAATCACTACTGTAAAGAACTGTGATTTATCCGCTCCGAATCCATGTTCAGACGATGTTCTTTGCAAGGAAAATGCTGTGTAGAGATGTTTTAACACTATAATAAGTGTTTATTTTACATATTTTCAATTTTTTCCATTTTGATTTTATTTTACATACCTTCTACTTTTTCCTGATATTTTGTGACAATTCATAATGGTGATACATTATATTTTCAACACCAAGTTATAACCAGATTTTTGTTAATCTATTATACAGCCTTTCCAAATTAATGATAAACTCACACCCACTCACACTTGATATATATTGAACGTACCATTCTTTCTCAAAAGCAGTATCTTATCTAAAATGACATTTAGCAAGAGAATGCGAATCTCAGAGGTCAGCATTATTTATCACCTCAAGTCATATTTACTCCGTACGTTCTTGTACTGTGAGGAATATCTTTGCCGTGTTTGCAAGTAAACATATATTTTCTTCTAAACATACTTCTTCACTTCAGTAAAAAGTAGAATCGACTTATCTATAAATTATAAGCAACTAGTGACGCGCAGAACGAGAAGTTTCGGGAATTGGCCTTTTGAAGATTGAAAATTCCTGGTCAAGAGATCGAACGTGGATATCAAAAAAGAAAGGAGAAACAGAAAGAGCACCTACTTCATTTATACTTATGTTGTTTACGCTTGTGTTACCTACTTGCGTCAGCCATAAATTATGTGAGGTGGTTGGCCACTAAAGGTAAGAGTTCCACATGTATGAGGATCTCGGGGCCGAATATATTCCAGATCCGATTGGTGACTGAGTGGAGGGCAATAAAAGTTTAGGGTTCCATAAAACACGCCCGAACTAGACACATCTAGCGACTGAGTCTGTACATGTTGAATTAGGAGTATTTAATTTAAAGCTAGGATTAATTTAATTAATTAATATCTTTGTATCCTGTGGCATATTGAACAAAATACTAAATGAATGCAATACATGTATTTTTTCGAAAAGCAATAAAGGTAACAAACAAACAATTCAAGAAAAAAATTACACTTGTTTACTTGAAGTGGCACGTAATTATATACCATTTTCATTCAAAACTTCTATCATGTTTTTGTCTTCCCTTATTACTTGGAAGTAGCAACTATTTCCAAATGGAACTTGATGCCTCTATTATTTATATTCTGACTAAAAAACAAAGCATCAGTAGGAATTTATCAAATACAATTATTTATAAATGTTATCAGGTGGAATGAAGAAAATATTATTGTGAATTAATTATTATTTTTAATGCTGCATCTGAAAGAGGACTTCAATTTACAGCTAATTAATAACATTGCTACTACTATTCATCTTTCATTTCTCATATGCAACATCGTCTTTAAGCGCAGTGTGGCAGAGGCTGTAGAATGTACACGGAATACACGTGCACAGAAAACGAGCTAAATGAGTTTGACATCGCCCCCCTCACCTGAAGCGCGAAAGAGAGGTGCTGCCCCGCCCCGCCCCGCCCCGCCCCGCCCCGCCCTTCACGCTGTGTCTGCGCCACGCATGACTATCCACCCGAATCCGGGCATAAATTGAAATAGGATACTTCAAACGGCGGCCGTTATTAATGAACACAGCGGCTCGCACGGGCGCCAAATCGAATCCCCGATGAAACAGGCCATGACCGCTCCTGCGACAGCTGAAATTACTACCTAGCGCGACTGCCATGGGTCACACAAATAACATTGTTCTAAATACGCGACATACAATTAGATCGCTGCAGCAGGGATTCGAGCTGAACGCGTTTCCCGCACCGGGCTCTGAACTGAAAAGTATTTATGATATGGAAGATGCTGAATTATTTCCATTAGGGGATGTTGCCATTCATCTGGTGTAAGTATAACTATTACTCAGAATTCATGTTATAAACCCAACCCCTACGAGAAAGAAATACGGTATTATTGATAGAAGTTTCAAGTTGGTCAAATGAAAATTGCTATTGCTTTTCCTTCTATAATTTTTCGTACTTTATTAAAATACATGTATATCACTATTTGTATGTTGAAATTATGCATTAATGTAACCATTTCACATAATTCTAAATGTGCCCTTGTGCAAATATTGTTACCATTTACAAATTATCTGACAAATATATTTATTTGTATTTGTCTGTGAAATCTGGTCTGATAAAATAATGTAATTGGAAACCTAAATTGACATTTTTATTTTTAAATAACTCTTTAGAAATATCGTTCAATTAAAACTCTCCTTTTTTTTTAAATTAAAATAAGAATGGTACATCATAAAGGTGATTATTATTGTGAAATATGTAAATATGTAATTTTAATTTTTAGTAATTACAGCTTTAAACAACGAATTGTAATTAATTTGAAAAATACAGTGAAACAATTGCCACAGAACTCATAGACGCTACGCGAAAGAAGACGCCATCTGGAAACGGCAAAACCAAGGAGTACAAAATGCAAAACAAACACAAGACCCACATTCATAAAATGCTTGATCAAAGTTGAAATTTGGTCGAGAATAACAGAGAAGCAACGTATAGAGTTGAGAAAGAAACGAGAGCAGAGAGCCGGAAGAATGAAACAGGAAATGAAGTATTATACAACCGGTGCAGGCGAATGCAGTAAACAAGCGGAGCGGGGCGGGCGGTGCGGTGAGGTGCGGTGCGGTGCGGGGCGGGGCGGGCGGGCGGGCGGGCGGGGCGAGGCGGGGCGGGCTGGGCGGGACTGGGCGGGGCGAGAAGGGGCGGGGCGGGGCTGGACTGGGCGGACTGCGCGGGCGGGGCGGGGCGGGACGGACGGGGCGTGGCGGGTGGGGCTGGGCGGGACTGGGCGGGACTGGGCGGGGGGGGCGGGGCGGGGCGGGGGGGAGGGGCGGGCGGGGCGGGGCGGGGCGAGGCCAACGCCGACGCGCAAAGCAGAAGAGAAATAGCGCTGCGCAGAGGTCGGAAGTCGCGAAGACGGCTCGGGATGAATGAGATGGTGGTGGCGGCGGGGGGCAGGGCGGGGCGCGGGGTGCAGCCCTGTTCCGGGGCCTCATCACCGGAGGCGTAATTGGGGCACAGGGCGGGTCCGCCGCCACCGCCGCTGCCGTCCTCCTCGCAATTCCCACCCGCTCTGCTTCCGCCACCGCCGCTCGTGCCAGCTCTGCCTCCACCGCTGCCGCCACAGTCACCGCCAGCCTTTGCCACATGAGTTGTCCCCGCCACCGCTATCCACCACGCTTCCCATATGCTTTGCTTCTACCGCCATCACCCACGTCACTACCACTCAGCTCTATCTTCATCATCTCCACGGTCGCTTGTGTCCCAGCAGTCGTCGCTACATCCATCTCCGCTCTGATGCAACTCCAGCCGGGCTATCACTTTTTCCGCATCTTCACCTCGTCTACCTCCGCCATTCTGCCAACGCCCATAGCATATCTATGCCACCACGGGTCACCACTGCCACCGCTGTCACTCGCAGTCTTTACCACATCGTTTATACCCCCTGGTGCAGCCGCCAATCCTACAGTCATTGCCCTCTCCAACTTATTCCTACCATTTCGCTAACGACAACCGCCTCTAATGCCATTCGCTTTGCTTCAACGACGCTTTTGTTGCGTTTGCTATTGCATTTTGCCTTCGAAGGCGACCTTGCCGCCGCCCTCTGTTAATGATTTCACAAACTTCCTACTCTCTTCTGATAAGCAGAGCCAACGCTCTTTCATCACCATAGCCTCCGAAGCTACCTGATTCTTCACACAATGTTCTGATTATCTTCTCAGCTGAGCACGCCGTATCCACCATTACCGGAATCACCATGTTTACTGTCCAGACCAAAGACACAGGTATGTGCACTCCGCTATCGCCATCTCATCTACCGTTCTATCACAATTCTTCCACTGAGAGTTACCTCCTTTCATTTCTTAGGGCAGAGTTGTTCCTCCGGTAGGTCCTTCCTACTTCTCCTTCTCCGCCTCCCCTCGGGGGCGGGTCTTCCCTCCACACTTCACCGAGCGGGTTCAGTCCATTTCTTCTTGGGTAGAAGTCTGCCGTTGCCACCTCCACTACCTCGTGAAGCCATCGTCACAGACAATATTTGAATTCCTTCCTTCTTCTCAACCACCACCGCTGCTGCTTCTGCCATAGTTACCTTCTCTGTCAAGTCCACAGCCTCTTCATTTTGACCCAACTTTCTCTAAATTCCCCACTGCCCGTCGCATTGCACTTACTTCTCTACTGCCATCAACACAAAGCTCTCACCTCACTCCACCTTCCAGCTTCATTGCCATCAGAACTGCGAGGTGTCTGATGCAGCGGTCCTTAGTGTTGTGGTCCGGCCGTTTGCCTCTTAATACCGAGGTTCTTATCTCAGCCAATCCACGTGAACGTTTTCGCAATTCATGTCACGATTTCTTGCAGTTTTGCTATATATATATATATATATATATATATATATATATATATATATATATATATATAGAGAGAGAGAGAGAGAGAGAGAGAGAGAGAGAGAGAGAGAATGGTCAACCCTTAAGGCGTTACCGCTTTCGTTTGAAACAAACTCTCGTGAAATTCTTCGCATTTCACTACTGAGTATTAGTCGCGCGACTTTTCTTGACGTCTGAGCTCCCTAGAGCTCAACCAGCACAATATGTGCACAACTTATTCCAAATCTACTTCCAGAGTTTATGAGTTCTTTATGGCAGTGACAAAATGAACGTCGTTTGAGAGATAATATTCGTACTTTGTAATGCAGATTTAAAATATTGTATCCTTTTATATTGAAATTAATTATAAATAATCATCCATATCAAAGATTGCGGGAAAATTATTTCCTACACATTCTTTATAGATATGGAACTGTGGGAAATTCACCAGTTAGCGTTTTACTCATACATTCTTACTTTCAGAAAACAATACAACCCCATTCTCAGAATTTTTAAAATCTGATTTAGAACATTGACATTATTCCTAAGGAATTTGTACCTAAGAACCCGATGTGGAGGTTTGAAAAGTAATTTCGTAGAGTTGGTTAAAAATTAGAATTTGTTATTACAATATAAATATAAAAAATATTGATTTTTTTAAATTTTAAAAACTATATTTGAAATTTTTGAAATTATAAAATACAAATTTTTAACTAATTTTACGTACTTGATAATGGATAATTTGCAAGATTAATATTATTAAAAATTATGTTCTCTACATTATATTACTAGCTTGAGAAACACGGAATTGCTCCGAAATTTATTTATACAAATAATCTCTTGTATAGCTGGCTTACTCGGAATCCTGTAAGTTTTCTTTGCATCTTTATGAAGAAAATGTTGAAAACTATGACAAGAGCATCACATCGATTCAACACCGTCATTAGCGTTAATAAGCGGTTGCATTGCAAGTATCACTTTACTTATTTTGGAAAATGACATTGTTGCAAATTTTCCGACATTAGACAATGCATAGGCTTCCCTTGCTCATTTACTTTCACATTTGAAGAAAAATAGAATTTCACTTCTTTTTAACTGTTCTAATTTCTATTACCGTCAAGTTTGACTTTTTACACTTTTGCTTTTTTTTAATTTTAATTTCACCAGTGCAAAATATTTACTTTTGGTTTTAATTGGATCTTTTCTTTTACGAAGAATTCTTACTAAAAAATCTCTCATTTATAATAATTTTAATATTTATAAACACCTTATTTTTATTTAAAGGTTGAGTAAAACCGTTCCCTATCACAATTCATGATTTTTTATTTTTGAAAGCCAGAGGGAATACAGCATTCTTAAATGTAACTTGACTTCAAAAAAGTACCCTGAACAACTTCATCACAAAGCATTGACGTTGAGTTTGACTTTCAAAAATATTATGTTCAGCTCGTGCAATTCGTTTGCCAGTATTGTCATATCATGTCATGTAAATAAAAATTCTCATCAGCGCAAAGAACGAGTGTGCTGCTACGGCGACTGTTGCCATTATTCGTTTCCGTGATTTGGAACTCTACTAAACTGTCACCGATGCTGCCATTGTCACAGACGAAATCTTCACTACCGTTCAGTGCAAACATTCACAAAACACTTGTACACTATTCTACCTCGTCCTCGATCTGTCACAAACACAAAAACTCCCATCTCATACAAAGATCGTCGTCAGTTATTATCTCCAAATATTACACAAACAAAAACCAACACCATCTTTGATATGTTCTTGTTTTTGTAGTCGCCAAATGTAGCTTTAGAATCTTGTGTACTGTTCGAACTCCGACATGGGTTATATTATGTGGTAATTTTTAATTTGTACCAGATTAGCACGCAACTCTTGACATCTATTTTTGACTTTCGTATTTGTTGCTAGAAATCTTCACAACAATTGTCTCAGATATGGTATATCTCAATAAGCCATTTCCTGGCTAAGAAGATATTGAATCTGCTTATAAAGATTGTTGGATATTTGAGCCGTGTTCGTTTACTTTCCAAGAAGGTGATGAAACACATATACGTTTTTCTACCCTTCGAAAATCATTTCCATTTGTGTTTAAAATAAAAATATCCCTGTACCCGTAAACTAAAGATAAAATCATTCTTACTAATGATGTAAGCCCGACTCTATCGTATTGCTGGTGTCGTCTGTGACGTGTTTATTCAGCCTAATTTATAGGCGACCCCCGCTGGCTGACACAGGCACGTCCTTAAGGTATGGTTACCTTGAAACTTGCCAAATTCCCCAATTCTAGCACTTGATGTGGTCAGCCATTACAGTAAGTGTATTGTTAGTAAAATTCTACCATTATACCAAATGTTATTTTCTATACGCGAATGGAACCCTTTCTCAGCAAAAACGAAGCGTTTTCAGACTCACAACACTGTTTTACAAATTCAAAATCTACGGAAACTGCCATTTTCTTTAAATTAAAGATGTTGCTTCATCAATAGACCAAAATGAAGAACCCATTGGGATAATTTTAGATCTTTTGAAAGCTTTTGACGGTATTAACCATAAAATCTTCCTCTCAAAATTACCTTCTTATGGAATTCGTGGTATTGCCCAAGATTGGATAACCTTGTGCCTTAAACATCGATCTCAAAGAGTACAAATACCGTACTGGATCGAAAGGACATTTTTTACTTATCTTTCTATATTTTAACGATATGCCCTATTAAAAATGGAAGAACAGCCTGTCTGCGATGACACGAATGTTCTTTGCAAACTTTCTTTCTTTGCAAAATCAATAGTTCAATTTCAGAAGTTTCAAATTGGTTTGAATAACAAATTAATAGTTAACGAAGGAAAACTGTCTCAATGCAAATTTGCGTTTCAAATCGGCAATCGTATGCTCAATTGAAAATAAACAATATGCAATTAGCTGATGTTAAGGTAACAAAATTTCTAGGTCTCAATTCAGTCAAACCTTGAATGGAAAGTACACATACAGAATTAAACACTAAATTATGCTCATTATGTTACGCATTTAGAATTTTTCAAATTCTGTCAGCCTTCATGCAGATCGCGTGTATTTTGCAAATGTGCATTCTCGCCTGAGATATGGCATAATATTCTGGGAAGCTCATCCTTTAGTGCCCAGACATTTAGAGTTCAAAAGAAAATTATCCGAATAATGAAAAAAAATGCCATCCATGTGATCTCTTTAAGCCTCTTTTATTGAGCTTGGAATCTTACCATTGCTTTGCCTATTTATTTACGAATCTGAAGTATTTGTCAAAAACGACTTACTTAACGGTGGGAACATATTTTGATGTAATACTGATATTTATAGTTACAACACACGTCGTAGAAATCATATTCATCAAGTGTCAGTATCAATAGCTCACTTCAAGAATTCCACATAAAACACATGTACGTTACTTTACAAGGCATTGCCAAATGAAATTAAACAATTAAAATTGGTACATAAATTTAAGTTAAAAGTAATTTTTTCTGTTGCATAACTGTTTCTATACAATAAAGAAAATAATGTTTACTTAAAACAATGATATAGTTAATGAATTAGTTTACATTTGTTTGTATATTTTTTAGAAAATATTAATATGCTGTAACAAGTAATGTACTTCAGCTTCCGGGTCAATGACCCCCACCTCGATCGGGTTTTTGTTCAGTTTCCTTGATCCATTGAACAAATGCTGAGATGACCCCTTGATTTGCTTCCGGACGTAAATATAGATTCATTATGCGCACGTTTTGTTGAGCTTTCATTTTGCTTGTAGTGGTAGTAGACCTTAGGGTGAGTTTCTATTTAGTTAGCAAAACAGAAAAATCAAATCTGCTTTTCGTTCGTTTAGCGTTGCAGATAAGTTTTCTGTAGCTCGGAAACGAAAATATCTAGTTTTTGGAATGTTAATCTTCCGCTTTTTTAAATTTATTATTATTATTATTATTATTATTATTATTATTATTATTATTATTATCACTATTATTATTATTTATATTTCAACTATTAATAGTTAAATTAAAGGGAAGGGATTCTGAAAGTCAAGGAAGCGTGCATAGATGATTTTCTCTCCTATACGTCACATACAGTTTTTTACTGTTTTTGACTAAATAAATAAATCAAAATAAACACTTTACTAGTCTAGGCCTTAGACTCCATTGGTGTGGTTTGGCGTTAGATGAATATGGGGACACATGGTCCGGAGACTGCGGGGACACAAGGGGTTCCTAGGCAGCAACTGCTTTGGCCCAGAGGTCAATTTTAAACACAGAATTACATCGGCCTCACAGCGTTGTCGGCGGAGTGACATTCACAATAATATTGGCTCTGTTCCAAACATTCCCAACGTTTTCCATATTCCTTCTGCGAGGAATTAGCAGATACAATGTCTGATATCATTGCTTTTGTGCAATTTATCTATTTAAAGGCGCTTTACAACTTCTTTGGATATGGACGACCATTGTAATTTACATTGGTTTACATGAATTTATTTTTTTCATTATTGTATTAACTTGTTATGCAAGAACAAAACAGAAATGTGAAAGAAAATATATTTTAGTTCGACAAATAAAACAAAATATATGTACAACTACTCAGATCATTGTTATGTCGCATGCATAGAAATACGTGGATGCACATCACATGTTCCTACCTCATCCGTATAATTGGAATGATTGAAGGTGTTGTCATTGTCAACAATATTATTTATTTTACAAATAGCAGCTTTCGATGGATTAGCCATCATCATCAGTTGATGATGACAACACCTTCAATCATTCCAATTATGTAAATGTCAACTACACCTCACCACTGAATCAATATCAATATCATCCGTATAAGCCAAGAATAGGTGGAAAAGGGTTGGAATAAGGTAATCCATTGTGGGTGCAAATTTCCACTCTTCCACGTCACAAGGGAACACAACCATGGCCCAGCGAGATCCATACCTGCAGCCCTTGTTTCCAACATTCCCGCTACCGCTTTAGGGATCTTGGTCGTGCGACCCGGTTATCGCGAGTGGCTTTTCCTCGCTGTCACCGTCTCCACCACGAGGGCACACGCCGCTTCCTCGGCTGGCGCCCTCTAACGAGGCCGAGACCACGCCCCCACCCCCGCCAACAGGACGCGCAACTCGCGCAATTCGGGGCGCGCGAATTATCAGCGAATTAGGGCGACGCTAACAAGGGCCCCGCAAGGGCTCCGCAAGGGCCGCGCCCCGGCCCTCAGGCGGCCGCGGGCCCTTCCGTCCGCGCGCGCGCCTTCCCAGCGCTGCCGCGACGACTTCCGGCCCGCGAGAGGGCGCTGCCGGCGCACAGCAAGCGCTGAGCAGCAATGGGTCTAGCAACTAGACAGCTCGGTCGAATTCAGACGCTGTCTGGAGGAGAATTCTAGCGGGTGGCTGCTCCGACCGGAAGTTTTCCTTGGGTTCCTCCGATCAACACCAGGTGAATGCCGGAGCAGTTCTGTTACAAACGGGCCACAAACACGCGCGCGATCTTTCCTTCCTCTTCCTTGTTCTTTCCCCACCCCTTACTTACACACACTTACATTTACACGCACTACACTACCACGCATGTCGGGAGACCAGTGGGGAGCTTGGAGCTTGTCCCGGCTGAGGCGGTGCCCCGCTGGTGGAAGATAGCTGGATGGCGAAAACCCCGCGAACTGACTCGGCGCCAGATCTCTCCATCAATCAAGGGAAGAATACCGACATCTTCTGTGATAAAACATGCATTACACTTACGAGACTGATGGTCAAAACAGTTGACGCGCCCGGAAACACGAAATATTCTATCAATCAACCAATCAAGTCGTGGAGTGGGACAGAAAGAGTGTTGATCTTGACGCATTCGACGAACCGGCCGTATCCCTTGTGTCTTGTAAGATTTTTCATGTTTGGGACATTTTTATTCACTTTAACTGCTGCCTATTTTCACATTACATTATGTATTTATATGTATTATCGCAATGCAATGGGAAGGGGAACCCCAAAAATCCATAGGTCGGCGCTTGTCTCGTGATTCAGTGGAAAAAACTACACCGCTACGTCCGAGGATATAACCTGCACTTCATCTAAGGAAGTTGACTTAGTACAAGTAACTGCACTTCACCAAAGCAGTTAATGCACACGGAAACGCATGATAACGTTTCACTTACTATCTTTTTCTGTCTCGCCCTTCTCACTCTCACTTGTCGTGCACTTCCTTATCAAATTCCTTTTTTATATTGTCATCGTCGTCCTTTGTATCTTTCTCCTACTTCATCTTTGTAATTGTAAAGCTGAGAATTTTTTATTTAAAAATTTGCTTCATCTATTCTCAATCACTTAGCATTTTTACCAACCTTCGAAAATTACTATTAGAAAAATTCACGAATGATTTAAAGTAAGTTTTACATGTATGAATGAATACATTTCAATTGGCTGTAACGTATGGGAAGTAAAACTGCGAGATCTTACGGTTTTCATTATTACATCATATTCAGTTTCTGCAGACACACGCATCAGCATTATGTATTGTAAATGATTTATCATATTTAACATAATGTTTATAAATATTGCTTTATCGAAGCTATTGGCATTGCTACATTAATTGAGATTCGAAAATACAATATTTGGTAATAAACTTGAAATTATATCGTAGGCTTCCGCGGCCGAGTCATGCCAGCATACAGCCCTGAAGAGGACCGCGATATGTCGGTCGAAACGTCGGCACCCCAGCCTTCGACGCGGCGTCACCCGGACAGCCCAGATCTCAACCTCGAAATTAATTTTGTCATGTTTATCAATTAAAATTCTTGGAATTGCTTAGAGCTAAATACTTACACTATATTTTCAAATTCATATTATAAAAACATCAGTTCAAAAATAATACAAGAATGTTGAAAACAAATATGAATTTCTAATAATCATGAAAGTAAAATAAAATGTCTGTAACGCAACATGAAAACAAATAATACTTCTAGATATTCTTAAATGAACTGCTATTTACTCTCCAACTACATGTTTGGTAAAATAAAGTCGAAAATAGAGCAAAGGTCACGAGAGAAAATAACATTGCTACCAGAGAACTAACGGTATTTTAACAAAAATGAATTTATATTGTTATCCCAGGCTTCTCTCAACCAACCACCCATTTACCTGACCCCTGCGGTTACGTGGTTTGTACGTGAATACATTGCATTCTGCTTTTCACAAACTGGAAACACAAGTGGCGAGTTAATGAGCCGTAACACTCTAATACAATTTATTAATTCCTCCAATGTAACCATTTTATTTTCTCTTTTGTGTGATAATAATAGTAAATTAGCTTTATTTCTGGCAACATTCTAGTGCTTTGTTGTTGTGAAGCTGACAAAAGCTATACATCAACAATTAATGCGATGCCTAAGTTATAATTTAATGAAATAAATGTGAAACGGAGTTAATGCTTTCAAAACAAAATGAGTACATTTCATAAAGAATGAACAGATTATTCTAAAATTTAAATACAAAAAATATTATAAATATTTGACAAAAAATTTAATATAAGTTATACGTGGTTAATCTTTAAATAGTGTATATTTTTTTTACTTTAAACATATTGTGTTATTGTAGAAATTTTGTAATAGGGAATACTGTAATGAAAGAGAAAATGTCAATAGTCAAGGAAATTTTGTAACGATTCTAAAGAAATTACTACCATAATTAAGTTTTTAGGAAACGATTGAACTCTATTGTTCATGACAACAACCTAAAATTAAGGAGAAAAATGCTAAAATTTGGCTTTACCTTAAGCAGTTTACCGTTTTGATGAGTTATTGAAATGAAAATAAATGTTACAACTATTATGTTTCGTGAACTTCCAAAATAGGTGCAGTTAGTTTATCATCTCTTAATTGTATAAAGAGAACCCGGAAGTTTGGCAAAATATTTTTGTTATTACTATTTTATGACAAACTTCTGAGTAGTTTTAGTAGATTTTCATTTCGTTTTTTTGCCTATTTTAGCTTCTGGTGTTTATTTTTGTCATTTTGTCTTTTTCGCATTTTTCTGCCTTTTACATCATTATTTCACCTTTTTCTTCTTTAGTCGCCTATCTCAATCAAGTTGGATGTTTACTTGCAAATCTGGGAAACATAATACAGCACTGTCATGTTCTGTCATTCTATTTAAACAGAGACTGTTAAAAATGTAAATGAAAAAGAAAGATGATACAAGTGAAAGTTTTTGTATTTTTTTATCATTGATGCGATTTGTTTATTTTCGCTCACGAGGAATCCCATTCCATTTTTTAGTATGGTCTCCAATCCCTTTTCAGAAGAGCTCTTTGTATTTAATATACTCTTTGCAGTGCTGGCGATTCCACAAGTGTCAAGAACGAAAAATATAATTCCGTTTTCATTGATGCCGTTTCAAGATTCAAAAGTGGTTCACAATAGCATTTGAAAAGACAGCGTCGCGTCAAAAACAAATTCGTTGCCATCATACCGGACGGCCATTTTGAATGGGGGATTACAAAGAAAGACTTAGACGTGTGGCGTCATGGTAGAAAATGAAGTCACAAACACGAGCTCTCTTTACAATCTGTTTATTTACAATATTTTTACGTCTATGTACAGCTCTGGGGTTATGGTCGCTATCTACTTCCGTTACTCCTACCTTCCCTGCATACTCCACGCAGACGTTTTACCGCGCCGGTGCCCAGACACCGAATGCTACGCCCTTGCCGTGTCGCGAGGAGTACATGTGTCCAAATCTCGGGGCAGCTGTTGTGTCCGCACTACACGCACTCCGAAAGGGAAGTCCCTCCTTCTGCAGCTCTGCTCACTTATTTTGGCGGTCACGTGATCCCCCCAGCCTCCCGGAGGAGGATGGCCGCTCGGCCAACAGGGGGATCTCCACTGCCCGGTTCGCCCAGTGTCATGGGCAGTCACGACTCCCCCTCAGTTGGCCCTGTTATGGGCCGCCTTTTGTTCCCATGTGGTGGTCAGCCTTCCAACGCCTGCTAGCCCTTAGAAATCTGGCTGTCTTATAGTGACGTTACACACGTAAGTGCTAAAGAAAATTTCAGGGTATGAAAAAAATGTCAATCACTTTAATAATTAATTTTCTTACAATTATTCCATTTAAATGTGATTTTTCATTGTTTACTTGCCTATTTTTCCCTTCCTTTAGCCAGAATAAATGGCTTTTGAGTAGTTATTTTACTGAAAATAAATGTCGTTTTGCGTGCCTATTTGAGGTAAAATAGTTTTCTGATTTCCGGACTGCAGTTAAAAAAGTTTGTAAGATAATAAACTAAATGTTTCTATTTCGGTCATAATTCATTATTCTTTCAACAATGTTTTGTACATCTTCTCTATTATTGTTGATTAAAATCTTCAATTACGATAACTATTATATTTCACTAAATTTATCCACTTCACTTTACTTAATCATTTCACTCTCACTCAAAAATTCTATAAACGCACGGATACATTTCATGCAATGAAAACATTTCATTTCCAAAAATATCCAGGTCGTATTGTAACCAAGCTCTTAAGTTTCTTTAGCCATACCTTTAAGTTTTCAATACATCTCCGTGTTCCTAAACAGTTATCAAAATGCAAAGCAGCCGTTGTGCAAGAACCGTAGGAAAGTCTTGAAGCAGGAAGCGCAGGAGGAGGTTGCAGGCGGCGGGGGGCGGGGGCGGGGGGGGGGGGGCGGTGGCCCAGTGCGAGTTCGGCGCCCCGTCGAGGAATCGCTTACCGCCCGCGCGATTGATTTTGCGCTGTAAAAAATGGCGGCCTCCGCCACTATCTATCTTCTTTATGCCCTGACGGCTGAAAGGGAGGCCTCCCAGAAGGAAAACGCATTTCCTCGCGTGCGTACAAATGATGTATTGGCCAATTCGCGCGCGGAATATTATTACGGGTTTCGTATTTATTCGCGTACACGAGCTGCGGCCACAAACCTGTCTGAGAACGCCCATGCGGCCCGCAGCAATATGAATTGTCAACCTGACTTCAAAGGCGTTATTACTTCGTGGGAACACGTGTGAATATTGCGATCTGTGCTTCCTTTTTTTGGTACATATGCTACTCTTTGTGAGGAAAATTTGCGTCATCATGAATTTTAATAATTTAAGAAATGAAGACTAGTAGCAATGTGTTAACACAAAAGGAATTGTTTCTTCTGTTTTGGGACGTCTGTTAAGGCAATAAATCATAACATTCCTTCGAATAAATTATATATTTGAATAAAAAAGAAAATTATTTCAGGCATAAATATGAGAGGTGACTTACTCGAAACATAAATTCACATTCAACACGTGTTGCCTCAGCACCACAATGTAGGGTGCTTGGCGTGCCAATTTCTCCCCTTCCCATAACCAAGTTAAAACAGATAAATATCTCTGATTACGCAACACATTTGCGAGTTGAACCTAGACGCTGCAGGAAATAACACTTTTATGAACTTTACGAGGCGGCGGGCGGGGCCGTTCTCCCGCAAAATTTCCCCCGCAGTTCTACATGAGCGGACGCAGCGCGCTGCCAGTCCGCCATTCGTTCCTTATGCAGAGCTGCTCCCAGCGTACCTACATACATAACACGCCTCCCTGCCTCTTTGAACTCCGCCGGCTGCCGCCATTGTTCTGAGCTGTTGGTAGCAAGCCAAGAGGCTGTTGGAATATTACGAGGTTTTATCGGTCACACCCAGCGCACCTCGCGGGCTGAAGAGGACGCGCGAAAGCACGCGAGCTGCCGTCCCGCCCACCGCCGTCCCGCCCTCTCCCCGCCACCCTCACGGCCGCTCTCGCCACCTTCCTCTCCGCAGCTCTCCTCGCCCCTCTCCCCGCCCCGCCCCTCATCCCTCTCCCCACCCTCTCCCCGGCACCCTCACGACCACTCTCTCCACCTTCCTCTCCGCAGCTCTCCTCACCCCTCTCCCCCACCGCCCTCCCCGCCCCGCCCCTCTCCCCGCCCCGCCCCTCATCCCTCTCCCCACCCCTCTCTCCACCCTCTCCTCGCCCCTCTCCCCTCCCCTCTTCCCACCCTCTCCACGCCCCTCTCTTCATTCCTCTCCCTACCTTTCTCCCCACTGCTCTTCTCGCCCCTTTCCGTGCCCCTCAGTCCGTGCTCCCCACCCCTCTCCCCGCTACTCTCATAGCCGCTGTCCCCGCCTTCCTCTCAGCAGCTCTCCTCCCCCTTCTCCCCGCCACTCATTCCCCTCCTGTCCCCTCACCCCACCCATCTCCCCACCCATCTCCCGCCCTCTCTCCACCCTCTCCTCGCCCCTCTCCCCCTCTCCCCGACACTCTCCCTGCTCCTCTCCAAGCCCCTCTCCCTCCCTTCTCCCCACCGCTCTTCTCGCCCCTTTCCGTGCCCCTCAGCCGCGCTCCCCACCACTCTCCCCGCTACCCTCAAAGCCGCTCTCCCCGCCTTCTTCTCCGTAGCTCTCCACCACGCCCACCTCTCACCACGACCCTCTCGCTTTTCCTCTTTCCTTCCCCCGTCGCTCCCCGGCGCTGACCCCAACACTTCCCCCGCCACTCTCCTGAAACTCTCCTCATCGTTTCTCTCGACATTCTTTCCGTTGCGCTCCTTTCCCCTTCCTTCCCCGCCGCCCCGCGGCTGTCCCCCCTTTTCCCCCATGCCCGATAGTTTAATTTCGGTCGTTATCACTTGCCTACACGATTCTTGCCGTTATGAGATTTTCGACGAGAACGATAATGTAGCAATGTTTTTAATTTCGAGCGTCATTCAGTTCACGTTATAGATATCTAGTGTTTCCGACGTACGAGATGACCCAAAAGTATCAGATGGCCCTATATAGAAGGAACTAAAAGGATGTACCCAGACGGCTTGGCTCACTTCCATTTATTGTGTTTATGCTTGATCAATAATGTTTATCATACGGCCTCTTTACTGTAGTTGTACTTTTGTATTAAAGCTAGAAACAAGTTTGTATTCAGAGGTTTCAAGGAATCTTGAAGTGAAAGAGGTCAGTAAAAGTAATTTTTTGCAATGTATTTTCTGTATCCTAATCGTAAATAGAACTTTAGTCACATAATTATTTATATATAGTTATTTCTTGTCGTGTAATAAGAAAATCCGAAAATTAGGAACTAAGGTAAGTGGAATATAAATACGATCTTACATACTATCATAAACTAAATATTTTTACAGTACTTCAAAATTGTTTTTATAATCTATTAATGTTGAAAAAAATTGTTTTTCAATTTGCGTGAGCTGTGAACACCTCTGAACTTATGTTAAATTACTATTTTCGTGAGGTTCCTAAATAAAACAAGAAGGTATAAAAGTGAATAATCAGGTATTTAGTGTTTTTCCCTTTCGTTTTCAGAGCGTCAAAATCTACATTCATAATGAAATCAAGGCATGAAATGTATATCAGTAGTTTCCATGAAAAACAAAAGATACGAGATTTCATTTCCCAGGAACCGTTTATTTTCTGTCGTAAATCCTCAAGTGAGAATATAGCAGCCGCCAGAGCTGAAAAAAGAAATAGAAATAAACTCAGCGGGAAATAATAAACTCGCAGTTACCAGGCGATGCATAAAATGTTGTGACCCCTAAGAACTTTGTAAATACTGTTACATAGAATTTCTAGGTGATCATTTCCGCTTCCTTAAATAACATGGCTACCCGAGAGAGAAAATGCTATTGTGTTCTCGGTCGGTGTTAAAAGCAACAAAAATTATTTAAAGAGCTACATAGAAATTAAATATTTTCTTTTAACATTTGTTAAACAGTCGAGCACTTTTAAAGAACTGAAACATCATTCAATAGAAAAATGTATTTTACATCTTTGCACTCAAATACGTTAACATGCGGACATGGTCCAAAATTTACTAAGTACTATAAATTGTTCAACGATGAACGTCTGTACATAACAACGAATGTAGTTCACATCGTTTGCGATGCTTTCGATGTATTTCTCCTCATTAGTCGAGGGGGAATGCAATTCGAAATATAATTCCAGAGATAAGACTGTCATTTCCGACCGCTCTTTCTTGGTTCTGACAGAAGACAGATGGTTTCGCGAACAACCAATTTCGTAATTTATCATTTCTACTAATTACTCTCGTCTCTAAATGAATTTCGAAACCCAGACTGTTTAATTTCACCTACATAATTTCTCCATGTTCAATGTTCCAATTCTACAATGAGTTTGGATTATAATTGCTTTCTTGGAACAATTTGCGTGACGTATTGATTGCTTATAAAATCTTTGTAACTGTAAAGGAAGAATTTTTAAGCAAATAAATTTGTTGTTTCTGGTTTTGGAATGGTGTGGTTGACAGTGAATATTAAATATAATAGAAGATAATGATACATTTATTTAAATGTGTATAGCATTGCCTTTTTATTTAATTAATAATTTGAAAAGCAAATGTTTTGTCATTTGATAAATTGGACCGGTTCTATAATTGTGAGAAGGTTGGCGAATTTATATTTCCTATTTGAGTAACTAAGTCATTCCTCTTTGCTTTAATTCCTTGCTAGCTAAGCGTTGTCTAGGTATTTCAATATCATCTATTAAAATCGTTTACCCTATCGTTTACCTTGTACTTCTCGGCCATATTAACAAAAGTATAAATAAATGGTTATTTGATTTTTATTGGACTATTCATTACTGTACTTCTTGGTTCTAAGCAGTGTGATTATCGCTCTAAATGTGTACATTATCTAGATCACATATTTTCCTAGTGAACATTAAATACCATAGATATTAGCATGTTAAGAAAAGTCCTGAGAGATGGCGGAAGTTTTTTTTTTTACTTTTCCACCCCACTCAATCCTGGAATTTTTCTGTGATCTGAGAACAGTGTAGGCACAAAAGGCGCAATTATCCACACATTCAGATGATCGCATTTTGAAACGAGAGCAGTTGCAGGAAAGCTATTTGCAACCATTTTACAAAAGTATAAAGAAATTAGACTCGTTCTTAGCCGGCCCGGATAGCCGAGGTCGTTATGTCTGAAGAGCCGTAGTTCCCTCGTGCCTGAATGGTTCTGAGTTCGAATCCTGGCATGGACATTAGTGTGTCTGTACGTTTGAACAGACACACGTCTAATTATCATCACCATCATCGTCGTCCTCACTTCATACGTCTTCCCCCAGGGCTAACAACCTTGGAGTGTAATAAAAAGGAATTCGCATGGAAATGCTGACACTCCCCCAGAGAAAGGTCACGTGCACTTACCACTGGACAATATGATTGGTCTTTGGTGGGCATCATTGCACGTTCGCCTCGTTCAAATATGACCGAATCGCAAAAAAGGAAGCATAAGCAACCTAAGACATTTTATGCGGCTGCAAGAGTATGAAGCGATGATCACCATGTACGTGTGTGTATGTATGAGTATACTTCAGCGTGTCGAAGCGGCAGGAGAGGCGAGGGCGGGATGGTGCAACCATTTTAGGCGAAATAAACAAACGTTTTGAGTTTGATTTTGCGTTGAGTATGTTGTACCGTACAATGTTTTATCAATTTTGTAAATATTCCTATATATTATAATTTCCATTTAAATTTGATAATTCATTTTGGAAAAGATTGACCATTGTTTGTCTGATGTTAACACTAATTAATGAGAAGCCAGGAGTGTTTATAACACCTGTGATCTAAGATAAAATAGTTACTTACTTTGTAAGTAGCTAAAAGATACCATTTTGTGGAAGTTTTTAACTGCTCGCGAGCGCGTGTGTAATTACTAACGAGCACTTAATGGTCTTTTAGTAACTCGTAATGCACATTTTATTTTACCCCATCACCTTTTTAACAGTTTGACATATCGTCTGCTTAGAATCAGATTGTTTTACCTCCACTTCTTTTTATAAAATATTCATGCCGTATTCATTGTTCCAATTCCTTTCCTGGTTCAGTTTTACACTGCAAATGCATGCTCTACGTGGTAAAAGTTACCTGTTAAAGTGGTTAAAGTTTCGTGTTACCTGTTAAATTACCTGTTACCTGTTAAATTTTGTTCTTTCTCAACTGATAACTGCTTGGGTGAATTAAGCGAATTGAACAATTCTATTTTGTATTAAAAGAAAAAAAATTAACGAAGTTTGATATTGGTGAGAAACTAAAGAAACGTGTAGCACGATATGAGGGTATTGCCGGTCGGTCAGGCAATGATATAGCTAATGCACTCGTTAGGCTTCTTCAGTCAGTATTGAATGAGAATCCACTTACAACAAATGGCCACGTGGTGTGATTCGTGTGTGTTCCAGAACAAGTATAGCTTCATGTCACTTGCATTGATCAACTTTTTGAAAGAAGATGACCACGAAGTACAAATAATAGAACTAAGAATCAAGAAAAAGGGCACAGTGCAGAGCAGTAAGTAAATTCAATAATTGAGTAATTCATCGCCATTTTAAACACCTCGATCTTAACTCTCTTTTGCAATAATAAGAGCCCTTATTAGATGACTATCAAACAAGTGATTTAAAATACATGAAATGAAGTCAGTCATTTTTATGACTATAAGTCTATTGCTAAATTAACGAATTTGAGCAACATACCATTCAGTTAAGTGAAACATACTGTACACACGAGAAGTTGTGAATAAGTTAATTACAGATTTTCCTTCTTGCTACAATTCGGAGTTATCACCAATTTATTGAAATACAAGACGAGATCAAACAAAATACGTTATTTTAGTCCGGCAAACCAAAGAAATTACTGTGAAATAGTTCAGATGTATCTAAATCTTAGCAAGATGTATCTAAATCTCAGCAATGGTATGAAATAAGATTTGTTTAGTACTGAATGTTCAAAGCGCTCTCCTAAAACATTAATGAAAATGGAGTTAGAAGAACATGGTTCTAAGCAAGCGACCACACCCATTCCTCTAGAGCAAATGTTACTATACTGACTTTGGGAGTACCCTTGATTTCATCGATTATAAAAGTGAGGTAATGTATCTACTGCAGGAAGCTTAAAGATATTGGATAAAATAATGAGTCCTATAATCCACTACGAATAGGTAGGTAAACAACTCTTCTCAGATAAAGCAAGGCCATCGGATAAGATAATCGTCTTCTGTATTATTTCAGTAGTACACATACCTTTCGTGGCACTCGCACGCCAAACATCTTTATTAATGATATCTCTAAAGAAAGAGAATTTGACGAGCACATGACGAATTGCACTTTGAATTTAAAAATATGAAGGATTTGTTTTAAAAACGCACATAAATATTAATGTCAAATGCAAAAGTTCATGCCAAAGGCTTCAAATATTTTTTTTCTTATTCCGTAATATGTAGGCTAAGACCTTGAACATTCAATTATATTTTTTGTGGTTCGATGCTTCTCGATTCTACCCCACCTGTTGAGAGACCTTAGAATCTACAAATATAAGTGCAATTAAACTAGTTACTTGATATTCTACACGATTGAATTACACGGGTGTACCTCTTTGCTCTGTAATGAAGTGACATAAGAATAGTTTATATTGACAGGGTGTATTTCATAGTTATCAATGGTAAGAAGACATAGAACAAGTGACGGGGGATACGAAAATCTTGAGGAAGAAGATCCATTACAGACTCAGTATGGAAATGGAAAAATGGAGAAGAGGGTGGGGTTTAACATGCAAGAGTTCTCGCGCCGGTAAGCTTGGACTAAATTTAGTTCTTAATAGAGGGCCATGGATAATATTATTATTATTATTATTATTATTATTATTATTATTATTATTAGTTCCCTAACGCTTGCCTTGAGAGCAATGCGTCTAGGAAGCACCAGTTGCTTAGTTCCCCCGGCGCAAGCGACGTGTGGTGGGGTCGGCCGCATACGTAGGCTGCCGCGTGTCGGGGGCGTGGAAGGGGCTGCGAGCTGCGCTGACAGGGCGGGGGGGGGGGGGGCGGGCGGCTGCGGCATGTGCTTGTTAGCCAGCGCCCTCGTCATGGCGCACCCTCCACACATATTTCACCTTAACAATGTCGGTTGCTCGCTCCGCTTTGGCCCCTCCCCCACGCCCCGCCCGCCCCGCCCCGCCCCGCCCCGCCAACCCGTGCCCCGTGTCTGGGATTGGGGCCAGCGCCAGCTTCGGGTCACCCACGTTGGGGCGAAGAGGAGGAGAGATGGGAAATGCAGCGAAGAGAGGAGTCAAAACAGGGCAGGAATTTGGACAGTGAAATTGTGCGTGGTGAGACGAGCGATGGGAAATTGTACCAAAACATCGATACATCGATGTTTCGATTACATCGCTAAGGGCTTTTGATGTCGATGAAAATATCAACGAGAACACATCGATGTTTTAATTATGGACTAATAAACATGCTATTTTCCTTTCCATTTTTAATTACAGTACTTAAAAGGAATATATTTTATTGTTAGGTTACAGGCATGATTGAAGTATGTAAAAACTATCGACTGTAAAGAATAAAATTAACAATAAAGGACATAGTGTTTTGCTATTTATTTCGTGTTTCACTGTCAATTCAGGCAATGACACGCCTGACGATAACTATATTCAAAACACGAGCAGCTCTCAAAATTCCTCAGATTCCGAAATGTGAATCATGGTAAAGAGGATGATGCAAAATGATACTGATGTGAATTGCTACTACTCTACAACGTACTTAAACCCTTTATTTAAAGAAATAAAAATAAGAGTTAAAAAGCATCGATATTTTTGCAACAAATTATCGTTGTGAAGAAAATATCGAAAGCAAAATATAAATTTTAGTATATCGATGTTTCTGGTTTAAAACATCGATTATTTTTGCCATCCCTAGGTTCGACTGGTAGATGATACGAACTAAGTATTTTAAGTTGTGAAACCGTTTAAACGTGGACTTTTCTTTCAAGAATTTAAAATATTTTCGTCTGCCTTAATCAATCAGATCTCTTCGAAATTCGTTTTTACAATTAATACATCCGTTTGAACAAATGTATGCGAATACTGAAATCACAAAAGAAACAGTTCTAACATATTTTAATATTATTCCTAACGCATTGGCAGACATGTAAAATAAGTTTCCAGCTAAATAATTTGATGAAATTAAATTTTTTTTTGTTCCGGAAAGTATTTTAGGTTATGTCGGTGCTATCATGTGTTGCATTCCACCTGCCAAAACAAACCATAATTAAAACTCGAAAATGTATTGAGCTTGCACAAATTTTGAATTGCTTGTTGAGTTTTAATAATATTCTGACAATACTGTGTTGCGAATGTTTTACAGTTATCCTTTTTAAAGTGATGAAGATATATTTTCCAATCCATTGTTCTGGGTTGCGATAGTGCATCAAGAATTAAATGAACGTTCCCGATGGTTTCACACCTTTTTTCATCCTTGCCTTTTCTCATTTCTACGGGGTCAGCGCTAAAGGGGGTGGACTCATTTATATTACTTTACACAGTCCATTTTTATACTGATTTGGCGCTGATATTACGACCGGCAACCCTTCCTGACGCCAAGCATAGGGGGTACAAAAGCACATTACACATAGACAACACACACAATCACGAAACACACACACACAACCACGTCGGAACCGGGATTCGAACCCACGCTTTTGCGGATCGCGATCGCCACAGCTCTACTGCCTTAGCGATTACGCCTGCCTGGATCGGCTGCTGATGGTTTCACACACTCCCAAGTGAAATATCTCTTTCATCAGCGAAAAAAGTATCGTTATTATCAAACTAAGTTTCATTTTTGTATGAATTTTATTCCTCATCCTGCGAAATGTGACATGATGAATGATATTACGTTGATATAGGAGGCTACGCAACTTTTCTGGTATTACTTCAATACATTACAATAAAGATTATTGTTTTACTAGTGGGTCATTGATTTGCAGCATACTTATATTCTAATAATTATTAGAATTATCATTTTCATTTCCACACTGATCTCAAGTTCTTTTGACTTTAGGAAACCAATCAAGATTATTTTTACACCTCAGTATGTTCAAATCAGGTCAAAATTATTCAATTTTTCTGGAGCGTGTGTCCATATTTTTACTATTCAACAAGCACTTATTGGAGTTAATACGAATCATTTTACAACAAGAAATGGGCAAGTGGGCGCAATTTTCTTTTTGAATTTCAAATGAACATTTATTATTCTGAAGCCTATACTTGTATATTTTGTGTTTTTCTGTGCTACAATATTGTATGTTGCTCTTTAATACACATTTTAATGAAGAATGACAATTGCTTTCTTGAGCCTATTTCAAATCTGATAAAATATGTAGATATAGCATAAGTGTAAACGCTCGCTCGTCCGCACGTTGTAACAAAACTATTAAGGTGGGACCCTATTAACAAACGTTTAGTAATGTGCACACATGTGTTCCAAGATCGACAAAAAACGATTTCATCTAGCAAAAGGCGTATTTTGCAATATTTTCCTTCCCTGCACATTCCATTATTGAACAAATTGCTTCACGCCATAAAAAACTTGGGTCATCGCATCGTCTACATTTTCGATGCTTTATTGTCAAAGCAAACATCACTTCCAGCGACTTTCGCGAAATAAAACGTGAGTATCGCAAACTTGAGAAAAGATTTCTTATATTTCACAGAGTCTTTCCGGCCCGGTACCCTCTTCCACGTCCTAGTTCCAAAACTATCCCAACACTTCCCCTCTAGCACGTGCGGGGGAAAGTAAGATATGAGGTCCTGGCCTCGAACGCGCGAGATTTATGAACACGTCGTCAGCAGTGCCGCCAACTCCGCGCGGGCAAGTCTTCGCCGGGCGCCCAGGGCGAAAAGGCCGGGAGCAACCCGCCACGCCCAATGCAGCGGCGGAACCCAAATTCGGCAATTTTCAAAGTTTGGATTATCTTCTAATTAAAATAATCTAGAGGTGCTACAGAATGACACAGACTTTCTCATGGCAAATGTTTCTAATTTCCTTGGTGTGGTCAGGCTCCTTCTCTGGCCAGCTGCCATCTGCAGTTCCCTATGTAGTACATTTTTTTGACATTTTCTCAACTTTCCGGTTTCTTAACAGTAGAACCGAAATAGTACCTCAAGAATATTAAAGAAGAGTAAAACCTCGTTCTAAATAGAGATTATCATTGAAAAATTTGAAGCTGTTTCTAAGAAAATGGCGATTAAGTATTACTGTAAATGCAAAATTCGAAGCTCTTTTTCGCAGCTTTCTTTTGTGTTTTCGAAAAACTTAATTTAAAGTTATTTGAAGCACATCCATTCCCAAATGCAGTAATATATACAAATCGATGGAAATGTGCATATGAACGGCGTGAATAATATTTAAAAAAATTATATTTGTGTAGTTTTGAAAAAAATAAAACAATATACCAAAATGCTTTACGTCATATTAAACAGAGCAATTAGCACTATTGTTGGTTCAAACTAAAAGTTTGAAGAAAAATTTGGAGCTATTTTTGACCAAATGTTGTTTGAGTGTTTCGGTGAATGCGAATCTTTTTAGCTCATTTTAACAGAAGTATGTTGAGTTTTCGAGACACTTTATATGATATTATTTAACGCACATTTGGTCATAAATATAATAATTGGAAGAAATTCCCTCTTATGTAAGTATTACCAACGTGGGACACAAGTCAAAAGAATTTTGTCATTAATTAGTTCTTTCATTAAGTTCATGTACATTTTTCAAACTTTTAGTAGTTTTGCGCAATATTGCTTACAATGCGCAATTCAAAAAAAAAACAAGATTTTCTCGAAAAAAAAACTCTAATTTTTTTTAAATTTTGATAGGAATAATGTTAAAGGAGCTCTATGAGAGTTGGCGGGGCGGCGCGGGCGGGGCGGCGTGGGGCGGGGCGGCGTGGGCGGAGCGGCGTGGGCGGGCGGCGTGGGGCGGGGCGGCGTGGGGCGGGTGGCGTGGGCGGGCCTGCGTGGGGCGGGCCTGCGGGGCGGGGTGGTGTGAGGCGGGGCGGCGTGGGTCGGAGTGGTGTGGGGTGGTGTGGTGTGAGGCGGGGCGGCGTGGGCCGGGGTGGTGTGGGGCGGGGCGGCGTGAGGCGGGGTGGCGCGGGGCGAAAGTGTAAGACGCCACACCGGAGTGTGGCGCTCCCTTCGCTCTTAAAAAAAATCTTGTTGAGAAATTCTATTCCCGCGCCCGCGCGCTGCGGCTGATGGAGTCCATTAGGAGCTGCAACTGGGGCTGCGCCTGCGGAGGCCCGCGCGAACACTGAGGCCGCGGAGAGAGCGCCTGCGCAGGATGCGGGCAGATACCTCTGCTCTTTCGCGTTTGGTTGAAGTGTTTTTAGTGGTTCCGGGCGCGACAAATACTAAGGTCATTAGTCCTGCGAGTGTGATGCTTTACGCAGTCAAATCTTCCGCTAGAACGTGAGATCCGGCAGTGACATCCATATCGTCTTGTTGGGTGTGCTCTCAACCAGGCACTGCCCTAGACAGGACTAGGTGTATGCTCTCTAATGGTCTCCAGACGTTTGTGGTAGAATGTAAGATGTGTGGGGTCAAGGATGAGAAAAGAAAGATCGTGCGATCGTGACTCTATTTTTTGTTACGTTAATTGTAATATAATAAGTTAAATTAATGAAATTTTCATGAATTGGATATCCTGCCAAAAAAAGCTTTTTAAAAACTGTTTATATAGAAACTGTTAAATTAGCATTCATCCCTCATTTGACCCTGTTATTGCAACTACCGTTTTTAGTGACACAGTTAAAAATAGTAATTATTTACGTCATTACGACAGAAAGTGAATCTTTGGGTTACGAATGAAAAGCGAGACGGTATTCGAGACGGCAACCATGTGCATTCATATCATCCTATTTTATTTTTTTACTTTGCAGGACCCAATTCTTTCGTAGCGGTACGCGTGCTGTTAAGTGACAGTTTGTAATCAATAAACAGTAAAGTACAGACTACTTTCCACCCATGAGTGCTGTGTAAGGGACGAGGATAGGGTATGAAAGAGAAAGGAATGATCGGTCACTGACCGTGACCCGTTGGTTAGGGTTGTACTCCAGCATTCGCCTGATGTTGATCGGAGAAACCACGAAAAACTACCAATAAGAGCAGCCGATCACTATAATTCTCTTCCAGGCAGCGGACGAACACTACCCAGCTATCTAGCCAGCATCGAAAATCCTGCCACCGTCGGTACTCGAACCCTGGAACCACCGGTCAGGAGCACTACAGTGACATTAATTGATGCTCTGAACCACTTGACGCAGTAAAAAAATGGAATTATAGGTTTCATTTCTCGTGTAATAATTGTCATTTATCTGTATTCGTATTAAGAAGTCCTCTCTTTAAATGTAACACATCGTTCGCTCTTGAACGCATCTTCAGATCGCCCGCCGGACGGCCGGGAAGTGCAGCGGCGGAGACCAGACCCGCGCGGCGCGAAACGTCAGGGGGCTGTGAAATAGGCCTCGCGCCTCGGCAGCCACGTTTACGCCCGCCCGCACGTGACGGTCTTAGCGCGCGGGCTGAGGCGGGGCAGGGCGGGGCGGAGGGGGGTGGGGCGACGGATTCAGAAAGTGCGGGGGCGGCGCCGCGCGGCGCAGAAAGCACTGTGTGTCAAAGAATGTGCCAAGGAGTGTACCAAAGAGTGTGCCAAAGAATGTACCCCAAAGAGTGTTCCAACAGAGTGACCAAAGGGTGCGCCAAAGAGTGCACTAAAGAACGCGCCACAGAGTATGCGAAAAGAGTGTACGAAATAGTGTGCCAAAGAATGTGCCTGTTTGGCACATTCTTTATGTGCCAAAGAGGCGCTGGCGACATACAGGAGCTATGTCAAATTCAGCCGCTCTCTTTAGAATTCTAGCGGCCGGCTGTTTTAATCGATAGTTTTCTACCGTTTCTTCTATCAACACCAGACGAATACCCAAGAAGTACCCTAACAAACGGCCACGTGCCGCACACGATCTTATCTTCCTATTCCTTGTCATTTTTCTTACTTTGGCACACTTACACTCACGTACAATAAACTACCACACATGTCAGGAGACCGGTCGGAAGCTTAGAGCTTGTCTTGGTTGTAGCGGTGCCTCAACCTGTTTGGGGAAAGCCCCGCCAGCATCGACGCCGGATCCAGTGGGGGGACGATTACTGATACCTTCCACTATAATAGGATGCACCACACTTACGGGATTAATGACCTTAGCCGTTGACGTGCCCCAAACACTAATCAATCAACCGACCAACTAACTAAAGGAGGGATGGATAGAGCTTTAACGTTTCATTAACTCCCATTTTATACAATATGCTAAGGACAGATGTATTACTAGAAATGTCGAATATTACTATGTCGTATTTACTTGAAACTATTTGTAGAAAAAACAGTAATTGTCCAACTACTGGATATGAATTTAGCTCTGAACCCTGCATAAAACATATTTAAAACAAAACAATAGAGGTTGGAGATTATATTATGGGGTATATAATCTCCACTATACACGTTATTTACTACTCGTAAATTTTAATGAAATATGAATCTTGAGGTGAATCATGAAATATAAACTTTGCAATGTTATTTGTACGTAAGAAAATCCCAATGTCTTAGGTCTGTGATAATTTACTATAACACTGCGACTTAGAGTGTTTGCTCAAATTGTGGAAAATGGTATGTTGATTGCCATTTCATTGATAGGGCTTACGTTACTGGGTCTTCATTTTCTTTTTTTTCTTACAAATAATATAGAAAACCATCTTTTCTTTATTTTTTCGCAATTCTCTAAAACGTGCTTTTAGTATATAAGTGATTTATTTTACGGTTTTTTGTTCTTGGCAAGTCAAGTAAGTTAGGAAGGGAAGTCATCATTCATCTCATCGGGCTTGTGAATGTTGGTTTACCCGCTAAAGCTATCATCCTATCACCACTCAGCCCTATGACGAGATGGATATCATTACAGTGTTGTCAGGTTGGAGAGCTTTGACATACGCTGTATGGGTCAGTATACCCATGACTTTGTACCAGTCGTGCATTTATAATGAAACTCTGAGATTCACACCTTAGTTGAATGATTAACATTTATTTCACTTATTCTACATTAGAAATGACACCGTTATAGAATAATAAGGTAACCCGTTAATTTAAAGATTGTTTAAGAATAAAATTAGAAATATAAGAAGAATGCTATTTTTAAATTATCAGTGTTGAGAAAATTGGTTGGAAATATCATAAAGCTATAATTATCGAGAAACATTCGACTTTTTTACTTTTTCAAATTTCGCCAACTACTTTGGTCCAAAGAGAAGGGTAAAAGGAACCATCTTGCTCGACATATCAACTAACGGAAAGTACTTTTTCGAATGAGTCAAAGAGTGAAAATGTAAAATTTGATATCGTTATTTTCGTTGGTTCTATTCATTGAGAGTTATTTTTCATGTTTAATTCCAAATGTTTCCAGCAGTACTGAATAAAAGTATGAGCTTGACGGTCAGGTAGAAAATATGTATTGTAGGTACCGTGTTTCATGAAAATCGAATACTTTAAAATAAATGTGTGTAAAAATATCATTTAAACTTGTAGTTATTCCAATTACAATAGCTGTAAATAAAATTCACATCGCACCGTAATAAAATAAATGGAATTATCAGCATTTGTGTATTTTATTATATTGGTTAGTTGTTAGTGGTTCCGGGCATGTCAACTACCAAGGTTATATGTCCCATAAGTTTAGTGCATGTTTTGCATTGGAAGGTGAAGGCCTCGCTGGAAGGCGAGGTAAAGGCGCCGACCTATTGTCGGCTAGCGAGGTTTCCCTCAGCAAGATACCTCCCACCGTCCCAGCCGGAGCAAGCTCTAAGCTCCCGACCGCTCTCCCGGCATCTGTGGTAGTGTAATACATGTTATTGTGTGTGTAAGAAAAGGATGAGGATAGGATACGGAAGGGGGAGGAAAGATCGCGCGCAGTCCATGGCTCGTTTGTTAGGGTACTTCTCCGGCATTCGCCTGGTGTTCATCGGAGAAATCATGGAAAACTAGCAATCACAGCAGCCAACCTCCAGAATTCTACTACAGACAGCGACTGAATCCGACCTAGCTGGAAGTTAGTGTCGAAAATCTTGCCACTGTGGGGCTCGTACCTAGGTCAGAGTCTCTGCATTGAATTAGTAAATGACTAAGTCACTCTCCTGGTATTTTTATTGTTATTTTTTATTATTTATTTTATATAAAATTATTTTCCTTTTGTTCGCGAAAACCTATTATAGAAAAGTCAAACGTGGTAAATTAAAATTCTTCTAAAAAAATCAGATTTCTAGCAAAAAGTAATAATTTTAAATCAAAATGAAACGATTCTGCTAATATATAAAATATATTTTATGTTATTTTTATTTTATGTGAATTTAGCCAGCTGTAGTGTCTGACTCATCCTTAGCATCTGCATGATATGATAGAAAAATATTAATTTTCTTTAGTAATTTATGAAAATGAGTTATGTAGGTTGAAAAAAGACAAATTCCCGTTCAAATTGAAATTAAAAGGAGGTATTTCCCCTATAAGAAAGATGTTAGAAAATAGATTTATTAAACTACATGTAGAAGATATGAAGTCACAACAACACAACTGAAATTTTATGGTTTTAGTTTCTTCTGTTTTACGTTTCCTGCTTTTGTAGGTTTTCAGCATAGTGTGTTTGATTGTTTTCTCAAAAACATTCAAAACCGTGCTTAGTGTAGACAGTGCCAATAATGTTTATTCAGAGTTTCGAAAGTTTAAAGTAATTAAGAAGAATTTTACGAGTTGTACGTAATAATTCAATAACTGGAACGAGAAGACACTGATGTATCTGACTTACAGTACAATGAATTTGAAGCTTCTACTCTTACCAATTCAGTAACACAGAAAACCAACGCAAGTGCATAAAAAATCAGATTTCAAGCAAAAAATAATAATTTTAAATCACAATGAAACTATTTTGCTTAGCAATCTTAGCAATTCAGTAACACAGAAAACCAACGCAAGTGCATAATATTCGTTTCTGGTAGTCGAAAGTTGCGCAAGACGTATCTCCGGTTCCCTTTGCTCCGTCGTGTTGTTTGGCAGACGGCAGGAAGCAGATCGCATCCCGTCCCCTCCCCCTCTCTCGCCCGCCCGGCTCAGCCGCGCCCAGCATTTCCTCAGCCTCTCTCTCGCCGACGTTCGAAATTTATGGTGATTGCTCCGAAGTATGGACGAAATTTCAATTGTCTTCGTGCGACGCGTGCGGATGAGGGCGTGCGCCGCCGTGCGCTCTGGCGGGGGCGGGCGCAACTTCAAAGGAGGAGGAGCCCTCAGCGCGGCTCCAAATGGAAGATTCGTTCGACGTAATGAAAGAGTGCAGCGTAGCATTCAGCTCGGAGGTCTGGCTGGATGGTGACGGCTCGGGGGAAGAAGAAGAAGGAGGAGAAAAGTCGGGCGGAGAAGGAGGAGGGGATGTGGAAGAAGAGGGCTGCGTTGAGAAGGGCGGAGACAGGACGGGGAGAGAGTTGCGGATGACTGTGGCTACTGATGTGTGCAAATGCTCAAGAAGGAAACTATAAGCCGTTGAAGTTTGGAGTAAAAGTAAAAAAAAAGGCAATGAGTTTTGAATGCACCGCGAAAGAATGTTTCGAAAACAAATGAAAATTGGAATTGTTGATTTGCGTTCTGTTGTGAATTCAATGTAAGAATTGCCGCCTTAGTATAAAAGTAGTGTAAATTGTATACTCTTATTTTTTTAATATTTTTTTAATATATTCAATTGGTCAAACTACGAGTATATTTTCACCATTTGTTTTTGAATTAATGACTTTTCATGGATTCAGTTTCTTTTGAAATTAAAACGATAGACAGTCTTTGTTGATAAACTAGACAATTGAAATTGAGTTTTTGTTGAATAGTTTTCTCTTCTCTACTGAAAGCCTATTTACTTCTCTATAACATCCGCCAGAAGCGCATTTGCTCATCAAACATCTCGAATAATGAGTCGTGTAAACCTGTAAATAAAAAACACGTCAACAGTAAAAGAGGAGAGATTGCCAGTGAAATAATCATGAACACAAAGTTACCTGCAAAGCGGTTTTCAAAAGCAACAAATCACATTGTAATTGTCAGTAAATAAGAGAAACGAGTCACTAATGAGAAATAATAGCACATCTCTTTAATAATATTGTCGCAATAAAACTAGCGTGAATCGCACAATAAATGGCCGTGGGGAAAATCGCACTATACTGCAGCACATTTAACTCAGAGGCAGAGAGAAAACGTTTTCTGTGATTGCGTGCAAACTAATCGCTTCAAAGCTCCAAGAATCGTCTGTGAGGAAGCAGATAAAGCGCGTGCATCAGTTTCGCTCAAATGGACGAAACAACATTTTCCCGCTGAAGCGCATGTGAAGGGGAAAAGTCAGCGGAGGGAGAAAAGGCTGCAGAGGCCTGGCAGAGGAGAGGCGCAGACGACCATCGCGCTGCGGTGTTCTGGGAAGATGTTCGCTGGAAATGTAAGACACTCGCCGCTGTTCCAATCACTCGAACCGTCCTTTATGTTGTAAAGGTTAAAAGATATTTAGTTCAAGTCTGCTGATAAAATGTCCTATTTAAAGTATGTATTTGGCGTTATTGGACCGGAAGTCCAACTTCGCCGACCAACTACCGGAGTCCGCCTTCTCTGGGCCTGGTTAAATTCCCGTGCTCGGGGGTAAGAACGACATGAGGCGAACATGACGTATTCTCTTCACCGTAACTAGCAAGATCCGCCTTCTTGAGATTTTCTTCGTCACACAGCTACAGAAACCAGAACGATTTTATTATTTAAAGTATAACCCCCAAAAAAGTATGCGTCAATAGCCACATAACCTCCTGCTCGTAAGTCTAGCTTAATGCCTCAAAACAACTGCAGTCACTGCAGCGCCTCTGACCGAGAAATCCTAGGGTTTGAGTCCCGACGGTGTCACGATTTTCGTCTCTGGGTCGAATTAATTTGCTGACTGGAAGAGAATTCAAGTGGCCGGCTCCTCTGCTTGGTAGTTTTTCATGGTTTCTCGATCAATGCCTAATGAATACCGGAGCATTGCCATAGTAAACGGGCCGCGAACCGCGCGCGACCTTTCCTTCCTATTTCTCCTATCTTCACCCCTTACACACATCTCCATGCACTGCACCGCCACATACCAAGTTGGGAGAGCAGAGCGTATCCCGGTTGAGGCGAGGCTCCGCTGGTTGGAGATGTCTGGTTGGGAAAATCTCCGGGTAAGTCGGTGCCAAATCTCACCATTCAGCTGCGGAAGAACAATCTCATTTTCTGTGACACACACAAGCACAACACTTACGGAACTAATGACCACAGTGCGCGCGGCTGATACCACCTGCGGCGAGCCACTGAGAGAGCCTGCCGTGCGCTTCCTGGATGCTCCGCCTTCGGACTGCACTCCTGCACCTACACCTACTACCACTTTGTGAAGGAATAGTGTTACAGAAATATTAATTCGTAATTTTATAATCAACTATTTCATAAAAAGGAGATAAAACTGTTGAGATACACTTTTATTAATAATGAATCCTTTTAAATAACATAAAACAAATGATAGAACAATTGGCCCAGCGCGGCCTCGTAAATTTGCAGTGATACAATATTTTATATGCGTTCTCTTTCCTTCTGTAGAGTCTTCTTTTAAATCATTTGGTTGAAGAACCGTGATTTGATCCATGACTCGGTTCGTTTCACATCACTCCTTTCTTTCTTCTTCTCGGCGACGCCCTGGGCTGGGCGTTGGTCCGGAGGGTCTCTTCGTCAGCGGCAGGTAGCAAAGGGCCGGTGACGCAGAGGACCCCAGACTGCTTGGAGGGACGCCTTGCGTTGTCTCCGGGGATCGTCTTGGCGGTAGAAATCACGCACATGTACTTTTTTATTAAATCTGTAAATGTACAATCTCTTCAAAACAAGAACAATAAGTAAATATGCTGATAAAATTACAATTTTTCATCGACAGGTCACCCACTGGTGATCTTCCTATATCATATTACACACTTGCAACAAGCACATGTTGGCAAAACATTTGATGTTTGACATTATTACAGTATTAACAATATTGTAATTTAAAAATCTATTTGGTAAATCCAATGGTTTGAACTTTTCAGTCTTTTTACTTCTAAACTATAGTCCAGTAAGATTATGGCGAGTACATTATTATGTTTTTCTAGTTTGCTGACATATTTATGGCTGAAATTTTTAATTTCTTGTTGTACTGTTGGCATATTAAAATCATTATGTAGCACATCGTTTCGGACTACCAAGGAGCACTAGCAATGTCTCTCAGAACCTTGGATTGGAATCTCTGTATGATTTGAATGTTTGACCTGCAAGTTGAGCCCCAGAGCTGTAACAATATGCCCAGATTGGTTTCAAGAATTACTTGTATATTAACAGTTTATTGTCTGTAGCTAGCACAGATTTTCTTCCTAGCAACCAGTATAATTTTGTATTTTATTTGTAGTTCTTTGTGCACTTGATAACCTTCAGACTTCACTGAATGCCGCTGTGCGACGGTTACGAAATTGTCATGAATATTGTCTTCAACAAACACGACGCAAATTTCCTCATGAAAGTGCGTTACGTTGACTTTTTCTCATATAGGCGTGAGAAAACCTCATAAAATACAGTTCAGAGAGTATCAGTTCTTACAAATATCACAATGAAATAATTTCGGTGTCTCTGTGACTTATACTTTTTAAATAACTTTTGTTACACTCAGCATTAACTCTCGATACTGTTTAAACGAATACTCCAGCCTCAGACAAGTTACTTCCTTACGGCGGGCACGTCAAGACCTCCGCGAAAACCTTGACTTGTGCGGCTGACGATTAGATGCTTAGTGTCTTCCTTGCGTAGGTCCATCTTTTTCTTACCGTTTAAAAGCTCTTAACTCCGTCTTATTACGTCGTACATTTTATTCTAACCAACCCTCGAACAGCTTTTATGAGTGGAAGTTTCCATACGACGATCTCTGTAACATTGTTGATTTTAAGCAGCCCACGATGTAGTAAGTGGATCAGGTCTACGGTTAGCTTCGGAGCAGCGTGGGCATATTTATGGGTTTCCTTCAAACTAGGAGTTTTGTCTACATTTCAAAAAAAGAGTAATGAATTTTCTGTTCGTTTGCATGTGCGTTTATTTTCTTCAACTCACAAGGGTTCTACACCTCTCCACTCTATATGGGCTAAAATTTTCCACTTAAGAAATACATAATTCTTCTATTGCGCATTTCCTCTGTCTGGCGGCCACCCAAAACCAGATGGTGGTGGGTAGGCGGCAGGTTATGTTGGGTGGTTGGGCGGTGGGTGGCGATGGCTTGGGTCGGACAACTCTTATACGCGGACCAAAAAATAAGCAGTAGGCGCCTGCTGGTCGGGCCTCTATTCCCAAGGAGTGTAGGGAGTAGGAATGGCAAAAAGATATAATATTTTTAAAACACCGATGTTTCCCACTAGTAAATCGATATATTAGCATCGATATTTTTTCTTTCGATGTTTTCTTCACATCGATATTTTGTTGCTAAAACATCAATGTTTTATAAATTTGTAATGTTTTAATTTTTCTTAAATAAAGGGGTTTTGGCACATTGTAGAGTAGCGGCAATCCACAGAAATTTCGTTGTTTTAGTCATCTCTTAATCATCTTCATATTTTGCCTGTGCAATCTGCGAGAATTTTATTTGTTTTTACTTCGATGGTGTATGAATGGGAGCGACTAAATGGTAAAGTAGGAAACACGATGTTCTGTATTGTTAATTTATTCTTTACATTCGATAATAATGTTTATTAGCATACTACTCCATGCCGATAAGCAATCAATAAAATATATCTCTTTACGTCTGTAATTAAAAAGGATAGGAAAAAGCATGTTTATTGTTAATTTTATTCTTTAATTCGTTAATATTTTTATTAACGTACTACTAACATGCTGATAACAAACAATAAAATACTTTACGCGCTGTAATTAAAAAAGATAGGAAAAAAGCATGTTTATTAATATACAATTAAAATATCGATGTTTTCAAACGTGGATGTTTTTGTCGATGTTTTGATCGATACCAAAAACCCTTCAGGGATGAAACGAAACATCGATGTATCGATGCTTTTTCGTAAAATTTGCCATCACTAGTAGGGAGCCGGCGGACGCGGCGAAGCCACCTGCTTTCCTCGGCCGCTCGCTCGTCGCGTATTTTGAACTACGCATTTACGAAAAAACGATGAAATCTTTTCGTTTTTTATTCAGTAATTCCCTTGTTCCTAACACTATTATGCTTGTAGAATTTTGTGAAGCCACAACATCTTTTGACGCTCCCAGAAACACGAAATAATCAATCAATAAACAATTCCGGTCGTAAAAGTTTTTAATATGGTTCTCTTGTGATAACTCTTATGTGCTGAGCCTCAAGAGAAAGAGAAAATCTCTCAGAAATAAGAATGGAATAAAACACTAATTTTGTGAAATACGTTGTAAAAGAAACTTACCAAGAAAGAATATTCTTTTGCGACGAAGTTGAAAACAATATACTTAATAAAACTTTTTTTAACCGTAAGCTCATTATGTTTCTTCTACGTAATTATAATGTCTTGATAAGTCACATGAGTTTTATAAATTGCGAAAGAATTCCGAACTTCTTTGTTAGGGAATTAATAATTGATTTTAAATAATTGTTCTTCTTCTTATATACGATTCTTTTCATGGATGTTGATTTAATAATTTCATTCAATTTCAGAAATAGTTGGGAGATGGATCCGGGGGAAAACTCTTAATGAAACATAGGCTTTCAACAATAAAGTTTCATTAACAACTTGTTACACAAATAGGATTGTTAAACAAAGCACTCCCTGTTTCCCCCCACAACCCCACAACCCCCACCTTCTTAAGGCTTTCCCTTGCCTCGCCACTTTGTACACGATGCAGTCCTTGCGATCTCTCATAAACAATACGGGCGTTGTATTCTACTCGGCGCATCTCTTCTGTTTTTCGCAGGCACTTCCCTTGGCGCCGCTGATCTCAACACTGCTACCTCCACGCCCACTGCCACAGCGCCGCCAACCAACTCGTCAGCCAACCCCCAGCGCAAGACACGCACAATCCCCACAATATTAAACCAAAAGTTATATATCATTTACATGTAACATTATTTCTTGTTTTACTTTTCTATCTAAGATTGATTACAATGCAGTTGTTATAGACAATATCAGAGAGATAGCAGTGATGCTACAAACAATGAGATTGCGACTGTTTGTCGATAGACCACTTCAAACATCGGGGTCGCGGATACTACATGTGAATACGATACTGCGTGACCAATACAACAATGTGTTTGTTCGATTCTGTTACGTAGAAAAAGAGTAATTTTTAAATAAACCACAAGACAATACTTATGTTAATGGATTATTCAAATCAAATCAGCCTGTCTATTTAGTTTTATCATATGTTTTATTAATATGAAATTTTTATGCCTATTTTGTTTCCTAGAACATGGTTTTAATAATAATAATAATAATAATAATAATAATAATAATAATAATAATAATAATATACACAGTTTCTCTTCAAGGGATAATGTAACTATAGAAATCCACACTTTATTTCGATACTTACATTTGCCAAAGCACTAATGTAGCAACAAAAACTATTTTAAGTTTAAAAAAACCTTCGCTATAGACGTGCAACTAAACTGGGCGAAATAACAATAAAACAAAAATCCCGAGCAAGCGGGAGCCCCAGCGCCTGTCCCGCGAGCGTTTCTCCGATTGCGCTCTCCTGCGCGATGACATCCAATCAGCGGCGGGGCCGTTGGGGCGGCCCTTCGCCCGGAGAGCGCCGTTCCGGGGCCCTCGGGAATTCCGAGATCGCCGCTGCCCTCCTCCCCCGCCCCGCCCTTGGCCGCTGATGCGCGCACGATGATAAGGCCACGTTCGGCTGGGCGTTGAGGCGTCGGACAGACGGGCGGACGGGCGGGCGGACGGGCGGACGGGCGGGCGGACGGGCGGGCGGACGGGCGGGGACGGGCGGACGGACGGGCGGACGGGCGGACGGGCGGACGGGCGGACGGGCGGACGGGCGGACGGGCGGACGGGCGGACGGGCGGGCGGGCGGACGGGCGGACGGGAGGGGCGGACGACGGGCGGTCGGACGGGCGGGCGGGTGGATGGGGGGACGAACGGGCTGACAGGCGTGTAGACGGGCGGGCGGATGGCCAAGGGGAGGAAGGGCGAGGGAAGGAGGGCGCGGGAGCGGGGCGAGTGAGTGGCCGGCGCGCGGGACAGCGGGGGCTGAGGGGGGCGTTCGGGCGGGCGGCCCAAGAATGCATTTCCATGACAACGGCGCATATGCGACCCCATTCTACCCGGATTATCGACGAGACGGCACGAAGGAAAAGAGCGTTGTCTTAAGGCGCCCGCTGCCGCTCGCTTTCTGCGCCGCCGCTGCCTCCCTGCTGCTCCGTGGCTTTCGCGTCGCCGGCGTTTTCCCGAAGCGGCTCTCTGTATCTCTCGCCACCGCGCCGTTGCCATTCATTGCAAATACGCGCTTATTCTCTATCTTTCCGAAATCCCTGTCGTAATATTATTTCCTATAAGTCAATGTCATATAACGTATCGTGCCTACATTCTATTCTATTAATCATCAGGACACATTTCCTGTTGGTCCAAGTATTTCCATATAATCAGTTTCCTCAGTCAGTTTCCCAATTTAATTTCCAAAATAATGTATTGGAACGAACCATTCCTACGTACTCAATGCCTCTTATATCGAAATATTTCATTCTAAAGTTTCATTCACACGTTGTTCCTCTCTCTTCCATCCCTGTATATCATAATTTTCTTCAACCTTCCTGGGCATTCCTTGTGTTCTCGTTCAATTTCTTGTCAATCATTCTTCTCGTGTCAAAAATATTTGCCTCACAATTCTCGTATGCTCTGTTTTCTCTCTTATTTTAAAAGAAGTTTTTTTCATCAATGTTTCTGCTAATTTTCAAACGCAGTTCCTTTACAGCGTTATAAACGACGTTTTGTACTTGTACCTTCAGGTACTCACTGCGTTGTTTCTTCCTTTCCCGCCGGCGCTGTTGTTACTTTCATCACTTAAAGAGAAAACGTATTTTCCGTTCCGTTTCTGGCTGAAAATATATGAATTTACGGAGCTGATCTAAGATATTACGGCATTACAATGCGCAATAAATTACTCTAAGGTTAGTAATATATCATTTTATTTCAAAGAAAAAAATCAAAGAAACGAATCTTGCTGAAATATCTTGTAGCTTTCCGTATCACGGTAATATTGAATGATTATATGCCTATTTGCTCAGAACTTTTGCTTAGAAATGATTATGCAACAAAAATAAATACATTTTAATGCACCATACGCACAAATTAAAAAGACAAAATTGATGTTAAATTTTCGGAATTGATTAGAATGTTTTTACGTAACTTATAAAATGAATATGAGTAATGTATTCCATTAAAACACTGAAGTTAAGATTTACTAGATAAAGTGAAAAATTGAAAATACATTAGTAGGAAATCCAACACAAGATCATTCCTCCAATCGAAATATTTTATTTCAAAAAGTTTGATGAAAACAGTTTTCTGCCTCGAATTTTTATTTTAATGAAAATCTGATACTTTCATATTTTCAGACTCGCAATCAAGTACCGATAATTATGGATGTAAAACCGATTGTATGAACTTCCTTAACTTCAGGTTAAAGTCTACATGATTTTTAGCAAAAATTAAGGCACTTCTATTTTGAGGAGGATGTGAGTCACAAAAATACTTGAGCCCTTTATTTAATGAACAATGTTTATATGGAAATATCAGAATAATTTTGAGATTTAATTTTATTATGAATAAAGTGGGTAACATATCACTATCTAATTTTACTTTTAATAAAAACATTGTTTTGCTCAACAGAAATACCAGCTTATCCATAAACGTACTCTACGATATTGGTGTTTGCCCAGGTAGAAAACTAGAAGGCATACCAATGACCTAAAATAGCTATGGACATTGTTTTGGAAACCTGTTCACATTTACCCTTCATTCTAATTCGGTTTAATTAACATTTAGTACCGTTCTTTATACTTTCATGGTAGCTTTGAAATTCGTCATTTGAACTGCACGTCTATTACATTTTTATCGTATGAGGATTGAAACTTTTAAGCTGAATGGCATGTGCTTTTGCAGTTGACGTAGCATGGATTGATGTTTTTGCCATTGTTCCTGAGGCCCTATGTTTGCGTTCGAAATTACGTCGATTTCCTGCGCTCAGTGCTGCAAGCACAGGCGAAGCGTTTCATTCGGCTCAGTCATTACGGAAATCGTTACTAGTAGTATTAACAGTGCATTTCGACCAATTGGATGCGAAGAATGCCTTATTGTTCGTTGCTGTCCTCCGCTCTTCCTTTATTACTTCCCACTAAAGCTATCGATTTCCAAGGCCAACGATTCGTCATGTCATGTTCATACACAGGGAATTAAACACGCCTCTTCGTGATATGCCACAGTTTTATTCACTATCAAATGCCATAATCGAACAACCCTGAAAAAGCGTACTGGTCTACATTCGCAGGCGAACAAGTCTCTGTTACAAAGCAGATAAACGAAAAGAGCACGCCGCACGTGGCCTGCTGCGATGATGGAGGCGAGGCAATGGGAATAGAGGACGATTGTGGAGTGGGAGGTGACTGAGACACGAATTGGGGAAGATGAGCGGTAAAGCAAAGAAAGAACACTAAGAAATGAATGACGCAAGATATTATTACTTCAGCAAATAAGATACGTGAACATGGCGGGATAAAGGGATGCTGGCAGCACTAGAGAACAGTCACAAGATTCTAGAAGGCGGCTAAAATGAGAATGAGAAATAAAAACGACGGGAGTGGTGCAAGTGACTTGTCGGAGGAAACTGACAGTGGAAGGGACGACGACATGGTGGATGTAAACGATAGGGGTGGTAGAAATAATGCGGTTTACGAAGAACATAAGGGCGATACGAGTGACGGAGATGACGAATGTAACGTGTGCGACGGAAATGATGAGATTGGAGTTCTTAGGTGGACGGAAGCGACGAGAATTCGACGGAGCTGACATGAAGTCACACAGCCAACAAGGCCGACGGGGCCGACGGGGCGACGGAGCCGACAAGTGAGAGGGTGCAGAGCGGACGGGCTCAACGGTGGCGTCTGGAAAGGATGTAAGTCGCGGGAGAGACAGGATTCGCAGAGATGTAGGATCGACATAGACGAGGGAATGATTGATATGTCCTGGAACCTCAAATACTACGCTCAAAGAAACGTTAGTAAAGTGAATGTAATATCGCAAAATGTCTTCCTCCTTTGCTGGGTTATGAAATTCGCTGGAGACCAAGACGCTGGCTTGACAGGGACTTCTCTCCAACGCCACAGTCTCTTAGCACGGCAACAAACTCCAAGCTTATAACTGGTCTCCCGACTTGTACTGTGCATGTTAGTGTAGATGTGTGTAAGTAAGGAGTGAGGACAAGGAAGAGGAAGGAAAAATTCGCACGCGGTCTGTGGCCCGTTTGTTAGGGTTCAGCATGCGCCTGGTATTGATCGAAGAAACCACGTAAAAGTATCGATGAGAACAGCCGACAGCTAAACATCTCCAGAGAGCGACTGAATTCGACCTAGCTATGTGCTACTAGCTCCACTCGCGAACCTCCACCGACAAACCGCACACCCTAGGACGCCCCGGTTGGAGTCGCTGCACAGGCAGGGGCAATGTGGCTACGAGCTCCTCTCAGCCTGTCGCAGATGAGGTAGAGAATGGGTGTGGCCGGGGGAAGTCGTTTGCAGCTGATGAGGATGCACCAAAGGCGGCGTGGGCGCCGCCACCCTTCAGATGCATATCGTCGTGGGTAGAGCCCAAGCCGACGGGCACGTGTGCTGGCAGGCGGGAGGCAGGGGTTGGTAAAAGTCGCTATCTGATGGCGACGCCGAGGCAGCTGTGAGCGCGGCCGGGCGGCAGTGGGAGCGGGGCCGGCGTGGCAGAGTCGCGCAAGCGGGCTGAGGAGTTGGGCGGGACGGATGGGACGTGACGCGGGGGGGGAGAGGGAGGGGAGGGGACGGGTCGGGAGGGGACGAGACTGACGGGTCGGGCCGGTCGGGTCAGGTCGGGTCGGGCCGGCGTCGTCGGGTCGTCGGGTCGTCCGGGTCGTGTCGGGTCGTGCGGGTCGTCGGTCGCCGGTCGTGCCGGGTCGTGTCGGGTCGGTCGGCCGGGTCGGGTCGGCGGACGGACGGGAGGGGACGGGACGGGACGGGACGGACGGACGGGACGGGACAGGGACGGGACGGGACGGGACGGGACAGGGTGGACGGGGCGGGACGGGACGGGGCGGCGGGGGGGCGGACGGGACGGGCGAGAACACGGCACAGCGAGATCGGGGCCGCGCCTGTGTGAAGTGGGCGTTCGGAACAGGGCCAGAGCAAGAGGGGGAAGTCTTGGCGCGGGGGAAGAGGGTGCGGGGTGGGAGAGGGGCGGCTCTGGTGAGCAGCGGGGGTGGCGGGAGCTTTGCGGGATGGGGCAGGCCGATGCTGCGCTTGGCAAGGCTGGTGCGCATGGGGTTGGACGGGGTTGATCTGGGCTGCGCTGGACCGGGAGTGTAGGGCTGAGAGGTCCAGGCGGGGGGGGCGAGATGAGGTGCGGGGGCGTCAGGTTGGGGGGGGGGCAGGCCGCGCGCGCGCTGTCGACGCCCACTCCGTCTACGCGCTCATCGACCGCCGCCAATTTAATTACGGCTTCCTTCGTTAGAGGGCGCGCTCAGGAATCGACCGCAAGACGCCGCGCCGCGCCGCCGAGCCCCGGCCGCCTCCGCCTCTACCACACCTCCACCACCGCCTCCACCGGCCCCTCCTCACCACTACCTCCACCACCGCCTCCCCCGCTCAGGGCCATCTCCATCACCTCGAGCGCAAAGAGCGAGAATCGGAATTGAGGGAATGGGGCGTTCAGCCTTCTCCCTTCAGACTTCCTTTTAAATCATTCAAATCTCTCCCCACCATTTCCCTCGCTGATTTTAAACGCCTCTAGTTTGATAGGTTTGTAATAATATTTTATATAATACGAAGTGGTTGATTAATGTGGTCAATACGACTTACTTATTTTTATTAAAAAACATTACCATTTTAATTGTTTTTTCGGACTCGTTACATTTTTACTGATCAAATCGGTGATGTCATGAATTTTCTCACGTTCATTATATTCAGCTAAAAATGCTTTCTCCGTGCAACATCTTTTTTCATAAATTGCTCCGTACATCATGGTTTCTTAACCCATTATTTTTTTAATAATTTTCTCTCTTCCCCTTGTGCATAGCAAATGTGAACATGTGGAGTTTCATATTATTCAAAGTATTTTCCAATGTTTATTTGTTTACACTTTTATTTGAAATGGTGCAAGGTTATGGCTGACATTTGAAACATCAATGCTAGCACTAATTGTAGAAGTAGCAATCCTAATAACGATATTGAAGATAATGGCATAGAAACCAATGATTTTTATGACGATAAGGAATTCAATAAGAAATTTCATGGTTGAAGTAATTTTTCATTGCTTTAGTATGTTATAACTTTAGTTCAGAAACTTGTTTTTGAAATCAGATGATGTCAACATGTGTTGCGGTGTAACTGAATGAGAGAATATATAAAGCTAAACAGTGAAGGTGAGGATTGTTGGGGACTGGTGTTGTTGCATGATTAGAATATTGTACATCGGAAAAGGCTATTATAAGTATTGCGCGGGCGGTGATGTTTGGGTGAGTGATGATGGCTTACGGACTTATTGTGCAGCGCCCTACAATGGTAAATGAGTCTTGGCAATGGGTCTTGACAAATAAGAGATTGTTGAATTGAAGACACAAAAATTAGGATTGTAAACTGCAAGGGAGTGTAATTTTAATGATGACACCGGGGTTTGTATTCAAAAACAATTTTCATTACGCCCAAGTTTACTGTAATGTTTAGGGAGCTAATTGAGATTTCTGGCATGTAGTTGTCTCGGTGAAATAAAAGAGGTGAGTCCGTGGTCGCTAAAGTATTAGAAACAGTTGTCAAGATGCATATATCGAGGGTAACAAGGGAGGTGAAGTCTCGAATGGACAACGGACAGGGTGAGAACGGCAGATCAGTGTGGATGAGGAGGAATCGGCGATGGAGATGACATCAAAAGTGACGGCAGAAGCATGAATGGAAAAAAAAAGAAAGGAATAGAATAAAAGAAAGTAAAGGAAACCAAGGGTGAAAAGAGAGAGGACGTCGGGTGAAATGGAAAATAGGGAAACAATGACGGAGCTGAACGCACGCAGTGTAATTACTTCACTGACGCTAGAACAGAAGTAAAGACGAATGAAAATATGACAGTGCAAGTGAAATTAGAAAGGAGATTGAATACGTTGGGAAAGGAATTAAAAAAAGGTAGAGGTCAAACAGGATGGTGAAGGAAGTGAATGCTAGCGAGATGAAGGGTGTCAACGACGCAAGTAGAATCATTGTGACGACTAGGGAGGGCGATGACGCGCAGTTGGAGCGCTGCGAGTGGGAATGGTTGGAGTGGCGGTAAGGGCTAACGAATTAGGAGGAAAAGGTGTTTGCCTGGGCCTGATATAAATAAATACATAAATAAATAAATAAATAAATAAATAAATAAATAAATAAATAAATAAATTATATAAATAAATAAATAAATAAATAAATAAATAAATAAATAAATAAATAAATAAATAAATAAATAAATAAATAAATATAAATAAATAAATAAATAAATAAATAAATAAATAAATAAATAAATAAATAAATAAATAAGTAAATAAATAAATAAGTGTCTTTATTGGTGGCGAGGCTCAGGTCATTTAGTCTGCTCTTCCTGACCACTTTCAGAAATTAAATTACAATTGGGGGTATGGCGCGGCGACCTGTGAAGAAATGGTGTGGAGACGGGAGGGGTCAGGAAGGTGTTGCTGGCGGGGTGGAATGGGTTGGAGGCGGAGCCGTGCGGGCGGGCGAAGAAGGTGAGGGGGCTGAGGTCGAGGGGGGGGGGGGGGGGGGGGGGGGGCGGCTGCGCCGAGCGAGTTGTTTGTTGCCCTTGCGCGTGGGGAGGGGGGGGGCGTGGGAAGAGCGCGCCCTGTGTGTGGATGAATGATTTACGCAGGTGGTGAACAAACAGTTGCCGACGGCTGCGGCGCTCTGCCCAAGATACGTCTGAAATGGTCTCCTAGACAGTTCGCGAGCTTTTTTTTAATTGCTGATTGCCGCCATTATTTTCATAAGATTTACTTTAAATGGAAAGGTTTTTGACGATGTATTGAGCCGAATATGACAAACTTCTACTACCGATAACATAAGTTCTTACATTTAACGCATTCAATCTTTCCATTTTTTGTTCAGATTTCATTTGATAGGGAAAGAAAGTATATGGTATATTTCATATTTATATTTATGTACAAATTGAAAAGATCCCAAATTAATAATAGTTTGATACAAAAATAAAATAGGCAACAAATTAATGTTATCACATGTCACATCAAAGTGCAATACGAAATATATGTAATGCAATTTTTAAAAACCAATATATTTATTGAAGAAATTCTTACAAACTTTTAATATTCTTCAAAGTAGTTCCCCTGGGCATTCTCAAACTTTTTCTGGCGACTCTGCCGTGTACGGTACACGTCCTGGAAGGCTTCAACGGGGACATCGGCAAGGCCCTCGTCATGGCGTCTTGGATGGCATTAATCGATCCAAAATGGTTTCTTTCAGGGCGGTCTTGATCATCTGGAAGAGAAAGAAGTCGGCCGGAGCCATGTCCGGACCGTAGGATGGTTGGGGCAGTATTGTCAAATTGTGCTTCGCCTGATGCAAACGCGCATGCAGATTAGTTTGGAGATTTGTCGAGGTGGAGCTTCCGGTTGCGCCGATCTCCTCGTCACACAAGCAATTCTTTTTCGCATTCGTCAGCGTGCCCCACGACATAGTAGTGTGGTTCAGGGTTTGATGTTGAGAAACAATCTCTCTGTGGACCATACTTTTGGCATCGAAAAAAATAATCAACTTTCTTTTCACTTTCGACTTGCTCGTTCTTGCTTTTTTCAGATTTGGGGACTCTGAAATTTTACACGTAGAGTTTTGATGTTTCGGATACTCAACCGACTTTAACAGATCGTGTAAGTGGGCCAAATAGTCATCGTCTGTGCTGATTGAAGGCCGTTCAGCTCGGCGTTAGTTGACCACATCTTCCCCGACTTCCTTACACGCTTTTAACCATCTCGAAACTTGTGAATATGACAGAAAACTGACTCATAAGCTTGATCGATTATTTGCTGGGTGTCCGCAAGAAATTTGCTTTCGAACAAGATGAAGGCAATCATACGAGAGAAACCTCGGGAATATCAGATGAGAGGTGTGCCTCTACAGCAAGAAAACATAATCCTCACACTGCTTAACAAAGCTCTGAGATCATCGACAAAACGGGTTGGGAGGTTCTGCCTCATTCCCCGATGTCCTGCCTTACAGCCCCGATTTAGCACTATCTGATTTCCATTTGATTGGTCCACTGAAAGAAGCATTACTGGGAAGAAGTTCTAGGATGACGAAGATGTCAAATAATTGTGGGAAATTGATTCCAATACCATGATAAAGAGTTCTTAGCATCCGGTGTAAAAAATCTGGTAACCCGTTGGGACAATTGCATAATTGTTGATGGGGATTATATTGAAAAGGAGCAACAGTTCTATTTCGTAAAAATAAACGTTCATTTCTCCAGGCCAATTTGTCTTTTTCATTATTGAATGCCCCTCGTAGTTTATTTTTAATTTTTTCCAAGATGTGACTGTGATGTAACTTTCCGTTTGGGATACGTAATATTTCCTTTCTTTTCCTATTCCTGTAACTATTCATTTTAATTTGAAAGGTCCCTATGTGGCATTTTTAATATGAGTGGTAGAAATATGATTCTTCCATTTAAACAGTTTTATTATCCTCGTAGCAGTTAGAATATCAGTGATGGTAATTGATTTGTGAAGAAAATCCTATCCACGCGTGCATTGCGCGCTAAATCATTTATTTAAAAGTGAAGCTAGCTTTATGTGGAAAACAACTTCCAGTGTGGGTGTATTGTGGTAGCAAAATAACAACACAGACCCGAGCTCTATTTACAAATCCATTTATTTACAAGGTTTACACTATTCACAGCTCTGGGGTTACGTTCGCAATCTACCTCCGCTTCCACGCACATTGCTCCCCGCCACCCGGCTGGTGCTTCCTCCACTCAGACGTTTCATCGCGCCGGTGCCCAGGCACCCAGTGCTGCGCACCAGCAGTGTCACAAGGAATCGACCTCCGCCTCCCGGCGGAGCAGTTGCGTTCCGCACGAGATGAAACTATCTCCTCCCCTCCGCTCCGCTCCTCTTGGCGGTCACGGGATCCCCCACCCCCTGGCCACTCTGAGAAATGCGGGTGGCTTTATTTATTTATTTTTATTTATTTATTTATTTATTTTACGTCAAAAACAGTTAAAACTGCCTATGACGTGCTATGGGGAAAAGTGAATTGTGTGCACATTTTCAAAATTCTGTGATCCCTACACTAAGTCATATACTACTTAAATTTTGAATTTTGAAAGGGCGAAAAAAACAATCAAAAAAACTCCCATGTAATAAACTCTATTTTCAAGGATAAATAAGCAATAAATTTTGGCTCTAATTACTTCCTGCCGCGACAACATGGAAACGATAATTTGAATAATTGTATTTCCCACTGAATTCTAGAAGACGTGCACAGAAAATGAAGTTACATTTATGTCCAGAAGCAAAACAAGGGGCCATCTCAGCATTTGCTCAATGGATCAGGGAAACTGGACGAAAAACCTGATCGAGATGGGTTTCTGGGACCACATGGCATTTCACCGGGACGTGTCTCCACTGCCCTGTCGCCTTGCGTCATGGGGGGTCAGAGCTCCCTCTTCTGTTGGCTTTGTTACTTCCCGCTTTTGTTAGTTCCCATGTGGCCGTCAGTCTCCGACATGTTCTAAGGACATTCGCAGGTCTGGCCGCCATGTAGTGATGTTACAGTATTGAATGATTCCGGTCGCATTAAGTGCTGATGTCATTTCCCCTGTAGTACATTCCTCGTGAGGGGGCGGTGCCCCCTCCCCAGGAACGTGAGATCCGGCGTCAGCAGGTCAACTTGCAAGCAGTTCTTCCATCTAGTTTTCTCCCCGAGACTCCGCCCCACAGGGAAATGCCCTTTACTTCCCACTGGTCTGCATACAAGTGTGCATGAAAGTGTGTGCAAGTGGAGATGAGTGGACGAACCGAGAGCGGTATCTCAGTGCATCACTGATGTCACTGCAGCGCCTCTGACCGCTGGATCTCGGCGGCGGCTTTTCGCACATTTCGCTGTCTGGAGGAGAATTCTAGCGGCCGGCTGCTCTGATCGGTAGTTTTCCGTGGTTTCTCCGATCAACACCAGGTGAATGCCGGAGCTGCACCCTACCAAACGGTCCACGGAACGCGCGCAATCTGTCCTTCCTCTTCCTTGTCCTATTCTCTCCCTCACTAACAAACCCTACACTACCTCGTATTCCGGGAGACCGGTCGCAAGCTTAGAGCTTGTCCCGGCTTGGGCGGTGTCCCGCTGGTGGGAGAGTCCTAGTTAGGGGGAAACCCTGCTAGCCGACGGTCGGTCGGCGCAGGATCTCGCCATCCAGCGGGGGAAGATCACCACCATCTCCCGAGAAAAACATGCACTACACTAACGGGACTAATGACCAAAGCAGTTGACGCGCCCGGAAACACGAAAAATCAATCAATCATCAATGAGTGGACGAGAAGAAGGAGAAAGGAGAGCTCGTGCGCACCTTTGCTCGCATTGCTAAGCGCAATCTGTGGGTTACGTTATTTGGTCTGTCGGTTGCGGTATACTGCAGTAATGTTCCGAGACTCCCCTTTACTTTTGGTATTAATAAAAAAGTATGGATAATTTGCAATCAGAGTATTCCCGTCGGTAGATTTCTCCTCCGAGGTGAATGCTCTTTATATAGGGTCAAAAATCCGCCAACATTGAGAGGCCGAACACTAGGACACCCAGCCAACGACGATGGATGTTGCCTTTGCTTGTCGTGCCCGGAACCAACTTTGAACAGCTTTCGCTTGAACTGTGTGCATCGGTACAGTGCGTGAGTAAACATTATAACATCGCTAAATGCTAATTATAAAAGCTTAAAACCATTGAATTTAGTTCCTCAAACAAATAGTAAATTTATGGTTACATTTATATTCCAAGTTTCTGCAGGTTTATGATCACCTATATTACTGAAAATGGATTTTCAGAAAAGCTAATTCTAGAAACAAAATGCATTATAATGTCGAAAAGTACAAATCCTCAATATTACGGTCCAAGGGGATGAACGCGTCTCACATTTTGGAGCACTCTTTCTGTGTTTTGAAGGTCTGGGATGGTGTTCTTTTTATTTACTAGCAATAATAACAGCATAGCGTGTGTTGCGGATTGCGTTTACATCTGCTGATTTTTTCATAGCTTATTTCATAAACTACCACTTTTTACTACCAATACGACAGTTTAATCTCTTTGATGCACGACTGGAAATAATTTACTATTTAGTATAATAATAATAATAATAATAATAATAATAATAATAATAATAATAATAATAATAATAATAATAATAATAATAATAATAATAATGGCGGTTGTGTCGTGTCTTCTAAATAGTTAAAACTGTCAGCTTTGCTTGGCTTGTTCTTTGTGAAAAGGATTATTAGCTTAAAAGAAATGAAACAAAACTTAGAAAAATAGTACAAGCACAGCACGCATTTACATCGAATAAATCTTTTTTATAATAATGACCTTCATGCCTAACAGGTCAAGTCACCAATAAACGTACACATAGAAACACGATCTACAATTGTACTCAATTTGTATTATACATACCCACATGAAATGCATTTAACCCAGAACGGATAGAAAAGTTGAAGGGCCGCGAAGAACTCTTCCCAGAGGGCGCCTCTAACGCAGTGGAACGCCGCAGGTCTGCGGCGTGCCAAGGGCCCTCCGTGCCGGCCGGGAGGGCTCGCGGACTAACAAGTGACGCCCTCCTGTGTCGCCGCCCTTATCTCCTCGCCCTCCGCATCCTTTGCTTTGCAAGACGCCTGCGCCCTCCAGCCCACTCGCAGCGCGTCTTGGCGGAGGAACCTTCGCTAATGAAAGAGAGGTGGCCCGCCGGGAAAACGAAAGAAGCTTTTCGGTATGATTTATGTAATAAGCACCAAAAGCCTGTTTATTCACCAGCTTATTAATTAAAAACCAGCGTTAAAATCCAATCTCTTCCTGGCATCTAAGTTTTTTCTCATTTGTAAATGGTATTAGCAACTTCAATAACATAACTTTCCGTTTAGAAAATGTTTTTTTTTCGCACAGCAATAAACTTAAAAAGATACTAGTACTTAAAAAGACACCAGAAAACATTGGATGAGTAGTTTATTGTTAAAAATTACCAAGTATTTTGAAGAGAAGGGCTCGTGAATACGATTTGTTAGTAAAGTAAAAATTAAACGACATTGTGCCGTCAGGACTATTGAACTGGGTGGTAAAGTTAAGGTAACTTATTGTCATTATCATAAAAATAAAGGGAATTTTCACCTAAGTGGCAATTTTTTAATGTTACTTTATTATTGATAAATTTGCTACTTTTCATTTAAGAAGATTAACTCTATAAAACTGAAAAATTATATTAATACTGTTTTTCAAGATAAATTTGTGAGAAATCGTAAAGCATGAACAGAAGAGATTACACATTGTAACATGAAAATTTTAAAAAAATATTCTGTCTTTAAAATAATACTTTGTAATAGTTCTGTCAATATTGAACGAAAAGCGATAGTAAATTAGGTGAAATAATAATTGTTTGTTTTACCCGTTAGCTACAACCTCAAATAGGATTCAGTTAATTACAAATTTATCAGACTCGTGCTAGGAAAATCAACAACAGAGATAATTCTTCCCTTTAATGTTTGCTATAAATAGTACAGCCGTTTCAAATAGTGAACCGTGTTATTCCAGGAGAAAATATCCAATTCAACTTTAATAATGTATACATCATTTGCAATAAATCAGTGATTTATCTGGAAAGCAATGTCAAAACATAGCATGGCGATCTCAACATTCATTAATTCGTAATTTCCAGACAAAGTAAGCACCACATTACATTTTCACCATTTCCAACGCTCGGAGTATTTGTAGGAAGGAAAGGAAAATCGATACCGGAGAGGATTCTTCTTTTAAGTTTGCGAAAATTAGACACGTTCTTCTCAGCTTGTTAACGTATAGTATATCCAGTAAAAGTATTTAGTAGGGGCCTCAAATCTACGCAAAGCATCGACAGCCAAGAATTGGTAGGAACTGGAATTCAATGAGCAAACATTACATGACTATTTCCTTGTTTAATAATATTATTCGGAAGACCGTGTAATATTGCCAATTAAATCAAGTTCCAAATATCAGATGGGTCGTGATTTCCAACTTCCAGTTGAATTGTAAAATCGAGGAGTAATATATAGTACACAAAGCTTCCCTCAGAAAGCGTGACAGTCTTACCAAAATGATCAAACCTCGAAGAAAATTTCAATAATGTGAGCCAAAACCTCAGTGTTACAAAAGTAACAAAACAATTAATTAAATAATTAAACAATTTAAATTAAACAGTTCATTCATTAAGATTTTTTCTTAACATAATCGCATTTCTCACAAAGACTGCAGTTAACACGTAATCAGAGAATTATGCACAGTTTTTACACCGCCACACTCCCTTTTTCTTTTCTGTCTTATTTATTTCGCGCCTGACTGAAGCAAGGTATGTCTTATCCTCTTTTATTCATTCCCGCTAGAATTCCATGACAGTTGGACTTTCCATCAAGTACGAGACGTGACCCTGACAACAAAGACTCACGCAAGAATAGTAATAGTTCCTGCGAGTTTTCCTCAACGCTAGTTCGCGTGGGTCGGGTTCTGTGGCGGCAACAACTGCTTCGCAGACTTGGCGCTTCCCAGGCAGCATAGCGTGCGGTGGCGGCGGCGGCGGCGGCGGAAGCGGCGGTGATGTTATCTGCGCACTGGGCACTTAATTCCGAACGCTTTCTGGCAGCGCCGCGATCCGGGCATTAGCGGTTGCAGTCGATCGCTCGTTATCTGCCAGAAGACCTCGGGCTCTTCGTCCGTACAAAGGCTGCTAGAAAACAGCTTGAGTTTTCAGTGCGGCCTTTCTAACTCGAATTTGAAAGGGTAAACAAAAGTAATCTAGTTATCTGATATTTCGACCGGTTGAGGTTTCTTTTATTGACAGTCGCATACCAGTGCCATTTCGGTAACTGCAGAACTGCAATGATGGCGCATCATGCAGAAATAAAAATGAAGAATGAAAAAGAATGCTAGGAAATAATATTTGTTTTAGATCTAAAGCTACACATTGTTAGCAACATATCAGAAGCATTTATGCAAGTTTACGTAAAAAATCATTTTCCGTTGTTGAGGTATGGCAAAGACATAAATATGTTGAACATTTTGTGAATTTTGTAACGTAATAGTCGTTTGTTAGTCGTGTGCCCTGTCTAGCAACAGAAGAAGTTGTTGGAGAACGTGAAATAAACAAGCAGAATACTTTCAAAGGTCCAAGTAAGTACCTATATAGCTTCTTAGTTCCACAATAGTTGTGATATATTAGCTCTGAATAGTTTTCTAGAATATTTCCATAAGTATCCGATGTATTGAAACCTCTGAAATATTGTGAAGTATTAAAACTATAATGTTGTTAGGAAAGAATTTAATTACTTACAAAAGTTGGTGGGTGGTCAGCTAGCCCATTCTTGGCATTGCTGATGTTTCCGACGCTGCAATTTGCGTTCCTTTTCGGAGAATACAGGGAGATGCTTGTTTTGTAGAACTAGTTCAGTATTCACTAAGTTGATCAGAATGAACAATTGTTCTCTTTGTCGACATGTAAGAAAATATGGTTGCATCGTTTTTATAGGTAGGTCTGACTGCGAGAGAACGTATAAGATTCCACAAGAGATTGCCCATGGTGAAGGTTTTAATTTTTTAATCATATGATAAGCGTTGAAAGAGGAAAAACTCACTTAGAATTAAGAAAGGTAGTAATGATAAAAACGCCAAAGTGCTGAAGCAGTAACGCCTAACATAAACAAAGATAGAGTAGAAACTTTTGCTGGGATGTATAGTTTACCCCTTCTTGGGTATAAAACAGTTAAATGAAAGTAAAATTGTTGGAAATTTGAGAGAATAGTATGCGTGTTCTGCGGCCCCGATTCGAAGGCTTGGGCACAGGATATGTGGGTGAGCGGTGAGTTGCGTGATTCAGAAATCGTGCCTGTCAGTAAACCGACTTCTGGGATACACACGGCCCCCCAGCTACAAGCTGCGGTTAGATGAGTGACATTTGGTACTGAGGTTATATCACGCGTGCAGACCACATAGAGCTATTGATAACCCACCAGAATGTGCTTCAGGGAACATTTAACATAAATATTCCGTCATTCGAAACGTAAACCAACTGCATTGTTATTTAATTGCATAACTATATTGTAAGTTAACATGAATCATAATCACCCTTCAGACCTGTTTACTATTAATATCAGTGGTATTTCATTTTTTAAATAAAATATGATGAATTAATAGTTCTGGAAACGGATCACGTTTGTAACTTATTTTCCCTCGTTCAATTAGATTGATAGAAATACTAGTTTGAGAAAGTGCAGATTTATTATGCACAAAATAGAAGAATTGTAATAATGCCTGTATCGAAATTCCTTGTGAGCCTAGTATTTCTCATTCTCTTCAGTTAACATTCTTTTACTCCAAAAGCTTTCAAAGATTCATGAGCTTCAGCCACGTTCACTCAGTTCCTGCTCTAAAGAGCATTGTTATTTAAACTTCGATAAAGCCTGTTTTCACCTAATACATTCCAATTTAAATTGTACTCTTTATTGCGACCGTGTCTGCTTTCTACTTTTTTTTTGCCCCGCCATAAAACTCCATATGTGGGTGGCTTTGAAATTAATGTGCACTATGTTTTTAGGATACTTCTGTTCGTACAATCCCATTATAAAGTCTATTTCTAGAAAGAGAATCGTTTTGGCGCCGTAACAATATACTCGGAGCTTTTCTCCCTGGGCGTAATAAGAGAGGGAAGGAGAGGGCCAATGGGCTCGCGAGAGAGACAGAGGGATATTGGGAGCGGAGGAAGCCGCAGCTAAAGAAAAAGAAGTCAACTGGGAGGAGGATTCAAACGTAGGAAGTAAATTCACCTTTCCCCATCTCGGTTCGCGGGAACTGTTATTGCGAGGCGGGGGGGGGGGAGGGAGGATCACTGCGCCTGGGAGCGCCCCTCCCCTCCCCCCCCCCCAGGCCGCCCCGCACATCCCATCCTTCGTTTCCCACCTCTCCCGTTGCGTCCCTCTCGCACGCACCTCCCAGCTCAGGGGTGCACAAAGGAAGCCACGTCAAATTATCTTGTAGAGTGAATGGGGCGCAGTAATAGCTTTCAAAACTTCCTTTCATTTGCGTTCCTCAATGTGGAAGAGTAAATGTACCTTATTGCCAAAGCAGATACATAGATACATTTCAGGCGTAATTGTTTCAAATGCTCATAAAAATATGAATGCCATCGTTTTTATGGCAAGTTATCCTCTTTTCAAAAAAGGTTTTTAAAATATTCAAGTCCATAAGAATTTATTTGCAGTCATTTTACATTCTAAATGACATGTATTCTACTCAACAGAGTATGTTCTTGAGATGGCTGTTAGATATAATATATAGACATATGTTGTGCCGATCTTTATTACAATCATTTGCTGTGTCATCCTTAAGTGAAGGATAGATACATCAGGACATGCATCATTATATAATTCATTTCCTCTAATATTTCTCCCCAAATGAAATGATTTTTTTAAATTTTATGATTTTAGCATTCTATAGCGCGGAGACGAATAAATAAAGTTTCTTTTTTGAAAAAATGGAGTGTTTTGTTCTATAACGTCTCCTGGAGGTATTGCAAACTATGTCAAAAAACTTTAATTAAGAAATATGAATTATTCAAAGAAAAAAATAAAATTAATATTCCATCAACAGTTATTACAATTTTATCCTTTTATTACGACCAATCGTGTGATAAAATGTTTTATGGATTTTTTAACAATTTACTGAAAAAACAACTTTTCAAGGACCTTCTTTAAAATATTTTAATCCAAGAAAAATGAGATGCATGAGATGTACGTTTTCTTCTGTTATTCATTTTATGATTTAAGATCCCTTTATTGGGAGAGTTTTATATAAATATAGTCGACAGAATAAATTCCACTTACCTGATTTTCTTTAATAAAAGAAGAAAGTCAGAATAATTACATCAACTAGACAATAACACATTATTCGGAATAAATAATTGAAGTCACCTTTCTCAACTTAGTCGTCTTTATTTAGAAAGATGGCTTTCGACGACTTTGTCTTCATAAACAGTCTAGAAATATACAGAATCAATACAAAACTTAAACAATAATAAACAAGAAGATAATACAAATAATTAAATTAATAAAACATATGTTAATTTCAAAATCCGTCTCTCAGAATAAATTTAAGTTGACAAAGATTACTTCAATTATTTCATCCTGAATAAAATGCAATTGTCCAGTTGATGTAATTATTTCATTCTTTAATAGTGTCAACAAAACCACACCAACGTTCCCGCAGTTATATTTTTCCGTGACGCCATCTTTTTCGAAGTGAAGAGGCGCGGCGGGAGGGGGATCCCCGAGCCGTGGGTTGGCACCCCTGTCGGTGCCTCGGTCTTTGCGTGCGCGCCAAATCTCTGATGTTAGGGCTCGCCAAAGCGCCTTTCGCAAACGTTCGGCAACGGATTTTCGAGACGCGATCGCTCGGTTTTGTCTGCGCGGCACAACGCGCCTCCCTTTACGACGAAACCCGTTGCAGCAACGCGTTGACACAAACGCGGTTTCGCGTCATAGAGCGTTATTGTAAGCTAGATTTCCTCTTGATTCTCCACGAGGTTTTTTCTGAAAAAATAGGACGATCTAAGAATGACTAAAAACTGAGTACATTAGTGGTTGTATAGCGTGGTGTATTTCAGCTATAGTTGCGTCTCCGCAACAGAAGTTTCGTAGAAAGGAAATTCTAAGTTCAAGTTTAAAGATGGATTTTTGACGCCTGCTAAACTCCTCCGTGCAATTTTATAGTTTGGAACGGAATTCGAAAGGTTCTCTGCAAAGTGGTCATTTGTTTTTCATTATTTATTTATGAAAATTATTGAGGAATGCTGGAGTAATACCATGCAAAACCATTTTTAAACCCGCTGTATGGATGGTCGAATTGAGAAATAGAGGAGGAGAAGCTTCTGAAAATGAATTATTCTGTTTCTCGTTATAGTGATGCAAGTTCATGTTTATTGTTCTCATTTCAAAAAGGTTATTAACACAACTGGAAGAGTTTTCAAATAGGAAAGTAACATAATTTTATTGAGAACCAATAGGTATAATCATAAAAGTTACTGATTCAACTCTTTTTCCAATTCTGGCCATTGTATTAACATTTGTTTGGAGTCGAGTTTCTGCAAATTCCTCGAAATGTTTATGAATAAATCATGAAATGGATAAATCAATATATTGCATTCAAACATCGGATTAGAACTTGCTTTTCATTTCTATTAAATAGTGGTGTTAACTACTCAGTTCATTGCAGAGGTTAATACGTAATTTCGTGATGCTTTTTATGTAAAATAATTTTGAACGTACATGCACCTCAAATTAATAAAAATAAGATAGTAAACAACATTTCTTTAAAAATGATAACATCGCATAGATATTGAATTGAGAACAATATTTTATATTTATAAACGTGTAGAATATTTGTAGTGTTTTATCATTATTTGTGTGATATCAATTTACCGGATTCCTATATTGATTCATGATCATATAGTTTGAACGAATAGTAGCACAATTTGCAACAATTAAGAGAGTTCTTGTTCTTAAATTTGTATTTTCATGTCAAAATATTTTGGGTGAGTAAAGCTTGAAACTTATAAACATATAGAAGAGTACAAACTATATATATTTTTACACAACTCTTGCATATATTTCTTCTATTCCTTTATCCATACCTTGTTGCAGTAAGTTCTACCATAACCTGTGGTATCTGGCCTATGTAATCTATCGGTAGAATTTGTTTGTTTCATCAAATTATTTTTTCGTAAATAGACAAATTCAATTATTTTCTGATACTTCTAAAGCTAGAAAACAACCGCCCATCCTTGTGTCTCTCAAGCTCTCCGTAGGTGCAAGGCAGAGCCCAACGGCAACCTGGCTGTCAGTTGCAAGGAGAGTCTCCAAGACTCTAACCTTCCCGCGTCGCCAACCAATCGGCGCGCTTGCTGGGGATGGCCCACCAAGATAACATCCACTCATCATTCACGCAAGGGCCGAAATACCGATGTACTAGCATGCAGCAAGACTAAAAGGATTTTCTTTTCTTTAAAAGTTTATAGGCTCAAAGAGACGGTATCAATATTTCAAAGTACGCCATTTTATTATGTTCGTGTATGGTATGACCTAAATAGAAATTGGATGAGTGTGTGTCAAACCATTAGAATTATGAAGTACAAATTAGAAAAAAAGCCAATAAAATATGTGAAAATGTAATTGTGTTCTTAGTTCCTGGTCTTTTGAAATCGTATGCATTATTACTCCATGTGTTGAAGTATTCTACATTTTCGGTAAAGAAACCTTCTCCGTGGTGAATTACTGGGCGACACAAGGCAGTAGGCAAGCGAGCGAGCGGGCAAGCGATCGGACAAGCAAGCGAGCAATCAAGCGGGCAAGCGAGCGGGCAAGCGAGCGGGCAAGCGAGCGGGCAAGCAGGCGATCTGCAGCCCGGGCGAGTGAGCGAGCGAGCCTGCCGCCGAGCGAGCAACCGGGTGGGCGAGCCAGCGCCTGTATAAATGATGGCGGCGGCGCGACAGCGATGAACTGATTAATGCATCGCGCCGACTGCGCACTCGCGTGTTGACGGAAACCGCAAGACTCGCGCACACAGCGCGCGCCGCGGGCGGCCCCTACGCTGCATCATTCATGCGCTGGCCGGACGCAAGTCGTGGCGCCAGGGAAGGGGCGAAATATCTGGAAGGACCGAAGGGGGCGACCGAACGAGGATGGATAAGGTGCAACACGGGCATTTTATGTGGAAGAATAGGGAGCTGTAGACCGAGGGAGTCGTATTGAGACGGAGGCACGGGAAACCAAAGGGGTAAACGTGGAAGTATAAAAGACGTAGACGTAAGAGCAAAGTCGAGAGGAGGAGATATAACTGTATAGAAGTGTCAGGAGACTTCAGGTGGTTCATGGAGAGCATGATTGTCGGTCGGGGCAAAAATAAAGCTGTTGCTTTCTAATACATTCGTCTCAGTTCCTTTAGATGTGTGTCGAAAGAAAATGCTTAGGCATGACGCTAGGTGTGGTGATGGGAACACGTCATGCTCGCCACGTGATCATCTAACTCCTAGACGTTGACAAAAAGAACGGGCTCCAGGTCTGGTAACACCATTAGCTGGCAAATGTAATAATCTGATCCAAAAATAGCAAATGCATACTTACGAGTACAAACAATTGTCGGGAAAAAGTTCAACGTCACAGTTTACTACCTAACAAAGCTCGTGAACAGAGTGTAAGAAAAAAGTAGTTGGAAACGTCTTCAAAAGTAAAATAAATGGAAGGCAACCATCTAATGATGACATCGTGTCCAAGAGATAAGACGGTCGATCCAGATGTAGAGGGGATCGCAACAGAAAGTCGCAGGATAACAAGTAGACCCTTTGGAATGTCAATGTTTCAACTGACAAAATCAGAAAAAAATGTATGTGATAGAACAGTTTTTTTTGTGATAGAATATGTGTGTAAAAATTAGTGCTGGACATGAGGCTACTGGATCTTACGACTGTGGATGGAGAGAGATGTCCAAACAGGTTGAAAGATGACACTTTCACATCAATCTATTCTAGACTGAAATGTTATTTGTAACTTTGTTATTCCAAAGGGTCAAAATGTAGAAAATAAAACTAGTGGGCGTATCTGGCATAATCCGACAATAGGCACATGCACTGAAACAAAGTGGCCCAACGGGAGAATGTAGAGACTGAGTCAAGGAGAACGAGAGCAAAGGGTGGAAAGATAAAAGCGACGTACTTATATAAAATTTGAGATGCATAATTTTGAGAGGAATGAAATAATTACTCATGGTAATCAGGAGAAAATTGTGACAAGAGTAGAAAGGGACCAGAATACCAAAACAAGTTCGTGAACCTCGTGGAAGACAAATATTCTGAGAATTTTCCTAACGAAATAGAAGAAATAGAACGGATGTCGTGATGATGATACTAACCTTGCTTTAGGATCATACTGTTCTATCTTCCCTCATGCGATGTTTAATCCTTACAATTTTTCAGTTTCTAATATTTAGCATCTGTACCTTAAGTATATAGTTTTGTCCAACTCTAACTTCAATACTAATATAATTATCAATGTAGTTTTTGCTCTTAAGATACAGAAAAAGTCTGGTTCTGGAAGTGACAAAGTAAAAAATGTCCAAAATAGAAAACAATTGTAGTAACAGCAATGCAGTTTATGTTTTTTTTAACCAGAAATTTAAACAGTCATTTTTAAAGATATTAAATCGCATACACATTAACCATATTTCATTACATTATTCTTTTAATTTATGAAGTATTACTTCTCTCTCTCCCTCTTTCTCTCTCTCCCTCTTTCTCTCTCTCTCCTCTTTCTCTCTCTCCCTCTCCCTCTCTCCCTCTTTCTCTCTCTCCCTCTTTCTCTCTCTCCTCTTTCTCTCTCTCTCCCTCTTTCTCTCTCTCCCTCTTTCTCTCTCTCTCTCAAGACTAACGAAGTTAATAGAATATTTTAATAAATTGCATTACACTAAGTTACATTCTCTGGTTAATGTGTTTGTGTTCTTAAAAGTTTTAAAAACAAACAGTCTAAAAACTTCTGGACAAAAAACTTATAATTAGAAACTTACTGACACTCTGATAGATGAATTAAACAACCATAGGGTACTATGTGAGAGACGACATAGAAGTGTAGAGGACCGCCGAAAAGACAGAATGTGACAAATAATGGATTTGATTGATTGATTTTTTCGTGTTTCCGGGCACGTCAAGTGCTTTGATAAATAGTCCCGTTAGTGTAGTGCATGTTTTTTCTCGGGAGATGGCGGTGATCTTCCACCGCTGGATGGCGAGATTCGGCACCGACCTACCGTCGGCTAGTGAGGTTTCCCTCTAGCCAGGACTCTCCCACCAGCGAGGCACCGCCCCAGCCGGGACAAAGTCTAAGCTACCGACCGTTATCCCCGAATACGTGGTACTGTAGTGCATGTTAATGTAAGTGTGTAAAGGGAGAGAATAGGACAAGGAAGAGGAAGGAATTATCGCGGTCCGTGGCCCGTTTGTTAGGGTACTGCTCCGGCATACGCCTGGTGTTGATCGGAGAAACCACGGAAAACAACCGATCAGAGCAGCTGGCCGCTAGAATTCTCCTCCAGACAGCGACTGAATGCGACCTAGCTGAAGCGCTAGTGTCGAAAATCCTTCCGCCGTCAGGACTCGAAACAGAGAATGACAAATGCCGGAAATAAGGTTAGTGGGTGCATGTGGCGATGGGCGCGTGCGTTGAAACAAAGCTGCGTCGACGGGCGACGGGACGCGGGCGGCGCGTGACTGAGCGGCGGCCCCAGGGCGCTGGGAGCCGGAGCGCGGTTGGCATTCCGCGCGAGGAACACGCGCTACGGGGTGGACGGTCGCATTTGCGTGAGTTATTAATGGAAGCGCCAGATTCACACACGTGCACGCGTGAGTGCGTGCGTAACGAGATAGGGAAGGAGAGACAGAGCCGTACCGAGGGAAAAAAACGATAATGAGCGACATCAGTGATACAGGCGGAATAACGTGGTTGAATGAATTCAGAGGGAGGTAGGGAACTAGGGAGGTTCATGAAGACAAATCCTGTGTTCACGAACGTTGCTTCATTCCAGTACATTTTATGCCTTGTTTTCATTGTTCGCTTTAGATTATTTTTACCACTTTTGAATTGAAATAATGCTTAATGAAAGCTTAAGAAAGCGTAAAGTTGGGGCAGTGAAGGAGATGTTTTTTGAAACAAATCTATGGATTTAGAGAAAAGTACATTTCAAAACAATGGTACAAGCCGCTCAATGATGTCGATGTCCGCTGCTTCATTTCTTATCTCCAATTAAAACGTAATAATATGTTTTACGTTTACAAAACTACTGTAAGGTACTCTGAAGATATATCACGTTCGTATTGTTCCAAGAAAACCAACGCAGAAACAAGAGAGATTTACTAGCACTGTGTCTTGTATTTTTTTCAATCTTTATTTTATAAGTTTTGAAAATAATAATGTTCTCAATTCTGTTTTTGCGTTTTCTACATTTAATGTCATTTTCGGAATTCACTCTTCCTAAAAATCCACCTAATTGCAACTTATTTAAAATTCTGTATATTTTTTTCAAAGCTATTAACTATTTTAACATGTGAAAATCATTTACATAATATTTTGGTGGATAGCATGTAGATACCCATGGAATACTCCAATGAAAGTTCTAATTTATTGGTTGCTGGAAAAAATATTAGAAATACAATATATTTGCTTTTATAAAGAGAAGTACACCCTTAACACGAATTCCAAGGGACCGAAATAATCGGAGTTCGTGTTACAAAAATTCTTGTTATTCGAGTATTTTAAATATTATCGTATTACGTATTTCGTATTACCGTATCCCGGGCCGAACCAAGTTTTGTTCGTGTTACGCGAAATTAATGTTAAGCGAGTTCCTGCATGTGAGGGTTTACTGTAAATAATGGCCAATTCTATTATTAACAATTAAAATTAAATCGTAAAAAGGGTAAATCTATTAAATGAAAACTTACATTTTTGTCACAAATAAGACAAAATTAAAAATAAATATTAAACCATAAATTCATATAATATGTCGCATCAATCAAAATCAAAATAATACTGTAAAACCTTTTATATACCCGAAGATGTATCAAACATTATCATTTTCTTAATCATTTACTACTATTACTGAGTCATTCTCAATTTAATTCCAAATGCTCAGCCATAAGGCACAGTCAAAATCGTGGTTCGTCTCCATATTGGTGTTAATCACTTACGATTCTTCATCCACTGAAGAATAAGCCGTAAACTCACCAGTATTTATTTTACATAAAATTTTTAAATTATCGTTAATTTGATTATTCTCATAATAATTGTAACGGTCTTGGCAAAACTTTCATGTTTAGGTTCTAACGTCTCACTGCAATATCACGTAGGGAAATTGACTTACAGATGTAAGTCAAGTATTTGTTCCAATTTTGTATAAAATTGGAACAAATTATCTGCAGCAGTGCTGGATACTTTCCCTCAAAATGTCAAAACTTTTAAAATGAGACTAAGTAAATTTGGTTAATAGATTAATTTTGTAAAATTGTGTTCGGTAATATGTTAATATTTTAATGTTGTTTGATGATTGTTTTGTTTATTTTTAGTAATTACTTAGAAAACGCTACCACCGGAAGTATTCTATGTATCCCTAAGTATCCTTCTATTATATTCTATGTGATGCCCGTAATCGGGAGAACGAGACCGCGGTAGCAAGCAGCAGTAGTCGTCAGTCAGTTAACGAGGGACAACGTAGTCAGGCGTTGGATGCTGACGGTTCATCACGTCCGTTTCCTTCAAGCGCGCAAGAATGACACACATGTCAGAAGCGTATGTGCTAATTGAATGCTATGTAAGCTTAGACTCCTGAAACTAGTAAAGAACTACAAAATAGACTCGGGAGCATTGTAATACATGTAACTCGATGTCCCTACTACAAACTCTATAATATATTGTAGCGATACGAGTCTGCGCTTATAAAATATTGTTTGTTAGATCTCATCCAACATTTACATCAGTAGTCGCTGCATTCAACACTACTCTCGCGACAAAAGCTATTCAATATACGCGGAATATATTGGTTTTTAGACCTACTTTATTTGAGAATGGTGATGACATTGCAGAGTAATATTCGTTTTGTTGTGTCTGTTTATTAGAAAACGGAAGTTTTAATTGTATACAGACAATATTCTCATTAATCTAAAGATAATAATGTAATAAAATTGTAGAAACGTTGTATCCACTAAATAAGAATAAATAACCATGAACAGAATCTTTTACATGATTATTTAAATTTGTCACTGAGCCACCAAAAAGGAATCATATATATATATATATATATATATATATATATATATATATATATATATATATATATAATATATATATAGATAGATAGATAGATAGATAATATATATATATAATCAATCACAAGTTAACATATGCTAAAATTAAAAATAAAATAAAATTTGCTCCAATACCCCTATACAAGCGGTGGCTTAGTGCATCTACTGATGTCACTGAAGCGTCTCGGACCGGGACTCTAGGTTCGAGTCCCGACGGCAGCCGGATTTTCCGCACTAGCTTTTGAGCTACGTCAAATTCAGTCGCCGTCCGGAGGAGAATTCCAGCTGATGTGATGGGTAGTTTTCTGTGGTTACTCCGCTCAACACCAGGCGAATGCCGAAGCAGTACCCTAACAAACGAACCGCACGCGACCTTCCCTTCCTCGTCCTTGTTCTATCCTCACCCCTTACACACACTTACACTAACGTGCATCACAATACCGCATATTTCCGGAGACCGGTAGGGGAGCTTAGAGCTTGTCCCGGCTGGGGCGGCCAAGCACCTGGTTAACGCGGCCAGTCCCACTGTTAGATCCGCCCCCAAAGGGCGCGGCGCCGAGCGCTGCGGAATGGAAGCGCGTTGCTCGCGCGCGCACAGGGCACAAGAAATGCCCCGGCGAAAGGCGGGCGCGCACGTCAGGTGCAGGGATTGTGGGTCGTCGCCGGCGGTCATTGCCGCGCCGACAGCGCTGACGGACGGCGAGCGGACGTGCGGTCGGCGACGGACGGACGGGCGGACGGAGGCAGAGCAAGAGAGTGGCAGACGCGAGTGCACGGGGCACGAGCTGGGCACTGCGTACTTGTTTATTCACTTTGATCTAGAGTAAAGCTTAATACGAAACAAAGTTTTGTAATAAGAGTTATTAGAACAGACCATAATATCTAATTAGCTAATAGAAACATCACTTTCTTCCTTTTCACATAATGAATAATCAAATTTAAACAAAAAGTGAATAGTTCATACGGAACTTTGACCAAGTGAAAAGAAAGAACGATGTTTTTCGTCGTAATATCTTACAAAATGTTTTTCTTATTAGTCATTCACAAAATATCTCTTATTAAAAATCGATATTCAATAAGAATCGAAAAATCATTTGCGTATTATAATTGTCGAATTTTTAAAAATAGAAAATTTTCAAACTTTTTGTGTTTCCCTAAACTGAAATATTGAAGGAAGATATTTTTTCTTCAAATGAACTTTTTATAATTTATAAAATATAGTAAAAATAGTTATTTAAAATGGCATCAAATTTGTTTTGCGAACTTTTTGTACGGATAGTGCTAAATACACTTATTACCATGTCATCAACGCCCGTTTGATGTACTTTTTTAATTTTTTAAATTACAATTACCCCAATGTTTTCTTTTAAATATTTTTCGTTAATATTTTCATTATGAACGTTTTTTACTTATTAAATTTGTAAGGATAATGTTTCAAATCTTTCTAATGAATTTTCTAGAAAACTCAAAGCTTCTTTGTAAAAATGAGCTGAAAATTATGCATTTTCAGAAACGCTCATTTTTTCAGTGAAACGTGCAAAAATTAAGGTTATATTTCATTCTACTGCAAAGAGACAAATTAAAAAAAATATAAAAATAATGTATTTTAGGTAGAGCGAGGAAGTAGCTAGAAAGTGAGTGAGCCAATGGTTATGAATGAAAGTGCTTCAAATGACTTACAATGAATTTTTTTGAAAATTCAAAAAAATTCTGAGAAAAAGAGCTTCAAATTTCGCATTTACAGTAACGTTTAAACCGCTTTTTTTAAAACGGTTTCAAATTTTTCAACGAAACGTTCTGTGCAGAATCAGGTTTTACTCATCTATAATTTTCTGAAAGTAATTTTTTGGTTCTACCGTTTGAAAACCGAAAAATTGAGTAAATTAAAAAACAATTGCTTTGGGCGGTATTACATGGCAGCTAGCAAAAGGACGGGGCAATAACGAAAAGCTAGATAAGATCAAATAAAGTAGAAAACTAACTAGTACGAGAAAGCCTGTGTCTTTTGTAGAACCAATAGATGAACTATGATATTAACTATAAATTAATATTCATAGAGGAATCATTAAATGGCATACCACCATCACTAGCATAAATGCCGAATAATTCACAATGTATTAGTAATTACTTTAATTGCGTTACTTTATTTTATTTTGTTGTTGTTGTTCTATAAAAGTAATGACTACACATTTCCGATAAACTACGAATTTACTATTAGTTACTATTACTATTAGTTATATTTTTTCAACCTTGTATCTTTGTTGATTCTCGCTAATTAGGTGTAAAACAATAAAAGACACAACGACTCATGCTAAACCGTAATGTCAACATGAACGAACCCGTAGTCATGCACAATTAAAAGAAATTAGGATTTATGAGTATGTCTGAGTTGCAAAGTGGTTTTAGTGCGTGACGGAAGTGGTGCGTGAGTTTTAGAGCTTGTTAGTTCCTGTCAGGGTCGGAGACAGACTTAATGTGCAGAGAAACAGACACGTGACTACATAGAATACGTAAGTGATTTTTTTACAGAGAAAAAGGAGAAAAAGAATAGAAAAGATTTAAAATATTTTAGATTTGTAGTTAAAATTGTAAAGAGGCTACAGATTATATTATGAATTGAAAGAAGAGAATTACTTAAAAAATGCAATGAATAACCGGAGACTTTCACAATTCATCCATTCAATATATTCATAGTTTATAATATTTAGATTAAAATATTGTATAAAGTTGTATTGTAATAAAAATAGAGACCTAACTGAAAATAGCGACTACATCTTCTAAAACTGCGCGGCATGAAATGTTAGGAAAATTTAATAAATTCAACTAATATTTCCAATTTTTTCTTAGGAGAAATAATCAGAAAGAACTATAAAGTGATATTTATAATATAACTAGTGGTGCTATATAACGGCACTGAATTTTTCGTAATAGTTAATTTTCCAATTTCTTCTTAAAGGGAGCTTTTTAATTATTGATCTTCCTCTTTCCAGCTGCCATCAGTTTCGTAATAGTGAACCGATTTATTACTTTAAAAATATAGAAGAGTCCTTCATCCTACAAGAAAATATCCATTGAAAAATTCGGGGTCGTTTTTAAGGAAATGTCTTTTAACGTTAGTGTAATTGCGATTGTTGTCTGTCTCTGTTAGTAATTGTTAGTGTAATTGTTTTAAGTATCTTTTCAAAGAAAACTTTTGAATCTTCAAAAATCTTAATTGGACGTCATTTGAAGTTCTTTCACTTATAAATGCAATAACGTATACAAATCGCTGGAAATGTGCGTACAAACAGCGTAGGAGATATTTGATATTTGAAAATTTAAAGAAAAAATTGAAGCCATTTTTTGAGAAAATGGTCTTTGAAAGTTTTTAAAAATGCGGAATTCTTTTTTTTAGAGGAAACTTTTGACTTTTCGAGAAACTTTTAAGACATCATACAATGCACTTGTATTCATAAATGCAGAAATGTGAACAAATTGTCCGTTTTAATATGAATGACGTGAGGGAAAAGTAAAAATAATTACTTTTTGAAATTTTTGATAAAACAGACAAGTACAGCACAATAGCGTTTATGTTTATCTTATGCAGAACATTTGGCGCTATCTGTACTGCAAGTTCAAAGAAAAAATTTGGAGCGTTTTTGAAAACGTTTTTGTTTTTTTAATATTGGGCACATTACAAATTAAGAAAACTACTAAATTTTCAATAAAAAGTCCATGACCTTAATGAAAGAACAAATTTTCCTTAAAGGAAAAATATCTATCGTCAATTTTGTAGGGTGTAGGAAGACGCGGAAAAAAATTGAATAGATTTCACCTTGCAAAAGTTCAGAGTTAACAGTGAATATCAGACCTACTGAACCTTTATACGTTTATTTCAGTGTATTCTTGCAAGAAATTTTTAAAAATTGAGCAATTTTTTGATAAAAATCCGAAAATGTGCCAGGAGCTTCGTGTAAACTAGTCACAAATATTAAGGAACATTTTCCAAAATCTGAAAGCTTTGAGAAGACGCAAATCGCCGATTGCGTCGCCCGAGTGACTCCTCCTTTTTCTACCAGATCGCGGGCGGAGAGTAACGGGATGTGCTAGGTCAGGCCTCATGGCCTGAGCCTCGTCGCCAAATAATGTGGACTTTCACTAAAAATGAATTTCTTGCTTGAAATTTGACCCGATAATCTGCAACATTTTTGGTCAATTTTTAATAAATCATAATAACACGTTCTTAACATAATACAATGAATGAATGAGTCGGCTCGGTGGTCGAGGTCGCTAAGGCAGCAGTGTCGTAGTGATCTCGGACCGAAGGATCGCGGGTTTGAGTCCCGCCTCGGGCGTGGTCGTGTTTCTGTTCGTCTTTTCACCCCTTATCATCACCATTTCGTTTCATCTTCATAGTTAACTAACTGTAACGTTAACTTAACTATAACGTTAATTTAAAAAAATAAAAATGAATGAATGATAAACATTAATCTTCCGAAATCTTCCTTGTAATAAATACACCTGTAATTGTCATTATTGTTCCTTGTTCCAATTTCAGACGTTTCCTTTGGCAACCCGTTACACTACCGTGTCTCACAGGAAAGCCTATATCCGCCTGCAGCAGTTTCTACCTTCGCTCTTCCTCAGAAGGCTAAGGTCCTTTGCTTCTTTTTGCCTCTTACAAGTTCCAAAAACCATTCACTGTTTTCGTTTTACGTAACGGTATCAGGGCATCATCATTTCCGTTGTTTGATGGATCTTTTAACCAGTGAAGAGAATGTAAAATTGCATGATGATGCTCCTACGTTGGGTTGAGCTCTTTATCTCAAAATCCATTTATTGCAGCAATGCACCAACAAATATTATGAACTAGAGTTAATTAGTACGTCAGTATCTTTCATGCAAAACAGACGTATACTATTTTTGCTGTATGGTTTTTCTACCTTTCTTAAATGTCATCAAGGGAATGTGAATGAGAGAAAAACGCGAAAATGAATTCTGAGGGGATGTGTGCAAAGAGGATGGCTTAATATCATATGACGTGCTGTACGAGCTTTGAGTTTTCAACACTGCGGAATTAAATTATGTAATATAATCTCCCGAGTTGAAATGTCACATTCACATTTTTCATTGTGGCTGCACTTTCAGAAATTTAGTTGAATTTATGAGAATTCTTTCAAAATGTTGTGTACAATTTTCATTTGCATGTGACATTACACAAATGTAAAGTCACCTACCCATGAATAGTTAATATCGTAATGCGATAAATTCATAGTATATTACTTAACACGTAACAGTGGTCACTCGCACAATTTCTCATTAAATTTGAATAACAAACTTTTCAACCAACTACTTATTAAAATCGATCCACACATTCGTTGCAATTGTGGTTTGGGAAACAATCTCATGAAAATAAAATATTAAAAATATTCATGATGCTCTCGGTTTATTTTTATTGAGTCATGTAACCAGGCGATGAAAGATAATAATGTGCAATTGAATCCTCCTGAAGTTAGTAAAGCTACATGTCCGAAACAAAACTGTGTTCGGCAAAATATTGCAAAAGTCACTGCAAGACAATAAGCCTCGTACCCCACAGAGGGCTTATTCGCGAGCGTGGCTCTCGTTTTCTAGTAGTGAACCCCGAGTGTGTTCCAAAGCTCTGCCGAAGCGCGGCGCCCTAAGCCAGCGGTTAGCGCGGTCCAGCGGACACCCGCGCGCTCAACGCGACCAGCCCCCGGCCAGGGCATGGCAGAGGGGCGGTGAGAACTTAAGCAGGGTTGGTGGGGGGATCGGCTCGGGGTTGGGTTGGCGGGGGGAATTTAAGGGGATGACAAGGTTAGAGGCGGAGACACTAGTGCGGGCAGAGCAGCAGGGGAACGGGGGGTGTAGGTGCGGCAGGTGGAGGGGATGGAAGAAGTGGGCGGGGGGGGGGGCCGGTGGAGGGGATGGATGAAGTGGGCGGGTGCGTGACGGAAATGGAGGGCGTGAGAGTTGCATCGGGCAGAGGCAGCGGGGCAACGGGGGTGTAGGTGCGGCAGGGTCGGCGTGGGCGTGGGCGGGGCCGGTGGAGGGGATGGAAGAAGTGGGCGGGTGCGTGACGGAAATGGAGGGCGTGAGAGTTGCATCGGGCAGAGGCAACGGGGCCCGGCGACACCCGGGACCCGGTGCCTCGCACACCAACACTGGCAAGCTTGGCTGAGGGCTGGAATTCCGCTCTCCCGCTGGGTCACCTTTGCCCTTTCAACCTGTGAAATGTCTATCAGCTTCACTTTTCATAAACTACAATCTCGCTTCTTCTAGCTCTTTTTGTTTGTTCGACACAGCTTGGCATGTTCAACCTGGCTTGATTGGGGACATCTCTTTTTCGATGAATGCTCCCATTTACGAGCTTCACCAACCAATGCCAGTGTCGCTTTCCTTCATTAGATAACTCCAGTTTCCACAGCTCTCTATGATTATATTTTTGAACCATTCTTCATATTACGTTTGAAATGGTGGCCCTTTTTACAATAATAGATCTCTGTAAAACAAAAACCTATATGTAAACAATCTGGGTGGGTGGAGTAATAATTATCGCATGTCAAGTAAATTATAATTGATATGTCCTGGTATATTCCTGTTGTTCACTATGCTGCACAGAGTTTGTTTAGTATACATTTTTAAAATGCTTAAATCACAATTTCTTACAAATAACATACGTCTCCATGACACTTCAAGTTTCTTTTACTTCTTATAATTAACATTCTGATGCTGCATTTCCATTTTCTCCCATTTTCTTGCGGCTGCCATTTGATGAGAATTCCAGAGACCATCAATTATCTCTGAACAATTTAGTTTGTGTTTGGTCGATAAATCAAATACCAAGAATGGGGAATTCAGAGAAGCTGACAGATAAATATAATTAAACTAATTGAAAATAAAATTACTGGAAATGTTTACAACAATGTGACAAATAAAAACAGCAATAATAAATCAATAAAAATGCGAAACAAAAGAAGAGATTACTCGTGTTTAACCAACCATTACTCCCGCATATTTGTTATGCAATTACTTGCGTGTTTGATTTTACAGTTTATATTTTTTATTGCTTTATTGCCAATCAAATTGGTGCATTAATATTCCGATATATTTTTTGTTGAGTTTTATATTTGTATAGTGGTAATACGGGATAAAGATGAAATATGCAGGCCTACAATTTTTGTTTATAATAATAACTCGAATCAAAATCACAGTCAAAATAAAAAATCACAGTCATAGAGCTAATTTATTTAAGAAAGGCAAATCATAGAATACAGTTAATGTAATAAAGAATATAATTTCACCACATTGGTACATATAGGAACGTTTACGAACTAAAATAAGTGTTATCAGAACTACATTAATTGCAAACAAATAGTCTTTCGTGTGTGTTCTTATTCAGAGGGTTTTGGAGCAAATATTACAACAATATTGTGTGAACCTAGTTTGTCTCTTCGGACAATAAGCGAATCATCTTTTCTCTCTGGTTGCTCCCCTACATAAAATGTTTACTCTAAAAAGAAAACAAAACTAAGTAACAGAAGCTACAGCGAAGAAATGGCGGACGATTCTTGCTAGATCTATTAATCTTACCTTTGATATAAGATATAAAAACACGGTCAAGATGAGTCCCACTGCTTTTATGATATTCACGCAAGCACCCAAAACACAAGACATGTTAATAACTGGGAGAAGAGTGGAGGCGATAATCGTATCGAAATACACGAGAAAATATCTCACACGACGCGCCGCAATAATCAGCAATAATCAGCCCTTCTCACATTCTTTTCCTCCGCAAAACTCATAAGAAAGATGAACGGATGCTGAGTTGCATCATGCGGTAATGCATCGCTCAAGCGTTACCACCTTGTGCTGAAAGATGTCAATGCTATTGAAATAAATTCAGAATTATTAGATTTTTTGACAATGCGAGTAACGGGTTAAATGAAATTTGATATAGATTTTTAAAATTCGTTAATGGTTTAAGTAAGGGAATAGTTATTTATGATATAAGTGGTAAAACTGGCCATTTTTGCGAGTAGGAAATGTTGGCCAAGAGACTGAGTGTCCCTACGATCAAAATAAAATCATTTTTACCACGTGTTGCATACACTATTTTTTAGACAGTCTTACGGACTTTTTGTCCTTTTTGTTAAACGTGCAAATGTTAATCCAAGAATATCGAACTAACTTTTAAAAATTATAGAAATAAAACCATGGCAGATATAAGAAAATATTGAAAGAAATGGAAGATTATTTTCAAACTAAAATGATGAAAATAAGTTATGTAGAATCTGTGTCCAAAGCAAAAGAGTGGAAGAAAACGAGTAATGACAATAACAAATATTATAAATAAGGCTGAATGGGATACGTACCAAGATTTTGTAAATATGGTATCAAATGTTTTAATTGTAGCAAGTTATGACATAAATCATAAGAATGTAGTATCCTAAAAGTAAGTTCAAATTGTATTAAGAAACAATTTGAATCCACTAGCTCTACATTATATAATGTAGTGAAGGAAAAAGACAGCAATGATGAAATTAATTGGACTGTAGATTAAAGAGCGACAAGTCTTAGGAATACATATTCATAACTACATAGAAATTTATTGTTAGTGGCAAAAATTGTACATAATGGGTTTACTGTTATTTTTAATGAACATATAGCAGAAATTAAATCGAAAGTTTGGAAGATATTATATTATGGTTCCAAAATAGGAAATAAATTTGTCGACGGAAGAAACAAAATTGAAAATGCAAAACCATCATATTTAATTAACGACAAATTATTGCATCAAAGAAGGGCCATTTTCATAAAAAAAAAAATATGGATTGGAAAATGTCAATATTTCAAGACAAGAATGTGAAGCACGCATTTTAGGAAAAATTACAAAAAGTTGTTATGGCAACTAGATGTTGTTGGTCTATTAGAAACATCCATAAATGAAAAACCTTTTCCAACTGTTATTGATGATTATAATAATTTTGTTTTTGTGACCACAATAAAGAATAAAAATAATCTAACTGAATTCTAATTGATTTAATAGCTAGATAATAAATTCAATCTTGAAAAAGAGTCAAAAAACTCTTTTGTCCTTTTTTAATCTTTTCGGCTTTTTGGCATTTTTCCTCTTGAACATCGTGTCACTTTTATCACTATTGCTAAAAATTGTATTTTTATCACGCTAGGTCTACCTCGAAAGAGCCGCTTTTAGTAGTGGCTGCGTAAAAAAATGTATCGTGTTACCTCTATCCGTACGTGCCTATGCTACAGAATCAACCGACCACTGTCCCTCCCCCCTCCCCGCCCCTCACCTCTGCCCTTTCGCGTCCACCCCTTCTCGGTCCCACTTGCGCCGCAATCACATCAAATCTTCACTCTTCAAACAATGCAAATTAGGTTTATGAAGCAATATCTATGCAAATTTTAACGCTTGTATTAGGAGAGATCAAATCTGAAGACGACAATATCGCCGCGCGCCGGAGCTTAGAGGGGCGCGCGAATTTAAACACGTTTTTTCTTGTTTTCCTTTAGACAGTGCGTGAACACTTCACATGTACGGAGAGTTACGCGGTAATATGTGGATAAATATGCAAGAGGTTATCTGTAGGGAGAAATAATGAAATAAGGGAATAAAGGATGTTAATGGAGGTCGGAGGAAGCTTATGCCCTGAAGACACAATGCGATTTTCTAGCAAAATAATCTGAAAAGTAATGCTTTTCTCTTCCTTCTAAGACCTCATTTAAAATCTATTATTATGTTTCATTCCGTATTTACAAAAAATATATTGTAAAATGAATGTCTTTAGAGCCTTTAAAGGTTGATAAAAAAGAGCGTAACGAGAAATAGGAGACAGATTGCGGTAATGGAACGCGGTAATGAAATGCGGTAATGGAACATTATATAGTCGTTAAAAAAAGTGACAAGCTAAAATATCTTCCAGTTGTTGCAGATGAATATCGGAAAAACCGTGTCGTGAAATTTTGATTCGTGTTATTTCGAATACACCGTAACGTTTTATTTCGTTCCCCGAATTCATCATTCACAAGCGATAATGGAGTTCGACAAGAAATTCGATACGGAATCCGGAGGTGCACGAGAGAAAATGCGAGCAACAGAAAGCAAGATAAAAGCTTTGTGTCTCCAGCAATGACGTTCTATTCGGTTCATCCCGTACTCCCAATCCGTCGTCCCTGTGCCTCTGGCCCATTCGTTCGACCGAAGGCCCTCCCCTCCCCCCACTGCAAACCTCCTGGTCCTATCTCTCTGTGCTTGCAGCAAGCTTTGGAGCACACGTGAATTTGTAACTCTATTCAGCAACCCGTCACTATCCCACCTGCACTTCGGTCGACCCACCTGAACTGCGTCGCTGTAAATACGTAACTTATGATCCGCCCTCCTCTCTCTCTCTCTCTCTCTCTCTCTCTCTCTCTCTCTTTCTCTCTCTCTCTCTCTCTCTCTCTCTCTCTCACACACACACACAACACATACACAACACATACATACACATACACAACAACACATACACACACACTCTTCTTTCTCTCTGTCTCTGCCTCTCCGTATTCTGAGTGTCCCTTGCACCTTCAACTGTCAGTCTTATTTTATTGTAACAATATCCCTGAAGGATTTTTGGTTTCTTCATTGCAACTAATATCAATCTTCAATTATTTATTAACCAAGATGCTCACCCTCTCTCGACCATACTCCTGCGTACGATCATTCCTCCCACAGACATATATCCATCCACAGTCCATTTCACCCACTGCTGTAACAAACTGGTGTGTGTTCTGACCACTCGCCGTTCTGCTATTTCCCAAATTTAACCGCATTCCAATCCACTGCTCTTCCTTGCAATCGCTCTCCTTTGACTGCCCCAGAGGGCTCTTATTGTCTTGTTGTCTCACCTGCAAATCACCGCGACCCACCCCCCAGCCAATGCAGAGCGTTAAAGAGCCCCGTCTCGACGGCGAGGGGAGAGAACGCCGGCCCATCCACAAATTCAGCAGAGAGCGCTTCTCCAGCCGGCGAACAGGGGCGGCGCGAGCGGTTGACGGGGGCTATGACGGATCGGCGGAGCTGTTGCGACAGGGGGGCGGAAGGAAGGCCGGGGACGTGGCAGGGCGGGGACGAGTTTCGCAGGGAGTACGGAAAAGGAGGGACTTGGCAGGAAGTGGACTTGGCAAAGCGGGGCGAGGCGGGGAGGGTGGCATAACAGGCCCGCAGGGGGCGGATGGTGGGGACGGGCGGGGGGGCGGGACGCAAAACGAGGGAGCAGGTGCGCCATCACCCACAGCCCCCCCCGGCCCCCGCCGCGGGCCAGCCGCGCCCCCCCCCCCCCCCTCGATGCGGGGCGGCCGGGCGCGCGCCCGGGATGAAAGTCGCTGGGCGCGGATCGTCCGCGGCGGCAACGAAGTCGATTCTGGTAACGATTCATCATTCTGCGTTCGCTTCCGGCGAGTAAGTCGCATTACTCAGTATGCAAAATTCTATCGATTCGTCACTGAGAGTTTCATTATTAAAGTGCTCTACTCGCCTACTCTTGGCTTCCCCGACGACGACGATATAACAGTTTAACATTCGCTCTATGCTTTTATACACCAAAAGATTTTTACTAACTGGTGGTTCTACAACAACAAATATTTTCTCGGATCATTTGTACTTACGACTTTGCAATATTAGACTAATACATGAATCTGCGAAAATTGTTGTAATCAGCAACTCAGGTCCATTTATATAACTAGCTGTGCGCTTTACGGCCACACCACGCAATCGTTCTGCCGTACTCACTGGTGCTGACACTTCAAAATCTAATTGCCTCTCCTGTTATTTCCAATATGCTATTTTTGAAAATACAAAGGTCAACGAAACTGTGACCTGGGCCCTCTTTTAAGCGTCCTTTGTTTTATTCGTGGAAAAATTGAAAGAAAAATTTGGAGGGGTATTCCAGAAAATGTGTTTTTGATAAATTGCATTAATTTTAAGCAGAATTTACGCGAAAACTACTTTTTTTTCAAAACATGGCATTTTGTAAAGAGCTGATTTTTAGAACAGTTTTTGTTTAAGCCAAAAATCTATAACTTTAACTTACTAGTTTTGAAATGTAAACTTTTTGAAATTTTCTTAAATATAGAGTTTGCTGGAAAAGAGACTAGCTCCAACTTTTTACTGCTCCTTAAAACATACAAAGAGAAAACTATTATTTATAATTATTTCAAGATCTGTCTTTAAAGAACATATTTCATTAAGACAGCAATATCCATCCACAATATTGTAGTATAGGAAGACCCTGAAAAAAATTAAATTTTAGCAAATTTTTGAAAACCAGGGGTTTCAACAAAAATTAGACATGCACCAGTGCGCCTGTGTCCAGAGACTATCAATATTCATGTACGGACGTATCTGCAGTACACATTCGATTCCATGCATATTAACATTTCATTGGAATTCATGAAATATTACAATTGGCGAGGTGTATGATTCACATTGGTCTTAAAATAAGTATTTGTTAATAACATTAGGACGTGTCGTCAGTCTTCATGAAATGCATTTGTCTATGAATTTCATATCTGATACAAAGAACTTTTAAAAATGTGTTTCATTTAGTCCTTGCACTCTGCAACATACAACATTTTCCGTTAAATTTTGTATGTCATTACGTAAAAGAAAATCCATTCCTGAATTCATTTATCCTTTATTCACATTTCTATGCATCTCTGCGGTCATCTACCTTGACACTACATTTCTTCACAAACCACGAAAGCGATGCCACTTGCATCGCGTGCATACAAGTGAAGTTCCACTTTCTATTTTATCTTTCCAACGCCTCTAGTGCTTTCTATCTAGATAAAAGCTGCACTCACAGGAAACTGTATACTGTCCTTTGCCAGCGCATTCGCATCCATTTTCGCGAGCTCTCCTGCCGGGCCCCAACACGCGCGCGCGTCATCCGAGCAGCAACTGATCTCTCTCACCCATTCGTCACCGCTTCCGCCTCTACATTCAGGCCTCCTGTCCTCGCGTACACTGCCTCAGAACACGCTGCTCCCCCTTGCATTCAGAATTAAACACCAAGACAATAAAAACCAAGTAGCACAAATATCACACAACGTCTATCAAAACCTAACAGACATACCAGCAGCATCCCATTACAAACTATCGAAAAATCCAACCCACACCTGAATAAAAAATAGATTTCCTTTTTAAGCCTTCCTCAAAATTTTAGCCCACCATCATTCTTAACTCCGAGGTTTTCCCATAGACTATCCTCTTCAATGTATAGATTTAGTTAGCTTAGATTTTGTAACTAGAATAAGTCTGAAAATATATATGTAAAGTAATTGTACTGAACGATGTAATGCATGTAAGATTAATAAATGTGTAAAAAATTAAAGAACCACTGCTCCCCAACTCATCGTCCCGCCCCCTCCATTCTAGCATCCCCTTTCACCCACTGTCGTCGACTCTATCGTCTCCTACTCCTCTGCTTCTACCTACACTTCCGGGTCAATGACCCCCATCTCGATCAGGTTTTTCGTCCAGTTTCCCTGGTCCATTGAGCAAATGCTGAGATGGCCCCTTGTTTTGCTTCTGGACATAAATGTAACTTCATTTTCTGTGCACGTCTTCTAGAATTCAGTGGGAAATACAATTATTCAAATTATCGTTTCCATGTCGTCGCGGCAGGAAGTAATAAGAGACAAAATTTATTGCTTATTTATCTTTGAAAATAGATTTTATTACATGGGAGGTTTTTTGTTTTTTTCTCCTTTCAAAATTCAAAATTTTATTGCTTATTTATCCTTGAAAATAGATTTTATTACATGGGAGCTTTTTTCTCCTTTCAAAATTCAAAATTTATTGCATGCTTATCCTTGAAAATAGATTTTATTACATGGGAGTTTTTTTGTTTTTTTTTTCTCCCTTTCAAAATTCAAAATTTAAGTAGTATATGACTTAGTGTAGGGATCACAGAATTTTGAAAATGTGCACACAATTCACTTTTCCCCATAGAACGTCATACGCAGTTTTTAACTGTTTTTGACGTAAAATAAATAAATAAATACACCGCCCAGTCATCGCAAACCCCACCATACATCAGTCATCTGCCACTCCCTATCATCTCCCAGTCATCGCGTACCTCAACCGACCTCCTCTACCTCATAGTAAAATATTTATTTGTTGCATGTATCTGAATTTAAATAAGCTTACTCGTAGGATTAGGGATTAACAAATTCAAAAATATTTAAAAAAAGTATATTAATTATTTCATCTGCTATGCCCTCTTGAGATCTTGAAGTCAGAAGTAAAATTACAAATAGGATAAAATAATTGTATATTTCCCTTCAAATAAATAGTCGTTGATGCAGTAAATTGAATAATAAAGTAGGGAGAGTGTAATACTTAGTCTTTCATTTGTTCCAACAGTACATACTTCTATTTTACGACTCCCACATTTTCGAAGAAGTGATTTCATGACTTACGAATAACAAACATTTAACTAAAACTTCTGGAATCTAAGGTCATCGTCCAGATTTTCATGTATAAAAAATGAATGTCATAATACTCTGTCATATATTGTTTAATTTAGAATATACTAATTTTTATTTAATATTTCATGATGAAATATTAGATATGTTGTTTGACTTACCTTTATCAATATAGTTAACTTTATAAACTACATTTATATTTTGAAAATTTGGTATTTGTTCCACATGTGTGCACAGGTGTACGTCCTGGATAAAATTTATTGCTTGAATGAGAAATATTAATTCTAGTATAAAAGCTTTCAGAAATTGCGGAGATGTGAATTTTGATTAAGTCAATTGGTTGTTCATCAAGAATCTGAAAGTAAGGTATAAACTAGGGCGCTTGAATTATTTTTATAAGATGGGCCAAACAAGAGAACATGTGCTATCTGTAGTTTTTCTATTGATGAGAATTCTGCATTTCTCCAAAAAGAACACGCACGTGTTAAGTGATTTAAATTATCAATTTAAATCTGCTTAGCTTATCTGCAATCTAAATTAGCTGAATCAATTTAAATCTGCAATCTAAATTAGCTGACACTTAGTTTTTAACGGGGTTTTCTGTTTATTAGCGAGTACAGTTTTTGACATAGGTTTTTCTCTATAGGTTTTATTTACTATTCCAAGAATAAGAGGTGTCCGTGTAAATATACTATCGAAAAGAACCCCAAGATATTTAATGAGACCACTATTCCATTTAAACGTACTACTACTGATTGTTAAGTTAGGAGACATTTTAGTTCTATAGAATGTAAATTTTTTGCTTAATATTTTTCAGGTCTCATTTTGATTCTCCACTGACCTGTCGATGATAATAGTGCTCTAAAATTCTTTTGAATTGGGTCTTGGGTTATGAGTATGTTTTATGTGATTTGATGATGATAGGGCGTGCTATTTGCAAAAATTGCTCATTTGCTACCTGTCAATCATGGAATATGTTTGGTGTAAACATTAAATAACTCAGAGAGAGTATAGATTTCTTACGCACCCATACTGATTTGTTTCCAGGAATTGTTCATTGTAAATTAAATTTCATCATGAAACTTCTGTTTTCAAGAATATCATAGAATAACTTTTGGATATAATCAAGAAATCCAAAACCTAGTCCTATGTGCCACATCCTGACATAGTACGTCTGAGTAATATCTAAGCAAACAGCTACAGGGTACTCCGTTTGGTGACTATTCCATTAATGAGGTATTAGTTTCAATCCGGCCAATAGCGTTTTATAATAAGGTAAACGAATCATGGGTGCCTAAAATCGAAAAGTTTACATGTATATTTTTCGCTATCGTACAACTGCAGAGGATTTTCAAATGTTTCGAAAAATAAATAAATACTAGCGCACCCATGTCAGAACTCTCGCATGTTTCCATTTCCATATGAAGCCTGTAAGATATCGTTTTCTTCAACGCCGTCACTTATTCGATATATCTTCTAGTAACTGATAACAATATAATACTCCCTTTTCAATACAAACTATTTTTATTTAACGTTATTACCAAGCAGAGCGGTTTTAAACAATTTAGATGCAATTTAGATGCGTTTTTAAACAAATCATTCATATTTTTAAAGTCAAAGCGCACTTACGGAAACTACTTATGAAATTAGTTATGAAAACTCTCAGCAATATGTTCCGTTAATCTCAGAAATTGGCGCGTGCAAGAATGATACTACAATTGTAAAACATACTGAAAAATATATGGCCGTTTTAATTAAACTTTTACAGCAGCTATTACCAAGAATTTATATTCATTTATAATACATTTTATTATAATAGATCTACTATTTTATAATAATAGAGTTACATTTTTACGTTATACTTTTGACAGTGACTAACTTTTACTTTTCCATTTTCAGGTATGTTTCGGCATTCCCTTTAAGTCCTTGTATTTTCACTTCAATTGGTAAGTTATTTTTAACGAAATATACTTATTATCTGGAACTATGGCAAAAATGTGCTTTTTAAATTTGAATATTTAATTTTTATTCTTAATTTTTAATTTTATATTTATCATGAAAATCTATATGTTTGTAGCGTTATAATCATGGTTCTTCTAAATAAAGATGGAGAAAAGAGAGACCTTCAGAGATATATATATATATATATATATATATATATATATATATATATATATAGAGAGAGAGAGAGAGAGAGAGAGAGAGAGAGAGAGAGGAGGAAAATTATTGTATTAGCCTCCAAATAAGTCTGAACAAGTTCAAATCAAATCTCCTTCTTTATAGATATTACCCCGAAACGAGTTATGAAAAATGATATTGTCCAGTCGCCCGCTTTATGTAGGACTTTTTTTTGTGAAAAGAGCTGATTGTAGTACTTATCTGCTTTTTTGTGAAAAGAGCACATTTGATTGCATTTGTAAAGTGGCAGTGACACTTTTAAATTATCGCTATGCGCGTACTACTAGAAATATTAGTATCGATACGTGTCAATGAGTTGTAATAAATGTTACATTTCTTGCTACGTAGAGACATTCCTTGAAGTTCTGACATGATTACTCAACGAAATTAATCAATTTTTACAAAACATTGGGATACATTTCGAATAACGTACTTACTTTGTTAAAAAATATTATATATATATTTGTCGGATCCGCTTTAACAAAACATTAATTCAACGAGTAAAAGAACAGAAAAAACATGGTGAAATGTATCATGATACCTAATAATTACAATTTGCAGATGTAGTGGTCACAAGATAATATGAATTACACATTAAAGGTATTGTTTCAAGAGAAATTTCGTGAGAAGAGATTGCACGCAATATTGCTTTTCATATTTTATTATTATTATTATTATTATTATTATTATTATTATTATTATTATTATTTTATGATTATTTCACTTTTCTTATTTACAAAAATATTTCTCACACTATTCGAGTTTGTCTGAATCAAGTGGGGAGTAAAACTGACCCCCGCAGCAAAGGGCAAGTCCACGGAAAATTCGCTCCTCTTGTGCGGGCCACGTGGCATTGTGGTGCGACACAGAGGGAGAGAGACCTGATACTTTGCGAGGAGCGACATTGCATACAGAAATAAAAACGGTTCAAGTGGCATCTTTTAGCCGAAGGAGCGCTCTTTGAATATACAATGTTGAAACGTTGCCGCGCTGAAAATAACTTTTTGTCTCTTTTGGAGTTTTCGCGCATTTACCATTTTACGCTTTGCCGCACAGCGCATCGAGAGGGGGCAACTGCAGCAAGACGCATGTCAGCTGTTTGCTTCCATACGCAGTACATTTCCTGTCAGCCAATTTGTTTTTGCTTTACAGATTTTTTGTCGCGTGAGGAATGTTCTTGGGCGAATTTTGGAACCATCAAGTGGAAAATTACCGGGAGCGGTAGCTCAGTGCATCAGCTGATGTCACTGCAGCACCTCTGACCGGGAGGTCCTAGGTTCGAGTCCTGACGGCGGTGGAATTTTCGACACTAGCTTTTCAGCTATGTCGAATTCAGTCGCTGTCTGGAGGAGAATTCTAGGGGCCGGCTGATCTGATCGGTAGTTTTCCGTGGTTTCCCCCATCAGGCGAATGCCGGAGCAGTACCGTAAAAAAGCGGGCCACGGACCGTGCGCGATCTGTCCTTCCTCTTCCTTGTCATATCCTCTTCCCTTATATACACATTTACACTAACATGCACTACACTACCACATATTCCGGGAGACCGGTCTGGAGCTTAGAGCTTGTCCCGACTGGGGCGGTCCCCGCTGGTGGGAGAGTCCTGGTTGGGGGGGTAACCCCACTAGCCGACGATAGGTCGGCGCCGGATCTCACCATCCAGCGGGGGCAGATCACCGCCATCTTCCGAAAAAACATGCACTACACTAACGGGACTAATGACCAAAGCAGTTGACGCGCCGGGAAACACGAAAAATCTATCAATCAATCAAGTGGAAAATTGTAATTATTGTAATTTAATTAAAATACGTATTTGAAAACCGAACGTAGTAGAATGAAGTTTCAATCTTCTTAATTGAATTGTTTTTATTTAATAAGAAATTATTTCACATTTAATTGCATAACCTGATAGGGGAGAGTGAAGCTAGTGTGGACAAGTGTGGTGTTTCTGTAGACAAATATGGTTATTCCATAAGTAATAGACGTGATCTCTCCTAATTATTTCTTAAATTTTGGCCTCACAGTCCTCGTGAAGCCAGCGAAGTTTGGCGAGTAGGTTCAGTGGTCGTTGTGTGTGTTTTGGGGTTGAATACGCAAAAGTTGCGGCTCCATTAAGAAAGTATGTCAAAGTTTTGATATTAAAATATTGATTTTAAATGTACTTCATATTAAAACGTGATGTTTTCGTTATCTTCTGTACACAGTAAAATTATTTTTTCGTTTAGTATAAAATGATACTGTCTAAAAATCTTCAAAATAAAAAGGGGGTGTTAATGTGGACATTGATTGTAGGTCTGTCCTATAGTCCGCAGTATTCAACTAAGGAAAGTTTACAGTTCTTGTTCAGATTGTGTCTAAATATAATCACATACGGAGCAAAGATTTTTAATTTAATGACCAAGTCTACACTTTTAGGAGAGCTTGATACATGATTCATTCAAGTTTCAAACACAATACCATATTGTTTCAATGCAGCCTTGAGTTTAAATACAATTATTTTGAAAATTGTCGAACGAAAAATAATATAATCTGCACCTTTTGGTACAGTTATTGCTAAATTAGTAAATTTTATCTTTCTTAATTAGTTTCTTTTTTTATCTAATTTCAGATGGTCCGAATGTTTGTTAGAATAAAAACAAATATGGTTTATAATTGAGGAAATAGTGATGGATGCTTTACATTCCATAGATAAGCCTTCATAACTCTTTCTGATAAAATAATACTGTGTTGGACTATATTAAAAATACAAATGAAACAAAAAATAAGTCTTTGTGTGTGTCCGCATTAGCCCTACGTGTTGTCCACATTAGCCCACAAGGACGGCTACAGTAGACAAATGTATTGTGATGGATTATCCCCGATTTTTATGAAATCCATCACAAATTATAAAAGGAACTATAGGAGAACAACAATGGAAGTCGATGTAGACGAAGTTTTTAAATGTAAATAAAGAAGAAGAGTGGGAAGTGGTCAGAGTAATACAAAATTTGTAAAATAAATTGTTTAATTTTATTTGTGGACATATGAGGAATTTCCGGGAATAACAATAAAAAAATAACTATAAAAGTGGGCGAAAATCAAAGAATAAATACTGTGATATGTGACAAGTAATAGCCAATCAGGAGGATCAGGTACAGACAATTGAAGGTGAATGCGCAGAACTAGCTAGCAGAAACGGATTTAGGACGCCATCGGGCATGAAGAAACTGGGCTTGGAAATAAGGATTGTGGAATGAAAAGGGCTTTATGACTTGCAGGACACAAAGAGCTGAGGCAACGGATGCGACTTGACAGCGCACTTAGTGCTGGATGAGATTTAGTGTTGGATGAGATTTAGTGTGGATGAGATTTAGTGTTGGATGAATTTAGTGTGGAGAGATTTAGTGTTGGAAGTGTTGGATGAGATTTAGTGTGGAGAGATTTAGTGTTGGATGAGATTTAGTGTTGGATGAGATTTAGTGTTGGATGAGATTTAGTGTTGGATGAGATTTAGTGTTGGATGAGATTTAGTGTTGGATGAGATTTAGTGTTGATGTTCCATGTGGTTCGGAGTAATTTAGCGGCGACTTTTGAAAACAAGATTTTGAAATTTATTAGAATTCGGCGAAAATTGAAGCCGAATGAATTCCAACAGCGCGATGGAGGGGGGGGATACAAATGGTAGTGCGAGGGCCATATGTCGTTGGGCAAGCTAGCTGAAGAAATTCCCTCAGAGACGTTAATAGACTGTTAAGATTATCTTCTGTGTAAGAGAATCAATTTATGTTTGGTTTCTAGGTGTAAGAATGGCTGATCAGGAAGAATTAAAAGGGAACATGGCTATGAATGTGATAATGAAAGAATGCATGTGTTTTTACATGTAGTATGAATGTGATGAGTTGATTGCCGTAATATTTAATGTTTTTGTCATTGTGTATCCGTAGCGACAACAGAAAGCTTCGGAAGTTGTAAAAAAAAATTGGAAGAAACTGAAATTACAACGTTTTTTCAGAAAGAACTTCAGGTGGAATAGTTACTCCAAAATCCCAATCGCAATAATTATCTTCACAATAAAAAATGGGCCAATAATATTTATAATTATATTTGCCGAGTAATGTTAGACAACTGTTGTAAATTTAGATAAATAATGTCTAAAAATGTTATCTCGATTTTTCGTAGTTTTGGAAACTCAATAAACGAAATTTGATCACTTGCAGACCTCGTGTTGTTAATCACATCCTGAATTTGAAGTGAGTTCCCGAAATTCACCAGCTGAAAATAGCAACCATCACATGCCATTTTGATTTCGTATATGTTCAGAACGGAATTCAATTTCTGAACCTTTCGACTCACGTGCTCTGGAAATAAGAGTTTATTCGCCACGCACGGCGTATTTTCGAAACACTGTCCAAGTAAATCTCGTCGGCTAAAACAAACCCAACGCAAAAGTGTCCCATATCTAAAAAAAAAAAAAAAGATTAAATTGCTCCCCGCGAAAATTGCCAAACATTGTTTCGCCGGGGAGTCGACACTTCAATAAAGCTTAGAGAAAACAGTGATTAAAAGAGCGCGTGTTTTCTCTTTGGCATGCTGCTGGCAGCCCTTCCCCCCCGCCCCGCCAACGCTCCGCCTTGCGCAACTCACTTGCACTTCCCCGACCACCACGCGCCCCCTCCCCCGGCCTCCGAGAATCAAAGCCAGCCGGCAACGCGCTGGGACGGCTCTTACGCGCTAAATTCCGCACACGAAACGGGACTATCCCGCAGGATCTATAAATGTATTTTATCCCCCATACTTCACAGAAGCTTTCTACATGCAACAGCACGCAGAAACTACTTTTGGGGCTCTGGCGGCAAAAAAAGAAAAATCTTTCCGCACGATGCCCCCCCCCCCCTCTGCGTATTTTACAATTTCGCTCGAATGTTGGGCCCGGGCGAATGTCTGGCACGCTCCAACTGCGTAAATAAATGATGTATGAGCGTCATATTATCCTTCGGCATTACATAAAGTAGTCTTTCAATCATACTTAATCAGATTATTAATGTTATTCCCTATAAGTCTCTTAATACCTACATAAATTATTCTCGTGTAATTGGCGTTTTCATTGGAATACATGGACTTCGTAGTGGGATTTAAAAATTATCTTAAAAGTTCATCTGTATTTAGCTTCAGTTCAATGAGATTTGATATTGTAAAAGATAATATAAATAGTTGTCACAAAATGTTCTATTCGGGATTTCATTCGACATTATGTTGGAAATATATGATTATCTGCAAGCAAAAAGTTCTTTCACTAACTTGAAATCTGAAAATACTGAATTAATATTTACACACAATGCATCCACTGAAAATATTATATTTTTGCATTTTCACATTTTTCATCATTAACTCACGTTACACAAACTAAAACGGTTTGTAAACAATTCCTTAATATTAATACTTGTTTGTCAAAATTATCTCCAATAAGTGTCTGTAAAATTTCAGTTTTTTACTCTTTATTACACAACTGGAAATAATAGTAAAGAAACGTGATTCATTTACATTCAGTTTTTGCTGAATTTCAGGAATTCTACCATATTGAATTTCCGGAAACTGAAGTTTTGATAATTTAACATCCGTTATCTTCATTGGAGATAATCATAACAAATTTATCTTTCCATTTAACGTAGATTTGTACAAGGACGCTTAGAAATAGTTGAAAGTGAAAATACGAATTGATTTAAAAGAGCAATATTCTTTCGTAACTTTGGCTAAGGGCGTTTTGGAAATCGATTGCGTCCCGAATAACATTTATTTCCTCCTCTTTCCTAAAAGAGTGAAAATAAAAGGTCACCGTGCTTCTCCTCCTCTCTCTCTCTCTCTCTCTCTCTCTCTCTCTCCCCTTGCGCCCAAGTTGTGGACTATCCCTCAAGGACGAAACGAACTGGGGGCGGGGGAGGGGAGGTAACTCGCACAAAGTCTTTAAGAAATAGACGACGGTGCTGGGTCACAAACTCCGCAGCGAAGGGTTAGGTTGTGCGAGGAAGAGCAGCGCGCTGGCAAGGGACGTTGGAAAGTCACCTTTAGGGAAAACGTTGGAGCGCAATGGATAAAAGGAGGGATGTGGATAGTAGGTTAGTAGAGTGGGGGAGAGAGATGGGGAGGGAGGAGGGAAAACTGACGCGAATACATACCTCATGGAAAAGAGGGAAAACGAAGACTGTAAAAGCGATGAGAAAAGGAAACTTCTGAAGTGACGAAGTGAAGAAACAGGTAGTGATAGGACATCAGAGGAATAACACAAAGGAACGTGGAGATTGAAATGTTTAGATTGAGATTCTCCGGGATATTGAGGAAATAATTCCGATGTCCGCACACTCTGGGGTCAAATGGGGAATCTGTGAGGAGCAAAAGCCGAAGAGTATGGGAGGCAGCCGCTGGCCAGGCAAGAGGAAGTCCATAGCAGGGAGTTTCTTGTTAGTGCACTGAGGGCTTTGGGAAGCCCAAGGGCATAAGGGACGGGCAGGCTTCCTGGTAGCTTCTAGAGTCTTCCCATCGATTACACTCATTCCCAGGGGGTATAACGGAGGGGACTATACTAACTTACGAAATCGAAGAGGAAAGACAAATTCCGACACATTTCGAAGTTTACTCTCTACCCATTTTTCTTCATAATGTTATCAAATATAGCGACCGAACTTCTAACTTTGCGAACATATTTAACCACATCTAGTTTCACTTCATTTAATTTAAAATTATTCTAAAGTGTCAAGACAATTCCTAAATTTTTATATTAATGAAAGTTAAAAATTTACTTTCTCGTTTCTACTTTAAGTAACATTTTCAAAGTGAGTGCGGTTTAAAGTAATTTTAGCATATGTGTAATTATTTTAAGAAAGTAAATCATGTGAACGTACACAGTAAATAATTTCACCAGTCGGTATTCACGTTAAAATAAATGTACACAATATTAGAACATTACTAAAATATTAACTAGTGGTGCTACAAAATGGCATAGATTTTCTCGTACAAGTTGGTTTTCTAATTTCTTTGGCCTGGGCTAGATTTTCGGTCTTGCCACATCCTCTTCCTAACTTCCATCTATCGCCGACCATAGAATTTTTTTAAAAAAACTTTCTCAATTGTTCGCTTTGCGAATGGTAGAAACAAAATATTATATAAGAATATTAAAGAAGAGTAAAACCTTGTGATACGTTGAAATTTTTGTAGAAAACTTTGGAGCCATTTATAAGATGTCTTATTAGTTTTACAACTACGGAACTAATGCATTGCTAGCTAAGCGTTACTAATGCAAAATTTAAAGCTCCTTACACAAAAACTTTTGAATTTTCGAGAAACTTCATTGGAAGTCATTTGACGTACTTAAACGAGCAAATGCATTAATGTATGCAAATTGCTGCATATGTGCATATTAACGCCGTGAGAGATGCTAAAAAATATATTTTAGTTATTTAAAAGAAAAGTTTAAAAAAACATGTTGAGCCGTTTTTGAAAAAATGGCGTTTTAGTGATTCTTAAAACCCGAATATTTGAGCTCATTTCACAGAAAACTTTTGATTTTGAAGAAACTTTAATAGACATCGTTTCAAGCACATGACGCATAAATAAATAATGTAAACAAACTCCCTCTTGAAAATATTAACAACGTGAAAGACAAGTGAAAATATTTAATTTTAGTATTTTTAAAAAAATGAAAGTTTATAGAAAATTGGGTTACGTCATCATATACTGAAGATTTACCACTATTCCTACCAAAGCTTTAAAGAAATAAGGTTTTTCTGTCAAATATTCGCTGTTTTTCATGTAGCATTACATAAGTTTATCTCTACTGCGTAAGTGGTAGCGACAAATTAAAAAAAATAAAAGGTTCTTGAAAAATTCATGTTTTTAGTATTTTTTAATATTTCAAAGATTTCACGCTATATTGCGCAAAAACAATCAAAATTTTAAAGAAATGTACATGATTTTAATGAAGAATTAGACAGACCTTAATGAAGAAAATATCTTCAATTTTGTAGTTGTAGGAAGTCACCGAACATATTTAAAACTTTTACAGATTTCCATTTTTGAGACGATTTTGAAAATGTCCCAGGGGCTCCATGTAAAGTACCCTCAAAGTTCAAAGAATGTTTTTAAAAATAGCCGAGCTTTGAGTGGGACCAGATTGATCGAGGAATGTAATTTGTAAAAATCGTACTTATAGTTTAGGCACTAGTATTGTTCAAAGACGGAGAGACGGACTGACTGACGTTTAGAAAAAAACCCTTTTTCGCTATCTGGAGACCCCAACACATGTATTTCCGTTGAAATCTCGACGACAATTTTTCTTAGCGTTACATAATTTTCTTTCTACTGTAAATAGAGACTCTCTATACTATTTGTAGTATACTCAGTATATTCGTCGGATCTCGCCGTCCTGCGGGGAAAGATCACCGCCATCTCCCGAGGAAAAACATGCACTACACTTATGGGATTAATGACCTAAGCTGTTGACGCGCCCAGAATCATTAACCAACCATCCAACCAACCAAAATCTAATAGGTATTTAGATTGCGTATATTCTACATTACAGGAATGTTGACATTAAATCAAATTTTTTTATAAATTAAATACTAGTCAATAAAAACATGAGGTGTTTTTCCAATTTTTTACTGTAATCTACAGATGAAAGCGCAAAACAGATAAATTTCTTTTTTAATGATATTAATGAAACTTTCTTTGTTCTTGAGAAAAACTGAATATTTGAAATAAGTTCGGGAATTCACAAGGAAAGAAAATAACACCGAGGTGCAAGAATGATTGATGGAACTCAGTTCCAGATAAAATGTGTTTTCGATTGAGACAAAGAAAACAGCTGCATGTTCCTGTCAACTGCTTGCTTACTTTATCGATTTCCAATGCATATTCACCTTACTGTATTGAATTTAGTTCTGTAATGATGGCAGGTCCTAGTGGGGTATTCTTCAATATTCGTCGTTGGAAGTCAGAATATATCAACTTTCATCCTCAACTTTTCGCTCACAATCAAACTTTCTCGCTCAACTATTCAAATGTATCTCAAGAACAAAACTTTTCCTATTTAATCCTAATACATATATTTTCTTTAAATTTATGAAAAGTAATGGAATGTATTAATATTTTTGCTTTTTGTACTCAGCTAAAGAAGATAAATGAAAGAATAAGAAGTAATAATATTTCGTTACACATTCAGATAACAAAATCCATGAATATAATTACTGGTTTGTGTATTATTTTCAATTACGGTCGAAATTATTCAATTTTATTTGTAGCTGCTAATCATTTATTACTAAATATTTTTGTCACCACTTCTTCAATTCTCATTTCATTGTTACTCTTTGATTCACCGGAAAGCTCAAAAAATATATATAACACAGTTCTGCAAGGAAAACAATATAAAGTCCAATTTCAACTCATCTCGGCGAGACAACGCGAGGCGCGAAGATGAAGGGAGGCGTCTGGGTGGGTCGCCGTCGACTCAAGAGACCAGCGCAGCTAACTAGTCGGAGGGTGGGGGAGGGGGGGGAGGGGCGGGTGCGCCGGCGGCAACGGCCTCCTGGGAAAGGGCGTCGCGCGGCGGGAGGGTGGGGGGTTGGAGGGGGTGGATGCGGAAGAGGGGAGGTGGATCCCCAGGAGGCAGTTCCTCCAGGATTATTCCGCTCCGTGATTAATGGTGACGTGTCCGGAGCCGACGCGTCTGCCGCGGCGGCGAGAGAGTTGCAGGGACCTGCCTCCCCCCCCCCCCCCGCCCCCGCCCCCGCGCTCAGCCACACGCACCTCCCCGCCAGGCGCCACCTGCTCGCGGCCGCCCTCTCCTGGGCGCTTCGCGACATGCGGCGCTTGCCTTCACCCTCCCCTCCCCCACCCCCGGAGCTGCATCTACACGCACCGGTAGCGGTAGCTCAGTGCATCAACTGATGTCACTGCAGCGCCTCTAACCGGGAGGTCCTAGTTCCCACTCCCCACGGCGGCCGCGCTCGGCTTCCCCTGGCCTGCACTTTTCAGCTACGTCGAATTCAGACGCTGGCTGAGAAATTCTAGTGGCCGGCTGCTCTGATCGGTAGTTTCCGTGGTTTCTCCGATCAACACCAGGCGAATGCCGGAGCAGTACCCTACCAAACGGGCCACGGACCGCGCGCGATCTGTCCTTCCTCATCCTTGTCCTATCCTCTCTACTTACACTAACATGCACTGCACTACACATATTCCGGGAGACCGGTCGGGAGTTTAGAGCTTGTCCCGGCTGGGGCGGTGCCCCGTTGGTGGGAGAGTCCTGGTTAGGGGGAAACCCCACTAGCCGACGGTAGGTCGGTGCCGGATCTCGTCATCCAGCGGGGGAAGATCAACGCCATAAAAAACATGCACTACATAACGGGACTAATGACCGAAGAGTTGACGCGCCCGGAAACACGAAAAAATAAAATCATCTACACCACGCAGGACATGCCTGCTGGTGCTCTCCTCATGCCAGTGCGCGCCGGGATTGAAAGAACACACGCCTATGTAAGCAGTCTACGGTTTTGTTAGAATCATAGGTTATAGGGAAAAACTAAAAGAAAAAAAAACAGTTTTGATTCCCACTGAAACATTCAAATACTTGATTGAGTTTTTCGCTTATTCTCGAACTGTGCCTATCAACTGAATTTTCAAAATCAGTGTGTCACTGTTTCCGGCACAGCTCGCGTAATCAATAGCAAGGTTCCGAGGAATTTTTTCATCTTAAATACGTATGTGCGTATGTATGAGTGTTGATGTTTATCTACTGTAGTAATTGTGCAGATTGTTTATGATAAAATATTTAATTTCGTATTTATTTCAATAAATTATATTCGCAATTTCATTTGTGTTCTTGAGCAGTGCGCTACTTTCTGTAAAGTCAGTGGATGGGGTTGAGATAAACAGGAATTTTACTGCTGCAGGACACTAGTTTATAATAGTTGGGTTTAAATATAATACGGTTGGTGTAAAATGAGGGAGAATAGAAAATGGAGTCCTAAAATGAATACTTGAGAGAATGCGTAGAGAACATAAGAGAAAGTCGAGGAACCTTGGTTTTTGGAAGAAGTATCTTATTGTATAGATGTTTAATGTTCTAACTAGCAAGTACAACGAGAATGAATTTAACTTATGTGTACCGTTTCTTTGTAAGCAGTTTCTGATTTACTTTCTATGTTCTATTTGTTTTATTATTGACCATAGGCTGATTATTTTTCCCGCATTTAATACTACCATGCATTATGTTGATATCTTATCCGAAATAAATCGCCTTTTGAAGAGCATTCCAATTTTTCAGATGTGTTTCAAAACTACTTGAGTGAATCTCACGGCCATCCCTTTCTTCATCGCCCGTCCTTCTGTTTGTCGGTTTGCGCGATGTCCAAACTCCGACCCCGCCCCCTCGCCCCTGAGACACGCCCGTGTCACTTTCTCCCGCGTTGTGAGCCTCGCCCCAGCCGTCGTGGCTCTGCCACTTCTGCCACCTGCAGCCGCCGCCCGCGCCGTAGACACCGCCTCCCCGGCCGAGATATATAGTCTCTCACTGGAGGCGTCTGCAGGTGGCGTTGGCTGTGCGCGTGGCACGGGCGGTTGGCTGAAGCCACTGGAGGCGGAGGCGCTGGCAGCGAAGGGAAGGGGGGAAGGGAAAAGGAGTCGTAGATGGAGTCGGAAGAGTCGTGAGCGGAGTCAGAAGAAGAGTTGTAGGACGAGTCGAGGGCGAAGTTGAAAGAAGAGGAGTCGTCAGTGGAGTCGAAAGAGAAAGTGTGGTAGGCGAAGTTGGACGAAGAGGAGTCGCAGTCGAAGTGGAAAAGGAGTTGGGAGAGGTGGAGTTGCAGGAGATTGGAAGATTGCGAGTAGAAAGAGTACGAGTGGAAAGATTGATGATTGATTGTTAGTGATTCCGGACATGGGTCAACAGCTAAGGTCATTGCTCCCATATGTGTAGCGCAGTTTTTACGCGGCAGCAGATGGTGATCTTCCCCGCTGGATGGCAAGATCCGTCGTCGTCCTACCGTCGGATATGAGGTTTTCCCCAATCGGTATCTCCCACCAGCGGGGCAGCGCCCCAGCCGGGACAAGCTCTAAGCTCCCGGCATCTGTGGTAGTGTAATACACGTTATTGTGAGTGTAAGAAAAGGATGAAGATAGGATACGGACGGGGAAGGAAAGATCACGCGCAGTCCGTGGCAGTTATGATACTAGTCTGGAATTCGTCTGGTGTTCATCGGAGAAACCACGGAAATTACCGATTAGAGCAGTCAGCCGCTAGAATTCTCTATCAGGCAGCGACTGAATTCGATCTAGCAGACAAGATAGTAGTGTCAAAAATCCTGTCACCGCCGGACCTCAAAGCTACGACCTCCCGGTCAGAGGTAGTGATCAGTTGATGCCCTGATCCACCTCCCCGGTTGCGTGTCGGAAGTGTCCGAATGGGAAGAGTCCGAGAGCCCAAGTAGCGGGAGTCGGAGATGAATGCCAAGGCACCGGTGGAGACAGCGCTGTCTGCGGTGGGTGGTGGTAGCAGAGGTAGTCGCAGAGACGGGGAGTCGGGGACGGCAGTACGAGGACAGCGTGGCGCGTCACTGTTCGGCTTGGGGGAGCGTCATAAAGCAACTTTCGGGCGCCTGAGACCGCCGCCCCATATTGAGGGATTAACTGTGAACTTTCGAGGAATTTCGGCGACTCGCCGTATTTCACTCTAATTCAGCAGAAGGAAAAATATACCTCCAGGGAGGCGCTGTGGTGCGTGGGAGGGGCGCGATTGTGGAGGGGAGGAGTGCGACGAATGGAGAGAACAGGTGCGCCGACGACCGGCGCCGTGAGGGGATCTGACGCTGCATGACGGGGCAAATTGCTGAGGAGAGACTGGATGTGGGGGCTACACTTCACGGGATATACTTCATGCGTTAACTTTCTCAAATAAAATAGTGATTTTTATGGTGAAATATACCTTACTAAACGAACTGAAATAGACCGTTTGTCATTTTTCGTGGTTATATACTGAAAAAAAATTATGTGCTTGGGATAATTATTCTGTGACGCATCAGAACATGTGTTAATTTCTTAATTGTATTAATAGTGTTTATATGTGTGTGTGTATATATATATATATATATATATATATATATATATATATAATGCCAAACTAGACTTCACTAAGCTAGTTGAATCATTGACTTTCTTCTATAAAAATAGAATTTGGGTGGTTGTTATAATTTAAAACAATATTTAATTAAATGTAGAATGTAAACATTATTTAATTAAATGTAGTATGGTGTGAAAGAATTATTAATAGTTTCGTTTGACGTTTACAACCTCCATTTTAATTACCATCACAATTTTTGATGAAATATTAGTTCACAAAACAATGTTTTGAAATAAATCTGTACGAGTTTTGGGGCTTACACTTTCCTATACATATTGTGTCGCTTGAATAGAACATTTTATTTCTCATTTTACAAATGCCTTGAGCATTCGCTTCAATATTGAACAATGAACTGTTTAAATTAAATGTGTCGTCGTGGTGTTGATTGTTGTGAGTTGTCCTTGATAGATAGATAGATGATAGATAGATAGATAGATAGATAGATAAGATAGATAGATAGATAGATAGATAGATATAGATAGATAGATAGATAGATAGATAGATAGATAGATAGATAGATAGATAGATAGATAGATAGATAGATAGATAGATAGATAGATAGATAGATAGATAGATAGATAGATAGATAGATAGATAGATAGATAGATAGATAGATAGATAGATAGATAGATAGATAGATAGATAGATAGATAGATAGATAGATAGATAGATAGATAGATAGATAGATAGATAGATAGATAGATAGATAGATAGATTTATTAAAGTTCGCTTTGAGCTAATGCTCGGTGGCAAACATTATTACAACTAGATATACGACAATTACAAAACTATTACGAATATTTACAAATATAATTACAATTAGAATTAGAGATTAATATCCTAGTTATAATTAATTTTGAGTTATCTATATGTTGACTTATAGCTTTTCTAACACTTCACTCCACTTCACTTCACTTCAGTTCACTTCACTTCACTTCACTTCATTTCACTGCGCTGCACTACACTACACTCCCCTCCCCTTCCGTGCCCCCACCACACTACACTTCACTTCACTGTATAAGAGACATGACCATATTATTAATAATACTAACGATTATAATAATGAAACTAATAATAATAATAATAATAATAATAATAATAATAATAATAATAATAATAATAATAATAATAATAATAATAAAAGTCCCAGTATTATTAATGATGACCTACATAGAATTAAGTATATTTTTAAATTTCACTACTTGTTCATAGTGGTACGTGAGTCATTGCGGTGTTGATGGTGTCATTATTACAACATTTGTTGTTCTAATAAATATTTAATACACAAATATGAGACATTAGTTATAATTATTTTCTTTTGGGTCAATTCAGAGCAGTTTTAGACGAATATTTCAGTATTCTCATTGTGACTAGTGTAACGTTCTGTTACATCTCTCCGCAGTTACCACTTTGATTCTGTAACGTTTCACATTCCACCAAATTTTATTGAACGTTCACGTTCCACAGCTGACACCAATTTTATGGTGAACATTTTCGCCATTAACTCTGATTTTCAACGTTAACTTTATGTATAATTTCATTATTAATATTCTTTAAATCAACATCTTTAAATTCCTTTTGAAACAATTTATTTCAACAAATTCTCTCCTTCATAATTCTCCTTCAAATTCTCTCTCTCTCTCTCTCTCTCTCTCTCTCTCTCTCTCTCTCTCTCTCTCTCTCTCTTTCTTACATAAACATCTTTGTTGCTATCGTAACTATAAAACATATGAACAGTTGTTCCAAATGTGTTTACAAGCAAAATCAATAAACCTATGTGTAATAAGTAAACCTATACGTTGCGTTACACTAGCTGTACGTTTAGGTAGACAAAGAGAAAACGCATTATTTGTGACCTCGTCGCACGGGAGTATTTGCTGAAACGCGTCCAGCAAGCTCCCCAGAGCCCGGCGTCCCGGCAGGCGACTTTCTGTTTCCGCCTGTTCCATTACGCGGCGCGGACCCTGGCTCGGCGCGCGGGATGGACGCAGAGGCGGAAAATTAAACTGAGAAGCGCGGTTATCGATTGTGCGGTAATTCGCTCGCTAACTTACGGCCTCCGGGACGCTCCCGCGCGACTCGCTCCTGCGAGGACGACAATTAGCGATTGTTGCGACACTGCTGCTCCTGGTGGCCGAACTTGTCACTAACAGCGTCGCCATTCCTAAACTCGCCGAAATAATTTTGACGTGCTGTGCGGGCAGCGAGCCACGAGTGACTGACGGTAGTAAGCGGGAGGAGGGTTGGATGTGAGGGACGAGGGCAGTGTGGAATAGACCGGAGGGAGACAAAGTTGGTGAAAGAGTGAGGAGGCATGAGAGTGTAAGGGACGGAGCAAGAGAGGTCGTTGTCAACACTACATAGGACCTTTTGACAGTTTCAAAACAAGCTGAACAATTAAGCGACATGCGTTGCAAAATATTGGATTGCATTAAGGCTTTATATTAAGTCTTCCATTGAATTGAGTGGATGTGCTAGGTCATTGAGTATCATGTGCTAATTAGATTGAATGATGTACTTCGAACAGCAATCAATAATAACATAATTTATGCGATGTTTGAAATAGGGGAACTCATTTGATACTCCAGTGAGTTTTCTGTAATTCAAAGAAAACTCACCTATACGTAACCTGCATACGTAATGTGAATAGCAAGAAGGGTATGTAAACACCAGACATGCACGTGGTTTATAAACAATATTTACAAACTTGAAGAGATATTCTATTGAATTTGAAATCAAAAATTGTTGGATTAATACATCTGGGACTATGTTACAATACAGACAGATAAAACAGTTATTGGTATTTTTACATGGATACAATAATGTATTCTGTAAAATGTTTCATCGCATTCTATAAGGGAGTGTAAACGACCAAGTGGTAAAGGGTGAGTGAGTGACGAGCGAGAAGACGAACAGACAAAGAGGGAGAGAGAGGGGGAGAGAGAGAGAGGGAGAGAGAGAGAGGGAGAGAGGGAGAGAGAGAGAGAGAGAGGTCGACACTGACAGAGTATCGATAGAAAAGAATGCCAGTGTAGATGATATTAACGAGTTTCAGGTCAAGGCTGGTGTTCAACAAGAGAGATCTTCCACAAGCAAAGTAGACAAGCCCAGAAAGCGTCATAAATAAGCAAGGTAACTGAAATATGGACTGAATATTTTAGAGTAAATAAAGAATTTCATGTGAGGAGCCGAACGTGATAGGTAGAAAGGCAAATGGAGACCATATCAATTATTTTATATCTTTCTTTGATTTCAGCTATTATTAGGGCTTTTTTCTCTCCCTCGTTATTATTTGATAACATTTTCAGATTCCCACCAAGGACTCTATGGAAGGATTCTATGGAAGATGAAGTGGAAAACTATATAACGGTAAAAGTGTGTTAAGAAATGCAGTGAAGTGAAGGCATAAAATTAGTGTGAGAATGAATATATCGTGATAAATTGAATCGTCCTTAATTCGTCACTATTCCTTCGTTACTCAAAATGTTTCTATACAGTACTCATTTTCAAGAGTAATGAGAGGTGAATATAACTTAAAACTCATTTGAACAACAAAGAAGTGATAAGCTATGGGAGTACTGTCGATTAGAAATTTCATGATTAATTTACAGTTCCTTCTATAAATCGCATGTATGTATTGTACCTGTATGCATTTAAATTTTTCCACACTACTTTTAACTCACTATTTGCCTCCTGAGACGGAAACTCGCTGTTCTGTTTTGGAATCAATAAGGAATAAAAGGTAAAAGTGAGGTTGGACCTAGTACTTAGGGTTGGAAAGCGAGCGCCTGCGACGCTTCACATAAAAGACTTGGGTCGGAAGTTGGAAACTTCACCCTGCGCTGGTTTATTCTAAAAGATGAAAAGCACCAAATTCTATGCTAAAGGTCTCTCTGGTCAGGTGACTGCTCTTGCCATCTGAGTGTGTGTAAGTATATGTGTATATGAAAGTGTGTGAACGATCAAGAGCAGTGAGGGAGTGAATGAATGACCGAGTGAGTCGACGCACCCTTGAGAGAAAAACGGGGAGAAATGGCGTTTATTGCGCTGGACGCAGGATGAGTGCGGTTCAACTTTGCGTACTCTTAACTTCATTTGGAACTGTAGAAAAAGAAAATGAAAAAAACAAAAAACCAACAATAAAACAAAAGAAAACTTAAACGAGCAAGATGAATAGGTCAGAAGCGAAATCTTTTGCCTGTTGATAGTATCATTCTTTGGTCTCAGAGACGGAAATGTCACTGCTGGCTTAACAACAGACATGAAACGCCTTAAACTATACACCTTTTTATAGTCCCCTCCTGTCAGGTGTTGGAGGACTTGCCATGAGAAAATTGCTTCTTGTGTGTGTGTGTAACGGTCAGCGTACCGGGCTGTTGTACCCTAGTTTGCGGGTTCAAACCCGATCGAAGCCGTGGATTTTTAAGGGCGAAAAAATCCTTCGTACGCCTTCCTTCGAGGACGTAAAGCCGGCTGTCCCATGTAGTAGATTTACTGCATGTAAAAGATCCTCAAGCCTAAAAGAAGCCTCTGAGCAAAATTGAGATCCGCCTGTTTCGTCGCCCAAAATAATACCTCCTTTCTCCGCTAGGTGGTGAAAGGAGCGTAGCGAAATTTGCGTGGTTAGACGGAAGAGCGGGCCTGATGGCCCGAGTCTCGCCACGTAAAATAAGGCATTAACTAACTAATGTGTGTGTGCGTGTGCGTGTACGTGTACGTGTACGTGTGCGTGCGCGTGTGCGTGCGCGCGTGTGTGTGTGTGGGCGCGTTTGTGTGTGTGTGTGTGTGTACGCGCGCGTGTGAAGGGTCGAGAATAGCGAGGAGGTGGATAAGAGTGATGGAGTGAACAGAGAAGAGCGGACTGGCCGATCGTTTTTCGCGTGCGATGTACTCTGAATTCGAAACGTTAGAAGCATGGTGATCTGATGAAGATAAAGATATAAATTCCATAAGATTCAAATGCGTAAAAATCAGACAAGAAATTTTCGTGTAAATGAATAATGGATACAATTACTGTACGAGATACGTAAATGGAATATCTAGCCGAAACGCAATGACGGCAACGGCAACAGGGTTGACACTTCACAAATTATTCGTGAACCAAAATAAACTCTTCTCTTAGGTTGGAAACAATCGGTTTACTTTTGTTGTTAATTTATCGCTTCGCATTAGAGACAGAAACATCGACACTGACATTTCACCAGTAATGAAAAGCTCAAAAATCTTTATTGCAGGTTCTCCGGTGCATCCGGTATCTCCGGAGACTGAGAGCTTGCCATCTGAACGTGTTTATGTGCGCATGATCTCTCTCTCTCTCTCTCTCTCTCTCTCTCTCTCTCATATATATATATATATATATATATATATATATATATATATATATATATATATATAAAGTCCTATGGGATGGCTCATGGCTGCGTACTAGCCTCCCGTGCAGTGGTTCAATTCCCAGTCGAGGCAAAAATAGAGTTGTTGCTTTCCTTTGAAATCGTCCAGGTTTCTATAGCTGTGAGACGAATAAAGCTCAAACCGGCGAATCTTGCTAGTGACGGTGAAGAGAATACGTCATGTTTGCCTTATGTCGCTCTTACCCTCAAGCATTGGAATTTAACTAGACCCAAGCAAGGGGGACACAGGTAGTCCGTCTACCGACCCAATCGGCCATCGCTCCAGCAGGGACAAGCTCCAATCTTCCGACTGCTCTCCAAACAGATGTGGTAATGGAGTGCGTGTAAGTGTAAGCGCCTTCAAGTAAACGGAGAGGCTAAGTCAAGGAAGAGGAAGGAAAGATGGCGAGCGATACGTAGCCCGTTTATTACGGTATTGCTCCGATATCCTCCTGGCATTGACTGTAAAAACCAATCTACCTATAAAGGCATGTTGCCACTGAAATTCTCTTCCAGTCAGCGTCTGAATTGATCTATCTCTCTAGCTTTTATCGATACTGCTGCCACCGTAGGACCTCCTAGCCAGAGGTACCTCAGCCACCTCAGGCGGTAGGAGTGGGGAAGCCAGAGCGTGGACGAGGAATGTCGGGCGCTGTCTGCAAGGGCGGATTGAAGCGGGTCGCAGCTAGTGATGACAAATTTACAAATCATTGATACATCGATGTTTCGATATATCGCTAAAAGGTTTTCGATGTGGACGAAAACATCGACGCGAAAACATGGATATTTAAAACATCGATGATTTAATTGTATACTAATAAACATTCTATTTTACCATCCATTTTTAATTACAGTACATACACGGGATATATTTTATTGTTCAGTTATCAGTATGTTAGTAGTATGTAAAAAATATTATCGAATGTATAGAATAAACTTAAGAATAAAGAAACATCGTGTTTTGCGATGGATTTCGTGTTTCACTGTCGATTCAGACAACGACACGCCAGGCGATAACGGACATTCATAATACGACCAGCTCCTAAACTTCAGCAGAAATGTACAGCAGAAATGTAATTGCACAGCAAAAAAGTGCAGCGTGATAAAGAGGATGACGTAGAAACAAGGATATTGCTGTGGAGTGCTGCCACTCTACAAGGTGCTTAAACCCCTTTATTTTAAAAATAATAATTTACAAAATTAAAAATTAAAGAAACATCGATTTTTTTTCAACAAAATGTCGATGTGAAGAAAACATCGGGAGCAAACAATCGATGTTTCTGGTGGAAATCGTCGATGTTGTAAAATCGTCGATGTATTTTCGCCATCCCTAGTCGTCGCAGCGCACCGCGGGGCTGCGCGGCGTTTGCAGTGACGAAAGCGGAGGAGGGCGTGCGTTGGTGCGGTGCGGATTCTAACTCCATTAAGGCCGTGTGGGGGGCGGCGGGACGGCCAGGCCAGGAAGCGCTACGCATTGCTTTATTTACTTTCACGTTGAATTATAAACTGCAGCTCTTTTAATTTGTTTACTTCATTATCCAAGTTTCCAATTGCGTCACTTTGCACGGGTTCCGATTCGCGGGATGGAGGATTTTGGGAAGAAGCGCCCTCCCGCTGTCCGCAAGTGTGACGCGAGTTGGTCGTTATGCGAAAATTAAATTTCCGCGCCACTTACTCTCCCTTCTTTTCGCCTTCTCTTTGAATACGTATTTTTATTTCATTTAGAAACGTAAGAACGTTTTATTTTATTTACAAACGTAACTAATATCAAATTGAACTCCAGTAACCATCCTTCGGCCAGAGATGGAGTTGTGGAAGCATGATACACCGTATTACACGCACACACACACACAAACACACACACACACACACACACACACACACACATATATATATATATATATATATATATATATATATATATATATATATCAAAACATCACTTGAAAATAACACATAAAAATTGTATTGGGAACGAAGTGTACTGACTGATCAAACACCGCATTACAATTGACCTGACATAACCCCCTGGGATAAAAAATAAAGATAGGTAAATATTTGATGTTCAATAAACGAAGTTGCACCAACACTTGTAGTAGTAACTTTTAATTTGAAAATTTGATGTTTTATTAATGGTAAGGAAGATAAGAACAAAGTTATTTATCTAGTTCCCAAAATAGTTGATAGGTATCCCGTTTCCCGTATGACAGGGACTTTGCGTATTCACACCTTTAAATAAATTTATTGAAACTGTAAATTAGTTTCAAGGTGTAGGGAAATTGTTTATTTATATTTTTAGTAAATTATAGGAAACCGTTTCAATAGAATGTGGGAGAAGGGCGCAGATAGACCAAGAAGAAACACATTTGAGATGCTACTACACATAGAGGAAGACAATTGAAAGGTGAGGATTGCAACTTTTCGGACAGAACGATGCGCTCTTTGCAGAGGGCAGAACGATTTGCTTCGGGGTCGAGGAGAGAATGCTTGTATTGCAGTAGACTAAAGAACGATGTCGGTAGTTGTAAAGAGCAGAACGTGCTGAGCAGTGATGGCGTATATGTTATTAATTACGCGATTTAATTACAAGGTTAGGGTAGAAAGTTTAGAATTTAATAGATGCAAGTAAAACGAAACGGGATCTGATAGCAAATAGCACGATATCGCCCATGGCTGAAGGTGATACGTCTACAACCGTCCCCTAAGTATGCAGAGGACTCAAAAACGGAAATGATGAAGTGATCAATATATTTAAAATGTGTGTATATTAATAATATTATTGGTTTTGTAAGCAGAGGATATCCTAGTTAGGCAGATGGTGTATTTATTTGGAGAGTAACTGCGGCTGTATATATTTAAATTAATAATATTAAAACTAGTGTTAATAGGGAATCTATTTTAGTAAAACTTATTCTGAAGTGATCTTATAAATATGGATAGTCAGTTGTCTCTTTGAGAACTACTAATTTAGGTAATAATTTGTAATAATGTTTGATATCTGCATGACTTCTCTCTCAATATCAGTGAACTAGACACGATTAATAAGTAAAATAATAATACAAATATAATGATTATGATGAACATTATTTCATGATAATCATTGTTTCTTGGTATTACAAATTTCAAATGAGTAATTAAATATCTCCTAAAATTTTTAAAAACTCGTTTTAGGGCTTTTATCCAGCTGACAGCCGGTCACCCTTTACGTGCCTACGGAACGCATTTTCGAACAGACACTAGACATCAACACACTTGGGGCTCATATGAATCAGGTCAGTAGAATGCGAGATACTCCGAAATACTCGTTTTAAAATGTTAAAATAAGTTGCATATCAACATATTAATAAGATTCTTCAATATCATAAGTAAATATGTTTTTGTTTAGAAACTTTGAATTAATTACTATATTTAAACTTTGTAAGTATTATTTTTTAATATTTACTTTTAACTTACGTTATAATAAATTCTGTTTCTTACGAAATATTTTATTTGGATGTAACGTTTTTTCAGTGGTTATGAACATTATTAAATATTCGATGTATATGGTATAAATCGTATAAATACAGTAGTAACGTATTGAAATCAGATAACTTCTCTGTTTGATTCGAAAACATAACAATAATCAAACTATATAAAATTTTAAAAATAATGTCGCAGTAAGAGAATGAAAATGTACTGTATATGGTAGGAAATAAAAAAGGAACAATGAAAGTGAGGTTTGAATTGAAATAGTCACCGTTCACGTTTTTGGCCTGAACACAAGCACGTTGGAATTTCGAGTTACTGCAGATCGATGAGATTAACTGGACGCACCTCTGACCTGCACGGTTAACAACGATTGGAATCCAAACACAATAGCTTTTTTTTACGTTTTTTTCCACCGATTTTGTAAATCACACTGTGCTTCAGAAAAAAGAACAATAAAAATATCAAGTTATTGCATTCAATATTATAAATAAAAGTGTATGGTTGGAGAAGCAAATATTATTCGTTATATAACATGATTTTTGTTTGAAATATTATGGGCTTATTGGAAACAAAAAAGAAAGAAGAAACTCTCAAAACTGATTTAATACATTGTACACTTACCTTACATTGAGCTGACTTTTTACAAGGGTAACTAAGTATAAGATATACACACCGGTGGCTTCTCTGTGTGGCTTAATTTCATTCTGGTAAAAGGAATTAACTTTATATTGCTAGGTGAACTTGTAATAAAATGGTTTCAGAGTAAGCTTTTCATCTGATGTTCCATTTCCCCGACCAATCAATGCAAACTTTGTGACAAACAATGCGAGAGATGTGCACTTTTACTCTCTCGCATACTACTTACGTAAGTATGATATGGTAAAGAAAGTAAAAAATGATGCATCAGAAAGCGGTAATTTTTGCTCAGAAAAACTCGTATTTTGCGTACTAATACCGAAAAAGTTGATAATTCTTTACCATAAACGTAGTACATTTCTTGATCTAACAGTGCTGTCAACGACGTTTTGTGGGTTCTTGATCCAAAAATTGTCTGGCTGTGTGCACCGCTAACACCTAACCCGCTCAGGGGAGCCTAAAACGTTCATATGATTTTCTGCAAAACTGATATTCCCCGAAATATCGGGTATTGGGCATGAATTAAAATTTAAAAGTTATTGTCAACTGTATTCCACTTGCATACTCATTTCAAATCGATAGTTCAGTCACAAACATATGCAATTACCAGGATTGAATTTAATTTACCATAATGGGTGGACTATTTATAGACTTAGACATAGTATAATTCTAAAACCAATGATTATGTTGGCAACTCTTAAAGGTTAGTATATCAATTAATTAATCCTTATACAGTACATCATAACTGCGAGTGTGAGTGTGCATGTTTGTGTGTGTGTGTGTGTGTGTGTGTGTGTGTGTGTGTGTGGTGGTGCGTGCGTGTGCGTGCGGATCCGTCTCTCTGTTAGACCACTTTCTGTGAATCAAACGAGACATTTGAGGAGTCATACAATGCGTCTCGGTCTCCCAGAGGGAACTAGTAATTTTGTTTTGGAACTGGCTATAAGATTCAAAGAAATTTCCAAAAAATTGTTTTTTAGTGTTTTTGCGTTGCGATATTAGTGAATGTGCCGGTAATTAAACCAACATTTCAAGTTAATTCGGAGTAAACATAACTGTGAATAATAATAGAGGATGAATGTTCTTACGTTGGACTTCTGACATTTATGTTCTTAAGTATGCAAATGCCGATTTTCAAATGAATGTGACCCACTTTTTTTCATTACATTTAACTTAAATAGATGGCTCGTTTCAGTATTTTGGACCATATAGGATCAATCTTACGAGGATACCAGGAATTAAGACATTTGTATTTTATATATTTTTTTCAGTTTTTTTTTTAATTTTTTATGGATATTTTTTGTTTGGGGGACAATGTAAATTTGGAGATTATAATGTAAATTTTGTATGGTGTCTCATGGATATTTTAAATTTTCCCCCAAAAATGGCTATAAATTTTTTTTCTTTTACACCGGATAGAGCAAAGAACTCTTCAAAAATGATGCAGAACTCTTTCTCATTGAAATCTCTGAATGTGAAAATTTTGAAGGTTAGAAATAATGTGAGAAATTAAGTGCTGTTATAGTACCATTAGTTGTTTATTTGTTGTAATATCATTACTGTTAGTGCTGTAGGTACTCTCCTTTCCTTTTTCTTTGCATCGTTGCTCCATTACCATTCATATCATATTTTTCTTTATCATCCACTCATTAGATTACATGTAAAGCTAATCGATTTTAATATGTGTAATGGCCCCTAATCTGAATAAATGAACAAATAAATAATTAATTACTTTATTTATATGAATTGTAGACACTTTTGGAGAATTCTAGCTGCATTGTTCAATACCAGGTGAATGCCGGAGAATTACTTTACCAAACATACCATTAGCCGCACGCGATCTTTCCGTCCTCTTCTTTCTTCTAATCTCTCTCCTTACTAAAACACACTTCTTAGCACCACACCTGTCTGGAGACCAGTCTAGAACTCGGTTTGTTTCGGCTGGGACGGTGCGCCGCTGGGAGAGAAGGGAAAATCCCTCGCAAGGCCAAATGTAGGTCAGGCCGGATCTCAAGATCCATCGTCCGCAGAGCACTGCCACATCCCGGGATAAAACATGTACTACACAAACGGATCTAATGACATTTGGCATGGAAACTGTCGAAACATCAATAAACCAAGAAATCCGGAGAAGCCGGTATTCATTTTCTGCTAGTGAAATGTGGCATCCAGCTAATTATGGGCTTCAACGTCGTTCCCTCCCCCAAATATATTTCGATCAGTCGGAACAAACCGCTGTCAGGAGGAGAATTCTAGTGGCTCTGACCTTTAGATTTCCGTTGATTATCCGACCAATACCAGGTGAATGCCGGAGCGGAATCCTAACAATTGGGCCTTGGACTGCGCGCGATGATTCATCTGGTTTGTCCTATCCACACCCCTTACTTACACACACACTTCCATGCATGCTCCCGGGTCTGCATGCACATGCCGGGAGACTGGCCGGGAGCTTAGAGCTTGTTCAAGCTGGGGCGGGATCCCGCTAGTGGGGCATAGCTGGTTGTGGGAAATCGCGTTAGCCGACGGTTGGTTGGCGTCGGATCTCACCATCCAGCGGGTGAAGATCACTGCCATCTCTTGAGAAAAGCTCATTCACTACACTTACGGGAGTAATTACCTGAGTTGACGCGCCCGGAATCACTAATAATCAATCATTCATCAATAGGAATAAACTCCAGCCGTGACTGGCCTCCCGAGATGTCTAATAGTGTTTTACGTGTAAAAATGTGTATTTAAGGCGAAAAGATGAAGAACAAAAGATAATGCGCAATCAGTGGCCCAGTTTTTTAATCACAACTCACGCATTCGCCTGATACTGATAGGAGAAAAAACTACCGTTCAGGAAACCCGACCATTAGAACCATCAGAATTCAACCTAGCTAGAATACGATTTGTGTGGAAAATCCGCCACCGTGGGGGCTCGACCCCTAGGATCTCCCAGTCAGAAACTCTGCAGTGTCAAATGTTGTTCCTCCGAGTCATCTCGCCGATAAAAATCACCATAGTTTTCCGTAAAATACTTGTATGATTCCACTGAAATATCGGTATTTTCTCATGAGAATATCGGTATTTTAATTAGAAAATGTCAGTATAATGCCTTTTTAATAGAGGTGTTTTACGGTATAGATATGGGATAAAGGTAAAATACCTCTATAATACGATTTTATTTTTAAACGTATTAAAAAGTTATAATAGAAGAAAATTTATTTTTATGCCGGTATTATATACCTTTACTGCTATTATTTCGGTATTCGGTTGGCTTTAACTGGCAAATAAAAACTGTGATACTATATCCCTCCGCTCAAGTATCTTTAATATATTTTTATGATTGTCATTGAATATTTTTTTCTTCCTGACCTTCATGTGACAATTTGCATTTGTGTAGTGCTCATGTGGAAATTCCTCATAGTGGTGTTCAAGAAGGAAGAAGAAATCTTCAATGGAACTCGCCTCTCATTCTTTGCTTTACTTTTTTGCCATTATGAAATTCTCGAAGCACCGTCTACAGGTTGATTTTGTCTCCATTAAAACATTTAGCGGTTGCTAATAAACGCGTTTTGTGGCATTCAGAAAGCTAAATTTCCACCTCTGGATACCGGACTTCAAGTTTTGACAATGTGTGCAATTTTCTGTATGGAAAAAGGTTTCACTTCCGTGAGAACCTTTTTTGGGTCGGGGCTTAGTTTGGGCGAGTGCTTATTACATCTCTTCGTTTGTTATGAATACGCATCTTCGTACATCTTGGGTATATCGATACCTGTCGCCACTTCGGAATCGTCAATTCATAGTAGAATGCAGGAGCCTAAACATGCTGAATCTCCTATCGTGTCTCCATTAAATTTTTCCGCCCCCTCTGCGCCACCCTGTCCCGCGACCCTTGGAGGGCCGCGCGCCGCAGGCATTCGTCCCTTCGCCCGCCCTTTCCCTCCCGGGGGAAGCTGTTTTAATCGCAGCCAGAAGTGAAATTTAATCCCATTACTGTATCACTAATTACATATTCTCAGGTCAAATTATAACCCGATTTAATCGGTTCAGAGAAGAAGATGTATGACATGACCTCTTTCGCTTCCCCGCAACGTCGTTATCATTAAGCCAGTACACTTGATTTTGTTACATGTAATTAAAAGATAATTAAGGCCAATTAGCTCCCGACTGTGTCTGAAGGCCTTTGTTAATTTCTCGTGCGCGGATCGAGCCGATAAAGTGCTCCCCGGATGGGAGCTGTTTTCAAACTATCGGAGCATGTTCCGTGCGTGTTCGATATCTCGAACTAATGATGACATGTCCACGAGAGGTCTTCCATTGCGGGATCACGACGAGAACGCGATCCATCGGGAAACAGAGATTTCGAATGTAATGCGGCCTATTGCAATTAGGATAGAATTTCTGTGATAGACATTTCGTGTCATGTTAACTGTTGCCGAACTTATTCCTGTTAAATAGTGAATGTATATCCCGAGAAATGGCGGTGTTCCCTCCTCCACTGGTTAGTGATATCCGGCGGCGATTGTTGGTTGGTTTGTTGGTTTCTGGCGCATCAGCAGCTTAAGTCATTAGCCCATAAGTGTAAAGAATGTTTTTCTTCGGGAGGCGGCGATGATCGTCCCCCGCTGGATGGCGAGATCCGGCACCGACCTACCGTCGAGTAGCGGGGTTTCCCCCTAACCAGGACTCTCCCACTAACGGGGTACCGCCCCAGCCGAGACAAGCTCTAAGCTCCCGACCGGTCTCCCGGAATATGTGGTAGTGTAGTGCATGATAGTGTAAGTGAGTGTGTAAGTGGAGAGGATAGGACAAGGAAGAGGAAGGACAGATCGCGCGCGGTCCGTGGCCCGTTTGTTAGGGTACTGCTCTGGCATTCGCCTGGTGTTGATCGGAGAAACCACTGAAAACTACCGATCAGTGCAGCCGGCCGCTAGAATTCTCCCCCATGCAGCGGCTGAATTGGACGAAGATATCTAGCTAGATTACAAAATCCTTTGGGACTTGAATCCTAGGTCAGAGTCGCTAGAATGACAGCAGCAGTACTGGCTCTGAGCTATCTCAGCCGGTTGAAGTTTTCTGATATTCACGTAATAAATGTAAATGATTACTACGTGTGTAGTATCACTGTTGGGTTGTATGTGTATATAAATATTTCAAATTACAATTTTTTCCTTAAAAATAATTTTTCTGGACAAGATAAATTTGATCATGAAGTCACAGACATTGTCAATTAACGCAAAAATCCCAGAAATTCCGATTTAACAGTAAGAAAGTATAGATTAAAAGTAATAATACGAAATGTAGTTTTGTCTGTTTCATTCGAGTTCACGAAATAACCACACAAACATTCATGTAATCATTTGCCTTAAGGTACAAATACAATAATATTTGTGACATAATTCTATGTTTGAAATGTAAAAATTAATTAATTCTTAAAATTAAATTATTTTTATTAAATATTGTATGTTGCACTCACAAGAACATATTTCTATATTTGGAGTAAATGAAGTAACAAGAATGTCGTAGACAAGTTAATGCCCCATAACTGCATTTAAGGACTAATTTGAATGAACCTTTTAGATAGTTTAATAAACTAACATACTTTTAAAGTGTCGATATTTTAATTAACTGACAACATTATAAATCCAATATCACGACTAAACTTACAACTCCGAAGGACCGTTTTAAGTTGTGCCCTGTCGGGCACTACGTGCTTCAAGTACATTCGAACTGGTAAATATTGTCTCACGGGTCATTTAAGGATATCACTTGTAAGAACTCGCTAAAATAAATGTTCCTGCCTCGAACGTTCCTGCACTCAAGGAAAAGAAAGTCGAGAATGAGCGCACGTATGCGTGAAACATTAGTCTTTTACTCCCCCGCGGCTGAGCGCTGCAGGGCGAGGCTCAATGGTCCCGAATGGGACAAAAGGCGAGCGTATCAGAACAAGAAAGGAACGAATAAATAATAAAATAAATTACTTGCAATAAATTAATAATCATCACCGTCGTCCGTGAGCATAAAAAGTAAGTCATGCATCGCGATGGTAACAGTAATTGAGAGGTCGTGTGTTCGATTCCAGTAAGGTGCCAGAATTATTCTTGATTAATTGTAATACCAATAAGTTGTAGGGGCTGCTTGAATAGAATTTTTTGAATACTCTGATAAGTGGTTTCCATGTTTTTCCCATTCCACCTAAGCAAACGCCGGAGTTGCATCCAAGAATAGGGGTCATAGACGGTATGGGATCGTTCGTTTTGTATCCTTGATGACTAGCGATGGAAAAATAGGGAATAAATACAGTAGTAAATGATTACTGCACGCACAGACATTACGATCGCAGCAACTAAACTAAACTAGTTAGAAATCTTGGATGATTGATACGTCATAGACAAAATTACCTATGTTTTGACCACTGTGCTGGGAGATTTTTTCAGTTGTATTGTTACGAACGACGTAACAGTTGTATTGTTACGTATTCTTAAGACACGACGTCTCCCTGTCAGTCAATATTTAAAATAAAAATCACTGAAATCTAATAACCTGGCGTATCTTAGATGAAACTAATGAGATTCCATTTGGACTGCTTTTATGAAGAAAAACCTCTTCACACTTTCACTAAATAAAATAGTAGAATTGCAGACATAATTTGTGAAATAATAAACCTATTATTTCAAGAAATCTTGGAGATTGCAGTGCATTGAGGAAAAAGAAAGCAAAACAGGAGAACGCAAAGTGCGCTTGTGGCGGTGCTCGGGCCCACTGTGGAGAGAGGCGCCCAGCCACCCCCTTCTCCGCCTCGCAGCCACTTTCTTCTGCTTCTCGGGCCACTGCGCCTACTTGCGCCTGGCTTTATAAACCTCCGGCCGAGAAAAGGGCAAGGCGAGTGGGGGAACCGTTTGTCTTTTTTATTTCCGACGAATGCTCCAGAACGGGCGGCGTTTCTCGGCTACCTGCGAAATTGAGTGGCGTAACCTGCTTGCCACCGGGCGGCGAATTCCCGCGCCTCGCGCTGTTTTTGCCAGTCGACTTCCGTCGCTGCCCCCGCCCCCGCCCCCCGCTTCCACTGCAGCCGCGGACGACGCATTCGTCTCCGCCTCGCAGATTCCACAGCTGCCTCCTCCTCCTCTGCCGTCGCTCTCAGCGTCTTCACCACCACTACTTCTCCTCCGTCATCCCTTTCCTCATCTCCTGGGCTATACCTTCGGCCTTTGCCAACGTATCTACCGGAAGGGGTGGCTCAGTGCATCAATTGATGTCACTGCACTACCTCTGCCCGGGAGGTCCTAGTTTCGAGTCCCGACGGCGACGGAATTTTCGACACTAACGTGTCAGCTAGGTCGAATTCAGTCGCTGTCTGGAGGAGAATTCTAGAGGTCGGCTGCTCTGATCGGTAGTTTTACGTGGTTTCTCCGATCAACACCGGTGAATACCGGTGTTGTTCCCTAATAAACGGGCCACGGACCGCGCTCGATCTTTCCTTCTTCTTCCTTATTCTATCCTCAACCCCTAAACACACACACTTACGTTAACATGCACTACACTACCACACATGCCGGGAGACCGGTCGGGAACTTAGAACTTTTGCCGGCTGGGGCGGTGCCCCGCTGGTAGGAGATAACTGGTTGGGGAGAGCCTAGCTAGTCGACGGTAGGTCGGCGCCGGATCACCGCCATCGCCCGATGAAAATCATGTACTACACTTACGGGAGTAATAACCTCAGTAGTTAATGCATCCGGAATCACTAAAAATCAACCAATCAGCCAGCGTATCCGTCACCGTCTCTGCCGCCACCTCCGTACCCGTTCCCACCTTCGCAACCGCCGCCGCCACCTCCTCCACCTCCGCCCGGGGAACGACGGTCCAGAAGACGCGATGTAGCGGAATCTGGGGCACGGGAGGGCTCGGAGATTGCTATCACCTTGCAACACTGGCACTCGAGATGGAAGCGGTCTGGACACGTACGTAATATAGACAGACATGTCGGAGGAGATCAACGTGGCAAGGTGTACGTTTACATAAACATGTGCAGGAAATTTTAACAATTAGAATTGAAGCCCGTGAACGTCACAGGTTTTTTTAAAGATAAAATATTTGTTTACGATCAGAATTCTTAATTTTTGGGCAAACATAAAGCAAGAGGGCAATGTAAGAAGGTTAAAAAATTTTTAAAATTTTTATTTTTAGATAAAATGAATGAAAATGCGATTAAAGCAATTAAATTTTTAAAACATGTGATATGGTTAAACTTAAGTTAATATTTAGCAATATTTTGTGTATGTATTGTGGTATTAGAATATAGTTATTTAATCGGGCTAAGGAGAAAGAGAACAAGTCACTCTTTGCGAGAGGAAGTAAACAAAAATAATACTCACAAATTTTATATTATCCTGCCCATTTTTTCTATGTGAATTCACTATGATAGTACACAATTGTTTTGTTATACTTTCTACTAAATAAATTTTATATGATCAAAATCTGGTTTTAATTTTTGTTTACATGTTTCCTTTCTCCTCAGTGTCAGAATCAATTTTAAAGCAACTGAGTACGAAATCATAAATGGAATAAATTTTACATAATATTGAAGAATATTATACATTTTCAGAACAATCATTTATCCAACAAAATATTTGTGTAGCATCAATTGGCTAAATGTATTACAAATTACATATTGTAAAGAGTTTGAAAAAATAACAAAATATTGTTCGATTCTCTTTAGCTTCTTCCTTTGATTTTTAAAATTTATTAGCCCTTTTTTTGTGGATATGAAGTTCTGTCTCTGCTGTATGTTTAGCACTGTCACACAAAATGTCTTCATTTTTGCTCCAAGCTCTTCATATTTAGAGCAAACATTCACTTGAGATCTACCAAATTTAAGTTAAAAATTTTCTGAAAAATATTTTCGAAAAAGTCATATTTAATACTACTACTAGGATGTTTCTTTATGAAAAGATCATATACAATTTTAATATTTAAACGACCGTCAAGATATTCCATTTATGTTGCTATAATGAGATTTCTTGGCAGGAAAACTATTTAATTCTTGATTAATTGATTGTAATATATGCTCATAAATTTTAGCTGGGTTAGGATTACTGCGTCTCTATCTCGTGGGCTTTTCCCGGAGGAGGAAGCTTTGCTAACCTATAAACGCTTTTCTTGGAGATACCACGAAAGTTTGCATACATGTGATACATGCATCCAGAGGCGTATCTAGCTGGCAAGCACAGAATTTGCGTCCGTGTCAGGATACTTCAAATTAGGGTTGTTATTTGTTTCAGCGGGTATGCTCTAAATAGCTTCCCTGTGAGTGGAGCTCATGGCACGTGTCGTGTCTTCCACACAGTATATATGCCACAGCTTGCATGTATAACGTGATACGCATTGCAAACATTCAAAACCAAAATTATGTCCGGGACTTGATCTCTTCCTCCGCAGTACACCTAATTCCATCTTGCAATTTATACTAAATACTGGCATGTCATGATTTCTTTCTTCACAGTACACTTTTCCTTGCCTTAAAAACAACTTCCCAAAATAAAACCTACATGTTTGACTTGTTTCCTGTCCCCTCATACTGATTGATTTATTTTAGATGTCACTAGGAGCATCATGAGCAGCATACTAAATTATCGTGATGTAGTGATAACTGATATAGACCTAAAAAATATTCTCCAAAAACCGGAATGAATGAAAAAGTGAAACGTTGGTAAGACTGTCGTCAATTTGCCGTTAATTCCTTTCAGAAAGCTCCATAATCTTCTTTCTCTCTTATTCGCTAATTAATTCGTGAAAGACGAAGAAAACATTCGGATAAAATCATAATTTAATTAAATCCATTGCGTCATACTGAGAAGGTTATATTATTATTTAATACAATAGCCTCATGCTTCGATAACTGGAAAATTACCAGCTTTTCCCCAGATATTCCTTTAGAATTAACGAGATAAATTCCTACAAAGGAACAATACCAAAAAGTTACGACTTCTCCTGGTTGTTTTCAGCTCGTCGTCGGAGATACTTGCGATGAAATATTTAATAGCAATTGCACGCGCGTTTCAACCAGAAAGGTCGACAAAAATTTTATTTACAGCTCCGGGGTTTACGAGGGCGGAAACAGCAACTGCGGCTGTCACCGCAAGCGCCGTTTTACGAGTTACAAGTCAGGTTGATGAAGGTTTACAGAAGTTTATCGCTGATACCCCAACGAGAGAACCAATCTCGCCCGGCCATTCTCCGTGAAATGCACGAGTGTCGGGCCTGCGTGGTGCGAGCGCTGGCATCGGGGCTCCGGCGAATTACGAGCGGCACGTGGAAACCACGTGTCCGCGGGAGAGCCGTCGCTGGCTGAGGCGTCGAGTGATGCTAAACGGTGCTAAACGCGCGCCGAGGGCAGGTAGGGCCGGGGGGCGTGGCGTGATGGGCACTCGGTCCGCGGAATAACGCTCACAATATGCAATAAACCGACGCGAGCCGCTTGGTGTTTCCACTGACCTCTCGACGAGCTCGCCGTTCTCGGAGGGCTCCCGTTTCTGAGGGGTCGTCCCCCTCCCCCGTCTTTTCCGTTGTTGCTGTCCTCCCTCTTCCTCTTCCGTTGGTTGTGTTCCACCCATCACCTACTGCTTTCGGCACACATTTCCAGGACTTCCGAGTAATGATTTCCATTCGATCTCCACCATTATTGTCACTGTAAATTTCGTTTCATACTAGCAGCACTATCAATGCCCCATTCCCTCATTCTAACTATCCACTAATATAATCACTCCTACCCAACCTACGAACCAAACCCCTCCACAACCATGCTATCACCACAAAACTTGGAACCCCTCACTTCCTTTAAATTCCTTCCCCGTTTTCTTTTACTCGTTAACCACCCATTTCCCCCCACACTTCACTAACTCCCCCATTCTCATTCCAAAGCTGGCGGTTCCAGCTGTCCATCACTGCGCCACCTCCACGCCCATTCGTGGCGCCGGACTGGGATAAAGAACGCGGCGGCGCCCGCCCTGCCAATCGCTCGGGGGCGGAGGGAGGGGTGGGGGGGCAGGCAATGCGGCTTTGCCCGGCGCCGGGAAGTGCGACCGCGTGTACGGGGTTTGACGGCTGAGCGACGGCCGCCGAGAGCCTCGACGTTTATTTTTTTTTATTTATTTATTTTTTTAATTGAAATTACAATGTTCAGTTTACAAGAGAAACTATGCAATTGTAAGGTGTCTTAATCTAATTCACTTAATCTAATCAACTTAATCTAATCAACTTAATCTAATTTAAAATTGTACTTAACCAACTTAATAGGGAGAGGAAACAAATAGCACCTCAACAGAATTAGTCGATATTTGAAAATATCTGGAGGAAAGAATGGAGCGGGAATATGTTCTTTATTCTGGTTTTGTATTTGGGATCTTTTCCGAGTCTGTAGTGAGTTGATGCCTTTATGAAGGGTAAATTGGTATAAAAGTTGTTTGATAGGTATGCTATTTGGTGAGCTATTTCGTTTATGTTTAGATCGTGATGTAGTTGTTTATTGCTTATAAACCATGGAGCTCTTGTTATTAATCTTAAATATTTGTTTTGAAATATTTGCATTTTGTTGAGATTATGAGAGCCTCGACGTGCTTGCTATTGCACACAGGACATTGCGCGGGCCGCACTCATCGTTATGACCCTGCATTTGGTCACGTGCGTTCCGTTTCCAAAGACAATTGTTCGATTGTATTCAGATGCTTCTTTTTATAATTGTAATGGTGATTATTAACGCTTTCTTCGGTATTTATGTCGCTCTGGAATTAAAGTTTTATTACCTTTTTACAGGGATCCAATTTTGACTAGAATGTGGAAACTAGGCAAAAAGAGAAGAATAGCGTCAATCCAATTGTGAAGACGTTTAACATAAGTATAGTTTCGAGTCGTGTAATTTCTATAAGGCTAGGGATTTTTTGTTCTGTAGCATTAGTAATTTATATCGAACACCCTTTGTTCAATGCTTAAGAATTATGTATATTTGTGGTTAGTTGAAATTATTGGGTAGTTTCTGGGCAAAATATACGCTTTTGCTTAGACAGCATTTGTTTCATGTCAAGAGATAAGCCAAACGTAATATTGTTATTCCTCATTTTGGCACAGAGCAAAGAGAAGGAATAATAATTCAGTTCAAGAACTCAATATGAACAATAAATGTCACTTCAATTTATTAATTACAAAAAATTGATAATTACTCTATATTTTGTCAAATATAGCCGATGCTATTTATTTCAGTATATAACACTTTACAGATAGATGTCTCATTTCGAATCCGTATTCTTTGAACCCTATTGGTACTTATAAAATGAAGGTAGATAACAAGTACATAAAAAGGAGGGAAACTTATTGTAAATTTAAAAGAAAATAGTACTATGGATTAAGAATAAACACAATTTTTAACTGATGGTTTTGTGGTTGTTTATGCAATTAACTATTTTAACGCAAAGAGTACGTGATAACTTTCCACAAGTCACAAGCTTTCAAGTCACTTATTAACAATTGTTTTTATTTTCCTATGGATATGACGTTTCGTTTTTCGTGAATTTGGAGGTATTGTAGAAGTATGTAATTTTATTTTTCCTAGAGCGTCAACCAAAATTCTTTCAGCAAAAGACTGATGTGTTATGCGACCAAGCCCGAGATTCAAATACTTCACGGCACTAGGATTAATTTATGGGTTGTTCGGGGTGGCAGCGATTTTCAACGTGGAGGGTCTTCATCAGTTCTGATGTCCCTGGCTTTCTCGGGGAGCTGGAGCCCCCTCTCGAAGAGCACTCTTGTTGTGGGTGATGAAACGGAAAGCGGCGCTTTGGAGCGTCAAGAGCCCAGCGGGGGGGGGGGACGATCTCGTGCGGGGGCCTGCGTGCCACCGAGCAGGTGGAGGCGAGCGCGTCGCCCGGGCAACCGATTGGCGCAGCGGGCCGGACTGCCCCAGATTACACGGGGCCAGGCGCGGCCCCCCGATCGGGGTCGGGACCTCGGGGAGGCGCCTCTCCGAATGGCGTGCGGAGGAAAGGGGTTCTGGCACAATGGCGGACTTAGGAAGGGAGGCGAGTAATGGCTCTGGTGCGGGGCAGCGGGTACAAATGGTCGAATCAAATCGCGGATGAAGGGGGGCGGTGTGCAAACTTCCACGTGTCAATGGACGTCGCGTATAGATCCACGACAATACCGTAAAATATTCATTCATCACTGCGTTTTACAAAAAGTAATTGTAGTAATTTTTCGTAATTATTCTTCTAAACGATTCTTAGAGTTCGCTTTCAAATTTATATTATTTGTAAGAATATAATGGTATCATAAATGAAAGACAAACATTGATATTGCTATTCAGTCTGTTCAACTCAGAAAAAATTTCACTATACAAGAAGTTGTTAAAGATGAGTTAATTATGATTGTGACTACACAGAAATACGCAAAGATGTTGGAGAATATGGGTTGTATGAACTTATAAACATTTGAAATAAATCGAGAGACTAACTATTAGAATACGTTAGTACTAATATCAATAAAATACAAAATATCCCCCACTAAAGTCTTAGAGAACATTTTCACTTTTGGTCGTAGAAGAGAAATTTAAGTAGCAGTGATTCATTTGGACACCATTTAAAAGAGGAAGCTGAAAATGAACATTTGGTCCTCTCACAATGGTGGTGACTAAGCAGTCAACGGCTCTGAACGTTGAGCTCATGGAATTTGTTGTCGGTCAAGTTAATTTGAAACCAGAAGAAACCAATGAGTCAGGTATCAATATTCATAGCCATTTTCCTGCAACGTCCATGGCTGATTGCGCCTTCTCACACTTGAAAGTTGTACGGGTTGCCTACTTCATTTGGTCGCAGGTGCGGAAAGTTGTGAAGTATGCAAAATCGTCGAGGTTAAGTTTTTTTTATTCTTTTCACAAAAATAGAACATTGATACACGTTCTATTATTCGATGATCCTACTTTGAATAAGTTCTAACATTTCAAGAAAAATTGGTTGAGAAATAAAATGGATATGTATTTTGTATATGAGATAACAATTATTGTGTTAGAAAGGGAAAACAACCATTATTTCATTTATAAATAATAATAATAATAATAATAATAATATAGCAAATTTATAAATTTTCGGTTTTCTGACGCACGATTACATTACTTTCTCTTCTTACGAAGAACTTTTAAGGCGAGAAGGTAAAAATTACTGGTAAGTAGAAACATTTAGAAAAGTCGTTCACGTCGAGTAGATGATGCAACGATTTTCCAACCATTATCATGTGCTGTATTGACTTGCAAGGATTCCCCGTGTATTACTTTGTGCTTGGATTGTTTATGTCTAATATTCATCGTGAGTGATACTTTGACAAGAACAAAAGTTTCATTGATGAAATCGTCCAGTTTACATTAACTGATTCGCATATATGGATGATGGTTAACACCTTACAAAATAGATAACAATAAAAAATATTTTATACGACACACAATTGCCACATGGACACCAAAGCAACTGTTTTTAAAAGTAATTACCACCATCTATCGAATGATCGTGTTCAGGTGGACTTCTCAGCAGGCGCAGGGTGGCAGGGAGCTCCCAGCCTTGGGGCGCCTCAACCCGCGAAACAGTCGGAAAATTCCTTGACTCACTCTTCCTCCCTGTTTTCTAACTCTTCCCTCTAAACGGCCTGCTTTCCCCTCACCACTACTTCCTTTGCCCGCAGCCACGGCTCCGCTCCCCACCATCTCCCCCCCCCCCCGCGCGCACCACTCCCCCCGCTCCCACTGCCGCCCGCCGTCTCCGCCGCGTCCCTTCGCCGCCGCCGCGGGGCGACTGAAATGCGGGTCTTGCCGGGGCTTCAGACGCGTCCCACATTTCTCGCGGACTCCTAAAGTCCCCCAAAAATATGGGTCATTTCTTTTCAAGATTTTATTTATGTGTTTTGTTACATACTTCTACGCGCTTTAAAGCGGAACTTGGAAACAGTGAGGGAAGAGGAGGCTTAAAGCGAAACATGTGGCTTTCCTCGCGAATTTCTCTGCCCGCGAGAATCCTACGCCGCGCAGATGAAACCAGGGGAGGTAAAGTTTGCTTTTTTTTACACTCCACCGAGCGTAGCACTGCTATGTATCTTCTGATGAAACGCTTGTCTATAATTAAGTTGAGGCTAGGGAGTGAGACTGCTCTTTGTAGATGTATTTAATCATCAAGTTTTCCTCAGTTGTTGGCTTCGTTGGGTATGTCCTTATGTGCACTACAAAATTTTGTGTGCTTCATACTTCGTGCGCTGGAAAGCTTTCAGCCATTTACGTAATGAGAGATGGTTCAAAAGAGTTACTTTCTGTAATAATAAAGATCCTTCCTTTATGGTGCGGAGCTACTGTTTTGACTGTGCAGAACAAACTACGTTAATAGATAATTTTCCAACCTATAATTTTAGTAGCTGCAATTAAATTACGTTGCTTCCACATGATGCTTGAGCAAATGTTTCTTTAAAATTGGAAAGTTTCGTCTAGAAAATAGGAGGCGTGGTTCAGATGAAACTTTCCATCTAAAAGTCTACTTTTGATTTCAACAATAGGAAAATTTTGAGTGAAATAAATTGTTGACATGATCCTCCAGCTTGATTGAAGAAAGTTAATGTACGGAACGTCCACCCTGTTGTGCTGCGTAATTCTGTTGCGGAATAATATTTCCGTTTCAAATAAAAAAATAATCCAACAAATGAAGTCTGAGAAAAAGTCACTGTTGTTAGCTTTCTGGAAATTGAATGGACGCGAGATCATTCATGCAATCTAGAAAATTCCCGTCTCACCACACACGATAACGCATGACAGCTCCGCCAACACGAAACATACTCCCCCCCAGCCGGAGCCGGACTGAGCACAATTGAAGCGCCTCTGGATGCCAGGCCGGATCAGAACACTTGCCAGCCGCGATAAACTCCGCTCCCGACACTCTCAATCCCGCTTCATTTATTCCACGAGAGACATCGGCGCGCCGACCCCTCCCACAACGCCCCGCCACCGGGATCCGTCCGCATCCAAATCTCGCCGGGGCCACCCAGGGAGGAAGGGGCAATCGCAAATATTAAAAGAGCCCCGCGCGATTAACTGAGAGCGCATTGCCGGGGAAGCCCCGCCCCTTCTCCTCGCGATCGCAGCGCCCTCTTTCTCGCCGCCGCCGCCCGCAGCGATCCCTCGCGGCAAGCGCTGCAAATATCGACTTGGATGGTGCGATGCTTGGCGCCCCGCCAGCCCCGCTCCAAGTTCCACCCTCTTGTGTGCGGCGTCAGGCGCCCACTCCAAGCGCCTTCCCTTCCCGCTTCACGCCCCAGAATGCCTGATTTTTTCCCCTCCCGGCCCCCGCACTACACACCTTCCTCCCCCATTATATATTACAGCCTCTCCTAGTGTCTGGATGGTATCTGCGCCCTAAAATGGTATGTCATATGTAAATTACCGGAGGAGGGTTCGGCCCAGCCGTGTGAATGGGTTTTTGTCTGTACACCAAGTTCTAGCAGGTATTCTCAAAGCCGCCGAGGAAAATCTGTTGTAAATCACGCGGGCGACAAAAAGCCGCGCGGGAGGGGCGCCCGGTCGGCAGGCGCCCCCGCCCCCCGGCCCGTTTGATCGGCACGACCGCGCGCACGAGCCCCCTTCCCCCCTCCCTGGGGAGGGGGCGTGGCGGGCGAGGGAGGGGAGCGGGCGGGGGCCCGATGGGGAATCTCACCGCTGCGTTAGTGACTGTGCAGGTTGCGGCTTGGTGGAAATCGGTGGTAAAAGATGGCAGCGACGCACGGAGGTTGGAATGAAGAAGGGTTTCAAAAACATAGGGAAGATACTTGTGGGAATTAGAAGTTACTACGGTGTTGCTCCTTGTGGAAGTTCATTGATGAGTCGGCAGAATTAGAGGGCAAATGGAAATTAAGGCAATACACGTCGTGGGATCGAATCTTGAGCACAAACAGAGTGCACTGCGCAATCTGAAGCACAAGCAGAGCTCGCAAACTCTCTGCTAGCGCCTCCACACTCTCGCCCTTTCCCCCTCCCCTCCTCCGCTCTTACCACTCCGACACCCCGCAGTCTTTGCAAAATTCGCTACTTCGGTCTCCATATCCTCCTCGCCGACCGTAGCCCAGTCCCCATCTCCCACGTCCCCGTCCCCCATAGCCTACCCCGCCGTTTCCCATTACCCATCCTCTCCTCGTCATGCTTTCTTCCTTGGCCGTCCGCCTCATCCGCCCCATTCCTTCGACCGCTCTCCACCGCCACCACTTCCCGGACCGCCACCGTCGCCGAGGCAGCGAGCAACTCCTTGGGGGCGGCCGCGGAGAAGTGGAGGCATAACTCGGCCGGCGGCGCGCTTTTGTCCGCTCCAGCGCCGCCCCTCCCCGCCCCTTCGCCTCTTCCCTCCTCTCCGCGCACCTACCCCGCTCGGTTCTTTATTAGGCTACCTGAGCCGCGCGCCGCACGCCGGGCTCGCGGGACGCGTGATGTAGTGCTGGGGATAAACAGCGAGGAGCGATTTAGGGGAAGCGCCGCGCCGCCTCCGCCCCGCCCCGCCCCGCCCCGCCCCGCGCCCCGCCCCGCCCCTCCCCGCCCGCCCCCCCGCCCGCCCCTCCCCGCCCCTCCCGCCCCGCCCCGCCCCGCCCGCCCCGCCCGCCCCCCCGCCCCGCCCCTCGTCGCCGCTCGTCGCCGCGTGCAACTTAAGACGTCGCGCGCCGCCGCCGCCGTCGCCCCGCGGCGCTCGTGTGCCTCCGCGACGGCGGCGCGCCGAGGCGGCGGCGATCCGTCAGCGCAGTAGAGGGGGGAGAAAGCCCCGACGAGAGCGGGTAATTGGTGCACTTCCTTCGTATTGCGGTGCCGAATCTTGTGTTCGAGGGAGTATAGTTTTCGGGCGCGTCAGCTGTTGAGGTCATTAATCCCGTTTGTGTAGTGCTTGAAGGAAGGGTCGGTGTTTGTCCTCTGCTGGTACGTCAGATACTGCACCGATTTACACGGAGTGACCTTCCAGGTAACTCCATCCAGAGGCACTGCCTCCAATGGTCCTACCGGTTTTCCGACATGTATGGTAATGTAGCGCATATAAATGCGTGTGTGTGTGTGTATGTGTAACAAGAGCAGCATGAGACAAGGAAGAGGACGGAAAAAGTCGCGACTTGTTTGTTATAATATCGCTGCAACATTCGCCCTAAATTAATAAGAAATATCTGAGAAACTATTAATCTGAGTACTGTATCCGAATACTATAAATATTCTTTATATATGAGTGAATTCGATCCAGCTTTTGAGATAGTGACGAAATCCGCCATCGCCGGTGCTCAAAGGACTTGACGGCCGACGATACGGCAGAGGCAATAGTGTCGCAGTTGAGATATCGCAACCAGTTCTGGTGTGTGCATATCATTTATGAAATAAAATATGCAATTAAAATGAATCTGTTTTTGAAACCTAAAACGAGATGAAAAATTATAAATCAAGTTTGAAAATATTTAAATTGATGAGGATAGATGAGATATCCCTCATTTCTGTAATTTGTCTGAGCTAGAGATGATAACGATTGTGAAAATCCAAACTCATTAGTTTGTGTAAAAGCCACATCTTACTTTCTCGTAAATGTATTCTCGTTCAATGATGAAAATTCTACAGTGTGGAGATAAATATGTTTGCTCCTTTATGAAAGTTATATTATATTTCGGATTCAATGGTGCTGTTGGATGAATTGTGTTTTATAGAATGTAATTTTTATTGTAAATCACATTCTACACATTCATATAAATAAATACTAAAATAAAACACCTGCTTTCACATTTCTTACGTACAATTGACAAGCAATACCCTTGTGACTAATATCTTGAAATGACAGGCCTAAGTCCATATATCGACACCCTGAGGTTACTCTAACAAACCCAAATGGTTTACATCAGCAATCAAAAGTTAAAGATTTGTAATCTAAGTTTTAAATATCATAATATAATATCCAAATTAGTAAGCTTTGGTAATCCTGGAGAAAAACATAGACAACAAGAACCTATTTTGTAGCTTAGGATTATTGAATCATATGATAATATTACTATTTCAAAATGAAAAACAGCAACACTTTAGATCAATTAATCTTGTCACAGATGTTCCAAATAATGACCTTAAAATATTAAAACTTATTTGCAATCATGGACATTAAATTAATTTGTATTAAAAAAATCTACTAGGAACATTACTAATATTTTTTCAGATGTATTATAGAATATTTATTAACTGTATGATAAATGATACTTATTTGATAAGTACAGGTTTAATCTTTTCAAAGAAATAAATTAATTCTCACCTCTGAGCACAGGGGTCCCCGTGCCTCAGCAACACAGAACCACCTCCTATTAACGATACTTAAAAAATTCTTCTAAAGGAACACCAATTTTTGAAATTCACATAAAATAAATAGCATGTTTTCATGTCCGGTGATTTCTCATAGAAATAGAATATTTTACTTGGGCTGATTTTAAATGAATCAGTGAATATGTCAAAATTCATATGATGGTTTTAGAAAACGTAGTGTGATGATACTCATACTAACATTTCGACCAAAACATCATGCTGTTCTTTGGCAAATAACGCAGACCAACGACCAAAATACTTTTTGGATAAACTCACAAAATCCTTATCGTTTTATGTGTGCTAATTTCAAAAATAATATTTTCCCGTATCTCCCACCATTTGTTCACAATTTTACATTTTTTCTGAATAGCTAGGCAAATGCAACTCTGAGTCTCTAGAAATGTATGAGATACAGGAAGTTTGAATGCGAAAGTATTAGGACGACGTACTCTTAAGTCAATTATTTGTTCATTGTGATCTCTTCCACTACCGCGTATTAATAGGCGTGGCTTTAGGATTGATAGGCATAGGATATGTATGATTTGGTCAGAGATTTGGACTTAATAAAGAAGAGAGCTGATCTGCTTGGCTCATGTGTACAGCAGAAGTTATCAGCAATTTGCTCATTTTTTCAAACAAGAACAGGATTTAGTATATTGCTCGAATATTACCAGTCTGATAAACGAGTTCAGAATAGAATACAAGAAAGACGAATGAAGACTGTTCCTCTACAATTTGTTTACGACCAGTTCTATTAAACCATGCCACCACATGTATGCAGCATTACCCTCAGTGATGAAACCCTCAGTGTAGTTTTAGAGAAAATAAACTTCTTCGCTCATATATGTGGTGACGTAAAATTTACATGCCTGCTTCTTGGTCAGCAAAGTAAGTTTTAAAAAATTCCCATGTTTCCTACGTGAATGGGATAGTAAGGCACGATCAGTATTGCACGATCAGGATCAGTATTGTTCTATAAAGAATTGACCTGTAAGGAAATCTTCAAAGTCAGACGATAAGAACATTCTACTGGAACATCTAGTAGATGAACACAAGATTCTGCTGTCTCCATTGCACATAAAATAAGGACTCGTGAAACAATTTTTGAAAGCCTTACCTAAAGTTAGGCAATGTTTCAAATGCCTTTGTGAAACGTTTCCGCAATTGTCTAAAGTAAAATTAAAAGAGGATATTATTGTTGAGCCGAATATTAGTGTAGCAGATGCAGCCCGTGTGAGGTGCCGTGCTGCGAGTGCGACTACATACGGGATCAGAACGGGTTTCAGGAATTGTTTGTCTTTAGGGGAATGATAAACAGTATGCAATGTGAATGAATATAAATTTAATTGCATAGTATAATACAGTTGATTTTGTTTACCGGAGGACCATAGAAAGTTTACAAAGTTTGCAAAGTTTACTGCTGCTCTTCTTTCTTGTAGTGCGCGGGTTTAGCTTACTTACAACTTTGAAAGGAAGGCACCAACCCAAATCACTCGGCTGAGTGTGTCGCTGTCCGGGCTGTGGTTGGCTCCAGGCAATTCGGTGGTGCGAACTGGCATGGGCGCGGACTCAGCCGACCGGAGCTGGTGGTGGAGATTGCCGTGAATTCGGCCAGGTGGCGGCTGCGGCCCGCGAATGGCACGAATTTGAGGCAGGCTAGATGTGGCCGTACTAATCGCCTTGATAGGCGAAGCAGGAACAGCCGACTCTGTTGAGTCTTGTCGGTCAGTTAGTTTGACCAGTTCGGAGCATTGTAGTTGAGTAGTTCTCGGTACTGTTTGGTATATGATTCTGTCTGTGATTCTGTCATGATTCTGTCATGATTCTGTTATGTTCTGTCCATGATTCTGTTCTGTTCTGTGATTCTGTTCTTTGGGAGCGAAGTTTCAGTATTTATTGTGTCGCGGGTGTGATTGAGGCCGTGGAGGGGAGGGTCACGTGGCTATAACTTGGCCTATGGTAAGGCGGGAAAGTTAGAAGTGCCCGCGATCGGTTCCCGATTCGTGATGCGCCTTCGGGCCCGGGGAGAGGAGTGTCACGTGACACTGACGGCGATCGGAAGCGAAGGCGGTGGCACGTGAAGTGCCCGCGACGGCAGCCTGTTTGCATTCGAGGTTTCAACGGAAATTGAGGCATCTGGCTGCAGATGGACAAGGAGCGGGCGGCACGCTGGCAGTGCATTGACGGGCGAGGGAGGCCGGAAGCGATTCCCAGAAATATTTGTATACATTGCTTGTCAGGTAGCGAGCGATGGGGTGAGTGAAGGGCGCCGCGCGCCGGGGTGGCCCAGCCCCAGCCTAAGGGGGCTTAGTCCCCAGCTGTGGCGGCGGTCAGCGTTCTCGACGGGGGTGGGCCCGTGAGAACGGCGGTTTGCGCGGAAGACAATGTAAATGATTTTATTGCCGCCGCGTGCTGGTATGCACAGAGAGCGACTTGCGAGAGGTTGGTGAAAGTACGCTCTTAATAGTGGGTGGCCGCGCGGGAAGAGCTTTTAGGGGCTCGCCTTGGTGGCAAGATCGAAAATTTGATCGCGAGATTGAACAATTAGAAAAACATTTGATCCCCAATTTCAACTACATGTGACAGTAAATGAAAAAGAAGCGTGGAATGCATTTAAACACGTTGTAAATAAGTTCCTAGGCAACAAAAAATGACCCAGACTATCAAGAACTTCTTGCCAATATGCTGGATGCCTTAATGAACTTCAAGGTTCACTTTTTAAACATTTACAATACTTTCCGGACAATTTAGATGATGTAAGTGAAAAACAATGTGAGCGTTTTCATCAACATCTAAAAGCGATGGAAAACGTTATCAGGGACGTTGGAAAGCCAACATGATGGGAGATTACTGTTCGTCGCTTCACCGAGAGAGTCAGCAAATGGCGCACAGGATAAAAAGCTAAATCAGGAGCTTTAAAGAAAAGAGATAATATACTACAATGGACACGTAAAGCCTTAGTTGAATGTAATAGAAATCTATTTTTTATGTTTTAAATATTGTCCTCTTGGTATTTTAAAAGTAGTTTGTTTCATTTCTGTTAAATATTTTCCCATATCTTACTAGATCAAATTGTGACTACACGATAAGTGATGAAAACAAACAGAGTTCAGATATGGATTCAGCATTCAAAAAACTATAAAAATCAGCTCTCAAGATTTAAAATGTTTTGAAACCTCTATTTTGTTCGCCTGTGTAATTACATTTACATGTATGTATTTTTAATTCATTTCATTTTGAATGATACATGAGTGTTAAATTCATATTTATTTTTATTTTATGATTTGTATCGCCAAAAGGTTTGTTATTTCCGTTTAAAATACGCGGATACAAATTGTTGTAATTTTTGATACGGTGATTATTTATGTGAATTTAAGTTTGCAATGTGTGCCTATTTTCTCCAATTTAAAGCCCCGCCAATTTAACAATAAACAATTTAAAGGACGAGCATTCTATCTGGGCGCAACAAATGATGGCGCATTGCTCGTCAATGTCGTTCATTAAAACTTACTCTGCAAAAATTACAGCTCTTGTATCAGTTAAGGAATTCTAAATTCCGAATTTGCTCCACAACGAGAGCGTGGGCGTGGAATTCTGCCCGGAGAGGGCTGCAGTTCCGAAGTTCATACTTCTCCCACTTAATTGCTCGGCGATTATAGAAAACTTTAAGAGAAGAAATTTTATTCGCGTCTTTTAACTGCGCGTAATTAACCAAAAATAAAAAGTATAAGAACTTTAAATCCTTAGAGGCTTACGGATGGTAAATGCAGCCTGAGAAAATCGGTCGACTCCCTACACCGTATAGGAATTAGTAATTGTATAGTCTGGGATCAATAGTAGCAGTATTAATAACTGTGAACCAAACTAATAGAAGATTCAGCTATATATTTTCAGTATGTCACAACTTACCTTCCAATTAAGATAAGAAGGTATTGCAAAGTAATTTATTTAAGTCTCCATGCAAATTTTATGAAAATATTATTACCTGCCTCAATTTTACAAGAGAAGTACGCATTAGTTGCTGCTGTGTGTAATTACAAATACCGAAGCTAATAGTACTCAAATATTATTGCTGCAATTTAATGATCTGTATTATGAAAAAATTTTAAGAAAGAAATAATAGCACCTAGCGCATCTGCTCACTATTTAATGATTTGGAAAGTGTTACTTTGCGGGATGTGTCTGACAAAAGAAAAAAATTGTGGAACCATACTACTAGATAAAAGTTACACACCACAGCATACCGGGTACTGGCAAAGAAGCACTCGGTATTTGGACAACATGCTATATGCATCTAAATTATACAATAGCAGTAGAAAAAACACTAAATAACATACATGTACTACACAACAATGAGATGAAGATTTGTTTGTGCACTCCCGCATATACTTTTAAAAGATTTATCACTACACATACGGTTTACCCAGCGAGGTGCCTCAGGGTCTTGGGCCAATACATCTCAGTAGGCGTTACACCAAAATTTCGGGTTTGAATCCCGCGTATGGTAAGGGGTTCCTTGTTGAATGATGATAAGGTGGGAATTACCAGCATGCCACGCATCGTCTCAGAACCGAATTCCTTCTGCTAAAACCTTTCTCCGCTCCAGGAGCCGAAATGTGATTAAAATGTGCGCGGGCCAAGACGATTTCTCTGGCGCTTTATTAAACTCGAGCATTGTAGCATTTTAAAGACAAAAGGGTAATGAAATGAAAACCGCAAAAGTGCAATTAAAAACATTCCCCCCCTTTCTTTAGACGTTTGGAAATTTGCAAGCACAATGCTTGATGCTTCTCCAAGCCGGTAGTATACTACGTTCATTATTCCGTGTACACACACGTAGACGATAAAGTAACTTGTAGTGTTACAAGATAGCACAGACGCTCTCGTACTAGTTAGTTTTCTAGTACAACTGTTCCTTTAATCTGAGCTAGTTTTTTAACTTTCTTTATATGTACGTATATATGAAGTAATATATGTAGTATAGAGAAAATCATGTAATGCTGCGCGAAAAAACTGCCGGGCTCTGGTGGCAAAAAAGTGCATTAAATCAGTTGCTAAATTAAGAGGAAAATCCTCTAACACGTGCTGTAGCCAGAATCCCTGTTTTGTGTGTCTTTGCTGCCGAAAAAACAATTGGAAGCAAAACATCCGTTCGTCCGTCCGTCTGCCCGTCCTTCCTTCGGTGAACAATACTAGCGCCTAAACCATTCGTACGATATTTTTTCAAGTTGAAGAATCCTATGTCGATCTGGCTCTAGTTGAAGCTTTGAAAATTTTGAAAAGCATTCTTTAAAATTTGGGTGTACTTTACATGACGTCCTCCCAACATTTTTAAAAGCGGCTCCAAATGTTCTCAAAAACGACCAAATTTTTTCTTTAAATATCGTGTAAGATAAGAGAAAAATCACTTATAAAGTGGCATAGGTCAGAATTTCACGATTGACTCTGAATTTTCGAAAATTGCAAAAGTTTGCAATTGCAATATTAAAGAAAAGTAAAAACTCGTCTTAAATACAAGTTTTCATTGAAAAATTCGTAGTCTTTTCTAAGAAATGACAATGAAGCATTACTGTAAGTTCGAAATTTAAGCCCTTTTTCACTGGAATTTATTGTGTTTTCGAAAAAGTTCAATTGAAGTCATTTGAAGCACTTCCACTGACAAATGCACCTATGTATACAAATTGATTTGGAAAAGATTGTACGAATGGTTTAGACGCTAGTAGTGTTCACAGTCAAACGGGCAGTCAGACGGACAGACGTTTTATTTTCAATTGGTTTTCAGGCATCAAGGGCCCACCAAAGATTGATTCCGGCTACATCACGTGTTAGAGATTTTTTGTCTTAATTTAGCAACTGGGTTTGTCCACATTCACGTTATTAGGGCCCAGAAATGAATTTTTCTGCCAAAATTTCGCGTTTTTTTCGCGCACCGGTACATAACTTTCTCTATACTTCGTATATTACTCTATATATACGCACATATACGAAAAATTGAAAATGTTTGACGTTTATTTAATTAACTGAATTGACTCAATTTTAGAATTAGTTCTGGCCATTGTATTCATAAGAGTAAAGAATATTCTCGTAAAAACTAGCAGAACAATATATAATTTAGCAATAACAATATGTTACGCGTGTTGCGGGAACCTGTATAGTTACTTCGGAGAGTAAACTCTGAATTCTATCTTAGTAGTTGTCCGGGACCCGTTTTCCAATATCTGAAGGAAATTTAATGCTAAACAAAGCAAGGTATAAAGCAATTACAGAATTTAAAAGAGAGATATACATTTATTGACTGTAGGATACATTTATCTGCTTCTATTATTTACGTTTCTGAACATGATAAATTGAAGTAGGGTTAACGGAAGAGTTTTCTTGTGCGCTATTTCAGTTACAAGTTCCGTGCTTGTTGAACTCGGACAAATAAAAAAATGGCTTCCTCTGTGCTCGAAATAAACCTTTCTGACGATTGATCTTTCACATCGATATCTTTTGTAATACTCCACCTCTGAAGAGAAGTAAATCCATGGTGATGTACTCACTCATACGAGTATTATTTTCACACTGAAAGATGAGACGATACTTGTTGGCGGTAATCAACGTGTGGATTCTGTAATAAAGTGTCTTAATGCGACGTTTATTTCATGAACCTACATTTCTTCGGCATAATTCGCTCATATTAAAATAAAAATAGTTTGTACTTGGAGTTCTTGTTCATACTGGTGTTCAACCGCAATAAAATAGTCATTTATCAGCGAATTCTTAACTTAAAGTATGCTTCAATAAAAGTCAACTTTCTTCTCAAGTACATAAATGGGAAATGTGCATCGAAGAAATAAATACGTGCATGGGTAATTTTTACCCACAACTTATGTGTTATACAGTTACGTGTTGGTGAGTGAAACCATTTATTGCGTTATCTAGAACACAATTAATAATCGATGCAAGTGTTTTCGAAGCGATTGACCCATACAAGAAAAGCCTCTTAAGAAAGTTAACAGCAAATCTTATCTTATCTCAGTCAGTCATTACAAACAGAAATACTGAAATGAATTCGGTAGCCAACTTAAACAATTGTTTTATGCACTTCGTTCATTTTGTAACTACTTTGTAGAAACTTGTTTTCACTAATGATGACAAACATTTTCAACAGTGAAAATTATTCTTAATCACTTTCCTTTATCACTTAAAAATTGAAAATCTGAACTTCGAACACGACGAAGTTCGAAGACAATAATTAAATATTTTTTGTACCAGTCTTTTATCGTCACCCAAAAGCCAAACGTAGTAAACAATGGTAGCTGCAAGGATAATTAAGGCAACTCTCCGTCAGTGCACAAGTAATTTGCTTCCACCCCTAAAGTCATTAGTTCGGAAATTCATTTGCACTCCCAGCCTTTGTATTGAGCGCTTCATTTGTGATTGTTGCGCCTGACGTCGTTAGCTACAATCAACATTGCGGAAAGTTTGTAAACAGTTACATGAATTTTAGACGAGTGCCTAAATATCCAATTTCATAGTATATACGTAAATTTTGGGATGGCCGATGAACAGAAAATTGGCGATGCTGCCCGTTTTCACGGGATGTATCAAATCATTCCATCCCCAAAATACTGAAAATTAATTTTACTTTGTGAAATTATTGGCATAATTGCTCATATAAAGTAAAAACCGGTGTTCAATCACAAATAAAATATCGTTATGAAATATATTCACTTTCTTCAATTTATAAAAAAATAGTTAGATGTGCAATTTGCATTCGTATTCACAACAAAAAATTGTATTAAAATTTTTTTTAAAAAATTTTTGGTTAAAAATTTAAAAAATTTAAATTTTGCAGAAAAGTTTATTAATGTAGTTCCAAAATGGGTGAGTATATATTGTTGTATGTAGCAAAGACATGCAATTTTGTACTCGAAAATCGGAATGTTTGAATGCTTCTTACGTATTTGTTTACATTAATATTAAAAATTACCTGGAAGAACATATATATTACGATTACACATTTTTATTCAGCATTCATTCATTGGTGATGTTTATAAAAATATTACGTTAGTATGCTGAGCAATCTATCACATTTTTTCCAGGTGTCTAAAACATTTGATCTCCAGATGCAGAGGTGTCAATTTCAGCATTTTTATTCTTAGCAAATATAAAAGATTATTAGTAAGTAAAAGTAATATTCGACCCTAGCTTTCCTTTTATGCTGCTTCAGAAACTTGTTGTAATCCATTTAGTTATTTATCAATAATAATTACAAATATGTTTGTAACTATCGCCATGTAATTTCCAAAGAAAAGGTTTAGATTGTTTTAAAATACCTTAAAAATGAAAATGGCAGTATTCTGGCATACTTTTTTTAAAAATTTTGTATAGAAGTTAATACATTTTATTAGATTACAGTAAAATATATCGTGAGGTTCATCATCATCATCATCATCATCATCGGTAATTGCGTGTAAATGAGAGTATGATACATGATTCAACATTTCCTAATGAACTATTACGTGGTTTTATCGCTTTCAAATTCAAATAAGCATTTCATTTCTATTAGCATTGGCTTTTAATTGACTACTAAGTAAGGGCCCGTCAATGAGTCAATCAGTCATCGCATACTCGCCCAGCTAATCCCCAATGCACGAAGCAAGTCGACGATCGAACCTCCATCATCAACGGCCGCGGGGCGCCACTGAACGCGTGCGACACGCGGCGGCGGCGAGGCTCGCAATCAATTCCGCTCCGGGCTCCGGGCGCTCTGGGCTTCGAGGCCCTCGCCACGTTGACGTGCCATGTCGACGCTCCCTCGGCCGAGGGCCATCCGCCCCCGCGCACTCCTTCACACCACCCTCCCGCCCGCCGTCCTACGCAGCACCCGGCCCGGCTCGCTTCGCACGCTCACACACCGCCGCCCGTTTGCCCGTTCCTCTTCGGTCATCACGGGGCTCCTCAGCGCCCGCCTACCACCCGCCCATTGCTTTTCTGCCCGGCCGTCTGCCCGTTCCTCCTCGGTCATCGCGGGACTCCTCAGTGCCCGCCTACCTCCCGCCCATTGCTTTCCTGCCCGTCCGTCTGCCCGTTCCTCCTCGGTCATCGCGGGACTCCTCAGTGCCCGCCTACCACCCGCCAGTTGCTTTCCTGCCCGTCCGTCTGCCCGTTCCTCCTCGGTCATCACGGGGCTCCTCAGTGCCCGCCTACCACCCGCCCATTGCTTTCCTGCCCGTCCGTCTGCCCGTTCCTCCTCGGTCATCACGGGGCTCCTCAGTGCCCGCCACCACCCGCCCATTGCTTTCCTGCCCGTCCGTGCCCGTTCCTCCTCGGTCATCACGGGGCTCCTCAGTGCCCGCTACCACCCCCCATTGCTTCCTGCCCGTCCGTCGCCCTCCCCTCGGCTCCGCCCCTCTCCACCCGCCCATTGCTTTCCTGCCGCCGTCACAAATGGAGTACGGATTCGCCACCCGCCAGTGTTGATTCGAGAAGTGTTTCTTGTATGCGTTGAATCGATATCAGATGAATTCTGAAGGGTTATCTTAACAAATGGAGTACGGACCACGCGCCATGTTTCCTTCCTCTTCTTTGTCTCCACCTTTCACCTTACCAGCACACACATAATTATATGAAATGTCCCCCCCACAATTTGGGAGATCACTCGGGAGCTCAGAGATTTTCCTATCAGGGGCGGTGTCCCGGGGAAGGGGAAAACTCCGTGTGTCCACACGTAGATCCGCGTTGAATGTCACTCATCTGTGGCGAGGAACACCTCCTTCTGCCGGGATGACATCTGCATATTACTTACAGGTCTAATGAGACAAGTAGTTGAGAAACCGTTAAGCAATACCTAATCACTCATTGATTCAAACTGTCAAACTGTTCAGTCATAGGTGCATCTTCATTCGACGGTCATTGTGTCGCAGAATTTTGACACAGCTTTCAAGCAGTCGTAGGGGATGGTCTCGGATTCCAATACTGCAAAATGTATAGATTTTCACTATGTAATGTGGCGTGGTTGCCTTCGTATCCCACTAAAATTCCATAAACCAAATCCCCACTCAAATGTCAGGTGTTTAAGATGACCCCAGATGGACAAATATTTTTTTAATTTACAAAAATTTTGGGATTTAGTAAAATCACATTATAAATTTATTGTATCTTGTACAATGTTTTTACTGTAATAATTACAGAGCAAATATATTATTACATTTTTTCTTGTTACAAACCAATTTACGATATCAACTTGTAGGTCTTAACTGTTTATTGTGTACTTTCCTAATTTCTACTTCTCTGACTTACTTCCTAAGAAAAGGAGCTAAGTAATCGTGCAAATGAAAACGACGAATTTTCGTCACAAAAAAAATTTTCAACGGACTCTGGTAGCGAAGAAGTGATTAAATCCTACTTCTGTATATAGTAAAATACTTTTTCTAATACGTGGTGTAACCCGGAGTCATCTTTTGTTGATCATTGATATCGAAAAATTGATAAACTTCTGTGGTGCAGAACATCTGTGGTCATCGCTAACGCCTAAAAAGTTCCGCCGATTTTATCCAAAATCGATTTTCCTCTATTGATCCGAACAAACTCAAAGATTCTGGAGTTTCAAATGGATATTTTAGTAGAACTGACATGGATTCTCAAAAAACATTTTCAAAAATTTTTAAAAAATTACTCCAAATATTTTTATTAAACTTTGTCCTGGGATAGCGCAAAAGATAATTAAGAGAATGATGCAGGCTCATGTTGGTTGAAATCCCTTTTTTTTAAAAATGCAATTTTTTTGACATCTACCTACAACATAGATATTTGTTGAACATATATATATTGAACATAGATATTTTTTCCTTAATGAAAGCTGTTTTTTAAACATATCTTCAAATAAGGTCGTGTTTAATTTTTCGAAAATATGAGTATTTTTCCCTGTAATTTTGCGCGGAATACAGGCAATTTTAATTTTTAAACACTTTTCTGAAAAACCGCTCCAAATTTTTTATAAATTTTCTCATTTGTATCCAGGGAAGGTAATGAACAATTGCAGAACTTTCTTTTTTTGAAAATTGCAAAAAGTTAACATTTCAAAACTTAAAATTGACGACACATTTTGTTTGCCTAGACAAAGTCTGTTGTAAAGAAATAGCTCTTTAAAAAAGTCGCGTGTATATTTCTTGAAGAAGCGAGTAGTTTTCGCGTAATTTTTGCTTGAAATTCATGCAATTTATAAAAAACATATTTTCTCAATAACCAATCCAATTTCAACCAACTTCAATTTTTTCCACGGGCAGAGGGGACACTTAAAAGATTGGCACGGGACTAATTTTCGTTGAAGTCTCTGAATTTGCGAAAATTGCAAATTTAGATATAATGCAAGAAAGTATGTGCCGTTGTACCACCACTAGTTATTAATGTGTTTGTTAGAAAAAATCCTCCACAGCCTAACAAACTTTCCCACTTTACTACAAAATGACGTAGTAGGCAAAAAGTAAGAACAGACTATAATATTAATTAGATTTTTACATCATTACTGTATAATGTAAACACTTACTGTATCTCCATGTGGAAAAACAAATTAATTAATTTGAAAAGTGTGCATTTAATCTCGTTCTTATTAAGGGAAAGCTATTTCGAAAAGTTTTCTTCTTTATTGCTAAAATTTTCAAATGAATTCGCTGTCAAAAGTAATGAGTATGTATGCCTTTTGAACCGACTTCGAGGTGACCGATCACCAATGATATTGTCCGTATCTTCTGGCGTTTCCACAGCCTTCAGTTAAATGGACGCGAGATTACCTGGCAGCGAGTCTATCAGGAAATTCCATCGATGACGAATCGACCCAATTCCTTACTCGCTTAGTATTAACTGCAAGAATCCATATTCCTCGTCTCTCTTCGGATTACTCTGCCAACGCTGACGGTGTGACGAGGCCCGTGTTTGACGCAGCTCGCGAGTAATCGAAGTCGCTCTCTCCGATCGTCCACGCAAAGCGTCCGACGGAAAGTTCTCCTGTTGCGATGGAAGGGGGAAGGGCGGCGAACACACAATGCTTACATTTGCCCTCGCTCTCTCAGAGATTGATGTGCTCTGCGAACTCAGTGGGTTGTTATAATTGAGAAGCAACGGGGATTCTCGTTTAGCTAGTGTCATACGATCAGGAGAGAGCTTGATTCTTGTCGGATTCGCGCAGTAGTCGATACAGATGAGTTTGCTTAATCCTCTGGAAGGAAATTGCACCGCCACGTCGCTTCTCAAAGATACAGTGCAACACAAGGTGATTGAAAATTGTCTCCGAACTTGCAATGTAGGGCTTTTGGTATTCGTAACAATGCCGCTTTTGCGAAAGGAAATTTGGAAAATCTCCGCAGGTATTTAAAATTACCAAATTAAGTGTTCACTGGATAATAGTACATGGAGGCATTGAAACGCTGCCTTATAATACAATGTTTTGTTCTCATAAACATTTCAAATGCAATTTCCCCACGATGTGATGTAGATGTGATGCGATGAAGGTAAAACGTGTGATTCTAAGGTCACAAAAATCACAAAAATGTGGATGAAATTATGAAACAATTAGTGTTGGGCAGTCAGTGCTATGCGCGTTACTTTTGCAGTTTCCTCAGGGTCATCGCTTTGCAACACGGAGGCCTTCCACTTCATACCACCGATCTGACGGCCCCTGACAATGTCTTTTGAAGGGTGCATTATTATTATTATTATTATTATTATTATTTTATTATTATTATTATTATTATTATTCCATGGAGTGAATACGTAAAATATTTCACACAAACGGAATAGCATACACCACTTACAGTATCTTGCCGCGCTTGAATTGAGGTCTAAATGCAATTTCGAAACAAGAATGTTTGTGATACCAGTACCTAAGTCTGTGTAGCTATATTAGGGAACGTGAAACCGATAGAAATCGATGACTAGTCTGTACGTTACAGTGCATCTCTTCTCGAAGCCTCCGTTGTCACTCTGGTCCTACGGTCTCACATTAGATACAGTTGCGTACGAAAGCGTTATTCAGGGCCGTAGATACGTAGGTAGAACCGTGCTATTTTTTCTACTTTTTAAGTGAGTACAGAGGGATAAAAAACAAAAATGTAAAGGAAAGTACCCAAACCCCAGCCCTCAATTTGTTTTATAAAATTTTTATAATCCAATTTTCCGCACAATTGCATAAAAATATTTGCAATGTCACCTTAGTTAAAATTATGTTCTACTTAAAATATTTGGCAAAGTGTTTTAAGAATAAAATAAATTTTTAGTAACATTTATGTTTTAAAAATTCCTAATTGAGCCCCCAAAAAAGTTTTAAGAAATGAGCAAAACTAAATAAAAAGCTGCAAATAGATTGAACTCAGTATAATTTTACAAAAATTCAAGTTTAACATCTTATACATACATAAGGAATTGTGCTATACGTGCTGCACAAAGTCTTTATATTCAAATGCGACAATTCAAGAAGCAACTTTTTCCGTCCCTGCACATTCTACATGAGCCAAGAGTGATCACATTAGACACATCGCTCATGGTTCTCCTACATTTCTCTGAAAATTTACTCAGTAAAACATCTCAACATCTTCTTCACCTGGGAGGGAAGATATTCCTGATAGGACTTTCAATCCGGAAGAACCAGAGAACATGTCGTTCGATTCCTCATGGAAGGTGGAATCTTTCTTTCGTTTTTTGTTTAACTTCAGAATTCTCTTAAATCTCTCTCTTTTGGACTTCTCTGTAATTAAATTATGAAACTGTCTCTTTACCTCTTCCTTCTTCCTACCCTCCCAAACTGATAGGCTTCAGAAAACGCTCTTGATTTTTATTAGACTCCTAAAGAATAAGGAGTGCCAAAGGCCTTACTGTTTTTACTTTACAAGGCGAAAAATTAGGGGTTCGCCTTAGGAACCTTTCGGGGCTCGGGTTAGGCACCAGCGTGTTTATATTTCAATTGCCAATAACATTTTTACAAGGCAAGTAAAATAAATTACATTACTCTACATCAACAGCTTGTAATGTCCTCTTCAAAATAATTTAATGGTTAGAAGACTTTCCAATAAGGTATCAAGGCAACTGAGAATAAGCACTTGAAAAAACTTTGTTTTTCTCTATTTGCACTAACAGTCGACTGTCCCGCAACAAGTGAAGAAGAGGCACTAGCGCTTGCCTGGGCTTCGCTCTTGCACAAAAATACAATTTTTGTACTTAGTAATAGTAATTTGGTTTCTCCTGGCGCAGAGAAAGTCGCTCGCCTTTCACCAAGGAGATCCGGGTTCGATTCCCGTCGAATCTCATGTGAAATTTGTTCCAACCGAACGAGTTTGGCTGCTTCACATGGGCTCGTCCAACCCCTGTGAAGTGTCCTAAACCCTACCCCTATCCTTATTCCTTCCCAATTCTGGCCGCTGGGTAGTGACGCAGGAGCGCGTGGTGGGAGGCACGCACGCGGAGATGCTACCTGGCGGTCCTCTTGACAACTGACTGCGACGAGGCGTGACGGACAGAAATATATAAAATATATACTGGGATTATCCAGACTATACAAAAAACGGAGGATTACTCCAATAGCGCTCAACACCCAATAAGGGGTTAGGAGACGCGTTGCGTCGTGAGTTGACGCAACAAATTAAAGAAAAAAAGTACGTTTCCAACAGTGATGCAAATCAAGGAGCTTGCATTAGAAACCGAGTCCGGGTTTGGTCACTTTCCTTTACTATAAAGTATTTGCCAGGAATATCGCATAGACAATAATTACCAATCTGTACTACTAATTTAAAGTATTCGCATAAATTGGCGGAAAAGTCAGCACCCCCAGCAATGCGAGAGGTGTCAATGGCTTGTGTGATTCCCAAGAAAAGTCTAAAAATTCAAAACTATACAAAATTTTCGATTTCACTGGCAAAGGGAAATATTTTAACTTCCCATCTATTTAAACTTCTCATACTCAGTCGTCACTGTTTGGATGCAACTGAGGGCGAGCGACAGGGAAGAAGCAGCATTCGTTTTCACGCGTGCTGTTTCAGAAGAGCCACGATTTGCTGCTCTAGGACGTCATTGTGCGCACACTCTACAGCAGCATTTTCGCCACTGCAGCCCCTCGTTAATGATATTTTTGTACCATCATTATAAACGACCCTTTTCGATACCCTGAATCGTGCATAATCCAGTATTTTATCGCACGCTACATGACGTCATCGCCATTATTAAACGCGACATGACGTCATCACACATTCAGCCAATAGTAGCGTGAGAATCGTGGGGAGGTAGAAGAAGACGGAACAACCGATCACCGTTTTCTCGCACGGATGTCAACAATGCCATCTTGAATTTGATTTCCAGAGGGCGTTGGATGTCAAGCACCGAGACGTCAGAAGAAAATTGTTTCGCGAAATTAAGTTTGATTCTCTTGTAAATTTATAATGCTGTTATACAAAAAATAGCGTATGCAACTCGTTTATAATGTTGCTTTATTGCATTCGTACAAATTTGAAAACTCGCTCCTAACGTCGCTCGTTTTCAAAACATGTACTCATGCAATAAAGCTTAACATTATAAACTAATTCATAAACTACTATTATTTGTGTTTTTAAAGTTTACCGCGATACTGCGCCAGCGGCGCTTCTGAATGCTATATAGACGTTTCTTAATTACCAAGAAAAATGCATATTTTTATTGTATGGAATTTTTCGATTCGTCGTCTCCCAATATGGACAAGATCTATGAGCTGCAATGACTCAAAGACACTGACGTGACACATTCATAAGAGTCTCATAGAAAAAAATTGTATGGAAATTGTACAAATTTTGATAAGAGAAGTAATTGTTTTTAATACTCTTTGACTTCTAAAGTTTAGTATTTTATTGGAAATGGTAGTGTTGGGTGACAGTAACTAGGCAGAAAATCAAATGTTTCACAAGAATAATTTTTAAATGGGCGAATGCTGCTTCTTTTGTTGTAATAACAACCACAACTATAAAATATTTTTAAAACATAAAGTGATATCTGTCAATTCAACATTGCAGTTTAGGCGCTTGTATTTATTCCGTCGTATAGTACATACGTGAGAGACACGTGCGTAACAGTTTCAGTGATAACTCACTGATTGTAATAAAACAATGAAGAAAACAATTTTTTAAAGATAGGAAATCGAATATGTTGTTCATTGATATGCATATGATTTTCAATACAATTTTGTTCTTTGAAATGTTATAATGGTTTGTGTATAAACCATAAAATGCATTTTCACCAACATCTGCTTTATTAACAGCATCCCTTCCAGGTACACTTCATACTAATTTATAAATTGCATAGTGGAAGTGAATAAATACCTAACATCAAGACCGGATTTACTGTGAAGGGGCCCCTTTGCTGGGAGAATCTCAGGAAAAGGATCAAAGCGCTTTAAAACTATTTATAATATAATTTAATTTCAAGTAACCATATTACACAATTCCACACACCAATTACACACAGGAATTCATTCCTTGGAAATGGAGTGTCTGTTGGTAACTGTTAGTTATGTGATATCACCTGAGTGAGTGTGAGTTAATTTTGTAATGTTTCCTCGATTGTTCTACTGCAGAGGTAATTCAATGGGATAGTAGTTCCCTCACTAAGCACCTGATGATGTAACAAAACTAGTTACGAAACGTTGTGCAATTGCTGAAATAAATGATTGTCATAAAACGCTTTGGATACTTTTATTTGCAAACATATATTGACAACCAAGAAAAATATGATTTAATATTACACAAGCATTTAACTATGTTAATATTACTCTTTGGTAACTATAAACATTTAAATAAGCAAAAGGTGCAGTTTCTTCATATTCCTTGCCGCAAAATCGTCAATCATATCTTCAAAACTACATCTCTGAGACAACTGTTATTTCTTCTGAAAATGGCAAGACCGTTGAGATGTCAATTCAATGTCGTTCGCAATCACTTTTTGACTATTGACTATAAACCGTAATAAAACTTTTAAATAAAACAAATAAAAGCTGATTGAAAACTGCTCTAGGTGAGGCATTTTTCGCTTCCATTTCGCGCTAACAGAGCCACGGAATATTTCTATTGGTTTCTTTAACTTTAACTTTTTTAACTTATACGCGTCAACAAATTCAAAGTGCCTCTTAATACAGCCTAATACGCTCTCTCGTATATACAACTGACATATTTATGCACAGTAATAAGCACTTATTGCTATCTTGCTTCCAATCCATGTTAATGTTTTGTGTTAGAAAAAGCGTATGTCCATTGAGAAATTTCTTCATATCGTCTCCCAAACGGTTTCAAAACATCATAATTCACTAAACGAATGGGTAAAAGTGAGCATGTATTTTTTGCTTTTACAAGGACCATCACGGGAACACAAAAAATGCCATCTTCCCCATATCAATTCAATTCTTGCATTCCTGTTGTGAACTGCCTATACAGAACGACAATCGGGGCAGTGTATTGGCAGAACGGCAACAACTCGGAATCACGTTTTATACTCGAAGCAAACGGCTGAAAATTCCGTCGGAAACACTATTCATGAGCTCTTCCTTGCTGTAATTTTTCGACAAAATTGTCCCGGGTTTAGGTGGAAAGTAAAACCTAGCCGTATCGTATTTTTTGTCCTCGTGTTATATCATATCAATTATTCCCCGATTACAACTCCGTGCACCGATGAACGCACAGGAGTGGTCCGACCCGCGCATTGAAAACAAAACGCAAAAAAACGCTGAACAAAAAAATGCGGCTCATTCACAAAGCAACCGATGGCGTTGTGATTCGAAACTGGAAGTGCTTTCACTCAGGCCACGGCGAACAAACACAAAACGCGACCCAGTGAAAATGAAATTTTACAACTCCCTTCCTGCACACCCGCGGAGGCAGTCGGCGTGGAACCGTCCTGAAACCGATGTCGGTACTGGGCGGGGTGCTGGAGCAGCAGAAGGGAAGAGAAAACGAGCGATGAAAATGAGGAATTCCAGCATTCGGGTGTCATGAAGATTCGAGAAGCGTTTGGTAAACATTCTAGAAATAAAGTTGACGGCAGTGTAAAGTAATAAATTATCTTCAGTAATATGTAATAAACCGAATTGTATCGTTGTGATGCATTATGAGGTAGCAATACTTTAGTTTTTCAATGGTTTAGAGAAAAAAAGTTTGTTTTCGATTCAAGAAACACATCGGCTCCATAATATAGTTTTAAAAATGGTTTATGGGGCCCAATCTTCATTAACGTCAATTTCTTTTCTTTTTTCGCCACTTTTTAGAAAATTAATAATAAATCTTATTTAATTGTATAGTTTTCAACGGTGGATTGACTGAGGCCCACGTTGTCCCGCAACAATTTTATGATCATCAAACATTACTTATTTGACTCAGTGTGCCACATTAGTGCGAATATGGCATATTTAACAACAGAACCTTATATTTATTTAGTCAAAAACAGTCAAAAACTGTATGTGACGTATGGGGGAGGAAATCATCTGCTCACGTTTCTTGAGTTCCAGAATCCCTTCCCAACAATTTAACTATTAATAGTTAAAAGATTAAAGAATAATAATAATAATAATAATAATAATAATAATAATAATAATAATAATAATAATAATAATAATAAATTTAAAAAGCGAGAGATTAACATTTCAAAAACTAGATTTTTCGTTGCCGAATTATAGAAAACTTATTTGTAACGGTAAACGAACGAACAGATTTGATTTTTCTGTATTGTTAACAAAATAGAAACTCACCCTAAGCTCTACTACACTACAAGAAAAAGGAAAGCTGAACAAAACGTGCGCATAGTGAAGCTACACTTGCGTCCAGAAGCAAATCAAGGAGCCACCTCAGCATTTGCTCAATGGATCAAGGAAAGTGGACAAAAACCCGATCGAGATGGGGTCCATTGACACGGAAGCTGAAGTACATTACTTGTTACAGGCATTTAAGTCTTTTTTAAAAATCGTACAATGCAAATATAAACTAATTCATTATACTATAACATTCAGAAACAACAGAAAATATTTTACTTTTAACTTAAATTTGTGTACCAATTTTAATTGTTTAATTTCATCTGGCAATGCGTTGTAAAGTAACGTACATGCATTGTATGTGAATTTCTTGTAGTGAGCTGTTGATACTGACACTTGATGAACATGATTTCTACGTCGAGTGTTGTAACTATAAATATCAGTATTACAAGAAAATAAGGTTCCATCATTAAATAAGTCAGTTTTGGCAAATACAACAGACTCACAAATAAATAGGCAAGGCAATGGTAAGATTCCAAGCTCAATGAAAAGATGCTTGCATGAATCATGTGGATGGGATTTTTTCATTATTTTCATTATTCATTTTCTTTTGTAATCTAAATGTTTGGGCACTAAAGGATGAGCTTCCCCAGAATATTATGCCATATCTCAGATGGGAATGTACATTTGAAAAACACATGCAACGAGCTGCAGGAAAGCTCACAGAATTAGAAAGAATTCTGAATGTATAACAAAATGAGCTTTATTTAGTGTTTAATTCTGTTATATGTACATTCCATTTGAAGTTTGATTGAATTTTGAGACCTAGAAATTTTGTTACCTTAACATCAGCTAATTGCATATTGTTCATTTTCAATGGAGCATAAGATTGCCGATTTGAAACGCACAATTGCATTGAGACAATTTTTCCTTCGTTAACTATTAATTTGTTAATAGAAAACCAATTTGAAACTACTGAAGTTGTACTATTTATTGTTCTTATTTCGCAAAGAACATTTGTGTCATCGGCCAACAGAACTGTTCTTCCATTTTTAATAGATGAGGGCATATCGTTTACGTACAACAGAAAGAGGATAGTCCCTAAGAACGAACCTTGTGGGACCCCATGTTCAATTGGCAAAGAATTCGAAAGATAAGTAAATAATGTCCTTTCGTGCCAGTACAGTATTTATACTCTTTGAGATCGATGTTTAAGGTATAAGTAGATATGGTATTTTAAATAGTCACTTTTGAAACGATCATAAATATGCAAATTTTAGACAAAATACTGCTTTCTTTGTTAACCCTTTATTGCATAGTGTAACTCACTGTAAGTAATGTTTTTCAGGCATAAATGCATTGTAACGATTTAATTATGAACATTTTATATTACACATAATGTACATCATGCGTTTATGTCGCCCATGATTGTTAGACAGTAAATGCGATAAGATAACAAGATGAAGTTACAGTAATCTAGTGGCGTCGTAAATTGAAACTTCCTAGTAGCACTTTGTTTCCGTACATCAGATACGAAACGATTTTAGGGAAAAAAATCAAACTAAAATACGAATGAAACTTATTTTATTGACTTGCTTGATACCTATTTTCTCACATAAACGATTTGAAAAATGAATATTTTTTTTAAATCGTGAAGTAAAGCACATTTTGTTGGAGGAGAACAACATTTAATTTTGTGTTTTTCTAGATAATATTTACTTCTGAAATTGTTCATTATTTTCCCTTAATTAAAATAAATAAATGAAATGAAAATTTATTATTGCAAATAAACATAAAATATCATGCAATAAATGGTTGTGTGTAGAAACGTATTTGTGGAGATATCCAACGGGTTTGGACGTTACTAGATTTTAAAGAACACTGTATAACATTTGGAAGCCCAAGAGCTATTTTGCCTTTGTTTCGGTGCATGTATCTCGCCCGTCGACCTGCCCCGCGCGTCGCCTGGGCCCTCACCCCTGAAGGAGGCTACTCAAGTCGTTCTGAAAAGCAACCCTCTCCGTTTCCAGATTTTTCTTCATTTTAAAACCACAGTTAATGAGATTTGTCAACATTTCTTTGAGTAAGCATCATGCACCCGGAGAAGTAAGCACCTCTCGGCGCCGTGGATTTGTAAGACTAAAATGTTTAAATGCAAACGCAATTTATTCATCTTAGTTGGTGCTTTAATATATATTAAATAATCATTACTTTTATGTGTCAAACTTAATTATCATCACGTTTAAAACATAATATTGATAACCCAAGATTTTTGAACAGATAAAGCAAATGGATAAATAGATATTGTGCGAAATAGGCTTTATTATTGGTGGTGGTTTAAAACGTACGTGTTAAAGATGTTTAATTCATTTCCAATTAGATTATTTTGACTCGCTTTGATTGCTCATTTTTAATTCGATGGCGATGCCGTTCGGCCTCTGCTATTAACATAAAACTTTCTTGAGTTCCTCGGATACAAAATTTCCAACGCAGTTTTTGTAAAATACAAATTTGCCGACTGGCACTGCATTTTTACCGTCTTTTGTTACATACAATCAGAAAGTTTAACGAAGAAATTGCTACGTTTTTTGAGAGAAAAAAGCGTTAAAAATTTTAAATTGTGTAGATTTCTTGTAAAATTACACGAAAATTACTCTTATTTTCGAAAAATTGAACATGTCATTACTTTAGATCTGTCTAAAGAACAGATTTCATTAAGGAAAAAAGTTCTAGCTATAATATTGTATTGTAGCAAGACGCCAAAGATAATTGCATTTCCTTTGCAATTTTCGAAAAATCACATTTCGATCGAACATGAGACTTGCACCATGCTCTTCAGTGTCCTTTACGCTATCCGAGGACAAAGTTTATGGAGTGTGCGCGGCTAGCTTTCAAGTGCCGCGCGCTTAATACTGAAGCCTACAGTTCAGCGAAGCAATCTCCACCAAACAGCAAGCCGACGGAGCGAGTCTGGGCCAGCAGCGGTGACGCGTCTATAACGGGCGGCCTTGCGCCCGGAACAGCAGATTAGATTTGGACTATGAGCGAATGCGCTGGAGTTATTGTTACTGTTTCCGTTTCGCCGACTTAGCTAAGAACTTTCTTTCTTCAGTTCGAACTGTTAAAAACTAGGCTCAAAACCTGGACAGGTAAATTTATGAACGACTAAAAACTTGGTATTTTCTCTTCCTGCTAGTTAGTCGACCTCAGATTTGTTTATTGTATGATTTGGATTGTGACAATTAGTAAAGCAGAAATCTCAATAAACTGTTTTATTTGGTACTCCAATCTTCTTACTTTTTTATAAATTTCAGTTTAATCAAAAAAATTTGAGCCCTTTTTGACATTTTGAAAATATTTTTGGAGTTTCATTTAAGGTACACTCAAAAATCAAAATATCTGTTTGAGCAAAGTCTCGAGTTTGTTCAGATCGATCCAGGAATATCAATTTTAGAGAAAATGGGCAGAACGGTTTAGTCGATAGCGTCGACTACAGCTGAAATAGAGACCGATGGACAGCTGACGGGCAAACACATGGAGAAACATACAGAACACAGACCGACGGACAACAGACAGATGGACACACCGACACACGGACAGACAGACGTTTCACCACCATCTATTTTTCGGTATCATACACACAAAACATGGATTCTGACTAAACAACGTATTAGAGAGAGTAATTTACTATTTATAAGCAACAGTATTTATCTACTTTTTAGTTACCAGGCCCTGACAACAATACTTTTTGTGTCAAAAGTTCATCGTTTCCTGGCGCACGATTGCAATAATTTCTCTTCTTGCATTAGTAGGGGCGAGAAAGTAAAGGGATAAAGTCAGAATCAGAAGTTTTTTTAATATATAACTAATATATAAATGCTCAAGAAAATAATGTTAATATTTTATCTCTAACTTTTTTGTTTCAGGTAAGCGCTGTTGTTGCTTTGGATTTTTTCCCCTATGACATTGGTAAGTTTTTAATTTGTGTTCTTTCGTCTTTTGATATTTCTCTCGTCTTTCCTATGACAATGCTATTGATGAGATGGTAGAGTATATTGATGAGTGTTGAAATTTTCCATGACCTAATGAAATAGTGATTTTTTTTTTCATTTTGAATCAATGTTGAAAATAGTTTTTGTTTCATTATTATGGTCTTATTGTGGTCAAATCCAGTGAAATGAAAAGCTATAAACAATTTCGTTATCGTATTATATATATATATATATATATATATATATATATATATATATATATATATATATATATATATATAATATATATGTGTGTGTGTGTGTGTGTGTGTGTGTACGTACAACAAAAGTGAGCAATGTTCATTCTGTACATTCAAACAGACATATTGGATTGCCTTCGTTTTAATTCACATGCTGGTGTATCTGTTTGTACTGACACGACACACTCCACGGTCACGACCTGCCAGCGGCGTCCCAGTCATGAGTTAAGGAGTACGCGTGATTAGCACATAGACATCTCGACGCTGCATTCTGGTCTTTTCAACCGAAGAAGTGAACTCTCCAGCCGTCACACAGCAACAAATACTGGGACATTGCGAGGAAAGCGCACATTGTAATCTGCCTTGACCGGGAATCGAACTCGGGATCGCGTCAAGGAAAAGGAGCACGCTGCCCAATGAGCTGCCCGTGAGGTTGCATTTACTAGTAATATATATTCCTTGAAGAGGGAAAGGGCTACATTTTGGCACAAAATCTGAATTGTGGTTTTGTAATTTCATCCTAATACTACGAAAATTCGTTGTTACCCGAGAAAAACCTACTTATTATCAATATTGTCAAATATGTAAATCTATACTTATATCTATTTATCACATAAAACTCGTTATGAAACTAATGAAAATATGGTTTTGTCTGGTTTTCAATCACTTCTGTGAAACTAATTAAACAGAGGAAAAAAATTACCTTACTGGAATTATCTTTCCTTATAATATATAATTCTTTGAAATTCGAGTAAGAAAACTAATTTATTAAGTGGATCTGAAAAACGAATTGGGCGTGTTTTACGGTAATTTTAATATATTTCTGTATTTTAGTTGGAACGTGCTATATCGCGTTTCAGATAACGATCCATAAAATTTACATTACCGAACTTCATTTGATATTACATATTACTGGGAATTTAATTTTTTTATTACAAAAAAATACTCAGTTTTTAAATGAATTCTATTTTTACATTCTGTGTAAGGTAGCTCGTATTTAATTTCGTACTCAAAAATGATAAATCGATATTTAATGTCCTTTCTTGTGAATGGAATAGGTACCTGTGAAACATTTTGTCTCATTATATGAGTAGATTTTTTCCGTTGTTTTCCCAACTTTGTTTAAAGTTGTCCTCAAAACATTCCATCATTTGATTTATTTCATTGGTGCTAATTTCAGATGCAGGTTGCAATACAGGTTGTTGGATTTCTTAAGGAAACACATGATATGAAAGAATACATTAAAAAGAAAACAATTAATTTTAGATTTTGGAAAAAGGAACCATCAATAACTTAGAACAAGAAAGCATTTTATTAAAACTAAAAATCCCAACAACAGAAGTTTCCCCTTACGTCAACTTCTTCCGCAAACGCAAACGTCCTTCTAGGAAATCAAAGCGTCGTTTCACAGAAGGATACGGAAGCACCGTGCGGCACTGCTGCAGGTCGAGAAGAAGTCTTCGGCGAGGTACTGTCACATCATCAATCACACCGGAAGTTATTCAAACACCCAAGTCATTTTTGCTGCACGTCGGAACGGAGTCAACATGTTTTCAAGGAGGACAAATTGGCGGGTTCATCAGGGATGCTCTTCAAAGAGACGCAACCTGCAAAGAGGTCTTCTGCCCACCACCACCACAACCCCCCGCCGCCCCCCCCCCCCCTCGCTACCAACAAAGACCCACCTCTGCTACCGCCGTTCTCGACGCCCCCCCCGCCTCCATCCCCTCTCCGCCCCCACTCCAACCCCCCCCCGCAATCAAGGCCACCAGCACCGATCCCAACCGCACCCCCGCCACCGCCGCCGTCGCCGCCGCCGCCGTTGCCACCGCTACCGCTTCCTCTTTCGCCAACTCCTTTTTTGATACCTCCTGAGGTATCCCAACTTCCTCGCCGTGTAACATTGGGAGAAATGGCTCAGGGCACTTATTGATGTCACTGCAGTTCCTCTGACCAGGAGGTACCAGGTTCGAGTTCCGACAGTGGCAGAATTTTCGACCCTACCTTGTCAGCTAGGTCGAATTCAGTCACTGTCTGGAGGAGAATTCTAGCGGCCAGCTACTCTGATATTTAGTTTTCCGTGGTTTCTCTGATAAACACCAGGTGAATGCAAGACCAGTACCCTAACAAACAGGCTCTGGACCGCGCGTGATATTTCCTTCCTCCTTCCTTGTGCCATCCTCATCCTTTACTTACGCATACTCTCACTGACATACACTACACTTCGGCATGCCGAGGCACTGTTCTGGAGCTTAGAGCTTGCCTCGGCTGGGTCGGTGCCCCGCTGATGGGAGAGAGGAAAACCCCTTTAGCCGACGGTAGGTCGGCGCCGGATTTCGCCATCCAGTGGAGGATGACCATTGCTACCTCCCTCGGAAAAATGCACTATACTTACGGGACTAATTGCCTTAGCAGTCAAAACGCCAGGAATTACTAACAATCAATCAATCAATCAATCACCGTGTCACCATTTTCTTCGCCGGAAGGCGATGTGTCGGCGAAATTCTTCGAGGCAACAGCGACTGCAGTAACATACTATTTACCTCCCACTTTTAACTCCAACTCTGAATAAAGCAAGGTATACGCCATCATTAGTTCTTTGATTTAACATGTTTCTTGCTTACAGACAGCTTGTAGTTTGAGCAACCTCTGGTACTTTCACTGCCTAACACCCTGGTAGTGTCATTGCGCCACTTCTACTTCTTCTTCCCTTCACGCCACTTCACCAACTTCGCTTCCATTTCCTCGAGTCTAGTCGCGTATGATATTATTGCCACCTCCGTTTTGCTACCCCTGCTGCTCATCGGGACGGTGAGATTCCTCCGACCGCGCGACCAAACAACGTAATTATGCGGCGGTTCTCCTCCATTCGACAGTCTCGGCGGCGCCACTCTCGGAATAGAACTTGATTGATTATCAAGGAGCAGTAGGTAGAGGTCGGTGGAGGAAAGCGGGGGAGCGGGTAGATAAACGCCCACACATTCCAAGCCAAACTTTTCCCTTGGATATCGGTAGGTCTCATCCACCAAAACGCACCGAAACACCACTTTACAAGCCTGCCCACCCACCCGCCCGCCCACGCCCCCACTCACCAGTCCACCACACCCCCACCCACAACTCCGCCCGACCCGCCGCCCCCCACACACCCATCCACCCGTCCGCCCTATAGCCCGTCTATGCTCTTGCCAGCTCTCTCATCAACCTGCCCTTTTAGCCACCCACCCTTCATACTTGTCACCAGCTTTCCTATCCATCCACCCACCATCCCACTCACTACCCTCCTGGTCGCTCACTAACTTCCCGTCCCTCCGCAATCTCACTGATATACCCAGACCCCACTTGCCCACTCGCCCCCTCACTTCAAGCTCCTCTCTCTCTCTCTCTCCGAGCCTTGGACTTGCGTTCCAGCTAGCCCACCCCTGTTCACTTACTCACCCAAAAATCCTCACACCCATTTCTCTTCCCGCTTCCCCCACGTACACATTCTCTCTCACCTTCTCCCTCTTTCATTGCCAGCCCGCTGACTAGCTCACTCTCATCCACCAACCATTCCTCCCACTCATTCTCCGCCTCATCCACCGTCGACGCCCTCATCCGCCCGCCCGCCTTCCCACTAGCTCTGCCGCCCCCCCCCACCGCCTGCGTGGGCGTTCGGCCGCTGTTGATGGGAGGCGGCCGCATCGACCGCCGCCTGCCGGCGGGGGGTAGAAACAGCCGGCGCGGCGTGGCGATGCGCAGCCTGCCAGCAAGCACTGAATGCTCCGCCCCTGATTTGCGCACTCTGCTTCGGGCGATGCTCGTCATTGCCTTCGGCCGTCGTGCTTCATGCACTATTATACAATCCAATGTGGACTTTCAGAAGCCTTTCGAAAGAGCAGAGGAAAAAGTGAAATATTTCATCAGCGATTTTACTTAAAATCTATTTAAAAATATTAATGGAATTATTAAATACATAACAAGAATTTTACTTTGTCCGTCATGCTTTAAAATAGGCGTGAATGTAATAAATCATTATATTTTATTACATTTATTTTCTCGGTCTTCTTTCATTGTTACATTTTTTTCCGTGATTACCTTGATACCATGATAACAAAGTTGCTGGTTTCCACTTTTATTAAATGGTATTTATAATGCTTCTGCGTTAGGAAAGGATCCCTATTTATTTTCACAATGTAATTTAACATTTTGTATTTTCATTATGCAGAGAGAAAATTAATTAACTTGTATTAAAAGATAATTTATATTTCAGTTGGATAATTTTTCTCAACCAAGAATATGATATTTGTAGCATGCAGTTTTTATTTTCTGGTTGAGAATGAAGTACGAGTTTCATGTGGACTTTCCGAGAAAATATTAAAATTTTCATGGAGAGTATCAACGGAAAAATATTTTTGGGGAAACGCTTGAATCAGAATTAAGTTGGAGAAAATGCGTGGTGTGAGTGCATTTTACAGGCTTATAGGAAATATCTGATAAGCAGTCCCTTGTCTGTAAATATTGCAAATGTTATTTAGTTTGCGTAATGGAATCAAGCAAGAAAATCACAGAGGATTTTATCGAAGACCCGTATGTTATGTTCCGGTGTTCACATGCTTTTTTTCAAAAATATTAATAGGAAAATACTGTGAAATTAATAAAGAAAAACTAATAAAATGTTAATTGGTTTCTCTTCATATTCAGTTTTCCTATTTCAAATGCGTTTCCTCCTGCCTTTACTCTTTGTGAAAATTTAAAAAAGATATAATGCGCAGTGTGGTTTTCTTTTATTTAAATATCAGTCAATATTATTGAAACACTGAAGTGTTACAACTTTAAATGAAATATAAATATGATTTTTAAATTGTAGCAAATAGATTACATCAAAAAATAGAAGAGTAATAAATTCTTCTTTCCCTGCTCGGCAGCAGGAAAAATTCTGCTGAACAAAACCAAGCAAAATTATTTTCCACAAATTAACATGCACACATTTCATAAACAAGAAATGAAATGTTCTGGTATAACATTGCAATCAATTGAATATTTTAAGGAAAAGGCACCAGGAGCTCAGTACATAAACTGATGTCACTGCAGCGCCTCTGACCGAGAGAGTTAGTTTTCCCTGGTTTCACCGATCAACACCAAGCGAATGCCGGAGCAATACCATAACAAACGGACCGTGCGCTATCTTTCCTTCCTCTTCCTTGTCCTATCATCTCCCCTTACACACACTTACACTAACATGCACTACACTACCACATATTCCGGGAGACCGTTCGGGAGTTAAGAGCTTATCCTGGCTAGGGCGGTGCCCCGCTGGTGGGAGAGTCCTGGTTAAGGGGAAACCCCACTAGCCGACGGTAGGTCGGCGCCGGATCTCGCCATCCAGCGGGGGAAGATCATTGCCATCTCCCGAGAAGAAACATGCACTACACTTACGGGACTAATGACCAAATCAGTTGACACGCGCAGAAACACGAAAAAATCAATCAAGAAAACGGTCTATTCGAATTCTGAAATAATATAGTATACAAAAACAAAACTTTTTTACAAACCACGAATACCAAGAAGGTTCCTACACCTTAATAGCAAATAATGGCTAGCGGCATCTTTCTTGGAGCCATGTTGTCGCATAGCATTGGCTGAGCCGTTTACAGCGACTCACTGAGCATGAGAATTCAGCCGGAATACTCATTAAGAGAATAGGAGGAGTAACACAATGAAACATTGAAATTTCTCAACCTGAATCTAAACTGTATAATTCTTTTTGAATTTTTACATCCTTGACATCTAACAAACACATAAACACTCTTCACAGCACTAAACAGCATAAGTTTCTCTCAATTTCTTCGTGCATTCGAAAATAATAATATAGATTGGGCTGTAGTGTGCATGTGTGAATCTGGTAGGGTGCGTGGTCAGTTTCACTGCTTCAGAATACTACGTAGGTATCTACGTGGATTTGATCAGAGGCAAACATGGGAACCAGTTTTTATGGAAGCAGCTGATATCTAGAATTCTCATCCAAGCAATTTGCCGATCCAAACATTTGGCCGATCGTGACAATTCAAAAATCGTGCGAATATCGGGAATAGATCCTAGGACCATCCCGGTCTAAGAAGCTTCAGTTGCGCACTCCCAACCACATACGTTTTCAACACTACTACATCCATAGTAAAAGTGTGATCTGTCTGTGTCCGACCATTCGTCATTCACTGTTATGTTAGATGTCTTCCGATCCATATTTAGGCCAAACGACATTACATTCGACAGCTCCCTAAGGAGCAATTCTACGGTCTGTCGGTACCCCTGCAATACTATGTGCAAAATGTAAGCTGTTCCAAGTAAAGCAATGTTTGGCACTTTTCAGTCTCTTGAATGACCTGGGAGTTTAGCCAAGCCACAAATTTTGCGGAACAAATCCCCGAGCTCCGATTATTATGGGGACGACCTGAACTTTTACGCCCCACAATGGGATGATCTCGATTTCCAAACTTGTATTTAAGACGTTTCTCTGTCTCCTTGACTACGACGTTTTGATAACACGGTACAGCTACATATAGAAGTAGACACAATTTTTTTCTTAAAATCCCGGATAAAAGACTCCGGTTTGTTTTCCATCGTGCAATCAGTTTGACTTTACTGGTCGTACAATATTGTACACAGTCCAACAGACGTCACCGGTTTTGTTAAGTGTTCCTACCACTTCAAGCATATGTTTGGAATTTCGAAAGCGATACAGAACTGTCAGTAAAGGTAACTACACACCCCATCCTGTATTTTAGTGAATTCGATCTTTGTTAGAATTGGACAAGCTGAGCAAGATGGTTTCTACTTGTTCCCCGCAGATGCGGCATGTATCATATTGTAGTTATTTTATTATTATTATTATTATTATTATTATTATTAAAAAATATGCTCTAAAACTTATAGACATAAACACGTAGAGCAGGTGAATCACGACAAAAAAATTATAATATTGACCCGTACCAGTAATTTGGGTAAGCGATGTGTCAATCTGATGCGTCTCGATCTGTTTATCTCGTCTAATTAAAAAAGGCAATACAATATATTCGACATGTTTCAAAACTCGAAACCCCACACGGGGCTGGTTGATCCGCATGGCCCTCGTTGCATTGCAGCTGTGTTTGCTAGCGACGCGCGCGGCGGCCCGCAGCGGTTGTCCGAAGGCGTGGGCGCGCGCGAGCGCAGGTGGAGTGGCAACCACTCTCTCGGGATTGGCGCTGCGATCGCCGCGCTCGTTCGGGCAGGGCGTTGTCCACGCGCAACTCTCCTGTTGCGGCGTGTGGCTCACGAAGCGCTTCTCGCGTGAATTGGGTTTTATTTCTATTTTTATTTTATTTATTTTTATTTTATTTTATTTTACGTCAAAAAACAGTTAAAAACTGCGTATGACGTGCTATGGGGAAAAGTGAATTGTGTGCACATTTTCAAAATTCTGTGATCCCTACACTAAGTCATAAAAAAAAAAAACTCCCATGTAATAAAATCTATTTTCAAGGATAAACAAGCAATAAATTTTGAATTTTAAAGGGAGAAAAAAAACAAAAAACTCCCACGTAATAAAATCTATTTTAAAAGATAAATAAGCAATAAATTTTGGCTCATATTACTTCCACTTCGTTCATCATTGAGGTTTTATTTGGATCGGGAACGTAACCTTAGATTACAAACGCCCTCTACTAAGCGTTATTACAAAAGATGTGGTCTGATAGGCTACTTTGGGTAAAAATAAAGAAAAACTCATTTTTACAATGAAACATTCAATTTAATGAATTGAATATGTATGACACGAAGTTATAAAATTAATTTTAAAGGGATTTATAGAGACAACTAATTGATTCTCTCAGCACACACTTGCTTGGTGCTGACCCCGCAGCGCTTTTGAGAATCGTCCCTATAAGAACCTTGTCATGGGACCTTTGTTATAATACCATCGTCATTGTGAATGCTAAATGTTCAAACCAAAACTTAAATGTTACAAGACAAAGATTTTGTATTCATTGTGTAGAATATAAGGCAATAAAGCACCAAATATCACTGATGCAACTACAAAGGCGTAGTCTACTGGACGATGCGCGTTAAAATGTCCTAAACCGGAAATAGGCACACGCACAAGATTACATGTATATCATTGGCTTCTCACACAATAGAGGTACCCAATGTTTGAGAAACGGGAAGTGAGGTCAGGGGGTTGAGTAATCACTAGTTGGGTCGTCTGACAGACGACGCCTTTGTAGCCTAGGGTTAAGTAACTGACTTAAAATTGTTGTCGTTTAGGTTCAATTGTAAGCCGCGCGTTTTGGTGTGTGTTGTAATAATGGAGAAAAATTTCGTGGTTTTTGTGAAGAATTGTTAGGGCATTATTTGTGAAGACTTCATATTGGTACTTGACCAAATGTCATCCACTGCAAAATCATGAATTGCGAACTCCATAATTATTACTTTAATAAGGTCTGTTAGTAAAAATTGTGTTACCTATGAAGAGAAACAAAATAGAGATAATTATTACGTAAAAGGATTCTGATTAAATTATCTACAAAAATTAATAAGATTTAGAAAAATTGTCTTAAAAACAAAGATTTGTTTACGTTAAAATTAATGTATTACAGTTCAAATGTTTGTAAAACTCGTTTTCAAATTGCTCAATCTATAGAAGTCAATCATACATAAAATTCATATCGCTCTTGACTACATTTCAAATTTCAGAAAAATCATTAAAGAATATTTTAAAATTGTTTATTTGTAAGAGATCTTGATGTAAATAACAGGATAATGCTATTAATTTGTTTTATTTCTCTTTCCTGTTACATCTCTCTTGGTTCTCTGTACTATAACAATCTGATGTTTTCCTCAAGCGAGATTACTTTATAATGTGAAGCACCACTAAAACACGAGAGAGAAATTCTATAGTTTTGACCGCGGTATACTACTGGCAAGGAAGACGGCAAGTTAATTTGCAATGTCCAATGTCTATTTATTAATTGAGAGATTGAGATTTGGAACGATTTTGGGATGAAAGTTTATAAAATGAATCAATTTAATCAGATTAAACATTCTCACATAATTAATTGCAAGTTCTTCATTTTCATTTCATTACTCTCGATACATTTGTCATTTTTACACAAATTAGCAGCTAACATATAAAGGACATTTCACAAAGTTAATATTGAAGATCCTCTGTCCTCGTGTAATCTCGATATTCCACCAAGATTTCTCTTTTACGAGAGCAGTCGATGACCGCTTTACTCAGCGGCCCCTTAATAGGCTGGGTTGTGTTTCCACCGGCGACCGCGAGCCGGGTGGTATTTATTAATAAAAGATTGAGATTTGGAACGATTTTGGGATGAAAGTTTATAAAATGAATCAATTTAATCAGATTAAACATTCCCACATAGTTTATTGCAAGTTTTTGATTTTCATTTCAAATTTGTCATTTTTACACAAATTAGCAGCTAACATATAAAGGACATTTCACAAAGTTAGATATTGAAGATCCTCTGTCCTCGTGTAATCTCGATATTCCACCAAGATTTCTCTTTTACGAGAGCAGTCGATGACCGCTTTCCTCAGCGGCTCCTTAATAGGCTGGGTTGTGTTTCCACCGGCGCCCGAGCCGGTGGTATTTATTAATAAAGATTGAGATTTGGAACGATTTTGGGATGAAAGTTTATAAAATGAATCAATTTAATCAGATTAAACATTCCCACGTAGTTTACTGCAATTTTTTGATTTTCATTTCATACATTTGTCATTTTTACACAAATTAGCAGCTAACATATAAAGGACATTTCACAAAGTTATATATTGAAGATCCTCTGTCCTCGTGTAATCTCGATATTCCACCAAGATTTCTCTTTTACGAGAGCAGTTGATGACCGCTTTCCTCAGCGGCTCCTTAATAGGCTGGGTTGAGTTTCCACCGGCGCCGCAGGCAGGTGGTATTTATTAATAAAAAATTGAGATTTGGAACGATTTTGGCATGAAATTTTATAAAATGAATCAATTTAATCAGATTAAACATTCCCACATAGTTTATTGCAAGTTTTTGATTTTCATTTCACACATTTGTCATTTTTACACAAATTAGCAGCTAACATATAAAGGACATTTCACAAAGTTAGATATTGAAGATCCTCTGTCCTCGTGTAATCTCGATATTCCACCAAGATTTCTCTTTTACGAGAGCAGTCGATGACCGCTTTCCTCAGCGGCTCCTTAATAGGCTGGGTTGTGTTTCCACCGGCGCCCCCGAGCCGGGTGGTATTTATTAATAAAAGATTGAGATTTGGAACTATTTTGGGATGAAAGTTTATAAAATGAATCAATTTAATCAGATTAAACATTCCCACATAGTTTACTGCAATTTTTTGATTTTCATTTCATACATTTGTCATTTTTACACAAATTAGCAGCTAACATATAAAGGACATTTCACAAAGTTATATATTGAAGATCCTCTGTCCTCGTGTAATCTCGATGTTCCACCAAGATTTCTCTTTTCGAGGCAGTCGATGACCGCTTTCCTCAGCGGCTCCTTAATAGGCTGGGTTGTGTTTCCACCGGCGCCCGCGAGCCGGGTGGTATTTATTAATAAAAGATTGAGATTTGGAACGATTTTGGGATGAAAGTTTATAAAATGAATCAATTTAATCAGATTAAACATTCCCACATAGTTTATTGCAATTTTTGATTTTCATTTCATACATTTGTCATTTTTACACAAATTAGCAGCTAACATATAAAGGACATTTCACAAAGTTATATATTGAAGATCCTCTGTCCTCGTGTAATCTCGATATTCCACCAAGATTTCTCTTTTACGAGAGCAGTCGATGACCGCTCTCCTCAGCGGCTCCTTAATAGGCTGGGTTGTGTTTCCACCGGCGCCCGCGAGCCGGGTGGCGGCTGGCGGGGTCGAGGGCCGCGCTATCGATTATTGCGCGAGCCGTCACGCGACATCTCGGCCGGCGGCGGCGCGGAACCGCCCGGCTGCTAAGCGCCGGTCAAATATGGATGACCCCAGACAAGGCGCCGCCGCGGGCGCCCCGACGGGCCCGGCCTCTGGCGGCGGCGTCGGCGGCGGCGGCGGCGGCGGCGGCGCGGCGGCGTCGGCGTCGACGGCAGCGGCGGCGGCGGCGGCGGCGGCGGCGGCGGCGCCGGCAGGCAAAATGCGACGCGCGCGGTGGCAGGAGATAAGGGCAAAGGTAGGGACGGGTCATGTGAGGACATGGGTGCGGCGGTGATAGCTGAAGTTGAGGAGAAGATGAAGATGTAATCTAGGTCGCAAGAAGACAGGAAGAGAACAGATACTACGTATTCATTTGGTTTGGGGTGAAAACAAACGTTTCCTTACTTAGACAAAGAAACAGAAGAGATTCAGATTGATAGCAGAGCTGATGATGCTTATACAATCATGTTAGAACTAAAGGGGAACACATTTTGAAGAAAAGAAAAGAATAGCAATGGTACAGGATTACAGGATAATAGAAGAGAGAGAGAGGGAGAGAGAAAGTGCGAGATTAGTTTCAAGCATGGAAAATGCGAGTCATCACCAGGAAACATACGACGTAGAGTTACAAGTAATGTGAAGAATAAACTCAAGAAACGTGTAATAAAAATGTGATAAAATCTGCAGTAAATACAATACGCCTCGAAAAGAAGTGGCTTGTAATGACAGTGCAAAGAACATAGACAGGTACAATGAAGCATTTCTTATTTCCGATCTTCGGTAGCAATGACGAAACTGTCGGTTAGAGAAGATGTTTGCAGAGGTTCCCTCAGAAAAGGGGAAAGACGCGAGGCTGAGCGAGCAGAAGCTCGTCGCAGGCGATAGCGTGGCAAGCGACGAGCAGAGCCTGCTGCGGAGGGGGGGGCTGCGGAAGAGGGACGATAGCGGCGGAAGCGGCGTGCGACGAGCTGGCGTACCTCAGGGACGGCCCTCCGGTGCCCCGGGCGCCTCTGCGCCCGCCACCGCAACCGCCACCGCCGCCACATCTATTCCTTCCCTCCCCCGTGTTGCCACTTTCATTGCTGCCTTCTCTGCAACCGCTCCACTCCCACAACTCCCGGGCGCCGCCACCGTCTCTGCCTCTACGACTCCCCGCGCCATCGCAGCTGTTTCTATTGGTCTGCTGCTACCGTTACCAACGCCTTCAATTCCGTGTCCATCTCTGCCTGTTCTGCGCTAACAAACACAACTCTATCTCCATTATACGCCTCTGTTTTGGCTTAATACCACAACCCCTACCCCCTACACCATTAACACACCGATGTTCCATCGTCACCATTACCGCCACTCCCACTGCCCCACTGCTCTTAACGTCACTACCATAACCATCGTCGTAGCCACCATATGTCTAATGCCGCCACATTCCCTTCCCACATTTATTTGGCCCGTTCCGTGGCGTCACGACTGTCACGCATCTTTCGTCATGTTATGTCTTCTTCGCTATCGTTATCAAATCTACCGTCACCCCGCGTGTCATCACTGTCAATTACTATATCGCGCTTCCTATCCCCATACTATTTCCGTCAGCACTGCGAATGCCATTTGCATTATCTCCTACTACCTTCATTACTACTTTTTTTTACCACTACAACCTCATAATTACAAACATTACTATTACCCTCATCACCAGGATCATTATCATCGCCATCACCGGCACTATCGCCAACGCTTCCTTTACACTTACCCCACGATCACCACCTCACATACCCACACTATCACTCCCAACCTCACCAATTCAAACCTTCCTTCAAAAATTCTTCAAAAACCAACCTTCAAAAATTCAAAATTTATGTAGTATATGACTTAGTGTAGGGATCACAGAATTTTGAAAATGTGCACACAATTCACTTTTCCCCATAGCACGTCATACGCAGTTTTTAACTGTTTTTTGACGTAAAATAAATAAATAAATAAATAAATAAATAAACCACCTCGATCACCGTCATCACCGTTACCGCCACCGCTGCAACCTCATGAACGCATTCTCCGACACCCTCGCTTCCACCTACCCCTTCGCGTCCCGTCCCCCACCCCCGTACTCCCCTGACCCTGCGCTCCCGGGAGAAATTCGCGGAAAGGCGGCGGGCGGCTGGGCGGGCGGCTGGGCGGGGAGGCGGTGGGTGGGCGTGGCAGTTGGGAGGCCCGGCGAAGACGCCGCCCCACGTCGCGTCGTCCCGAAAAAAGCCGCGTCGCTCCAGAGCGGGAGATGCCTGACGGGTTGTGAGGCGCCGTCACTGTGACCTAGAAACGCTGGCTGGGCGCATATTCTGAGCGAGCGATGCAGGCTGGCGTGGACGCTGGGGGGCTGTAAGAAAATGATAGCAGCTAAGCAGCGTTAGGCGTGAATGCTCCTGTTTCATTTTTATCTTAGAATCATTTAATAAACAAGAGAATATTACTTTATTTAAAACTCCACCTTATGTTCTAAGTATGCTTTAAAAAGAGAATAGGAGTACGTTTTACCTCTTAAAAACTACAAATTCACTATTAAATTGTATTTAAAACACAGAAAATGAATTAATTTTTAAGGAGGAGTTTTAGAGAGGAGGAATTAAGGTAGGAGCAAAAGTAAATCGTTGTCAACTAAGTTTCTGAACGCTTTATTTTAAAATAAAATGTTTTATACTTTTATTCCACATTGCGTGGCCTTCCTGAGAATTCTATTGCCACAAATTTCCGGAGTGTAACATTTTTCATTTGAAATATTGCACACGATTTGTAAAACTTCAACAACTGTGTGACATCCAATCAATCCTTGTCTAAAATAGTGATCTGAAATGCGAACTTCAAAAAGATTGGATAATGTTGTTTAAAATACCAACTCGAAATATCAAATATATTAATGAATATTGAATTCCATTTTTTTCTTGAAACGAAAGTGGTGATGTAAAATATACTTTTCTTGTAAACTATTAAATGATTCTGATGACTTTTTAATTGTCAAATAAATCAGGATTCAGAATTCTCGTTTTTTCTTAATTTATTGGTTCAAAAAAATTTTTGAATTTATATATAAATTGCGTTAATAATATGTACAATAAATTACTACAAGTTTATCATCACTTATACAAAAATTACTGTACGTTTGAAATTAAAAATGTTATTATAATATTTTTCAAGAGAACTAAAACAATTTCCTAATAATATAATGTTAATTTTTAAATTTCGTATAAAGAAATATAACATGCCAAATCTATGTTGAGTTTTCGACATCTTTACTTTTACCAGTTTTCCAGTTTTCGATATCTTTACTTTTAAATGAATTGCGTACAAGTATTGAGCCAGATTAAAAATGATCCTTCCTCCTTTTTACGAACAAATACAGATAAATTATTATTGCAGAAAACTAATCAACAAAGTTCTCCGTATTTTTGTGCTAAGTGTTTCAGACTCACATGTCACTCTAATTAAGATGCGCATTTAATACAGTCTGGAAACTATTTTTAGCAAACGACTTCATATTACCAAAGACATCTTTTTCTTGAAAAAATGCATCAAGGAAATATGTGGCGATCATCAAAGGGAAACATCAAATGGTCAACAAAATTGAATTGAAAAAATTAATATTGTTATCCTGGCCAAAATATTAATTCAGTGAATCAGTGAAATGTAGTTATTAAGATACTCCGTTCACTTGCATCTGAACCCACATTTCATAACAGTAGAATATGATTCTCAACAGTCAAGCAATCTGATTTATAGTATAAAGGATACGCGGGAAAGGCGTATGTCCTTTTAAGACTATTTTTAAATGTTAGCGCCTTCTTATGGTAGGAATGGTTATCTCTAAGATGTGAACAATGAACACGGAGAATGTTCATTTAATTAAGGTTTGATATTTTTGTAACGTTCGAAAGTACGATCACTGTTCCGTTGTTCCTCTAAAAGAATGACCAGAGTTCATTTCGCTTATCTTGGCGCCATTGTAACGGTCTATATTAACAAAAAGTTCCATCTATTACAGACAACCGTATTTAAAATAACAATTATAAAAGTTGGTAATTTCACCACGAAATCTTGATATAACTTCGTATAACGTTTCTGTGCGTTTCCAATAGTTAAAAGATGGAAAAAGTATAAGTATATAGACTTAAACTCGTACTATAAAATATATCCAACAACAGGTAAACTTGCTAGAGCTTATAGACAAACAAAATTCATAAATCTGAACTACCCATGAGGCCTGTGGTGTCCACTATTGGGAAGCCTCAATATGAAATCTACAAATACTTAAATAAAATTTTAAAACCCCTTCTGAAACAAGTTTCAAAAAATTGTTGTTCATAAGTCAGGAATTAGTGAATCGAATACTAAAATAAATAATAATACCAGACAATTATATTTTGGCTTCCCTAGGTGTTATTGGAATGTTTCTCAACATTGTTCATCTCCGTGTTATTGAGAGTTTGAATGAAGCCCTTAACCACGATGATTCGATTCCGATTCCTAATCATGAAATTATTATTTTGGTCAAATACATTTTAGCTAACATTGAGTTTACATTCGATTATAAAATGTATCAACAAATGGATGGAACTCCCATAGGAGGCTCTCTCAATTTCTTATTTTCTCCGTTGGTTATGAGATGATTGGAAAGAACAATTTTAACTCACTATTACCTACATTTCTATAAAAGGAATGTGGATGACATTTTCTTTATAATTCATAGAGATAAACCTAGAGATGGTTTAGAAAATTTTAATAACTAAGAACCAGAAATCGAGTTTACGATTGAATTAGAAAATAATTGCAATTTAAATTACCTGGATATAAAAATCATAAGAAATAACAACTTTATAAAAACTGATTGGTACCAAAAACCTGTCGCCACCGGCTGTACTGTAAATTGTAAATCCAGACACCCGACTTCAATAAAAATCGGTGTGATCTATGGTTTGGTGGATAGAATCGTTCTTAAATCACAGGACGGAAATAACAAACATAATTTAAATAAAATTTAAAACTAGTTATTAGCCAATGATTATCCTAAAATGTTTGCACAAATAATTCTCAACGACCTGATATATTGAAGACAGATTAACGTGGCTTGATTAGAAGAAATAAAAAGAATCTACAACATAGTAGTTTGCCAACGTTTTGGAAAATATACTTCTATCCTCAGGGCTGTATAATATGAGGGCAGTTACAATAAGGCTACAAAAACACGTGTCGGCTACAATTAAAATATCTGGCACATTGAACACATTTACAAATTTTGCTGACAAAAGTTACCAACCTTTTAACCACCAATAAAATTTATACATAATTAAATTATATGCTGCGTGTTCCTCAATATTAGCACCTCAATGAAGTGAGGGACATACAAACATCCTCACCACACCAGCACACACCCTGATTGATTCTGGTAGAATGTTAGGCGGTGAGACGAGAGTTATATGTTGTGCTAAGTGAGGCTATAGTTGATTACAACATGATATATATTTTCTTGCTTAATTATAACTGATTTTACATGAAAATTCATATTTATTTATTTGCCACTTCTACTTCCTTCTTTTAATGCTAATTTAAGATTTTTTTTTCTTTGTATTCAGACAAAACCAAACACAGAGCCTAATATGAACATAACAATAAAATAAAAATTAAAAAACAATTACAGGCATATTAACATATATGTTATATGTCTGTATTTTTTTTAATTTTTGTAATTTATTGTTACGTTTATATCCGTACGGTCATATACGTAAAATGTACAAAGGGAAAACATGAATATCGTCAGATCTCTTTGGAAGAGGCTCACAGCGTTATGTGTTAGTGACGTTGCTGCTGAAGATGATGAAAATTTCCAAGAAATTCTATGAGCAGGCCGCCTGGCAACAGACGAAATAACCCTGCAAACATCGCATGCCTGGAGCTCTGCGATTATGCATGTGTCGCATTGCCTTCATTTCTACACTCAAAGAGAAATGCTTCGGTATCAATAGCGATCAGCCCTATTTCTAGGTATAACGAATACCGACACTCGCGTATCCTCACTCTTTCACTGTCTGACAGTCGAATTCCCAAATTCCATGCAACATTCATATATTGCATTTCCCAAAAAATGTCTATTTTGAATTTCTGTCTTATGAAATTCAATACTGAATTTCTTACGAAGCATCGAAAGGGGCAATGCGGCGAGCGTTGGCTCCGCGCTGGTGGGTGACAGGCGAAGGCGGGGCGACGTGGGCGTGGCACGGGGACGCTGATGCAAATGCAGGCGCTACCTCGCCCTGGACTCCGCCTTCGCCTTCCCTGACACCGCCCTGCCGCTCGCCGCCCCCGCAGGCCTGTCACCGTCTAATTGAATACACGACGCTCCGCTGCGCGACCCGGCAGGCAAAACTAAGCGATGTTAATATTAATAATGGATGTGCTCCGTCTCGGCCCCGAGCGCCTGCACCGCGGGGGCGAGCGACGCCCGCCGCATCCCCCCGCGGCAACGCCAGGCGGCTCAACAATAAAACGTAATGTTCTGAAAGAAAACGCCCGTATTAATCGCCGCAAATCACCGATGTCTTTAAATGTCATTTACTAACCCTCAATATTTACTTATTTCTTAATAAAAGTTCCAATATTTCTTTTTATTGACGGTCATAATTACATTTATTAAACACAAATTATTTTTACATTCCAAGTAGTATCTTCTAAAATAGGAAATTAAATAATTAATATAAATAAAGATTAAAACAACTTATATTAAGATAAAATGGGTGTGTCTAACATTATAAAGAATTCACATTATTTAGATTTGATGAATACAAGGAATTGGATGAGAGTACTATTATAATATTGACCTTAATTGTTGGTATCATGTTGAATTATATTTCCTATAAATTAACAATTACAATTAGACTCTCGGTCAGTACAGCTCGACCCGTGAAATGTTGCCATGCTATTCTTGTGCCCGATACTGCTTGGAATGTAACAATCATTTGTGTTTAATAAATGTAATTATGACTGTCTATAAAAAGAAATATTGGAAAATTGGACTTTTATTAAGAAAAAACTTAGTAGCAGATAGCGTATATTTTTACAATATTTACGTTCGTGTTGCAGAGAATTTAATATACAGCGACCGTGTTTGATAATTTATAAATAGTACGTAACTGAAGAAAACAAACAGCATTATAAAAACAACAAACAATACTGAGTCTGATATCACGAGCACTCTCTGAAGGGTTAGAGCTTCTTGAGTTTGACAATAAATGACGCGGGCATAAGAGGGCGGGGAGACCCTATGCCAAATGCATATGCGTTGACATTTTCAACGATTGCAAACATAGAGGAAATGCCTAGGAAATATCAAGGCATCAGGTCATCTCCCGGGGGCAGAGATATCCTGCTCGATGAAAGCAATACACAGCGTTCGTTCCGTTCGAATAGAAGATCTCTCAGGGTACATCAGTTACTATTTCATGTTGTAACATGAAAACAAAATTGAGAATGTGCTTTTTCATACAAACAAAACATCGAAAATGTGAAAACATCTGCTTCAAAACATAGATGTTAAAAATATCGGATTTCATCTATCCATGTTTTACGAGAACTCGCATGTTTAAAGAATGTTGCTTTCGATGTCACATTTGTAGCTCTTTGGGCAGCGCCCAGACTCGGATGACTCCAGCGTGCTGCTTCTGTGATCACTAGATGGCGGATTTTAATGATATGTCATTCTTTTTCTTCTCACTTTAGAGTAATGCCGTTTAGTATAGAAATTCTTTTTGTGTTATGACAAATGGAATTGACCCATTTTTATAGGTAATTATTTTGCATGTTTTGTAAATTTCAACTAATGTCATTTTTAAAGTCATTTTTCCTATTTACGTCATTTTTAATGCATTTTTCTCCTACTTTCGTCCATTGTAACGCCATTGTTTTGGTATTTTTCAAATTATATGTTATATGCAACAAATGCTCTTCACAGAATTACTCTGTAGCTTCCTCGATTTGTTTACTCAGAAATTGTTTTGGCAGCCGTTGTGATGTAATTCTTGTGACGTATATTAGCGCCACTGCCGGTCCGGCCGATTTCGTGATAAGTCAAAAATCATATTTCCTGGTAAATCCATTGAAACCAAAAGTTTTCAAGCGGATTTCACTCAAACAAAAGGGGAAAAGCCTCAATTACTTCAGTAACGTATCGAACAGCTTGAGTTATTCATCCGGACTGGTTTTGATAAGATTTTTTACGTCATTTATCTTTAGTTTTAGAGATCCACAAATTTTGTTCAGATTATCGGAAATTTCGGTTTTTTGCTCGGTTCGGAATAGCGGGGATTCTACTGTATTCCGAAGTGTTTGACACAGACTACCGGAAAAAGACTTAGGAGAAAGAAACCAATCCGTTTCCTGCAGTCCACCAAAGAAAATTAAAATAAAATCTGTCCGTGATGAAGATTTACAATGAACGGTTGCCAAGGAAGTAATATAATCACATAGAAATAGAAACCCCTCCCTTGGAATCAATTAATGAATTTACTGGACAAAAATAAAGGAGTTTACAACATAGCTTATGGCGTGAAAACATTGTCTACTGATCTGCCTGACCTAGTCAGAATGCGAAGAGAAATCTGCCCTGCCAAAAGTGTTGAGAATCAGTGCTCATGTTTAATTAAAAAAATGAAAACTACAATGAAGAGTGACGTGACCCATCCCTCTTCCAAATAAGTCAGCAGTTTGGCGCTAGTAATGGATGCTACTGAGTGGAACAGCAAAGTTTTATACTCAAGAAAGCCCTATCTAAAAACCCTCGTAATCAATATTTGTTTATGTTATTGAAATATAAGTATGACTCAAACTTTTTTTGTTTGAATATATGTATGACTCAAACTTTTGTTGATGTAAGGTTATAATCAGTTTAATATTGTTCATATGCTTAATTCAATTTTTGTTATTATGTTAAAATAAATCCTTGTCTACCTAAAAGTATGTTATATATGATTTCAACTTTTAATGATGTAAGGACAAAATAAATTTAATACTGATATGTCTAAAACTAATTTTTATGAAGATATAAATAATCCTTGTTTCTGTAAAAGAATGTTACGTATTATCTAATTTTTTGTTTATGTAACTGGTCGATAATGATCAAGTAGTTGAAAAGCCACCAAAAATAAATAAATAAAAAGGAAATGTTTGAGAAAAATTAAATTATTCACTAATATTGTGGTAAAACGCCTTACTTTTCAATGTCATTTTCCCTAATTCCTCGTATTCATGATAGGAATCACCTATTGAATATGTCGCTTATCAAATATGAATCACCCTAAACAAAAGTGGAAGTCCGCCGCCATCGGGATCATCCTGCCACCTCGGGATACTGGGGTGCCAGCTGGCGCAAGCCGAGCATACGAAAGCGTCGTATCTAGGCGCAATAGGATATACGCGCTCCTCATTGTCAAGCCACATGGACTTACAACTGATGCAATTTTTCGGATATCATGGAAGCTAATCGAAATAATGCTTGTTCTTAAGCACTTTACCATTTGCCCATTCCATGGGCAACAGCTTGTACGTGTAGGTCTATGAAAAAAAAGTGATTTTGTGGAATTAAGTGATTTCCAACGGGAGCCGCTCAATTGGCAATTTTACAGAATACCCTACTAGTGTAAACCCTCATTTACACGAATTCCAATGGACTGAAATAATCGGAGTTTGTGTTATGAAAATTAGTGTTGTTCGAGTATTATAAATGTCTGTAATCCCTTGCCGGGACGGAAGTTTTGTTTGTTAAGGTGAAATTCGTGTTAAGCGAGTTCGTGCTAACGAGAGTTTACAGTATTTAATTAAGTTAACCTTTCTAATATTACAATAACCCTTAGAGATGAGAAAGAGCCTGAAATAACTGATGGAATTCATTATGAGGGGAAGGAATATAATAATAATAATAATAATAATAATAAAAATTAATAATAATTAAAAGTATTGTTTAAAAGAAGATGTGGTTGATAAATGTAGGAAGTGTGGAGCTGTAGGAGAAACTATAGAACACATCACATCTGCATGCTCTTCCCTCTCTGACGATGCTTACTTACGAAGGCATAATCAAGTTGCGAAAATCGTGCACAGGGCAATTGCAATAGAGCATCAATTATTGGATGAATCGATACCGCCATTCTATAAGTACACCCTCCTCCAGTCCTGGAAATAAGTTCCACCCTTTTGTATTGGGACAGACCAGTTTTAACTGATCGTACTGTCGATTACAATAGGCCAGATATTCTCCTTATAGATAAAAAGAAGAAAGAAGGAGTAATAATAGACATCGCAGTACCATTATCCCACAATATCAAGCAGAAAGAAATAGAAAAAATTTCGAAATATGAAAACTTATCTTATGAACTAAAACATACTTGGAAATTAAATTCTACCAAAACATACCCACTCGTGATATCGGCGGAAGGCCTGGTCAGTAAAAACTTCCTTAAAAACTTAACAGAACTTAAACTACCTAAAAACGTTCTGAACATGGAACAACGCGCAGTTTAGTTGCAAAAAGCCCATATCGTGCGAAAAGTTTTATCTTAAGTCCTTATATAAGATGAAGTTCTTCTTCTGTGACCGAACCTGTCCCCAAAACAACTCCGGGAAGGTGAGCATTTCTACCAGCAAAAATAGCTGAGGAAACGTAGGATGATAATAATAATAATAATAATAATAATAATAGTAATAATAATAATGAAAGAAATTCATTTGAAAGAAATTCAAAGAAGGTATTGTCATGTGCTATTCAGTGAAACAGTTCCCGTGCTGTATGATTGAAATTCTTCACAAAGGTGAACAGTTCCTGTGCTGTATAATTGAAATTCTTCACAAAGGTGTTACCGTCCTATGCGAAGAATTCCGCCCAAAATATAAAAAGTAGTTTTAAAAACTATAGAAAGATGAAAGAGTCATTAAACGCAAGCAATATCCATCATGTCGTCCTCGAATCAGACAACTTCTAAAACCTTTTGGTCAATTTCGTACAAAAATATATGCCGCTGCTTTTAATTGTTGGGTAGCTGTTGACATTCCATGATGAATAAGAAAAAAAAAGCATTGATATAAAAGTCGTTTGCGGTTTCTAATTACATATTGTTTGAAATTTGTGCGTATATATTGTTGAATATGGTGTGTTCAAACTCAACAGAATTATCTTGATTAATGAAATCAAAAGATCATTATTGATTCTTATTTCTTTGTCATCATTCGTCGTTGCTTAAGAATATAATTTTCATTATTTTTAAAGTTAAAGTAGATTAAGAAATTTTAACTGTGTTGTGACAATTTCTGATAAGAAAATTAGGTAGTGATGTCTGCTATTCACCACTTTTTGATTGTGATTGCAGAAATGAAAATCAAACCAGTATTATTTCCCAAATGATGAAATATATTTTTAATGCGTTTTTTCATCTACAGAATTTCATATATGCAGTTATTTCTGTTAGACGCTAGTGTGTTAATGTACTGCTTGAGCCGTAGTGATATTATTTCAAAAGTATAACACTTCCTATTTCCATTATCAGTTTAATTTTACCATGTACCTGTTCATCTGTTTCATTAAGTATGAAACGAAAAATACTAGAACAGAACATAAAAATTGTGTGAGGCGATCAAAGTGAAAGGAAACTTGACACTGGATGAGTCTGATATTTCTTTGTGTCCCTCGTGTCAAGTGAAATTATTTACGTGCATTTCTGGTGAAATCGTTTTCACCTTTGATGTTGTAACAGCATTGCCCGCAATCGTTTCGCCAAAGGGAAAAGAGAATATGAAACATCAGCCTTCTCATTATTTCTGTTTTGCGTACAACGGATCTACGTGAAACCAGAATATTAATTAAGATTATTGAACGAAAATAAAGCTTAGATGAATAACTGAGAGATGAATAGAATAAAGAACACAAGAACGTGCATAAATTTTCATTTTAACATCAAGTTCGAAGATATACATAGGTAATAATTGTACAAGTTTAATTCATTATTTATACTCTAGTTTCGACTACACAAAATTGTGTGTCTTTATTCGTGTTACAAATAAGTTACAATAAACGTCATATTAAATGTTGACGCGAAATGCGAGGGGCTAAGGGCTTTTGGCTTATTACAATATTTATTGCATTTGTGGAAGATTCACGTCTCCATTTGGTAATCCTGTAAACGTTTTAACAAAGAATTATAATTATTCGTTTTATCTTCAAATTTTAAATTCATCTTCTTGCAGCATGTTTATTTAGAAGCAAATCATGGCTTATGTAATTATAAACACCGGGTGCGGTACATCAGTGCATCTACTGATGTCAACGTCTCTGACCGGGAGGTCCTAGGTTCGATTCCTGACGGTGGCAGGATACTAGCTTTTCAGCTAGGTCGAATTCAGTCACTATCAGAAGGAAAATTTTAGCGGCCGGCTGCTTTGATCGGTAGTTTTCCGTGGTTTCTTCGATCAACACCAGGCGAATGACGGAGCAGTACCCTAACAAACGGGCCACGGACTGCGCGCGATTCTTTCTTTCTCTTTCTTCTCCTATCCTCTCTCCTTACACACACACGCACACTTACACTAACATGCACTACACAACGACATATTCCGGGAGACCGATCGGGAGCTTAGAGCTTGTCCCAGCTGGGGCGGTGCCCCGCTGGTGGGAGAGTCCTGGTTAGGGGGAGATCCCGCTATCCGTAGGTCGATGCCGAATCTCGCCAACCATCGGAGGAAGATCTCCCGAGAGAAAAGTGTGCACTACACTTACGGGAATAACGACCTAAGGTGTTGACGCGCCTGGTATCGCTAAACAATCAACCAACAAAATTAATTATAAACAATTAAAAAAGCGTGGGAACCGCGGCGGTTGAGTTGCAGGGCACTGTTCCAAGACCTAAAGGACCCTGGTTCGAATCCTGGCGTGGGCAGGGATTTTTATCTTGTGATCTCCATTCTGGCCGGTTCTGAGGTCGACTCAGCCTCCTTTCCCGGTGAGTACCAAAGTCTCTCCAAGAGTTAAGGCAGCCGGAGCGTTTGTGTTCGCCACACAACCTTCTCCATGTACCGCCGCCGACGAATACCTTACGTTGCCCTGCCTCCACCTCCCCTGTGGTCCACATCAGCCTGCGTGCCATTGCACAGGGATTCATTTACGTTTTAAATAGAATGACATGGGTTCAGAAACGTAGTTGCCCCCCCCCCGTTGCAGCCTTCCTACTCCCATGGCGTCCGTTACTCACTCTCCACATCGTCGCCCTAGATGAGTAGTGAAGAAGACGATGTAAGTGCGTGGACGAGGGCAGAGGGGGGGCCGTGTCCCGAGGAGTCTGCGGCGGAGACGAGGGTCTCCCAAATTCCCAGGCAGGGCCCCGCGGCCGCTGCCGCCGCGTTCGTCTTGCCGGACGCGCCCTCGCCCCGCCGACAGTGACGCACGGCCTTAATATATGTGCAAATAGCCGCAATACGTTACGGCTATGGAAATGGCCACGCGTTCAATTACCTGCAAGATTGAACACGGCCGCCGCGATGTCTCAATCGAATGCGCACCCGGCTTTCCCAGGAAATATGTATCGGTTTTAATGTAAGATTCTTTGGTGTCTAAAGGAGAATATTTGAAAAGTATTAAAATTTTGGGGTATGGCGTTCACGGTCACGATAATAATTCAATCAGTGTTTGGGGACAATTTTTGTAAGGATAATTGTAATGAACGGGTGCTAAATAATACATTTGTCTCGGTGGATCTAATATTTATTTTTACTTCTAGAAATAAATTTAGACAGTGCAATCGCCTACCAACTGTCAATTTAAAAAAAAAGGAAGAATACAATAAACTGCTACAATTAAAATTAACAAATATTTGTCAGTCGAGGTTGCCTTCTTTCAAATAAGATATTAGTTCACAATTTAATTCCATATTTGTGTAACAATTTAAGGTTAAAATAATTTTGAAAATGCTCTATGTTATACATCAGTTCTATACATAAATATGTATTTTCTTCATTAATGTGGATTGATCATTTATTTATAATTTCTTGATTGAATTTATATTAACAAAATCAACCTCCATCAGGACGTAAGTACTAGAACCTCCCGCTTAGAGTCAGGGACAGTGGAAATGTTGCATACGAGTGAAACTCAGACGGCCTGTAAAGTCATGGAATGTAACTCGTTGATGTTACGTCATGCACTTTCATTCCCTGGATCACAAGAAGTGGAAAAGTAGAATTGAGTGTCGTACACACTGCTGGTGCAGGGCTGTTTCTTGTCGGACTCCCGACGGAGACCCTCTCGTGAGAATGCAGACTGCACAGAGAGGCGGCTCATGTCCTCTTGTGCTTGGGCGGCGGAGCTGCATCGATTACAGCACACAGCACAAACTAGTGGCACACACTTTCTCGTACTAGTTAGTTTTCTAATTTCATTGGATGGGCGAGCTTTCGGTCTTGTCCACCCTCTTCCCAATTTTTGTTTTTTTTTATTTTCTCAAATTTTCGGTTTCCTAATGGTTAACAGTAAAATTGGACCTTCACAAGTATATTTCACTCTATTCTTACTAGAGATTTAAAGAAAAAAATGGAGCAATTTTTGTGAAAATTTTGACGATGCCCTAGGAACTTCTTGTAATATACTCCCAAAAATTAATGAATGCATTTCAAGATCTGAGAGTGGGGCCAGATCGATAGAGGTTTAGTCAGTTTAGTAAAAAATTATTGAATAGTTTTGGCGCTAGTGTTGCTCACATATGACAGACAGACGGCCGAACTGATGCGTTTTGAAAAACATAACAAAAACTTATAAAATGCTCAAAATTTTTGAAATATGACTACGTAATGTGTTAGAGGTAGTAATTAACTACACATTGGAACAGGGTTTATCTACTTTTCTGTATCAGGGTCCCCCATTAGGCGTTTTCAGTAGAAAAATTGCCGTTTTTGGCGCAACATTGCATAACCTTGTCTATACTACGTAGTATATTACTCTGTATTACATAACTTTCTCTATACTACGTACGTCTACAAGATATTAATAAGGAGTCACACGAAATATCCTGTAATCAAACATGCAGTTTTGATATGCTCGGAGTATACCACTTGCTGAATATACGTAACATTGTTCTACCGCGCTTCTGCTTACCGTTTTTCATGAAAATGAACTAACGTATATGTGTACATATAAATGTGGGAATGTATTTGGTATTTGACGGTCGAATTAATCCGACTTTTGCTAGCTAATGGAATTCCTAGGCGTGGAGCCCATCTTTTACTTATTATCCACGGGAAACATGTGGCGAGAATGATATATTGCCCACGGCGTCTATATTTTTTTTGTCACCAGAAAGAAAGATTTTATTAAAGTTACAGTCCGTTGTTTGAAAGCCCCATCCGGAAATCGTAGGATAAGAATTATGTACCGAACTAAATATTTTCTTTCTGGTCACGACTACGGTCATCTTGGTATCATCTTAATATTCAAGAAACATTAATTAATAAGAAATATTTAGTATTATTTCTTCTGTTTACATACTTTTTTTTGTAACTAGATATAGACAAAAAAGTAGTGAGGACCCTAATTCTAAAAAAGAAATTTTTTAAAACGTATGTTTGTCCGTTCCCGGTTTCAGGAACGTTTTAAAAGAATTTTCTAAGATTTCAAACATTGTGGTTTATTGAATACATTACAATTCAATTCGTTTCGTTTTTCTATTATCGTATTTCGTTTTACGTCTTTCGTTTCTCGTTTTACGTTTCGTGGACTCGCCTATTTTTTTCTGTGAACATTATGTATGAACAGAACACAATACATTGATCTCATTGACGGAAGCGGTTTTACCTTTAAATGTTTGAGTTTTCAGAAATTAAAAATTAGTTTTCAAATTTGAGACGTTTCGTTGAGAGTTTTTAAAGAAAAGGTTGAAAAGTTATAAGGGCAGTAGTGGGTTTAATAGTTATGTAAACTGTAACTGTTATTACGAGAGGTAGAATATGCAAGGTCATACAAAGTAATACGAACAAGCTTTCGCTGTTGTATCAGCACTTAGACTTTAGTCAGTATTTCCTAGAAAATTCCAGATAGCTTCAACATCAACAAATCAAACATACTGGAGTATTCAATTTCCTAAAACACACCTGACACACTAGAAAGTAAACGCAGATACCTGTGAATGCTCAGCGGAGCATTTTAATTGCGGAGATGAAAGCGAGCGAGGAGCTCGAACTGAGTGTCTTTGCACAGTGTTGGTGCAGCGGCGCGGCGCGGCGCGGCGCTGTTTCTTGTCGGGCGCTCCGGGGAGACGTGCTCCCGGGAGTGCGGTCCGCACAAAGGCCGCGCCCACCCCCACCCCCACCCCCCACCCGCTCCCCCGCGCGACCGCATTGGCCGCGACAATCTGCCCCTTTGTGTCTGTGATAATGCGGACGACAAAGGCCAACAGCCCACGCGTTGCGCGCTGTGAATGGTGTGGAAATGGATATGTCAAATTAGTTCGTACTAGTGTTCCGCGGACCGGCTGTCTGTAGTTCATAGTGCGGCGTTGCCAAGCAGGCGAGGATACGGGGGAGGTGTCAGGTTGACACCTTGGCGGAAATAATTTACTCCTTTCGACGGGGGTAGGAAAGGGATGTGTTCCGAGAAACATGGCAAATGAGAAGCAGAGAAATATGTATTCAGACAAAGAGAAAATAGGCGTTTACACGAAGACGACTCCGTGGCATTAAGATTAGGGATTATTGATTTCATACTTTAAATCAATTTAATATTATTTCATAAAGTATGTATTTGTTGTAATAGTATATACTCAAAAACTTTAGACATTAATAATTCGTTTCAAACTAAATTATTTAAACTGTCAAATCTTTTGAATTTTTTGATAAAGTTGATGTTAAATGGAAATATTTATAAGTCAAGTCATTGGATAATTGCAATGGTTTTTATGTCATTTTGTTTTGTTTGTTATTTAAGATATGTAACATTTTGTGTATGGAATACATTGGGTAAACGAACTCCAGCCGTATTATTGTTTTATCATATCCCCTAAGTGAATGTAATAACGTATTTATCTTTTTAAATTATCTTTAAAATTATTTTATATAAATTTATTACTTCATATTCATTTTATTTGCAATAAATGTTATCAGAATTTGATATCCTTTTCCTTTTGTTATTGTCATTATTTAGTGAGGAAGTATCAAAGAGAAAATATCAAGACATGAAGGACGCCCATAGGTTACTTTTGTTCAAGAACTCCCATTGCAAGAATTGTCTAAAGAACATTCCTCTTAATTATTTCACTGTATTCAGTTTTCAATGCGTTAAAGATACATGGGAATATAGTCATTAAATCAAAAGCTAAATGTATTTGGAATGGCCTCGTTCCGACAAAAAAGCGCACAAGGAAATTAGAAACAAAACATCGCTAGACTCGGCCTTCTACAGAGCATTCCCTGAAGAGAGATCGTTTCAGAGGAGTAACGATGCATTTCACAGGCGGGTGCAAAGCGCGAGGCCGCATAATGCGAAGCGAAATCGATGAGCACGTACGTCCGGCGGCGCCCGAGGAGCCGGCAAGAAAGCAGAGGGCGTCGCGACGCCCCCGCCGCCACAGCGCCTCCGCAGCGCCGCAACGTCCTTTCAATTGCGTTATTGATCCCAGGGGCGAACGTTGCCGTGCCCGCCCGCCCCCCCGCCCCGCCCACACCCACCCAACAGGGCTCCTTGCTCTCTGCTCCAACCTCTCCGAACGATTTCTCCATCTAAGCCCTCCGCCCGTAATCGCCGGTTGACCCCTGGCCCAGTCCTCTCCACTAGCCTCAACAACTAGCCCTCCCCGGTTCCCTATCAGCCCCTCCTTGGCCCAGCCACCCAATCAGTCGTTCCCACCTTCTGCTCCCAACGCAGTCCTTGCTACCCGTTCCTTCTCCCAGCCCTCCCGACCTCGACCATGCCTTACCACTAGGTTTTCTCAGCGGCCCCCGCCAACGAGTTTTTCTTTACCCTTCCCTTTGCTCCGACTTCCATCTGTTCTTCCATTTTTTTTCAAGTCTCCCCCCCCATTTCTTCTGTCCCCCGTCCCCCTTTCCCCCCCCAGTTCCTCTACTTCGCCCACCCTTCTCGCCCGCCTCTCGCCCACGCCTCTCGCCCATGCCTCTCGCCACGCCTCTCGCCCACGCCTCTCGCCCACGCCTCTCGCCCCGCCTCTCGCCCACGCCTCTCGCCCCCGCCTCTCGCCCACGCCTCTCGCCCACGCCTCTCGCCCGCCTCTCGCCCACGCCTCTCGCCCACGCCTCTCGCCCACGCCTCTCGCCCACGCCTCTCGCCCACGCCTCTCGCCCACCGCCTCTCGCCCACGCCTCTCGCCCACGCCTCTCGCCCACGCCTCTCGCCCGCGCCTCTCGCCCACGCCTCTCGCCCACGCCTCTCGCACACGCCTCTCGCACACGCCTCTCGCCACGCCTCTCGCCCACGCCTCTCGCCCACGCCTCTCGCCCGCGCCTCTCGCCCCGCCTCTCGCCCACGCCTCTCGCCCGCCTCTCGCCCGCCCTCGCCCCCGCCTCTCGCCCACGCCTCTCGCCCACGCCTCTCGCCCACGCCTCTCGCCCACGCCTCTCGCCCACGCCTCTCGCCCACGCCTCTCGCCCACGCCTCTCGCCCACGCCTCTCGCCCACGCCTCTCGCCCACGCCTTTCGCCACGCCTCTCGCCCACGCCTCTCGCCCCCGCTTCTGCCCACGCCTCCGCCCACGCCTCTCGCCCACGCCTCGCCCACGCCTCTCGCCCACGCCTCTCGCCCACGCCTCTCGCCCACGCCTCTCGCCCACGCCTCTCGCCACGCCTCTCGCACGCGCCTCTCGCCCACGCCTCTCGCCCACGCTTCTCGCCTACGCCTCTCGCCCACGCCTCTCGCCCACGCCCCTCGCCCACGCCTCTCGCCCACGCCTCTCGCCCACGCCTCTCGCCCACGCCTCTCGCCCACGCCTCTCGCCCCGCCCTCGCGCCACGCCTCTCGCCCCCGCCTCTCGCCCACGCCTCTCGCCCACGCCTCTCGCCCACGCCTCTCGCCCACGCCTCTCGCCCCCGCCTCTCGCCCCCGCCTCTCGCCCCGCCTCTCGCCCACGCCTCTCGCCCCGCCTCTCGCCCCCGCCTCTCGCCCCCGCCTCTCGCCCACGCCTCTCGCCCCCGCCTCTCGCCCACGCCTCTCGTCCACGCCTCTCGCCCTCGCCTCTCGCCCACGCCTCTCGCCCACGTCTCCGCCCACGCCTCGCCCCCTCCTCTCGCCCACGCCTCTCGCCCACGCCTCTCGCCCACGCCTCTCGCCCACGCCTCTCGCCCACGCCTCTCGCCCACGCCTCTCGCCCACGCCTCTCGCCCACGCCTCTCGCCCACGCCTCTCGCCCACGCCTCTCGCCCCGCCTCTCGCCCACGCCTCTCGCCCGCCTCGCCACGCCTCTCGCCCGCGCCTCTCGCCCACGCCTCTCGCCCACGCTCTCGCCACGCCTCTCGCCACGCCTCTGCCACGCCTCCCACGCCTCTCGCAGCTCGACGCCTCGCCACGCCTCTCGCCTACGCTCTCGCCACGCCTCTCGCCACGCCTCTCGCCACGCCTCTCGCCACGCCTCTCGCCACGCCTCTGCCACGCCTCGCGCCTCGCCCGCCTCGCCACGCCTGCCGCCACGCCTCTGCACGCCTCGCCCACGTTCTCGCCCGCCCTCCGATCACAGGCCCGCTCGCTTGCCTACCAAATACCGTCGTTCACGCGCTCGATACTGCGCTGGCGCCCTACGCCTTGCTCGCTCTGGCTGCTCCTCAGCTTCACTCCTGCTGCCCTGCTCTGTGACGCCTTCCTGACAGTTTGCAATTCTATGTCCCAAGCACTTCTGTGCGATGCACGAGCTCGATGACAACTTTCCAGCTTTCAGTCAGATATTTTAGTAAATTTATGATGGATTTTATATTGAGAGTGAGCGTTTGCTGTTGCTGGGTGTCTCGTTAGGCTCTCGGAAACATGTCCCGTAATGTTTGTTTTCGTTGTAATTATAGAATATCACGTTTCAATCTACTTTATGTCGATGCCAAAATTATTTTCATTGGGTCAATGTCACTCAATATTGTCGAATGTTTTTAAAGTTCCTGTTTGGTTTTTAAACATTTAAAATGGTTCTATTTGCGCCAGATCCTGTAGTAAAGTTTAATGCAATACGTAGGATGTCACCTATAGATCAATAGGATGTTTACGTAAACATTTTAATGATGAATTTGGTATTTTTGTCAATTTCAGTGTATCGTGGGTATTTTGCCTTGTGACTCAATCTTATTGCCTTGGATGAAGGATTGAACAATTTAATTTCATTAAAAAATTATTAGAAAAGTTTTGTAAAACTTGGAATGATATCTTTAGAATAATCTTGAGCTTCGAATGTAAAAGAAATATAATTTTCGCACTATTTCCTGTACACTACGTTTCAACTTTCAGTTTTACTTACTCATTTAGAGACATCAAAATTGTTTTCTATCAAAAGAGACAGCTTGAAACAGAAGTTCTAAGGATTTTTAAAGAAGCGTTTTCCAACGTCTTAAGAAACACAGGTTGAAAATTCTCCAGAAGAACATCCCAGTTAAGAGAATTATAATTATGAACTAAAAGGAACAGCAACCCCGACGTACAGCCACCATTTGCCCTCGAGCGACTTCGCCATGAACTTATCGCCCTGAAAGATGACCCCTTTCGTAATTGCCAGGACGCCCTATTCATAAGGATAATGGACCCCTGGACGCGGAAAGAAAGAGGGAGACGCGATGCAACAGTTATCTTGTCATCTGAGCGACTTTCACAGGAGCTGAGTACAAAGCGAAAAAGGTTAGTGTCGCTCGCAATGAAAACTCTTCTATTTCAAGAAACATGTTCTTTCGTACTTTAGGAAGACTCAGAGATTTCTCGGAAAGACTAATTATTTCTTCTCCAGTCGCGAGAATAATGAAATAAATATATTTACTTTATACTTTTGAAGAAGTAGATTATGAAACGCGAAATAGTCTGCAATAAAAATAAACGTTATTTTTACTACGTAATAGTTCCATAGTTCGTATTCAATGAATAAATAAAATTAAACATTTTAAATTAGTATGAATAACGAGATTTCGTTTCACCAGCATTGCGTCAATACTCTTTATACCGAAATAGCACAAATTGTCAATTATTAAATTTTTTAGAATAATGCAGAAGAAATAGATAGGTAAAGTGTATCAGTACGTAATTCAGGAAATATTATATACGGATGAAATAAAAGAATATCAAATAACTGAACATGCTTTCAGATAAACAAGCAAGAAATACACTTTTTAAAATATCATTAAAATACGTCATTTATATCTGCATTTCCTAATGTTACTTGTTACTCAGTTGAAATGCACTCATCAATCTCAATTCACGGAAAATCCGGTTACAAAAACTGATTGGAAATTTATTTGGTAGTAATGTAAGCGAATGCAGATATAGAGTGAAATCGAACCAAAACTACATCTAATTACACGAGCATAGCCTGTACGTTCATAATTAAAAACTTCGTGAGTGTTCCGCGAAAACGAGTTTTGAAAGCTGAAATGAAATTACAATGAAAATAATGGAAATATTACCATCTTCCGACGGAACAGCTTGATTTTGATGTGCTGTCCTATTCAACTGTGGAAAAGACTTATGCTCTTGAGAAGTATGTAATATATCTCTAATAAACCCATCATTCTCAAGAGCAATTTCATTATTTATGAATTCTAACTTGCTTATAATTTCCTTAAAGAGTTGTGAACAAAAAAACGAATTATAGACTCACAAGAAGTTCTAACAACCTACTGACGAGACGAAATTGTCCAGATTCAGCCTGCAAGATTTTTGCAGGCTTCTCCTGCATCGGTCATTTAAACAGCGCCATGCCCACTGTGAATGCACTGTTGATTTGCAACCCCCTCTGTTGCTTCACCACACAAGAGAGTGATGCTTTTTCGGCACTTAGCGTCGCCGTCTTACCGTTCAATGTTGCACTCCGTATGCCCAGGTCACCCGTGGTTTTGTGTCAGCTTCACGCGTCTAAAACTAAATGCTCTCGGGGCACCACATCTGCCATCCACCCGTCTTGAAAGCCTCCCCAGATCCCACAATACCCGTCCTTCCCACACCACTTCCATCTTTCTCTCGCACAAGGCCTCCCACGCCCTCCCCCGCCGCATCGTGTCCCGCTGCCACTCCATGCCATGCATTTGATGGATATTGAGTATTATTATTATTATTATTATTATTATTATTATTATTATTATTATTAATATTATTATGACTTATGCACTTCTCCCACGCGGGGGGGAAACATTCACCTGCCACAGATATTGTGGCTAGGCTCACTCGTACGGCTCAGAGCAAGTAACGAGCAAGATCTTCATTTATTTCCAGAACCTCTAACACTATATATCAGACACATCAGTGACAGTTTTTCTGACAATGTGACAGGTGTCTAGAATGACTGCTTATTATTATTATTATTATTATTATTATTATTATTATTATTATTATTATTATTATTATATTAAATAATAGCTCCTCTTGAAATGAAAAGGTCAACTGTAATTAAGTCTGCGGGAAATGTTTATGTCTATTAAAGGCAAAGGTCTCCTGCATGCAGGGTGGGTGGTTGGCTTCTTGGTTGTTGCCTTTCTGGATGTCTTCAAACCTAGGGGTCATTTGCAATAGTGAGAAGGGTCCTCCGCGATTCGATGTGCTTCCAAGTGGGTCTGTCGCGAGCTGCACGTGTCTAAGTGTTGCCTACTTCTGCCTTGAATTCGTCTGCCCATCTCAGTCTTTGTCTCCTGATTCCTCCATCCCGTTCGTGGATACTACATTGTTGCGGCATATGAGTATCTTTTTTGGCTAAGTATTGAATATTAGGTGCTTGCTATTAGGTAATACATTGATTGATTTATTGATAGTGATTCCGGGTGCGTCAATTAGCGAGGTCATTGGTCCCGTAAGTGTAGTGCATGTTCTTCCTTCGGGAGATGGTTGTGATCTTCCCCAGCTGGAAGGCGGGATCCGGCGCTGACCTAGCGTCGGCTTGCGGGGTTTTCCTCAACCAGGTATCTCCCACCAGCCGGGTACCGCTCGGCCGGGACAAGTTCTAAGCTCCTGACCGAACTCCCAGCAGGTGTGATAATGTAGTGCATGTTAGTGTAAGGGAGTGTGTAAGGGGTGAGGATAGGACGAGGAAGAGAAGGAAAGATCGCGCGCGGTGCGTGGCCCTTATGTTAGGGTACTGCTATGGCATTCGCCTGGTGTTGATCACAGAAACCATGGAAAACTACCGATCAGAGCAGCCGGCTGCTAGAATTTTCCTCACGGCAATTATATTAACCTTGCTGACAAACTAGTGTCGAAAATTCTGCTGTCGTCGGGACTCGAACCTAGGATCTCCCGGTCAGAGTCACTGCAGTGACATCAGTTGATGCACTGAACCACACTCCAGGTAAAACATTGATGAAGATAATAATTACCTAACAATTTATTTCAATTTCTGTGAGATCTTTATGACTACATTTACTTTATGAGATAACCACTTCGCTTGAAACCCAGTCTCATATCGGAGGATGTTTAATCGGCAGAAAACCACTGAATTCAATGTAATTAGAACGTGAAAGTGAAAGTTAAATTAAACATTAAAGCTATTTGTAAGAAATGGCCGATAAATTTTTTAAATGTGTCCAAAAATTTCAGTAAAATATTTAATGGAACAAGAGCTGACGAAAGTAAAAAAATACAATTGGTGAATGGAAATGGCCATGTCCCACAGACTTGTGTATGGAATCGTGTGAAACGATACAGACTTCTACCTGTCTCTTGCCTGTGCCCTCTGCCCCCTGCCCCCCTCACCGACCCGGATCTTGACAAAGTCCCCGCCGCCCTCATCCGAGTCCCCGCCCGCACCCGACTCGTCGCCGACCCCATCACCGCCACCGCTCTCGACTGCGTCTCCTCCTCGGCCCTCCTCGCCGTCCCCATCCCCTGCGCGCCTTTCCCCACCTGCATCCCCGTCCCGGCCCCCGCCCCGCCCCGAGTCCCCGCCCGCACCCGACTCGTCGCCGACCCCATCACCGCCACCGCTCTCGACTGCGTCTCCCTCCTCGGCCCTCCTCGCCGTCCCCATCCCCTGCGCGCCTTTCCCCACCTGCATCCCCGTCCGGCCCCCGCCCCGCCCGAGTCCCCGTCCTCACCCGACTCGTCGCCGACCCCATCACCGCCACCGCTCTCGACTGCGTCTCCACCTCGGCCCTCCTCGCCGTCCCCATCCCCTGCGCGCCTTTCCCCACCTGCATCCCCGTCCCGGCCCCGCCCCGCCCGAGTCCCCGCCCGCACCCGACTCGTCGCCGACCCCATCACCGCCACCGCTCTCGACTGCGTCTCCCACCTCGGCCCTCCTCGCCGTCCCATCCCCTGGACGCCTTTCCCTCCCACGCCCCCGCCCCCATCCCCCACCGCGCCCTCCCTCGACCCACGCCCCCCAAACCCAGACGTCCGCTCCCGGTTCCCACCTCGCCCGCCGCTCTGCCAGGCCCCGGCCCCTGGCCCTCGACGACGCGCGCTCTGGGCATCCAGAAGAGCCTGTCGACTTCCTCGAGGGCGCCCGCCCCTGTCCGCCCAGCGCGCTTTTGCTCTGCTCGCCAATCGACTCGAGGACCTCCGGAGAGGAGCGCTTAACATTGTAATTCACGCAAACTCTCCACAGGCAATTTGAAATTAGTTGGAAATTGGCTGGTGTAAAGCACGCACTCGAGGCATGGCGGTTCTTCTTTAACGTACGGTATGTGTTAATAAAATTTAACGAAACCGTACGTTATATCAGAAAAATATTCGTAGAATGTTTTTAGAAATTCTCGGAAATGTTCTCTTTTGAATTTGCAAATCCTCTTAGGGCTACGTATTTCGAGAGGCTGCAAGTAAATTAGGGTAAAATACGGCGAAGGCTTATCTTCACGCAATGCACTGTCAAAGTACGTTAATGTAAAAGGATTTTGTTCCAACACAGAGGCGCCTAATAATAGCTCCGAGTTCCTTCTAGAGGGCACAGAAGTAAAAGTGCGCGCCGGGCTCACGCGGTGAGAAGAAACGAAGGAAAATATGTAAAATCTTCTCTTACAATAAACTCTGTCACAGTAATTCACTGTTGTTGAATAATAAGTTTCAACTTTAAATAGTTTTAGAAATAATTAATGAACATGTATCTTTATTGAATTTATACAAATAATTTACATAATGTAAAACTGTATTTAATGATACTTTTTTTCATTCGTTCGTGGTTCGTCAGTTAAGCGTGACTCATTCGAATTGTCTCAAACTTGAATGGATAATACTTGCAAGGAAATGGTTGGGTCAATGTACTTGATTTGTTCAGCGAAATACGTTTTAAATGCAATATTTTAGTTGCCGAAATAAAATGTAGTGGAGCACATATTGTAGCTTCAAACGCTTTCTTTATAAATAAACATAAAGAATCAGTCAATATAGACAGCCTTAAAGAGACGTTTTGAATATTTATTTTAATTATTTCCATTGCTATTTTGAAAATAATGTGGTAACATGAAGCTGTGGTAATTGTAATATCACATTATGTTTTGCCATTTGTAGATCCAACCAATCTTAGCGAGGTGTCAGAAAGAGAATGTTGGAGGTAGAAAACGAATTGCATCGTCTTCTAAATAACGCAGATGCAAATTGAATACACAACGCACATTCTAATTAACGGCATCTTTCTTAAAACACGCACTGCACATAGCTTGGAAATAGTGCGTCCAAGAATGTTCAGTTTTGATTTATAATGTCAAAGTCCTCAAGTTACGTTCCTTATTCTGTAATCTAAAACATGAGATATTTTGATCGTTTTGTTACATTGCGGAGGTTTTGACTCTTCTAGTTACTTACACTATCGGAGTGCCCTATGTCTGATGAAGTGAGCAAAACAAGTTTAGCTATAATATAAGTATGGATTTGGGCGTAAAGGGAAATCAAGTTCCCATTAGCAAAAGTTCTTTGAAAGATACGCGTTATTTTTCTTATTGTCATCATGTTAATAATAATATTTACTTATCATTTTCAGTGTAACATAATGAATTCAGGACTGAAAGTTGTCATTTTTCACGTCGAGTCTTACATTTGATGGTTTCCATATATTTTGTGTCTTTTGTAGCTCTCATATCTTCAGTTTTTTTATCAATGTTACTACAAACGGTAATGCTTGTAGAATTGTCTTTCGTTTTCTCAAGGGTTAGTTTATGGGATGAAGTAAATTTTAATTATTCATCGGTTAGATATTTTTGCAATCACGTAAAGAGATAAGCCTAAGTGCTTTTTATTTTTATTCCTTATAACTTTATGCAAATATTTTATTGTTGGTTTTTCAGAAACTCAGCAACGTGAACAAGAGAAAATTATATTTTTCTTTGATGTTTCTTCATTCAGAATAAAGTGTATTTTTACATATTCCACATCATCCAATATTGTGTATTTTTCAGTTCCTTTTCACGATCCTCGTCATCTTCGTCGTAGCTTCTGTTCCCAGGATACCCAGAATACATTTTCAAAAGTCCTCTGAGTGTGTTGAGTCGTGGCGCAAAGGGCTCCACATGTGCGTTCGTTTGCATTCAATCTGCAGGCTGTCACAGGCGGCCCCGGCGCATATGTGGAGCTGCGGCCGCGGCGGGGCGGGGCGGGACGGGGGCGGGGGCGGGGCGGGGGCGGGGGAGGAAGGAATGTCACGCGTCATTGACAGGCCTTCGCCTTCGGCCGCGCGACCACACGCCCTCTGCCGCCGCCCTCGGAAAATCGTTACCCCGCGCTAAGATTTCGACTTAAATCGCGATCGAGGTCCCGCTAAATACGCTCTGATCCAGCTTAGCGCTTTGTTCGTGTGATGGAATTCTATATGAGGCCTGGGGCGCGGCTGCACAGCGCGATAACGGAGTGTGGAGGCTGCGGTTGCGGCGGTGGCGGCGGCGGCGGCGGGGGCGGCGGCGGGGGGGCGGCGGCGGCGGATGCGGAAGGGGAGGCAGGGGTGGAGGTGGCGGTGAGAGTCGTCACACAGCGTCAGGGATTGGTGAAAGTCGGAGAATGTCCTGCCTACGGAAAGGACTTCCTTGGGAAGTGATTGAGGTGGCTACCTTCACGGCGGTGAGTGTCGGAGGTGGGGGTGGCTGTGTGAACTTTTGTGCCCATGCGTATCGGTAGCGATTGCAGCGAGGCGGGACGCCGGAGGGCGGTTGTGCGGCGGAGGCGGGTGGCGAAGGGGCCGTGGGAGTGGCGATGTGAGGGCGGGGTTGCGGCAATGGCGGCGGGGCGGGCTGCACTAGCGACACCGCCATAGGGAGCCGCAGGGAACTGTATTCGCGGTGTCGGCTCAACCGCCGCTCCCCCCTCCCCCACCCCTTCCCCCTCCCCTCCCTTCGCCGCCGAGCCGCTAGCGCGCCGAGATCTCGCATGCTGTGTTCGTCCTGACTGTTTCAGCAGTTGTGGTAGCGGCGGCTTTGTTGCTGCCTTGTTAGGATTCTGGGAAGCTCGCTATATAACCGTTCGTCTTTACTGTTTATGTTAAGAATTGTGTGGTACGTCCTTTGCAGCTGTGCTCTCTTGAAAGCTTGTTTCTGCTTTACCTATATACCACGTGATGCGATGAGAACTACTCTGTACATTCTGTGAATTGAAACAAGAAATTACGTTCATCTCAATTTTCTGCACAGTAGGAAGGGAAGTAAACTATAACTAACTAATAATAAATTCAAATGTCCAAAATATTTTTGTAGACATCCTATATTTTCAAACTTCAACCACATTTTAAAATTTTCTTCATTTACATATTGTCTCAAGCACATAAAATTAACTTTACAATTTTTCTTAGAAAATATTCACGTCCGTAATTAAAAGTAATTTTAAAAATAATAAATTAGTTTATTACATCTAAAATGACCTTCTAAGAGGGACGAGAGCGTCGCAGAAGCATTGAGGGTGACGGAGTGCACAACTCTTAAGTGCGATTTGCGATCTTCTCTCCTTTCCTTCCCCTTGCACTGCACCCCGCCTTCACCTCTGCCTGCGTCGCCGCCACCACCGCCTCGGCCGCTGGCCGAAGCGGTGGATAAGCGCGCTGCCCAATGCATCTGGAAGGCATCGACCGATGCGCCGCATCACCGCGCTCCACGCCCCGCCCACCTCCGCCCACGCTGCCCCGCCACGCGCGCGCGCCATCGCCTCGCTCTGCCACGCCACCAGGCGCCACTCCCGGCTTTGCAGGTCCGCCAACCCCGCCACACCGTTAAGTTAAGTGGCCTTATTTTACGTGGCGAGACTCGGGCCTTCAGGCCCGCTCTTCCGTCTAACCACGCAAATTTCGTTACGCTGCTTTCACCACCTAACGGAGAAAGAGGTATTATCTTGGGCGACGAGACAGGTGGATCTCAATTTTGCTCAGAGGCTTCTTTTAGGCTTGAGGATCTTTTACATGCAAGTAAATCTACTACATGGGACAGCCGGCTTACTTCCCATCCAAAGGAAGGCGTACGAGGGATTTTTCACCCTTAAAAATCCACGGCTTCCATCGGGTTTGAAACCGCAAGCTCGGGTACAACAGTCAAACACCGTTGCTCCAACCTCTGCCCGCTGCGCCACCCGCACCACGCCTCCCACTGCCCCACCACGTTGCTCCCCATATGCCATTCTCCACAATGTTATTAACCATCATCGTCGCTTCCCACCACGTCATTTTCATGCCATTCTCCACTTTGTTACTCGGCATTCTCGATATATCCCACTACATATTACGTCTTTTTCTTCTCCGCCTCTTGCCGCCACACCCATGCCCCACCGCTCCTGCACGTTCACATCATCACCCTCATTCACAATATCGTTTCCCCCTCCGTTCGGGCGGCAGGCGTGCGGGCGGACGGCGGGCGGGCGGCGGGCGGGCGGGCGGCGGGCGGGCGGGCGGGCGGGCGGGCGGGCGGGCGGGCGGGCGGGCGGGCGGGCGGGCGGGCGGGCGGGCGGGCGGGCGGGCGGGCGGGCGGGCGGGCGGGCGGGCGGGCGGGCGGGCGGGCGGGCGGGCGGGCGGGCGGCGGGCGGGCGGGCGGGCGGGCGGGCGGGCGGGCGGGCGGGCGGGCGGGCGGGCGGGGCGGGCGGGCGGGCGGGCGGGCGGGCGGGCGGGCGGGCGGGCGGGCGGGCGGGCGGGCGGGCGGGCGGGCGGCGGCGACGGACGGACGGGTGGACGGGCGGACGGGTGGACGGGCGGGCGGGCGGGTGGACGGGCGGGCGGGCGAACGGGCGGGCGGGCGGCGGGCGGGCGGGCGGGTGGACGGGCGGGCGGGCGGGCGGGCGGGCGGACGGGTGGACGGCTGGGCGGGCGGGTGGACGGGTGGGCGGGCGGGCGGGCGGTCTGCAACCGCTCCACCACCGACCAATGAGGGGCTCGAACTGGCACGCCGGGGCGGGGCAGCGCAGCAAGGGGAAAGCGTCACACTCGCGGAGCCACATTCTAGACTGATGCAATAGACATCAGTGATCTCTGTAGGAAAGTAGCGGTGCTGCACCAGCACAGTTTCCAATTATTTCTAAATTTTCCAATTTTCAAAAATTGATTGTTTGATTGATAGTGTCTCCGGGCGCAACAACTACTATGGTCATTAGTCCCGTACGTCTATTGCGTGTTTTGCTGGGGGGTTGCAGTGGTATTCCCCCGCTGAATGGCGAGTTCCGGTGCCGACCTACCGTCGGCTAGCGGGGTTTTCCCCAAGGTATCTCCGACCAGTGAAGCAATGCCACAGGAGGAGCTTCCGATCGGTCTCCCGGTATATGTGCTAGTGTAGTGCATGTTAATGTAAGAGTCTATAAGGGGAGACGACAGATCAAGAAAGAGGTAGCAAAGATTGCGCGCGGTCTGTAGCTGATGTGTTAGGGTACTGCTTTGGCATTGGCCTGGTGTTGATCGAAGAAATCATGAAAATCCATCGATGGGGGAGCCGGCCGCTAGAATTCTTCAAACAGCGACTGAATTTGACCTATCTGATGCTGAGCTAATGTTGAAAATCCTGCCACCGACGGGACTCGAACCTAGGACCTCCCGGTCAGAGGGACTGCAATGACATCAGTTGATGCCCTGAGCCATCTCTTCCGGTGTTCGAAAATTCAGAGAGTTCAACGAAAACGAGACCTGCCCCACTATTATAAGGGTCTCTTGATTTAACCCTGGAATAAGTTGGAAAAAAAGATGTATAGCGGTTTTGAGAAAATATGTTTTTTAACTGAATTAATTTCAAGGACAAATTCCAAAACGACTCGATTTTTCAAAAAGGTGTACATGGCCTGTTTTAAAGAGCTGTTTTTAAAGCAGATTTTATTTAAATCAAAAATCTGGATCTTCATCTTTCTAGTTTTGAAATGTAAAGAATGCAGAGAATTTGCCGGAGATGAAGTTTGCACCACTGTTTTCCACAAAAATTTTTAAGAAAATAATTGTTAAAAAATTGCATGTATCTCACATACAATACACGAATATTACTCATATTTTCAAAAAATTTAACATGACCTTATATCAAATTGGTCTTTAAGGAACAGATTGCATTAAGAAAGTGGCGCCAGCGTTGACTAGAAGCAGGGAGGGTCGGACGAATAGGCAGGCCGACGAACGGTCAGACGGGTGAATAGACGGACAGACGTTTTTTAGTTAATCGATTTTTGGTAAGTAGGACCCACAAAACATGGAGTTAGACTACAAAAGTTTTTTTTTGAATATGATTTAGCTAGTGAGGCTTTTAGCAGAAAGTTAAGAAATACACATTTTATTTGAGAGTTTTCATAGAAACAAAAGGTAGCTAACGCATCAAATGGAATAAATTAAATTGATTTGCTTTTGGGGAGATTCATTGGTAATTAAATAGCTTGGAGTGTGAAAGGAATATTTCTAAAGTTTTCGTATGATTCTGTTGACGATTAAAAGGAGATGGTATATGGCTTAAATAGGAATAAAAATTAGTAAGGATTGTAGAAAATTTTGGATTGATAGAATTTTTTTTTAAAAATTTGGGCAAGAATTTAAATATTTGAATTTTGTTACTCGATAATTTTGGGGAATATCTTTTGGAGAAAATCTGCTGAACGGTTTAGCCACTATCGTTGATCACAGACGGACAGGCAAAAGAATAGACGGACAGATGTTTTGACGTGAATAGATTTCTCACTATCAAGGATCCACAAAACATGGATTCTGGCTACACCGTGTGTTAGAAAAGTTTCTAAATTTAGCAACTGGATTTATCCACTTTTTCGTTACCACAGCCCAGTAATAAGAGTTTTCTGCTGAAAACTTGTCGTTTTTTTCGTGCAGCATTACATAAGTTTCTCTCTACTCTGTAGCGAGATAATAAAAAAAATGATTGCCTTACATTTTGAAACGAATTTTATGTGGCAGTTGAAAGCTGAATTTTCAATGAGGTTTAAATGAGTTTATAAGTATCATATTGCGCTTTCTAAATTTAGACTAGTGCTATAAAGAATTGAGTGGCCAGCAAATAAAGCCAAAAAAATATTCATAGTAGTAGAAAAATCATAAAGTAATAGATTGAAAAGACCTGGAGACAGAACTGTTCCCTGAGGGATCCTGACATGGATTGATTTACGAAGTGAAAGAGGGAACTTTTAGAAAAGAAAGTTTATAATATTATAAAAGACCAGGATGCCATACTGTATCAAACGCTTTTTCAATATCTAAAGTGACTGCACTAAAATATCTAGTTATAAAATGCTAATAAAATTTCTCCTGTTAAAGGAAAATGTGGTAGTTAATGGATACAAGATTTCAATATTCAAATTGGTAATGTGGTATACCAGTAACTGAAGTTAAATTATTTAGTCAGTAATTAACACATTTTTCAAATATTTTACTAATTGAAAATCGTAGACTAATTTGTCTATAATTTAAAATATTTTCAGTATATTTGTTAGGTTTGACAATGGGAAATACGTGTGTTATTTTCCATGCGTTTGGGATGTAAGACAGTCTAAGACAGGAGTTGAAAATAGCAGTGTAGCGAATGATTATTGCGAATGGGCATTGTTTAATGATGTATGGAGAAATGATGTCAGGTAAAAATCAAATTTTGATTTGAGTTTATCAATACAATTAAGTACCTCAAAAAGTGAAATAAAGGAATATCACGGGGAGTGAATGAAGATGTATTTTCTATTTGCGATAAGACGAAAGTGTCGTGTTGAGCATTTGTAAAAGAATGAAGAGCAAATGTTTGGGTCAGATATTTAGAGAAAGTTTCACATTTGTTTTGGAGTTGAGAAAGTAATTTACTTTATACAAGTACGTGATTTATCTGCTTTGTCGTTACCAGGATCCGACAGTATGATTTTTCCTGTCGAAAATTTGCTGCTTTCCGACACACGATTACATTTTCTCTTTTTACAAAGTAAGGGCGATGAAGTAAAAACCTTGTCAATGCGCATCCCAAACAGACTTTTTATGAAAATAAATGATAAGTGAATATCCAAAACCCGAGTTTTATTTGAATGGGAAAATCGGCATCAAGCGTTGGTAATAATGGGATTGCATTCAGGCTCTAGAATCAAAGAATCATGGTTTCTTCATAAATACATATTCCGCAACCCTTCAAAAATATCCCTTACTGAAATTACACAAATAAATAAACCCGTATGTAATTATTTACCCATGGGCGGCGAAGCACCATTCAAACAAATTTCTTTGAAGTCGTGCGTACGCGAATCAATCCTACATAGGAAATCGAAAAAATAATATTACTGCTTGGGAAGAGATATAAATTCAAATTTATTCCGTGTTTTGCTGGGATAATACCGTCGGAAATAATAACTCATGCGTTTTCTTATTGAAACCAAATACCTTGATTCTCAATTTATTCCGTATTTTCTTTTTCTAAAATGTTGGCAGTATCTTCTCGCTACTTGTAACTCCTCAATTTAACAAGTAACAACAGACAACAATACATATAAAAACTCTTTTCATAATATCATCACAATAATATTTACAGTTAATTTTCATTGCATTCTCCAGTCGAAATTCTTATCATTAAGCAAGTGCACTTTTTCAGTTTATTAAAACAACAATTAATTGAATTCTGGATAATTTCGTGCTTGACCATATTCTCTCAATGCTTTAAAACAAGATGACATTCTTGGCCTTGTTATATTGTGTAAATAATTGAATAATAAATGTTTGTTTGCACTTCCCTTTGCTGTAGTTCTGCGACCTCGCGATATCCACCATCCATATCACTATTCCGCACTAATTGTAAACAAGAACATCCCCATTTTCCGCTGCATTACAACTTTCGAATTCTGACACACTTTCATCATCCGCGACTTAACCACCGATCCGTCTCTTAACTCGGCTGGACTCCGTTTTGCAACCCGGTTGGACTCTGACGAAACAAAGGACGACTTGTTCATTACAATGTTCTTTCGTTTTTATACCATTATTTACGTTAATCTCACCCAATAAACATGGCGGTATTGTCACAATTTCCATTAAATGTTCCGAATTAATGACATTGTCTGTGATTCGTTTCAAAATACTAGTTTCCTTTTATTTAATAAATAAATACAGTTTTTGTTCGTCCTTTTTATAACATATGACTTTAACATCATTTTTATGACATCTGACGGTCTTCTCTCGATGTATAATACTTATCATTAGAAATATATTTCCTAATGAACGGTACAACTTGGTGACATGTTTTTATCGTCAAAAATTGCCATAATTTTATTTGTTGCCGTCCCCATAATCTATTTTAATCTTCGCTTCCGGTAATGTGAATAATTACGATTTATTAATTTTCACTAATGTACCTTCATTTGTTTGTCCATGTTTTTGCATAACAAATTAAGCTTACTTTTTCTAATAAAAAATAAACGTTGGACGCGTCTTAATAGACCATCACAGTACGTTGTTAGGCAACCAATACACAAAGCGTAGTATTTCATGTTGGTGTTATTTGGAGAAACACGGGCCCGGAGACATTGCATGCGAAAGGTGTGGAGAGGGCATTGAAAGCCGTCATTTTGTAAGAAGCTACAAATAATTATTCTCAAGTCAGCTGCTGAACTGAACACATCGAAAGCAATCGGTCCGGTACGAATACATTTTCAGCATAGACAGGATATTTGTTAAATGACAGTGAAGTGAGTAACTTGTGATTAATTTTGATAGCTTGGTATTGTGCAGTGTAAGAAGCCGAAGTAATTATTCGCATTGAATGATTATGGTAAATTTTGTGATTGTAATTTGGGACTTGAATTCAATTTCGGAACACGGAGTCTAATGAATTTGATTCCATGTTTCAGAGGGATTTATATTAGGTTAGCTCCGTAGATGGGAGGAATTTTCAGTTATGTAACTGAAACTACTCGCGCGTAGGCGTTTCATCCAAAGCACAGATAGGGCAAGTCACGACCGCGTATTGATTTAAAAGAAGTTTTTGAATCTTCTCTCAAATAGTTGAGGATATTGCGGGAACAGTTGTCATCTATTCTATCGATAAGTAAGAACGCGATAATAGGAATATAGAGAATATTCCACGGACCACACCGGAACTCGAAGACAACCGAGAAATCATCTGAGAAGTCATCGCAGTAAGCTTACGAACTTTATTCAAATCCGTATGGAACTTTAATGTTTCTACAGAAGAAAACTTAATAATTTATGAGCTCATTAGAATTTGTATAATTGTTAAATTTTTATTTTTACGAAACAGGATGATAATTTATAGTACTTAACATCAATTGAGTATATGGTTTTAATCAATAGAATTCCCAGGAATTGATTCTGTATAGAATTACACTTCTAATGCAACAGGAAAATAAAAGTTGTATGTCGAAACCCATGATTAAAATTGGAAGTGAAATTAATAAAATAATATTTATCATTGAGAGAATTTATGAGCATAGCACGAAAATGGAAGACACAACGATATTTGTAAGAGAAGATGAAGTAATCCCCTACATAATATTGTATAATTGTTGTAAATAGTATGAAGATTTAGTATAATTAGAAATATCGTAAAAGTAAGATGGGGTATTTCTCAAATGCTAGGCAACGAGGCCAAGACGGTGCATTTTCACATATGTATACTTTATACTTTAAGCAGCAAGACGCCACTTAGAAGATGAACTTGATATCTTGATTTTACTTTAATCACATCTTAATTGGAGGAAGTATAATGATGTATACCGTACCCGGGCGATAAAAAGAATAGGCGATAATACTAAATTATTTGAGAGTGATTTATGAATCTACTGTAAAGCGAAATTTATTTCATTTGATCGTTTTTATAGGCGCAATGAATGAATTTACGGTCGTGTGGAAACAATAGATGTCTCTCGAGTTTTTTGAACACATATTTTTATAAATACATTATTTACTCAATAATTTTAAATTAATGACTATGACACTCTCACAAGCATTCTTCACATACATTTGGTATGAATTATCAGCCATCAATTATTAAATAATAAGAAATCATGTCTGGTGAAAAGGAGAAATTGTAGTTTGAAACAAAACTAGCCGACCCCAGCATGGATGTGGTTACAGGAGTGTTCTGAAAATAAGAGAGCTGACGTGGAAAGTGACGCAACGGCCCCCCAGTGGCTATGTATGGTAGTGTTAGAACGTGTGCGATATTGAGTAACATTGACGGGCAGCGACAGCAATTGCGTTAGTGACGGCGGTAAGTGTTATTGAAGAGCACACAAAGAGGACGAGCCCTGTAATGATAATGACGTTACCAAACCACGACCCGGCAGGCGGGCGGGCGTGCGTAGCGAGGGCCGGCGGTTCCGACGGCCACAGGACAATGACTGGTATGTGGCGGGGTTGGGGCAGCCGCTTATCAACGAGAGTGTTTGTGCCTACAGAGGTGGCGAGCTGTTTGAGCGGCGAGGGCGGCCACGCGACAACGGAGAACCCGGGGGAATGGGAGCAGGTGGAAATAAGGGCAAGCGCGGACCTAGAACGTGCGCGGCGCGCCTCTGGGACGCCCTGCTCAGCCATCACCACCCCCGCTGCCTCGCCCCCGGTCACGTTGCATCACCCCGTCCTGCATAGCATTCTTCCTCACCCATCCTCCCAACTCATACCTACTCTTCCACCTCCATATCCGCCGTGACTGTCTGGTCTCACCTCCCCGCCCGGACTCACTTGCACGCCCTGACTCGCCTGACGCCCTGACTCGCCTGACGCCCTGACCCTGACTCTCCCTGACGCCCTGACTCGCCCTGACCTTTCCTCGCCTCCTCTTGCAACCCTCATCTCTTCGTCCCGCTTCGCCCTCCCCTCCCCGATTCCTGCAGACACGATCTCCCCACGACATCTCCGACTTGATCTTCCCGCCCCGTTCTTCCGGTAACACGACCAATCCCCTTCCCTCCCGACTTTCTCACCCTCCACACCCCCTCCACGACCACCTCTCACGACCTCCCTCACGACCTCCCTCCGCGACCGCCCCTCCACGACCACCCTCCACGACCACCCTCCACGAACACCCTTCACGAACACCCCTCCACGACCACCCTCCACGACCACCCCTCCGACCACCCTCCGACCACCTCCACGACCACCCTCCACGACCACCCTCCACGACCACCCCTCCCGACCACCCTCCACGACCACCCTCCACGACCACCCTCCACGACCACCCTCCACGACCACCCTCCCGACCACCCCTCCACGACCACCTCTCCACGACCACCTCCACGACCACCTCCACGACCACCCCTCCCGACCACCCTCCACGACCACCCTCACGACCACCCCTCCACGACCAACCCTCCACGACCACCCTCCACGACCACCCCTCCACGACCACCCCTCCACGACCACCCCTCCACGACCACCCCTCCACGACCACCCCTCCACGACCACCCTTCCACGACCACTCCTCCACGACCACCCCTCCACGACCACCCCTCCACGACCACCCCTCCACGACCACCCCTCCACGACCACCCTCCACGACCACCCTCCACGACCACCCTCCGCGACCACCCTCCCGACCCCCTCCGACCACCTCCCGACCACCTCTCACGACCACCTCCCGACCACTCTCTCGACCATTCCCGACCACCTACACACCACCCCTACACGACCACTCCTACACGATCACCCCTACACGATGATCCTCGACGACCACCCGTTCACAGACTCGTCATTGCATTGCTGTCGCTACATTTCAGCCCGCCAAAGCATTCCCGGTAAGACTCCCTCACCTCGACATACTCGCCTTAACACTCCTGTCATGACATCCCCACTCCGGCATCCCCCCACGCCCCCCCTCCACAGCACCCTTGCCACCGGCTCCAGGCCAGGGCTCCGGCTGCGACCCCGCCACCTGCCGGCATGTGCCCCTCCCCCGCGCGCGCGCACAAAGCGAGCGCGCGCCGCCCGCGCGGCTCGGCGCTATCGCAAACGGCGCTGACCGCACAGGCCACGCGGGGCGAGCGGGGGCGAGAGGTCAGCGTTGGGCAGTGGACGCGCAACACCACCAGCCCGAAATCGTACACAAGGAATTAAAGAAGGCAACTTCAGGACCACCATGATTCTATGCTTGACGGAGTATTAAAGAATTCACATTCTCCAGACGGAGAAAAAGGTCATTAATAACCTCAGTTGTAATTTGATCTTTCTTCATTTATATCTAAATCAGTGTCTAACGAATAATAATTTTTATGTTAAATAACAGAAATGGAATGTTATATCTAGGATGATAGTGTAAATTTCGTATATTTTATATTACAGTCAGTAAATATGTTTATCCATGAAAATATTTGTGTGTTCTGTTCTAGTTCTGTTCTGTTCTTTGTATGTGCGTGTGAGTGTCTGTTCCTGAAATAAGGATGTAAATTTGCAAATGAAAGACACGTGTGAGCAAATATCGAATAGACGCAAAGACAAACGTGGAGTACCTAAAACTTGCCATTTTGCAGAATTATAGATTTATTCTTAATTGGACTGTTTACTTAGCAGCCAAAGAGAAGGTGTTCTACTCTAAAATGTAAAAACTGTTTTGCTAACTATTGAAATGAATTTTGTACTTATAAAAATTAAATATTTTCTTAACATGTGCCTTCATGTTACTGAAATATGACAATTATTGAGATGTTACTTTTCTTTTGCACCAAAATATATCAAATCTTCCCCGTTTAGTAAGCTGAATTATCTCTATTTTTAAATTGCCAATGATGAATGAAAGGGTTTATGCAACAAAGAAACCATTCAAAAACTAACCAATTTCATAAGACAACGCAAACTTCGTAACATAAAGATTAAAATGGTGCTTCTTACATATCACAGTGAAATTTTAATCTAAGTATTCTAACATATTGATTGGTTAGATTTGAGAATGAGGTTAATGACAGAATATCAATCAGTGGAACAATATTAGCATACTGCAGTGCTGGAATACCATCCTCTAGTGCCTGCGTGTCCGCGATTAAGTTAACTAGGGCTGCAGGCAGGTAATTTGACAACCGAGTTGAAGATATATTGCGGAAGTACAAAATGAAGCTTAATTGACTGTCTTCAACCTCTGTACACTTTAGTTATACAGGTGAATTAAAAGTCGTTATTCATTTATTTCTTCTCTCTGCTTCTTCAGTTGCGTTGTTTGCACCTAGTAGTTGGCGTTTACTATGGCACATCAAGAGTGTTAAATGCTGGAACAGTGTACAGTGATACGCCAGGTTTAGGCATTCTCATTCGTTAATTGCTAATATAAACTTATATATTTGCAATCAGGCTGAATTGATTGATTGATTTTTTCGTGTTTCCGGACGCGTCAACTGCTTGGGTTATTAGTCCGGTTAGTGTAGTGCATGTTTTTTTCTCGGGAGATGGTGGTGATCTTCCCCCTCTGGATGGCGAGATCCGGCGCCGACCTACCGTCGGCTAGTGGGGTTTCCCCCTAACCAGGACTCTCCCAACAGCGGGGCACCGCCCCAGCCGGAACAAGCTCTGAGCTCCCGACCGGTCTTCCGGAATATGTGGTAGTGTAGTGCATGTTAGTGTGTGTGTACAGGGGGAGGATATATCAAGGAAGAGGAAGGACAGATCGCGCGCGGTCCGTGGCCCGCTTGTTAGGGTACTGCTCCGGCATTCGCCTGGTGTTGATCGAAGAAACCACGGAAACTACCCATCAGAGCAGCTGGCCGCTAGAATTCTCCAGAGAGCGACTGAATTCGATTAGCTGAAAAGCTAGTGTCGGAAATCCCGCCGCCGTCAGGACTCGAACCTAGGACCTCCCGGTCAGAGACGCTGCAATGACATCAGTTGATGCACTGAGCTACCGCTCCCGGTGCAATCAGGTTGAAATATGTCACATTATTCTTTTTTATTGTATTACTCTCTTCTATTATTACCTGCTGTTTAATGCCCCAAACTCTTCAAATAAGTGTCTTAACACAAGAATTACAGTATTCACTTACGAAATAAAAACATATGGATAGAATAAAATGCTCTCATTACATGAATGGACCATAAATGTTGAAAGCGAAGTGTTAAAACATTGTTTCAATTAGTAATTCTGAATGACAATTTCAATTTGCTGAGTTTCAAATATTTACTCATCATCTCTTTCATAAATACATAAAAATTCATTTTCAATCTGATCCCCATTTAACATTGGATAATGCGAATCAAATTGAACATTCTGCTTCATCATTGTTAAAAATAAAAATATTCCTTCTTCTGGTAGTAATAATCATGAATTATTGATTTACTACAATATTCAAACAATATTCCACATGTTAACTTCAACAGAAACATAGACGGTCTACTGAATCGGGCGTGGATTTAATCGGGGAATATTCGACGAAGAATCATTCCGCATATTTCCTGGCATTCGTTAAATTAATATTCCGTACATCCGAAATTAATTATTGGAAGACACAAGCCAATTATACTCGTTCGGTTCTTGCAGCGTTACAACTTATACGCTTCGTAAAGTGGCGCTAATGATGGGCGATCGACGGAACATCAGTTGGCAGCTTCATTTCGACATGCTGCGTCGCTGGGGAATTTAATTGAAACCTCACGCCGGGCAAATGACACGCAATATTTAGTCGGCGTCGTCATTAGTAGCCGCATTGATTAAATACTGAAATTCGCAGGAGCACTCGGACACTCGCTTTCGCGAGTACCCGCAAATCGCTGACCGCACGCGTTCGTTCGTGTTTTGTTTCGAGTTCGGGTCGATTGTTGCGAGTAGGAAATGGCAACAACTCCCTCGTTTCGCTTTTATCTCCGTGTCCCAGATCAGCTCTCCGCGTTTTTCTCCTTTTATTCCCTTTTCCGTTCAGACCGGCACTATGAATTAAGTCCTGTTAGCTATTGGAGATCGCCTTTACGATATGATGTTAACAGGGTTTCCAGCGGAAGAGCAGCATTTTTGCGCAAGTTCGATAAAACAAAACGCTGAGTATTTTTAACAAGAGAAATATTTGGAAGTCGAAACCGATATTTACGAGAGTGCTCTGCCTTTTTGTTCTTTTTAGCTTTCCCCTAATGCCTATTCGCCCTTGCATTGTGTGTCATGGTGTTCTACTCTCAGTGGCATGAAATTTCTCTTGAAAAGCAAAATTATGTACAAATTCCCAAATTCCTCTCCATACTGAGAAACACCTTCTGTAGTTTCCCCATTTAGATTAATTTACAAAAAATAACATTTGTCAAATCTAGTATTTGACTTCACAGTCTGAGTAATTTGTATTCTATTACAATAAAATACTGTACACATATATTACTACACTAAAATGCATGTGTAGTATTTGTTATTAAGAACTATTGTCTATCTTTCTCTAGCTAAAAGTTACGAAGATTTATATGCTCAGTTGTAAACAAACATTATTATTTTTAGTAATAGAAAAAATGCGAATTACTAATATACGATGTAGATTTTCTGAAAACACTTGAATTTCAGTGATACGTTTCTCTGTATACAATATTATATCTATAACTTTCTGGTGTTAGGAATCCAGTGATGTATTATAAAATTAAACTAACTGAATTTTACTTTTTCTGTGGAAAATAAAAAAGTAATTAAGTAGGTAATTTTGGTATTTTAATTAAAGAAATTGTTATTGTGAAAATTTTGTTTTGTTCATATCCGTTTTTGTTACAATGTCCTTCAATGGTTGTAAGGAGACCTCAAATTTCTTAAATAGATAAAAGAAAATTTTAACAATTTACATTAATCCCTCAAAGTACACACGCACACTTAGAAATATAGAAGAAGTACAACACCTCACGCGACTAAAAATCGAGAGAACGGGTGATACAATTACAGATAAAAGGAAACTCGTATTTAATGCTGCAACTAAGCTATGCGATTACGAGTGGAAAGAGGTTAGCAGCCGACGGAAGCAAGAGCATCGTGAAAAATGAAGAGCGAGTTCTATTTGACCGGGAGATAGTGGACGCCAAGCGATGAGCGCCCCGCGGAATTGATTTCGACAGTTTCGTATCGGAGCATCTCCGACAGGGTATCGCTTCTGCGTGATGGAACATGTTGGGAAAATAGCTCAATTTTATGACTAAAGACATTACCTCCAATCTCCTGATGGAGTTTAATCTCCGGTATCATCTTCTGCCACGTACATAGTCCAATAATACCCGGAGAATTAGTTCCTCGGAACCCGTTTATTGGAATTGTACCCAAGTGAGGCATAAGTTGCGTTGCGATAAAGCGGCACTAAAATTTGATTTATTTATTTCGTTCTGTACGTCGTGAGCAATTATTTCTCTAGACGTTTTGCAGACTTACGTCGATGAATCATGCGCCTTTTATTGCATCTCAGAATATCTCTTAAGAAAGTAATAAATATTGTGCACTAAAGATTAATTCTTGGTTCCGTTATTAACCCGAGATCCAATTTCAGCAAGTACGACATTATATTAATATTGAAGATGATGATATTATTATGACATGGAGATTCATATTAAACGATTAAGGAACTAAAGATTTTTCGGGGAATTCATCAATATTGGTACAAAATAGTTGAGGTCATTATTATTTTTATGCAAATTGACCTTGTATCAATTCAAAAAGACTACTTAGGTAGCAAGATATGATAAACTTGAGCTAATTTCTTTACTTTCTTTAAAAATATTATTTATTCTTCTTGTTAGACGTACAAATGTCTTTCCATACCTCATTCTTCAGGGCTAACAACCCTGAGGTGTAAAAGTGGACTGAGCATAGAAATACTGACCCCCCTTCAATAAAGTCACGTGCTCACCCCCAGGAAAAATATGACTGGGCCTTTGTGGGTAAAACTGCACGTTCGCATGTTCCGTCGATAGCCAATTCGCTGCCAAAAATAATAAATAAATAAATAAATAAATAAATAAATAAATAAATAAATAAATAAATAAATAAATAAATAAATAAATAAATAAATAAATAAATAAATAAATAAATAAATAAATAAATAAATAAATAAATAAATAAATAAATAAATAAATAAATAAATAAATAAATAAATAAATAAATAAATAAATAAATAAATAAATAAATAAATAAATAAGGGGACTTTTGTTGAAAATAAGGGACCCCATGGGTATACTGCCCCAAACCCCGTTTTCCCTCGGCACCTCTGGATATATTGAAAATAATTTCACTTGTTTCTGTGATAGTGAAATAAAATATATCAACATTTTCACCAAAACTTTCAATATACATTTTATAATATAAATTGAAGGGGTTTTACAGTAAAGATGTATACATGTTATTTTTGTTTAAGAAAGAATAGAGTTAATTATACGTAATTATTTAAAGTTAAATATCAATACCTTAGAAATTTTGAATAATGTTATTGTGGCTTTTAAAGGAAATAAGAGTATGCTTATATCTGAAAGAAATGAAATAAACTTCAAGTGGCACACTTGAACAAAACTTGTTCCCTATCGTCGGAATATACAATTGACCACAACTATTTTCTTTCGAAAGATGAACATTTAGCAATAGCAATATTACTCGTACATAGACGGTTACGAGCTTGAGCTTTCCGACTTTCATTAAAATAAATTCTCATTTGCTTAAGATATAGCTCACGCAGTGGCACACCATGTTTACCAAATTCAGTACAAGAACTTGAGTAAATGAAGTTCTGTCTGATGAGAAAAAAAAGGGGCGTGACTGTGCGAAGACGGAGACGAAGCAGGGATCTGGTGACCTGGGGAACAGAAAGCTGTACAGCCCTGAAGAGAACCGCAATAAGTCGGTCGAAACGTCGGCACCCCTGCCTTCGACGCGGCGTCACCCGGACAGCCCAGATAATGGTAATGTTAAAAAGGGGTCATTAGGTGCTAGTAGTGGTCAAACACCGTTCACGTGTTGGAATACTGAGGAAAAAGTCTTGATAATTTTCATAATTAATTTTTTTATTTTCAATCTTCACAAATGGTTTTGTGACACTAATCTTTAGACATTTTTATGTAGCAAAAATTATCAGAAGTTCTCCACTTTTTGGTGTCATCGCTTATACTTTCGCGCTTAACTTCTAGAAGTTTTCGAGACTGTCATGTAATGTAAATTCTGAGTTTTCAAATCCAACCCCATCAAAACACAATAAATATAAAATGATTCAGCACTTGAAACTGGTTACCTACAGTTCGTCTTCCAGAAATTTTTAATACGACAAAAGTGAAATTTCTTTTACAGTTTTAGAATATGTTTAACTTTATACTTTTTTCAAATCACGAACCCAGAAACTCTCATCCCCAAGTAACTTTAAACGCACAGAAATACAAGTGGAAAACCTGACGGGCGGTAAAGGCAGGGCAGTAACAACGAGGAAGAAACAACGGGAATAAAGGTCCAGCCTGGGGCTTCTTGATCCCGGCCGGCAAGGCAAGGCGGCCGTTGTGCCGTCGCGTCGGCTGGGCGTATCTGGCGCCGCCCCCGTTGGAGGACGTGTGGGGGTGGCTCTAGTACTGCACCGCACCGCACGCTGCTTAATCCTCTTGGCCACCCCACCCCACCCCACCTCCTCCGCACGCCACAAACTCCAGCGGACTCACAAGCGCAGAGCATCACGAGCCGTTACGCGGTTCACTCGCTAGGGCGGTGTCCGTTTGCGGATTTCTCTCTCGTTTCTGGGACGGTTTTCTCGTTTCTGGGCGTCCTCCTCTCTTTTTACTTTCTCATGTACGTACGGAGTATAGAGAAAATGATGTAATAATGCGGAAAATCGATTTCGATATTTCAACGGATATACACGGTTTTAGGTGCCCTGACACCGAAAAAATATTTTGTTTCCAAAACGTCCGTCATTCGGTCCGTCTGTGTCCCTTTGTCATCAGTGAACAACAATAGAGTCTACACTACGAGTGAATTTTTTTCCAAACTGTATAAACCCCGGATGATGTGACCTCACTCCAAACTCTGCGATTTTACAAAACACTCATTTTTTATGGCCCCAGCGGAATTTTCACTTTTTTTCAAAATCATTCTGAATATTTTATTTACTTTCTTGTAAGAATAGAGCAAATACGGATACGAAAAAAACTAATAAAAACTTTATAAGTTGGCAGAGATCCGTATTCCACTGCTAACTCTGAATTTTCGAAAATTGCAAAAGATTTCGGCGCTTTCCTACAACTTGAAAACTGATGATAGAGATTTTTCCTTCAAATGACATTTGCTCTCAATAATTAGTTATTTCATTAAGGTCATGTCGCAGGGACATCATGTAAAGTAACCCGAAAAATAAATGATTTTTTTTAAATCGCAGAGCTTGAAGTGATACCAGATCGACAGGAGATTATTCAGTTTGCAAAAAATCTTGTACGTAGTAAGAGATGGACAACAAATGGCGAATGGACGGACCGATCGACGGACAGATCGACAGACGAACAGACAGACGAACAGACAGATGAACGTTTAAAAAAAGTGTTTTCAGGGGACCCCAACACGTGTATTTCCTTTGAAATCTCGAAATCAATTTTCCGCAGCATCACATAACCTTTTCTAATTACGTATGTACATGTGTACGACGTATACGTAAATTACTTCGTATACGATGTATATACTTCATACGTTGTGAAATTTATGTCACCTCCAGTATTTTAGTTAGTTCTTTGCTCGTAATGTAGTGCAATTTATCGGCATTTTAGCCACGTCACCTAAACTTTCATATTTGTTTCTATTTCACTCTTTTCTACAGTGAATGTTGTTTATCCATTATAAAATATTTTCTCTACAACTGTTCTTCTTTCATTATTTGCCCATCGCATTTTTGCCATCCCCAACAAATTACTGCTATACTCACAGACAAAGTTTTGCTATTACATATTTAGGTACGCGTTATGCAGTAAAACATGGTAGACATAATTAGCTTTGAGTTGTCTTTTGTAATTTAAAATCTCACTCACTATGAATATATTTCCTTTCTTGAAATTCTAAGAATCAATTCCCTGATGCACTGTCATTTCTAAGATGTTACATACGTTTGTTGTATTCCTTCTTATTTGGTTTCCTTCTCTTCTCTGCTCTAGTTTGCGGCTTGCTTGACCCAGCCGCTTGTTCCAGTCCACTCCGCGTTTTGCTGCTGTTCATTGTCATCAGCGCAGTTCCAGCACATGCCTCGCTCCGCTCCTCCCGCAGCCTCCTCCGCCAAACCTCTGCCCTCGCCCACGCCTCCCCCCCTTTAGCCCAGAAGACGAGATCGTTAGCACCTCACATCCCGCCCCTTCCCCTCACCCCAGCACCCCCTCTCCACCCCCTTCCCACCCCTCTGCCTCCTGCCACGCAGCCCTCCCAGCCCTTCACGTCCCTTCACTGCCTCTCCCTGCTCCTTGCCCCGTCCCCCTGTGGCCTTCGTTGCCCTTTCCTATCCCTCGGTCTCATGTCCCCTCCACCCTTTCCCGCCCCCCTCCCGTCCTCCCAGCCCTTCACGTCCCTTCACTGCCTCTCCCTGCTCCTTGCCGTTCTACCCCCTGCCCCTCACTGCCCTCTTTGCACCCGCCACCGCCTTTCCCTGGTTCCCCCACTCCCCCCCCCCCGGGCCGTTCCCCCCCCCCCCCCCTCCCCGCCTTCCATCCCCGTCCTCCACGCTCCACCGAGCGAGCCGTCCCCGCGCGCGCGCCTTACCTTAAAACCCACTCCCATTTATTTATTTATCTCGGCACTCCATCTTCCACTTCCCTCTCTTATCGTGGCCCTCTCTCTCTCTCTCTGTCTCTCCCCACTCCGCCCGCCGGACGCAGGCGGTTCCGGTTCCCCTTCATTTCCATCATTTCGCAGCCCTCCCGCGGGAACAATCGGCAGCGGCGCTCGCTTTGATACGGCTAATCCGGCCGCGATACCGCGTCGGCGCCCCGCGCTCTCGCCAGGGAACTTGCCATTCGGAGCACGTCGCGGCCGCTCCCGCCGCCCGCGGACCGGCGCGCCGCTTAAAATTCCTCCGGGGTGAAGGCGACCGCAACGCGACACAGTTTGCTGCTAAAAACTACGCGTTTTCGGAACGCTTTCGAATTAAAAACTCCATACAACAAACCGCCGCTGTCAAGACAAAATCTCTTATGTGCTCCGGAGTGCGTTTTAAAATAGAAAGGAAGGCTTTTTTAATGGCTGCTTTGTATCAGTATTTCCATTTGAGTATTTTGAATAACAAAAGAGTTAAGTGCTGAAGTTGAGAAAAGTTTGTTTGTTTGTTGTTTTTCTCGGACCGGTTCAGCTCTTTGTGATTTTTTGAGAGTGGTGGGAAAGTTTTAAAAATGTACCAGAATTGTAGAATAGGCAAGAAAATGCCTGCTCACGTAGCACTTATAGTTTGTATTATGTAAAATTTTTAAAAAAATCGCTGTTTACATTTGACAGTTTTAGACGTAATTTATTGTTACGAAGTTTCTTGACATTATAAGTTGATGTAAATATTTTGTTGTAGTATTCACAGTGCTTGTTGGAAACTTTCATTCTATTTTGATTCGAGGGGTTTGTAGAATGAACCGCGCGAATCGAAAAGTGGAACTTCCCCGAAAACTGATTTATTTATGTAATAAAAGAGACCTGATTGTAAATCAATATTACATTCTTGTAAATAGCATAATATGAGGTATTACTGAAAGCAAACCACAAAACATATTCAGTAATTATTTTTAAAACTACAAAATGTGTTCGTTATTCAACATATACGCATTATATTTCAGTTACTTATTTTCATTCATGATGCACAATTCGAAAATATATTACCAACATATAATAAATACGAGGCTTAAGCAATTTTTCATTATTCATATGCTGGTAAAAATATTTTTTCTATCACGAAGGATATACTAAAAAGATGCATATATTTTTGAAATGCCACTGATTTTCAATTAAATTATCACTTTATCTTAACCAGTTTGCAATTAGCTTGGGCAAGAAGGAAGAGATAATGTGCTATAAATACGTACATAGGATCGTATTATTTGAACCAATGTTCGTCATCATTTCGACAATTTTCGTGACATATTTAAAACTTCAGATCAGATTTACTTTCGCAAGCTACAATTTCAAGAACCTTCCACTGACAACTCTTCAGTTTAAAACAACTTTTCAACGCGAACTTGAAAAATGCAAGTAAGAGAATCACTAAATTATTACTTGTTGACCATCTTTGGCATCCGAAGTCCAGTATCTGACCCACAAAATTCAGTGCTCACGGTCAGTGATAACTAAGCCACGAAATGGGCCAGAAAAGCAGAAATTTCTTTCCACATCTTTGCAGCGAGGTCTCAAAATAGCAAAGTTGGTCTGAGACATATCCACCGCGACCGCCGACGCGAAATAACGACCGGATCTTTCCGGTTCCGTGGAGCTGGGAGGGGCACGAACACGCACCAGGGGGGGGGGCGCGACGCCGAACTTCTGGTCATTACATCTAACGTATTGGATCCACCCGGCCCTGTTTCTGAAACAAGTAATCGTGTGACAACTTTGGAATACAGAAAGTTGCAAAGAACTGTTTCCCCTCGGAATGGAAAGCAGGGCCAGCGACCGACAGCAGGAGGAAAAGAGTTGGAAGTCTTCGAACGAAGCAGAAGTGCGTCTTCTGCCTTAGTCACCACGCAGACATTGACTCCAAATGCAGATGATATTTAGGGACTTACTAGGATAATTTCGTTTTGACTTTTTTAATGCAGTAGGTGGCGCTTCCTAGGGGGCGTTTAGTGTAGTGATCAATCGACTTTTTCTTACACCTTTTTCATTTACGCTGAATGTAAAATGTTTTATTTGTTTATTTACAGTGTTTTACAACTAGAGTGCGAATTTAAATGAAATGTCATATTTTTCTGATCACTTTAGCAGATACAATCCGTTTAGTATAGAAATTCATTTTATGTTATGACAAAAGGAAATGACCCATTTTTATAGGTAATTATTTTACATTCTTCGTCGATTTCGACTAATAAGTCATTTTTTACTCTTTCGTCATTTTTACTGCTTTGTTTTAAAGATTTCATTAATTTTAATGTAATTTTCAATGCACTTGATTCAAATAATATTTATGCAATTCAACAAATGTTCACAGAATACTCATAGCCTATTCTTTTTGTTCCTCAGAAATTGTTTTGACTGCCGTTGTCAGTTGTAATTCTTGTAACGCATTACCGGTTCGGCCGATTTAAGAAAAACTGAAGACAGAGATTTCCTGGCAAAAAAACAGTCCAAACCAAAAGTTTGCAAACTGAGTTCATTAGAAGAAATGGAAGAAGCCTCGATTACATCAGCAATGTCTCCAGCAGCTTGAGTTGTTCATCCGAACTGTTTTTGACAAGATTTTCACGTCAGTTTTATTTGGTTTTAGTGAATTTTTAAAGCATTTTCAGAGCACTTTATTGATCATTTTTGGCGATGTTTTAAGTCATCAAATCTGCCCCTGTTTATAACGAACTAAATTGACTTATTGAATAACTTTTATTGTTATACAAAATTAGTAATCATCATTATATTTGTGAAAATATCAATGGTTCCTGGGGAGGGGCTGAAATCAAATGACTTCCCCCTAGGGTGCGCTTCTTTATATGATTATTTCGCATCACAATGCGTAGGAAGTCGAGACATCGACGAAGGGAAGACATTCAACATCTGAGTCAATGATTGAGTGGTTGTCTTTACCAAATGAAATGAAATTTTTATTTAAAACACAATGGTGATAAGTGTTAAGCAAACACTTATTTACAAGTCGCTAGTTTTCCAGATATATTTTCTGTAGGACTGATGTCTGTAGTGTAATGTGTCACTCACAGACGTTTCAGTATCAGTATCTGTTATTATAGCAATATAGGATTTTATAAAAGCGTCTTGTGACATATATTAGACACCAAATAATCATGTAATAATAATATAGTGTTCTGAAAATGAAATAGTGTTCTGAAAATGTCTCCCAAGTCCTCTGATAGTACAGTATTTAACAAACTGGTTAGTTAGGGATTGTACTTTCTTGAACATAATTTAAAAAAATAATATTAAATTAAAAAAGATCACTTTCAAGATTAATATCATAATGCGCAATAAGACCTAGACTTGAGTTTTAGTGAATTCGTCTCATTTGAAACACTACTGGTCTTACAGTTGAGCATGAGAGATAAAGGTATGTTAATACTAATTGTTCTTTCAAAGAGATTTTTCTCATAGACATTTACTAACATTTTACTGTCATATAATTGTGTAACATGTAATTGTAGTAATAAAATTAGAATTGTGATTTGTGTATTTTCGTTAAAAGTATAGTTCCTATTGTTATAATCCGTTGACTGTGGATGACTAAGAAAAAGATGTAACCTATTATTATGTACTAGGTACGTTGAAGATAACTGATCTATAATCACGGGAGCATGTGTTCTGAAAACAAGCTAACTTTCCACTATTTCAACTTTACTACAAAGTGAGACCGTAATTTACATTGTAATGAAACGTATTCACAACATGAATATTAAATCTTTAATCCTGGCACCATTCAAAATGCACTCTGGTTCCTACACTCGATTTCGAAGTGACGAAACTGGCTCGTAAATATTCATACACTCTCCAAGCAAGCCCTTTTATCGGAATATGTAGTAAACACAGGATATACAAAAAACAAAAATTGAGAGCTGGATCTAGTTGATTGTAGTTGCAACAGTATGAGATTTTTTCGGAAAATAAAAACGATATTAGCTCTGCCCAAGAATCGTTTTTTGATATTGAAGCGTACAAAGTGATTATGTTTTAGTAATAGAATTCGTTAGTTGAAAACGTATTAACATAAGGAAGCCACAGGATTTTTTATAATTTATTAATTAATCTCAAGTACTATCATGCATTTGATTTTAATACTTTCTCTGGAATTAAAATAGTTTTTGTTGCGAAAGTACGTTATCATGTTCCACTTGTTCGGAGCAGAGTCATGAGTGTACAGTTGCCGCAGACCCAGTACAATTCTGTATCTCAGCCTTTTCAGAGCATCAGTCTTAAAGTTTGGAATTCACAGCAAATTTTGTAGTTTTAAGATATTTGAAAACCCGACTGCATAATCCAGAAATTTTGTTTTTATGATTTGAAACAAATTTTACCATGTGGAACAATGTAAAGGTGTTGGTCTTTGTAGATTATGAACTTTGTCAATCGAGAGTTATTAACGACGGCGGACTGTTAAAATCCTTTTCGCGATACAGAACTGCTGTTCACACTTAACGCGATTAAACAGAAGAAGGAAAAGCCAGCCGCAATGACCGGCGCCCGTTAATGATTTTAATAAGTGACTGTCCGCTAGAAATCGAAACACATCAGTTGTAGTTAAACGTGGCATATAAGAACTCATATTCCAGAAATAGATACTTCTCATTTATATTATTTTTTGCTTACAAGAATATGGTTTTACACTAAGAATTGAACGACACGTAGATAATGTCACAAATAAATAAGTTGTTTTTTAATTTGAAAACGCTCTCCAAGAATGCACATATATTGTTTTTAATTCATATTTTAATAATTGTATTATTCAAATAATAAACTGAATCGTAAATCAGCTTTTGTGTGTCTTTTCGTTCGTGATTTGTTGCGTTATGTGGGTAAAACTGTACAATATTACTGTTATGTTCAGAATAATTGCACGCTTTACATACACAAACATTTATTGTAATTAACTGCCGAAAGTACAAAGGTTACAATTCCAAAGTCCAAAGAGCGTACCGAGTCACAAACCAAAATCAAGAAACCAAAAGTCCGGGAGATGTACCAAGAACAAGCTATGTCGAAACCAGAAATCACACTGTACAATCTCCTCACGGAATTCCACTGGGCGCACGGTCACTAACGCTCTCCTCACAACTCAATTGCCAATCACTGTCGTACTTCTCGGCTGGCGGCGCTCGCTCTTAAAGCGGGCGGCGCTGGAGACTCGCTGCTGCGTAGCTGGCTCTCCGACCAGCTCGCTTTCCGGGATTGGGCGGCGTCTTGTCGCTCCGCCGCCTCCGCTGCCTTCTCTGACCGCCGCTGAGCGCTGCTTCTTAGGCGCGCTCTTTAAAAGTGTTTCACAGCCGCGACAATTACGAAAACGCTTTGGGAGTTGTGGTGCACTCGATGGCATCGCATGCGCCGTCGTCACATCACGTCGCGCGGGTTTCGTGTAGAAAGACTGACGGGAGGCCCCGACGGCAACTGGAGCGTCAAAGGCGGAGAAGAAGGGCACGAGGAGAGGCCGAGTTTCTCGGGAGATTACGCTGCTGGAGGGCGCTCCAAGGGGTTCGGAAATGACAGCTCCTGAAAGTGGGTGAGACCTCAAGGGTGGGGTTGAGAGGAGACGCGGGCAATTAAGGGAGGAAGGCACAGATGAGTTGAATGTTCGTTCGATGAACTCTTTGTTCATGTGAAGCTCGAAACTGTGCTATGTAAGTCAATTAAGACACGAATTGGACAATTCATCTGACATTTTATTCATTAAAAAGAAATGGTGAAAACATCGAAACCCTTATTGGAATTCAGATACTCATCCCTGAAATGTGTCTGTTTATAAATAGTATATTATACATAAGTTCACTTAACAAAGTCGATATGATGTCTGTAGATAAATCCAGGGAACTATTTCTGAGTCATTTAAGCATCTGAAGAAACTAAATAAAAGAATATTAAGTTATTTCACTCTAATTTTAATTTATTAAAAAAATATTTAGAACGGTTTTTATATTTGCAACCGTCATCGAAGACTGAAGAATAGTTGCGGTACCAGCTCGTGCTTAGGTTGCACTGTTGGCAGATAAATGAAAAATATTTTTTTAATATGTTAGGAATGTAGATAATGGTTGTAATGACATTCAGTGATCAAGACACTGCACATAACACTGCAATATCGTTGAAATGAAATTATTTTGAAACCAAAGAGCGCCCAACTGGCGCCCACTTTCTTGCCCTTGGCTCTTACCTGCCTCTATTACTGCATTTTAATTCTTTGGCCCTAAGCTTTAATACCTTTCAAGAGAGCGCCTTCATCCAGTGGGTGGGGCGTTTGGTCGCCGAGCACTGCGCCGTGTCCTCGAGGGGAATCCCAGTTTTCTGTCTTCGTCCGACACTAACTTAATTTTATGAATTTCGCGTGTTATTGAAAATATACACAAGTACAGTCAATTATTGACGGTATTGACTGCATTTTTTATGATATTTGGAGAATTCATTTTCTTTTCATTTTAGGTTTTTGATTCAAAATGTACTTTCGATTATGAGTCCGTTTTCTACAGTTGGCCGTTGAGATTTCTGTATCCCACGATTGAATTGAATTGAATTTGCCTTATTTTACGTGGCGAGACTCAGGCCATGAGGCCTGCTCTTCCGTCTGACCACGCAAATTTCGTTACACTCCTTTCACCAATCATGGGAGAAAGAAGGTATTACTTGGGCGACGAAACAGGCGATTTGAATTTAGCTCAGAGGCGTCATTTAGGCTTTAGGATCTTTTACATGCAGTAAATGTACTAACATGGGACAACCGGCTTTACTTCCCTTCGAGCTCTCACATTTAAAAATACACTAAAATATTCCAAAAATACTGTTTTGGAATAAATTAGCTTTCAACAAAGGTAAATATCTGAAATTAAATTGAAAAACAATTAGTTGCTTTTATTTTGCAGAAGCTATTGCTCGTAGCTTTACAGATTTAGGCCTACTGAACATTTTAGTTACGGCGATGAAGTGGTTTAACGGGCAATAAACAATACATGACATGCAACTACACAGATGCGTGCAGCAAAAATATAATTTAAAGAAGATAGTGCGAAGATAGAAGAGAGAAAGCATGATTTAATACAAGCATTGAAACTGTGTGATGCCCTGGGCTACACCCGTCCCGTAAGAGCATGTTGCATTTGAGTGTAACGAGAGCTGAAGCTTTTCTCCATGCATCAAGTTGGCCATCACTCCCATTTGTCACAGTCCATCTTCACCCTCTCTTCAATAATTTCATTACCACATTTCTAAAAGCTACTCACTACTACCTCTGCAACAGTCGCTGCAAAATATTTAGCATAATATAACACCACTTCCTATTTCTGTCGCTTAGATATCTTGTCTCATAGAGTCCATTACCTCGTTCTATGTAAGCTTTTTCCACTATGTTCCACTGCACACCGTACTTTACAGATTCAACGATTTATAATTTCGTCTTTCCAATTTACCCCTTATCCTATTTCCTCTGTCCGCAGTTTCCCCCAATTTTTCCTTTCAACTTTCGTCACCTTTCCGTCCACCCCGGGGCTGGGGGTGCCTCGGCGATGGAGACGTAAAAGAAAACAAAGAATTATAATTTGCAGTTTGTCTACAAGGACGAGGGCACACGCGGTGCGTGAAATTACAGAGCAGAGCGGGAGATCCGCTGCGGGCTGCGGGAAGCCAGGCCCCGGCGCGGCGGCCGGCGAGGTATCTGGGCAGCACCGCTCAGACCGCGGGCGAACGGGGGCGCTTGGCTGCAGAGGGAACGAGGCACGTTAAAGCGGCCGTGCTCAGCGCACCTTAACATACGTACGAGGGAATTTCCATAGTAATGTTTGGTTTGATTGATTAGTGATCTTTTTGTTTAGTGATTCCGGGCGCGTCAACTACTATGGTCATTAGTCCCGTAAGAGTAGTGCGTGTTTTGCTCGGGAGGTGGTGGTGGTCTTCCCCCGCTGGCTAGCCAGATCCGGAGCCGACCTACCGTCGGCTAATGAATGGAAATGAATGGAAATGCTAATGAATCGCTTGGCCGGCGCGGCGTGGGCGTGTCCTCCGCCGACGCGAGCTGCGGTAGGCTTCTTTCACAACGCAAACTTAAACGTAACGTAATGTAACTGTAAACGTAGCCGTAAAATTTACACGTAAAAACAAGCATTCACAATGACGTAACAACAACGTAAGCTGGAACGCAAGATTCGCCTGAACTAATCAGAATTCAACGTACTGAAACTTGATCGATTCCTTTCTAGCACAGTCGAAAGATCTTTCCACCATATTTTCTAGCATTTTCTTCAACATTTCTATCTATTTATCTATCCATCTATCTATCTATCCATCCATCTATCTATCTATCTATCTATCTATCTATCTATCTATCTATCTATCTATCTATCTTATCTCTTCTCTTCTCTCTCTCTCTCTCTCTCTCTCTATATATATATATATATATAATATATATATATATATATATATATATATATATATATAGATAGATAGATAGATAGATAGATAGATAGATAGATAGAGAGAGAGAGAGAGAGAGAGAGAGAGAGAGAGAGAGAGAGTAGCTGTTGTAGTAGTGATCGCATTTCCTTCATCGTATAAACAAGGATTCTCTAGTACCAAATTCACAAGTAGTTAGTCGAACATAATTTATTTGCCATGTCAAGTTAAAGTTACAATAAAAATTCCCAAATTCTTACTTTGAATTCACTACACGCATCAAAACTGTTCGCAAACTAGTTTTCTACATTACAATAACAAAATGACATAACCACAAACTGCCTCAATACAATCTGAAATCGATGTTCCACGCTGCTCTCTGATTGGTGTTCGGTAGAATTCCAACGTAAAAGCTTGGAGCTTGTGAACTCTTTAAGTTTACAGACTCACGTCTACGGTTACATCAAAGCATTGTGAATGATCCGCTTAGTAACTCATTGTAGGTTTTGCGGCTATATTACATTTACGTTCAAGTTTGTATTGTAAATGAGACCACACTTGGGTCGCCCTGCTCCGCATCCTCCTCCCCAGCTCGTGACTCTGTCCGTCCACACGCGACGACGTGTACAGGAACCGCCAGGATCCATTCATAAGGCCACAAAGCCAGAATTTATTTTCTTCCTCCTTCCCCTCATCCCCTTGAAACAACTTTTCCGCCTCCTTTTCTTTGCTTTTTCCCTGCTATTTCCTACTGCTTCTTTCCTGCCTCCACTCTCTTCTCCTTCTTTTTCCTATCCCTGCTCCTTTTCTTTTCCTTTATTATTTTATTCTCCTCTTCCTTCTTCTACTTATTATTATTATTATTATTATTATTATTATTATTATTATCCTTTTTCCTTTTCTTTCTTTCTATATTACCTTCATTTCCTCCTTCTCATCCCTTTTAGTCTTATATTCCTCTTCCACAACATAATTTTTCATCATCTAATTTTGCTTTCCTGAAGCCAACAAGAGATCTCATATCTTTAAATATATCAAATGTTTCCAGATATGTTCCACAGTGACCTCTCAGTCAGTGCATATCACGCTTTATCCAAGAAGCATTTCAGAAATCTGATACCTAAAAACTTCTTGGAGAACATGAGCTTAGTGCAGCGGACTATATTTTCATAACGTACTCCATCTCTTCCCAGTTGTAATGACGGTACTTGAACCCACGTAAGAAGTAAAGGTCCTCTAGAAAGCGACCGAGCAAAAGCGCCTCAATTAAGATTTTCTAGGAACTTGTCGATGAATCCGCTCTCATTCTACACCGTTCCCAACATGAGCTGCCGTTGTTTCTCAGAAGTAGCAGGCTCTGATTTTCCGCTTGCGGCTCAGCGCGGGCAGCGGGCAAGCGCGACAAGAGTGAATCGGGCAGCAGAAGGCGTGGACGCGTGAGATCGGGAGGGGGCAAAGCCAGGGAGATGCCAAGAACGGTGTTGCCGGGAAGGTGTGAGCCGGGGATGTGAGGCAGGTTGCGACGAGGGAGGAATGGTAGACGGCGGGTGGGTGGAGGCGCTGGAGACGGCATGAGTGGAGGCGGGGGCGTGAGGAGTGAAGTGACTGAATGCGTGGGTGGAAGCGTGGTTGGCGCCGACGGGCGGAGGGGCGTCCTGAGGCGAAGAAGGTGGATTGGGTGGAGGCGCTGGAGACGGCATGAGTGGAGGCGGGGGCGTGAGGGGTGAAGTGACTGAATGCGCGAGTGGAAGCATGGTTGGGGCGGAGGGGCGTCCGGAGGCGAAGAGGGTGGATTGGGTGGAGGCGCTGGAGACGGCATGAGTGGAGGCGGGGGCGTGAGGAGTGAAGTGACTGAATGCGTGGGTGGAAGCGTGGTTGGCGCCGACGGGCGGAGGGGCGTCCGGAGGCGAAGAGGGTGGATTGGGTGGAGGCGCTAGAGAAGGCATCTGTGGAAGCGGAGGCGTTAAGTAATACCAAGGTGGATAGTCATGTGGTGGCGTAGCCAGAAACGTGGACGGTGGATGGGTGAGGCATTGGCGAAGGCGTATGTGATGGCGTGGGCGATTTGGCGGCAGCGATGGTGTAGCGGTAGCGTACGGTGCAACCCAAGTTTGCGGTTAAAATGTTAGGAAGTGCAGTGGGTGAGCCTTTAAGGGCGACAAAAATCCTTCGTACGCCTTCCTTCGGAGGGGAAGTAAAGCCGGCTGTCCCATATTAGTACATTTACTGCATGTAAAAGATCCTCAAGCCTAAATGATGCCTCTGAGCTAAATTCAAGTCGCCTGTTTCGTCGCCCAAGTAATACCTTCTTTCTCCCATAATTGGTGTAAGAAGTGTAACGAAATTTACGTGGTCAGACGGAAGAGCAGACCCAATGGCCTGAGTCTCGACACGTAAAATAATGCCAATTCAATTCAATTCAATTCAATTCAATAAGTGGCGGCTGGACAGTCAGAGCGGAAGTCGGAGATGTGAACAGCGCTGTGGATGAATGCGTTGGCATTGGTGGAGACAATGAGTATCCCGTTGGCGTGGATGGTGACGTGGACAATGGTGAAGACGGAAATACTTGGAGGGATTTGAGAAATAAGTCAGGGGGCGGCAGAGGGACAGAAGAGGTAGACGTGAGAGCGAGATCGGAGACGCGCGGTGACATGTTTGGTCGCCTGAAAGGAGTTGCGACTCGCAGAGCCCGCCGTGTGGTCTGCCGCCCTCGGAACAACAAGGATAATTCGCGTGAGCGAGTCGCTAATCTACTAAGCCAGATCGTGAAAGTCTGTGTTACGAGGAAGCAGGTCACAATGAGGAGGAATATTCAAAACGAGTTCTTGTTAGTAGCAAGAGCGAATTTTGTATGCAGCATGGTAGCTGCGAAAAATAACGCTATGGCGTTATTCAGAAGGTTCACGAAGTTGATGGAGTGACAATTATGCAAGTAACATTCGATTTAATTTTCAGTGTGAGAGAGCAGTTCGAAACGACTGTAGTTGTGAATGGCGTATGATATTGACGCATCAACCGCGCGGGCAATAAACTATGCCTTATAATCTTTTGGCAATACTGATTGCACCGACAATATCAACAGTGCCGTGATTCTTGTGCAACAAAACATCGCATCAGCTGAAGGATTGAGGACTGAGCGGTGGCTAACAATTCAGCTCTACAAGTCTCAGCGCGCAGCAACTCTTGAATCAACATATCTAGGTAACACAAGAAAGAGATCAATCTATGATGATGTAATACTTCGAGACCTCAAAAGATTCAATACCGATCCCAGTGCCGCTAGTGCGAATAGTGATAAGGAATACTGTTAAGTAGTTTAAGTCAAAACAGATTCAGTGAACCTAAAATATAGGCCAACATCTAGAGGAAAAACATTTTCAATGTGCAGAGGTAACTTTTGGCCGAACATCAAACACTAACAAAACAAATTCCACCTATTTATGTAACCCAAATAACTTCCCTAATTTTCTTAGAATTTAATTTTACAATTTTTATAATAGAGCTCAAAATCAATGTTACCAATAATTTCGCAAAAGATATAAAGTGCATTAAAATAAAGTTAATTGCAAATACTCTACAGATTTTCGGAAAATAATCAAGCACTTTTTATATACAACCAACGAAAAGTTCCACTCATACAAGAACTCAGTCAACAAAAAGTTTTTCGTTGTATTCAAATATTTACATCAATCTGTAACTGAACAGGATATATTTGCACACTTTAAAATGCACCACCCTTCCTTGTTAAATATCACCAGACTACTAAAAGAAGAAACTTCAATACCAGTGGTTGGAGCCGAATTTAACGACGCAGAAACACTCGAAACTATATTACAAATAAACCAGAGAGTTAAACAAATCGGAGCAAAATTTTGTCGTAATTGACAAGAAAAGTTTGGATATATACAGGCGAATATCAAACTTAAAATATTATTTAGACTAGATGATTCCTTTCAAATTGTTACGGATTATAAGCCTGTGGTTTTTTTAAGAAGAGCTCTACCAGAGTAAAATAATGTCTTTAACAGAATAGAAATCTGGAGACTGAGTAAGTCAAAATGTATTGTAAGTAATGCTAATATTTCAATTGTGAATTCTTTTGTAACGTAGTCTGAAACGTAGTGGTTAAGAAGGGTTTTTCTGTACAGAAAAGCGAAAAAACTACAACGGTCCCATTGAATATCAACGGTGTTTGGACTACAGACATACAAAAAGCAATTGTCAAAATCTCTTCTTAACAAGGCAAGGCAAGAACAAACCACTACGTTACACTACGCAATCAATTGTGACTTTTGAAAAAGCAATTGTAACTACCCAAATAATTGTGCTTTTGAAAATTCAATCTTAACATCCCATAAATTGCAAAACCCGAAATCAATCTTAACATCCCATCAATTCCAAAACATGAATCTGTGCAGTGTCCTAAAATAATTAAAACCCGGTGTGCGCAAATTGTAATGGCAAACACAAGGCTGAGTAAAACTCTCTACTTGTAGTTACTACAAGGAAGTAATAGATCAAAAAACAAGGCTATAAACAAAATCCATAGCAATATTGGCACAACTTCGACACCTTCCCCACTTCCTAATCCATCAGAAATCTAACAAATCCTTTCCGCCATTATCGCAGAACCGCCCACAACAACGTTTCTCTCACATCTACAACAATAGCTATAAGCCTCGCACACCTAACCTCAATCAAATAATCTCATTCTCTCCACAAATATCCAATCCATCAAAATTTGCACATCAATTTCATAAATTCATAAATACCGTCAATCATTAGTACCATTGAAATTTGGTGGCAGAATACTTAAACAACAGCCAAGGGAATAATGGTAATAATAATATTATTATTAATAACATTAGAAAAAGCAATGATATATGACAAAACAACAAAAAAAATAATAATAATAATAATAATAATAATAATAATAATAATAATAAATTGGTCTTACTAAACTGAACGCCAACTCTATCACAAATTTAAAAAGCAACTAATTCACTTTTTACATCACTATAATATCGACATAGCTTATTACCCACACACACTTAAATAAAAACAACAAAATATTTATTCGTATGTATTACATAATGTACGGGACAGACAAAAAACAAAGGAAGTGGAGATTTTATACCAATAAATGTAATTACCAATACAATTTAACAGTACTCCCAACCACACCAGGGTTTAGAAACCGTATTAATAGAATAATCTTTAATAATGTTTGGAAAATAATATTTCCCACTACCAAAATTGCCTACAGTAACATAGAAAATCTTTTCAAACCGACAGAAAAAATTTCATTATAGGAGATAGCAATGCTAAACATTTAAAATGGAGATGCCAAAAAAATCTATACGGAAAAATAGTAACACAAATAATAAACTACCACAATCATAAAATTATATCCCCGACGTTTTTTTCATTAGATGGAACATGTAACCTTACACACTAGACATTGGAAAAAACAATACCAACAATAACTTTTTCACATCTGTAATTTTTGAATCAGATTCCGATCACATAACTGTTCTTGTTTCTTCACAACTAACACCACAACACACCACAAGAACCAACTCACGTAATACATAAAATAAACTAAAGAAAGTACACACAGCCAATCGAACAATCAATAATATAAAATACAGAGATTTAGCACAGTTCGCAGGGACAGCACTGTACATCTCTTAATACACACTATCAAACGTCTATTACACCTGCACACACTTGATAGCTGGATCGCAAAGTACAAAATACAGTTAAACCCAACCAAAACAGCAGCAAAGATATTCTTCTCAGACCGTGTATTCCCCACCCCACCACGCTAATAATTAACATATCAATAGAATGGTACCCTTCCAACGAGAGAGAGAGAGAGAGAGAGAGAGAGAGAGAGAGAGAGAGAGACAGAGAGAGAGAGAGACAGAGAGAGAGAGAGACAGAGAGAGAGAAAGGAAGAAAAAGCTGCGGTAAAAAGAATAGAAAAATTTTCATGCATCACGAAGTAAAGTGAGAACGTTGATGAGAAATCTACATAATTCACCAATTTTACGAAATAATTATTAACGGTTATTACGTATTTTCTAATGTTATCAGTACAATTGTGCACAAGTATATTCATTTGTTTCACTTCATGAGATCATTTCTAGTCATTCTAGGGAGAATGAAGAATGGTTAGTTATTTGTTCCTCAAATTTAAAAAATGTAATAAATATATTTTCTGATCATTTTTGTAGACTTGAGTGTCATTTATTTCTTTCCTTAATAAATATTTTTTTGGAAAGCTGCTTCAAAGTTTATTGACCGAAGAAATGAAGATAGTAAACTCACATTCCTTAAAACTAACAGTATTTTCTTAACTCTTTAGGTATTCTTTTAATATAACTCTTCACTTGAAATTCCACATGAAGTGGATGTACGTTTTTTGTTGTGAGCCTTTTGTTTAATGGATCAAGCGAACTCGTAGCCTAAATTCCACTCTCCAGAAAATTAAAAGAGAACTTCAATAAGAAAAAGCACAAATTCCTGGGGAAACAAGACAACTCCATTCCGGCGATAAGCTTTCTCGGATTCCGGCACTTAGACTGCCAGGACAAGGAAGGGGGAGAGAAAGAACGCGTTCGCAGAGCACAGCCAAAATAGGGGATGCGATGGAGGATGGGGACATGTACAAAGGGGTGGTAGCAATGGAAGGAGAACGGAAGAATATCTCAAGACTGTGCGACGAAATGGGGAGAGAGAAAGCCACTTCTAAGTGGTTGCCAGCGGTAGACGGATGGAAATCAGAGTTAACAGGACATATAGGAATGTTTTACAACAATTATTAGGAGGAAAGGACAGCAGAAACAAAATACGATTCCAAAGATAATGCAAACCTTTAGAAAACGAAGTTCAAAGGAACATGATAAATGAACACTGCAATTCAAATAAAAGGAAACAATAGCAGAACGACATCCAAGTATGAGGCAATAAATGAAATGGAGAGAAAGCTTTCAAGGGGTTTGATAGACGATGGAGAGTTGAATGGAGGCGTTTGAAGGGAGTGGCGGTGGGAGAGACGAGGGGAGTGGGAGTGGCCAATATGGGAGAGGCGCTGGCATGATAGACCAACGCGGCGGGGGGGCCGCCAGTGGGGGTTTTGGTTTTTGGGGGAAAGAAGGGGGCCGGCAGCGGGAGCGGTAGCAACGGAGGGCAGGAACAAAGGAGGGGGGAAACAGTGGGTAAGCCGGAGCGGTCGGGCAGTCTCCGTCCGATTAAACGCGGCTGAGGAGCACTGAGCGCCTCTTCCTGTCCCACGCGCGGCTCCGCCCTCAGCTCCGCCCACGCGGTCTATGACTGCCATGTATGTCCTCGCGCCGCGCCGGAAAGCGTTTGCGCGAGCTCCCGTGACCGAGTGAAATTTTGAATTTCTGTATGCATGGCGGCATTTCCACGAAGTTGGAGCCAAAGATATTTTCAGTCTGGGTTGACGCTCAAGGTGAAGTTGCACAGTGTACATATTATTCAAAAATTATGTCAATATTTATGATATATTTTAAGAATATTATGATCATTTAATTTCTTTAGATGTAATATATTTTATATTGTGCGCATTTCAAAATACATGAAATTTCTGAACTTTCCTTATGCTGTAAATGATACTAAAATTAAGAGAAGAGCTTATTACTTTTAAAATGAATCAGCATGAAAGATTGCATGGGTGTTCAATTTTTACGTCATTTTAATTGTTTAATGCGTACAATCCTATGTTTTTAAACACATCCCCAAAATTTATCATAATATTATGTATACAAGAAACAAAATACAATTTAACATTAAAATATCAATTTATTTTAAATGATTCAGATTCGAGGGTGAGAAAATTCCTTATAATGATTGTTTCAGAATATCCCTTTTAGAATTTACTTTTTTCGTCTTTAATCATTCAATTTCGATCTCAGGAAATATATTAAACATTAAACGAATTTGTAAAACAAATTATTCCAATAAAAGTAGGAAAAATTAAACATTTGAATTAACATGAATTTAAAAATGTTATTTATTAAACGAATAAATTCTTAAAATGACAAAAATATTAACTTATGTTTCCTAAATATCTTACAATGATTTACAATATCTAAAACAAGCTTTTAACACAGATCAATCGGTAAAAGGCTATAAAACGCTCCATCTAACCTTGTAGGGGAAGAAAAGCTTAAGCAGGTTTCGCACGTGCCAGCTCCGCTCTTGAACCGACCGCGTGACCGCCTGACCTTCGGGGTTTCAGGCAGCAGCCGCTGGGAGCATGTGACCACGGCTGCCTCAGCGGAATCATTTCGTTACAGCAATGTAATAACCTTGTGCGGCCCCAGAGGCGGCGGTGAGGGTCTGAAAAGCACCAGCGCAACACTGCCCCACACGCCCCCCCCCACTCCCCGTCGCTCGCTTCCTTCTTTTCCTCTTTTTGCCGGCGTCCCTGGCACCCGCTGTCGTGTGTCCCACCGCCTTTTTTCTCTCCCCTACGACTATCATCTCTCCCGTTGTCAGCGTCTCTTGTGTACCTGGCGATTTCACTATTGCTGTCGCTTCTCCCATCCACTCCCCACCTCTGCCACCTAGTCTCCACCATGACGCAGCCAACGAGTTCCTCCTCATTGCCGACCTTCACCCCGTTTTCGCTTTTCTAATAATATTCTCCCCCTCAACCTCACTTACCGCCCCTTTCGCCCATCTCTTCCCGGCCACACTCAACATTCCTGCTCCACCGACATTCCCGCATTCTTGCATTCCTGCCATACCACATACTCGATTAACAACCCCCGCTTTTCCCCTCTCTAAATGTTGCTACTGTGTATTCATGTACATTCAATGGTTAGGCTTCCGCTCTTCAGCGGAAGAGCAAGCCCCGCGGACTAAGTCTCGCCATTAATGAAGAAATTATTATTATTATTATTATTATTATTATTATTATTATTATTATTATTATTATTATTATTATTATTATTATTATTATTATTATTATTATTATTATTATTATTATTATTATTATATTATTATTATAATCATTATTATTATTATTATTATTGTTTTTATTATTATTATTCCGCTCCTTCCGCACCTCACCATATGCCCAGTCTTGTCATGTCCCCGTCCTGCCAGTTCTCTTTACTCCCAATCATTCTCTCTCCCTACAAATGTCCCACTGCACTCTAGTTTACTACCGTCTCCACTTTCCCAACTCAGCGCTTAAAATCTCTGTTTTCTTCCTCTTCACCGCAAGATTTTCCTATCACTAACCGTCTTGTACCCCCCCCCCACCACTTCCCTTTCCGCCTTTTTCCCCCTTCCTAATTCCCCCCTTCCACTCCCCATGAACCACAACCCCACACTTATCCTTCTCCGCCCTTCCTATTCGCGCTCGTCCGTCCACCACATCCCTGCCTCTCCACCACCCCGTCCGGAGCGCGCTTTTTCGCCGCTCACCACATCGCACCCCGTTCCGCCCTCCCCCACGCCGCCCACCGAATTGCGTCGCGTCCGGCGGAACAAGCAAAAATATCGATCAGGGCGCGCACAAAGGCGCCGAATGCGGCAAAGGAAAATCCTGCGGGCGCCGCCCGGGCGCGGGGCGCGTCGCTATGAATCCCAGATGAGGCCGCTGCCCGCCGCCCTTGATGCACGTGGGATTTCTCATGGCAAAAGGGAGTTTTCAGCAACTTTTCTTGGGTTCGTTGGTTGTTTAGTGATTTCGGGTGCGTCAAAAGGTTAGGTTATTAGTCCCGTAAGTGTAGTTCATGTTTTTCCCTCGGAAGATGGCGGTGATATTCCCCCGCGGGATGGCGAGATCCGGCGCCGACCTACCGTCGGCTAGAGGGGCTTCCCCCAAACCAGGACTCTCCCACCAGCGGGGCACCGCCACAGTCGGGACAAGCTCCCGACCGATCTCCCGGAATATGTGGCAGTGTAGTGCATGTTAGTATGTGTGTGTGTTTGTAAGGGGAAAGGTTAGGACAAGGAAGAGGAAGGAAAGATCGCGCGCGGTCCGTGGCCCGTTTGTTACTCGCCTGGTGCCATTCGCTTGGTGTTGATCGGAGAAATCGCGGAAAACCACCGATCAGAGCAGCTCGCTGCTAGAATTCTCCTCCAGACAGCGAGTGAATTCGACGTAGCAGAAAAGCTAGTGTCGAAAAACCTGCCATGTTTTCTTGGGGTTCCCCTGTTTCTTCTACCTCTCTTTCTACTTCCTGTCATTATTAGTATAGTCCATTATATCCATCAACTCCTGATGATTCGTTTGGTTGAGACTTAAGTATAAGGCTAGAAACTTGCATCATAACAAAAATATAACATTGATGGTAAGGGCGACCTGTGGTGTCGTCTGACTGATAACCTTCCACCGCTGAGAAGTGTTTAAGCCCTGGTCGATCCGTGTGGAATTCGTGATGGCAAAAGTGGGTTCGCGGTAGATTTTCTCGGGGTTCTATAGTTTCACCTGCGCTCATTTCACCATTACTTCGTCAGCATCCGTATCATACCTTCGCCTCATCCTCATTAAAACAATTCACTTATGTTTCATGTATGATTACAAGATGTGGGTACTCGTATTTTAACAAAGAGTATGGCACCAACGATGGTAAGAATTCGCGCAAAGTGTTGGATCTTTGATATGTTTTTCACTTTCAGCGACAGAAATTGCATAGTAGTGGTTCGTCCGTTCCTCTTAAGTGTTTGGGAGTGGAAGCAATTACAAAGTTCACAAATGAAATCTTTGTTTTTTCTGATTAAAATTTCTTTATATCTTTTTGATTTTAAAATATCAACGATAATAATCAAGATTCATTAAAAACCACAATTAGCAATGTAAAATAATCATACACTGTTCTTAGAGAAGAAAAATTGAACACGTATTGTTTAGTGGGATTATATTTATATTTTTTCTCTTGCAAACCTGTAGCCGCAACTCAACTTTGAAAGCTACCACTAGTTATAAATTTTAATACTGACAATTATTTAGGTCGAGGCACATTTTAGTGTTTTAAAGTATTTATTGTTATAAAAAAGGGCCTGCTGTTGCAGGGGAACAATTGACTTAAGACTTATCAGCAATAAGAACAGAACATAATATATATTGTCACTTTTCCCGTCATCTTGTTGGACACAAACACGCTCGAAGTCGTAAAGAAATCTGCAGTCGTAAAGAAATCCAAATTGTGACCATGTTACCGAGTAAGAATGCATTTTAATAATTAAATTTGTTCAAAGACTTGGTCGGGATACGAACCCGGGCCTTCTGGCCACTTAACTCCTCTGATCACTCAGATACTCTGAACCCTTTGAACAGTTTTCACGAGCGCAATTATTGTCCCCTGCATGTATATAATTTTCACCTTTTCCCGTCACCTTACATACAAGGGGCGGTAATTGTGCTCGTGGTCACAGTTCAAATGATGGCTTGTCTTGGAAGATTAGCGGTCAGAGCAGTTGGGCATAAACTAGAAGACTCGGGTAAGAATACCGGTCGGGGCGATCTATTCTTTGAACAAATTTAATTATGAAAATAAACTATGGTATATGTTACTTCCAGCCGCGGCCCACATCTTTGTTTGAAACCTCTGATGAGGTGGATCAAAAGATTTTTTGGCGAGAGTGATCTTAAGTTCAGCAATAATATCCTTCTTTTATCTCCATCAAGGGTCATGTGATTTCACCTGTTCTGGAGGCAAGGTCGATTCACCTTCTGCTAATCTACTATGCCTCTTTCATCAGGGTCATTCCCATGTACTTTCTTTGGAGCCGCCTTCTGCATGCTATTTAAACTGTTTATCCAAACATTTCTGAAGAAAATGATTTTGTCAGAAAAAGTACTCTTTTCGATTTTTAAAACTTATTCTTTTAACGTAGCTCATACAATTATTCCTGTATGTTAAAATTTAATTTCAAATGTCTGTATTTTGCTTCTTCAGTAAGTAGTATTCATACATCAGTATCAACGAGGTTACGTGGGTTAATATCTTTTCTAAATTGAACTTTAAGCATAATGCAAGCTGCACAGCTGGGGCAAGGGCGCGCTACAGAATCCATGCAACATGACGCTAGCAATACTGCTTGCATTTCCACAGGAAAGGCCCGGGGGAGTTACGGATGGAGTGTTCAAGCAACTCCAATTAACTCCGCGAACGCGTGCAGCAGAAGCAGTTAATGCCTGACAATGGGAGGCGCAGAGATAGCACGCACGAGTTCAAAGCTAAATCGGTCGGAACGAGAAACCTACCTAAAGTCAACATCCATTCAGGGGAATATGAGGAAGGTACTTGGTGATAGACGGCAGGAATCGGCAGTGATAACGCCCAAAGCCGAATGGAGACCCCGACTGCGCTGGAAGCAGATAGCTCATTAGCTCGGAGCGTCAGCGTTCGCTGGCTGAATAAACGAGCACGCAAACGATCTAAGAGCAGCTGACTGTTGGTCATTCGTCAGGTTTCGCGCCACTTTCTACATTTACTTTGCCTTGGCGACCGAGAACGACTCCGTAAGTGCTATCATCTGCTACAGCGAGAGACAGACAGTTTATTTTGAAAGTTCCTGAGAAAATATGTGAGTTTTTAATTTGGAACATACAGACGTTGGTAAATAAGGAATCTAAAACTCATATTATTTTAAAAGTTACTTTTCAAAATAAAATCGACATTTGATAAATATTTACAGTTATAAATTCAACTCCAGATGGAATCAGGACTTTTATAGTAATGATTATTAGAGGCACTCATGACAAGTTCTCAGAACGACTTTGCATTTCATTATCGTTATTTAGTAATAATGACTTTACTGTAGGAAGAAATACATTTTAGAAGTAATTCTCATCGTAACACATCATAACTAAAATCATCAAGTTGAAGTTGAGATGCCGAATCGTTGCGAAGGAGGTGTAAAACACCAAAAACCTTAACGTAATCCCGGACGTCGTAAATCTGAGAGCCAGTGAACCAGAGTCCAGAAGAGTGTGATGTTGCCTGTGTTCGTAGTCATTTCACATTGCATCTCTTTCCATCTCAGCTTGCTGGGGCCCGCCGGCTTCGGCGTCAGCGCTGTCCCTTATGCACCCACCGCATCCGCATTCCACCAACATCAACGACCCCATCGCCCCCGCAAATCCCATCACCCATGACGCCCTCAGCACCCACGATTTACTCTACTTTTGCTGCTAACGTCGCCCATGTTGTCCCTGGCAGCTTCACATTCCGGCTTTCTGGCCACCCCACCACTGCCACCAACCCACTTTCTCTTACGACCCTTACTCCTCCCCCACCCCACCTAGTCCCCTTCCCACCTACCACCCCCATCCTGCGTAGTAGTCTCCGACGCCACCTACACATCTTATTCCTCTCACGCCTCTGACCCCACCAACACTACCAGCTTATTTCCCCTTCCCTACACCCCCCCCCACCCACCCCCACCCCCCCCTCCCTCACCTTGTCAGCTTCTGTACCATTTCGAGAATTAGAGCTCTCGTCGTCCCGACCCCATTCACCGGCTCCATTTCCCAGCCTCCTCTTCCGTGCCACTACGGCCTCCCCTCCGCAAATTCCTTTGTCCCGACCATTCCTGTTCCACCGCCCTGATACACCGCGCTGCCCCCCTCTCGTGCCCCGGGTGCTCCCACGCAACTTCCCCTCCCCCTCCCCCTCCCCGCGCCACCTTCCGTCACGCGCGCGGCCGCACAATGGCCGGCTGATGAGTGAGCTCGCGGACAGCGACCTAATTATCCCCGTAATTTCGTTTCCACGGCGTCGCATCGCCTTTAATCAAGGTGTCGCCTTGCGCCGCGGCCGTGACAGCTTGCACGCGGTGGCCCGGCGCGCCGGAAAAAGAGCCAGGCGAAGCTGCTACCCTCGACGACAGAGAAGGCTAAAGGTGGCGCATACCTTTATTTTCAACGATATCAGGGGAAGCTATGTCTTTTACGATGGTCGTTGTTTTAGTCCATTTTATTTTTGGTTCAGTTTCTTCTCATTTTCATAAAACGCTTATCACCCATCACAAATTTCTCCTTATAAACGAAATGTGGGAATGAATTCGTTTAGAAGATGATGTAAACTGTTAGAATTCATTTGATGAGATGGAATATGCTTTGTAGGCTACATTGATAACGTCATTATGTGCACGTAAACGAGAAATAAAGTTTCATCTCGGGTCCAGTGGCTGCATTTAAAACATATCCCGTGTGTTCTAAGTTAATAACGTTAAGTCAAAACGTTAATACCATTATCGTGTGTAAAATGTATATGTAAAATACAAAATTAATAAGTAAATACTACATATTTTGGCAGAGTACCTTCTCTTATGGATAGTTTTAAAATGTTTTTGTATTTTAATTTGGGGGTTTCTATGTTTTCTATGTGATGCGAAACAGCACCTTCATGTCTATTGTAATTATAAGCTTGATTTTAATGGAATGAAAATTATTAATCATAATGTTTACTATATATTGGTGGTTCTTATTCACGACTATTGTGATTTTAACTTATTACTTGACACGTTTCTTAGATTTAATGAGTTCCTAGTTTTTGTGAGTTCGCTTTCTTTAATTAAAGCGAATGAATCCATTTTCTTTCTCTTCTGTAAAATGAATAAAACAATACAATACGCGACCACTTTCTTGCTAAATACCTCTTAAAAAAGTCATATGATGCGCATTATTTGACCATTGGCATTCTAGTTGTATCATTCGTTTTGTGAATTGCGGCCGTAAACATTTGCTCTACCTGAAGCTACGTCTCCATGATTGTAGCGATAATTAATTTCCACATATCGTAGCTATTATACCATGACTACAAAACTGAAATTATTGAGAATTAAGGCCAAGGTGGAAGTAGTAAAGGCGTATATAGTATTCTTGCTAGATAACGGAGTATTCCACTCAGCACGAACATCAATGATTTACATTGTCCAATAGCTTCTCTGATTATCCATTCACAATGTATATTGCGGAGAAGACATGATAAATGCATTGACCACTCTCCTTCCCATTCGCCCATTACAATATTCAAGTTCTCTGGGTTCGATGCCCGGCAATGCTATTATCCTCTTCATGCCCCCTACCTCGATAGGCCTGCCCCAACCGATGTCCACTCGATTCAATCCCGAGGCGTCATTATATTCTTAAACAGATGGTGCAGCCTTCCCCCGCAATGAATAAATCGTCGCTTGAAATGGATGAGATTGGGCAGGCTCTGTGCCATTGGTCGAGCGGTGCCCGTGTCCTCCCCAAACCAGCCCAGCGTGTCCCCAATCGCGTCCTTGTCCTGGTTCTCGTCCCCTTCACACTCTCTCCCTCTCCTCCACCTCCTTCACCCTGCACGAAGCGAGGCGGCGTCGGACAACCGAGGAATAACAAGCAGCGAGACAAAAGACGGCGTGACGCCAGCGTGGCAGCAAAAGAAAGAAGAACGAAAATCCCGGCGGTCATCCCAGGAAAAATAAAGAAGAAGCGCGGAAATCGGCGTCGCTGTATCCACGGAAGCGTTACTCCGGGGGAGTTGTGTACCGAAATAGAGTTTTCACGGAATTGCGTATTAGGTTGCCGCAATCAAGTGACGAATCCATTTTTAGTGGACTTGGTCGGAATTTTCATCTCTCCTCGGAAGTCTCTATTTCTTCGGGAGGAGTGCGACGAGCGGGAGAATGATGGGAGAGCGTCGCAGCGCGGTGCCCATTTCGCGGAGTTACGCCGGGGCGTGCCTCGCATGGCCGAGATTCGCCCGCTTGCCTCCGCCCGGGATTTTCGCCCGAGTTTGGCGCCCTGCGTGACTGCGGAACTGGAGGCACGTGAGAGGGGCAGGCGCAGAGTCGAAGAAGGGAAGGGAGAGCGAAAGGGGGGAGGGGGAGGGGGAGGGGCCCACGGGCAGTGGCGCGCGCCTTGTTACAATTCGTCTCAGTCCTCATTAGGCCGCCGCCTCATATGTCGCCGCCGCTGAGGGGCTGTCGCCCGACTCAGTGATGCCCAGGATGCCCACGGGTGCTGGCGGCGCGCCACGCGCCACCGTGGCCACGGGTCAGCAGCTGGAATTGAGGAGCAAACATTCAAAACGTCACATCCCCACTTCACTCTTTTGCAATACAAATGAAAAATATATCACTAATTTTACATTTTTCACCACCGTATTTAACTCAACAAATAGAGTTCTACTTAATGTATTGTAAAACATCTCAGGATTTTTTCTGGAAATAAAATTCTAGGTAAAAACAACAGAGAACTCGATTTTTGACAAATGGATATGTCACCTTTTGAATGTTTGCTCCTCAGTGAATGTCATGAAAGAAAACGGTGACTTCCATTGGTGTGAATACTTCCTTAGGCAGTGGAGCAGTATCAATACCACAGAGGTGGGGCAGAAAAACCATATCATATCAATATCTTAAGCAGAGGATATGCCTGAAAATTCCGAAAGCGGTCCCTTACCTGTACATAATAAAACATTTATTTACGTCAAAATGATCGATTTCTGATTTTCCCTTTGGTCAACTGCTACTTTGGGGATTTGTTACGTTACACTAGGGAAAGAAGCTCTTCAAACTATTTTGCAACTTTGTAAATGGTTGAGAATAAAAGAATTGTGTTTGTTACATGAATATGTTCATATTATTTACGACAAATATTACATAGAAGACATATTTAGCACCGTAGCCGTCGTGTTGCAGCGGTAAAGCATTTGTGTCAATGTGGAGAAAAGCATTGTAACTATGAAAAATTCAAATGCGCATATTGTTTGTATAATTTGAAAAAGGCGATGTTTCATCATTATACACATTCTTTTTTAGTAAAATTGAGATATTCAGTGTTACAAATCAAGTTAAAAATGTAATTTAAATATGATTAATGCTATTATTCAGAAAATAAATAATATACTATCAATATAAAAATATGAGTGTTTCTAATTCCTAAATTGTTTTTTTGTTTTAAAAAGTTTTAATAAAATAAATAAATAAATCACTTGTCTTATAGGCACAAACTGTTGAGCATATGTTCGGTAATAAAATAAATATTTTGATAATGCGTATGCTGTTTTATTTACTTATAAATGATTATTGCTCCTTCTGCGTTTGTTTACATCTTTGTCACAGTATCCTTGATTTCCTATTGGGCTCAAAACGTAAGCAGCGTGAAACTGGCGCAATTTTAATCTCTGCTCTTAGAATTTCTTTCTCCAAAATTATTCGGAAGCCTTCTTTGGTTTATCTATTCTTCCAAATTTCGGTGATATTAATGTATCACCAAGTTCAGCAATCAAACCATTTTTTACAATATTATTTTCATTACGACCTCTACTGTCGCTCAAATCATTGAACTCATATGAAATGTATGAGGAAGTGGGTTTTATTTACTACTTACGCACAGCAGTTCTGGCTCTCAAATATAGATGTCAAATGTTGTAATGATGTGTGAAACTATTATGCATTAAATGTACCATAGACGCATTAATTCGGAAGAAAAGAGAGAGACCTTCGCAGAAGAATGAGGAAATTACAGGAGACGAAGAGGAAAAACAAAATGAAGGAAATGTTATAATAATGCTGACGGACCAACGAATGGCTAAATTCCCACTTCAACTTATTATGTATTTGATACTCCCTTTTAATACCCATTGCGTGCCATTGCACCACCTCCTCTGTTGCAACCTCTTCACCCCTCCCTTTGTCACCACATGCACTGGAGGCAGCGCAATCTGCCGGGCCCTTACCGCATCTCCACGTCTCCAAGCGGAGTGCACCTCGGCAGAGGGTGGCGCCAGGCGGCATGGCCTGGCAGAGGCTGCGGTCGCAGCAGCTGAGAGCGAGTCATTAAGCGAAGTGGTGTTCGCCTGGAGAGAGACTTGCTGCCTGGTCTTCGCCTGCGACCTGCTTCTTCGTTTCTGTCGCGGTCGCTGATTGTGTTAACCAGCTTCAGTTAAAAATTAATAAATTTCGGATTTCTCGATGGAATTCACGACCAATATGCATCTTGTTTTTCTTAATGTGGGTTAATTAAATATTTTAGAGGTATTTCCATACATTATATTGCATTAACAATGCCAATGACGCTGTTACATATAATTAAATATGTTAGAGGTTCTTACACAACAAACAGTGTAATCCACTTATTACTTGTAATTAAATAATTTAAAGGTATTACACAAGAACTGTTGATCGAACATATTCTATTTATAATCTACCCGTATATCATTCATGTAAAACATATTTCACACCACTTTTCAGGGAGAATCACTAAAAATATTTAACTAAATATTTGTTCGGTCAAGATAACAAAGGATTTTGTTTGTTAAACTTCGACAATTTACTTGTGTACGTGTTCATTTTGAATAAGTGAATACTCATGTAAGAAATGGGCAAAACTATATGTTGACACTGTTTTTTTCATTTTTTTTATTTTGGCGGCTTTTCAATGTTTTACGAAAACATACGACTAATATATTTGGAAAGTATTGCTCCGAAGTTTTTACATCACAAGCAATATTACACTTAAAATTGTAATTTGTTATTTGTCACACATTTTGAATTACAATTGTCAATACTTTTGTTCTAAAAATTCGTACATTGATAACATTTATTTTATCGTTATTTATAAAAAAGTAAATGAGAGTATTCAAAATCACTAAAAAAAAAACTAAATATTTTTGTTTAAAGGTAAACGAAAATATACAGAAACAGCAGCTAAATAAAAATATATATTTATGTATTTAATTATTAGTTTTTTGTACTTAAATTATCAGTTCATTTAGCACTTTCCTCGCTAATCTTTATTTGCTGTTTATTACAATATTTACTATTTACTATATTATTTCAAACTTACTGTTATTATATCAACTCGTTAACGGCAAAAAATGCAAAATTTTCTCTATTATAATTTCCGGGTGAAAGTATTACAGTTTACCTGCCTGCAATGTTACGGTTTTGTGACGATAAAGAATTTGACGGGAATTTGACTACATAGCTTCATTTGTAACCAACTTTAATTCGAAAGCATTATCAAATTGCAGAATGGAAATTTGTCCAAGCCAGCACAGTGGGCAACCAATTATAAAATGATGGAGTGGACATTGGATATCACGGAAATTGGAACTGAAATGTCATAAAATCGTAATATTTATTGAAGATGCTGATCGCATTCCCTTGTTTGCATAACAGTGAGTTTTCCACCATTCTTGAATACATGCATTTTCTCGTGATGTTTTCACGTCAGTGAATGTTAAATGGCCACCGAGTTTCATAAATATGTTTAATAGACAAATGTATAGCTTTTTAGCAAATATAAAAGTTTAACTATTAATACAATTTAGAGTATCCTTTTATAAAACGTAGGTAAATATGAAATGATATTCCAAGATCTTAAGAGATTTGATATTGTAATGGGTCGGAACCCTCCTTTCTAGCTACTTATACATCTATAAATAGGCCCTATTAATCACAGCCCCACCGTTGGGCCGCCACTATAATAGGTTCTCTCTCCTCCTTACTTCTTTTATCTATTCTATTTGCCCTGCTCTAGCCCTTCTTACAAACAAACCAATAAACATTAGCCTCGCGTTGGGTTGCCACATATGATAACTTTCCCCCCTTTTCTACTCACAATTGCCCCTCTGCTAGCTTACCTGGTCCTTTCACTCATCTGGGCGTGGTCTGCGGTGCGTCTGTACAGACGCGAGCAAGGTACTGCGCTCACGCGCGTGGATCAGTCTAATACTACGTAAATGATGGTGAAACACATTGATTTTCCGAATCATGACCCCCCCAAAATGGCCATGAAGTTTATTCAATTGCCTTCGTTATCAAGTTCTTTTCAATTTCCACTATTTAGTGCCGCAACGGCAATGGTACCTCTGACGGCACACATCAATACAACCCAGCATCAAAACAACAACAAAATAAACACTTCTCCTCCTCAATAAACAATACATAGATATATAAATACTCTTTCGTTCACACAAACTATTTACAAAAAAAAAAAAAAACAAATACCATTCACGCATATACATAAACCCCAGAATGCATTCTGTCGAGATTTTCCGTCTTAAAATCTACCAATTACACGGCTTGGTCTTCGACAGAGCTTTCTTCCATCAAAACTAAACAAACAAATGTCAAAATGCTTTGGCTCACGTATACTGTTGCCTCCGCGATGAATCTGCGTGTCTGGAGGTGATTACTCACGCCCAACAGCGCCTTCCGTTGTCGCCATCATATCCGGACACTCACACACGCACCACAGTTGACTCATGCTGTCGGAGTTCACGCTGCCATCTTATTTTTTTATAAACCCTCCAAATTGTTAAATTTCACCGAGTTCCGAATTAAATTTCGCGCCTCTTATTATTCATGCAACGTCGCGCTCCCACCGTTGCAAAACTTCTCGTACCGCCGCTCGCTCTCGCAAGTCCAGCGGGCGTTGCCGAATTTCGGAATAGTTCCAAAAAATTCCCTTTTCTTTTTACGAAATTCTCCTTCCACGACTGTTACACACCGTACTTAAAATATTTCCGGTTACTATATCGGATGATGCTCGTAACTTCCGCACTTTACAAAAATTTTTAAGTATCGCCTACGCGAACATACATCCTACTCTCAGCGAGTCCAGACACATTCTGACGAATCTTGTTCAACCTAGCATTGTTATCCTTGCTTCAGCACTTTTCCCGATCGCTCGATAACTGACGATCGCGTCACCTTAGTTCTCTTAAAATATTTAATTTCTAACGTTTTCTGAAACACATTATTCTCGTTTTGGTTTTGATAAAATTCTCCCGGCAATTTCCTAAAATTTGATGTTCTCCTCTTGTTTTCTTTTTGTCAAAATCCTTTTATTTTCCCTGTTTTCCGTTTTTGACTGTGAAATGGAACGCACTGCATTTGTTCGCTAATCGCTTCGTCTTGCTTGAATTAATTTACCTGTGTTATTAAAATTTCGATACTTCCCGTCAAGATATTTAAATGGGTAAATTTTATCTGATGCAGCTAATTTTCTTGTTTTGCCTCCCGAAAGTCTGAATTCGATATGTTATCGCGTTTTCTTGCAGTATACGAAAAACCTCTTCTTTATATGCGTTTCATCGCTCCAACAATGGACTCCATTAATATTTTCCTTAATACAAACATGCAAAATATGAAAATTTCAATAACTTTTATTGCCTGACGCGATTTCACTGGGATAACTTTCAAAATGTTTCTAAATCATAGCCGGATCTAATGTTTATAGTCCAAACTCGCACAAGCATCAGGTTCGCTTTGTTCTCTTCTTTACTCGGTTTTATTTTTTTTACTATGGCGTCTTTGCTGTAAATGTTTTGAACCGTTTATCATGCAAATGCATACCATTGGGGATCGTGTAAATCATTACAATATTAAAATAATGATGACTGAAACACTATATTTGTATATAATGAATGTTAGTTAAAAATAACATTTATTAGACAATATATTATCATTTTTGAAAGATGAATGAATCACGCCTTTTATTTATCTTTATTTTCTATAAGTAGGCTTCTAATTTACGTATCAGTATTGGTTCATTTCTCTTGAATGCCATGCTTGGTAGATTAACTCAGAGTGACTGCAATTGCCGTCTCCAGGCATAAAGATACTTAAGAATCGGGATTCTTTCCTGGCTGAATAATTAATATTCGATATTTAAGTGCACTTTTTCAGGATTTTCAGTTGATTTTATAATTTCTTCTTAAGAACTAATTTTATTTTTACATCATTTGAAATGAGAATGAATGGAACAATGATAGGTGGTTTGTGAAAATAGTAACGACATATATTTGTTTAGAAAACTATTTCAGAGGTTCAGCCTCCGAAGTTTAAATTTAATTATTAAAATTGAAATGCCAAACATATCAGCCGGAGGGTTTAAAATGCTCTCCGTCACAAATAACGATAAGTTAATTAATATCGTTAAATAATAGAAAAGTAGTGAAAACTATTAAGTCGGGTATTCAAGTAATCACAACCGCGGAATCTCGCCTGGAAGTTATTAAACTTCCCCGTTCTGCCGCAACACATTCCATCGTGCAGAAAGATAGTCTGCGGAATCCTCCAGCAGGCGCAGGCGAAGGGGGGGGAGGGGGGGGGAGGGGGCGGGGCGACGACGGGGTGCGCGAAGGCGGGCTGCAGAGCGCGTCGGATGTGACCCACGATAAATCGGGAGCGATAGTACCAGAAGCCACCACCCTGCTCTTTTACCGCCCCTCCTCCCCTCCATTCCTCCCCCCCCGCCCTCTCCCTACCTCACCCACTTCCTGTCTCCCCCACCTCACTTCCTCTTCCCCCCTCCGCGCTCGGCTCTCCGCTCTTTGTCTTCCCCCCCCCCCCCCCCCTGCCATTCCCATTCCCACCCCCTCCCTTTTCCCTTCCCCTCATCACTTCCCTCCACCTCCCCCCGCCCCGGCCTCGCTCCGTACTCGGCCGCGCGCCCGCCAAAGGATTTATCACCGACCCCGGAGAGCACGCGCTCCCGCTATCATTAAGACACCGTAATTTACTTTTCGAAAAATTAACGAGGTTCATAATTTCCAGGTTTCTTTTTGCTTCCCCCCAACAAAAATTAAGTTCATTTCAATGCCTTTGCATCGCGTGCGGAGCGGTGCGAAATGAAATTACATGGGCCGAGGCGCAGCGGTGCACAAGGGCTCGTGTCAGTAACTTGTCTCCAAAAGGCCCGAGTTTTACACGGTAGGTGCGCACGTATAAAGACAAACATGTATGCAAATTCTATATAGGTCTTTTCAAAAGAACGGAGTTCATTAACAAAATGTAGTAGGAATGTGAGTAACTTAACTTCCTTTGTTGGATACTCTAAGTTAATGTTAAAATCTCTCTCTCTCTCTCTCTCTCTCTCTCTCTATATATATATATATATATATATATATATATATATATATATATATATACACATATATATATATATACACATATATATATATATATATATATATATATATATATATAAACCCTCCCGAAAGTATATAAAATCAATAACGAACCATCTGCATGGCGTGAAATAGGTACTGACACCCAAGCCATATGCCCAATATTGGAATTTGAAATTGAGGCCACACGCGCTGAAGTTCTTATAAGGGCGCCAAGCGCGGTGGAAATCTGATTTCCGAGCTCCGCGTATAGAGAACCTCGGAGAATGGCTGCTCTAGGTGATGCGAATGTTTACTACTCTACTATGAAGTAATAAATATATGAGTATTTGAGTGCTGTCCGTAAGAGCGGCAGATGCACGTTTAGTTTTCAATTCAACATAGTTTTAATTGGAGTTACCACTATTTCTAAGCAAATTTCCTCTGTTCGGTAAATTTTCAGTTTTTCTGTGCAGAGGCCCTACAATAATTGATCTTGTAAATTGCCTTGTCCCGAGTTATTTCAACAAATTGAATGAATGAATGAATAATGCCTTATTTTACGTGGGGAGACTCAGGCCATGAGGCCTGCTCTTCCGTCTGATCACGCAAATTTTTTTACGCTTCGTTCACCTACTAGGGGAGAAAGAAGATATTAATTCGGCGACAAAACAGGCAATTTGAATTTAGCTCACAGGCTTCATTTAGGGTTGAGGTCTTTCACATGCAGTAAATCTAGTAACATGGGACAGCCGGCTTTACTTCTCCTCCGAAGGAAGGCGCGCGAAGGATTTTTTCGCCCTTAAAAATCCACGGCTTCGATCGGGTTTGAACCCACAAATTTGGGTATAACATCCCGACCGTTACACCATCGCCGCCATGGGCTTTGCGCGCCCGCTGAGCCGTGGCGTCGGTGCCCGAGACGCGTACGCCGGGAAGTGCCTGGGTGAAGTGGGAGACCCGCGCCGTCAGGAAGTGGACGCGGCCTCGCGCCCCTAGGTGAAGAAACCAGCCGATGGGGCACAACCAGTCTTGCGGCGAAGCGCCTCTTTTGTGCTGAAGACTCTAGATGAGACCGCCAAACGTCACCTTCCCGCGTAAGCTGTGCTTTAAGATAAGCAGCGCACCTCTGTAGGTATCCTTGGACAGCAATGCTTCACATCGGCATACGGAATTTCTTACGATTAGAGGTTGAACTTGACTGGATAACTCAGAAAGGCATGCATGACTTGTTTCTACTCTGTCGAATGATGGTTGAACAGTTCAACAACAATTTTCGTGGATGTTTAACACTTTAGTGGTCCCGCTCAAACATGGGACGCTGAGAATTCGCGTGGATTACAATTGTAATCCAATTTAAAAACATTCTTATTAATAATATTTTACGAAAAATATCATCTTTAATTTCAAATATAGTCTAGTAATATGTAAAACACTGACTAGTTACAAAATACTATTAAATTTACCACAATGTTGATATATCGAGAATTCTATGAAATTCTACACAAAATTACATGTATTATGGCCTTTAAATAAATATACTCAAATATATGCGAGTTGATTTTTGCTTTTGAAATGTCTTTTGCTCTAAATGTTTTGTGCACATGATACAAGAATTTTCCATACGATTATTAAAAAAGCAATTTGACAGAATTGTTTAAACATTTGAACCCTGTTTTCAGAACGTAATTCAGAGTCAACAACAGATGAACATCTTACACATATTTTCTTTATGCGCATACCCACTGAGCACAATCTACGTAATATAATCTGTAATCTGTCTAGGGCTCTTGTTTCTTTGATGTCCACACAGATAACCACATCCCACGCTGCCCTTTTTGTGACTACGCGGACCCCTCCATCCCTTCTCGGATTTGCCAGCAGAAGTCTCACGCGTGTTCGCATTCCTGACGACACGTTTTTTCTCTCGATCGTCCTTTTCATTTATTGTTTTTTAAGGGACAAAACGAGATCCTCTAGGAATTCTCTCCATGTCAACATTGATCCACTGTTTTTCTTTGGATACACATTCAGAGTATTGGTTGTCGCGATATTCGTAATGTCTGCGTGGGTCAGAAACTGAACTGAGAGTGGTCGCGTGTGATTACTATTGTAATCCAAGCTGTTTCCGGCGCTTACCGCTCGTGCAGCAGTTATCACTTCAGTCATATTTCGCTATAATTCAATAGATGAGATTTTCTACAAAAGGTACTAAAAAGTCCATGCCAAACGTTTGTCAACTCGCTGTAAACAGCGAATGAATAAGACTGGAATACAATAGTAATCAACGCGACCACTGAAGGGTTAAGTAATTTAGTCTGCTTTCGGCAGCGCGGAGATTGAAAAGGTTGAGACATTTGTCTGTACTCGCAGGAGCCTATATTGAAAATGCCCTCAGCAGAGTGAGATCCAAAAGTGCCCCAGCGGAGTAGTGACCAAAAGTGTCTCGTTTTCTCCTTGACACGCAGCTCCCTCGTCAGATATCCCCACCGCTTTCGGGTCGACCGATACCATGGAGCAATTAAGGCAGTGTGGAAGACTTTCTTTTGTAGGATTTGGATGTGTTTTATTGTTGAGGAGGCTGCCCCTCCCCTTATCGGGGCTGCATACGTGGTTGCAGTGAGGACGTGCGATTTATAGAAATGCAGGGTGGTTATTAGGGTCAGGGATGACTTTCTATTAATAAGAGGACAGAGTTGGCAATGGAGGAATAGGCTAGATTTAGGCACGAACGTATAAGAGGACAGATGTGCAATGCTCTGCCCATTTGAGAGGATGGATGATATGTGAGGGGGAAGTAGGTGGAATGAGTAAAGGTTTTGGCAATGCATTTAGCATGGTTTAGTTTGTTGCCAGTTTGATGAACAAGTGCTCGGGAGCTTACAGCTTGTCCCGGCTCGGCGGTGCCCCGCTGGTGGGAGAGTCCTGGTTAGGGGGAAACCCACTAGCCGACGGTAGGTCGGTGCCGGATCTCGCCATCCAGCAGGGGGAAGATCACCGCCATCTCCCGAGAAAAAACATGCACTACACTAACGGGACTAATGACCGAAGCGCCCGGAAACACGAAAAAATTAATCAATCAATGAAGTAGGCTCCGCGTATAACAGTTTCAAAATAGGTGGGGTTAATCCAAATATTGGGTGGTTTATATATTGCAAATATGGGTATGGATGGGTCTGAACGTTGCGGATGGCAATTGCAGTTTTCAAGGTCTGGGGTGATGAGTGGGGGTAGAGGGATTTTGATAAGGATGGCGACACCGCCTAATCCTTTGTTGGAAGGTCTGTTTGATCGGCGTATAGAAAAGCCGAGAATAGAAAATTGCGAATATGAAAGGAAGTGGGTTTCGGTTATTATGGCTATGTCAATGGAATATTCGGCAAGTTGCTGGGCAAGATTGTTTCTTTTTGATAATGTCATTGGCATTCCAATTGAGTAGGTTGATATTATGATAATTAAGGCCCTTGCTCGGAAAGGAAGTGAGGGTGGACATATTTTTTTTTGTTGTTGAGTGAGGGTGCTTGGGGTGCGCATGGGGGTGGGGCGTGTATAATGAATGAGGGGTTGGATTCAGCTTTCTAATTTGGCGTTTCATGGAGCGGAGTGTCATAGGAAGAACAAGTGACGGAAGGGGGGTGGCCTCCGTGGGCATTGCAGAGGCGCCCAGGGAGCTCCGGAATTTCTTTGGGGTGGAAAGAGTGCTTGTCAGCTTGATTGGTTTGGTTTGGGTGGAGCACGTTAGTGTAGTGAATGTTTTGTTTCTCGGGAGATGACGGTGGTCTTCCGCAGCTGGATGGCGAGATCTGGCGCCGACCTACCGTCGGCTAGTGGGGTTTCCCCCTAACCAGGACTCTTCCACCAGCTGAGCCCCGACACAACCGGGACAAGCTCTAAGCTCCCGACCGGTCTCCCGGAATATGTGGTAGTGTAGTGCATGTTAGTGTAAGTGTGTGTGTGTGTAAGGGGAGAGGATAGGACAGGGAAGAGGAAGGACAGATCGCGCGCGGTCCGTGGCCCGTCGTAGGGTACTGCTTCGGCATTCGCCTGTTGTTGATCGGAGAAACCACGGAAAACTACCGATCAGAGCAGCCGGTTGTCAGCTTGACATAACATCAAAAGACCTTGACAGCTTGACATAACAGCAATGTGCGCGCTATATGTGTGTATATATATATATATATATATATATATATATATATATATATATAATTTTAATAGTATTTTGGCATCAAAAATATTACTCTTTTGAACGAGATTTGTGACGGAGACTAAAACATTAACATTTTCACCGATTTGCGTGCACCTGTTTAGACGCACCTTTTAAAGGTACTACCATTTCTGTAATACAATAAAGAAAATACAAACACATTATTTCTGTGAACGTACGTTTCTGTTTACTGTCTAAGAAATAATATCACAACCAATCTAGTAAAGTTACGGAACTAGTCCGCTAAAACGTTTTTCGGGCTAGTCCTAGATACAAATGGTTGATATCCTAATTTTACTTTGGTAGCAGTCATACAGATTTAATAGTTGTAGAGTCGTAGTTGTTGCTGCAGAGTATGCATTTCAAAGAGAATATCAAGGATTTAGAGAACCGCACTTAATATTCAATTATGTAAAATCTCCGTTATAATACTTAATATTTACCCCATGATATAAAATTAATAGTCAATTTAGAATAGAAGTAGTGTAATGAGCAATAATTTACTGAAAGAGAAGATTATTCAAACTGTTTAAAATTTAATGTATAATCAGAAATTTAGCTAACGACAATGTAACTGCCCTTAACAAAACACGAAATAGCAATAATTCTATTTATAAACTTCAAAACTCACAGAATAGACTTTGTGACGTCTTCTGAAACTAATTCTAAATAACCTATGTTTACGACAACAATGCGCTGAAGTCTGAGTGCAATTTTTATGTTTTATATGCTTAATTAATGTCTCCTTTACGAAGTTTAGTTCTGTATTCCTCTTCGTCTTGACTAAAGAAAGACGTCACCTTTAAACTAAAAATTGTCTAGTCTACGATTAATACGTATTACAGGAACTGAAATTATCTTGATAAATGATGAAAATCAAATCAAAATCAATCGACAGATTCAAATGTTCATCAGGCAAGAAGAAAATAAATAAATGTTCTGTGCAAAAGATGAATGGAATAAAGAATCCAACCCGTCGTTAGAGGTTAGAACCTCAACGCACGCGAGATTTAATTGGCTGTAGTGTGACAGAGCGAAGGACGAGGTCACCGCGTCGGCCGCGTGAGTCGTCATTGCAGTGACTGCCCGGCCGCAGGTCGGCCAGCCCCGTCTGTCGCTGGAGCGCCACCGTCGCCAGCGGGGGCGGACAATGCACACCTGGCGGCCGCTCTGCGCAAATGTTTGTCGGCGGTTGGTCTCGCCCGGTGGCGCGTGGCGGGCCGGGGTGGGGGCCAGCGGCGGGCAGGCGGCCGTCGGCGCGGCGCGCGAGACTGGGCAGGGAGTCATGGCAAGGCGGTTCAACTTGCTAGGTCGGGAGGAGGGATGCGAGGACGATAATGACAAAGAATGATGGGTGATAGAGGGTCTATGGAGACGCAACAATAAGGCAGGGGGACGAATCTAAAAGCAGAAATATGTGACGACCATGCAGATTAGGCGAATGGTCACCCGCATACGTTTAAACGGAGAAAGTATAAGAGATATAAAGATCGAAATATGCACGAAGATGATAGAAGATCTAAAATGTCAGGAAGGGCAAAAAGACATAAGGCACATCCAGAGTCTGACAGGAGATAAAGGAAGAGTGAAAAATGTTGGGAGAGAGAAAATGCGCCAAATACGGTAAAAACTTATGTTCTGTTAAACAAGGAAAAAACGAAGGAATCAGCAATTGGAAACAGACGAAGTATAAGTGAGGAAGAGATAGAAGGAAGAGAGAAGGAACGGGGTGGCAGGTAGGTCAGGACGAGTTAGGCAGAGAAGGAATGATGGGGAGGGTAGGACAGGAGTAAACATTGGATTAAATCGCGAAAGGAAGGCGGAGAAGAAAGAAGAGGGGTGATGGTATGAAACAGATTAAATGAGGCTGCAGGTCTGGAATAGGAGGTGAAGAATGATAGTGGTAAGTGCAGAGGTTGAAAAGGTGGAACGCACGAAAAGCGATAGGAAACAAAGGAGGAGGTGCGAAAGGGTGGATGGAATAGGCTAAGTAGGTGGGTGAGGAATAATACGTGATGAAGGAAGAGAAATGATTTTATTAAAATATATGTAAGGTCAATTGCGGCCTGTCAGGGATGATCCAAGTGAGTAGATTATAGCAACCATTGTGCGGTGAATGAATATGAACAAAATGATGAAATACGAAGCAGGAGAAATAGAACGAACTCAAAAAGAACTGTTGGGAGCTTGCATTGGCTACCACAATTTGTGTACGGACCTGCCTAAGATCAAATTCAGACCCCAGTGATGGAATGCGTATGCGCAAGACATTAGATAGCGGCCTCCTCATATTGTGAAAAGAGAGCATGAACAAGATGGATGCGGCAGAAATAAATGGACATGGGATGAAATGGCGCGGCGGGGAGTAAAATGACGTGAAGTTCAATGACGTGACGTTCAATGACTTGGAGCCGAAGGCGTGGAGTCGAAGGGCGTGGAGTCGAAGGGCGTGGAGTCGAAGGGCGTGGAGTCGAAGGGCGTGGAGTCGAAGGGCGTGGAGTCGAAGGGCGTGGAGTCGAAGGGCGTGGAGTCGAAGGGCGTGGAGTCGAAGGGCGTGGAGTCGAAGGGCGTGGAGTCGACGGGGTGAAGTTCGAAGGGCGTGGAGTCGAAGGGCGTGGAGTCGAAGGGCGTGGAGTCGAAGGGCGTGGAGTCGAAGGGCGTGGAGTCGAAGGGCGTGGAGTCGAAGGGCGTGGAGTCGAAGGGCGTGGAGTCGATGGACGTGGAGTCGAAGGGCGTGGAGGGAAGGGGGGCGGGAGGCCCTTGTCCAGGATTAGAGCGGCGCACCTGCGCGGCAGGCGCGCGGGCCGGAGACCACGCCCCCGGAGCGAAGAAGCCTCTGTGTTCGTTGCCTTAATTTCCTGCCGCCACCGGCGTCTGACCCGCTCAGAGCAAACCTTTTGTTGGCCGGGACACAATGCGCTGAGCGTATTGTGACGAGCAGCGCACACTGGTCACTTCTGTTGTTCAGAGTCTCGTTACGCGCGTTTACTTGGATGAGGCGGATCTGCTTTAAGGCGAAAATCCAGTTCGTAGTGTTAGAAGTGAAGGAAATGCGTAGAGCACCGTGATTGTTTTTTATTTCTTATTGTGTTCTCAAATGGCATCTATAAATGCGGTGACTCTTTAATTGAGACATGAAATAAATACTGATTTTCAGGAGAAATTGAAACTCTCAACACTATCGTTAAATGATTAGAGAAGTAAATTTCAAGCATCAAGTTTACAAGGAATATTTAGAAAATTTTGAAATTTAATTCGTAAATATTTCGCCCTTCGTAATTTCATTAATTATGTTTATAAATAGTCCGTCTTCAGAAGATATTTTTTGAATAAAATTCTCATTCACATATTTTAATTTTCCCGAAAATACATGTACATAATTAGCAAGAAGTGCTAAGCATGCTCTCTTCATCGGTTGCAAATTAAAATGGTTTTATCTTTAAAGAAGGGATAGTGATACATTAACATTTCTTTTAAAAGAATTAGAAAACGTATTAGAACATCACTTTTTTTCTCGTTCCTGTCGTTTAGAATTATGAATTAACTTTCATCAAAGGAAAAGGATATATATTTGCACAAATATTTGAGAATGACTCTGCCTATATGCTCGGAAAAGCTACATGATGTACAACTCAGCACCTCAGTGATGAGGGTGGATTGTTTTGATTCCAAAATCGCCGAGACTGTTTCTCATTGTCGAACAAGACATCGCGTGGTTCTTACGATTTGAAAAACCTGAATGTTTGGTAGTGTCTAATAAGATTAAGGAAACATTCCTGCGGATTGGGTAGGAAAGTTATCAGCTTCAATTACTAAATATCTTAATTCTAATGTATTAAAACTCTCACAATATTTTAATTATAATCAATCTTCCCTTCGTTTTCGATAATCAGACTAAAATCAAGAGAATAAAATGTGTTCATGCGTTTGTTTATGTTTATTAGAATAAATATTATTATGATTAATTGCATCTGCTAATTCCTAAAATAAAATAAGAGATATTTCTTAGCCCCAGAACAATTTTATAATAATAGTTAGCCCCAGAACAATTTTATAATATATATATATATATATATATATTGACACACCTTTTAAAAGAACGTCAAGTATTAACCCTCGAAGACCTGAGCAACTTGGAGTACTCAAGGAGTACAGTTTGAACCCCATTTTCTTTTTTCATTTTCCGATATTTATTTTTATTAATTTTTTTTATTTATTTATTTATTTATTTATTTATTTATTTATTTATTTATTTATTTATTTAAATATTTATTTATTTATCTTATTATTATTATTATTATTAGGTAAATAATTAGTTAAAAGACTGTGTTAAAACTTACATGAATTGGAAACCTTACAAACGTCTTCACAAACAGTGATACGCTAGCTGTTTAACAGTTTTAGTTAACTGGTAGATAACTGTTTTGTTGGAACTCAATTTTTATATACACAACATTTATTATTCAACGTAATCAATTTAAAAATAGAATCTTGCAAAAAATAACAGAACACAATACTTTTTATAATGTATTCATTTAGCAGATGTATGAAGCCACGATGGTGTAGTCAGCTCCGAAGTAACAGCGATACCTATGCTATCTATTGAAAAACAACGCAACTACAAGTGATAACGTATCAATTTAAACCCCTCTCTTAATGATTCGCGCAGAAACGATGGTAGAATGATTAACTGTCATATGTGACATGGAGTATTAAAGGTGAGCAGTTTGGACCCCATGGTGAGAAAAAAATTGTAAAAAAATCAGTTGTATTTTTTAGTAAGCGGGTTTTCGATTCGTAGGGAAAACTATTCAACGAGAAAAAATATCACCCAGGTAGTAACATTATCTGAAATAAGTGTCAAAAACATGTCCTGGAGTATAAAATGTACCCCTTAGGCCTCCAAGAAGTAAGAGGAGAGGCCTTTGAGAATTTTGTTGATAGTGTTCAGTACTCTTTGTGATTCAACTAGTTTCTACTCTGAAAATTCTAATTTGGAATGCTCCTCAAAATTGTTTGCAATATTGCTATGCACAAGGTGTCTACGAAACGAATAACGAAAAGCGAGCTTTCTATTATTTGTAGCATCCAATGAAGTGTTTAAAGTCCTTACTCTCTAAGTCTGTAGTTTGAAGTTTGCAACAGCATGGAACATTTTTTCTGTTCTTTAGAACGTCGATGCTAATTTAGAAGGCAGATATTCGTTTAGGAGACGTGGTTCGTTCAGAAAGTGAAGCCACGTTAGGATTTCGTTGCTGATGCACGTTACAGAGAAGTCGAGATTCACGCAGTAGGTCGAAGTTCAGTCAGTACATCGAAACTAGTTCAATAGATGGAAGCTCGTTCAGTAGGTAGGCTCATTCAATAGCCGGAGGCTCGTTAAATAATAGATTGAGCCTCGTTCAGGAAGTCCAGTTTATTTAAGAAGGTGGAAATTCGTCGTGATATGTGACGCCTATGTAGGTATCCGAGCTTCGTTTTTATATATCTATATATATAACACACATATTTATTCATTTTGAAAGATTTACATCGTTCAGTACAATACTTTACAGATGTATTTTTAAGACTTAATCTAGTTAAAATAACTAAACTAACTTAGTCTATATATTGGAGAGGACACTCTAGGGGAGAACCTCGGTGTTAAGCATCGTGGTTGGCTAAAATTTTGAGGAATGCTTCAAAAGGGAATCTATTTTTTATTCTAGTGTGGGTTGGATTTTTCGGTAGTTTGTAATGGGATGCTGCTGGTATGTCTGTTAGGTTTTGGTAAAAGTTGTGTGATGTGTGTGCTATTTGGTTTATTATTGTATTGATATTTAATTCTGAATGAAGTTGTTTATTACTTATGAACCAGGGGGCATTTGTGATTAATCTTAAAAATTTATTTTGTATTACTTGAATTTTATTGACATTTGTGGGGGCTGCGTTTGTCCATATGGGGCATGCATAAAGCAGTAGTGGTCTGATTATTGTTTTGTATAATGTTGTACTGTTTCTGTATGACAGAGGTTTAAGTTTGTTGATTAGTGGCCGGAGTTGGAATAATTTATTTATAGCTTGTTTAATTTTGATGTCTATGTGGGTTTTCCAGGTTAGTTTTGTGTCCAGATGAAGTCCTAGGTATTTGATGGGTTGTGATGGTGGGGTCCAGGTGATGGGGGAGTTGTTTATTACTAGCGGAGTGGGGGAGCCGAGCTTCGTTTAGGATCCCAAAGCTAGTTGAGGAAGCTCCAGGCCTTTGGACATCCGACGCCCATGGAGGAAATGGCAGTTGGCGCAGGAGGCCGTGGCTGGGTTCAGCCACGAGGGGTCGGACGTCCGTCATCGTAACGCGATTTCATTCGGGACAGCGCGGGTCGGAGGTGCGGGTGGCGGCCGCGTGATTCGATAGATCGATGAGCCCGGAGAATCACGGCCACAACTCACGCGCGCGCCACCACGGGGCATCTCATTTGTGGAAATTATTCCATTCAGAGGGACACGCTAACGGGACAATGAAAAACGACCATTCTTTTTTGAACGATTCATTGTGGGATGAGTGAAATCTCGCGCTTTGCCATAATTCATTTAAAGCGACCATATTATCATTACTTTCTGTGTATAACGGTTCAAACCAGTCTATCAACCCACCTCATTCCAATGATTAAGAGATATTACCGCAAGTAAAACTACGGGTAAAAAATTTTGATCATGCATTAAAAATGTAAAAAAATGTTCAAGTAATAGAAGTGTAATAACAATAACACTCATGATTACCACTTCAGTCGTATTTAAGTTCTTTTCATTTTCATTAAACTGGTTTATCTTCTGTAGCCGGAACCGATCATATTTTTCCAGCAGAAACAATGAATGAATCCCTCTAATGTCTAATTTAATCGTGTAATTATAGAAATATTTGTAGGGAATTAATATTGAGTTCGCGATTGTGAATAATGACGTCTAATGATTCTTATAAATAATACTCAATCGTATAATATGTTAATAAGAAGTTTATATTTGCTTTGTGGAAAATAGCCTTCTAATAGTAATGTAATTATAACCTTATATTCATTTCAACAACGCATCTTGCATCTTTCTTTCATCGTATTATTATTTTTTTTTTTCTTATGGGTAATAATCTTATTCAGCTCACGCATTTTCCGTTCACTACAACAAACATACTGACAGTAAGAATATTTATTTTCAAAAGAGAAGGGCTTTGGCATCCAACAGTTTAATATTTGATTATATTGAGAGTGTTCTTTTTTATTTCCAAACTCTGAATGAAACACGTCAATGTATTGAGGACAATAGCTGTCTTGAATATTTATCAATGATAAGACCGGTAGACCGTTTCTATAATAATATGTCTGTTATCTACCATGTCTGTTAATGTTATATGAGAAATACTGACTTTTTTAAGCCCCTTACAGGTAATCTATTCGCTTTAATCACTAGCGGCGCGAACCACAAAATGAAACTTTGCAGTTCATCCAAGTTCGAACCCCGGCGGAGGGGATTTTGGAAATTGGCTTATTAGCTGGCTTAAACTAGGTCACATTCGCAGGGAAACTTGGAAGATCGGATGCTTATATCAATGTATTAGAGGCGGCGTTCTAGAATCCACTAGGAGTGTGTTGGAGTCGTACCAAGAAAACTTCCTACCATTTCATATTCTTATAGTTTTCTAATACAAAGTCAGTTAAGTCAATAAGCTTTAGAAAAATGTAGGCCATTTTATATTATCCTAGCAACAAGAAGTAATTTTATCTCAGAGGAGAGCTAGACCAATATCTAACTTCCTTCATAAAAGTGAATACTCTGACAACCCGTAGATAAAAAGTTCAAAAACTGTTATAGTATTTGAAACCTCGGAAGCTGAAACAATTTGTCAGTAAATATTTCTCAAAGACTTGATCAACTAATTTCAATCATATTTAAAATTTTAAAATTAAAGTAACTTTCTACGTGCTCGAGACAGAGTTTGTGGGTTCTGGCCTTGTCGACAGTAGACGTGCTGTGGTGTGTTGGTAAGACTGCTCACCTTCTGTGGATGTCGAGGGTCGAATTCCGAACGATCGATATAGAAGTTGTGGAATTTGACTTTCTGTCTCATTTCTCAATTATAAATCATATTCTGGCATAATAACCAACCCATCAAAATTATTCATACACTTCAGGTATGTTTATAATACCTAGAACTAATGTTGTCAAAAACTGTATAAATCCTGTTGACAAAATTTAATACATTATTATTATTATTATTATTATTATTATTATTATTATTATTATTATTATTATTGTTGTTGTTTTTGTTGTTGTTGTTGTTGTTGTTGTTGTTGCTGCTATTAACTGATAGGAGAAAATCTTCTATAGTTTTCAAACCCACATGCATACAATCACTATGTGTTTATTTGAACACTAAGTAAACTAGTGGTGCTTAAACAGCACGTACTATCTCGCTCTTAGTAAGGGTTATGTAATACTATTTATACCACAGTTTCTCCCCGATTTAACACATCTCAATCATCAATATTCATTATCAAACTCATTACAAATCGTAGAAATTTGGGCGAAAACTAAATATTTTGAAGTGAAAATCAACACAAATTTGACAATTATAATTGCTTTTCAAACAGCTAAATCATGTACCAACAACTAATAGTACCTTAAGTAGAATGTCCGATTATTACAAATTTCTGACATTTTACATAATATAACAAACGCAAAATATGAAATGGAATCAAAATGGAACATGAATACCAAATAGACTGCAATGGAGTTAATTGCATTCTCTGATTATTCCTTCTTATAAAGTTTGCGTTTAAGGTTTATAACGCTCACGTATATTTTCATTCAACTGTAGGCCCTTAAGAAAGAAAAATGCTGTTCAACTATCAAGTATATTTCATTCAATGTTAATATTTTGTTATTTGAATCGTTTTTTATTTGATTGGTTAAATTTTATTGTTTTCAGACAAAAACTCATTCTTTATTTACAGCGTGTTTATTTAATATCATCTCATACGTATGCATACTACGCAAAGTCTGTTGTATTAACGTATGTTATTTCTGAATTTGCCTTTCATTTCAAATTTTAATGTTTATAAAACGACGATGTTAAAAATACGACATAATCGATTCAGGGTTGCACATGGATGGCGTATTTCGAACACATTAAGGGTGATGGTTACAAGTTTTTACACCGTGTGAATACACACGTGGGTGCAGCCCCCGCGTGTAGTGTGGGGCCGGTAACAGCAGCAGGAGGGGCTGGACGGGAACGATGAGTCTGGGTGGGGGTGAACGAGAGGGGGGGGGAATGCGGGGCATGGCAGGAGAAGAGAGGCGGAGATGTCCCTCGGTGCGAGGCAGCCAATTTGATTATGGATTATTTTGTGGGGGGGGGACTTGGGGGGGGGGGTGGCAACAGGCATGGTGGGGCGGTTCCGGGATGTAGGCAAACAGGCATGGCGGGAGGTTTCGGGATGTAAGGCAAACAGACATGGCGGGCGGTTCCGGGGTATAAGGCAAACAGGCATGGCGGGAGAGTTCCGGGGTGTAAGGCAAACAGGCATGGCGGGGCGGTTCCGGGTGTAAGGCAAACAGGCATGGCGGGCGGTTCCTGGGTGTAAGGCAAACAGGCATGGCGGGGCGGTTCCGGGGTGTAAGGCAAACAGGCATGGCGGGGCGGTTCCGGGGTGTAAGGCAAACAGGCATGGCGGGGCGGTTCCGGGGTGTAAGGCAAACAGGCATGGCGGGGCGGTTCCGGGGTGTAAGGCAAACAGGCATGGCGGGGCGGTTCCGGGGTGTAAGGAAAAGGGGGTGGCGGTTCCGGGGAGTGTCAGGGGACAGGAAGTGAGTCAGGAACGGCGAGGGGGTGGGAGGCAGTGGAGGTGACGTGTCAGATTGATGGTGGAGGGAGGGGGCGGGGCGGGGTGACAAGGTCGACCACCTGACGCGCGCCGCGGGCACCGTGCCCAGCGGGCACCCGGGGGCACGGAGGCGAGCGGGACGAGCGCCCACGAGCAGATAACGTTCAGATACGCGACCTGTCGCTGCGTCCGCTTTATTTATTGGGGGCATAAAAAAATAATTTCGCGTCATATAAATGATTTTAGGGCGCAGTTATTTCCGGACGAGATAAAACACATTTCGGAATTAAAAATGTGGAGTGTACTCACATTTTGATTTGTTCATTAAAGATAGGTATCATAATACATGGGGTGGAAGTTGGGACACATTTTGCGCCAGCAAACTTGCATGTAAACGTAATTACAAGGAGGATGGCAAATACTGCTCGAAATTCAAGCTTTTCAAAGAACGCAAAATGATAGAAAAATGTGTTTACTCCGTTGCGTAAAAACAACACAAATTTGATTTCAGATCAAGTAAAATTATACTTTCACTGCGTATGATCTAAAAGTTACTACGATGAATGAATGTTGATTATTTTAATAACTCACAAAACGTGATGGTTTTTACAATTCTCAATTGTATTGTTTTTCTCTTTCTCTTGGCTCTTAAAAAGAAATTAAAAGAAAATGTAATTGAATAAAAAACATTTTCATTCGATGTTTCTTTATATTATTCTTTTGTTTATGTCAACTGTATTTGTGACGTTGGTGTCTGATTCTGCACAAAAAAATCTTTGTTACTCACGCAGTGAGTATAGAGTTTCCTCGCAAAAGATTTGCAAAAATTATTTTATTTAATATGTACTAAATTTTTATTTATAGTAGCAATGAAAACTGAGTTTCTTAGCAACTTAACTTACATTTTTAAATGCTACCTAAGTAACATGGTAGTGCATAAAAATGACTATTGCAAATTATTTTTCTTAAATTAAAGTATCCCAATTCCTTTTTAAAAAGTTTGTAACGATGATTGATGACGGTATCATTATTCCGTCTATAATGTTTAAAATTAGACAAATTCATTGAAATACTTAGTATATATTTTTGGGCTATCTGTAAAATATTATGATGCAAAATGAAAAAATATGATAAATCCGCAAGAGCTTACCGAAATCATAATATTAAATACTTTTATTGGTGTTTTCTGCTTTCATTGTATATAAGGAAAATTATTTAATTTTTTAATTTTTAATATTATGGCCTAAAATGTAATTATAAAAATAATGTATGCCTTGTGTATGTTTTCTCCTTATCTACGTCCTCATCTTCCTTTTCATTACCGTTTCCTCCCTCCTCTTGCCCACTTTATGTAGTTCTTTTCTTCGTCCCTTTTCGTTTTATATTTCACTCTGAACTTTGATATATGGCTTTTTGTGTTCCTCTTTAAGTCGCCAAATTGAGTTTTTTTTCTGGGTTTTCTCAATCTCTTAATTCGTATGCCAGAATGGTCCCCATCTTGCATCACAGACATATCTGACATTTGTTTCTTTCATGTAATAAACCTGCATTATTGATTCTTAAGCAGGTAATGGATCAGCAGGTTATGGATGTTTATTATATTCCACATTGCTTTTGTTTTATTATTTGAGTTCAAAATATCCTGATCGTTTTTCATTATTTTAGCCTGCCTTATCACTTTTCGTAACAATGTTTTGTATTTTTAAAGTAGATAAGGAAATCTTGAGATACGTCATGACGTTTAGAAATAAAGTAGAGAGTACGTTTATTTTTACACGATGTTCTAATTCCTTTGTGATCCAAGTATTACTTTTTCGTGAAATGTTTAATTTTCTCTTTTAATAGGAAAGCATGCGTTAAAGAGAAATGAAAGCTTTGAGAAAAATAAATTATATTTTTCATTTGTGTCAATAGCGTTATAATCAATGTTAGAGTGAAATGTTATCTGGCTAACACAGTGGCCTAGCAACTGTTTGAGTTGAATAAACCAGTTGTTATATGAGAGGATTACGTTCTCGTTTGGTTGTATTTCTTCTTTTTTCCGTTTTTAATGCAACATTCTCCCCCGCCTCCTTAAAAACAGAGCAGCGATTGAAAACTTTGCCGGACGTTGGAGATCGTTGTAGTAAAATGAAAGCGGTTATTTCATTCCGTGTTTACGATGGTTTCGCTTGCTTTTACGGCCCTCGTTTGTCATCTGAGACATCCAATGCTGCAAACGCATTGACGTTCTTTTTACTTAGTGTCAGCACTAAAAAACTGCGCTGCCGTCTAAAAAACAAAAGTTAGATTAGATTGCCAGTAATATGTACTATTGAGGACATTAACACAAATTTGAAATAGAACGAAACAGGACAAACTCGCCAAATGTAATTTCTATAGACCCCCCAGTTTGTACTTACCAAACAGTTTCTTTCAAAGTAGAGAAATTAAATTTTGAAATATTTTAAATAATAGAAGATAAAAACGTAGCATAGTTATTACACTCCTTATAATTTTGTAAAGTTTATGGAGTTCGTAGTTGTAAAAGTCAGGGCATTTCCTATGAAGAGATAAAATACTTACTGGAAGTGAGAATATTAATTAGCAGACAAAGTACCCGAATGCATTTTTGGCGTAAGAGAGAATGGAAAATTACACATTCCAGAACGATGTCACGAACTGTATGAACAACGTACATGATAAACGTCATTAAGTGTACTTCAAGAGAGTACTTAGGATCTACTTCAATGCATTCTTACTCTCTTATATTTTTATTTTTCCAAATATAAAGAGCTATTGAAAGAGAGAACTATAGAATGTTGCAAAAACTATTTCTCAAGATTTTGACAGAAATGTGATTGAGGGGTTCATGAAATTGAAAGTGTGTTCTTAAATGTTTATCTATCCGTCTGTCTGTGAACAACATAGTACTTGCTCTTACAAAGAATTTTCCTTAAACTGGATATTTCCCGATCAATCTGGACGATCTCGAGACTATGCGAATTTAATAATAATATTTTCATGTTAGAAGCTAGGTACTTTAGACAAAGAGCATTTGACATTTCCAAAAGGTTCTCAAATCATTATTATTCTTTTAATTAATTCATCCAAAATAAAAAATTGCCCTTGAAATATGTGGTCCACAATTTTCTTTAAAATCTTTGGTATTTTTCAAAATTTCACTTTTTAAAATCTATCCCACACCTTCTAAGACTGCAGATTGGAGATTAGATATTTGAAACACTGAAATACATTTTTTTGAAATATCAGTTATTATAACAAATTCTGACAATTTTGGATAAATGACACAGACAATATTTCCTCAAAAAAAGCTAAATTTTTTCCTTGAATATTTCTAAGGATACGGTACAATAATATGACACACACTGAATTCTATCACAGAAGTCTCATATTCATTGAAAGCTTTGATTTTCTTTAGAAATGAAGGATACCCTCTTGTGAAAGAATGTTTTAGGCTCCAGGCAGGTTCACCGTAGTATCGATTACAATGTTTAACTTGTAAATTTACACGCTCATGTTCAAAACTTAGCACACTTCAAATTTGCGAGTTGTGATCACTCGCAAAGGCATATGATTCATCATTGAAGCAATCCCCTCGTGGAGTATATCTTCTCTAGAGTCGAAAACAGACGAAATTGAGTTTAAATGTGCGAAATTTTCTCAGGAGTTAAACCGTATTGTATCACGTAATATTTATAAATAACACTTTTAAGTATCTGTTGATTTCGGTATTTGTTTACGCATGTACGGAAAATATGAGTTATACAACTCAAAAACCCATTTTTATTATTGTACCGGTTAACATTTTTATCATCTGCCTTTACGAAATAATTTTGCATGTTTCTAAGCAATCAATTTTTATTTCCACATTGTCTCAAATTCTACTTTTCTTCTTCAAACCTCACTGCTATTCAATCACCTCTTTCCCGAGACGGCTATGAAGAATTCAACGTTTAATTCCAAAATATTGTTAATTAAAAACGTATAATTTCAGCCAGCCTTCATGAATAGATTTTTCTGCAAATTTGTATTAGCGCAGCGAAGAGTTCGTGAAGTTTCGCAGAGAGCGCAGCGCTAAGGAGCTCGCAGGAGAAATAACCTGACGTCCCCTCGGACCCCGTGGTTATTGCGCGATGACGAGCTCCGTTGCATAAATGATCGTGCCAGTGTCCGCAATGAAGCCTCGGAGCTAAATTCAAACTGCCTGTTTCGTCGCCCAAGAAATAGCTTCTTTCTCCCTAGTAGGTGAAAGGAGCGTAGCGAAATTTGCGTGGTCAGACGGAAGAGCAGGCCTCATGGCCTGAGTCTCGCCACGTAAAATAAGGCATTCATTCATTCAATTTGGGAACTCTCGGTGCGTCTCTCTACCTGGCGCGCACACCAGGTGGGCGTGGTTCAAGGAGATCGCTCACCGGGCGCAGGGTGGCTGGGGTGGGGGAGGACGAGAAGAGACGGAAACAGGACGAGGATGAGAGAGCTCTCCTCTCAAGTTTCCGGGTCTCGTAAATTATGGCAACAAGGCAAACACGGCCGAAATTCACGGAGCCCTTCGGGGGTTAAGTTGTTATTGTTTCTAAAGCGCGGGATAATACTCCAGCCTCCGGGCCGGAGGATGGCCCCTGCCCGGCCGCCTCTCCCGTTGCCCTGGACGTCCTTCGGGACTCGCCCCCCCCCCCGTCCGGAAGATTTTCTTCCAAGAGGAGGCTTCGGTGCTTTAATTGAACCACAGCAGACATTTTCTAGTTAAGTCATTAAATTTACTTACATTTCAACTAATTCTCACATGGATAGAAGAAGTACATTCCACAAACGTATTCCATACGTATTTACTGTAAATTATAATGTTGATATCAAATAAACGCATAATTTTAATGTATCTTCGGAATTGCACACATTATTGATACAAATGTAAATGCTAAAGCGATTACAAAATAGGCTATCAACTCGTGACCCCAAAGGTTCTAATTGCGGACCCCAAAAATGTTCTAATTGCACCACAGTAAATTTTAAAGGAGAGCATTTCAAAAAGTTGGCCCTTTCTACAACAATATCTATTTCACTAAATGCACTCAATCTTTGTCAGTGTATTTGACATTCTAGTATGGAACTGTAGGCTGATTCTAATACTTCAAGTATTGTAAATGATAGGAACGAGCGAAAAGCTTTTATCTTTTATAATAGGAAAAACTGAATAGTATAATGTTTAAATAGTTGCAATTATGCACGTAACTACCATTAATGAATGTTTACTGAAGTCTCTTACAAGTTTAAATTGTAGTACAAATTGTATTATAGTGCTCAATAATATTGGCATTTCAATTTTATATTATTACTTAAAATTAATCAAATAAAAGTGGAGTAAAGTTTCTTATTGTAAGGAATTAAATTATATTTAAATTCGAAATGACAATTTACGTACATCTTAGTTTCAAATAAAAATAAAGTTATTATTTTCGGTTTTCAGCAATTATTTGAAATAGTTGCGTTTTAGAGCTGCCATGCAGTTGAACATTAGGATTATTGGCTATTTTTCCTTAAAAAATTACCTTTCACCACCGCAGCTCAGGCGGATACATAAGAGAAGTACTTTTCGGCAGGTACCGTGCGCGTTCATTCCTTTCTCTTCATTTTCCTTTCTTTCCACTTACTTACATACAGACTTAGATTCTCTACACTACCACTCAGTCGGGGTAACACTTGGGAGCTTAGAGCATGACGCGCTTGCCACGCTTGTGGGTGATACCTGGTTGGGGAATACCCCGCTAGTCGACGGTAGGTCGGCGCCGGATCTCGCCAGCCAGAGGGAGATCACCGACGCCTCTCGACAAAACAAGCACTACACTTACGGGAGTATTGACCTTATCTCCCGGAATCACTAATGATTCAATACCCACCTGATTCAAGAAAAAAATATACTTCGATGATTAAAAAATTTAATGTGTAAAATAAAACAACAATCATTGCAATGGAATTACCTATATCATTATTTACCGAATGGAAATACAATTATTATAATCCGGATTGTAAATTAGATTTGTAGTCACCAGTGATAACATGTATCATATGAAGGGTTGTACCACTATTAAAATAACATCTCCATATATATATATATATATATATATATATATATATATATATATATATATATATATATATATATTCACAACTTCAATCTATTATTACAATTTTTACTTTTAACTCATTTTCAACAGTACTCTGTACCTGGTATGAATAGAACGTATCGAGAAAAGTTAAAACGACTGGTGAAAATACTTAGTTTTGTAACGTTCATTTCTATTTTAACGTTTATATTTTTCTTTGCGTAATATTATTTTTATGGTAGCGCAATATGTTTTCTTTGTTTATTGTCCGTTGGTATCTATTTGTAGTTTTAACGTCCTTTTATGAAACGTCTCTCAATAAAATAATTCTCAGAACGTAACAAAGGTATTCTACTAGCTCTAAGGTTTTGAAGTGCCCAAAAGATGAAGAGTAGAAACATTCTTCAAATAAACATTCTTAGATCCAAAAGATTCCAAAAGACATTACATGCCTAGTATCCAAAGAATTGCTTCTCTTGCTTGGACAGCAAAAGTTCTCGTGTTCGAAATGTATTGTCTCGCTTCGAGGTAAGATATCTTGCACGATATTGAAAAATACGAAGAGAAACATGGAACGCGATACAAGGGAGAAAAGCAGCGAATTTTTCAGCGAATATCAACGGGAAGGAAAAGATTCTCTAGGGATAACTAGAAAGAAGTTACGTCGTGTAATCGATCAGTTTTGGAATAGCTCACGGAAGAGAGCGATTGTTCTTTGCTTCCGGAAACGAACCTCTGAGACACTCTGTTTCCGCCTTCGTCAACCAGAACAATCGATTTCGCGAACCGAGGGCTTCTCCTCTATCGATCCGAGGAGATACAGAAGGCCTTGACCTGAATATGAAAGAGCAGGCGCGGTGTTGGAAACCTGGACACTTCCCTCTCTGTTTCAACGGCGATGCTGTAGCCTTCGCCTTTGCTGCAGTCGCTGTCGATGTCATCGACTTCACACACGTCACGTCTAGTGTATTTGTTGACGTTTGTAAGGATTCGTCGTTGTTGTCGATTCCTCCATCGCAGTCTGTCCTATTGTCACTACACCTCTCTATTTCGTCATTTAAAATTGCTATCTGACTTACCACACCGTCTTCGTTCTTCATACCGTATTTCTTGTCTTCTTTCTGCCACCGCCAAAGTATCGATGTTAATGTTCACTGTAATTGTCAACAATCTAATTAATTTTAATACTGCAGTTTTTTGTTCGTGTCTATGCTATCTCTAAATCCATCGTCATATTCAGCACTTCTGTCGCGACGACGGTGTCACTACTAGTGCCAATGTCACCGTCACCGCTTTTTCCATCCATCACTATCTCCACTAGCATTCTCTAACGCCTCATTCTGAACTATTTCCACATCCACCTAAATCTCAACCATTACTTTACCCTCCATTTTAACTCTAGTCCCTACCTTCATTTACACCTCATCCAACTCTAACTCTATCTGTATATACAGCCTCACAACCGCCTTCCCGAATACTTCTACAAACGCCTACCCCTAGTCCTCGCCTCTTCCTGTACTTCCACTTCACACTCACATTCCCTACACTTTTTTTTAGTCCACCACCTTCCCAAAACTTTACCCTAATCCATCTTTATTTACACTACACTCAACTTTCACCTGAACTTAAATTTACGTAACGTCTTTCACCTATACTTACGTTTACACCTGCACCCCTTTCATCTCGTATTCTTTCACTGCATTTACCTTACCTTCACCGCTCCTCTCTTCCTCCTCCACCCGCATGGCGAGCGCGAGTCATCCTCGGAGGTGACTGACTTCAGCGTATTCCTAAAGTGGTGTGTCACTTGGAGTCCTGTGGTTGATTTGATAAAGTTGTGAAAGGTTGAAGGGAAGGGAAAAGGCAGCTTACTCTGAAGAAGTCTTGCTCAAGTGAATGCACCTTTTTATTTTTAATTATAGGAAGAGAGAGAGAGAGTGTGAGAGAGAGAGAAAGGGGGAGAGAGTGAGTGAGAGTGAGATGGAGACAGCGGTAGAGAGAGACAGAGAGGGAGAGGGGGAGAGGGAGGAGAGAGAGAGAGGGGGGGCGCTAAACTAGGTGAGGAGGAATATAGGAGTCGAGCTTCACAGATGGCGACCTCTTACCCCTTCATTCCGTGGACCAGGTGCTCCGGCAGGAGCGGCAGCGCAGCGGCGGAGCTCTCTCACGTGTACCTCTGCCCCCATGTCTGCTTCACTTCTGCAATACTGGCTCACTTCCTCCTCCGCCTCTGCCGCTTGCCTTGGGAGTCGCCGCGGCTGGCGCGGGGAAGCCTCCTCGATGAGGCGCGCCGCCCGGGGCTTAGAGCGGCAGGCTCCGCGCGCGCCGAGCGGGGCGTGGCGGCGTCGCGAGGCGCGGCGCGGCGCGGCGCGGCGCCGGGGGATTTGCGCCCCACTTGTCGCGAGGCGGGGATCTCGGCGAATTTTTGAGATATTGTCGGCCGGGATCCGCGCCGCCGCTGAATCCTGGAGTTTATGGGAAAGAGGGATCGCGTTGTTTGACGCAATTTAAAAAAAGTTTTCCACGTTTCTTTCTTAACTTTGAGAGTCTAATATAGAATACGTTTAAGTATTAAGCGCGTTCAGAGAGGGATTGTAGATTCCGGTACACCCCTGCATTTTTTTGCTAAGCATTTTACGTTAGACATGAGCTTTTAATAATATCCTAAATATACCTATCAATAATACATTTGAAACACATTCAAGCTTTTAATACAATGGAAAAGAACTGAAATCCTGTAAGATGCAACTTGTCAAATTCTCAATTTTATTTTGTCTAATTTTGGTTCACACACATTTTATATTCATTAAAACAATTATTCACATATTCATCTATAATTTTAAACACATTCCTTTTGAACTTTTAAAATTCTAATTAGCTCTTAATTTTTGGTTAATAGTACACTTTTACCTAGTTTCTGATAAGTATTAAGAATATGAAAACAATTCTGTTGGAAACCTGAGTATCAGAATAACAAGTTCAAAGTTCGTATGAGTATCCCAGAGCTTACCGAGCTCAAAACTACGAAAGAATACTAGACAAAATAAATGTAACTTAAGTTATCGCTTATTCTACCCCTCATTGTTTCTTTTAACCCTTTAGATGGCAGAATGTAGGAAATTAATATTTTTGATTATTTTTGCTAAGGGTGTTTCTAGGACAGTAAATAATAATGTCAATGTGTAAAAAGTACTACATTAGACCTTTTCACGATTTAAACGATAAAAATCTAGTCATGGTACAATATAGAACCACACGTTTTTCTTTTTATTTATGTTCTAGGATATCTTCTCATTTTCTATTATTTTGTAGGGTTTTATTTTTTATTATAAACTAGTTTTATTCAAGCAATACACACAATATTGTACACTTATGGAAAGTCTTCTTGCGAATGTTCAAAAAAGAAAGAAAACTCTTTCTGAGATGTTAGATTGTGACACTACTAATACAAGGCGCTATAACAAAAGTGTTTGGCAAAAAATAACGGAAATTCAAACGAATGGGAGCGTAGTTTATCTTTAAGATTTGCGGAATAGCGGGAAATATCACTTATCTATCACAGCTTGCTTTGATCTACAATATGGTTCCACACAGAAATGGTAAAAAAGAATGAGAAAAACTGAAGTGCACTTTTATCATTTAGATCTGGCTTACATCTATAATTTTTTCATAAAATGTGGATTTTTGAAATCATCTGGCAGCTTTTCCGATTTCTTCCACTTGTATTGCCGTGGAGATATCTTCCAATTCTGATGAGTCTGGAATACTGAATGTATTGAAAGGTTATGTAAATGTCAAGAAACTTTTTAACAGATATTTATAACGGATATTTAATGTTTTATTCTATTACTTTTGTTGATAGTGAAGAAACATCTAATAAACGACATAATATCGGTTTATTTTCAAGATATTATCTAATGGCAAATAAGAATATACATACTTTTGACTGTAAACGTTCGTGTAAAATGTGTATATTTATACATCAATTGAAAACAATGTTTATTATAACAAACATTGCAATTATAACTACACGTAATATAACGCAATATACTCCGTACGCGCCGTAGTCAACTCCTCCTCAAACACACATGGTACAACAATGAACCACCAAGATTCAAATAACCGCTTACAAATTTTGTTTTAGTTCCCATGGACTGTCACAAAGTAGCAGTACATAATATCTTCACAAAAGAACGCTACAGCGATGTGGTGCTCGCTTGCACCAAGAAATAGAACCGCAAAAGTTAACAAAGGAAGTGGTACAAATATGCACCTATAAAGAAAGGGTAAAGTAATGACTTTTTAAACCAAACTAAATAAACTAAATTTTTCTACAATAAATTAAAACGATATTTTACTGGCAATTGTTTACGTTCGTGTGTTATTAACTTATAAATTCACACTGTATTTTTAAGGTAATTCGGAAATGTCTTGATACAACCATCGTTTTTTCCATCTTCCAGTTTCTTTTTTTACTTTAAGAGGAGACTCCCAGGAAAATGTTATTGCTCATCGTTTTTAGGGTTTAGCCAGTTCTGTTTATGGGTTTTCAGTTTATTCTAACAGTGCAAATTCCTACAAAACCTACTTACTAACATATTCCTATTAAGAATCTTCCATTCAATAACATTTAAAGTCGCCGACTTGATTTCGTGTAACATGGCACCCTGCGAAAGAATGTGGCATTGTTTTGTGGGAGGGAGGGGGGTGGCAGCTGCGCGTTGGGAGGCGGGGCACGGAGCGCAGTGGATTGGCATAGCGCGGTGGGTGCAGCGGGCGGCGGCGTGTGTGATGGATGGGTCCACTCCTGGCGCCATCCTACAGCCCCCCCCCCGCCTCCAGCAGCCGCGCGCGCGCCCACCTAACGATTTCTCATTACTCAGAGGGCGCGGACGCCGGGCGATGGAGGGGGGCGGGGCGGTTGAGACTGAGGAGGGTGCGAGATGGGGGCGGTGACGATTGCGGGCGGCAAGGCGGGGCCAGACGGGGAAAGGACGGTGTTGGATGGGAACGGGGCGGGACAAGGGGGGAGGAGGGGGCGGGAGGGGGGGGCCAAAGGGTTTGGATACGGGCGGCGAGAGGTCGGGGTGGTGGAAGGACGGATGGGATGTTTTTTGGGTTAGATTGTACGACGACTTGGAAGCAGTTTGAGATGGTAAGTCGAGTACAGCTTTCCGGAAGAGTGGGCACGTGGAAGAAAAATACTTGTCGGAGATGAAAGAAATGGGAAGTGGAGTGGAGAAGACTGTGGAATATGAAAATTTCTTTTCCGTTTGATGGAAAATATGGTGTCGCAAGTGGCAAGAACAAGAAATGGAATATTTTAGGAAGAGAGAGGAAAGGGAAGGGAAGGGAAGAAGAAAGAAGGTTAAAAAGAAAGGCACGTATGAAAAGATACGTGGCCATGATGGAATGTCGCCAGGAATGTTGGGGCAGGGTGTCGCAGATACTGGTTTTGTAGAACGAAGCGGAGAGGTTTTGACCCCCAAAGCAGACCGGATGACAGTGTGTTGTAGGCTATAGAATAAGACGCAGTTTTCACGGAAGCGAACACCCTTGCATAATTATAGTGTATTTGGGGAATGGCGCACATTATAGCCCCGTAGTGAAAAGCAGAGATGTTCGACAGGAAACGAGGTTGTGCTGCAACGTGAAGAAAAGTAGTAGAAAAGAGAGAAAATTAGAAGTATCAAAGTGTGCTGCAACAGTGATCGCTTTCATGATAGTTCCAAAACAAAAGTGTATGTGTCTCAGATGTGGAGTGGAATAAAACAAGCTATGAAATATTAAACTTATCTTCTTGCGGTTGAAACTAAATGAGGTTGCAATGGTCGCAGGATCGAGAAACGATAATTGCAAGGGGGGGGTTTCCTCGGGGAACATGAAGCGTACAAGCGAGTTGGAAAATGGTCGAAGAGGGTGTGTGAGGAGCGAGGAGCATTTGGCAAGTGTGGCGAAGGGGGCGCCGCCCGGCTGGCCCGCTCGGCGCAAGACGGATGTCGCCAGATGGGGCGGCGCTATTGGAGCGGCGGGGGAGGCCGTCTGGGAGCCGCTCTCGGTGGTGCAGGATGTGGCCACTTGGGAGGGGGAGGGGCGAGCGAATACAGCGAAGCGTGTGGGAACCCGTGAATGCGCATGACGGAATGAAGAACGAAGCCGGAAAAATTACCTCCAGCGAAGGAAAGGTTCGGCGTGATCCTGTCACTTTGAAGGAAATTATGGATAAGAAAAGTATGTGGTAATGATTTTAGATTATTGAAATGGAAAGGGACTGCACATTCACTTAATTTTTAATTTTAATACTTATAGCAATTTTAGAAGTTAGAAAATATTTTATTAAACTGTTCAAATGATATAATAGTTTGAAAATAATGAAATTTATTATCACATCTTAAGCACAAGTAAAATACTGTTTTGAGTATTTTTATTTCAAAAGCGATGATATTAACACTTTATATACGGCTTCTTACGGTGGTAATATAAAAAGTGAGTGTCCGGACTTTATTGCAGTGTTTTTCAATTTATTTTCGTATTCATCCACTGATGGAATTTCTAATATTAAAAAATTCATAAATCTCGAAATTTCACTAAAAGTACAATCATTGAAGGTGAAAGTAATTAATGTATGACAAAATTATTCTGTAGTTCAAAACAAACTGTTTAATAAATACGAACACACAAATTGTTACTTTTAAACGAATGAATCACCAGATTCGTAAACCAAGAATGCGACATAAACGTCATACACTGTACAGCTCGCAAACCTATATCTGCACGACCCCAACCCGCCCAAACGCGCTGGCTCGCCCGCAGCACGAATCACAACATCCGAAATCTGCCGATAAACGACAAAGAATCAGGTGCTCCCTCCTCGAACTAATCCCAATACAATCGGCGCATTTGGCGCACTTGGCAACGCGCGCGATGAACGCCATAACCGGATTCGCGGGTCACGTATCCATTTTCAAAACAGCCCCCGAGTCTTGTCGCACGTTTCGCGCCAGCATCCCATTACTCGCCGCGCGACCTCTCTGATTTCCAGGCGGGAATTTCCAATTTCGGCGGTGGGGCGTGGGCGGGGGCGGGGCGGCAGCGGCGGCCGCTAATAACTTGCCCGCCGCCCGCCCGCCCCGTCCCCCCGCGCGCCGTTCACTGGGCGTTGGCCGAAATGCGGGTCGAAGCCGCACAAAGGTAGCGGCGGGCGGCGCGTCGCGTTTGTTCCAGCGCGCACTGCTCGGGCGGGCGCGCACGCTCGTAATTTTAGCCGGAAGCGGTCGACACAAATCTTTGACAAGTGAATGGCGCGGTGCGTTGCGCGCCAGAGAATAACGGCCGAATGCCCGCGAACGCGCGGCCGGCGCGCCGCTGCCAGATGCTCGTGGGGGGGGGGAGTGGTGTGATGGGTGCGTGGGTGTTGTGCGGGTGGGCGGGAGCGAACGCGGTCGTCGTGGATCAGAGAGTGAGGTACAGATTGGTTTTATGTGTGGGTGTTGGGAAGGGGTGAGTATGAAAGTGTGAGTGGGTGCCCAAAGATGTTACGACTGATAACGAGTGGGTGAGCGCGCATTAAGTGGTCGGCGTAACATAAATGCGGGGAGAGAGATAGTGCGTGTTGCAATGGGGTTACTGGAAGTAGAAAATGTTTAGATTTATGTGGAATTTAAGGAGGAAAATGCAGTTGCAAGGTAGGTTTTGTCGGTGACCTCCCGTTTCCCTTTCTTCTCACTTCAATATGCGAATATTTACGATTCCAAATCACGTCACTCAATAATCAGATACGGGAGTCATACTAATAAAGATGAAGGAGAACAGAAAGGAAGAAGATAGTATGTAGGAGATGGAGGAATATAGCTTCAAGACGATCCTCTTAGTGTGTGAGAATAGCGGTTAGTTTTCGTAATAAAACTCTCGTTTTAAAGAATCTCTTTCCTTTAGGGAGTGTATCCACTTAATGTGATCATTGTTGGTGGATTAAAGATAAGCAGGGCAGTAAGGAAGCGTTTAGTGGATGGGGGAGTGATGTTTAGAAGTATATATAGAAAGGAGACATAAACATTATACGCGCATGGCTGAACATTCCCTTATTCACGTGCGTGATATGCTACGTTTTTGTGAGAGTCTGTACGTGAGTGAGAAACTAAAAGTAAAGGTACGTGAACATACTTTCATGTTAAACTAATTTGGCATCGATGGTTCAAACTTTCCAGATATTGAGATATATGAATTATTTGGGTAACATTTCTTTATGTTTGAACGCTGTAATCCTAAGTTATTTGGAAGTAGAAAAATATAATATCAGTAGGCTATTAACCCTGTCACATTCAGGAAAATTAGGTGCATGCTGTGTTATTCTTCCTTCGAAAGTTTTTTCAAAAAATTCTGCAATATGTTTTTAATTCTAAACTAAAGTAGTCAGAACTTGCACAACATGCTATGTTACATTTCCCAGAAACCTCATTATTAGCAATCATTGCATTTCATTGCAATAATAAACCTATGTAATACGATTAAAAACATTCGTACAATGCTCTATAAAGTTTATAAAAGTTCTATATAATATTGAATTTTAATTTTGTAATATTTATTCGTCACATTGATGAATATTACTATACAAAATTATAATGTTACAAAGAAGAGATGCACCACGAGTGTACCCACGTTTTAAAAATGTAATAGATCATATTGAAAAATCTTCATTAAGTTAACCTTAGTATAAAAAGAAGAAAAATAAACTATTTTAAAATGCAATGCAATTGTTTATACAAAGGCATTAAAGATTGAAAGTCAAATTAATGTTTATTCTATCATATGAGTAGTCTGACTTTGTTTATGAACATGACAACACGTGGTAAGCTTATATAGTGGATAAATGGGGAAATGACATACCGAAATTAGAACATTTTTGCATTTTCAATCCTCGTACCATATCTGCATTTTTCTATCAAATAATATACCCGTAGTCTTTCTGAACCCCAGACTTTACTGACTTATGAAAGTGGCAAACACGAATGTGTATAACAATACACTCAGTGTAAATAATTGATATTATGTAGGAATACTTTTTATAAGTTATTTTCAATAACATAATAAATATAATTTATTCATATGAAATATTTCATATAAAGAATAACCTCCACCATACGTAGCCTCCGTTCTTCTTTCATAATGCTTCAGAAATATTATAAGAGTTTTTGAAAGTTATTTCGAGATAAACCAAATATCAGACTAATGCACGGTATAACACACGCATTGTTGAAGTTCATTACTATATATTTCAAATGAGAATGGGAAAATTGCAGACTATATCTTAAGATAAACTGGTTTCTTGTAACGATAAGAAGTAATAACTCTCAAATAAAAACTAGAAAATATGTGAAAATGTTTTGTTATAAAGGCAAGAAGGCATATATAAAAGACTTAAGTTATCCTACAATTATTCAGAAAAATGTTAACAAATTAATGCTTTTGAATCCAAAACGAACTCAGATATGGTGCAAGGGGTAACGTGGCAAAACAATCCAAAATACTCTGAAATAATGAGAATTTTAGCGCTAGTTGAGGGCGTAAAATGCCTTATCCGAAAGTTAACATTTTATTTATTCCATCAGGAGTAGTTTTTAAATTTTCCGTGTTTCGAAAAGAAATATTTCAAAAAGGGAAAGAACCTCCGTTGCAGTTTTTCAATCCCGATGCTGTAATTATGATTCCACAGTCATTAATCACAAATGTGCACGCGGAAGCAGCAACAACAAAGTAACTAAATCATATTATCTTCTCATGAGTAGGAAAAACCATGTTTTAGAGACTATCTGGAATGTAGCTCATTTTTGTACTGTTTTATGGCAAGAGACTTATTCATTACAGGACGATTCTGCTGAAATCGTCGTGTAATTAATTTCTTTTGACTCCACTGTTACCCTATTTTCACCACTTAACTGCTGCATACAAAGAACTAAAGAGCATTGCATTTTTTTTAAATTTAGTAACTTTGTGTTGGTTAACATGTTACAGATCTCGTTTGCCAACGCGTACAATGATTTTATTTGTGACACAATCCACAACTTCATCAAGAAAAGAAACAAACTACTATCAGCAAGCCGCATAGCAAAGGTTCCATGTCAAATCATGTTGAATTAGCTTTCAATATATTCAAAATATTCTAATATAATTTGATATTTTATGTGAAACTATTTACAATAATTGTAATCAAAGAGTTCTTTGACAGTATTTTCCACTCATTTCGGAAGAGATTGGGAGAAGCAAGTTTCTGTGACACATCTTATCTCTCTCAAATCTTGCCATTTACAAAGTTCCTTATATTCTTTCACATATCTATCTTTTTTTTTAATGAAAACATGTCAGAAGTTGCTTCTCTTTCTGCTTCTAATGTATCGGACGGATTTCTTATTATTTTCAAATTATCTTCATTTCAAGATCTATTATATCGATAGAACCCGACATTCTCGTTACATTGAAGAAAACACAAGAATAACGACCAAGAAGTATGTGGCATGTTAACAGAACTAAAGATCGAGGATTAACAACACTATATTTCATCTTACAGATATTATTTAATTACAGGAAAAAGCATATAAAAGGGCCTCGAATAAAATATTGTACATCACGCGCCACAAGTTCCATTTCATGACTTGACAGCATTCCCGCCTCGGCCTATCAGCCTCGGGGTATGAACTCTCCAGTCTCGTCATGAAAAGATCGACTTCCTGCCCTACGATTTAAATTACTTTTAACGATAGACATAACTCCAATAAATCCATCGCACCTTTTCAATGAAAATGCTCCACTGTCGATAAACTAAAATAATCTCATTTGAGGTTACATTTGAATTTCGTGGTAAAACTAATTTTGGGTTCCTTAAAGTTTTGAATTCATGATTTTTGAAAACTAAAACGGATTTTGACATTGATATCACGTAAAGCACTATTTTAACCAATGTAAATTTGCTACGAAGGGCCATGGAAAAGGCTTTTTGAAGGTCACAAGCATATGTTGAACAAAATCACTTTCTGTGTTTGCGAGTAACAAAATTTCATGGTCTTTATTCCCCCGTAGTTTCCACTTCAATATCTTCGATCCAAATTGTAATTGTACAAGTTCCAAAGCCTCTAGGGCACTTAAAGGCACTTTCTATTCCATACCAGAGCCAAATTTAAAGATAAAACCGGGAGATTGTCTTCTGTTCCACTCTCCGCCTAGCTGTTGGCTAAAATCAATAATCTTGTGCAGACGATTCTCGAAATGCAGGCCGGAGCTTGAAGGTTTCCGATGCCAAGGGCTTAAAAGAACCTATTGGAAAGTAAAGGGCAATTGGCGATCTGCGTGTAATGTGCTACACGAGGGTGAACACAATCGCTGTGACAGAGAATGGAAGTGGAATTTAAACGAACGAAATTGCAATTTTCATTTTGTCCGACAGTATTAACGGTAATACGCTTCGTTCCATGGCACGGACACAAAACAGGATCTGAAATGGCTGAACGAGTTTTGTTAACACCACAGCTCATATTGTTGTCTGGAATTTGTCTCCAAAAATAATGAGGAGACAAATACTCTTCTCGAAAAACTGCTCTTAAAATCTACCTGAGTGGTATTCTAAATAAAAATTACGCATATCTGTTATTTTTAATGCAATGACCTAAGTTCTTTGGTATTTGTATTCAATTGCTTAAAGAACTCATTGGTAAACCTAGTCTAGTTGAATTTAAATTTAGAAATAGACCCATTGAATTAAACTCATTAAAATTAGAAATTGGCCCATTCCTATCCATAGTGATCCATTAGCCCATTCTATTTAAGGCCATCACTATGTTGTTTATTTCTTTAAAATTTTGCGCTTTTTAATATTCCCGTCACAATCCTAATATCGCTATTCTCTTCGTCTTATGTCTCTACAATTTACTCATCTCGTATTCGTACTTTTATAATTTAGACAGAAGACCCCTGGATGAAAATTGTTGACAGAAAATCGAATAGTCGTCGTAGCTCGCTTTTTTTCATATTATTACGAATATTAAGAATATTGTAATTCTGAATGCAAATAGCACACAAATATACCGTCGTGACGTTACAGCAAAGAGGTGGACCTCATAATGGCACAAAGTAAGGAAATATGTGAGAAAATCAAATATCGCTATTCCTCCAAAAGAAGCCACCTTCTAATTCAACCCTTTGCGAACGGAGACCATCTAAGAACAACTAAACTTACGATCATCATAATCAAACAACTTATATATATATATATATATATATATATATATATATATATATATATGAGTTGTTACATACATATGAGTGAGTGAGTTACATATATATGAGTTGTGTACATAACTCATTGCAATCTCAAAACCTTGAAGCTCGCAAATCACTTTGAGCATGGCAAACACCGAGAGTAAGTGCCCAACTAAATTTATTGTCCTTGTGATGCGTAGTGCATAGTGCTAGAGAACACCATGTACTATAACAGTGTATTGCTTAATTACTTTTAACCTTCAATCAACATTAAATCTTTTTTACTCAAATGTGTTCAAACATTCTTATTTTCAATTTTTAGTACATTTCTTATTTCTCAGAAGCTTTCTTTTTTATTTGTAAATCAGTGAAAAAATGTTTTTGAAGTGGTACACGGTGATTTACAGAGAAAACGGAAAGTACTTTCATGGAAATATTTGAAGAAGAAGTCTAATGAGAAGTTGAAAAAGAAGTAATATACCGCACTTTAACCGAAAAGTTAAAGTATACTCTGGTGTTTGAAATTTGCGAGGTTTTGAAACTCGATAACGCTCATGCATCTGGTTCACGTCCACCTAAACTCTAATATCCTCAATTTGAAGCTGGACAATTTGGATGCTTGAAAAATTCTACTGCAGTATCACACATCCAAAAATTGTAACAAGTAATGTAGGTATCGCGATCTCATTGATATCGATTCTAATAATGATTCTTAATCTCTAAACTCCAGCTTTAAATCTCTTCAGTCATTTTTACAATATAATTGTAAATAATCATACAAACAGAAAACACTGTTATGCTACTATCGACGTAAAGAGACAATCCATCCTCCCATCTCTATCGGCTTTTGTTCAGTTTCACGATTTTTTGAGAAAATACTCACTTGATTTCCTTCTAGACATAAATGTAGTTTTACTACATGTGCAGGTTTCATGAGCTCATGAGGAATATATTATTCAAGTAATCGTCTCACGCCTCACGGTAGTAGATGATTCTTCTCGTAGGGCTGTGAGGGATTATAACAAAAATCTGTCGTTCACTTTTCTTTGCAAATAGATGTCAGCCGTTAAACTCAAGCACATACTGCGCACTTTGAAAATAAGTGCTTTAAAAGTGAAAATTACTTCGTAGCAGAATTGAATTTTAAACAACCAGCCTCTAAACTGTGCGTTACGGCGTTACAGGCCAGGTACTGTGCAATAGCTACCATTCTCTTATTACTAAGTCATGAGATTAACAAGAGGTTTTCAATTTAAATTGATTTCGATTTTCTGTCGATAGCCCCCCGAGCGGCTACCAATGTAATATCTATACAATAATTATAATAACAACATTAATAATATCACAAAATGAAGTATCCAGTTTTTTACAATTTTCAGTGTTAATTTTGTAAAGGAATATCGAAAATCTATTGGGAATAAAGCTTTATCATTCCTTCGTATTTGATGTAGTAACTTAATTTTCCATTTACACATTTAGTCGTCTTTCACCCTATTTCAGGATCTGCAAGTGAGTGAATTTTAAAATTACCCGGAAATCGAAATGGGGACCGCATCCCAGAGGCCAGCAGTCGCTCTACGAGCCATCCGAGGGGTTTGTATATAGCCTGTGTATATAAAGTACGAAAGCCGAACATGGTTCATGTGCTGACGCCAGGGCGCGCCCCGCGCCCACTTCCTTCGGCGACGCCTTCCGCTCGGCGCCGCTTCCTGCGACGCGTCGCGGGCGCATGACGCGCTCGCAAATATAACGTTAATGATTTCGTCTACAGTTTCAGCGCCGACGCAGGAGCGGGAGAGACCCACAATTAGAGGCCCCTATTAGAGGCAGGCCCCGCCCTGCAGCGGTGGCGTGCGATGTCGGGCAGGTAGGTCAAGCAGGTACGTCGGCGGACAGGCACCGAGAGGGTGATGGTCGGTGCAGGGGGCCCTGGGTTGCTGGGAGGGCTGAACGGATGAAAGAACGATTGGCGCAGTAAAGAGGGGAAAGGGGGAAGGGGGGGAGGTGGTGGGTCGAGTTTTGGTGGGGCGACTGTGGTGGGCGCATATTGGTGGGCTGGTGTTGACGAATGTTGGGGAGGAATGTGGGGGGCGGTGTTGGGCGGGCGAGTGTGGGCGGGGAGTGTTGGGCGGGCGAGTGTTTGGGAGTGTTGGTGGGGAGTTTTGGGGGGCGATTTGGGCGGGCGATGTTGGGGGGCGAGTGTTGGGCGGGCGAGTGTTGGGCGGGCGAGTGTTGGGCGGGCGAGTGTTGGGCGGGCGAGTGTTGGGCGGGCGAGTGTTGGGCGGGCGTGTGTTGGGCGGGCGAGTGTTGGGCGGGCGAGTGTTGGGCGGGCGAGTGTTGGGCGGGCGAGTGTTGGGCGGGCGAGTGTTGGGCGGGCGAGTGTTGGGCGGGCGAGTGTTGGGCGGGCGAGTGTTGGGCGGGCGAGTGTTGGGCGGGCGAGTGTTGGGCGGGCGAGTGTTGGGCGGGCGAGTGTTGGGCGGGCGAGTGTTGGGCGGGCGAGTGTTGGGCGGGCGAGTGTTGGGCGGGCGAGTGTTGGGCGGGCGAGTGTTGGGCGGGCGAGTGTTGGGCGGGCGAGTGTTGGGCGGGCGAGTGTTGGGCGGTCGAGTGTTGGGCGGTCGAGTGTTGGGCGGTCAAGTGTTGGGCGGTCAAGTGTTGGGCGGTCAAGTGTTGGGCGGTCAAGTGTTGGGCGGTCAAGTGTTTGACGGGCGAGTATTGGGCGTGTGTTGCGTTTGGCGGGCGTATGTGCTGCAATCACCAACCCAGATCTGACGGCTGAGTGTGTGGTCGCCGTCAGAAAGCGAATGTTGTACCAGGCATTTCGTCGGCTTGCACTGTGTAGCAGGGCAGGCGCGGATGTCTGTCAGTGACTCGGTCAGGTGACTCGGACTGGTGCTTACGAAGAGCCCGAGTTAGGAGCTAGCGGCCTATTGGCCTCGCTAGTCGATGGACGAAGCTTTGGTAGTCGAATCAGAAACTTCCGTCTCGTACACAGGCTCCCTGCCTAGTGTGATGAATATAGATACGCTCTCCCCATTGGAAAGTGCCCGATACAGAGATGTAAATGGTAGATTTGTTAATGTGTCTGCATAGCGTGTAGACTGATGCGCAAGTGTCTGTTACAAGTGCGTCGCAGTCGCTGAGATTTGCGTCTGTTCTCTAAGTCTTCGTCTGAGTAGTTCTGAGTTAGTTTGATTAGTATAGTAGCTGTCTACAGTTTCTCTCGTGATTGTTTCACCTGAATCTTGGCGATCCTTCTGACGATATCGTCGTTGACAAACTGAATTTTCTTTGGTACTGTCGAAATAAAAACAGTTTTCATCGTGATTCATGAACTGAATGTATTGAAAAACATGGAAGACTTTGTTTTCTAACATTATGTGACATCTAAAAATAAGGTGAAATTGGTGATTCCTTTAATAATGATGTACTTTATCGTCCCATTTCCTTTCAACGAAAACTGAAGAACTCGTTGTCACTTTACCTATTGCAGTTTATGTTTCTGGCAGTAAAATTTGTTATCTGGACAATTGATTCACAATTCTTGGTATCCATCAAATCTATTCAAAACTTAGACTAGTTCTTTTTCCTATTTCGGGTGGGTTGATCCTTTTCCTACTACCCTTCTGCGGCCTAGTTTGAATTTGTGCTTCTTAATAACATCTAAGCCATTCCATTGCACATGATTAGATTAATCATATTTTAAGTTGAAAATATTGAATTTTTAAACATGTGAAGAGTAATTAGTTTTTGGTGTCATACAGAAGAGATAATTGCAATAATTATAAATACAATGCGAAGGAAATAAGTAAATGAGAGTAAAACTTGATAGGTAAGATGTATCATTCAGCGGTTGACGTTTGGAACTCGTGGCCTCTCGAACTTAGGTACGGTTCAACAAGGCCTTTGACCACCCCCACGACACGACCAATGTATTTTTAGGAATATACATTGCACATCTGAGCCTTCCTCAGAAATAATAATTGAACAAATTAATCGCTTTTGTATGTTAACAGTCATTTGGCAAAGACTTATGCCGAAGATGGTAATGGATGGATTCTGACAATCTGGTAACTCAAATGCTTAGTCTTATCCTCTAGAGCAAAATGTCTTCAGGACTCTAGATTACCATGATACTCTGTGCAATACTGTCGAGATTCCCATCTCGACAGTATTGTACAGAGACTAACCTTAAAGATTGGGTGACCAGGCAACCTTGTGTGACTTCAGAAGTTATTTAAGAAATTTACTTACGTAAAAATAAGAGAGTTCAACGGTCGGATAACTGAAAATATAAATCATGTCCCACATCTTTTTAAATTCATTCGTTAGGTCTTTCTTCCTTCATTTCTGCCGTTAAAACGACACATTTCGTGTATAGAGCATAGAATTGGTGAGTACCGAATATTTTTAAATGCAAATAAGATAGGTTATTTGTTGATTTAGTAATACTTTGTTTCAGGTTTATTTGTATTTCAAACATCTGTCACATCTCTTGATGGTCCCGTTCTGCCGTCCATGTCGAGTTTCATTTGTATAAGAGCTTTTGAGAGCGTCCTTTGAATTGTCTCTTGGATATTCTCTGGGGAGTTTTCGTTATACCGAACTGTCAAAAATGAGACACAAATTACTCCATCGGTTGTACGTTTCCTCGCAAATGACGTATTTGATTCAATGTTGTAATTGCTCAATAAGATGCGATACTCTGAAAAGGCATTCCTTAAGAAAAGTTAAGCGTCAACCTAAATTTCCACATAAACTTTACTGAATTTATGAAAAGTTTCCATAAAGTTCTTACAAATTTTCGAGAGAATTGAATTAGTTATAGCATAATTTTCTTCTCTTCAGCAAAGATTAATTTCTTTGAATTTATGATAAATGCTAATCATAATTATCTTCCAAAATATGTATTTAGAGGGATGTATTAAATAAAATTTAAGTATCACAAGTTACACCCTTATTTAAATACTCGAAAATTTTCGACAAAAGACAATCTCTCAATACATATCCTGCATTTGATTTTCGTTCACGTATCATTTATGTTTTGTAATGGTCTTGAAGTATAAAGAATCTTGACTGAATATTTCTAATCATCTGGTGGATACTGGATCTCGACAGTTTTCGCGGGGCTTTGAAAACACTAATTTCGTTTCAAGTGAAATCTACTCAGTTCTTTTACAATTCATCTACGGGAAAAACTAATCTTGGATGTGATGATGAAAGTTTACGGAAATCCTTATGAACTATATTTTTACTTTCTCACATTGGGATTAGTATATGGAAAATACTGTATTGCTGCGACAAAAAGGATGATATTTTGCTTAAAAAAATCTTTTCGTACTTGATAATGTAAAAGTGGCCAATTAATGTCCTAACTGTAGTTAATAACTTCCTCTAAAACGTTGTGCAGTCAGAATAAATGTTTTGTGGGTCCTTAAAGTCGAAAAATTGATTGACGGCAAGACATCTGTCTGTTTGTGGCCAACGCTAGCGCCTAAAATGCTCAGATGCTTTTATCCAAAATTAATATACTTCAAACTATCTGTCCGAAATAGAAGTCCTACGTTAAAACGGATATTTTGATTTTTGGTTAGTAACATTAGGCCCTTAAAACCTTTTTAAAATTTTCTCTAAAGTGAGTCCAAATTTATCGTTTGATTTTTTCGCGGATAGAACAACGTGCGCTTTAAAATTGACGCAGTCGATTTCTCCCTCTTCGTTTGAAGAGTTTTAACGAGATAGCCGAAGAATTAGATACAATTTGCAATATTATAATCCGAATATTACGTATCCTTTACAAATAAAAAGAAAGTAGTGTTCTTGTAAACTTTTTGAAACTATGCCTATTAGTTATTTGCCAGTAATTGTGACCACGATTGAGTTCATATCAGGCTACAATATAAAAATGGTAATGTCGCAACACACCGATATGAGAAAACAATTCTATGAATTTCATTGTTAGGCGACAATGTTTCTCGCTAAATAAAACGCAAATTGTTTAATTTATGTTGAATTTGTACTTTAAAATAGTTTTCGAACGTAATTCACTACGACTGGGAAGGAATGAGTTTTTGAAAGGATGGCTGAATGATAGTACGCAGAGATATTGCTCGATTAGAATACAACATAGCAGTTACTAACATGAATACATGCTGTTGTAGCAATAAAATATTACTTTATTAATTTATTTTTTAGACTGCGTTACTTCACCCTCATCGTTGCCTCTGAATCACCTTATTGTGAAGTCCTAGGGTTCTAATCCCGACTGTGGCAGATATTTGGCTCTAGCTAAATAGCAAGGTTAATTCAGTTACTTTCTGAAAGATAATTCGAACGGCCGACTGCTCCAATTGTTAGTTTCTCGTGTTTTTTAATCAATATTAAGTAAATACTAGAGTAGTTCTTAAACAAACATGCAGTGGCTAATTTCTGTAATTTGTCCAGAAAGAATGTATTTCACATTTTTTAGAACATGGATGTTGTTTAACACCACGAAGATATGTATTTCGCCCAATAAAGATGCGAGTTAATTCAAAATACTGATTATTTCCTTTGATATAAAATTAATATCTCTATTTCTACAAATATTAATATGTTATAAAAACATTTAAAAGTTTACGCACTTTGGCAGCCTAAAGTGAAGCCAACACTTCAAAATATAATGTATAATATTGTATTTTAACTAATACCTTTTATCCAATAAATTTTTTCAATAAAATAATTTTAATGATATAATAATAATAATAATAATAATAATAATAATAATAATAATAAAAGTGGATCAATAATTATTTTTCTAAAAAATACTTCAGGTTGCAGGAAATTTACGTTATATATATTGTTGAAATTATTTGAGGTAAAAGTGCTTATTAAAAAAATCATTCGTAAATACATATAAAATAAAGTTCTAATTACGATGTAAATCTAATAAAAAATATAACAAGAGTACCACTCAAGGCTGCTAAGAACTAATGACGCATGCAACTGTTGCAATCTCAGACATTCATACTGAATAAAATTTCGTCGGCCGTTTTACGAATTCCGTCATTATAAAGCTCTGGGAACATCTGCTGGAATTTATTTCTCAGTTAAGCATGAGCGACCTCTCCCTCGGAAGACTATGCACATCAAAACAAGTCGCTCGATGAAATTTAAATCACTTTTGCTACGCTGGGGCATGAGGGGAACTGCGTCCATGTAAATGAACACCATTAAACAGACAAAGCCATTAATGATAAAATGTCAAATTTTATCATCGCAGGCATCCATCTGGCGCGATGAAGGTTTATAGAATGAAAACAACGAACATCTACAACGCGTATTACGCATGGTTGTGATGGAAGACAATGCGGGAAAATTTATATTTTTCTGTCAATCTCAGTGCTGCAATTTTTTGTCACGATGGGTCGAAAACATGCACCGAATATTACATTTTAGCGTCCATGGGAAAAAAATCACTTTTAGCCTATCGACATAAATCAGAAAGTGAAGCACATATATCATTGCTACATCTAATCAAAGTAGAACTTCTATGGGAATTTTGAATTGTTAGAAGAATTTGTTACTTTTAGAAAGTCTAAAAATTCAAATAGAAAGTTTAAAAATCCAACTTGAAGATTGCTTTCAGATTGGAATTTAACATTAATGTTTCATAAATGAAACAGAAAATTAAATAAAACACATCAATAATTCAAACACATATAAGTTGCCTTTTTAAAAATCATTCTTGGAGTTGAAATAAATAAATGATCACGTATATACTATAATGTTTTTAAGACAATTTTTCCCTATTGGAGTATTCCGATTCAAACATTTTGGTATGAACCAAACAATCAATTGGATTAGATCACAAATTTATTAGTACAAGTTAACAGAACATTGTTTTAGATGAATAATGTTGTAAACAACAATGAGTTTAATTTTAATTTCTATTCGTAGCTGCGGGTTAGGCAAATTATATTATTCCCATTCGCTGCAATTCTCCTAATGTCAAACTTTGAACACGGGATTCTGGGAGTCATTCAGTTACCTGGAGTTTCGAGTAACATGCTAAACCCACCTCACTCACACACAAACACACAATTGCAGGAAATATCATTGTCTTGCTGCACCATTGTCCGATTTGTGAAGGTAGGGGAATATTACGTTCAACCGCCTCGTCCGGCATTATCCATGGGATAATTAGCAGAGCCCGACCCGCACGAGAGGCGGGCTGTACGGCGAAGCAATCAGAGGCGGGGCGGGGCGGCGTTCTGAGAACACTGCAGCCCGCTTTACGGCCACCGCAAACGGCGCGAGTGATCTGAATCGGAACACACGGCGAAGGACGACGGGCGCCGCGTCGGGCGGTTTCGACAGGAGAGCGTGCCGTGCCGGCCGAGCCGACCGTGCCGTGCCGTGCCGTGCCGGGTCGCCGGCCGCCGCCGGGCCGGCCGGCCGGGCCGGCCGGACCGGACCGGACCGGACCGGACCGGACCGGACCGGACCGGACCGGACCGGACCGCGATCTAAAGCTTAGAACTTCTAACGTCGGAATGCCTGCGGGGGAAGAGAGCGGTGGAGTATGGATCTTCCCTATGCAAGAGGAGTGCGTGTAATGTGGTAAGCGATGAGGCGTTAGTTTATTAAGGTAACTGAATTTCGATCGCAATCAGATGTCGAAAAGGGACATTCAGATCTCTAATTTTTTTTTTGTATGGCATTGCATGATATATCTATTCTCTCTTCATTGTAAGTTGTGTCTAAGTAACGTATATCTTGGGTCAAATGAATACTATCTGTGAATCAGGTCAAGAAATACTATAAACACTAACACAAACCACCACACACTAATGGTAAATATACCTCACATTGAGTCTCACACTGAGAATACGAAGTGTATAAACTGTGTAATATAAACGTCTGTACTTGCAACGTATCACTGAGTTTTCAATGTATATTGTATACTGATAACTCCCTTAGAAAAAGGATCATATATCTCACAAAAGAACTATTACAAGTTATTTCATTAGCATATTCATATTGGGAGAGGGAGTGTAGTGATATACGCCTTTTGCGTACCGCTTCAACTTGCGCGTAACATCGGAACTCAGGACGCGCTCATCCCTATCCACTTGAAACGTGTGCCTGCAGTACATTACAATAAATAAACGTATCAAACTCTATAAGGGCTCTTAGATCTCCGGGTGACATCGCGTCGATGGCTGTGAAACCGACGTTTCGAACGTCTTGGCCCACCCTGACCATCGTGAAGGAGGTCACCACAATTTACTCGAAACGGCGTCACCCGGAAACATGTTTTCATTTTCCACTAGAGTTGTGAATGGGACTTATTTAGAGCTCCTTGATTGGTCAATATTGACGGCACGAGAAACAGAAGTAGCGGCTGCTGGCTCGTTCTCGAAAAGATGTGTAGTACGGCGCTTGAGGCAACATACATATTTGTACTGTTTATCCATGTTTGTCGATGTAGAAATGAGTTTGGAGCTGAATTTTATACTGAAAAGTGTGAAATGAATGAGAGATGAGTTGCAATCCGTTTTGTAAATATGAAAGTCAAATGTTTGGGGAGATATGGATATCAGATTAATTTTCTGATTTAACATGCTAATGCAATTATCGAGAATTGACAGAATTGTTTTCTCATAATTAATATTGAATGAAACATTGTTATGATGTAATACAACTTAGAGAACAACATCATGAGAATATTCACTTACCTTGCGAACTTGATTAAGAGCTCCCTTCCCCGATCGCAACGATGGAATTTTGAAAATAGATTTTATTACATGGGAGTTTTTTGTTTTTTTCTCCCTTTCAAAATTCAAAATTTATTGCTTATTTATCCTTGAAAATAGATTTTATAACATGGGAGTTTTTTTTGTTTTTTTTCCCACAGAATTTTGAAAATGTGCACACAATTCACTTTTCCCCATAGCACGTCATACGCAGTTTTTAACTGTTTTTTTTACGTAAAATAAATAAATAAAAAATAAATAAATGGATGGCGAGCACCGTTATGTTCCAATTAAAACAGAAAGCTCATTCAAGGTCACGAGCTGGCAGGAGAGAGGGAAACTGTCGTCGAATCGCGAGCTTCGTTATGTTTTACATTTTTTTATATTAAAACCCCCAATTGCGTGATAATGTCCCTTTACCTTTTCAGCTAACCTTAAAAGGACTTGATATTTTGAACGAAGTAACGGGAGCGGTGCCTCAGTGCATCAACTGATGTCACTGCAGCACCTCTGACTGGGAGGCCCTAGGTTCGAGTTCTGACGGCGGCAGGATTTTCGACACTAGCTTTTCACTGGTAATTCAGTCGCTGTTGGAGGAATTCTAGCGCCGGTGCTCTGATCGGCAGTTTTCGTGATTCCTCCGATCAACACCAGGCGAATGCCCGAGCAGTACCCTAACAACGGCGCGCGATCTATCCTTCCTCTTCCTTGTCCTATCCTCTCCCTTACACACACACCTTACACTAACATGCACTACACTACCACATATTCCGGGAGACCGGTCGGGAGCTTAGAGCTTGTCCCGGCTGGGGCGGTGTCTCTGCTGGTGGAGAGTCCTGGTTAGGGGAAACCCCACTAGCCGGCGGTAGGTCGGCGCCGGATCTCGCCATCCAGCGGGGGAAGATCACCGCCATCTCCTGGGAGGGGGAAACATGCGCAATACTTACGTGACTAATCACCTAAGCTGTTGATGCGCCCGGAATCACGAACCAACCAACCATTGAACGAAGTATGCACCACGGGTCACCCCTGATTTTGATCGCAGAAGAATCATCAAACTGCAACCGAAGGGGAACACAGCGGGCAGCGCGGGGGGTTGGCGGAGGGCGATGGAGGGCGATGGAGGGCGGCGGTGGGCGTCGGAGGGCGACCGCGGGCGGGTGGGCGGGGCGGCCCTGCGGTCGCGATCACGGGAATCAATACGGGCACTCCGCCGCCGCCGCCGCTGCCGCAGGCACTGCCTTCGCACACACAAAGCCCACCCCCCGCGTGCCTCGGGCGCCCTGCCCAAGGCTCGCACAGCCCTTCAGCCGCGCCCTGGGCCGCCCTCCGCCACATGCGACGGCTCTGGTGCGGAAGGGCTTCCACGCCACGGCTGTATTTCAGTGCGGTTGATTCGGCGTATATCTCAGTTTCTATCTCATTTATTAATTTTTTAATTGTGAACTTCAGATTCAATCTATTTACATTACCACGAAAGACAATCTTGACCATGTTTCTATTGCTGCCCGGACAACTCATGAGGCATTCCCGATGTTCTGCTCGTTTTCTGATGAAGTCCCTTATGTAGCTTCATTTGTTTCTCTACTTCATTCTCAATTACTAGTTATTTTCTTCATCTCCACTTGTTTTACGTTGGTGTTGAAAGCATATTTGGCAATGCCTTTGATGTAGAGATATGTCAAGATGTTTGATGTCCAATCTGTGCTAAAGTGCAGATAAGTCCTCCTATTTCTCTGCTCTCCTGAATTTCTGGGATATTTTTGCTTTTTCTTTTACATGAACTGTTGCAACATGCCATAGTGCAATGTTATGTTGTTAGACATCAGAGACGCTTTGTCAATGTTCATTGTACTTTCGTACTCCAGTTGCTTCCTTATATTTCTCTACTTTCTTCTTAGTTATCAAATGTTCTCTTCTGCTCCACTTCGTTTACATTGGTGTCACGGGTAAAGTTCACAATGCAGGGTGGACATTTGCAGGGTGGGACAATGCAGGGGACTATTGCACGGTGGACATTTACCGATGATTTCTTTGTGCAATCTGTTCTTGAGTACAGCTCCTTCCGACCATTTCTCTGCTCTTTCTAGGTTGCTAAGTATTTCCGTCAGCTCCACTTCATTTACATCAGTGTGACAAGCAAAGTTGGTCTTGTCTTTGTTGTAGGCTGGACATGTGGTGCGGCTATCTTGATATTCAATCCGTTCTTTGGTGCGGTATATGCGACTTCCTCCTACTTCTCTGTTCGTTTCTGGTTTACAAATTGTTTCCTTAAGTTCCCCTTCATTTACATTAGTGTGATATGCAATGTTGTCAACGCCTTTGTTGTAGATTGGACAAGTAGCAAAGGATTCTCGTTACTCCATCGGTTCTTTGCTGCCGTCTCTATCTGACTTCATCTCTATTACGTCTGTCTTCTCGATTACTAATTGTTTCATTCAACACTATTATTAACATGCTGATTTCCTACAATTCTATTCTTTATTTGGCACATAGTGTTTATTTCCGTTTTAATGATAGTATTCCTATTTTTTTGCATGCTTCTTATCGCAATTTGGGACTCTGCCTATGTTAGTTGTAAGCTGGACAATTTGTTTTATTTCACGTCGTACTACGTACTATATGGTAAAGAGAAGTATTCTCAAACTGGACCAAAATTAGCGATCTTTTGACAGAAAAACTGTTCTGTATCGATAAAATGATAAATCGGGTTCCTATATAGTCCAGTACTTCTCTATCATGTGTTTAATTAGAATCCACATTTTATGAAACGATATCGAAAAATTGAGTGACAGCAAAAGGTATGTCTGTCTGTTTGATTGTCTGTCTGTCCGTCCGTCCGTTCATCCGTCCGTCCTTCCGTCTGTCTGTGTGTGCTCAACGCTAGCGCCTACAAAATCTTCAAAATTGATATTCCTCTATAGATCTGGTCAAACTCCAGGCCCTGCGAGTTTTAAACATATTATTATTTTTGGGGTACTTTGCAGGAAGCCTCAACGTTTTCAAACTTCTATCGAAAATAGCTCCAAATGTTTCGCTATATATTTTTTTCTCGGATAACGCAAACGACGCGTAAGTAAGCCAAAAGTCACATTTTTAATTGAAGTATTTTTTACTGTTCTTCAAAGACGGATATTTAAATTAGACCGTGTACAATTTTCGTAAATCTGAGTTCTTTTCTGATAATATTTCGGTAAATACAGGCAAATTTTGAACAATTATGTTTTCCAAATGTTTTCTTGAAATGAAGCAAAAAAATAAGCAAATGGTCCATATTTCATTTTCAAAATTTCTCTGAGTTTTGGAAAACTGCAAAAAAGATGAACATTGCAAAAGTAAAATATTGATGATACAGAGTTTTCCTTCGTAAAATTGGGTCTAAAAATTAAATTGTATAAATGTGTACAATTTTTATATCAAGGAGTATTTTGCATATTGTGATTGAAGTAAGGGCAATTAAAAAATGTTTTCGCAAAAATGGATAAGTTTTACCATACTTTTTCTTAATTAAAACTGAAAAAAATGCAATTTCAAATAATGCAAGAAAGTATGTGCTATTGTAACACCACCAATTACTAATTCTTACGTTCAGCTATTCTTTCACGTTTCTTCTCTTTTTAGACGCTATCATTTTAATATAAATTTTTGTTTCTCAGTTTTAATTATTGAGGTTCATTCCGCCCTTTAGTATATTCTTCGTATTTTCTTTTCTTTGTTCATTGCTCAAAAAAATGAACGCACATTTTTTTAAAATTAATTATATTTAAAAACATTCCAAACATTTCACATGAGGTAAAAAATTATTTTGACGTTATTGATATTCGCACTTTTTTTGTTATGATTTTCTTATCATTGCAGTTTTTTAATGTTTTTAATTCAACTTATTTACAAATATGTGTAACATTGTTCCATGTGTATTGGTTGTTTATTTCTCCTATATTTATTAAGCCACATATGTTTCTAAATGCGCAAATGTCTTTGTTGACTTAAAATCGCAAAGTTCTGCTGTAATGTTATATTCTAATAGCTTTTGTGATTGAATAAGTTTGTCTCCATAAGGAACAAATTCATCACGAAGTGAATTCTGAAACATCTATGAAGGGGAAGAGTGGAGGTTTTTCTTATTTTTGAAAGTGAGAAAATTCAAAATGGAGAGGATTATGTTAAGATCAGTTTTTCAGTATGATAAGGCGAAGTGTAGTCACCTGGAAAACATCTCTTCCGCTTCAGAAGAAGCGGAAGATCAACGCAACTAACTGGACAAAATATACCGTGCAAGTACACAAATGATGACTACCAGAATTCTCAGACCACCAATTCGGGCACACTCAGATGAAGCTTGAAGAAAATAATATTTAAAGTGACAAATGTAAGTAAAATTGGGTGGGGAAATTTAATTGCAAAAAAGCTCATTCCAAGCAGAAGTACGTGGGCAAAATTAAATGGTGAAAAAAATCATTTCAATTTGTTTCGGTGATCTAGAATAGCAAAACTCGAGACCGGGCTAATCAAAAAAGAGATCGAAGTAGTAGAACACTCCATTTAGACGCTAAAAGTGTTTAACTCTGTGATAAATGTTTGCTTCACTCGCAGAAGGATCTAATCGCATATCTGTTGTCAGTTCCATAGCACCTAGAACGTACTGTAAGGAATATTGCGTCACCGGCCGACACCCCACAAACTACCTGTACGCGCGGATTGCGTCATCTGCCGGCGCCATCAGAGCTGCCTGTGAGCGCGGGTTGCATCATCTGCCGGCAGATTATTCCAGAACGTGCGCGGCGCCCGGAAAGTTCTGGAAGGCACTCGACGAGTATAAATACGCAGCGGCCAGCGACCGGGAGTCAGTCTGTCAGCGACGCAGCGGTCAGCGACCGGAAGTCCGCAGTGGAAGCTGAATTGTGAAGTGTGTGCATCGCGGTGAATAACAGTGCAGTGATTGTGTTCAGTGACGTGAACCGTGGTCAGTGCATCGTACTGTGGTCAGTAACGTGAACTGTGACCAGTGCATCGAACTGTGATCAGTGCAGTGAACTGTGGCCAGTGCTTAGGACTGTGCGAGTGTGTAAAAGAAGAGTAGTGTAAATAATCAAGAGAATTGTAGTGTAAATAAATAAAGAGAAGAGTAGTGTAAATAAATAATCAAGTGTTTTCAGTGATTGTGTTAAAAACAAAATAAACGTTTTTGTCAAAATAATACGAGACATTTAATTCACCACCTAGAAACGTAACAGTACCTTGTGGCCTGAAGTCGAAACATAGTGCAAATAGATGGGTTTTCTTCTCTAAAACATGAGAGACAAGTACCGCCCTATTGTTTGTCTTCTACTTGTACATGTATTCCGGCACATTAAAAGCTCGCAGCCCACACGTGATCAAGAAGTGATATTTGCAAACGAGTCACAACACTACTTTCGCCGCTCCTAACTTTGTCTGCTGGAGCTTGGTTACTTGGACACTTAATAAGTAATTAATTCTGAGGGTCTCTAGACATCAGATAATGGATTCGTATAGGCATTCAATTTATTCTTTCGAGCACGGTTTAATCATATGAAATTTGACGTCTTCTTTAACATATATTATCATCATTCCCACAAAAATAGCCATTCTCTTTCAGTTTTCACACGTATTATTTATTAGTAATTTGAATTACGACTTATTCTAGTCAAATATTAAAGATAGTAATTTAATGTCTATGACGTTATTGTCTAGTACTATGCAAAACGAGATTATTTTGCTACCTTTGTAATAGACATTCATTGACATGAAGAAAAGATATTAATTGTTGCAATCTGAAAATTGCACCACTATAACTCAACTGCAGACGTTGCGCGTTCGTAAATACAGCGTCGTTCAACTTAAACATGATAGCTCCAATCCATGCAGCTATTAAAATATATTAAGTGGCCTTACTCTCGCCCTCAGATCTTATACGAAATGCTCATAAACCACTTATCATTTTCATCACGCCTAGCCGCAACGTCAAAAGCGTACCTTTTATATTCAAAATCCACAGAGCTTGAAGGCTGCTTGGTAGCAGGGGAGCGCTGACTAAAAGCAGACTTCGCGGAAAGTGTTTCACGGTGCGACCCCGATTCACTTTACCCAGTCACCGCCTCGGCCCCCGCCCGCGCCCCCGCCCCCGCCTCCGCCGGCGCCAAAGCGGCTCTTATGCGGCGCTCGTCCATTGTAAGAAGCGTCGGCGGGCGATCTCCGGCACGTGGCGCTTCAATGGCGCCACGATCACGTAACATCGCTCTTTCTATATAAAAGACACGACGCCTCCCCACCGGCCCCGCCCTCTCCCGCTCCCCCGCGACCACACTGCCCTCTCGGCCCGCGTCCCTCCGCCCATCCACCCCTCCTGCCCCGCCCTCCACTCCCGCCCCAACCCCCCTCTCCCCCTTCACACTTTGCCCCGCTCCGCCCTCCGCTTGCAGTGGGTTCGTGCACACTCTCGCTACACCCTCACACCCCATTTCACCCCATGTGCATTCCTTACTCCCTTCTTTCGGTTCTGCCTCGTTTACCCCGCTCTATTTCTCCTACCTCGCCGGTCCCTCTCGGACATCCCTGCGTCACCCGGCCTGGTCCTTCTCGACTCACCCCTTGAACCGCCCTCGCTTCCCCCCCCAGTTCCGCTCTTCCTCCGCAGCCAACACTCGCTCGTCTCACGCCCCCTGCCGCCCCCCGCTGCTCGGCTCTCAGCCGCCCACTCGCCGGTCAGCCGCGTTGAAGGCTCGCGGAGAGCTATATCTGGTGTGTGAACAGCGCCTCTCGAGAAATACGAGCCCGGGATCTTATACTATTACCCGTCAAGGAGCCGTCACGACGTCAATTACCCTCAAGGCGGAGGCAGCGAGACAGCGCAGACGGTCACCGGTCCCCCCCTCCCGCCACGCCTGCCACGCCCACCCCCCCCCAACAGCGGGCTTCCCCCCGGCTCCCGTCCCTCGCCGGGACTTGTGCTGCCCGAGCTGCTGGCGTCCTTCGCTGACATGTTGCACATCACATGCGCTTATAAACGCACGTGTCCATTCATTAGCATGAATATTCTTATACTGTTTACATCATTGTAATTCCCTACTACGTATTCATATACTTTTTGCGACATCCAAATTCCTTATGCATGAAATTATCAGGCAATTATTTCCCTTATCTAAGGCTTCAACCCTTCCGTTTTTAGGATAGCCCTCTCAACTCTTTCATAATTACGTAATCGATCAACACTTTACTATTTTTACACCCATTTGCTTCTAACTGTGCTATATCATTCACCTGTTCTTTACATCTACCTCTACCGCAATCGACAACAATTTCTAATGCTCATTCCGAACGGTCAATATTCACTGTGCCTACCTTCCTCCTTGCATTTCCCTTTTCCTCTCCCAACCATCTCTATTTTCCCGTCTCCTCCTTCCTCACTCCACTTCCGCGAGAACTTGCAAGGCCTCACGGCGACAAAGAAGCGCCGTTCGGTCGCGTCAAGAAACAGGAGCGGCGGCGGCGGCCTCGACGACGGCGGGTCGGTGAAGGATGCCGGCTTTTATATAGAGCGCCCCTACCTCTTGCTCCTCCTGCCGGCCATGCGTAGCCCGCCGCTCCAGCCATCTCCTCCACACCTCCCTCTGTCTCCCCGCGTCCACGCAACTCTGCCATCAACAGCAACTCCTTCGCCACTGCCCCTCCTCTTCACCGTTGTCACACACTAGCCACCCCCGCCGCCCCGCCGCCCGCCGCCCGCCGCCCGCCGCCCCGCCGCCCGCCGCCCCGCCGCCCCGCCGCCCGCCGCCCGCCGCCCCGCCGCCCCGCCGCCCCGCCGCCCGCCGCCCCGCCGCCCCGCCGCCCCGCCGCCCCGCCGCCCGCCGCCCGCCGCCCGCCGCCCGCCGCCCCGCCGCCCCGCCGCCCCGACGCCCCGCCGCCCCACCACCCACGCCATCCCTTCCCCCACTGCCCCGCCTGCCCGCTGCCCATGTCGCCATCGCCACCCGCCCCCTTGCGTGGCATCTAAGCCCGCCGCGCGGCGGCCGCCGGCCGGTGCCGCTTAAAAGAGCCGGCCGCCGCGCCGTCGGCCGAGCCTTTATCGCCGGCGCAAAGCCCCTGGGCCTCCGGCGGCCGTTCCGGGCCTGCGGGCGCCGGCGGCGAATATTCGTCACGGGCCGCCCGCCCCGTCCAGCGCGTCCCCGGGACGGCGGGCGCCGGATCGAAGGCAGGAGAGATGCCTGCTAGAATGAAGGATAAGCCCAAGGAATGATCTTGTAAAGAGAAATGCACTGGCCTGAATAGCGTGGACGTCTGCGGTAAAGAATGATTTGCACGAGACGAAAACGTTTTTGTCTTGTGTGATTGTGATCTGCTAGGTAATTACAAACTACGTACTGTCGGGAGACGGGAAACGGGTGTTGAAGATTGGATCAGAATAATCCGCCAAGAAATGAGTTAGTAAAGGAACAACGTTCAACAATCCTTGTGCAAATTAAACAACATCCGTTTTTCACTATAGTTGTACATCCTGAACTGTATTTGTTCCCCTGAGCGATTTTAGCCGGTAAGTAGTGGGAAATGAAGAAAAAAACGAAGGACAAAAGAAAAATAGATGAAGAAATTTAAAAATAGAACAGTTTAAAACTGTGTAACTTCGGTACAAACGTGATTTCTTCAATACAACGGATTCGGTGGTACCCGAGTTTGCGGGTTCAAACCCGATCGAAACCGTGAATTATTAAGGGCGAACAAATCCCTCGTACGCCTTCCTTCGGAGGGGAAGTAAAGCCGGCTGTCCCATGTAGTAGATTTACTGCATGTAAAAGATCCTCAAGCCTAAAAGAAGCCTCTGAGCAAAATTGAGATCTGCCAGTTTCGTCGCCCAAGATAATACCTCCTTTCTCCGCTAGGTGGTGAAAGGAACATAAAGAAATTTGCGTAGTTAGACGCAAGAGCGGGCCTGATGGCCCGAGTCTCGCCATGTAAAATCAAGCATTAACTAAACTAAGGCATTAACTGAACTAAACAGTTTAAAGTTTACAGTTTCTTATTCTAGTGGGAAAATTTTGCTTTTAATGTAGAATATTGAAATTAGAGACGAATTTATACGAATATAATGATGTGAGAAATATTATAAGAGTTGTATTAATTTACTAAAGGAGAGAAATATTTCAAGTTTTCGTCGTTATGTTTGTAGATCTTCATTTGAAATAAAAGTACCAGATTTCTGAGTATTCGCTTTTTACAGTTACTTAAAACTTCTTTATATTCAGTTAGGACTTGGACTTGGTAGCATATATAAAACATAAGCCAATAATGGACTAAGATGAAGGCATACTGAGGATTCTGCGAAGAGGGTTTGGCTTTTGCCAAAAGGAATTGAAATGATATAAAGTTCCTGTTCCCAAGAAAGCTCTTCATACTTCCATCAAATATATTCCAGGAATTTGCTGCCCAATTTCTGAGATGTCTTTCATATTTCTCTGAGTTCAAAAGCATTTTTGTAAATTTGGAAGTAAATTGTGAATTAAATGAAATATTTTCTGATGCACTTTACGTTTGTTCACACAACTACGAACTATAACTCGTGACTTGCACAAAACTTGTACATTATTCATTAAAAAATTGCGAAGAAAATAGTTTCTTATATTTGGTTTTACTTCTGTTTTACTGAATATTTAGTGTATAAAAGTGTATAAAGGTACAGTTGTTTAATAAAATATCAATGTTTTCTTTTTCATTCAGCATTTAATTATTTCTCTAATTCATCACCACAATGTAATGACGGAATTGTTAGATATTTCAGCCTTAAACTTACTTTTTCTGCTTGGCCTTACTACATCTATAGTAAAAGTATGATAATGCTGCGGGAAATTTCGGTGATTTTACAACACTAAAATTCGTATTGTCGAGGCCTGGTAACGAAAGAGTGGGTAAATCTTCTTTCTATATGTAGAAAATTACTTTCTCTGTCGTCTTATGAAGGCAGAATTTACACTACTCTCAGCGGAAAACATTGTGTTTTTACCAATTACCTACACACATTAACTTACGGTTGAGACCGGAATAAAAAGTTGAAATTACACAAGATTTTGGCTGATAACATGAATAAATTTATTACTATTTAAAAAATTATACATTGGAGGCCGATAATCGCAATGCGTATTATACTATTTTCCTGATTTTATTTATAACATCAATGCGACCGATTTATTGTTTATGTCTTCAATCGTTCATCACTTTAATAGTTCATAAAGATTTTTAATTGTACGGGTTAGCAATTTATTGCCTTTCCCTATGTTCACCAATCTGCATCCATGACCTGGCCGCTGAAGGTGGAGAGAGAGAGAGAGAGAGAGAGAGAGAGAGATAAGGAGAGAGAAAAGGAGAGATGTAGAGAGGGAGAGAGAAAGAGAGAAATGGAGAGAGAAATAGATAGGGAGAGAAACATAGAGAGAGATGGCGAGAGAAATAGGGAGAGAGAGAGGAAAGAGAGTATGGAGAGAGAGAAAGAGAGAAAGAGAGTGATAGAGTGAGAGAGAGTGAGAAAGTGATGGAGAGAGACAAAGAGAGAGACAGAGAGAAAGAGAGAGAGAGAGAGAGAGAGAGAGTAGATGCCGTCGTTGCCTATCGCTTGCTACTGTTAAAAGTTGGTAAAAGTTCCATTATCCACATGACAGACATTCTACACGAGGTAGTAAAAGTTTGTTGACTCACGTTTTTGCGTTAACACTCGATCGCGAACAAACTAGTCACTTATAAGGGGTTGGCAGTTGAAATGTGATTATTTGCGGCTTGCCTTATGCAGTCTGGCTACTCGTAGAATGTGAAATCAGAAAGAATCAAAGTCTCCCAGTAAAAATTCTTCTCATAAGAAGCAGTTATTCTCACAACATCCAATTTTTCACCAAAGATATTCTCCTGCCGATACAAAATTATACTCTGGGCAACAAGATTTTCTATCTCACCTCACTAACACAATTTCTCACAGTTTCTCCAATCATTTTCCGAGTTCTTTGCCTTAGCAAAAACCGTTCATACTATTGTCTATTGGGAACCAGGTCTCATCCCTTCCAGCACACGCTCCTCCCGCGCATGAGTGCACCTTTGTCGCGAGCCTAATTAGCGCCAGGGAGAATCTCACCTCTCTAGCTGTCAAGAAGCTCGAGCCGTTATGTGATTACCTAGGGAACCCCTAGCTTGCTATTTACTAGATACTATAGATAAGGTGTATATACCCGATTCACGCCCATTTCACGTGATTAGTACTTAAGTGTTTACGTCCACAAAAGAATTCCTACCCAGCCCCACATCAGTCACGCTTAGGGTGGAAACGTTTTATTTGTGCATGTTCTCGGCTTTTGTCGTCTGCTAGGCAGTAAAAACATCTGGTCTCCGACCCTTCGATTGATTGATTGATTGACTTTTTCATGTATCCGGGCACGTCAGCTGCTTTGGTGATTTCTGCAGGTAGGTATATACAACCTGGTGGTAGAACACTACAATTTACATTTTACAAATAGGAATATTAACTTTAAATTACTTAAAATGTAACTTTAAATTTTTAAAATAAAAAATAATATAATAATAATAATAATAATAATAATAATAATAATAATAATAATAATAATAATAATAATATGCTAATAATAATAATAATAATAGCATTAAGTACATTTTATGACTGACCTGCACAGTTATTTTAAACTATTAAATACAAGACTACATGACTTTTTAATTACACTGCACTACACTTTCATTTCACTTCACAACATTTGAAATTCACTTCTCTTTCTACTTCTATACTACACTAACTGCACAACACGTCACCACACTTCAATACAATACTACTTTGATCATAATTATATATTTAATAAGGAAAGCATTTAATAGTAATTAACACAATACTAATAGCAATAAAAATGACAATAATAAACAAACAATAACTGATATAATAATCTTACTTACTAAATTAATAAAGTTTACAAATACCATTAGTTAATTTATTTTTAAATCTTTGAACACCTAGAGGAAAGGGTTCCAAAGTTGGTGTGTTCCTTTATAGAAATACAATCATCTAGGAAATTACTGCTTTCCTTACCTGGTCGTCTCTCCGCGTCTTGCCCGCTGCAGGAAGTGTCCTCAATCGCATTCTTTGAAAACAGAACGCGACCCGACCCAAATCAGACACGATTCTCGTGGTGAGGGAATCTCTCTGCCTGTTTTCAACCCTTTTGGCGCGTTATACGCAGTAGGAATGTTTGGTTTCCATTCACTTTAATCGATAGTTTAATCATCTTTGATGTGTGTCACATCACATTATCGATGCAAATTATTCGCCCTCATGTTTAGATTTATTCATGAAAATCGGACACTCATTTCCAAAGAAACCAACTGTGTTACAAAAAATGTCAAGAAAACTAGCGCTACGTAGGACACATAAGATATAATTTGAGATTTTTTTGTTGGGGGTTTTATGAGAGGATGTTTCGAACTTAATTGAACAAGCATGAATGTATAAGGTTATACAAGATAAACGTAAATTCTTGCATCATGACGTTATAAGCGAGTTTTGTTTATCTTCAAAGATTGCTTTTAAATGCAAAGATTAGCGAGTTCAATTATATGACACATGCATCTCTTTACAAGAAGTTCTGTGATTATAATTATAAGTGATTCATTGCGTTATTAAGTTGAGTTGGAAGCTAGATATCTTAAATAGTCCATCTTATAATGTTCAACTATGTACACATATACATCATTTCTGTTACATTTCCAGAAACAGTTTAAATATGAATTCAGAGGAACATTATTGAATTTTCAAATTTTTAAATCATTTTATTTCATCATATTTAGTGAATAAGTCGGAACGACATGAATCAAAAATTTTGAACATGAGCAACACCAATCCCAAGAATATTCCGTAGAGTCCACTTAAAATACTTTTCTCTTGAAACTTTTCTACGTCTCTTTCTTTTGCCGGATGTAATCGCAATTGTTTAACTTGTAGTTTGTAAATAAAATTTCTAAATTTTATCTTATCAGTCTTTTAATTATCTTTTTCTGCTTTGTATTATTGATGTAATTTATTTACATTCATGAAATTTCTACAATTATATTTAAAATACTGTAAATATGAATAGTTTAAACCCAAACTCGCATTACTATTATATGATAAATTGTGATTACTTTCCAAGGGTTTGTCTTTGAGTCTCATGGCCTTTATTTCTCTTCCTCCCTTTCCGCTGACTCGTTACTCAATAGAAATTTCCGGTGAGATAACGTGGAAGTAAAATAGACTGCTAGCAATTGGCATTGAGCATTGGTGTTTCTTCGGACTCATAGAGCGGTAAAAGTGGTTCAGAGCACAAACTAATTTTACTGCAGCGCTCTGAGGTTCAAGGGTTCCAATGCCAATGTTGGCAGGATTTTCGACATTAGCCAGGTCGAATTAAGCCGCTGTCTGAAGGAGAATTCTAGCGACCGGCTGATTTGATCGGTAGTTTTCCATGGTTACTCCGATCAACAACAGGTGAATGCCGGAGCATTACCTTAACAAACGGGCCACGGACCGCGTGCGATCTTTCCTTCCTCTTCCTTCTCTTCTACTCGCCCTTACACACACACACTTACACTAACATGCACAACACAAACTTACAAGTCGGGATCTTAGAGCTTGTCCCGGATGGAACGGTGCCCAGCTTGTGGGAGATACCTGGTTGGGAATACCCCAGAAATCGACGTACGTGAGCGCCGGATCTCGCCTGCCCGCGGGGGAAGATCACTGCCTCCTCCCGCGAAAAACAAACAACTATTATGGGGCTAATGACCTTAGCAGTTGACGCGCCTAGAACCACTAGTCAATCAATCGCACAAACTGTTTTTAATCCGAAAGACTACATAGCTCCGCACTGAGGTAGCTCACTGATGTAACTCATGTAACAGACTGTGAGGTGTCTCAGGTAAGTGGTCAAAATGCTAGAAGACGAATTGAGTTATTTGTATTAATTATAATTTAAAATATTATTCATTGCCTGCTCCTTGCCCGCTCGCCTGTTCCTGCTCCCTGCCTGTGCCTATTCCTGTTCGTGTCTGTTTTGTAGATAATTTAGGTATGCTATCTTTTGTTACGCCGGAATGGATGCAGCTGGATGAAGAAAAAGGAATAAAAAGAAATGTAGATATGTTAGATATGAAAGAGCGTGATAATGCATTGAAATCCCCCAAAAAATAGGAAAGCCTGTGGTTCTGATGGGGTTAACGTAGAATTAAGGAAATATGGCGGTATGCTTCTGAAATTTCGACTGCTCCACCTAATGAATGAATGCTGGCAAAGATGTACAATACCAGATGAACGGTTAGATTCATTAATTACTCTGTTTTAAAACAGTAGATGGATGTAAATGTCACAACTATAGGTGTATCTGTCTACCTAACTCATGTTATAAAGTATATGCAAAAATTGTGAATAATAAAATCGCTCCAATTGCAGACTGCACTCTACCTCAGGAACAACAGGGGTTTAGAAAAGGCCGCTCAACAATAGGTGAGTTTTTACATTAAAACAAATAATTGAGAAAGAGTGGAGTTTAATAGAGAAACACACTTACCCTTCGTGGATATTGAGAAGGCTTTTGATAATATCAACTGATGTAAATTATGGAGAATTATGAAGAAAGATGGATACCCAAGTCATCTACTGCAAGTGGTGAAAAGTATGTATGACAATACTTATATCGCAGTAAAATACAATAGATTTGTTTCCGGGAAAAGGATTATAAATAAAGGAGCAGGCAGAGAGACAGCCTTTCTCCAACACTCTTTAATATATATCTGGGATGTATAATTAAAAGGTGGAAGAACGTGGTACCTTCAGGAATTTACGTGAGCAAAACTACATTTGTTTATATACTGACGGCCAGATGATCCTGCAGGAAAACTAAGATGATTTGCAAAGATCTATTTACCAACTGGAGAAAATTTGTATGGAGTACAATCTGACAGTATCAGTAAAAAACCAAAGTAATGGATTTTAAAGGAAAAGAATCAGTAAGTACAAAGGTTGTGCTTAAAAATAAGGTTTTAGAACAAGTGACGCATTTTAGCTACCTAGGGTGTGAAATTACATATGGAAGAGAGAGGGATGTCACCAGCAAAATTCATAAATTTCAAGTAGTTTGTGGAACTATGAGTAGAAAGTTGAAAAAGAAAGCCCGAAAAGAAACCCAATTAAAATTGTATGATATTATGGCCCTCCCAGTTTTACTGTATGGATGTGAAACTTGAGTTCAAAAACAAGATTTTAAGAGGACTGAATCATCAGAAATGAGATTTTGGGAGGAGTAACGGGCTGTACATTAAGAGACCAAATAAAAAGTGAACAAATGAGAGAAGAACTAAGGTGGAAAGAAACAGTTTATGAAAAAATTAAGAAGTACAGACAGCAATGGGTGACACATATTGGAAATATGCCGCAAGACAGACTTCCAGTGCAAGTCCTGAATTATAAGTCGAGAGGAAAGAGAAACATTGGAAGGCCAAGAATGATACGGAAAGAACCTGGAACAAACAATACGATTAATCCGTAAAGGAAGATGTTGAATATTATTAATGTAATATTTATTTAAATTCGTGACGGACAAGTGTACTGTGTTTAAAAGTGTTCTCAGTTATATTCCAGAAGTTCTAGTAAAGCGCTCATATCTCAGAAATATGTCAATGTGGGATATCCCCTTGTCTTAGTGAGTTCTTAAAATACATTTACCATATAAAAATAATATTACTAATAACATTAATAATAGAACCCAAAATGAAATGTTTTAGTTTTAACTCTGTTAATTTTCCCAGAGACCCAAATATAAATTTTAGCAATATCACTTAAAATGAGATAATGACTGGAAAAAGTTTTATCGTCCCTTCATATCGTCTATTTTATGTGCAATTATATATATTGTTAACGCAATTATTGTTTTCCTTAACCCCAATTATTGAGATGCAAAAGAGAGTTTTGCAGTGGCATTTTTTTATTTGAAATTAATGTTGTCAATAATTGAATATGCAATACCTCACTTTTTTGTTTTAAAAAAATTCATTCAGTTTTACTGATTTAACTCAATGATTTTTTCTTTTTTGTATTTGTAGTGAAGTTATGTAGTGATATGCGTAACTTTTTCGAAATTTTGACGGAAACACAAGTTTTGGTAGTGCACGTTGAAAAATGTTTTTAAAGTCATGTTTTTCAAACGAATGAAAAAATTAGAGTCCCAAACACTGCAAAAATATGAAAAAACGTTTTTATTTACTTATCAATCATGATATATAATAAACCAAATTACAGTAATTAAAAGTAATCCATCGTGTTAGGCTAACCTCTCTTTTAAGCGAAAATGACTTCGTTTGACGCGTTATCATTCTACAAAATTGCAACACAGTGGTTTCAAGATTCTTTTAATTCATCCTTTTGTTGTCGGAACGGATGGCTGCATGATGTAGATAATACTTTTGTGAAAGAAAGTAGTTTGAAGAAAAGATATAAATTTAACTTAGAAGTAACAAACACACTTCTTTACTGTAAGAGTATTCAGAAATTGAAAGCTCACTTTAATGTCATGAAAACAGGCTTATGTAACATTATTATTGTTTTCTGAGTTATGTGCTGAAAAACTTTAACAGTTAAATGTATTTCTATTTTCTCGTTTTTAAATGTAGAAAATGACTGTGCTCGTGACTATCGAAATGAATGCAACACAGGCGCTTTGTTTGAAATGGTTGAATTTGACGTTTTCGAGTAGTGTTAGGAGCATTCAAATTGCAACGTATCAGTCTTATGTAACTGTTTCGAATAATGCGAGAAAGTACGTGCTGTTGGAGCACCACTAGTTGTACGTTGTTCTTTTGGCCCATTGCGAAGCAGAATGCGGGCGCGGGCAAAGCCGCCAGGCCGCGGCCCCACCTCTGCTACTCAATTCGCGGGAGTGCACACAGATCAGCTAGCGCGTGCGGCGAACGACTGCCTTTTGTTGTTCTTCCGCAACTCGCTTTCGGAATTACAGTCTTTTTCGTCCTCCGCCCCCCTCCCTCCCTCTTGAGCTCGCTCCGCGCTGGCGCACGTCCCCCCCCGCTCCCCCCCGTGCTCTTCCCCTTTGAGCGGTTCTGGGAGACGCGAGTGTCGAGTCGCGGCGCCTTGAGCTGGCGACCTCTGCCAGGGCCACGCCCCCCCTCCTGCAGCAGGCGCCCTCTCATCTCCGCTCTCTCCCTTTTAAACCCCCCTTTCTGACGCCACCCGTCGGCCTCTTTCAACCCACTCCCGATCGCGATCGACTTTCCCGCTTTGCTCCCGATCCCGCTCCACGCCTTGTTTAGATTCCGCTTCAGACCTCGCGTCAAATCTGATTCCCCAACATATTCTGGAACCCACTCCAGGTTCCTCTCCATAACCGTTTCATACCCGGATCAATACTCGCCCCCGTAGTCGCCTCTCTAGATCTCGCTTCAGACCCCTCCCCCCCCTTTCCAGACCTAATCCAGACCTTGCTCCAGACCCTACTTCACACACCACTTCAGATCCCGCTTCGTACCATCCTTGAAACACACTCCGACCATATTCCGGACTCTACGCCCGACCTTGCTGTCGACTCCTCCCTCAAATGAAATAACATTTGACCGGCCACTTAAAATATTTTTAACATCATGTTAACAAATATTTCATTAGCGTTATTCATTACCAAACATGATTATATAGTTTCTGATGTTAATTTTCATGCCTGCTTCTCTCTGTTCCAGGTGAGTGCATCGGACTGTTTGCTGGTGATTAACCTAATGAGCTCTGCCTTCGTTCTTGTAGGTATGTGAAAAATTCTTGAATGAAAATTCGAGTACCATATTTTCCTGTCATTTTAATTTTTTTTTAAATTCTATCTACTCTGAAGCAGAAATGTGATTTTTTTAAAATAGAGTTCTTGGTGAATTAATTATGCGGACGTATTCTAAATATATTTAATATGGAAAAACAAAATGTACCTTTGTATGGTTATGGGAAGCCCTGCATTGTTTAAGGAATTTACGCGACTATGAAAATGAATATTAGTAGGTAGGATCATATTATTTTTTTCAAGAATTTGATGGGTAAAAGGTAAAATTGAAATAAGGGCATTGAAATGAGATATCAACGAATATGTATATATTAGACGATTGTTCGACTTTGCTGGCTACCTACAGTGTCCCCTATGCCCGGGCCTAGTTTAATTTTCACGCTTGGGGGTAAGAGTGTCATGTGCCGAACTTGAGGTATTCCCTTCACCGTAACTAACAAATTCTGTTGCTATTTTTCGCCACACAGCTGCAGAAAGTGAGGCGATTTTACAGAAAAGATCTATTTGTCCCGGATCACAAATAGAACCCGGGATCACACCATGGGAAGCTAGCTGACCATGAGCCATCTTAGGGCTCAAAAGCGACATTTTTATGCTTATTGAATAACAGTGTATTAACATACTATTTTCTGCAACACGAAGAAATATTTCAGTCCTATAAAGAGTTCGTTTTGCAATTTTACCAGCAATATTCATTGAGGGACTCACTTGTATTTCAATGCCGTTCTTACAAATTTAAATTTCTTGAACAAGGAACTTCTCAAGAATACATCTAAGCATTATTCAGCAAGGCAGCATGCGGTGGTAACACAAAATTAAATGAAAATTCGTACACATTTATGGTACTCAACTTTTTCAATTTCTATTCAATATTACATTTAAATCGTATTTTAAGGTAGAAAACCTAATTGCACTAATTTCAAGTAATGTTTGCGGGTTCCTTGAAAGACAATACATCAATACATTGAGAATACAAAAACAATATTCGCAATTCGGACAAAAATATGATTATCGAATAGGTTTTATATCGTTTCTAAAAGTTAAATTTGTGAACGTTAATAAAGTCAAGAGCAACCAAGAAAGAAATATGAAATAATATGCAAATTCTAACTTACGTAGCATCCAACTGTCTCCAAGCATTGTCAAATTACGTTCACAAAACGCGTAAAATTCAAAAAGGGTAACTATATTTACACAAATTACAAAAAATACTATATTACAAAAAATACTTATATTCGCGAGAAATTGATCATAACCTTAATCGAAGATTTATTTTTGATGAACACATTTCATTTCAAAATTCATTTTCACATAAATATCCAAGTGCCATTTTTAGTTTGGTTTACTTACAATTTCCTAGAAAATGAAGTTCGTAACAAAAAGTTTCACTAACATTAAACTGTCCATATTCATGTGTTCATTCATGACACATTTTATGTACAAAATACAACATTTTGAAATATAACATTAAATCTTGTTTGTAGTAAAAAAAGGCAATTTTTCGATCAATCGTAATTAAGTTTCATATCGTAGCCCTTTATTCTTTGAAGTGTACCGCCATAGGATTATTGAGTAATGGGTTTCAGTGATTGATTTTATTTCCCATTTTGGCCTCGTTCCATCTGCCACATTCGGAGCGGCGCCGTGTGTCGCCGCGGTGCTGCAACCCTCGCAACACGTAAACGCCGCGCCGCGCCGCGCCGCCTCGCGATAAGCCGCGCCGCGGTGGAGATCGGCCAGGGTGGTGTATCGGGCCCTCCGGCGCGCCGCCTATTTGCATCGCCCGGCGCCGCGCCTTATCGCGCTGGGGCCACGGCGCGGGGCGGCCCCGCCCCCGCTCGCTCCCTCTGGCGCTCGCCCGGCCCCGCCACGCCTTTCCAGCCACCTCACTGTCCTTCCCTCTCCCTCACGCCCTCTCCTTCCCTTCTCCCCTCCCTGTCCCTGCCATTCCCTTTCATACACTTCCCTGCCATTTTTTTCTCAACCGCCTTTCCCTCTCCCTCCGCTCCCAAACGGCCCTTCCCTTCCCTCACGCCCTCTCCTTCCCTTCTCCCCCCTCCCTGTCCCTGCCATTCCCTTTCATACACTTCCCTGCCATTTTTTTCTCAACCAAATTTTTTAAATTTTTTTTTATTATTATTATTATTATTATTATTATTATTATTATTCGTCTCAACTATTAATAGTTAAATTGTTGGGAAGGGATTCTGAAACTCAAGAAAGCGTGCGCAGATGATTTTCTCCCCCATACGTCACATACAGTTTTTGACTGTTTTTGATAATAAATAAATAAAAAATAAACCGCCTCATGCTTTCTCCTTCCCATCCTACCTGCCTTTCCCCCTTGTGTGTTTTGCGCTTCCTCTCCCTTCCTCTCCTTTCTTTTCCTCGCCCTTCCCCTCCCCTCATAACGCCTACCCCGGCTTGCACACCACCCCTTCCCATCCTCTTCACAAAGCCGCATCACCCTGGTGGCGTCGCCCCATTCAGCAATAACACGGGCCCCCTCCGTCTTTTCCCCGCTGTAGGTCGACACCCACCTCGCGGGATAAAACATTCACAACACTAACGAACTAATGACCATCGCACTTGTGCGCATCTATCAACCCGCCCCGCGCATCCTCCCTCTGGCCCACCCTGCCCTTCCGTCCTTTCGCGACCCTTCCACACGATTCCCTCTCTGCCCCGACACCGCCCCCCCCCGGCGCCGTGACCCTTCTGATTCGCAAACCCTCCGCGACGCCCTGACCCACCTGCCCCTTCTTCCCCCCCCCGCCTCCCCGGTTCCCCAGCGCCCTTCCGCATCCCTCGCCCTGGCTTTGTATTCCCGTCGCCACTTTTCTCTCTCCTACTTTTTACTTTCCGGCCCCTCCACGTCGCAGTTTTGTCTACCTCCATTAAGTTTTAAACACCTAGTTCACCTTTTCACTGGCTTCTTTTAGTTTATCTTGTTTTCGCCACCTCTGCCTCTTTAGTTCGTTTTATGCCTCTCTCGAATCGTACTGTCAAACCTTCTGCATTCTTTATTTTATTATACTATTTTTTCACATGATCTCACTCGTCAAATCTGTACTTTGTGACGCACGCCTTACCACACTAACCCATTGCTTCCGGTTCAATTGACCTGTCACTTTGTAAGCCATTTGGTTCAGTCTCTGAACTGGAAGGCCGTTCGTTATTCATGCACTGTCTCTACCGCACTTTCACATCTTCTGTCATTCATCCTATTCTGCCGCCTACCTCACGAGCAAGCACTTGCATGTTATTCCGCTCGTAATATTACTGTAACAATTACCACAAATTGACAGAATGAACTTCACATCCATTTTGTAGTATAGTTATCACGTAAGCATTCAAATATACAATTAATTTTTATTTCTGAATTATGTGTATTAAACACATCTGCAATTACGGTGCAATACAAAGCTCTTCATGCAAATGAAAATCTTGGATAAAATATTGTGATTTTGCACACCACGTTACGTCAAGTTAATGAAAGCAACAACCATGTAATCTTCTGCAAATTAAAAGACCAATATCAATTTTCTGCTTCAATAGTCAATAAACAGGTAAGTATTCTGAGTCTAACAAAGCTAGTTGTTAAGAAAGAACTCAGAGAGAAACTTATAGAATTCTCTCAAGGCAGTAGTTCAGTTCCAGTCGACTATCTGTGTTCAAAATACACCTTTGCGATTCAAACCCTTTTAACATTTCAGTTACCTCTACTGAAGTGGGAACAGTATGGCCGCCTATCTAATGCACCCAATCAAGATAATAAGTTATTCATACAAATGGAATATATAAGTAGTGGTAATTTAAACAATTGAAGTTGACTAAAATTACTTTCATTCTTTCATCTTGAAATCTGCAAGTGCAAGGCGCTCTGTAAGCGCAGAAAGAAAGGAGAGTGAATTGGTTGGAGGCAAAGGCGCTTCCAGTGTTGAGATGCGGCCATTTTGTATCGCAAACGATTGGGTAAAAATGGCGGGAATGGGTGAGCGGATCGCCCTGAGCAAAGCTTTTGTCAACTGTTTGCTTTCCATTCGCGTTGGATGCAAGATTTAAAAGTGAAATATCGAGAATTGATTGCTGCGCGAATGTTTTCTTTGTGCCTCGGTTTTTGACATAAATGAAAATTTTCGCTGTTTTCTTTACAGCACCAATGATAACAATAGGTAGGCATGATTCACAAAAAATAATATTTTTTTTGGTAAAAAGTTTCAATGACAAATTGCGAAGAATCTTGCGGCAAATAAAATAAAACGAGTACGTATTTTGTTCAGTGGAGGGTAATTGTCATATTACTATCACAAAAAATTATAAGTAATATTTCAACACATATTCCCATTTTTGTTTAATTGTAAAGTATTTCTGTCATTTATGCGCGTTTATAATTATCAAAAATCTAACGTAAACTTTATTACAATGTTTAATTATGGGAAAATATAAAATTACGGATTTGCTTGACAAACAAATCACACAATAATCTAAATTTGCGATTTAATGTTTTTCATAATCATATAGAACTTAGTTCCGTATTTTCAAGAGTGAACGTTAACTTCCATTATTGTCAAAAGAAATGTGACACTAAATCAATTTGCTTTTGTAACATGTTTGCAGTAATCAAATCTGCAATATGAGTATTTTGAAACTGGTCTCTTATCGCAAACCCAATCGTACTACTCTTCATAACTTTTATACTCTTCCCTCAGTTGAGCACTAGACATTAAACGACCCCCGTTAGCATAAATTTCGGAAGACTGTCATGCAGAAGCATCTTTCACATATGTGAATTTAAAGTCCCAATCCCCATTGGAAACTGCTCGCGAATCGAAAAAATTGTCAGATTGTCACTAGATATATCGTTTTCTTTAATATTTCTAGCTTTTCTCCCTCTAGTCTTTCTTGTTCTTCTACCTCTACTTTTTCTTTCACTTAACACTAGTTAGGGGTCACTTTTCTTTCTTCTCTTTTATTTCTTTTTACCTCCTTTTCATTTATCTACGATTTTTCTTTTTCTACAGGTAGCCCTGTCTCATTACACTACATCACATAATGCTTATTAACTTTCTCCCATAAAATTATCACCATGACCAAAAAATGTCTCTTTCCTGAGCAAAAAATATTTAATTGTCAATAATTCCTAGTAAAATCCTGCTGCGACTGCTTTACAGCCTCGTCGCTCCGGGTTCAGAGGTCGGTGAGAATTGTGCTTGCCCCAAGGCACGAAACCTTCCAGCCCACTCCGTCCCCACTCAAGCAGCATCGCCCACCCCCTCGCCCCACAAAGCGGCGGCCCAGCGGTGGCTGCCGCAACTCCAAACAGGCGGTCGCGGGTGGGCGACGAACCCACGCCCACGCCCGAACCCAAGAGCGGGCGGGCGCAGGTAACGGTCGCCCCTGTGCAGTTGCTTCGACCGGTCCCTCGACTCCCCTCCCCGCCCCTCCAGGCGGAACCGCACCCACGCTCTCTCGCTCACCCGTTCCTTCCCGCACCTACACAACTAGCACCTAACCCACCCCAACACTGTACGACCCGTCTAAACTTTCCAGAATTCGTTCCAATCCACTATCGAATCCAATCCGTCCCTCCACACAATCGCTCCAATCCTCACAATCCGCTCCAATCCTCACAATCCCTCCAATCCCACAATCCGTCCCAATTCTCCACAACCCGCTTCAATCTTCTACACTCCGCTCCAATCCTCCACAATCCGCTCCAATACTCCACAATTCGCTCCAATCTTCGATACTCCGGTCCAATCTTTCACAATCCAATTAAATCCTTCACAATCCGCTCCAATCCTTCACAATCCACTCCAATCCTCCACAATCCGTCCCAGTTCTCCACAATCCGCTCCAATCATCCTCAATCCACTCCAATCCTCCACAACTCGCTTCAATCCTTACAATTCCCTCCAATCCTCCACAATCCTCTCCAATCCCCCACAATTCGCTCCAATCCTCTACAATCCACTACAGTCCTACACAGTCCGTTCCAATTCTCCACAATCCTCTCCAATCCCCCACAATCCGCTCCAATCCTCTACAATCCACTCCAATCCTCCACAATCCTTCCAATCTCCACAATCCGCTCCAATCCTCCCAACCCTCCCAGCCTCAACCCGCTCCCTCGTGCGGGAAGGCGAACTTGCCCGAGCATCGATCTGCCGCCACCGCCAGCGCCAGCGCCGCCTCCGCCGCCTCCGCCGCCTCCGCGTCACCTCCCGCGCTCGCCGGCCCGGAAAATCCCGCACGCCCTCTTGCGGACGAGTTACTGCTCAGAGCGGCCGCTGCATTGTTTCCCTCCGGACGCCACGGAGATAAGGAGGGAAAGGACGGAAAGTTGATAGGGAAGGATAGCCGGAGATGAAGGATGAACAATGCAATGGAGGAATGAACATTGTCTTTCGCCGGCCGTCATAGAAACGGCGAATGGAGAGCAGGGGAAATATAATGAGGACGGAAAGTTGAGAAAAATATGATTGACATAAGATACAAAATAACATTGCAGGAAATGGCACCGGGATGGAAAGAAGGGGAAAGAGAAGGGAAGGGGGGAAGGGGAAGAAGGCGGAAGATGAAGATCATAAATGAAAAGAAACTATTTTGTGGGGGAAGATGGAAAGGCAGAAAAGTTGGAGAGAAATTATTAAATATGTTGAGATATAGGCGTCACAGAGTGGGATAGAAAAGGTTGTTACCTGCTCGCAGTGTCTAGGACGGGGTTAGAGAAACAGAATTAAATCACGAAGCATGGACGAGGATGGATAATGTGAGGAATTCATAGTAAGATAGAAAGTACGTTCTTGCATTGTTGCATGGTTTTAGTTGTCGTAGCCAAAGACGCAGATGTAAAAATGAGAAAGTAGGAAAGTAGGTTGTTGACGAGGTTGACTGTTCTAAGAAAGTTTATGAAAATGACTTAAACTTCTGAGGTATAGAATTCCAACATGCATGTCTTGATACTTAATACTGCATACAAGGAAACCAGAATGTTCTTCGAGAAGAAAACTATCCCCATTAGAAAGATTTCAAAAACGTTAACGTAGATGTTTAGCTGTAAATGTCACGTCACTTCACAAACCACGGGAATGATTTGTACTCAGTTTGATGTGGATCCGATATTATGAATAATACGGTATTAAAAAACATAGCTGCAGTATTCTCCTAGTTTGTTACTTGAGAACTAGAAAATATGAAAATATTCATCCTCCTTCATGAAAATATTCATCCTCAACCTTAACTACAACTAAATTTGAAATGGTTGCATACTAATTCACAAAGAGAATCAGCTGTAGCAAAAACCTTTTGAAGAATTGCAGAAGACAATTATCAATTATCGAATATTGATAAAACTGTTAAAATAAAAATGTGAGTATATTAAAAATATCTTATAAGATATTTTTATATTTAAGATATAAATATCTTATATCTTATACGGGAAAATAATAATTGTCGTAGTTTGAAACTTTTTAAAATTACGGCATAACGCATTACAGTATGGAGAATTACGCCATACAGTATGGAGAAAAGCCTGGTAGATACTTTAGGAAACATTAACTGATGGTACTAACTGAATTTCATTCAAATGAATTCAGAGGTCATTCGATTCAAAGTACTAAAATACTATGCTGTGATATAAATTATAATTTATGAATTTTACGCCCAAGCACACTTTAATGCAGTAATAAGAGAATAGTGTTCTCAATAAACATATAAATTATAGTCGGCACCCCTACGCTAAACGGTTGGAATTACTCGGCCATATGCGGTGATAACTCTATGGAATTGCCCAGTCTTTATACTCCGTGCCTAGCCCTCAATGAAGATAACTCATAAACGGGGGCTAAAACCTGAAATATACCAAGTTCGGATTAGGCGATTAAGTCGTATATTCAATAGACCCGATGGGTTCGGAGCACTGCAGTGAGTCCAGTCTCCAATAATTGGGAAGAGAATCGTTTAATCCCCAACAATGCAAATATATCAGAGCATCCATTATGTAATCTTTTGGAGGACGCGCCTTGGCCAAAGACCTTTTATTTTACGGCATCCCTGGTGACGTTACGGCCGCCGTAACTGAGATCGATGGCAGGGTTTGTCGTTAGGAAACGATTTTCCTTGCGCCCTGCCTCCGCTTCAAAATGGCGATGACGATAATGATGATGGTATCTTGTAAGGAGGACCGTTGAAACGGAGGCAATGCTGAAAGCTTAATCGTGCCAGCCGGGAAGAAAAGGTCCGTTAAATAATAATTAGGTTCAGCTCGTCGTCTTGAGAGGCTGCTGAATTTTTGAACGAGCCTGCCAGGCAGTTCTAGGGTGGGTAGGCCTATAGTTAACGGGCAGCGCACTCCGCGCCTACAAATCTTGCTTGTCCTCCGCCTCCTGAACGAGAGCGCTCAAAGCAATCGCTGAGGTTCTTTTGACTCCTCGATTCTGTGAGTGATACACGTAATGTTGGGACATTAGATTAAATGTATTTTTTTGAAAATAATATTTCAATTCGAACACAATTTGTTTTCAACTGTTATTCACTGAAAATACAAGAAGCCATCTAGTGACAAGGTAACAGGCCGCCATTTACTGTTTTGGTTAGATATATTTTTGAAAAATGATTACTTTTGCCATGATATATAATGTGTACTTTTTCGAATATTTGGTTGTATGTTAGTCTAAAATATGGTTTTTGTTGGAGGAAATAATGCCAACCTTTGCATCGTTATGTGCAGTTACATTTTTTAAATAGTGTTTTAAGATGTCATTTTAATGTGTCCTTTTAAAAATTTAGACAATAAGAGCCAGGTGATTGTCAAACAAATGTATCTTTGCATACGTTTTTCATTTAGCATAGAATTAACATTGTTATTTAATTTAAAATTATACATCAAATCAAAGTAATTTTTAATATTAAAGTTTTTTTAGATAATTATTGAAAACTCGAAAATAAGTGAACAGTTACTGTCATACAAAAACAGAACGAACAGAACATCTGCTGTTTACATGCCACTTTCCTTTCAAATGACAGTTTTTTTCACGCACCATTGTACCTCATTATTCTGTCAATATTTATGTTTATGTTGACAGTGTTTCGACGGTACATTGAATGAAACCGTTATTAATGTTTTGTTCAGCAAATTGAGTTGATGTAAACATCGCCACCAATTGCCTTGTTCCAACACTTTCATCATTTCATGTGCTCACTAACGGCTACGCGTTAGAGCGTATACTCTGGGAAAGGGAGTCTCAATCGGCAGTTACAATGCCATGAATTAAGACCGAAGTTTACTTGAACTTTGAGTGTCATTATTAGTTTTAGATTAGAATTTTTCTAACGACATATTTCATCAATGCGCACTTCACAAATATTCTTACATAAAAATGTAATTTCAAATAAGGTATTTCAAAGTTTGAACACAATAGAAATTTCAGATTTTAACTACCTTATAGCTACATTCTGGACCTGAAATGCAGTTTTTCACTGTTCTATAAATTTAAAATAACTGAACAAATCTTTTGAAACAGATAATGTCAAGAATAGTTTCAAATCTGAGATTAATTAAAATATAATTTTCAAAATTTATAAAATGGCATTTACTTACAAAAACTTCCTACGTACAAAAGATCCACTGTCTTGGAATACAAATGTTGTTCCTATTTGTAGCTCCGGAATGTCGTTCTGAGAAGCCGAGTGTGGAAAAATTATTACGGAAAATGAAGCACGGCCGGCAAACCGACATATACATCGCATGGATATTCAACTCTTCCATTATCTCAACCCTTTCTACTACAAAAGAGTTACAAGATCCAGTGATAACGCGGGTGGATTAGAAGAAATAATTTTATTTGGGGATTTACCCACCTCATATTTTTCTTGCAGCGACCTCTGCAGAGTATGTCTGAACAGGCGTCCAAACAAACGCTGGAAGAGGATGGAGGATCAACGAGAAAGAGGGAAACGAAAGAGTGAGGTGCTGGGGATGGAGGCATGAAAGGGAGGTGTTGGAGGAAGTTGTAGGGGTGCGGCGCAGAGAGCGCGCCTAATAAACAGCGAAAGGCCTCCGGGCAGACAGTGGAGGTGGGCTCTGCCCGGGTCCGGTTCTCAGCCCCGCCCACCTCGCTGTGTATCGGGCACGCCTTCTCAGAAACCCACTCAGCACGTCTTCCCACCCAACGCAGCCGTGTCCGCTCAGGGCCACTCCCGCATCGCCCTGCCACGCCCACTCCGAACTCGTCGAGCTCCGCCAGTCCCGCTCCCGGCACCCGATCCCCGCCCCGCCCCCCTGCGATTCGGCCGTGCCTCGCCAACTCCTCCGCTCTGACCGGAGGGGGCAGCATGGCTTCCAAATTAAGGGCACCGCAGGGTTGCGCGTTCGGGATCCTGAGCGGCGTGGAAAGAGGGTTTCTGCTCTCGTATGTGCGTGGAACTTTTACAAGGATGTGTGGAGAAGCGAAACACAGGATAAAAGCGTGACTTGAAATTTAAAGCCTCTTGAGACGTCTTTTAGTCGCTCTAAAATAGTATGGGGAAATAAATTATAAGAACTCACATAATGTGCTTTGTCATAATAAATACTTTGTGAAATCTGCAATCCGCAAAATGTATTTTTGGAATTATTATTAAATTTTGACAGTCAATAAAAATAAAATACTGTTCGTATTCTCACCTTTAAAGCCGTACTTTTCAAAGCATTTATCGGCTGGAAAGTTGAGTTTTCACGGCGAAGATCGAAAAAGAATTTTGGCAGACGATTACCATGCGAACGTCGTACAGGTCAATGTAAACAAATCAATCTCCAAACATTTACAAATATTTTAGAGAATGTATTTAACTAATCACTTATTACATTGACGAAGTCATAAATGAGTGGCTACAAATTTTAAACAGACAATTTATAATAAATAATGTAAATATTACCACAGTATTGTTTGCATCATTATAGTCAGAAGACAGTATCCAGGAAGCAATATATAAATTAGAATATGTAAACGAACAGTCAAGTTATCTTGAACTACAAGCCAAAAGGCAGAAGAAATGTGGGAAGACCATTGAGAAGATGGAGTGAGCAGTTTTCAGGAGCCGGCACAGACTGAACAAGTTAAATCTTTGCAGTTGATAATGACTTATTAACATTTATATTACAGACACAATTAGATATGTTTTTAAATATATGTAAAGAAAATTCTTGAAGATTCTTGTGTCTGTGCCATCGTTTTCTTAAAATTCGAATCTGCTGCGCTACCAAAGCGAATGAATGATAGCTGACACTGCATGGGAGGCACCTGGCGACTGATTTCGAAGAAAGGAAGACAATTGATGAATGTTGGTATGTGACAAGAAGCGCACATTCTGAGCTATTAATTAACCTGAAGTAAAAATATTAAATGTTGTTTTCAGGTTTTATTACATGTATTCTATTTATCTATTGTTTTTATTTGTCCAATGTAGTTATTGAAAATGGGAAATTATGCGAAATTGTTTTTAATACAGAAACTCGATTGAGTTTTTATTTCAAATAAAATACTTGAAGCACATAAATAATTATAAAACAACATTTAAAGTTTATTCTTCAGGTTAATTAATGGCTTAGAGTGCGCGCTTCTTGTCACATGCCATATAAGAAGACCTGCATTTATGAGTTGAAAACGGTTGGTTTAAATGTTTTCTCTCTAAATATTGACGTTGGGAGGTGAATATATGACTAATAGTTGTTTGCAACTTGGGAAAAAACAACATTTTTTTGACTCAGTAATTCACCAATAATTCTCTGCTGTTCTCCGTCCTAGTTGGTAAACAGTAAAACCTTCATCCAAAATCATTAATTTTCGTCGCACAAACATATAGTTTTGTGGTTTTCTTTCGTAACTTCTTGCAAAGCCAATGAAATAAAAAAATATTATTGCTTGCTGTCTATTTTTATTCTACTAATTCATTATTTACATTTTCCCAAATATATATCATTGAGAGCATGTATTTCTCAGTTTCGCTAATAATTTTTTTCTTTTCAATTTAATTTAATGCCGAGAGAATTGAGTGAGAAAACACACGCAATAGTTATAGATTGTAAGAACTTAAAAATTGGATTTTGAAAGAATAGTATTTTTTGGGATTCACAATGTAAATTGCAAACTTGGACTGCCAGAAAAGTAGTTTTATGCCTTACCTCAAGGAGCCTAATGATGATAGTTCAGTAAGCAGGTAAAATTATATTTAAATTTCAATAATAATAATAATAATAATAATAATAATAATAATAATAATAATAATAAATAATAATAATAATAACAATAATAATAATAATAACAAAAAAAAAAAATGACAATAATAATAAAGAAGAAAGAACAATAGAGTACATCAACAGGAAAACCCCAATGACTGTGACAGTTTAGCGCCTGTGTAAACAGCCCACTGTGAGGCACGCTTACGCTCGCATCTTCCCCGCCCACACAAACGCACCGTGCGCAAGCACTTGGGGTTAACCTACGACACACAGACTCCGAGGCGAGCGTCGCGCGCCCCGCGGCCACAAAGTCAACCTCGACCGCAGGTGCACTTGGTGCGCGCAGTCCGCGGCGCACAACTTCTCGCCTAACTACCCTCACGCACTTGCACGCGCCTCCGCCCCCCCCCCGCCCGGCCCCTCAGCGCCGGCGCTCGACTCGTGTTCGCGCCGCCCCCCCCCCACAAATCAGGCTTTTCTCGCCGCGGAGGCGGCAGGGGCGCGGCTGGGGCACGGCGTTGCGATGGCGAGGTTGGCAACGGAGGAGGGAGGTTGTAATGGTCCTAAGGTGAAAGCGGGGGTAAAGGGGCGTTGGTGAGGAGACGGCGGAAGTGAAGTTGAAGGCGGATGATGCGAACACAGGTAGTGGGGGAAGCGAAATTGGCGAAAACGGTATGGAATTCGTTAATGCGGCTGCGCTAGGGAGGAAGGGGTCGGAATGGATGGATGGCGGTGGAGGGGCGAATTTGAACGAGGGGGGGGGGGGGGGGGAGGGGGGGAGGGGGGGGGGGGGGGGGTGGTCGAGGAGGGGGAGGATGGGCGGAGAAGAATGGGCAGATGAGCGTTGAGGCTGGAAGGGGAGGAGGAGGAGGGAGTTGGGGCGGTGGCTGAGGCTGCAGGGGGCGATGGAGGATGGGCGGAGGTGGAGGCGGGGAGACGGAAGTGGAGGGGGTGGCGAGGTGCAGGGGGGAGGGGGGGGGGGGAGGGGAAGAAGGAAGGGGCGGGGGAGGGAAGGGGAGGAGGGGAGTGGGGCGTGGCCGAGGCAGGGGGGGAGAGGGGGAGGATGGGCGGAGGTGAAGCGATGCGGATGGAAGGGGCGGAGGTGGTGGTGCGAGAAGGGGAGGAGGGGAGTGGGGCGGTGGCCGAGTGGTGAGAAGCGACAGAGGAAACGCGAGTAACCCCGGGGCGCTTTGTTTCCTTCCTGGAAGCGAAGGGAAGGGGGGAAGGGCAGGCAGAGTAACATGCACGTAACTCGCGCGGCAACCACCCTCTCCGCGTCTGAAATTGCGCTCCCTCTGCTTTTCCAGTCTTTATTCTCTGCGGCTGCGTGTGTGTGCCCAACAGAAGGTCGAAATGTTTTTCATTTTCTCAACATATTTGCTTTTTCTGAATTTGTTCTTCCAGTTCTATTCTTCCGTAATTTTCTTTTCCCCCCACCTCCAAAATTTTCTTTATACATTTTGCTCAACTAGATGCATAAACATTTTTTCCGGCAACGCAAGTGACATAGGACAATAGAAAATTAAAAAGTGCCAATGATAAAAACGGAACCCTAGAGTCACAATTATTGTGGGTCCTTTTACAAAGGTAGGTGTTAACATCTTTTTTATATAAATTACGTTACCATCATATGTATAATCCCTTACATATTATTTCCTTTTCTCTTAATTCCGTTGTTTCAGCAATGCCCACCACTTTTACTTTTATGTGGTACCCAGTTTCTGTTCTGAATTTCTTGTAATGGATAATTTGCTCTGCTGTTTTTATTACTGGACAGCGTATGCTGTGTTTATTTTGCAATGTTTTGTAATTTAATATCGTTTATTACTACACACTTATCCTGTCTCACAGCTGCAAAACTTGTCAGTTACTTACGGGGTTTTCCTTTTGAGTATTGCCTACAAACAATACAATTTTTCAATTAATACACTTTTCCATTCATCGAAATTACAACCTAGGTTTTGATGGCATGCCTCTGCGTTTTTCCGCTTGTTTTATCTCTCTTGCTAATGTTCAGATTCTCATTACTAGTTCAAAGCATTTTCCACATTTTTGAATCCTTCACACCTCAACCTTTTATTATCTGCATGCAGGTACTCAAGTGTCCTTAACTCTATTCTCTGTAGTTTCACAGTTATTCTCCCGTCTCATAATACACAACATTTCTAAATGACAGTCTTGAAGCATTTCGTTGGAGCCTGTCATCTGATCACTTCCTGCGCCCCTCAATTATTAACACATACTTTATTCACTCACCGAAATCCTATTTTCATAATTAAGGTTGTTTACTAGTAATTCGCGGGTCTTCCTTATATTTTCTGTTCTCCCACCGAGTTAGTTCAATTGCTGGTCCCATTGGTTTTATGGGACTGTACTCGCATTTGCCACACCTACATATATACTTAAGACCCTCCTTTACTTTCATTTCTTCACTTCTGCATTTTCATGAAACATCATTTTCTTAGAAAATAATTTATATCTTTACAATTTACATGCATTTTTCTATCTCTATTATTACTTCTATCTCTCATTCTTCACTCACTTCTCTGATAGTGTTGTATGAATTTCCGTTTCTTTCCGCAGGTTCAATATTTCACTTGTTTTTGTCTTCCGTTACTTCAAATTATTTCCGTGATTCATTCTCATCCAGGACCCCATTTTAGAGCATTCATTCTCTTTTTACGTCTTCGAAATTGCTCGTCAATTGGTCTCAACAGTCTTATTTGTTCTTCTTTTACTTTTCTCTTCTCTCCCATTCGGGCCAATTCATGAGCTCTTTGGAACCCCGTGTACTCTGCAAGGATTCTAACAGCCTTTCTCACCCTTCCGATATCTGTTTCGATATAATTCCTATGTTATATGTCATGGCTTTCTTTCGAATAGCCTACTTTTGTATTTAAAAAATCATCTTATTTATCATTTCCAAGTCCAACATCTCTACCTGCTTTCGCAACCTTACCATTTCTGATATCATACAAGTTTCATCACTTGGCTGATCTCCGCCTACTCTCAGACTTCTAACTTTGTTACTTTGATTTACTTCATTTTCATCATATTCTTTATATTCTGTTCCTTATATGCCTGTCGTTAATAGTTCATTTTCATTTTCATTTTCTTCTGCTAAATTGTTTGCTAGTTAGTCTGCACAGGCACCGTAACTTCTCTTTACATTCTTGTCCTCTCTCCCATTTAACTCAATTCATTAGCCCTTCGGCTCCCGCGCTCTCACCCTCCCCCCCCCGCCGCTACCGAGATCCTCGCCCCCCTACTCGCCCTCGCCGCCCTCGCTGACTTGCCGCCTTCGCCACTTCGGAGGAGTTTCACTATGTATGCTCGCCATCATGAGCCTTTGTTTCACATTTTCTCTCTCCAAAACTTACCCTTTCACCAGCATCCCCAATTTCCCATCATCTTTGCCGTCCTCCCTCCCATTGGACTACAATTTTGGTCCTTCGGCTCTCCGCACTCTCACCTGACGTATTATTCGTCTATTTTCAACCTTTTTCTCCTAACGTACGTATTTCGACCTTTACAATTCACACTGTCTATACAACTTCCACCATTACTTTTTTTTCAATATTCACTTACTTTTCATCTCTTTTTTTTCTCACAGGCTACTGTGATTTATCTGTTATCACCCCTCCACCAGCACGTCACCCATCTCTTTATTATTTTTAATTTGATTGGAAGTGATTCTTCTTATTCTCAACAACACTACAAACTTTTATTTCATTTCACTTCTCCCAAATAGTCCAATAGTTACCGCCCCAACAGTCTCCCTGATTCCCCTTCCCTGTCCTACCTCCTATTAAACTACAGTCGTTGGTTCCTTGGAAAGATGCGACCTTCCTTCTAACTTCTCACTCGTGCAACGTTTACTCTATTCATCTTACAATGTAAACCGTCTTATTCCAACTTCATGTCGAATCATTTACTTTGCTAACTTCACAGGTTATTGTATCACAATGTTTCGCTTCAATTGCAACGTCACACCTTCTTGTTTTCATCTTTTATTAAATTGTCTTGACTCGAGTGATTAATTCTTATTATGCTGGCCACCACGAGCCTTTCATTCCCATTTCCGTCCACCCAAATTGTTCGCTAGTTAGCCCGCAGCAGCCTCCCAATTGCCCCTCACCTTGGCCGGTCTGCCTCCCTTTGGGCTAAATTCATGGCCCTTGCCGCCCGTCCCGGCGTCACCCGCGCCTTTGTTTGCGCGGCGCCGGCGCGTGAATGGCGCTGCCTCCGCTGTCGCCCCGGGCGCGCGGGGCAGGGTGGGCGTGCGAGGCGGGGTAGGCTGGCGGGGCGGGGTGTGGGGGCGGGAGAGGCGGGTTGGGCGGGCGGGGCGGGCGACAGGCGAGGCGGGAGGGAAGGTGGGAGAGCGGGCCGGCGGGCCGAGCGAGCAGAGGCGGGCGGGCGGGCAGGAGGGCGGGCGGGGCGAGGCGAGGCTGGCGGGCGGGCGAAGCGGGTGGGAAGGCGGGAGGGCGGGCCGAGCGAGCAGAGGCTGGCGGGCGGACGGGCGGGCGGGCGGGGTTCGGGCGGGCGGCGGGCGGGCGGGTGGGCGGGCGGGGCGGGTGTGCGGGCGGGCGGGCGGGCAGGCGGGACGGGCGGGCGGGGCGGGGCGTGCGGGCGGGCAGGCGGGCAGGCGGGGAAGGCGGGCAGGCGGGCGGGCGGGCGGGCGGGCGGGCGGGCGGGCGGGGCGGGCGGGCGGGCGGGCGGGCGGGCGGGTGGGGCGGGTGGGCGGGTGGGCAGACGGGGCGGTCGGGTGGGCAGGCGGGGCGGGGCGGGAGGGTGGGCAGGCCGGGCGGGGTGGGCGGGCGGGGCGGGCGGGGCGGGCGGGCGGGTGGGCAGGCCGGGCGGGGTGGGCGGGCGGGCGGGCGGCCGGGCGGGCGGGCGGGGAGGCGGGGCGGGGCGGGGCGGGCGGGCGGGCGGCTGTGTCGCGAATCAAGTCGCGCGCGGCGCGCCCCTCGCCCCGCCCCCGCCGCCAATCGGCAAATGCTTCCCGCCGAATTTCCTGGCCGCCCGCGATGTCGTTCGCGCGATTGAATTCGCTGCGCCGCGCGAGTGGCGCGCTCAATTGCGCCGAGCCGACGCGACGCGACGCGATGTGTCGCCGTGAAAGGTCGTTTGGCGCAGGCGACTGTTTTGTTGGCAAATATTGCTGACTTCTTCAGGAATGTTTATTTTTGCTCGGTGCATCAGTGTGTCTAAAGCGGGGGTTTAAGGTTTCGGGTGAATGATTTACGTGACTGTAACAAATAACATGAAAGTGGAATCTTCACAGCGGGCGTAAATTTTCCAGATTTTTCACGAAATTTTGTACAAATAATTTTCAGAACACGTTAAATTAATAAAATTGTCAATAATAGTTCTTATATAGCGCCACAATTAATATGAATGTTTATTAGTCGACGTTCGCTCAAAACGCAAAAAATATATAGAAAATACTGAGTTTTAATGACGTTTGCAACATCGAGAAGGGTAATATTGGTAAAAATTTTCATGTACCGACATCCCTTAAAATCTTTTGCCAAATTCACAAGTTTTCATCCCGAGTAAATAATTTCTTTTCTTTTTGAAGATGGCAGTCGTTTTTCAAACAGCATTTTCTCCCATCATTCGATACATCCATCGCATCCGATATATCAAAGGTAAAGAGCACACTCTTAACTGTCTGAAAATGCGTTATTTTATACTAAAAAGTAAAAGGAATATTTAAATTAAATACCAAATCTGTAATTAGTTAGAATGTCAACTTGCCTTCGCCGTATTCCGAGAAAGCGTTCGGTGTCCAAGCGGGAGTGCTGCATTCCACGGCCTCCTGGTGCGGCCACGCCTCCCCTCCCTCCCCGCTCTCAGAGGGAGGTGGAAGAGAGGGAGGGGGGAGGGCTGCCGGTCGAGCACGCCGCTCCGCCGGCGTCTCTGTTTACATTAATTGAGCGGCGGCCGGCGGCGAATTTTATTCGCGGGCAAACAAGAGAAGCGAGCGCCGCGCCGCGCCGGCCAGGGCGCGGCCCGCCGGCCCGGATCCAAATTGAATTATTTTCTGTTTTATACCGCCCACTGCCATCGTCCCCGCCGGCTCTGTCTGTCCCCGCCGCAACTCCCACCCGCGCTTTGCCGGCGCCGTGGATTACGCCCCGGTTGCTCCTCTGACTTCCCTTTGCCCTGCCCCCCTGCCTGCTTGCAATTCGTGTTGCCTCTGCTTTCTTGCCTGTGCCACCCCCACTGCCGCGTCTTCCCCGTGACTCTCATTACCATTCAACCTCTCAATCCTTTTAAATATAAACCCCACACTCCTTTTGTCTCGCAATGCTGAACCCTCACAGTCCTATCATTCCACAACCCTACAACATCACAATTCTTGCATTCCTGAAGACTTCGACCCCACAACTATTTCTACCCAGAACCCTACAAACCCGCTATCATATCATCTCGGGACTCTACAATCCTGCATCCATGCAACAGCGTGCCCCTCTTATCATTCAAAATCTTGGCCACAAACGTTTATTTGCTTGCTTCTCATCTCTATTAAAACCATAACCATCATTTACATAGTCTCTTTTCCAGATCCTTTCGTAATCCCACAGATGCAACACTACTTCTCCCAATCTACTTGCCCTCTGTGTCTCACCCTTACAATCACACAAACGTCCCCCTCCTACTCTCTACTCCCCACACTCCACCACTCCCCCCCCCCCAATTCCTTCCCCCTCTCGTTTCAGCTGTGTACTCTCCCCCACCTGCCCAACAGCCTCGTCCCCGCCTCCGCTGGCCGTGGGCGGCGCGGCGCAGCGCCCCGCCGCGTTCTTTTGTCGCGATGAAAACATCCTCCAGCGGCGATTTCCGACGCGCGAAGCAAAAGCGGGAGCGCGCGCGAGGAAACAAAGACCTGTCGGCCGAGAGAACCGCGATTAAACTCGCTGCTGACCGCGTTTTACAGAGACGTGAAACGAGGTATTGTGGCGATGGAGCTGGAGAAGGATCGCGTTTGAAGGCGGAATTTGATTCTCCACTTTGTACCCGGGCCGCCGGGTTTGCCGTTGAAAGAAACGGGTGCAGGGAAAAAGAGAGAGTGCGTACGGGAGCTCGCGGAGGGATCAGGCTCATGAAGGGGGGGTGGGGGGTTGCTATACACGGGAATGAAGGGTGAATGTGAGAGCACATCGGACTAGATGAGTGAATAGCACCACTGTTCTCTTGTAACTCTCTATGTAAAAGCTTCCGTGTGACGGGTGAATACATTTTTTCAGAAATGAAGTTGATTATTGTAGAACTTCACGTTTCATTTAACAAATAAATACTTCACATAATAAAACCAAAATGTATCCTGTAGTATAAATTGAACATGAAGTCAGTCTATTGTAAATCTCAGTACTTAGTATCGCGTATGTCCTTTGTTGTATATGGAAGGAAAAATTAAAATATACTTGTATTAATTTAAGATACCAGTTTTAGTGCTCATTCAAGAATATGTTAACATTGCAATACATTTCCTTTTTAGAATGTCAGAAACTTTTCCTAACATTCAAATTATTTCATTTGGATTGAAAAAGAAAATAATTCCATTCACATATTTTTATGTCTTGAATGTGACGTTCAAAATAAAAGCTTTCATAAAGTAACATGTCAGTAACCTTGCATAGTGGAACCTCTTGTTTCTGAACTTAAGCAGAGGAGAAAAACCCAGCTTCCCCGAGGACCCATCAATAACTTACGATATGATGTAAAAGATGAAACTCTATCATCGTGAAGAAACGTGATCGAGTTTACCTTGAATCAATTTCTGTTTATTTTGTTTTGCCAATCTCCGCCCAACTTAGAGTTATTCTCTCTATTACGCCACCTCGTAGCTTTCGTCTCCGATGTACAAAAATCTCTAAAATATTGACTTAAATGAATTCCACTGAATCTACGTAAACCGATATATATATATATATATATATATATATATATATATATATATATAATGTGTGTGTGTGTGTGTGTGTGTGTGTGTGTGTGTGTGGCGCAGTGTGCGTGCGTGCGTGTGCGTGTGTGGGTGTGTTTGTGTGGGTGTGTGTGCGTGTGTGGGTGTGTGGGTGCGTGTGTAGTGTGTTTGTTAGTTGTTGGTAGCGCTTTGATGTTAATTTAATTTTTAACATTGCTGGAAATATTAGTCTGCTAGAAAAGTTTTCATTTATAGTTAACATCCTGTAGACAGTACTCTCGTTCGCGTGAAATATTAGATATTTTATTTATTTATTAACGTCACAAAACAGTTAAGAAGCTGTGTATGACGTGCTATTAGGAGAAGTGAATATTGTGCACGTTTTCAAAATTCTCTGATCCCTACACTAAGCCATAGACTACTTGAATTTTGAAGAAGAAAAAAACACGCTCTAATGTAATAAAATCTATTTTCTTGGATAAATCAGCAATAAATTTTGGTCTCTTATTCAGCATGTCCTTCGTCAAGGAATAATATTTCCTGACGCGACAGCATGGAAACGATAATTTGAATAACTATATTTTCCACTGAATTCTGGAAAACGTGCACAGATAATGAAGTTATATTACATAATGAAGTTACACTATTTCGTTATTACCCTTCATTTTTTAATAGTAATGGGTCAATTAACTATGGCACGATGGCAAAAATATTACATTACATTAAATTAGACGTGCGAAATGAAATATGTAAGACATAGTAATTTTAAAATGACTCTTAATACAAAAAAAAAACTTATCGAGATTGTTCAAGAAAGAGAAGTGAATCGTCTCCTTTCGAGTATAAGGAATATTCTATTTTTGTTTTCTCCAATTGAATCTAATCAATGCTTCTTTTATACTTGGATATCTTTAACCTGGCCGATGCCAGCTGAACACTGTTTCGGTTTCATCCAATTGGAAGCTTAAACGTCACTACAGTCGTGATGACGTTTTAGCTCTCGATTGGATGACACCGTAACAGCTGATGAAGTGTCATCGGCCATGTTAAAAGAAACAAGTACAGCAACTGTGCTAGAAGTAAAACATGCATTTTAATAACCATATGCAAATGCAATGAGCACTCGCGGTGTCCACGTGGGGAGTCGAGCAGCGCAGTGAATATGCCGGCCAAGGGATGCCAGGCACCTGCAGCCCAGTGCCGGCGTCGAGGCTTGAAAGCGGCGTTCAGTTATTCCTGGCGCCGCGCCACAGGCGATGCCTGGAGGAAATCGCCCGAAGCTCGCCGGGGGCAGGAGAGCGAGAGGAAGGGTTTCTTCCGCCTCGCTCCAGGTCGTGGAACCCCCCCCCCCCCACGCTGGCACCTCCGTCTTGCGAGTCTTTCACCCTTTTACCGCACTCGCGCCGCCGCCGTCTCCACGGACCGGCTTTCTTTGGAACAGACTGCGGACGCTGACAGGAGAAACTGAACTGAAATATAAGAAGATAGATTCGTTATCAGCGCTGTAAACTGAAATGTTAACCACCTTTCACTCATTGATTAGTTTAAATTTTGTTTATTTTGTTCGCACATTTGATGTGTCATTAATATTGCACTATTTTTTAATGAAATTAAAATATTTCTGTAACTGTTGATGTAGCATCAACCAGTCCTGTGTAGAGCTGTTTTGTGTTGGTCGGTTGATAGTTTTTCTACCTAACTCCGCACTTCTCTTAGTCACAGCGAGACAGAGTTTTCTTACTGCCTATATTAATTTATCCACACCCTCTTAGCATTACCGCCGCTATAATTGTAATGCATTATTTTACAATTTTCTCTTTAGTTTCTTTTTGTCTTCTTCACATATAAACATGTTACATTATCTCGTCATTAAACATCTTTCCCCAAATGAAACTATTTTCTCATTAACACAGTCGCAACTGGGATCGCACACTGTTCCAATATTCCTGCGCCATTATCAACTCCATCCAAACACTTGTATCAATATTGCTGCTGTTTTGTTCATCTTTATTTCAATGTACATTTTACCGTCACTTTCTACACTCCTTTTTGCCCCATCGCCATTCTCAAAGTGGCTACTATTATGGATGAAATGGGTTAAGAGGAATGGAGATGTCTCTCTGAGACATATCCCTTCCTGTCAATATCCACAATTCTCACCACTATAAGTTTTTTTCACAATTTCATTGTGTCCTCGTCTCTCCTTCCACCTCTTCGCCATGATTCTCACACCTACACACAACCGTCACAAAGTTTAATTTCCTTCCTTCTACTTCCCAAACAAAATTGTGTTACTGTAACCTCTATCTTCAGCAACCCTACAGACTCACTCATGACAAAGTATCCTACCGATATCTCCTCCACTATTTCACTTTTACTCTTACTCCCACTACCATTTTTACACTCTCTACTTCATTTCCGTCTTTCTTTCAGTATCATTCTTTTTTACTTAGTTTTATTATTTTGTTGAGATTACATTGTCCAATTTATAAAAAAACTTTGGAAATGAGTTTGAGAATGGTAGTGGAAGGGAGTAAGAGAGGTTGTGATAGTGAAATAGTGGAGGTGTCGGAAACATACTTTGTCATGAGTGAGTGTGTGGTGTAGTGTAAGGTAGAGTTACAGTAAGACAATATGTGGTGGGAAGTAGAAAGGAGGAAATATACCTTTGTGACGATTGTGAGTATGAGAATGGTGGTACAGAGGTAGGAGGGAGAATACCAGAATGAAATTGTGAAAAACTTGTCTCTGTGGGAATTGAGCGTAAATGAGGTATGGACACGTCACAGAGAGATCACAGAGTCACTTTGAGAGTGTGAAACCACTATCATTCTCGCACCTCTGTCATTCTCGCGCCCAACACGTCGTCCCCCCCATCGCCCCGCTAACTCGCACTTATCCTCCGCCATGTCTCCGTTTTTCTCTCGCCCCCCCCCCCCCGGGCGCGTCGTTCGCGCAGACGATCTGGATCCCGTCCAAAGCCCCGCCCACCCACGCGCGGCCTCCTCGCGAAACCCGCGCACAGCCCGCCGGAAATAAAGACATTTGCGGGATGGACGCTAGCATCCTGCGTAAATATCCGAGGCAGATACGGCCCCCTCAGCTCGTTCCCACCGAAGCTCTCGACTTTATCAGGAACTATTTCGCTTCCGCTCCAGCTCGATAGCGATTTATTTTTAGTCGAGTGCTCCGCGCCAGTGCTTCAAAATAATTGAATGTTTTCCACCTTCAGTCTGAGAAACGTTAATGGAAAGAACAGTTTTTTTTTCTTTTCTTTCTTGGGATGTCGCTGCAACAGACGCGGCGTAGAAATCTTTTCGTTTGAATTTGACGTATTTTGTGACAAAAACAACAGTACTGTTCGTGGGAAATTAATGATATTTTGTTTGTTTCAGAACTGGAAACGAATTATAAATATGTCTGATGATTTTTATTAATGATAGTACAACGTGTATTAAGGGATTCGGCACCTTTGCGCTTCTTTATATTTGTTTTACATTTTTACGATTTGAAAGAATTAGAGATTAATCACACAGTAAAGAGAAACCCTATGAAACAATTACAATTTGTTTGAAGATTTTAACGTTTTCAGAAAATTGAGTATTTTTTAAACGAACTTCAATGTGCATCTCGGATTGAAAACATATGGTGTAGGTATCTTATATTTCAACATTTAAATCTCATCAAAGTTTTACCAATTTATGATAAAAATCATGAGATGCGCATGTTAAGTAAAGTGAATTTTCATTGGTGGGAAATGCTGTAATGCTTTCAGAAGAGCTAGTTTGTAGTTTATAGCTTGAACTGCATTTACTTTGCAAACATCATTTTCATGCCTCAGCATCCTTCACCCCAATCAATGTTGATGCTTATTGCCTAATATCTTCGATGTAGGCACAAAGGCACTGTCCCTACAACACGTTGGCAATGTATTAGTGTGATTGAATGGAAGTCAAACTGCGCACAGGGAGCGGTCATTTTGGATCGCGCTCATCAACACATCAATAGGCTTCCGGTTAATGAGGGGAAAACCAACCTCTGCACAACTCCCCTAGTTTATTGCGTAGCAACGCGAGATAATAGAATATGGGGTCGCCAAAGGAAGTACAATGGCACGTTATTGGAACAAAATGCTTTGGATTTCAGCCAAAGTCCTTGAACTCAATTCCAAATACTGGTGCTACAGAATGGCATAGCCTTTCTGGTAGTAAAGTTTCTAATTTCCTTGGTGTAGACTGGCTTTATGGGCTTGCCTTCATCTTCTTGCCAGCTGCCATGTATCCCCGCCTTAAGTAAATGTTTTTGACATTTTCTCAACTTCTCGGTTTCCTAATAGTAGAACCGAAGTATTACTTCAAGAATATTAAAGAGCAGTAAAAACTCGTCCTAAATAGAAATCATCATTGAAAAATTTGAAGCCAATTTTAAGAAAATGGCAATTAAGTATTACTTAAATGCGACTTTAGAAAATCGTTTTTACAAGAATCTATTGAGTTTAAATAAAACTACATTGAAAGTCATATAAAGCCCTTCCACTCACAAATGCTATAATCTACACAAATCGATGGATATGTGATAGTAACGGCATGACAATATTAAAAAAATTACATTTGTGTAATTTTTGAAAAAAATACACAAAAATGAACTTTACGCCATATTAAACAGTGCAATTACTACTATCCCTAGTAAAAGTTTGAAAAAAAAAACTTGGAGCCATATTTGAGAAAAATGGCGTTTGTATGTTTCTGAAAATGCGGAAATTTGAGGTCAATTTCTCAGAAAACTATTGAGTTCTGGAGAAATTTATTTGACATTATTTAGAGCACATGCACTCGTTAATATAACAATGTGAAGAAATCATCTCATCAATCATCATGAATTCTGTGAAGAATCATCTGTGAATTCTGTGAATTCTGTGAAGAATTGATCTAATGTAAATATTAGCGACGTCAGGGCCAAAAAAATTTAATTTCTGTAATTTTTGTAAAAAAACAAAAGAATAGAAAACTATGAGTTTGTGTCATCGTATAGAGTTTGTTTGGCACTAACCCTGTCAAAAATTCAAAGAAAAACTTTGTAGCCGTTTTTGAGAAAATCTTTTTTTTTTGTATTTTTTTAAATTGCAGATTTTTCACGTACTATTGTGCAACAACTACTACAATTTTCAAAAAATTACATGAACTGAATGAAAGGACTATTTATAAAAGAACATTTTATCAATTTAACAAGTTTTATTTGAGTGAAAAATCTCTGTCTTCAATTTTGCAGTTGTAGGAAGACGGCGAAAAAAGTTCAAACTTTTGCAGGTTTCGAAAATTCATAGTTAACCGAGAAAATTGCCCCTTAGCCACCTTCAGAAGTGTATTACACTCTATTCTGACAAGAAATTTAAAGAAAAAATTTGGAGTCATTTTTGAGAAAATTTTGAAAATGTCCGGTGGTCTAAGTTCCCCCACATTTCAAGGAATGTTTTTCAAAATTTCAAAGCTTCAACTAGAGCTAGATGGACAGGGGTTTCTTTAATTTGGAAAAGATCATACGTGTGGTTTAAGCGTTAGTAATGTTCCCAGACGGACCTACGGACGGGGGACCTACGGACGGACAGAGAGACGGACGAACGGACGTTTTGCTTTCATTTCGTTTTTCGGCATCGAGGACCCACAAAACTGCAATTCTGACTACACCACGTGTTAAATAATTTTTTCTCTTAATTTAGCAACTGGAGGTATCCACATTCTCGTTATCAGAGGCCGGCAATAAATTTTTCCTGTCGAAAATTACCGTTTTTTTAGCGCAGCATTTCATAACTTTCTCTATACTACGTATATTACTCCGTATATACGTACGTATACGAGAAAGCATAAAAGGCTTTGATTAGTGACATGTATACGAATTTCAAAGACTTAGTAGGCCAATGCAAAATAAAAATAAAATCAAATTACTGATCTACGTATTCATCACTGGATTTCATTTGAATCACTTTTAAGACATACGTTAGAAAACTCTGTAAAGCACGTAAACTGTAACGTGTCCTTGAATTACGTTACGCTAAAGAGGGAGGAGGGTGTTTGAGGAAGTTTCATGGGGGTAGGAGGAGTTAGATTAGTGTCATGTTATGTTGATCTTGTTTTTTATTATCTATAAATGTTTACAGTAATTGAAAATATATTTTAAGTAATGCTTCATTGGTTGAATTATAAATTACGAATAAAATATTAGAAACATTTCAATAGTATATTTTAGAATGCAATGAAATTGACGCATTACATTTTCGCCCTTGCGTCTTCTACGACAACATCTGCACTAGACCAATTTTATCTCACCAATTCTTCCTTCTTTCCCTCCTTCAGTAAAAACTGTCCCACAATCTTAATGTTAGGTGCAGTTAGCATCGCCAAGTAATTCCTAATTTAATTATAATTCATTTTAATATATAACATTATAAAATCAATACAAATTGTTTTTATTGTTATATAATTTAATTTTACTTTTGTAATTGGTAGAGGGGAGATTTTGCGAGCGTTATCATAATTAGATGTTTCAAACCAATGTTGCTGATACGTCACAGGGAAAGAGGAGGTATTGAATATGTTCCAAATTTGCGTTACATATTTTTTGAACGGCCCCCAGTCACTATGACTATATTAACACAACAAAATTTTATATAGTGGCATTTATATAAACTATATCTCTGAGTGAAAATTCAGAAAATGATACCTCGTCTTTTTTTTTAGTTTGGTAATGCCAAACATTAGAGGAGGTGTCATGAGAGGGAAAAAGAGGCAAAATGAAAAATGGTGGAGAAACGAAAATGGAGAAACAACGCCAGGAAAGGATAAATAAAATGTGAGGGGGATGAAAACGAGACCAACAGATATCCACGTTCTCATTCCTTCCCAATTCTCTCTCTACTCTCAGCTTTCGACTGAGCAATGAGATGAGTTTTTCAACCTGACATGACCCATCCCCTTAGAAAAGTGTCGCCCATTATTGCCGACAAGAAAGCAGATTAAAAGCCATGGAGGGTGGAACCGGTAGATAAAGTTGATACAACGAACGAAACCTCCTTTCATATTCGTTGTGCACAAAATACAGAAAGAAAAGCTCGTTAAGTTTCTGTATTAAACCCTTGTAAAATAACCTCTAAAACATCTTCTCATACAAAATAACATCTATCTTCCAGCGACGCCACAAAATAATCCGCAGTCAAATCACAGTCTCAAATTCCTTGTCATTTCTTTTCGTAAGTAGTGAAATGTCACAGAGTGAGATTAGTTCAGAGCCAACATCGCAGCAGCATCTGCAACGACTCTGACCCGGAGGAATTCGGAACGTCTGTTTGATTGTTAGATGGAATTTAGCCGTTGTCTGGAGGAGCATTCTAATAGTCTGCAGCTCTGATTGATAGTTTTCGATGGTTTCTCCGATCAATATCAGACATATACCGGAGTAGTACCCTAACAAACGAGCCCGAACCACACGCGATCTTTCCTTTCTCTTCGTTATCCTATACTTTCCCTTATCCATCCCTTGCACCTTGCATGCTCTGGACTGTTCACTTGCCGGAGGTCTAGAGATTGTCCCGGCTGGGGAGGTGTTCCGCTGAGGGAGATATCTGCAGGAGAACTTCCCCACAATTTGACGTGCAGGTCGTCGCTGAATTTCGCCGTCCAGAGGAGGCACATCCCACATTCAGGCAAAATAACCATCTCCGCATTAATGGGACTAAAGACCACATCAGTACACGCACTCGGAAACATCTATCAATCAAATCAAATAAATTCGTGTAATGCTTTTCATTGAAAGATGACCCTCAGAAATTTAAAAAAAACTACATCAGTAAGCTAGTTGTGCTGAAACTGCACATTCTTTCTCGCGTTATTTGCAGCTTGCAATTTTAGAAAATTCGGAGAGTACAATGAAAATGAACCTGTGCCTTTTTAAGGTTTCTTTACTTCTTACTCCCTCCTCAAATTAAATAGGGCATACCAATTTTTGTAAAAATCCTGCGTACAGTGTAACCACTAGTGTTGTACACTACCGGACAGACATTCATACATTCATTTGGCTTAAACCCATTGTTTCGTATAAACGAAACGGGGATTGTGAATTCTAAGACGTTATTTACTACATATTCGAATGAAAATTAATCCCCCATTTAGTATCAGAGTCACACAATTCTAGTTTTTCTGCCAAAACATCGCCGTTTTTTGATGTAGTGTTACAATGATCCTTAATGCCGGTTGTTTCAATCATAGTGAACCCTCGCGATCGTCTGTTGACATCCATATATTCTGTGTCATATAAAATGACATTACATAATAAAAATGGTTCGTCATTTTGGTATATCACAATGTTGACTCTTTCTATATTCCACTATTTCTCAATGGGTTCAACAAGATCTGCATATTTACTGATTTTTTCGGTCTATTTGCTCAATGGCATCTACTTTCTCAGCTTCCCTCGTTCTAGTCTTTCACAATAGTACATTATGAAACGATGATGTAATGATGCGTATTAGTACTCAAGTGTGATATTCCGATACGAAGGAGGTACGAGCGAGTATCGTAAACTTCACACGAGTATATTAATACCCATTACATCGAGTTTCATACAGTACTTTTTCTACGACTTATGCTAACTTTTATAAGTTAAACTTTTACATTCAATTGTTTTGTACCAGTCGACATGTAGGATTCAGCCAAGGCCACCTGGCGGACAGCTCGCTACCCTTGCCTCAGTGTTTGGTTTTCCAGTCAGCATGCGAGAGAGTACAAAAGTTCCAGTACTAATTCCGACTCATCATTTTCGCTTTATCTCTTGTTTATGGAGGTGCCAACTCCACTTCTGGTTCACTAGACATTTTAAACTAAGGAATTTGCCAACTTGAACAGGTAACCTCATGGCAGCCACATATAACACAAAATCACTTGCGTTCAGATCTTAATGTCAATCAACTGTTCCTTCCATTAACTATCACTGGACTAGTCAAAAAGGTTCAAAGTGAAATTACGGTCCAATATATTTTAAATAATATACCATAATATACAGAAAGATTCTCAATGATTAAGTGTAAATACTTGGTTTGTAAACTTCTCTGTGATTGGTCAAGAACCTGTATCATAATGAAATCTGTATCGTTGATTGATTGATTGACTGATTTTTTCGTGTTTCCGGGCACGTCAACTGCTTCGGTCATTAGTCCCGTTAGTGCAGTTTTTTTCTCGGGAGATGGCGGTGATCTTCCTCCGCTGGATGGCGAGATCCGCCATCGACCTACCGTCGGCTGGTGGGGTTTCCCCCTAACCAGGACTCTCCCACCAGCGGGGCACAGCTTCAGTCGGGACAAGCTCTAAGCTCCCGACCGGTCTCCCGGAATATGTGGTAGTGTGGTGCATGTTAGTGTAAGTGTGTGTGTGTAAGAGGAAAGGATAGGACAGGGAAGAGGAAGGATAGATCGCGCGCGGTCCGTGGCCCGTTTGGTAGGGTACTGCTCCGGCATTCGCATGACGTTGGTAGGAGAAACCACGGAAAACTACCGATCAGAGCAGCCGGCCGCTAGAATTCTCCTCCAGACAGCGACGAAAGACACTCCAAGACACTGAATTCGACCTAGCTGAAAAGCTAGTGTCGAAAATCCTGCGCCTAGATGGGAACCTAGGACCTCCCGGACAGAAGCGCTGCAGTGACATCATTGATGCACTGAGCTACCGCTACCGGTAAATCTGTATCGTAATGAGTATCATTATGCAACGGGTTGCAGCCATCAAATGATAGAATTTATGCAATGGGTGTAGAAAAAAGTCTTCCTGTTGTTGGGGTGATGACTTCAGCGGCTGGGCGCCGGCGAGGCATCGGCGCGGAGGGTGGCAGTGGGAGGCAGCGGCCTCTGCCGTCGCTTCCTCGTTCGCCCAGGCAGGCACGGCCAGACCGTGGCGTCGGCGATGTCACGCTAACGTGGCGATGAGCTGCATTCGCTTCCCGAAAGCGAGAACGCGTTAAAGTGAGCGGTCTCTGACACGTTACGGTGAACTCAAGGATGGAGTCCTGAGCACAAGTTTAGTGCCGAAATTAAACAATATAAGTGCGTCTTTGAGACATCAGTGATCGCACCTACGAGTTCGAGATGCAAGCCATGATAGGGGGAAATAAGCCGTTCTGAAGGAAGAGTTAAATATATTTAAGTAGGTTATTGCAGATATGGGTATGTTTTTTATTGCCATGTTTGTGATATTGTTTTGTTCTGGAGCTTTTTTGCTGGGGAGGTTTTCAATATTTTTTTTTTTTTGAAATTTCTGTGGAAGAAGAGAACTGTTTATTATAGAGTGGTGCGGATGAGAATGTCTTACTACTTTGAATGATTTTGTTATGTTCAGGTTGGAAGTTGGTGTTATTAGCTGAAAATATTGTTTCGAAATATTTGCAAGTTCTTATGATTTGTGAATTGATGTGAGGGCATTACCGGTGGGTATATTTAGTTGGTGAATTTGGTTTTTCTTAATTTTTCTTGTGGATTGCCATATAGATTATTGCTACCTTAATGATTTTATAAATTGGTGGAATGCTGATTATTGTGGATTTTCATAAGTGTTTCAAGTTTTATTGCGTATTGTTCTGGAGGAACTTTATCGAATTTTCTTTGTGTTTTGTTATTTGAGGTGAGAGACTGTGTTTTAAAAATAGATTTACTGACCACGTCGATTAATGTTGATACTGACCGATGTATTTGAGTGGATTGTTTAAGATTTTTATTCTGAGTATTTTTTATTCATTGCTTTGTGAACTTTCCTCAGTTTATTTTATATATTACGTGTGTAAGGTGTTAGTCTCGGGGAATGTTAGTTGTGACGAAACAAGAATAGGTATGTCATCAGAATCTAAATCAAATATTACTGATGTGAAAAAGTTATTGTAGGTATTGGTTGTTCCAATTTCTAGGGTGTCAGGTTTACATGTTCGATCTAATGGAAAAATCCTCGGTTCACTGGGGGTTTAATGTTAACATTGTGGCTGTTAATTATGTTTTTGTATGTATTTGTTTGATTTGGTAGAGGGAGATTTGAAGGCAGATATTATTTTCCAAACATTATTAAAGATTATTTCTGTTTGTAAGGTTTTGTAAACTCTGGTGTGTTTGGGAGTATTGTTAAATTGTGTTGATAATTAGATTTTTTGCTAAGAAAACTTCACCTGCTCTAGTTTCTTGTTTGTCTGTCCCGTATATTGTGTAATTAGAATAGTTTATTGTTTTTATTTAACCCTTAAGTAGGCGCGCGATCAGTACTCACGTAAATGGGCGCGCGAGGCATATAGTGCGCCATTTCATTTGTTTAATGTAGAGCAACTAAAATGTAACTCAATATTTTAAAATATAGTATTTATTACACTAAAATATCTTACTGAAGAAAGGTTATTGGGGCTTGGTCAGAAGTACTTCTACGTACTGACTCACAATCGACAGAGCAATAACTGGCGATAGGATGTTAGGTGTCGCCATTTCTGGCTTTTTGGAATTTTAGGAAAGAAACGCTCAGAAATGTTGCGTGGCGTACTCTGGATGCCGCGCGCTCACTTAAGAGTTAAGTTAATACTGGCTATGACGACATTATATTGATGTTAAAAATTAATTAGTTTTTTAAAATTTTTATTTTATTATGTTATTAATAATAATATTATTATTACCATTATTCGTCTGGCTGTTGTTTAGTATTCCCCATCAAACTTTGAATGGTACTAAGATTGACGATGTTAATGAATTTATGAAATTGATGATACAAGTTGTGATGGAATCAATGATTGTAGAGAAATGGGATTATCTGATTGAGGTTCAGGTATACAAGGCTTATGGTTATTTCCGTTAGGGGTATTTCACCGACGTGGTGGGAAGGGTTGATTTGAGACGGATATGTGAGTGAAAGTTTCTGGTGGGCGGGTCTGCGATAATTGTTGGCAGGGGATTTGTGATTGATTAGGAAGAGGGAAGAAGTCTAGGTGTTCCCAGTATTTCTATAGTTTGTTTATAGCTTTGTTTTTTCGATCTATTATTTCATTGTAGTAACTACAAGTTGAGTTTCTTACATCAGCTTTGTGATTGCCGTTACAATTCGCGCACACGGGGTTTACATTTTTTACACTAACACTATTTTTCTAAATAATACGTGAAATGCTACAAAAAAGACAATAAAAGTTTATGATGCACTATTTACAGAACTGGATCCATGGTTTTGTAGTTATTTTATAAAGATTCAATATAAACAATGATATAATGAGATGGTTTGTTTATTCACATTCGTTTAATGATACTATTCTCAATAGATATACTAACATATGGCATATGTTTGAGGAAGATAAGGAAATAGAATCCTTTATGATGCCTCATGGCTAGTTAAGTAAATTCCTGTCGTGAGATCCCGCGTTCAATTTCCAGTCGAGGCAAAAATAGAACTGTAACTTTCCTTTAAAATCGTCTCCGTTTTTATGGCTTCATGATGAAGAAAGTTCAGTCGGTGGAGTCTGCTAGTTACGGTAAAGGGAATACGTCATGTCGTAAAGGGAATTCGCCACATGTGTGTCTTACCCCATAAGTGTGGGAATTAAACTGGACATGGGGGTCACTATTAGTTAACCGACAAATACGGACAGCCCAAATTGTCAAATATATATTAAGAAAATAACATAATGCAGTTACCATGTGCATCAGTATTAATTTTATTCCAGGTCACTCAAGTTCCAAAAAACTTAATTTCCATCACGAATGAAGATCGTCAAGAATCATTTATTTTCAATTAACGAAGTCAGAAGTAGGCAATAAGTATTCTAGCGATTCTAGCACTGGTATTTACTGACACTTCACGATTCACGAAACGTAAGACTTTGATTCCGAGGATTTGGAAGCTCAGTAGCCCAGCGGCTGGTTCATAATCACCGCAGCTTTAACTGCAGGGCGACCATTCAGAGCCCTCAGCGCTGATTGGTCGAAACCTATCTCACCCTACCTCCCCTCCGAACACCGTCTTGCAGCAGCAAACGACCTCCCTAAAAAGAGGGCCCAATCCCCTATCATAAACCAAAGGAGGATTAGAAGAGTCGTGGAATTTATACCGCACCCTATTTACTAGGAGATCGTGTTTAAACAATTCTGGCCACTTTTACTACCCTCGAATCAATATAAAGAGCAATTATAAAACATTGAGAGTTTTACGGTAAATTGAATGTCTGCTAATCCTCTCCAATTGGGAGTCTGCTTCCCGAGAAATGCTTTAAAATGTTTTAAAATCGTTAAAACTACGTCGCTGCAAAGGATAGCAGCGTGCCCATGTGGGCCGTTTCCTGAGAATTTAATACAGAGAATTAAATCTCTGCGGTTTCACAATGGGAACGGAGGAGAGAAAACGGGAAGCTAGGAGTTAGGAAGGCAACAACGCTTTTCAGTCGCTATCTCATCTTCGGCTTGTATTATAACGAAGTGGCGCTTAATGAAAAATATGGGGTTTTGCTTTTATTCTGGTAATTGCTCCTGGCCGAGTTTTTGCGAGACGAGCCAACCACGGGAGAATGTTTTCATTTTGGTGGTACCTTGTTTTTGTGTGCCTGTCTTTCGGAACGCGAAACATGCATTTTGAAATTAGCGACCGCCATTATATTCCTCTCATTCCCAGTAATATTCTTCTCTGGAGTAAATAACTCTTGTGCTCAAGTACAAAAGCGTGGCAATAAAATCAACTAATCTCTCTCCATCACAGAGCAAGAGGAAAATGTACAAAACAAAATACTACTCGCGCAACTTTTCTTGAACGATGGATTGAATAAATGCGGGAGGAGTTGGGGGTATTAGTCACAAAGTCGGCCACTAGAGTTCTTACAGTATTGCTAACCTTTGGAAAATCAAAGTCAACCTGCTACGTGTGCGGCCAGATCATCGCTCTGGGTAGGCAACAGCAGCGACACTAGATAGGAGTTTTAGGTGCCCCCCTTGAAGGTCTTGGACCTGCCTCAGCCATTTCTTTAGATAATGGTAATAAATCTGAACAGAAGTTCTCGACTGTGAAACAACTAACTTTGTCTAGCTTCTGTTTTGCGCCAACGCAGTTTTAATGCTTGGAATGTTGTCATCATTGCTCGCTGCGAGCTTTTGCCTTCAACAGTTTATTGCTCGTTGGAGGGGGATGCAAGGTCATCGTTCAAGAAAAGTTGTGCGAGTAGTATGTTTTCACCTCGAAACGAATCTACCTCTTTTTTGCATCTTTTTCAAAAGTATCTCATAAATATTGTGAAATACATGGACTGTAGCTTCGGATATTCCACGAAATGTATTAAGAATATGATTCATGCCATGTTGAGTTAGAGCAATACGAAAATATAACTGTATGGTGTAAACTCGATATTTTTACACAAAACTGAAAATCATATAGGAAGTTGAAGTAATATGAATACAGTTTTTATTTATAGAATTACTTTGTAATGAAACTGTTTAGAAGATGGATTTAAATGAACCCAAAGTTCAGCTATTTTAATTAAGTATTTGTTTTGAAAATTTAGAAACAAACATGTTAATAGCAATAATTTTATTTTGTTTTTAACGTTGCATTTGGATGGTAATATGAAATAGTCGGAAATGGAATAGGGATGTCAAAATAATAAAAATGAAATAAGATTAATGTAATAACTATGTAATGATAATCGAATATAAAGTATGAAAAATGAATACCTAACATTTCATGTGTTTTTAATAGTCAACTTGCAAAAATTACACATGTAACCTTCCTGCTCCGCTCCAGAACAGTCAAGGTGGGTCTACTGGAAACAGGTCAAACATTTCACCTAAACCTCCCGCCCACTATCTTCAGAAAACTTCCCTTTGCAAAAATACTTTCTGCGTAAGCGTCTGACAGAATATGGTGTGAACCCAACCAAGATGATCCTGGAATGAAAATACCTAGTATTCCATGCCATTTTAAATCAATTGCCTAACCATGAAAAACTGCAAGCAAAAATGATCATAAAGTAATGAAAAGTAACTCTTGTATGTCCATTGAGCTTAGTAATTTTTTTGGCTACCGAAAAACAAATTTTCTCCCATACCAGATATGATGCAAATGACAAGCGAGTGACTCCGATCGCAAAGCATCAAACGAGCATTCCGGAAGTAGTTTATCACTGTTCTTCTTCGTCATATCTCTTGACAGAGGAATAAGCTCGGTATTCTATATTACTAGTCTATTCCACAATACCCGAATTTCCTCTACATGTACTTTCAGAATATCAAATTCATTATGAATTAATATGAATTTAATGAAACATCCCTATTTATTTCATTAATTAACGAGTATAAAAATGGCTGATGCTCTACGTTTAAATATTGTCCGGGACGTTGATGAAATATTTACATACGCAGACACTTTCTGAAAAAAGCGTTATTTTCCAGTCATGTAACGTCCCATCTTTAGCATTGGATATGAATTAAAACTTTTATATTTTGAATTTGTATTTCAGAACAATTAAATTAAAAAAACTATTAATTTCAAAGACACATTTTTAAATACATGCAATTTATTATACTATTGTATATCTAAATAACACTTTTTTACAAAATATGTTTTACATGAACGTATATTCCATCACACTCCAGCACGTTAAACTGATATGTTAATTTAATTTCTTTTATTAAAAGCAGTTTTCCTCAAACAAATATCAGCCATCAAAACGTGATGGAAACTAAAAATTAGGGTAAAATATATTAGAAAATGCTGTACTTCGGCGAAACGCTCAAATGTTCAAATAAAAGCCGAGATTGCATGAACACGCAAAAAGTCAACACACCTTTTGACATTTCAAAACCAGCAGCGGTTGGGAGTAACGTAAAAATTACAAAACTAAGATATACTTTGACACACGGCCTCAGCTTTCACCCTCTGTACTTTAACCAAACTAACCACGTTCCAAATACTGCTCTCTGAGTTTTGGCACAAAAAAAAAGGAGATCGAGAAATATCCCCAAAACGTCCGTCGGTAAAAACAAACGACAATCACTTCGGTCTCCAGGAGACAAATGATAATAGGCTGCGGCGCGGGCGGGGAGGGACGGCGGATCAGAGGTCGTTTGTATTCATGCACCAGAGAAGGCGTTGCGTTTGTCTGGCGTGGCGCGCCGCGCCGCGCACGAGATTGAAGGGGCCTTCTGGTGCCTTTACTGGGCCGTGTTGGCGGGGGAGACAGCAAACGCCATTTGCTGCCTTACACTTTAGGTTTCGTCGGTACCGAGGTTTTTCGGGACGACATTTCTCCCACTGATCAGCCAGCCATAAGTTATGTTCTGAAATCATTATTCAGTATCTACTCAGTTCACTGTGCAATATGTTATATTTTAAGAGCACATTTTAATATATATTCTAATGATATCCAAGTTTGTCTTTTAAGAAATTTATATTAACAGATAAAGTACATTATATATAGACAAAAAACGCACTTTACCAAAAGTTCCATTCAAAGTTTTCTTCACTTATTAAGTTAAAATAAGTTTAAAATATATATATATATATATATATATATATATATATATATATATATAACGGGACTACTTTAAGCAAAACGCATCTCATTGATGACTCATTATGACCGTTTCGTTTCATTCCTAACATCACTTCACCGCCCGTGTTCATATTCTCTCTTTGAAAATTTCGCTGCTCTTTTGCGTTCTTATTCAGCGTCCGGAAAGGTTCTTCCCCTCCCCTTCCATCTTCTCCCCCCTCCCCTCCCTCTATCCCCCGCTGCTTCTTTTCTTTCCGCTGCCGTCTCAAGTTATAAGTTGGATAATCCGAGTTTTAGAGTTGCCGCGGGGTGGCTAGCGTAATCTATGAGGTGCCTGTGCTCGGAATACGCTCCGCGCGTATCCTTGCCGCCCGCACGGTGCACGCTCTGGGTCACGCCCGTGGCAAAGGTCACGCCCTCCAGGCGATCCCGGTTTAGGAGTATTTACTGGATCGTCGACTCGCGAACTACTTGCTCGTAATGCTGCGAATTATAGCGGTAAGTCCGTACAATACTTAAGGAAGATGAGGCTCGAAACACTGTGTTCTTTGGGGTATATTGGCCTGAAATCTGCGAGTCCCTTACACACTCGTGGATGTGAAGAAGTTAAGCGTAAATTTTTAGCGATTTTAGAAGTCGCCTGAATTGCTTCATGTTTTTGAATAAACTGTGGAGATGCTATCAACTCATTTTGTCACAAATCGTATGCATATGATCTATGTGTAATTTGCCATAAATCCCACATTGTTTTCATAATTATTCAGCTCAGAAGTTTAGACGTCTTTTCTCACTCTTGAAATACTTTTTGGTTACAGTTGGTTTATCGTAACCATCTATATGTGATCTGTTATGATTCAATTTTAGCAAGCCATTATTCATTCTATAGAAAATAATAAGAATATGTTTCTTACTGTTGCAAAAATCAATAAAAGATTTATCAAATAGAATAGTAATAAAATATTTTATTTTATCCGATCGACTTTACATGCTATTTACTGACGTTCTGGAAGTATATTTAATGTCTGACTGTTATATCCAATGCAATAAACTATTCTGATAATGTCATAAAGAAGTTTCAAAGTGATCAGCTATTTCTTCGGCTTTATCAATAGGGCAAATTGTTTCCGATGGGAAGTTTTTCATTATATTCTTAAGTTTGTTTGGTGAAATGAATTTTATTTTTTGTGGGACATATTTCGGAGTGGAAAAAGAATTTTTAATTTTTACATGTTGTAGATAGGCGAGAGTGTTATTAAGTGTGAAAGTAGTTTCAAAGTGATCAGCTACTTCTTCGGCTTTATCAATAGGGAAATTGTTTTCCAATGTGGTATTTCTTGGAGGGATGGTGTTCTGATTTTTTAAAACATTTCTTGTAAATTTCCAAAGTGAGTTGTTAGTTGTACTTAGGGATTCAATTAAGGAGTTAGAGAACGAATGACGGTATTCTTTGATTGCTTTCTTGGTTATGGCGTCTAGTATGTAATTGGGGATTTCTATTGTTGCTGCATGGTCTTCTCATTCTGTTTGTTTATTTATTACGATTAATATGGGTCCGGTAATTTAAAATGTGTTGTCCTTGAATTCTTTTTATGTTATTTTTTGTTGCTGATTATATTGCTTAATGGTTGATGTTATGGTATTTAATGTGGAGGTGGGTATGTGTGGAGGGGAGGTTGTGAATAGAAATGATGTTGGAAGGTATTTCGAAATATGTTCTTAGAACTCCAGTTTGTGCATAAAAAGCAGAAACAAGTATATAATACAGAAATTAAGACACGTCACAACTCGCCATCCAGCGGAAGATCACCACCATCTCCGGAGTAAAAAATGCACTACACTTACCGGACTAATGACCAAAGCCGTTGACGCGCCCGGAAACACGAAAAGATCAATAAAATGAATCAAACAACGACGATCCAGACCCGGTGGCCGAGATCGCTAAGGCAGTAGTGTCGATGTGGTCTCGGACCGAAGGGTCGCGGGTTCGAGTCCCGCCTCGGGCATGGTTGTATTTGTGTTCGTCCTTTCACCCCTTATCATCAGTCACCATATCGTTTCATCCACATAGTTACCATACCGTTAACAGCAATAGTGGTCGCTAATGACCTTAGATGTTGAAGCGACCTTAAATAAACCAATTAAAAAAGAAAAACGACGATCCAGCAAGTGAACTCCCCGCAATGTGAGTAGTGCGTGAGTGTGCCGCGTGCTGGATCGCGTGAGCTGCTGCATGTAAAGAGGCTTCGCTCGACGGGCAATGCCGCGCGCACCGGGTTGACGTTGGATGCGACACAAACAGTCAATTTCCTCACTCCCACTCCCACCAACTCATCAAACGTCCCCTCCCATCCCCCCTCCGCCCCCCTTCCCCCCGTCCCACTCTCCCTCGCTCGCGGCTGCCCGTGGCCCAGTCAAACGCGGCCGCGCCCAAAGCAAATATTTAGCAGAAATATTTGCCCCTCGTTCACTGGCCCGCTTAACTTCATTCTAATGACGACGGGGCATGTTCGTCGTTATTTTCGATATGTCGGATTCCCAAATGCCTTTGATGCCACGGACTCTGTATGCACACGATAGGTCATGATAAAATGCGAAAAACGGAAACTGTTAATCTGTTCGTCCATCATGGTGTTCTAATTTTACTTCAAAATATTTCATACTTATAATTTTCAATTCTTAGTGTAATTAGGGGATGAAGCTTCAAATAGTTTGGTGGCAGGGTTCATGGAGTAATGGTATCAGCATTCGCTTTCCTTCGATGAAACCCGCGTTTAAAGCTCGCCCAATCCACGTGGAATTTATGGTGGACGAATTAAGTTCTTGATATTCTTGAATGTTCTCTCCCGTTTCTCCTGCCGTATTTGTTTTCCTACAATCATTTCCTTTTCCTTATCAGTATTTTCATTGTCATCATCTTTTTGGATCACTAAAGAATCTCAATAAAAGAAGTAAAGATCCTGTAAACCAGAACAAATAAATTCAAATAGTTTGTTCATAAACAATTTTATTTATATTAGATATCTTTCGAAATTTACTTTATTATATGATTTAAACATGGGTGACGTTTCCCTCAGAAACAAAATTATAAATTATTGAATGTTTTTTGTGTACAAACGTTTACAATTACACTGATGTGGTAATCCTTAACAAATTTTCGAAAACTCCTGGTAGAATAAAATTGATTTCTTTATCCAAAATGGATTGAAGATATATCCCTCGGGTGAAATATTGGGCCTTGTTTACTTGGAGAAAGATGATATCTAAATGTGTTTGAATATTTATGTTTATATCTACCTTCACGAAGTAGATGAATCGGCGTGAGTGAATAATAAGAGTGAAAATTGAAAATTTAAATTATTTCCAAGCACCTCTAATTTACCATTAACAACGCTTGAAATATTTAAGTTACCTAGTATATAAAGTTTTTCAGATTTCAATAAGTTCATGTTTCCTGTCGGTATGTCGTGACGTTTTGAGCAGGTGTGGTTTGAGTGGAAAAATACCCTTGTCCAATAAGACGGTTACACACTCTACCAAAATATTTTTAAAAAATGTAAAATCAACAGCATACCTGCAAATAACATTACTAATCACATTTTATCATTGAGTTGTATAATCTACATATTCATGAACGATCATGACAAATAAACATGGAGATAGGGTTACGTTAAGGTACAAGACAACAGTTTTACTTGAATCAGGCACTATAGAGTGAAGGCATGCTACACAAGCGATAGTTCAAACAACTTCATCCAAAAGTGAAAAGTGAGCTCCAGAACCACTCAACCGCAACTTTGCGCTCTCTCCGTATAAATTTCTCAACCGTGACCTTGATCGCCAGGGTAGATCCTTTCCTTTGCGGCCAATCCGCGAAAATGGGGTCGTCACTTCTCACCACGTGATCTCCGCGAGCAGAAAGGATCGCCGGCGCACGGAAGCGATGTAAATGGCATATCATTTAGTAATTAACTTGCCCCTCTTGGCGCTATTATTCATTCAACCCATTAATTAAACGCGCCAACCCGAAGAAAAATTACTCAACTTCTCCGATGCCCCGCCGTATATAATAGCCACCTGCCAAAGTCTGGGGCGGAGCCAAAGACGGAAGGGCGGGCGATCTATAACCTCCGACATTTTTTCTTCGTGCCAAGAAGAAAGTTTTAATAGGCTCAGACTTAAAAGTACACATTGTAAAATCAATCCTGTAATGGAGACTACGGGAAAAACAAATACTGATAATGGATATCAATTAGACGGTGGGGAATGTCTCTCCTCAAAGTCTCGTCGTCTTCTGGAACTCAGAGCAAAGTGGATATTATTTTAGAGAATGTTTTTCTTGTAAGCAAATGAAGTTTTCTTTCAGAAACACATTATTCACTGTCGAAGTGTAAATGATGTTTTGATGTCAAAGAAACCTAGGGAAGTACTACTCGTATTTTTTCCATGAAGGAATTATGTAATATAATGTGAGTGAAATAAGTTTGATCGATCAGGAATGTCTGAACTCAGATTCTTAATTTTTTTATGCGCAAAATGTGATTTTGTTGCAAAATAATCGTCTTGTTTGATTAAAATAATTATTCTTTCATTATTTTCTTATTACAATAACCTTAACCTAACTTCTTTTCTAAATTTTTGCACTTTAAGGACATATTGAACTACTTAACATAAGAGACGTCATATCTTACAAAATGTCAACATTCTAAATTTTCCTTTCTCAAAGTATGTACAAATTCTGTTAACGAATAAAATGAAAGCATTAGTTTATATTCACTTCAACATTTATGTTTCAGTTTATTGAATCTCAGGCATAGGATACAACAAAAGTGAAAAAATAGAAAGAGAACGTGTCAATTAATTTGGAAAGTACAGGCCAAAATATATATTCCAAGTATCTTTGCTTCTCTGGAAGCAACTTGCTTTCCCATCTACGACCTCACTTGTAAAATTGAAACCCAGTAATTACAGGAAGAAAATTAAATTTCGAAAAGCACGAAAACTCCATTCTCGCGAATTTCCACAAGGTAAACATTTCCACGCGCACTGCCTTCCCCCCGCCGCCGCCCAGGGAAAAACTACGTCAGCGTCGGCGGCGACGTCGCAGCAAACTACCTGCGCCTGGGGCGTCACTGCGAGGCGAAAGAGCGGGGATCGGCCCCGGGCTCCTCGGAATTTCATTAAAGAGGGGCTCCTTAGCCCGGCAGCCGTAATGGCCGCCTCATTTCGTCGGTGCTGGTGCAGGCGAAGAAGATGGCGGCAACTGTCGCGCTGGCGCCACCTCCACCTTCAGCCCCGCCCCCCCCCTCCCTTGCCAACACCCTCATCCGAGCCCCCACATCCGCCCCGCTTTCGCCCTCATCCTGGCCCCTCGCCCTGGCCTCGCCCTGGCCCTCGCCCTGGCCCTCGCCCTGGCCCTCGCCCTCCTGCCTGGCCCTCGCCTGGCCCTCGCCTGGCCTCCCTCGCCCTGGCCCTCGCCTGGCCCTCGCCTGGCCCTCCGCCTGCCCTGGGCCCTGGCCCTGCCTCGCCCTGGCCCTCGCCCTGGCCTCGCCTGGCCCTCGCCCTGGCCCTCGCCCTGGCCCTCGCCCTGGCCCTCGCCCTGGCCCTCGCCCTGGCCCTCGCCCTGGCCCTCGCCCTGGCTGGCCCTCGCCCTGGCCCTCGCCCTGGCCCTCGCCCTGGCCCTCGCCCCGGCCCTCGCCCGGCCTCGCCCGGCCCTCGCCCCGGCCTCGCCCCGGCCCTCGCCCTGGCCCTCGCCCTGGCCCTCGCCCTGGCCCTCGCCCTGGCCCTCCCCCTGGCCTCGCCTGGCCTCGCCTGGCCTCGCCCTGGCCCTCGCCTGGCCTCGCCCTGCCCCTCGCCCTGGCCCTCGCCCTGGCCCTCGCCCTGGCCCTCGCCCTGGCCCTCGCCCGGCCCTCGCCCCGGCCTCGCCCCGGCCCTCGCCCCGGCCCTCGCCCCGGCCCTCGCCCCGGCCCTCGCCCTGTTCCTCGCCCTGGTCCTCGCCCTGGCCCTCGCCCTGGCCGCCCTGACCCTCGCCCTGGCCCTGGCCCTGGCCCTGGCCCTGGCCCTGGCCCTGGCCCTCGCCCATTGCCTTGGCCTTCATGCTCACCCTCACCTTGGATTTCGCCCTCGCCTCCGTCATCGCCCACCGCCATGTTGGCGCACGCTCTCCCTTTCCTCTTCCCCGGGGGCGCCGCCCCGCCCCGCCACGCCGCCACCGCCGTTGCCACGCCTTCGCGCAAGAATGCGTCATTCCGCGACGCTCAGACAACGCGCGCCTCCCGACAATGGCTGCTACCGGGCGTCGCCGAGCGGCGGCCTCGTCCGCGGGGGCGGGTCCCCGCCGCGGGACGCCCCGCGACACGGCCCGCCGGGGGTGAATTTAGGAACCGGCAGCAGCAGCCGCTCTAGATTTACGCCCCAATTTCGCCCAGCGGGAGGGCTGAATTAAGGTCTACCTTAAGTGTAAGGAGCGAACGCAACCCGCCTTACCTGGCCGCGTCCCCCCGCCGCGCCGCGCCGCGCGTGCCTCGAGTGTTTTAGCGCCCGCGGCATACATCATGCGCCTATTCTGGGGAGCCCCGGCGCAGCCCCGCCCCTCACTCGATGTGCTTTCCCGCTGCAGCGCCACAAAGGCATTCTTCCCGTCGCGTCGCGGCGCCTGACGCGGCGCAGTCAAAGGCCGCTGAGAAGAAGAGGAGGCGCGGGCAAAGAAGAATGCGTGCTTCTGAGGGGAGGAATGGAGCGGGGAAGTGAATTGGATGAATGGGTGTTTGAACAAGCTATCGAGGGGTAGGAGCAGTGAGATAGGCGGTTGGCGATGGCGTAAGGCGGTTTGTTGTGAGCCGCGAAAGATGGTGTTCGCCCGCTTCTTAATACCGTGCAAGGTGTGGCCTCGCCTAATAGAATATTCTACAGGGAGCGTGTAAAGTCAAGTCTGCGAGGTAAAGAAGAGGGAGAGGAAGGAATTTCAATAGCCTGGGAAAATTAGACTTGCGGAGGGAGCTGTGTTCATATTCCGTTGTGTTGTTTTGTGATTAATTTTCTCCCGCTTATCGTGTCCTCATCCTTTCATCGTAAAATAGACACATGTTGTCTTATTAAAGCAAAGCTTTCTCTTCTGTGAAACGTTGCCTTTGGATATTTTACCTTCCCTACTTCGGTTGAAATATTGAAAGCGTTTGTGAAACTGAACGTACGTAGTGAAACAAAAGTTAGTTTACTAACTGGGAATGTTTTCACAAAACCTTACTTGTTTGCGTATTACCTACTTGAAATCTGTAGTGCTATAAACCACAACATACATGGTTTACCTCCTGAGAGAATCAGATCATTGCATTCAAGAAAGTTTCACAAAAGTGAGAAAAATCTTATCATGTATACACGAAGTTTCATGTGAACAGGATATGCTCCCGCATAATTTTAGGTGGAAATTATTTGGATTTGTATTACATCGCTATTTTATCAAGATCACTTTAAAATTAACAAAAATATAAAAAACGGTAAATTTTAGCACATTGACTTCTTTCGATAGCAAACCTATATATAGTGGGGCGAACTTTTTTCAATTTTTCTCCGTAAGTAAATACATAGAAACGTAAAACATTAATTATACAGAAAATTGAGCAAATCAGTGTGAAGGAAGTTTTAAAACTTAAGCTTGTAATGATAGACTCTCCCAATTTCCATTCAAAATAATTATTTTTAACTCGCAGTGTGACTTAGAAATAGCCCAGAAAAATAAATACTTGTTCATAAGTTTTTATGCACGTATAATGTACTAGCGTACCCGTGCGATATCTCTCGCGTGTTGAACCCCACCCACTTTTCTGTTTTTCCATTTCCCTTATTAAGCCTGTAATATATCTTTTTCTTCAAGACCCTCTTATTCTTCGTCACTTGTTCTATACGTCGCATTCTAATTGATAACAATACAATGCGCCCTTGTCAATACAAACTTCTTATTTAACGTTATTACCGATCAGAAACATACACCCGTGTAATTCAGTCGCGTAGAATAGTAATTAATCACTTCCACATGCAAATGCAGATTTTACAGGCTCTGAACTGGTGGGGTAGAATATAGAAGCGTCGAATCAAAAAAATTTAATAGATTGTTCAAGAAGATCTCATCTGCTATAGAATGTTCAAGAAGATCTCAAACCTTTGGCCTAAAAACTTTAGTTTCTAAGGTTCTAAAATGCTTTGTTTTAGTCAACGTGCAGTTCGTCACGTCTCTGTGAAATTACATTTCTTTAAAAACCTCATTTATAAAGATTGGTTGCATGTGAGAACCGCAAAAGGTATGGATACTACTGACCTAATATAGGAGACGAAACTTCCGGTGGAAATATATGCTTTTCAATGTAAAAAAAATATTGCCCTATTTGTTATTATTTAAGCAACAGAATACTATGTTTATTGCAACAAAGCAGATATCACACATTGCAATAAAATTATTTCAGTAATATGTAGTTTATCCGTTAATATTCACACGACTCCAAGTGGTGTAATTAATCCTGAAACATTTTAGTTCACAACAGCGTTTGAAATTTAGGGGAGGGCAAATTAGATGAAACACTCTGCATAATTAGCATATTAGGTGATCAATAGAGACATGAATATACGATGACACCTGAACACTGCAACTATTGAAGAACGTATGTTGAGTTATCACTTGCAATTTATGTGTATGTGATAACTCACACATGTTAAAAAACAAACACTGCGTTTATTGTGTGTTCATTCTTTTGTGACCTTTTATTACCATGAAAGAAATACTAGCCGTTATACTTAATACCAGAGGTCTTTAACTTGTGATGGTAATAAAAATTGTTAAAATTAGTAATTATGAGAATTACAAATAATTTATTTCATGTGACCAAAATATTCTTGCAAACATATCACACACTTTAATTTGAAGGGGGCCTACAGTTGAGTATTTTCCGTACATACTAGCTGGTGCCCGGCGCGTTGCTGCCGTCGCAGAAATAATTATGGAAATATCGCTTGAAATTTGAAAGAGTCATCTTATTTAATTAGTACTAATAGAAAGAATATTTATTTTTTGTCAATAATGAAAAAAATCCCCCTTTCTCTTTCCCCCTTTTTAGCCCTATCTCCTCTCTCTTTTCCTCCTCTCCCTTTCTCTTTTTCCTTCCCTTTGTTTTCCTCGTCTATTTCCATCTCTCTCTCTCTCTTCCCCTCTCCCCTCTCCACCCGCTCCTTATGTTCTCCTCGACAGTACATTAAACACCAGTAGCGGCTTGTTAAATAATGCCAGTGTGCCTGGGCACGACCAACAAAAAGGAAACCAGAAAAAAAAAATCATCACAAATATGTGTATAAAATATGGTTTCTTCATAATATTTTTCTGTATAGTAATTCATTTTAACTAGCTTTTAGTTCTTCCATGCTCTATCAATACTCTCTTTAAACGCCCAGGTCGCAGTGCTATCTACCGGTCACTTACTCAATCACTGAGCTACCTATGGATTGATTGATTGATTTTTCGTGTTTCCGGGCACGCCAACTGCTTTGGTCATTAGTCCCGTTAGTGTAGTGCATTTTTTCTCGGGAGATGGCGGTGATCTTCCCCCGCTGGATGGCGAGATCCGGCGCCGACCTATCGGGCTAGTAGGGTTTCCCCCTAACCAGGACTCTCCCACCAGCGGGGTACTGCCCCAGCCGGGACAAGCTCTAAGCTCCCGACCGGTCTCCCGGAATATGTGGTAGTGTAGTGCAGTTTGTGTGTGTGTGTGTGTGTAAGAGGAGAGGATAGGACAAGGAACAGGAAGGACCTGTGGCCCGTTTTTTAGGGTACTGCTCCGGCATTCGCCTGGTGTTGATCGAAGAAACCACGGAAATCTTCCGATCAGAGCAGACGGTCTCTAGAATTCTTCTCCAGACAGCGACTGAACTACCTAAGGATTAGCACACCCTTGGCCCATTTAACACTGAACTGTAAAGAACGCTTTGTTGGTTTGTATGCATCTCTTATGGATGAGATGGTGCCAAAATCGAACAGGCACAGTAGTTCTCGTTCTGTTCCATAGAGTGCACTGATGGCACTATCTCTCGCTCAGGATTATCCCAATTAAAAATGAAAGGTTCTCCCGATAAGGTATAGTTGTTTAGTCTCTACTCTATTTACTAATCATGATCATAAACATTCACATAATTACGATGACCCCATAGTCCTGGTATTTCGTCTTTCCTTGTTTTTCGCACATGGAGAGGCGGCGTCCGCCGTGGCCGGTGGGTCCCGTGGGCCTCTTCTCTTCTTCCTAGACTCTTCTAGAGCCAACTCAGAAAGCTCTGACTTCTTTAGATTACTGTGGGTGCTGAAACATTCAGACTGAGTATTTTTATTTGTTCTTATTCTTTCTAGTTTGTTTTCAGTTTTATATTTATTATACATGAATTAATTCTATCGCGGTAAAATTAAATTTTGTTGCCCACGAATTTTATTTTAGAGACCACAAAACCAGTTTCAAAACATTCCATCTAGGTGTAAAAAAATAGATGGATTTTGATTCATGTGTTAATTTTGAACATCGATAATTGGTAGCATCGATTTCGCATCACTAACAGGCCCCATCGATAGAATTTTGTACCAGCCGCCACAGATAAACACGAACTAACAAATATTGATTTACAATAATATATAAAGATCAATGCCTCCGAACATATCAAAAAGCCGGCCGCGTAAACGGCAACCTGAGCGCTTAGGTGGCACTGTCTTACCAGTGGGAGAGGAAGTCAATCAACCCCGTGAAATCTACAGCAAAAGTCTTCACTTTCAGACCACATTCCTTTCCCCATGCCATTTAAAATGAACAACAACAGAATTCCTTGGACTCCTCATAACAATGCCGTTAAATACCTTGGACTCCACATGGATACTACACTCAGCTGGAAAATACACGTAGATAGCAAAGGCCAACAAGACAAACCCAAGATAATACAGCTAAAACCATTTAGAAAAGACAGTTAACGTGCCCTCAATAACGGTATCACCTTACACAAAACCATCATTAGACCTCTTCTCCTGTACGCTTGTCCAATTTGGACAAATACTGAACACATAATAGCAACAAAATACAGATTATTCAGAACAAATTCCTAAGAACTATCATGCACTCCTACTGGTTCATTTCTAATAAGCAATTACACTACGAACTTAACATAAAACCCATCGTACATCACACAACCTTTCTTGGCAATAACTTTTATTCCAACCTAACCCTCATTAATCAAGATAGACATATAAATATAGGAAAATATAATGAAAACTCAACTGAATGAAAAACAGATATCTCTCCCTTCTTTTCTAACATTTTTACAAATCTTAGTGATTTTTAGAGGTGCTCGATGAGTGCTCTCGTCAAGTGTAGGGATCACAGAATTTTGAAAATGTGCACACAATTCACTTTTCCCCATAGCACGTCATACGCAGTTTTTAACTGTTTTTTGACGTAAAATAAATAAAATATAAAATAAATAAAATTGTAGTTTAGAGTTAGTATATAAGAATGACATATAAGTCAACAATACAAATGAAAAGTTTAATGTAAACTGAACTTTGTAAGTCAATCCTATATAAAATAAAATTTAAAAAGAAAAAAGGAGGGGAAGTGAGTCATGCAGTAAAAGTAGGCTGTGTCGACGGCCGACGGCCTTCAACGGTTCCTTTGGCGTTGCCATCTCTTTGAGGAACGAAGCGCTGTCAAGTGAGAAATTTAATACAGATCTCAGCGGAGCATATCCATACAGAATTTTAAAAATGCATGTCATTGAAAAGAAGTGTGGCCTAGTGATATTTTTAATATACGTCATTTATCTTGAAAGACTTTTATTCTCGTAAATTTCGCGGCTAGTCCCGGTAGCCCACAGTTTATGCCACTGGAATACCTACAGCTCGTGCGTAAAATCCAACTACCTTGACATTATAAACTTTCAAAAACAGTCATACTCATATACCAGTTGGCTATACAGAGGCAGCTTTAGAAATTCCTTTTCTGTTGGAATTGAAACCTTGGCGGTCTGCGAATAAATGCACTGATACAGCAGGCACTACTAACACTAGCCATTACTAGCATACTCAGATCAGTCAATATTAGCATAACAAATCTAGCCAATATGTAACAAGGTAGGCAACACTTAAGAAATCGCTCTCAAAATATACACTCATGGCTTCTGCTCGCCTGGCGGTTTGACGGAAGCATATTTCCAGTCACTAAACTCTGGCATTTTTTTTCTCTCGCGGCGCTGATTTTACGAGAGCGTTTCCTCGTTCTCGTTTACACTGAGAGGAAGGAAGTCATCGTCTTAACGCCACGCTATCGAATTACTCTCCCCTCCTGAGACTGCGCTTGCCACGCCTTCCATGCAAATGACCCCCAGGCGGCATTTGTGAAGTATAAACAGTCTGGAAAATTAATTACTGCGAGGAAAAGAAGTGGAGGTAGGGAGTTTGCCTAGAGGCGAGTGCTTTATTGTTTTAGAATGAGAGTTCTGAAACTATTCTTAGTTTTCTGGAAGATTTACAGTTTAAACTAATAATAAAATTTTATCCAAACAATAACTTGTTAATTCGTCCTTGTTTATCTAAGAACGGAGGTATACGAATTCTGATGAAAATATTTCTCAAATATTGAACTTAACTAGTGGCATAACTAGTGGCGTGTATCAAGAAAAATTTTCTTTTTGAGCGTCAAATTCAATTTATTAATAGTACATTGTAATATTTTTCATTATTTAGCTATTGTGATCCCGCTAGGTTTGTCAGTGTCTGTCTCCTTCACGGAGAATGGCCATATGGGAGGAGAGAATCGGTCCAACACGTGTCCCTAGAGATTGGAGTGGGAACATGTTTGGGGAAGAAAGATTGTTTGATGTCCTTAGTTGGTGAACGTAATGTGTTAGCATTCACCTAAAATAAACATTTAATAATATTGTTTTTATTTCATTATGACATAGATAAATTACTATCACTAGTAGTGCCGCATGGTTCGTAAATTTTTCTACGACATAACATTAAATTTCTTATATTTTCAATATTAAAATACATAATTGATCGAATGACATTTCGTAATATTTTACGCTATTGTTCTCTCATTAATACCTCATTACTAGAGAGAGAGAGAGAGGAGAGAGGAGAGAGAGAGAGAAGAGAGAGAGAGAGGAGAAGGAGAGAGAAGAGAAGAGAGAGACAGAGAAAAAGACTTTCTACACTCTACACTTTTTGTCCTGAAATGTTAATCGTGTTTTGCTGTAGGTGTTTTGAAAAGTATGTCGAGTCCAAAAACAGTAAAGAATATTCTTCGACAAAGTATAAGAAAGAGTTTCTTTGAATTCAAATGATATTAAGGAATCGAGATCCTAAGTACATTATTGATAAGAAGGAAAAATACATAGAACTGAAATGTGAATTTTTTTATCAATCCTTTAGTGTTTTAGTTAGTTTGGATTTGAGCCCTTTCATTTTCCTCAGTCATCGCTTCAATGTGAATTACCTCTGTATGTTTCTTCGGGTATTAATTGCGTTGATTTAATGATTACTTCCGATTTTCGCGTGTTATTTTTAATTTTGAAGCAAATGTATGTTGCTGTATTCAGCAGAGCTATCTACATTTGAAATAATTTCTCAAAAAATGATGACAATATCCATATTTTCCAATAAGTGTCCTTTCTTCTGTTAGATTTCATTTCTCGTGACATAATACCGGGAACGAATATATCCAAATAATTTACCATTGAGAAAATTTAGAAAGGAAAAATCAGATTACCCTCATTACTGAATCAATGTCGCAGAATCAATGACAGTGCTTTCTATACGCAGAACAACCGAATTGCACCTATTATTTGATGGTAAGTCTTAACTGCATAATACAAGTACATGGGGATAAAAAGATCAACTCTTGCAATGCTCCCCAGTGACGTTATCATCCAAATACTGAACCAATGCCACTATTCAGATTTGTAAATTTAAAAGTGGGAATATTTTCAAAATATACTCGCAGTACGGAACAATCAATTTGTTCAGCAATACCACGTAAACAACAAACATTTGAATTTCAACACACCCATCGAGGGCAATGTTTCCTCTGTGATTTCTGAAAACATATATGCAAGAGAAACATGAGAGAGTATGTGATTGCGACAGCGATTGACGATTGTATCCAGAAACTACTTTAGAATTTCTGAAAAAGCAATTATTATTTTCCATAATTCATAACCTTTTATTTACCTTGGTCGAATTTACTATTCCACATTAATTCATTTCCTCACCGTTTGTTAGCAACGGTGACATCGATTTCTCGAAAAAAGGTCAAAAGTTGGCGGTGACGTCGTGAGTTGGCAACCCGTATAAGCCGTGAATGTTTCAATTCGTTTGCGGGTTGTTCGTTTGCGAACCCGGTCCATAATTCAAAGCACGTGGAATATTCAGCAGGCGCCGAGCGGGCTGCTCTCATAGCAACACGCGTCGCGCGGTTTCTGCTGCGGAAGGACAGGAAGGAAGCGGGGGGAGCTCGCGGCGCGGGCGACTCGTGCGGAAGAAAGTGGGGCAGGCGCGTGCCGGGAGATTTAACGCACGAGGAGGGCGCGCTCGAAGAGCGGATCCGTCCGACATCGACATTTCGGACTGGGAGCGGTAGCTCAGTGCGTCAACTGATGTCCCTGCAGCGCCTCTGACCGGGAGGTCCTAGGTTCATCCACGGCGGCAGGTTTTCGGCACTAGCTTTTTAACTATGTTAAATTCAGTCGTTGTCTGGAGGAGAATTCTAGCGGCGGCTGCTCGGATCGGTAGTTTTCGTGGTTTCTCCGATCAATCAGGTCTTTCGGGCGCCTCTTTTCGACAGTGTTGAATTCAGTCGCTGTCCTTCCTCTTCCTTGTCCTATCCTGTCCCTTGCACACACACTTGCACTAACATGCACCACACTATCACATATTCCGAGAGACCAGTCGGAGATTAGAGCTTGTCCCGGTAGGGGCGGTGCCTCGCTGGTGGGAGAATCCTGGTTAGGGAAACCCCACTAGCCGACGGTAGGTCGGCGCCCAATTTCGCCATCCAGCGGGGGAAGATCACCGCTATATCCCGAGGGAAAACATGCACTACACTTACGTGACCAATGCGCTGATATGTTGACGCGCCCGGAATCACTAAGCAACCAAACCAAATCAATCTAAATTTCGGGCGCGATCGGCCGACTCGTTCTAAAGAACGCAGTGATCACTACTGAACTGCACCGAACACTTGTAGTTTGATCGATTAGTGATTTCTGGAGCACCACTGCTGAGATCATTAGTCTCGTAATTGTAGTTCATGCTTATTCTCGGGAGGTGGTGGTGATGTTCTCCGCTGGATGGTGAGATCCGGGGCCGACCTACCCGACGGCTAGCAGGTTTACCCCAGCCGGTATCTCCCACGAGGACACCGCCAACTGGGTCAAATTCTAGCTCCCGACCGGTCTTCGGCATGTTTTGTAGTGTTGTATGTCTTCCGGCACATTTCTTTCGGCATGTGCTCCGGCATTCGCCTGGTATTGATCGAAAACATCGCGAGAAACTCAGATGAGCCGAACACTAGAATTCTCCTCCAGACATTGACTGATTCGACCGAGTAACTGCCGCCGTCGAAACTCGAACCTAGGATCTCTTGGTCAGGCACTGTTGTGACATCGGTTGATGCTCTGAGCCATCTCTCCTGGTACCGCACACTTGTCTTCAAATCACAACTTTACAGGGGAAGATGTATCGGAAGATTAAATCATCTGCAAAATAGCTTGTTTTGGGAGAGCATCAGCATTTTGGGAGAACAACAGACAATGATTCGGGATGACGACAAGATTCCTGCCGCCTATTCTCTCTTACCACAAAAGTAAATTGTGAAAGACAATTATTTAAGAACTATTAGTTTACCTCAGCGTAAGAAATATTGAGTATTGAAGACGTTGCCAGTGTTACCTCGTCTAAGCGAAAAGAAGATCGCTTTCTGTCGTAATTCGGACTTAAACCATATCAGGTAAGGCTCGCGCCAAAACACACTGTTCACGGAGTCTGCTCTACGTTACCAATCGTCAAAATGTAATGTTTCAATGTAGCCAAGATGTGAATTACTTAGCAATTTTTTGACGAGGCGATCCTTTGTGAAACTGCTCGGCTGAATATTCTCAAATAATTGACTTTAGTGGCGTCTTATTTGGAAATGCATCTGATTCTCAGAAATCGTTAACGTTACGATTCTTTCTTAAACTTATACAAATTTGAAAAGAATGTCAGTAATTGTTGAATTGGATTACATCACACACTATCACTTGATAATAAACACTTACAAATGATTATACCTAAGCCAGTAACAAAGAAAAACACTATCTGAAAAAAATGAACATAATATTCGCTTATGTACAAAAATGCACAACGTACAAAAGAAAGTAAAGAATATGGAAATAATCTCTCAAATAATTTTATATAGTATAAAATTAAATTAAAAAACTTCCTCTCTTTATTTACAATTGCATTAAATTTTAATACATTATTTGCTTTAAATTCTATAATCCAGTTAAATAAAACGGTTACAGTTGTAATATGAATCTAATACGTTTTCAAAGAAATTTCACAAAGATTACACCAGCGATTAAGTAACTAGAATGCATTCGTTTGATGAAATGAAAATGTAGCATCAAGTTAACACTTTCTTTGGCCTCGAAAGAATTAATTAATTCCTAAGAATTCTGCAGCGTGTAAATTACAATAACGTTAAAATGTTGAATCATCTGTATTCAGTTATAACGGTCATTGAATGAATTACACTGTCTTTAGTAGTGAAATCAATCATATACGCCACCTAAAGTAACTAGAATTCGGTTAATTTTGCTTGCAAAATGTAGCCTCTAGCTAAATTATGCCAGATAAGCTAACAAGGGAAAATGGCCGTTCAGTCCACAGCAGAATGTTACAACTCACAATACCATTGGTCATTTTAAATCTTCACGCAGTCGTCAAAAATATAGACGTCCCCGCAACCTCGGTCAGGCAGCCGAGTCTCCTGGCGAGGCGTCGTTGCCGCAGCGAAGATTTCTATCTTGTGCTCCATTGCCGTGCGTAGTAATCTGATTGTGTCGTATATTTCGTTTTCTAGAACAATAATGAGTGGTCTTACATCAGCGTCATGTAGGAAAGAAAGTTAGAAAAACGAAGAAAAAAACTGGGATACTGGTTAGTCGCGAATTTAACCAAAGTTACAAGTGGTCTATGGTTCACTGTAATTTATTTGAAATTACATAGTACACATCTCATGCATTTTCATACTTATTCTTGACACATACAAGTATAAAAATGTTGTCCTTCGTTATATTAAATATTTCCTTTCAGTAAATTCATTACCTCTAATGAGCTTTTTAGAAGTAGTTATCCGTCGCTTTCCTCCGCAGTCGGCAATCTTCCTGTACAACTTTTCTCCTCGCAGGTCAGAGGCAAAATGGATGAGAATTATTTTCTTGGTCCTAATTTGTGAGAGCTTGTCGAAGAAATTTGTGATTCGTCGGTGCGTTGAAGCGAATAATTTCTGAAGCAGTGGCAATTATCTGCGCCTTCTAGTGAGCAATACGATTACAATTATCATAGGTACAGCACTCCACAATTAAGTTGCAAACATTCTAGCTTGTAAACGCAAGATAGCAGTTATAGAACATATTACCTTTAAGTTTAATTTTCCTGCACTTCATTTGAGTTTCGTTGTCAATAGTATATAATAGTATATTCGTAGAGTACGTTTGTCAATAGAATATAAAAAACCGATAAAAATATTAACTTAATATTACAAATCGTACAATATTACAGTAATTTAATAGGTTTATTAGTTTCAGAGATATTTATCAACTGTGTATGATGTACTATGTCTAAGCGATGAACAAGTTTAAATCTGAATTGAGATGGGAATAGCAATTTGGCGAAGAATTGACATTATTCGGAAACATAATTCGTCAAACGAATGCACATAGTTTTGACAACGCTGTGCTGGCAACAGTATGTTGCTCGGTTCTGTATAATTTGCTGCGAATAGTGTATCACTTAAAAGGAATTCCTGTTTGTTTTATTTGTCAAAGCATGAAATTATTGCTGTTCCTGATATCGAAATGCATGCAGGTATGCATTACAGGCGGATTGTTCGATTTTGCAAGTAATAGCTGAGGAGTTAGTGGCGCAGAAAATACAATATTTCAATAATACCTAGCTGTTTCCAATAACGCGAGGAAGTGTGTGCTGTTGTAGCATCATTCGTTTTTTATTTTTTTCGTCTAGATTTGACGCAACGCGTCTCCAAGTCCCTTGGGGGTGCTTTTACGCTTGGGAAAATCCTCCAATATGAACAGTGCTTAGGAGTAATCCTCCATTATCATTATGTCATTATATCCGTTACGTCTCGTCGCTGTCAGTTGTCAAGAGGACCGCCAGGAAGCAACTCCGTGTACGTGTCTTCCACAGTGCGCTCCTGCGTCACTACCCAGCGACCAGAATTGGGAAGGGTTTGGGATACCGGTAGGGTTTAGGACGCTTCTCAGTGTTTGGACCATCCACAGTGAAACAGGCAAACTTCTTTTGTCGGAACAAACTTCACACGAGATTGTCCGGGAATTGAACCCGGACCTCCTTGGTGAAAGACGAACTACTTCGCTCTGGTCCACGAGCGCCAAATTCTTTCTCATTTTAAGCTTCAATGCAAACTATGTTAACCAATCAGTATCAAACTACTCATGTAACGCTATTTCAATTCGTAAATCTAGCTATTTCAATTAGTAAATTTGTAAATCTATTTCAATTAGTTCTTAGAATCATCTCATCCCCAATTATATTAAGTTAATATAAGTTTTATCATCCAGGTTTTTCAAGGATTATATTTCATGTATTTTCCGTTAATAGAAGTTCTATCATTCATACACATTAAGGAAGGGTTAATTTTTTTTCTTTAATATTCTATTCATTACATTTCAACCTCTCAAATGTAATAAATTCGTCTTATTCTCTTGCACCCACCACCCACATTTCAGGGTTATTTAAAGAAATCGCTTTCATTCGTCAGTCCTTTGCAATGCAGGCCCCCGAATTGGGGAAAATAGAAGGGCGATACTGGTTACGACGAGGGTCCAATAAGAGCCCCAACACGAGGGCGAAATCCTGAGTTTGACTCCCTCTGCTTCACCCTCACAATATCCTATGAAATTCACCAACTTCATTTAAAATTACTATAATTCCAATGCAATTTTTTCTGAAATTTATCGTCTTGAAAGATCCTCCAAAGAAAGGAAAATTTCTAGATAGTCATAAATTATGTTGACGTTTTGTCAGTTAAATAAAAGCCTCAACTTCAGGTTATCTCCTGTAAAATTTACTTCAGTGCAGTTAGAACACTTTTTAAGTTCTGCAAGTAACGGTTGAAATTGTCATAAGAACACAGGGATCTGAGAAATAAAAGTCAATGATTTTTAAAAATTCTGTTGTTTGAGAAACTATTTACACCGACACCTACCACCGCACTTTCCTTATGGTATAAAAAGTATTATTGCTCACATAAATGTACTTGCCCTACGCCTAGCTCTATTTCTCTCATTATTTACTAATGAGAAATTTGTATTGGAAAGGAGAAAATTTCCAATACGAATTTGAACAATAGTTCATAGAGCCTGTCCTATGCGAATTCAGGATGAAGAATAGTGTCAGTGTTTCTCGTAACTATTCTAAATTTTTATGTTGTACCAAAATAATATCATTGATTTCGTTTTCAAAAAAGTTTAATTATTCAACTATAGCGGATCTTGCAAGTGCTTCGCTATTGCATTTATTAAATGAATACAATTAAAGTCTCAAGAAATAAATTCATGTTCAATTCCATTCATTCAAATATATATTAACTGCACTTTAACTGTGTATTAACTACACTCTAATTACGTATTAACCACACTTTAACTACGTAGGGTGTGAGGCGGTCGTTTGGACACGAGGCACATTGTGTCCTCAAAAGTGTCTCTATTGTTTGAGTAAGAAAAAAATTATTTTTGTGACGTGAGATAGTGACAACGCTGTTTCTTTATTCTGTGGAATCATTACTGTCCTCGAATATTCTCCAAGTGATGATTTGTGCACGAAATATCCTTATAGACATTTGCGGTTTTCCCCACTCTTCCCTATTGTCTACACTTTAATTACGTATTAACTACACTTTACTATATTACATTAAATTTTAAGTATCAAGTATTCGAATAATGTTGTGCACCAGAATAATGTTTTGGTTCATACTTCCTGCATTCTATATCGCAACTTCGATGTTATTCGATATTATGTGTCGAAGCGAGGCGTGTATTTCATAGAGATTTCCATAGATCGCACTTCAGGGAAGGTCCACTGGGAAGCGTAGAATCCATCTCGTCGATTAAATTTACAGAAAAAAGTCTTCACACGTCCGATTTAATTCAAACTACTCTTAAATACTCTCGATAATAATAAGAAAACAGTGTTAAACTTTCAGCGAAATCGATCGAATAGTTTTTGCGTCTATATGCTTCAGACATACGCACATTCCTTTTAGTTATATACAGGTAGAGTTGCCTTCATTGCTAATTCTACTCGTAAGTCTCCTTGCTCTCGGAACACTAATTTATTATAACACTTTAATTTTACCATATGTGAGACTTCCTTTGTTCGGCACTAATAATATAAACAAATACAATAAAACAAGTATAACAAAATAATTACCATTTTAAAGATAATTGATTTTTATTCATGCAAATATATTTATAATAATTCATCCATCACCTAGCAAACGATTCCTGGCCATATTTTATTAATAATATCTATTCTTTCTATGACTTATACTGTTCGTTAATTTTATTGGAAAAAACGTCACCTTCGTACAAATTTTAAGTAATATCTTTGCACTTTACTGGTTGCTTCATTGGTCTTTCCTCTTGACCGGCAGAAAACGTGGTTATTCCGTTAACATACCTCCATTTATATCAGCATAACTCCGAGCCACCATCTTGTTCGATCTTGTTCTCCTTGTTCAATGTTCAAATTTCCGATGGAAACTGAATTGTTCATCTTGTCAGAAAATTCTACCTATTAATTTAAATAGTAAAGTTCAGCTCTAATTTTAAAATTTAGTTAATAAAAGTTACCTTTTCTTTACTCACAATAATTTACAGTTTGTGCCCAAAGCTTGCACTTGTTACGAACATTCCTACACTCAAATTACAGAGAGCTACTTTTTTATTTATAAAGAAAGTATAGCACATCTTTATTATTTAGAACATCGTACATTTATCCTTCAGAAACGAAATACTTTGTTGTCGTTCAGCTTCATATGCTTTATCCACAGGTATACCCTCACTATACGTTTATAAGGCCATCTTAGTCATGTAGACCTATGTTACAAGATCAAACAGCTCTCCAGAAGACCATACAGACACTTTTTTTAAATTGGTTATTTAAGGTCGCATCAACATCTTAGGTCATTAGCGACCACTATTGCTGTTAACGGTATGGTAACTATGTGGATGAAACGATATGGTGATGATAAGGGTGAAAGGACGAACACGAATACATTCATGCCCGAGGCGGGACTCGAACTCGCGACCCTTCGGTCCGATATCACTGCGACACTATTGCCTTAGCGATCTCGACCACCGGGCCGACCATAGAGACACTTGTTTTAATGAAAAGGTCTTTCTTCTTGGGAATTTCCGTGTGCTCTGGCATACATACAACACAACCACAAACATTCCCATAGGCGGACACCCATGCATGCGCACGGGTCTGCCCTGCAGGGCTGTCGCTGTGAACGAGCGGGTGGCGGGCGGTGGGCGGCCCCGACCGCAGCGCTCGCCGCGTGTCTCTCTGGCATTAATTGGCGAGGGCGAGTGCGGCCGCAGCAGACGCTCTCGTCGGATTTATCGTAATGAGCGCCCCAAAAGGCGGCAGGCGCGTGCGCGAGGGAGTGGGGAGGAGGGGAGTTGAGGGAGGAGGGAGGAGGAGGGAGGGAGGGGAGGGGAGGGGAGGGGAGGGGGGGGGGAGGGGGGCGTGGGCGCAAGGCCGAAATTCGCGAAATGCGTTCGCGGTAGCGGATGCGCAGCGCATTTATGCCCATCGACGAGTCGTGGCCACTGAATGGTGCGACTCGCAACGATCTGCTTCGTCCTGAGTTGGGTGTCCAGGAAGCTCACTTTCTCTGCGCGGTAGCGAGGACGATAGATGCAAGACCCCCTTAATAGCTTCGCGTTGGCTCGGTGGATAGATGTAAGACCCCTTAATAGCTTAAAATGGCATTTCTTTTTTCTTTCTGTCATTGATTTTCTGCTCTTCTGTCTGACTCCCTGTCTCTTTTCTGTACTTTCCCCGTGCCCTTCTTATTTTGCTCTTGTCCCACTTCCCCTGTCTCATTATTTTTACCTCACTCTCTTCATATGTTTTCTGAGTTCTCTGTACTGCTACTTTCTCTTGGATTTTCGTGTTTCTATAGCGTTATTTACTCACGCAAAAGGCAGTGAAAATGTGCTATTGCAATTGTGGTTTGCGTGCGGTTTGTTTGTCCGAAACATTGATTAAAAGGAGAAATATGAACGTTGTCGAATATAAATATATTATTAAATTTTTATTCAGGTTTACGTATTATTCAACGAGATGTTTTGCACGGAACAAACGCAAATATGTCTGTACAAAATTTGTGGAATGTTTCAGGTACTAACATGCAAATTGTTATTTGTATTATTTTTTATTATTATTATTATTATTATTATTATTAAAAGGTAATTTTTCTTAACTCCTTTTGAAACGAATGAAACCTAAAACAGCTTAGGTAAAAAATATTATCATACCAATATTTAATATGGATTTAATAGGTCAATTGAAATAATGAACTTTTCATGCCAGATATCGGCTAGTGATTTTACTGACACAATTATATAGATACATAATTTTCACATCACACTCACTTCATTTCCAATCATATCGCCTGAATTTTTCAACGCATATATTTACTTGATATCATCTAGTAATTTCCAAGCTCATTAGTTGATCCTAGATTTGAGTAACTGTTTACTTTCAAGACCAACGTTTAATTCCCTCACTTTAAATCACGATAATAGAACTACCACTAGAATATGATGCGTTTCTAATTCCTTGATAGCGAGGTAGTAACGTTTTAAAAGGAGTAAAGTAAAATGATTTCATGTTTAAATATAATGCGTGGCTCAGCGTATAATCGTGAGGCGAGCTGGCATGTGTCTGCTACACTGATCCCGCGGAGCGTCTCACATCCCCCTTTATGCAAACCAGAAATATGCCGATAAATATCGTGTATTGGAGGGATCTGCTCATGCCTCAACTTGCATGTCTCTACTCGGCGTCTGATGCACAATGCAGCTGGTTCCTAGCTACAAAGTCGCCTTTGTCTCGTTGTTCACAGCCAGCTATTTTGCTGCCCTCGTTGGTGCCTCGCAGCCCAAATCTGTTACTCCCGTGGCGCGGCATTCCGCCTGTTTGAATCCAAACGCGGTCGCTGTCCGTCCTCCTCTCCGGATGTCAGTGTCATCCTCACTAACCCTACGCCGTTTTTCGTGTATGACTCTCGTCACCAGCTGATACGTCCTCGTCTGCCCCCTTTAATAACGGTTCTCTCAGGCCCCCATGACATTCTGAAGTCATACATCATTTCTCTCATGCGACCCCTTCCGCCTTGCAATCTATGACAGATACAGTACAGTACTCCTCTCTCTCCTCTCTTTATTGTGTGTATATATTTAAAATTGTGTGTTTTCTTTCCTGTGTATTTATTGTGTGTATGTATTTGTAACTGTTGTTTCCATTTCTTTGTTTAATATATAGACATTAATCCTCGTAATTGATTTTGTTGAAGAAAAAATGTAATTTTTCTCTTCTGATCAAAATTCCTTCAACCTCTTCATTCACTCATATCTCTCGTAATCACATGAAGTTTCTTAAAGGTGATATCAAGAGAACGCCTGTTACTGTAATCGTTGGGTATCGTTGTTGACCAGACGACACAAGTAAAAAGTGAAGGTAAACAACGTTCATGTGTCATAACGAAATAATAAACAACAAAGATGACTGTTCTCAATATCCTGCTTTAGACCTAAAAGAGTATTACATTAATTAGCATAACCCTATATAAATGTTAATTATGTTTTCTCATTTTAAATTTCATTGAAGTTTGAAATTTTCAAAGTTTTTAATTAGTTTTCCAAAGTATTGTTTCTTTTTACCAAAAACACCGCAGAAGGCATCCACCAACCGGCACACGTTCTGCCACTTGGAGATCTTTTCGACCACTTCATCTCACCCCCGGATCACCGCCGCCGCCCCAAAGCCCTCCCGCCACCAGCGCCGCCCGGCTGCTCGTCGATCGCATGCCGGAGGGCGATCGTTCCATATTCATGCACGGCCGTCGTCATTAATTAATTACGCGCCGCCCCCTCGCCCTCCCCTCCTCCACATCCGCCCCTCCCCCGGCCCGCGCGCATCCCACTCCTGACCCCTCCCCCTCACCGCTTCCGCCACGCCCGCAACACCTCCCCCCCCCCCAAAAGGCCGGTTGCGCCGCCGGGGGGCCCCCCGCGCCGCCTGTCCGCCCCGCCCCCTTCCTCCCATCCGGAGATTGCATCTCGCACGCGACGCCGCCGGCGGGGAGCGGACGGCGAGGGCCGCGGAGGGCGAACGCGGAAGGGCGCTTTCTGGCGGGGGCGGGGGTGTATGTATAACGGTGAAAGAGGAGAGCACTGCCAAGAGCCCGAGGTGCGATAACCCAAACATCCGGTCAGCAGGGGCGGAGAGGTTCCAAGGCGAACGTTTTCAATAAACATTTACGATCCATGTATTAATACAAATAAAGAAACAAAACCATTTATTTTTAGTGTTTTAACAAGATATTGCTAATTAAGTATTTAAATTACAAAGACTTTTTGACGAAACATACTCGCAGGATTCTTTCAGAGTTTGTTTTCTAGAAACCACAAAAAATAAAGTAATGAAATCAGTCTACCTAATTAACGTATGTTTAAAAAATATGCCTCAACATAAACATACATTGCAATCGATCGTACAGTTAGAAGAAGCTTGAAAGAGTGGAAAAATTATCGAAAGGTGCTACAGAATTTCACAGTCTAGGCTAGCTCTTCGGTCTTGCGCCATACACTTGCCAGCTGCCATATATCGCCGCGCAAAGTACATTTTTTTAATGTTCACTTGTTTCGGTTTCCTAATGGTGGAACCGAAATATTACATTAAGAATATTATAGAAGAGTAAAACTTCGTTCTATAGGGAAATTCTTGTTGAAAAGTTTGGAGCTGATTTTAAGAAAATGCTGTTTGAGCGTTTGTAAAAATATGGACTTTTGAGCTCATTTTCACAGAAAAATTTTTGAGTTTTCGGGAAACTTTATAAGACATCATTTAAAGCACTTATAAATGCAATTATAAATGCAATGACTTATAAATGCAATAATGTATACAAATCGCCGGGAATGGAAATATTCACATGAGAGAGATGTGAAAAAATAATTACATCTGTGAAATTCTTGAAAAAAAAAAAAGTAAAATGTATTCTAAGCCACTGTTACGTACCTTTAGCAGTATCACTACTAAAAGATTAAAGAAACAATTGGAGACGACAAAATTTAAAGAATGGTTTTTCAAAATCGCAGAGCTTAAGTTGAGCTATATTGATCGGGGAGTATCCATTTTAGAAAAATATCTATATAGTTTAGACGCTAGTGTTGTTCACAGACTACGGACGTTTTGAAAAAACCACTTTTTCGATTTCAAGGACCCAAATTTCTGAAATTGACTACATATCCTGTTAGGAGTAATTTACTACATATTAGAACAAGATTACTACTTTTCGTGTATCAAGGCCACAAAATACGAATGTTTATGTCAAAAAATCCCCGTTTTTGAACGCAGGATTACATAACTTTCTCGCTATTACGTATATTACTCCGCATATACGTAGCACATACACGAGAGAGGAAAATGGAGGACAGATGAATATAGAAGAATAAGAACAAAAATATATCAATATATTAGACATGCTAGCAACTTCGAAAATATTGACGAATGGAGAATGAAATCGAAATAATAAACAAGAAAGTTTAGGATCATTTGTATAGAATGAAGAAATGGGGCAAAGTGTGGAAGTATGACACAAAGAGCGAATGAGTCATAGTGGAATTATGGGGCGTTTAAATTGCGAGAAAAAATGGTTGATGTTCGAAGGGGATGAAACGAGCCCTAATGAAAGAGCAGCAGAAACGAGCAGACGTAGAAAGTGGTGCAGCACCGCGTTTTCACCAACGATTTCGAATTTCAATGAGTCTTTACGCTCACCGAATCTCCTCCCTCGCGGTTGATTTTCCCCTTGAAGCGATAAATTTGCAATTCGTAATTAACCCCCTCTGCATCTGAAGAGTCGTTTGCACCAATTACTCGTATAACAATGTTTATGTGCTTCGTAAAATCAATACTACTGCCATTTTGACAGAGACATAAATGAAGCATGAGATATATACGTTAAAAATAATTTTTTATAACATAAAAGCAGAGATGGGAACATATTATTTTGGAAATGATTTAAATACATTTTTATAAGTTAAAATAATTCGCCCTCATAATAAAAATCAAAAAATTAATCATGTTTTAGAGAAAGTGAAAACACTGCCTGAGACATATTTTAAACCTATATGTGGTGAGTAGGTGGGCGTTTATAAAAGAAATTACCTTTTTACTTTTTTGCCTTACATATTCTGCGTAAGAAGAGAAAGTTATGTAATCGTGCGTCGAAAAACGACAAATTTTTACCAGAAAAACATATAGCTGCGATCTGGTAACGAAAAAGTGGATAAATTCTGATGTTAAATTTATAAATCATCAAAAATTATTTTCCGCGCCGTGTCATGCCTTCTCAGTTGTCATCCTTTATACTCATAGGACATTTTTTCCACATTTTATGGATTTTTCGGATGCCTAATGCTTGAACTGAAACACTAAGTTCTAATGACTACTATTGAAGTGCCAATTCTCGTGGCCGAGGTAGTTAAATGTCGGGTACTGTTTCAGCGATTCGGAATAAGGGGTCGCTGGTTCAAGCTTCGCTCAGGGATAGTTATTGGTCACATTTTGTGTTGCGAAGAAAAGTATTGAAATTCCAGAAAATTTCTTGAAAATCATTTGAAGCAATTCTACTCACAAATACAATCAATTAAGATACTAAACAAACTGGAAGTGTTTATATGTGATTTTTGTATTTTGAACTTTTAAACAAGTTTTCAATTTCTTGTTCGATTTGTAAACCTTATGACAATCAAGTTAATGTTGTTTTTTTGTAACTGTATAAAACGATTTCAATAAATTAATCAATTTATCAACATGCAATTTAAATACAATATATACACTACCCATGGTGCTTTTGCAGCACCACTAGTTTCTTCCCACTTTAGAACAATTCCTTTTAGTATAGACATTAATTTTACATTACGACAAAAGACATGACCCATTTTATAAGACTTTTTGCATTTTTCTTCGATTTCACTAAATTGGTTTTTACTTTTTCCGTCATTTCAAAGCATTTTTTTCTGATCTCATCGAAAGTAGTAGCGTACTCTATTTCTTCGCTCAGAAATTGCAATGTCAGCCTTGTGAGTATGTAATCTAAGCTTCCTGCGACGCCTATCAACACCATTGTAGTTCGGTAGATTCCGCGATCACTAATGGCAGATTTCCTCGTTCAGTCCAAATCAAAGGTTTTCTAGCTCAGTTCACTTGAATGAAAGGAAGAAGCCTCGTAATCGACATCAGTAACAGATCCAACAGCTAAGTGGTACATCTGAACTGGTTTTGATCAATTTTGTTGTCATTTTTCTTTGCTGTTAGGGCATTTTGAAATCATTTTAATAGCATTTTATTGATCATTATTGGTGAATAATTAGGTCATCAAAAGCAATGAGCAATATCTATTTAACTTTCTTCAACGGTATTCAAATATTATATTGGAATTATTAGTTTTACATTATATATATATATATATATATATATATATATATATATATATATATATATATACACGTACGTTTTACGTAATATATTTCGAGAAGAGTGTGAACATTTTAATAACGGTGTGTAATGCATTTTTGTGACTTGGGATGAGTGCAATGACCTGAAAAATAAATTGAACAGAGCAGAGGAATTGATTGAATAAAAAATGCTACCTATTAGATGTGACTGATATCCACTAATTCGTTGCTAATGAGAATCTTTTCTTGCTTTGATAAAACGTACGTCAAAATATGCAATGTTGTAAATTACTAACAGATACAAAATGCTGACTGAATGTGACTGTTTTATACTTGTATTTTATGCTTGAAAGGCTTTATTGAGATGAGACACTAAGCGCTTATTTGCAGTACTGCTTATTCCATGAAATGACATTCCATATCTATTATAGAATGTCTGTCAATCAATAAGTAAAAATGAAATCCTAAGCAACCTGTGTACTTCTCAGAATCTCTCACAAATATTTCGTTTACATGAGGTGGTCGTCCTAGACATGAACATCTTTTTACGTGAAGGCACACGAGGAACATTTTGAATTTCCCAAAATTAAATAAAAACAACCTAGTAAGTGATATGAAACTATTTAATGTGTTTTGCCTCAGAGCTATACTGTAAGAAAACAAATTATTACCAAGACTATATAAAATGATTACAAATTCATAAGATAGAGTAAAAAATATGTGAAGTTTACTAATTCTAACAAGTACAATAAATTACTGATCCGGTGACCGAGATTGCTAAGGCAGTAGTGTCGTAGCTATCTCGAACCGAAGGGTCGCGAATTAGAATTCCGCCTCCGGCATGGTTGTATTTGTGATTGTCCTTTCACCCCTTATCATCACCATATCATTTCATCTTCACAGTAAGCAAAACGTTAACTCCCATAGTGGTCGCTAATGACCTAGATGTTGATGCGACCATAAATAAAATAAAAAAGTACATTTTTTTCTTCATTTATTGAAATGAGGCTACTTCGCTGTCACGACACCGGAACATTCGCCGCGACCAATGCGTTGCAGGCGAAAACAACGCCTCGCCCCATTCCCCCTCCTTATTCGCCACTCCACTCGACGTTCCTTTGTTTGGTTTCCGATGGTAGATACGCGGCCTGAGGGCCAGCAGCCGGTTGGTCGGGCAGCGGGCAGCCTGGCGAGCTGTTCTGTTCTCTCGGAAACGATGGTCCAGTCTGACGAGGAATTAAAATTTCATCTCTGACCACATTAATTATTCACGCTTTAAAGCATAGAAAATCCTGCATTCGGACACATGTCACTTTGAATGGCGAAGGAGAATAGCCATTGAATTTCCCTCTGTGAGGTGCAAGTTTAGATATTGAATTTGTTGGAAAGGAGGTGTTTTGCATAAAGCATCTGCATTCAATACGGGGAGGACTTGCATGTCTTTCTTTGATTGACTTTTGTAATGTTTAGAATACATTATTTTTCAACATGGCTCCATATTCTCATGTAAAGTAACATTTTATTTCCATTTGACGTCTTACAAAATAATGCAGCCAAGCAATTGTTGGAAATAGTCAAAATTAATAACTGTAATAATATTACTAACTTTTCTACTTACAGTTTCCAGAGACAATGCTTCAAACATTCTCGTAGATTTTTTGATTTACACATTCATTTTATTGTTGTGCTATACTTTCATTTTAGTGTTCAAGCCATTATTTACCTTTATTATTTTTTATTAATTTAATAAAGTATTTTCTTTCAAATGTCTACTGAATTAATAGTTTTTACTCTAATTACCAATTAGCTTACATTTCAGAAAGTTAGGCTTCATAAAATCACTAACTCTGAAATAAATAAATATTATGGTCGATGATATTGGATATTTGTTGAGAGCATAAAGGGTACTGCCATGACTACAATACTAATTAACGCATAACATAAAGGTTGAATTTATATTAGTAAGAGTAGAAGGGTGTAATAGTGAAATCATGTTCGCTCCCCATTCATAAGGACTCGTTTGTTTTGCACGATTTCTCTGTTTAAGCCATGCACAATGCTAAATAGAGGTCATGTGTTTTGCTACAATAGCACCTCTCGGTGACACATGCGTGATGATGTGATAGCTTATTTTCTCTAAATAGTAATATCAATCTAAAATGAACGGTGCTTGTGTATGTCTGCAAGTATAGTTATATTAATTATTTACACCCTATTGTATTAATGTGAACTAGGAAAAAATAATTTCTGTTTGGTCAAATGATTTTTTTTAAGTGTAACAAGTTGATTCACTGTGTCATAGGCTTGAGTAATAGGCTAATTGGCTTGGAGCAATAAATACCTAGGAGAGCACTCAAAGTACTAATAATGTATTGTATTTTCATTTTTCATTCATTTGCAAAGTAAATACATGATATGTAAATTGCTTTGAATTTACATTAACATGCACAAGAGTGTATATGTTTTGGTTGGATTCTGTTTTAGAAAGCGAATCTCCCTCTTTTGACCTAAATGAAAGCTATTGCATGTCAAAATGGCCACCAGATCTCGAAGTTCTTTGGACCGTTCACCATTCCGAAGTCCCGCCGTTTGCACGAAAGGCGCTCGTCGGTTCAACTTCCCTCGCCTCCTCGCCCAGGCCCCGGCTGACGCTGATGATGACAAATTCACGAGCTTGAAGGTCATTGGCCCACCTGCTGGCCCCGCCGCTCTCCACTGCCTCCACTGCCACCGCTTCTCCTCCATCCGCCGCCCAACTCCTCCATCCTCACCGCCTGCACCGGCGGGGGTGGTTCAGTGGCAGCATGGCCGTTGCTTCTGCAGCGACGCTAATCTTCCTAAGGGCTTGAGTTCAGATAGTGAGAGATGGTGAGTACACATGTTACATATGTAGGTCTGATAGAGAATTCTAGCGACTCGCTTCATTAATCTGTGGCTTTTCTTTTCTCCTATCTATGCCGTGCGAATGCCGGAGCAGTACCCTAACTAATGAGCCACAAACCGCGCGCGATATTTCATTCATTTTCTTCGTTATATTCTCTTCCTATTCCCCTCGTTAGCACGAACTCGCTTAAAACGAATTTTGCAGTAACACAAACAAAACTTTAGCGCCGGCAAGGGTTTACGGAAATACGGGCATTTATAATACTCCGATAACACGAATATTTATAACACGACCTCGTGTTAATGAGGATTTACTGTATATACTCAGCTCATCTTTCCCGCACTTCAATGCACTACCTTTAGTCGACCTTAGATGTTGTCCCTTTTGGAGCGGCGCCTTACCATCTCGAATTTCTCTACTTCGCCTCTCTTACGCCCGTGCCCCGACCCCTCTCGCTGGATGCGTACTTCTATTGCAATTCATTCTACACATCCCCTCAAACACCCTCCTCCCTTCACTTTGTCTTCACCCGAGTCGTTTACATTTCCCCGAACCTCAAATCGTTTACACCCCTCCATCCACCTTACCTGTCCCAAGTTATACTCGCAGGAATGGAACAGCTCCTTCTAGCTATTTGCCTTGATGATGGGTTTATTTGGACGTTTTTGTGTGATCAGGTTTTGGTACTTCTTTACGAGCTGCCAATATCCTTTGCAATATATAACTTGTTGTACTCGTCAATAGCAAACTCTCCAGGAATGATCTACACATTGACAATAACAATGTCGTTCTTAATTCAGCTTCGGCTTCAAAAATTTTCGAAGTGAGGGTCATAAGGTTTCATAGCTGAACATGCTTGGCAACGCCGATATACGTTCTGACGTGATCGAGAGAGTCTGATTTATCTTAGAATAATAGGGATAATGGGTATATACAAATTTATAATTTATCAAAATAAATATCAAAAAATATTCAAAAAAGAAAATAATACAGAAATCCATAAGAACACTGCCTAATTCAAAAGCTTTCAGTTTTATAAAAATAATGGAAAAAGAAATGATAGGAAGACCAAAATCGATATGAAACGATATAAGTGCGCTGTGGATCTGAATTCTAATACTTCATTATAATTATGCTGAGAAATAATTTTATCCTTCAAATATACTAGTACGTTGCTACGAAATACGGCATTGGTCATAAACACAATCAAAAGACGTATTCTCCACAAATTTGGTAGGGAACTGTATTCCATTCGTACCCCAAATGTTTGATCTATCAACAGAACTTTGAACTATTGACGGATAACTTCATTCCTACGTTATATAGGTCTACCTTATGCATAAAGCATTTAAGTGAATATCTCTTTGCTTCCTCTCAATACCCATACGTATTTTTAAATGAATTCCGGATAAACAATTCGATTTACGTACGTAAACAAAGATTCCTATCTGATTTTTGTTTGCAGTCATTAGCAAATGACAGTTCTTGAACAAACTATAGCACACGGTGCTATAGTCATATTGCCATTAAACAGAGAACATGTCCATCGGCAAATAAATACATAACAAGGGAAATGAAAGGTTTTGCAGTATTGTGTATTTAACATGGCACAAAGCAGACAATATCGATGAAGCACTGAGGAAAAACAGTTTTAGAATAGCAATCAAGCTGCGTGTACGTCACAGTTCAATCACTACATCTGTCTCGTTTCATGCAGAATAATGAGCATACATCGCTTTTACACTTTAGTTGTGAAGAGTCTCTTTAAAAGTATAATGTATTCAAACATATTTTCTCTGAGTAATTTAATACGGTAAAAGTGAACTAAGATAAATTTAACACGTGACTTTTGGTGATGGATTGGATCTTAAAGTAAATTTGTATTTATTTAAGATTAATGTATTACTCAACTTGACAGTGATGACAATTCAGAGAAACTTCACCTTTAGTTAATGAATTTAAACGTATGTCTATTATAGTTTTTTCAACAGCATTTCAAAGAATATTGAGTATATTGAGGATCTGTCCGAACAATTGGCGGAATTTAATTAAGTTGTGATGACTCAAAATAAGTATCATATATATTAAAACTGTTAAAAAGCCGATTTTGATGTCCCTCCTAATTCGCGCGCAGTAGAGGATTTTAACAAGAGAGATACAAAACAAAAGAGAAATAAAGAGTGGAGGAAATTATATAGTGAGAAGATCGCAGCTTTCCTTTATTAATAAAGAGCTACAACATTTGCGTTGTTTGAATACTCGCGACTAGAAGGGAAACGACAAGATGGCGTCATGCGCATCAATACAAGTTGGCGGGAAATGGGAGCAGTCTTCACTCTCCACGACGTTATATAGGAGCATCAAGTAGCATGGTCGTGCAAGGTCTTGCTTAAGAAACGTATTGTGTTATCGTTAAAAGGATTGTAATTACAATAAATAGTTATTACCAGTTGCAAGTATTAAATGAACTTTCTTATAAATAATTCTTGTGATATATACTGAAAACATCAGGAAGAAGAAGACGGAGTTCTGATTATTATTTGGAAATTGTGTTCCATATTTTTTGTTGTTTTCTTCAGATTACTAATCATAATTGATGTGGACTAAGGAGCTTTTGTAATTTTTTGTTATTTTGAACTAACAGGTAAAATTTATTATAGACATGTTGGTTCATAATATTGATTTGATAAGAAAATTGATGAAAGGGAGATGAGGTGTGTGTTATTTTATTTTGCTGAAAGCTGAATTATTTTTAAGGATGATTAATGTTTTGTGTAGTACTATTATCGACGGTGTAATGGTAAGTACTATTATCGACAGAACATGTAATACTTTGATGTATCTCGCTCTGAAATTAATACATACAGTGCATTTCAAAGTACATTCTAAATAATTATTTTAAAATATTCATAGGGAGTATGTTATCAAATTGCTGATGTATACTCATTGCTTGTGCAATATTTCTGGCTATATTTATTTAGTATTAGCCATATTCCATTGGTAGATAAGCTGTATTAGTGAAGATGGCTAATGTTACTGATTTGATGTATGAAGTGACAATGCGATTGGAACCCAGACGCAGCAAAGCATCGAAAATGATACTCGCTGATAATGTAAAACATGTGTATATCCGTGGAAATGCAGTATTTTCTGTGATAACAATTCTACAGCTCTCCTTCTGTGCGATGTAATCGCATGGATTCAGCTAGTTTCATTTTATTTTGATTCTAATTGGTCATGAATTGTTCAAACAGATATAAAAAGGTAGATTCGTGTTGAATAGTATTGTTTTTAAGAAAGTATTTTCGGTCTGAATGGAAAATGAAGAAAAAATGTTGTGTATTTAAAAAGTGTCATATTCAAGAGTTAGCGCGTTAATGAACAAGAATCTAACCATCTATAGGCAGTATCAAATTCTGTTACATTGCACATTATACACTGTATTTTTGGTACTTGAATTCTAGTTAGAGAACACATTAACCATGGGCGAAGCTCCCAGTTAACGGCATGTCGTCAAGTTTCCTCTCAGCTTGCATCCCTCCTGGGCAGCTCCAAGAGCTACAATTGGCCCCCCCCGTCCTCCAACCCACGGCTGCGCCGCAACCGCCCCTCCTCTCCCCTCTCCCATCACCACGGCTCTCCTCTTCCATCCCCCCCTCTAATTCCCCTCTCCCCTTTTTCCCTTCCCCCTTCCTCCGGCAACATCCCCCCCTAACGTTCCGTTCTGCGGGCCGGGCCCAAACCCCCCGTGCAAACAGGGACACGAGGAGAGCGCGGAGTGTTGCTTGGACCGCCTCGCGGGCCTTCAACGGGTGGCGCCGCGCCGCGGAGGCCGGCCGCAAGAAAGAGACGATGGGCGCGACAGCGCGCACTCCCCGGGGGGGGCGGGGCTGCGGCCACGCCGGATGTTCCGCTATCGGAGCCGATCTGCCTGTTGCCCCCCTCCCCCCCACCCGCAGGCGACGTCGGCGGCGCCAGCCTCCCCTGCCCGCCGAAGGTTTTGTTGGCTTAAACTTGCTGTTTGCACATCGCTCGCGTTAATAAAGTTGCCAGCCTTAATTAGAACACCGCTGTTAACACTCCCGCGGGCGGCGGCAATGGTGGTGGAGACGGCGCGGGACGCCCGCCCCCAGTTTCCCCGTTTGGACGCCGCTAGCGCCAGTGGGCGGCATGGCGCCCCGGGGCTTCCCCGGGAAACGGCCTCGAGCGCAATTCTTTGCGAGGGCGAAGGGGGAAATGAGCGGCTGCACCTTGGGATCGAGCGAATCGCTTAGTTCTCGCGTTGCACTGACAGCTTGACGTGAGGCTCCGAGCAATGTGGCACGTTTCTCGTGATAACGGTCGTAAAAATAAATGAAATGGCGTGTCGGAGGTTCAACTTCCTGAAAACGACCATTTCTACTTTTCATTGCCCGTATACACCGTACGGAATGGAAATATTCTGAGTCTTGTACAATCGGTTAAAATAATGAAAGGAATGGAATTTGATATTGAAAAGTATAAACTGCCTCTTTCATTTCTTTCTCTTTTTTAAAAATTGAAGTCGGAGTGCAAACCTGTTCTCTTCAGCCGACGATGTCTCACTGGACGGCAGAAGCAATATAAATTTATACTAAATTGTCTATTTTAACGGCCATTAGTGTTAATAAAGCAGGAGCGATAATATATTTTGACATTCTACTGTGCTTTTATACACTCGACATTTGGCATTACATGATGACACACAACTCTTTATATAGTAGACCTAGTACTTTTAGCACTTTTTGTGGATTCGGAAAAATTTCAAATAGCAAATTATACTTAATTCTTGGTATTACAAATTAATTGTTTTTGAAACTCGCCGCTTAAAAATAAAAATGACTAAGTATCTAACTATGGGAATTCAAAATACCAAAGTTTTACATATCTAATTTTTAATTTCATGGTTTTGAAGTGCGAGATTTCTATGTAGACGTACGAGAATTTTACGCTTCGGCATTTCCAGGATCAAGATTTTTGGGTACGAAATTTTCAGTTTCGAGATTATCAGGTTTGTGACTATTAGATTCGTGAAATTCTGCTACAATAGTTTTTTAAAACACTCATATGCTGCCCATGGATGGCACTAGCAGCCACGACACTACTTTTGAACATTTTCTACCAACAGAATAGGGTGTTTTGGAAAGCTATTGAAACACCTAAGCCCTCACAAAGACAGACTATACATTTAGCTCAAAACTTTCGCACTTCAGCTTTTGACGATCGGGATATTCTACTTCGAAATTTCAGGATCAATATTTCTAGGATGGAGATATTACGCTTTTCCTTTCGTGTAGCGCGCGGTCGAGCAGCTGGAGAAGTATGTTGGGCCCGGCGCGAGGGGCCAGATGCGGAGCAGGCCCGCCTCGGCCCACGCCCCCGGCCCCGGCCCTTTAACCCCCGGGGCCGGGCGTGCCCCGGGCGCCCCGCCCCGCCCACGCCCACGCCCACGCTCACGCCACGCCCACTGCGGCCCCGCGCCCTTGACCGCCCGCCCACGCAAAATATTGTTACGGGCGGAAATATGGTACAGTGAAATAATGAATTGAGTTACTGGAGATTTGCTTCTCCTGTCTTCAACCCACACTTAATGGAGTGTCCAGAGAGAATGTACAGAGGTTATGACCTCTCCTTAAAAAGCCTCGTGGAAATGAATAATACAATTTTGCGCTGAGCAAAAAATGTAAATGAAAATTGGATGATTCAAAGAATAGTAATTCTGAAGTACGCGTGATTCTTGTAAGGTGTACTGGTATATTATTAAAATTCTCTGATTAATTTATCCAGAAGTTTGCTGTCTCCAAATGAAATCTTCGCACAACTCTCTTCTTAACATTACATTCAAGTTATTTTATTTATCAATACCTACGTCATTAGCGACTACTATTGGGTTTAACGATATGGTGATGATAAGGGGTGAAAGGACGAACACAAATACAACCATGTCCGAGGCGGGACTCGGACCCGCAATCCTTCGCTCCGAGATCACTACGACACGCCTTAGCAATCTCACTAAATTGGCAATTTATTTTAGTTTTAAATGTGAAAACCCTTATTGAATAAAATGATGCTCGAAACAACACCTTGAAACTAACAGAAATAAAGATACATAAAAAATATAGTTTACTACCTTATTATACCGATCAACTTTGTGACTTGCATAAAGTTGGAACAAAATTAAGAGTATTTGAAAGCTTTATTTTCGGAAAACACAGGATCGTATGAAGTGAGCATATTTTTCATGAAATGATGACACGTATTTTCAAATTATTTTTTCGCATGATCAAATGTCCCCTCAAGGTGTTTATTGGACTTATCTTCTTTCTTGAGCCTCCATATTGTTATCTCTTTAAGAGTTTTTGTGTAGTTAGTATAATTCCAATATTACCGCATTGTACATTTAATACCTCCCCAACATTTTTCAGTATAATGTGAACGTTTGTAATAGGTTTCCAAGTGTCATACAAACATGCCATACTATTACGAGAAGTCAAATTGTGTTTTATTAAGCGTCCGGAAATAATAAAATTTAGTTTGAAAGAGATGCCTCGAATTTTTCTACCTTATTGTTGGCTTGATCACCATCTTTGAAAGTATACAGAGGAGTTAAAATTATCTCGTTATCATGTGTTGAATACCTGAATGGACTATTGAATCAGAGAACTAACAGAATATTAGCTTGACTGGAGGACAGTTCGATATTTGCTCTTTCGTCCACTACATTCATAAGCAAATGTGTTTAAATGATTGTTACTTTCCCCATCATAATTCAGCTTCCCCTTATCTTTACTCCGTTCATACCGGTGGATCCGAATTCAGATATCTTAATATCCTGAACCTGGTTCTACCCTTGCTAGTTGACCCCTGCAGGATTCCGCCACAACCCTCGCCGACCCCCAATAGGGTCACATTCCAGGCGTCTCGCTTCCCCCCCTCCGCCCCTCAACCTCTCTGCTCCCCTACGCTATAACCGATCATCCCCCACCCTCCCCCCGTCTCACATCCTCTCACGTCTCTTACCCTATAACCTGTCGCTTCAGGCAATGTCTCGTCTTCCAGGATCGGATATTGAAATTGTAAATGCAAATATCCTCTGGAGAATTGTGCATTGAAATAAATATCCGAAGTAAAAACAAGTCTAACTAATTAAATCTTAACGAGTGTTTTCTAAAAATCCAGAAATACTAAAATGTTAGTAATTATTATGTTTAATCCTCGCTGAAATCTTCTTTCTGACTGTAAAATATACTTTATGCTATTGAAGTTTCATATTACTGACGTTATTGGCATCATTGCATTGTTTCTTTATTGACTTAGAGGTTTGATTTCGCCCACTGAACCCCAACATTACTTTTCCCTATTACAATTTTCCTTTGTGATGACATTTTGCATTATTAATTAGATTAAATCGGTTTGAATTCAGGTACTTTCAAAATCTACTTACTAATAAAGCATTAGGTAATGACCAATATGGTCCGAATTTATAATCTCTGAAGCTCACGTGAATTACATATTGTCATATAAATATCTCTTGTCAGGGTATCACGAAGTCACGTCATTCAAGGCAATATTGATGCCGAAATAATCTGCTCATCGTGGCTAACCACTGTTCCATTATGTGTTCTGTTTCATTAATTCTCCTTCATCTCCATTTCTCCTCGCTATCCCCAGTATTATAATCACTCAATACCCATTTTACTGGTATCTTAATGTTATACCCTTCAAAACTCACATCATCATAGTCGCTAAAAGTTTGTTTTTGAAGCCCTACAGTAAAATAGATATTACTAAAAATTTTACTTTGTTGCATGTATTTTTCCATTCATTACTCAAGCGCAGTGTCTATTCCGCCATTCGCTGAGTAAGAAACTCCCAGCGTCAAGTTTTCAAGGCTCTTTATGCAGTCGTTCCGTACTAGTGTATTCAACTCCTTTGTCTCGGAGCAGCCCCGTTTCTCCACGCCATCATCTCCACCTCAACCGCCATTGTATGACCACCGCCGCGGTCGCCTTGCCGCTGAGGCCTGGCCCTCGATGTGTTGCCGTCACCGCCGCCGCAGCCATCAACGCGTCCGGGTCGCCGGTGGCTGGCCGAGTAATCGACTTATGATTAGAGCGGGCAAGCAGATTACTGCAGCGGCGGAGGCGGCGGGGCCTAGACGGCAGCGCCCGCCGTGGTTGCAGGCAGCCGTGACGCACAATCTCCAGCAGCGGGGCGGGGCGATCGACGGCAGTGGGGCGAGGCATGGGGGGGGGGGGGGGGGGGAGCGCTGGCGGGGAGCACTGGCGGGGAGCGCTGGCGTGGAGCGCTGGCGGAGCGCTGGCGGGAGCGCTGGCGGGGAGCGCTGGCGGGGAGCGCTGGCGGGGAGCGCTGGCGGGGAGCGCTGGCGGGGAGCGCTGGCGTGGAGCGCGGGCGGGGAGCGCTGGCGGGGAGCGCGGGCGGGGAGCGCTGGCGGGGAGCGATTACATTCGCGACTGGTCTGGTCGTGAGGTGAGAATGCCGTGTCGGGATGATGATGTGGAAAAGGAGGTGTTGGATTTCAATGACTATGGTGATGGAGTGTGTCAAAGCCGTGTTGAAGGAAGCGAGAATATTGGGGACGGCGGATTGGACGAATATGACATACGTGGAGGAGGCTGGAAAGCAAGCAGGCTGGAGAAGGAAGGAGATGAGGGAATGACAGTGAGATTGTACATTGACAGTCTTTGTGAATGACCCTCGTGAAGTTGAAGCACACTTGAACAGTGTGCCATTGTTTTAACCAATTACGGTAAATTAAGTAGTCATTTGTCTACACAAACCAATAGAAATATTTAAATAAGGAGATCGTTTTAATAATTTTGCGAAAAATGCTAGGTTAACGGGATACTTAAAGTAAATTAGTATGCAAACAATTGGCGTCAAATAATACACAATGCCTAATAAAATTAGAATAGAAAACATTAAAATACTGTAATCAATATCACAAAATCAACTCATTAGTTAAAAAAGTGTTTATGATTGGATGTTTTAAATTATAATTAACCTCTTAAATGATCCTCTATGCTGTAGATGCTTCTTCAATGCTTGTAAATGTTTATGGAAAATTATTTTGACTAGCAGAATACATTATGTGTCGTTTTATTACAAATAATTTACCAACTCTTTAGTATTTGTCGAAAACTACCATGTTTTTTAATGAAGCTCTTTTTAAATATTTAGTTCTGACATTCGAAATCTTTCTCAAATGAAACTCGTTACAGTAATTATTCACAAAAAAATAAGCCATGTCACATCCAGAGTTTAAACCGTAAGATTCTGTAGCAAAATAATAGCCCACGTTCAAACACAATTAAAGTACTGTGCAAAAAGAATGGAAAAACTCTAAACATTTCCCTTGGCATTTCCTCCGTAGTTATTCTACAACGTGACAAGCATGCAGCTGAGCCATTTCGAAAGAGCCACAGTCCGCTGAAAGAGTAGCACACAGTCGATGGAAATAACAAAAGAGCGCACACAAGACATTTTCAATAATGTTCAAGCAAATATTTAAACCGGTTTGATTTTAGAAAAATATAGCAACGTTTCGTACATGTGCGTTTTGCATATTTTCCATTTTTTTATTTAAAAATAAATAATCTCATGTTATTTTTATAGTCAAGGTTTTTTTCATTGCTGACGTGTGAAGAGATAATTAGCTATGTTTTCCTTCTACTCTCCATATGAACATTACCAAACATTTTCCTATCATTATAGCATTTATAAACTTATGAAATTTCCTTAGAACATTATCATTTTGTGCGTTTTGGCTATCTTTCAACAAATTATCAGCCGGGCCGGGCGGGGCGGGCGGGGCCGGGCGGGCCGGGCGGGCCGGGCGGCCGGGCGGGCCGGGCGGGGCCGGGCGGGCCAGGCGGGCCGGGGGGGCCGGGCGGGGCCGGGCGGGCCGGGCGGGGCCGGGCGGGGCCGGGCGGGCCGGGGGGGGCCGGGCGGCGGCGGGCCGGGCGGCGGCCGGGCGGGCCGGGCGGGCCGGGCGGGCCGGCGGGCCGGGCGGGGCCGGGCGGGCCGGGCGGGGCCGGGCGGGCCGGCGGGCGGCGGGCGGGCGGCGGGCGGCGGGGCCGGGCGCCGGGCGGCCGGGCGGGCGGGCGGGCGGGGCCGGGCGGGCCGGGCGGGCCGGGCGGGCGGGCGGGGCGGGCGGGCGGGCGGCGGCGGGCCGGCGGGCCGGGCGGGGCGGCGGCCGGGCGCGAAGCAGGCCGCCGGCGAGGGCGTGCGGCGCGCGCCCGGGGCGCAGATCGCCCACGGCGCGTGTAATTGCTCCGGACGAGCGGCTTTGTGATCGTGCCTCGTGTTTGCGCCAATTACCCAACAATTGCGCTTCACGGCCTCCTGACGTCACGACCTGCACTCCCCGGCGTCCTCTTTCGAACGAGCGCCGCCCTGCAAAACTGCCGACTTCATTAAAGAGGAGCGATGGCGACAGTAATCTGTATGTGAGCGAAGAGGGTAGAATAGAAAGGTATTGGCGTATTGTTAAATATATACTATACAATATACAATATTAACGCTAAAATTCATAATCTCTTTCATTTTTCTTTAAAGAAGCTCATTTATTAAAAAACTTAATTTACCAGTTTTTTTATTAATAAAATACGATATTTGTAATCATTGAAACTAATAGTTCTAGTAGTGCTACAACTTTCTCGCTTTATTTGTAACTTTGGCAATTTTCGCAAATTCGGTGAGTTCAAATACAACGACACCTACAACAACTTTTGAAGCAATCTCTGCTCAATTCAGGAAAAAATTTAACTAAATACTTGGAATCACTTTGATAAAGACACTATCAATAGTCAATACTTGGAACAAAACTTCAAGAACCTACTCGTAATTTCAAATAATTGTTAGCCAAGGTTTTAATAAAGAAAAATATTTATCATTAATTGTGTACATTGGCAATGTTAATTTTTTGCAATTTTAAAAATTCACAGTTTGCAGAAAATGGGACCTGCGTTATTTTTAAGGAAAATATCTGAGCATTTTTGTGAAAAGAATGACTTAAGTTTGTTACATTTCATACAAAATAACTCGAAAGGACTCGTGTATTTGACAAATTCTATTGAAATATCTGCCTTTTAAAACCAAATTTCATTAAGAAAAAAGTTTTTTCTCCTAGAAGTATGAGAAATTAAAATTGGTACGTTTGCAATTTTGAAGAATTCCGAGGTTTTACCAAAAATGACACATTGTTTTAAACGACCTTTGTTCAACCCTAGAAGATTATTTAATCGAAAAAGTAATTATTGAAACTATTTGGAAAATGTGGTAGAGAATAACTAAAATAGTCCAAGAGCACTTATAGCAAGACTGAATTTTGCGGATGGGAAAATCATGAAACAAAGTAGTTTAGTAAAACGAAACTAAGCTTATTGCTTCGCATATTCTTCTTACGACAGTCCTACATCTCAATGCTGCCACAAGTTACAACCGCTTAAAGAACATATTTCATATATCCATCGAATAAATGCAGTTTTCCCAAAATAGAGCACATAAAAGATCATCGTAACCGAAATCCTAATATTAAGAGTCGTTTATTATATTTTTGTAATACAAAACCCCTTTCGCTTTTTATTTAAGGGCTCGGCTGCGGTGTGGAGGGCCGCTCGTCGAGGAAGAAAAGCCGATCTCAGCGGGCGGGTGCGGGCTGGAGCCCTCTGCTTTATAGCCCTTCGATCCGCATTGGGGCTTTTATTGCAGCTCTGAATATTCCCTAAGGCCCGGCGCGCCGCTATTGCCTTTCCGTGTTGCCCGCAATGGTCGATTTTTTATGAAAATTAAATCAACGGAAATCAAACCGAATATTTTGCCGAAGGTCAAGGGCAAGAGCTCAGGGAATTTTCTGTTTTCTCTTTATCAGTTCTAGAGATATCAAAAAAAGCGACCGGAATTCCTGGAAACGGAAAAAAGGGCAACAGGTAAACTAATCATCCAATAAATGGCTTAATCGAATTGTATTTTTCCATGATGATTTTCGTCACGTGAAGTTTCAATCATGGTAATAAAAACAGTGAATTTGATTCGTTGAATCGCGCACAGCACACATATTATCCCAGTGAGTAAATAGACGTACTGATAGCACTGAAAGCAAATTATTACTTTGATTCATACGTGATAATTTCCGCAGTGGCATAAAATTCCGAATGAGGCATTTTACAAGCCTTATTGACGTTTATTAACGAGCTCCTCTGTGCTGAGCAAAATAGGACCGCAAACAAAAACCCATTATCCTAATAATAAGAGCATTACTCTCAATTTCCAACACTGAAAAACGGTTGATTTCTCAAGTGCATTCATATGTTCAGAGGATAATTGAAATAATCAAAATTACGGGAACCAGCTATAAATATGTCCGCGGAGGGCAACTGATAAACAGGCACTTGCCGCGCGTCTGTTGGAGCGCGATGCAAAACAGCGCCACACCGCGCCCTAGTTGCGAGTGTGTGTGTGAATATGTATATGAAGGAGAGAGAGAGAGTGAGAGAGAGAGAGAGAAGAGAGAGAGACAGAATAAAGAGAGAGACAGAGTAGAGAGAGAGAAAATGAGAGAGAGAAGGAGAAGAAAGAGAGAGAAGAAAGAGAGAGAAGAGAGAGAGAGAGAGAGAGAGAGAGTATTGATTGCGGGTACATTAACTACTATTGTTGGTCTACGCATGTGATTGAGAAAAGAAATACCGCACGCGATTTATATCCACTTTATTAGGGTACTGCTATGGCATTCGCTTTGAGAAACCTTGAACAACTACTAAATCGGTGCAGTTGGTTGCTAGAAATCACCTCCAGACAATGATTGAATTTGGTCTAGCTACGTAGCAGGTAGCTAGTCCCCCAAATCTTCCGCTGATGGGGCACGAACTCCCAGTGAATGATGTTGCAGAAGTAACAACCTTGACACCGAATGGTCGGCTAGTGCCCCGCTGGCTCGCGGAGCGCGCTCTCTTCGCCGCCTCCACACGCGTTCCTCTGGAGAGACGGCACCAACTGAATTGAACCCGGCTTGCCTGGGGTGCATGTGTATCAAATCATTCGTTAGACAAGAAGATAATGGAATGCTATTTAAAATGGCAATGATTTTTTTGGCGGCACCACCACGCCCCGCACTTCTTGGTCTCCACCGGCCCAGCCCCGCCCACTCCCTGCACGGTTCTCCCTTCATTGGCTCGCTCACGTCCGTTTCCGGTCCGTTGTTCCCCCCATGCCCCGTCCCTGTCTCGTATTCGCTTCGTCCCCGTCCCGTCCACTGCCTGTCCCGACCTTCCCCGTTCCAGCGCCGTCTCCCCTCGCCTCGTCGACCCCGACCCTTCCGCCTCTCTTCTTCGCAATCCGGGACGCAACGATTGCAGAGAATGTAAAATGCAGCCGTAGAATCGACGTACATCGTCACAGGAACGTTTATTTTAACGTTTAAAATAAACTAACACAGAGACATTCATTTCTTCTGCACCTTACAGATAATTGATCCTTTCTGATAATTGTAGTGATAAAAATCCTAGGTAATTTGCCTATAATTTTCATTATTTAAAAGCGTTCTAAGCTTTAATTTTTGTGCAACTTCCTGTCGCCAAAACAACTGCGTGGAGTATTTTTTTAACCCTTATCGGAGTCTGTGCCGTCGCGGATCACGTCAAGCTGTCGAGTACGTCAGTCTATCCGGTTGTCAGAGGTGTCACTGCTGAACGGCCGTCCAATTGGATTGGTTATGTGTCGGAGAACTCTCGCGGTATACTGACGGACCCAACTGAGTATAAATCCAGCAAGTAATTTTCTCCTAGAATTTAATTACGGATACTTTCAACTGTGTTTTAAACGTCACTTTTTTGCGATTAAAAACCTACGATAAAAAGATTATTTAGCATTCCTTTTTCGTATGGTAAATACATTAAAACGCAAATGTTTACGTCACAACACTGAAAGTTTCTTCAGCATTATTATCAATGGTATTATTTTTTTCTTTTATTTGAAATCAAATTTTTTGCGGAACCATAAAACATTAATAATACACCCAAACACTATAGAATAGTTCATTTTTCTCTTTACCATTTCATTTCATTCAATTAGTACCATACGATTTCTTCATAAAAATCCCTTCACTCCTAATTAACCATTAATTATGACGTAAATTATTTTTTTGTTATTCTGATATGCCACTACCCATATCTCATTTCAAATATTCAATTTAGCGTTGTAAAAACCGTCATCGGTGAAGAATGAGCAAAATAACTAACGAAGCGAGGCCATTTTCTCCTCACTTGAAACGACCACGAAATGGCCGCTTGTCAATCAATGGGAAAACGCGGCAGCGCTCGCGGCCAAGAACGCGTGCGCACGAGTTGGCCACACACATACGCCTGCTGGAGTTCGTGCCGCTTTCATATTCATATTTACATATTTTAATAAATTTGCATATTTATGCATCTAAATGAAAGTGATAAAAGTTTAACTAAATGCAAATGGCCGAGGAAGGTAGTAAATGCGCTTAAGACTCTTCCCACCCGCGAGCGAGACACGGAATTCACCCAGAGACATATGACCCGCGGGGCGCGAGCTTTGTCTCTCGACGTGTCAGCGCGGTGACACTGTGAGCGTTGACCCGGGGCAGTGGTGCCAACCGTTGGCCTCTGCGTTCGCGTCGCCGTGCCTCGGGAGGCGTGCTGTCTGCAAGTGCGAAAAATTGCACGCTCCAAAAAGAAGCAACTGTCTGCTTTTGTGTTTTTACGGTGCGCTTGCAAGCTCGAGGTGGAAGAGCGTTAATAATAAAAGGGTTCGTTATGCAGGGTTGTTATTTAGAGCTAGTGCAAGTACGAGAGAACAGCAGACGAATGAGCGCATCGCCACATTCCCAAATTATTCTTTATCACTCGGACGCGGTTGTAATTAAAAAAATAATTTAGTACATGATGCAAATGGGGGCTTTCATAAAGTAGATGAAACCTCAGAATAAAACCTATAATTTATACATCTAAATAAAGCAGAAGTTTAGTGTGTTACTAGTGTTTGTAGTTGAGAATGACATAACGTCTACGTCTTCATTTTGTCAGCTGTTTCCTTTCACAATAGCACCGTTCTTCCCTGAAAAGAAGATGAACCAAGACAAACTTAGCTGAGGGAAAATATTTCCAGAGAATAGTTGTTGAGCGAGTTAAGAAACAGAAATTTTAGATTTGCGCTGTTTAGAAACAAATTAATAGAAACCTGTTATTGAAAAATAAATAGTACATGTTATTGAACTATTTTTTCAACATTGGTCCTATTAAATTGCAATAGTTTTATAATATTTTTTAAGTAATTATGTCCATTATGTGGAAATTATAAAAATCTCAAACATTTACCTGTAATCATCAATGCATTTCACAGTCATTGTTGTCATAAAAAATATCTCATTAACTTTGAAAAAACAATTAAAATTGCTATGCTTTTATCGCTATAAAAATTATTAGCTATGACGATTCAGCACTTCTGTAGGAAATTCTGGCGGATGCCGGAGTAGTACCCTAAAAAGGGCAACGGACCGGGGCGATCTCTCCTTCCTCTCCTTGACATAACATATTCTCTCTCCCCATACGCCCACGCACACGTATATGCCCTACACTACCACACATGTGGGCAGCTTACAGCTTCTCTCGAAGGATCTCCAGTTACAGATGCCTCGCTAAAGGAGATACTTGGTGGAGTCAACCTCCTGCAAAACGACGTGCATGTATGCTTCGGATATCACCATCCACAGAGCAAGGAACACCGCTACTATCAAATCGAAAAACATAGTGTACTCTGATGAGATCAGTGACCATAGTATTCAGCCTGCCCGGAAACATCGATCCAATCAATGAATTCATAAACAAAAATAAAATCGTATCTTATGTCTCTTCATTCGTTAGATTTGATATAAATAACAGTATCAAAGTCAGTTGTAATGAAATTCGAGATGCAATTAAGATGATGTTTTATCAGTTTCGCAATATTCTATACATTTATTAACATCAAGGTGACAGATGTTGTGAGGTTTTATACTGAACACTCAACCATATTTCAAAAGGCAGTTTAAATAACATTAAAGATAGATCCCGTCTATAAATACGCACACGCATACGTACACGCTAAGTTCAGCTGCTGAGCGGCATGCGGGATGATGAGCGTGAATTAAGTTGCCCCTGCGGTTACCTTCACGACCTCCCAATTAAGCTGAAATTACAACGCACACACGCCAGAACAAGTGTGAGCTGCAGCTCAAAGCGTAACTAGCTGCAATTGAAGCGCTCCCACCCTCGCTGCCCCGCTCCCGGGGGAGGATCAGACCTGGCATTCACCGCCCCCGGCGCCACCTTCAAGGCCGCCTCACCGCCATCCCCGCCACCCCACAACCATCGCTACCGCCTCCGCTACCGCCTCCGCTCCCGCCTCCGCTACCGCTTCCGCTACCGCTTCCGCTACCGCTTCCGCTACCGCCTCCGCTACCGCCTCCGCTACCGCCTCTGCTACCGCCTCCGCTTACCGCTTCCGCTACCGCCTCCGCTACCGCCTCCGCTACCGCCTCCGCTACCGCCTCCGCTACCGCCTCCGCTACCGTCTCCGCTCCCGCCTCCGCTCCCGCCTCCGCTCCCGCCTCCGCTCCCGCCTCCGCTCCCGCCTCCGCTCCCGCCTCCGCTCGAGCCTCCGCTTCCACCTCCCCTCCCGCGTCCTCTCGAGCCTCTGCTCCCGCCCCACTCCTACCTCCCGCTTCCGAATCGGCACCCGCCTCCGCTCCCGCCCTTGCCAATGCTCGCGGCCCGGCATCGCAACAGCTCTCGCCACCACCCTCCCCCACAACTCGCACGAGCTCCTTCGCGGCGTGAAACACGGCCCCGGAGCCCTGCTAACCCGTGCCCGGAGAAGCTGTTACAAGGGATCCAACGCCCCTTCCTCTTTAACGCACTACACGCCGTCGGGTCTGATGGTACTAAACGGTCGGAACCCGCGAACTCGCCCCTCCTCCTGCCCTGCGCGCCCTCCACCCAGGAGCCTGCGGCGCTGTCGTCGCTTGTGGGAACCCCGCCGCACACCCCGTCCCCTCCTCCCACGCCATGATGGTCTTGGAGATCCAGTACGCCCGTAGCGGTGGATTCCGGCTGGATACAAATCTCCACGCCATCTCCGCGTCTCCAGTCGTGCTGCTCAGCTATTCCATTCGCTGGGAGTTCGTCTCGCTCTTTTGCCTTCATCGCCGCCACCTCCTCGGAAACACTCATTGCTTCTCGCAGGTATTGATACTACTGCTCTCCACATTTCCCTACATGGATCATACCATACCATTGCTGTTAGTAACAGTCTGTCCCGGAGGGGACGGTGTCCCGGTGGTGGGAGATACCTGGTTGGGGAAAACTCCGCAAGTCGACTTGAAGGTCGGCTCGATCTCACCATTCAGCGGGGTAAAGAACACTGCCACGTCCCGTGGAAAACACATGCACTACATTTACAGGACGAATGATATTAGTTCAAATTGATGCGCCCGCAAACAAAATTATCAATTTTCAACAATCTCCAACAACGTGAATCGGCGTACATTTTTCGCTCCTGTACTATCCTCTTTTCCCATGTCACCCCATCGTGTCTGACCGGGAGGTCCTAGGTTCGAGTCCTGACGGCTGGAGGATTTTTGACACTAGCTTTTCAGCTAGGTCGAATTCAGTCGCTATCTAGAGAATTCTAGCAGGCGGCTGCTCTTATAGGTAGTTTTCCGTGGTTTCTCCGATCAACACCAGACGAATGCCGGAGCAGTACCCTACCAAACGGGCCACGGACCGCACGCGATCTGTCCTTCCTCTTCCTTGTCCTATCCTCGCCTCTTACACACGCACTTACACTTACATGCACTGCACTTCCACATATTCCGGGAGACCGGTCTGGAGCTCAGAGCTTGTCCCGGCTGGGGCGGTGCCTCACTGGTGGGAGAGTCCTGGTTAGGGGGAAACCCCACTAGCCGACGGTAGGTCGGTGTCCTGACGACTCGCCATCCAGCGAGGGGACAATCACCGCCATCCCCCGAGAAAAAACATGCAGTACACTAACGGGACTAATGACCGAAGCAGTTGACGCGCCCGGAAACACGAAAAATCAATAAATCAATCAATCAACCCATCGTGTCTACATTCCTTGTCGTTCTATATCGCTTACCACTTAGTTGCGCCTTGCCATAATCACCTTGGAGTCTTCTTTGTTGCCTCTGTCTTCTCATCAATCATCACTGCAGCATCCCTGCTTTCCATAACTACCTTCTGTCGTAAACTCCCTTCTCAGTTCCAGTGGCATTGGTCTGATTTTCTCCGTAATCTCTTCGCCAAAGGTGTTGAGATTGCATTAATTTCATTTTCCCTCGCACAACCCCGATGTGACTCCTTGCAGTATGTTATTCTTAGTCTCTCCCATCACCGTTGACGCCAATTCACCGAAACAATACCGTTAAACTCACAATCCTACCCCTTAATACAGCCTTCCAAATTTCTCCCACCTAGCCTCCCATTAACTTACCTTTCCACCACACAATTTCTTCATTTTTCTTACTTGAGTCCTTACAATTCGTTTCATCGCGGATTTGAATGTTATATTCTACTTCGTGCTCTTCTTTTCGTCCCTCAAGCTCCATTCTCCCATGTCTCAATTATTGGCTTTTCCTACATCGTAAGTTCCCACTCTCTTAGCTACATGTGTTTAAATAGCCCCGCCTATGTCATGTCATCCCATCCTGCGACCTTCATCTTCCCTCTTCCATTAGGGTTCATGAGTACCCTCTCTAAAGTACCCTGGCTTTGAATAGTCAAGAAACCAAACGGCGTTGCTCTCTTATTTCTCTTTAATCCGATTTTACTATCCTCCACACTCATTTGCGATCACACTAATGCTTCCGCTAAAATAATCCGCAACCTTGCCACAATTCTTGTTACCGCTACGTTTCCTCCCTCTCAGATCTACCTAATGCATCACATCATCTCCATCACCATCACCGCAGCGTCAGCAATCATACCACCTGTGTATCATATCTTCCACTTTCGTCCTGCACTTGCTCAGTTGTTTTCGGCGTTTCTTGCCACTCTAATTTCTTCCACTTGACTGCTAAAGTTTATGCAACCTTCACTGAAATTTCGAGCAAATTCATTATACTATCACCCCTCACCTTCACGGCACCTTCTCTGCTCTCCGACACCGACCCCCATTTCTTCCGTTCACCATCCCCGTCCTTTAGTGTTCTCCGTCATTCGGGACTGCGGTCCTGCTGCCACCCTCGCCGCCTCCTCGGCGCCCACGCCTCGCTAGACGCAGCCGAGCGGCGGAGCGCACGGCCTAATTAGTAGGCCTATCTGCGAGCGGAGCCGCGGGCGACGGCGGTTCAGCCACGTCGGCGTTAGCATCAGCTACAGAAGTGGCGCTGGCGGCGGCGGAGGGGGCAGAGTAGATGACAATGGCGCTGGCATGGTGATGACAGTGATGGTGGGGTGGCAGTGGGTTTTTGGTGGGTGGTGTTGGTGTTCTTGTTGGTGGTAGTATCGGTGGGGGTGATGGTGATGGTGGTGGTGTTGATGGTGGTGGTGGGGTGGTAGTGTCAGTGGTGCTGATAGTGATGGTGGTGGTGGTGGTGGGGTGGTAGTGTCAGTAGTACTGATAGTGATGGTGATGGTGGTGGGAAGGTGGTGATGGTGGTGTTGGTAGTGGTGATGTTGGTGTTGGTGGTGGTGATGTTGGTGGTGGTGGTGGTGGTGGTGGTGGTGGTGATGGTAGTATCGGTGGTGATGGTGGTGGTGGTGGTAGTGTCGGTGGTGGTGATAGTGTCGGGGGGCTGGGCGGGGCGTTGGCGGAAGCGGTGTTGGTGGGACCGGGCGCGGGGACAGCGAAGGCGACGATGGGGGAGACGGAGTGGGCGGCGGCGACTTGAGCGGTGCGGGGCCTTCATTAAGACGGCGCTATTACCGTGACGTCAGCCGGGCGACTAATGTGCGACAGCGCCGGCGAGTCCGTGCGGTGGGGGTGGGGAGATACGGCGGCCGAGATGGATCGTTGGCACGGGGCGAACGGCGCTCAACAGCACCGGTGTGAAGCGTGTGAGGTGGGAAGCATTGGGGTCGTAACACGTAGTAAACACACGTTCATTACATTCAAGACTCATCTTTAAAAAATTATAATATATGTGTATTTGGCATTTGGGGTCGATTGTCCGACTTTGCTGCTAGCTAACGGTGTCAAATGTAAATAATGTAAATAACTTTTGAAAAAAATTAATTTAATAAAGCACAAATTGCATGGCACGTCGAATTTCAATTATTTGTCGTGGCTGGCTATTTTAATCGGTGTTTAGTGAGTTGAAACCACCAATCATAAACGAGCGAACCGTGAAAGTTTAAATGAAGGGTCATTTTTTACGAGTGCGGCGATAAAACTCTCACTTACATTCCCAGTACTAGCCACCTAATATCTGTCACTTAAGTTTCTTCTCAAGAACTTCCCTTCATGTCGCTGTCTGAGGATAACTAAATAAGAATCAATGTTTTCTTCAGCAGTCGTAGTCATGTAATTCTTCACAGTCTGGGAGACACCAGTTCTTGAAGACGGTCGCAGGATCGCTGGCAGAGAACAGGAGACCAGAACTCAACAATCCAAATCAGAATAGTTACACAAGATGGTACTTGAAGATTTAATGAAGTGAAACCGTGACGGGGTCGAAGTGGAGCAGGGCATCGTCATGGCCAAACAGGCAGAAGACGTTTCAGTGTCTGCAGGGATGAGAAGATTCTGGCAACGTAAATCAAAGCAGATCGGAACTTTGGGAAATTACGAGCATTGGCGCATGCCTTGTTTGCTGCCGTGCCCCAAAGCGAAAGCGCGGAGAGCGTTCGGAGTGCGTTCATGGGGGTGAGCGAGTCCAATGCGGAAGAGACGCCGGCGGCGGCGACGCCAGCAGCTAACATGCTCCGTGATCAATCACAGCGCCATCTGTCTGCGAAGCGTCGTCGACCGCGCGTCCTATGCCGCCGCCGCCGCCGCCGCCGCCGTCGACCGCCGTTTCACGCACCTGCGCCCTGGCTGCCTGAGCCACCGCCCACCGCAGGCATCTGCCACGCCGCCGAGGTCGCTCCAAAGGCGAGTTCGTGGCTCAAAGCGTCACAGTGCTCCGCGTTATAATTGGGGACGACTGTCTTGCACTTGGCTCTAACCACCCACCTCAGCGGGGGGGTTCACCGGTCCTCAACTGCCAGAGCGTGGATCGGTGCCTCTGACCGGGAGGTCCTAGGTTCGAGTCCTGACGGCGGCAGGATTTTCTACACTAGCTTTTCAGCTAGGTCGAATTCAGTCGCTGTCTGGAGGAGAATTCTAGCGGCCGGCTGGTCTGATCGGTAGTTTTCCGTGGTTTCTCCGATTAACGCAAGGCAAATACCGGAGCAGTACCCTGACAAAAAACGGGCCTCAGACTGCGCGCGATCTTTCCGTCCTCTTCCTTGTCCTATCATCTCCCCTAACACACACACACACACAAACACACCTAGACTAAAAGTTTGTTATGGCTGGGGCGGTGTCCCACTGGTGGGAGAGACCTGGTTAGTGGGAAACCCCGCTAGCCGAAGGTAGGTCGGCGCCGGATCTCGCCATCCAGCTGGGGAAGGTCACCGCCATCTCTCGAGGTAAAACACTTACGGGACTAATGACCTGTTGACGCGCCCGGAATCACAAACCAACCAACCAACCAAGTGGATTGATGCCGTTTGCGGGCTCTGACGTTTCGAGGGGATGAAAAAGTGGCTGTGTTGTACTTGCAGCATGTTAAAGAAGTCGCTCTAAATGTATGTCAAAATCAAATCTTTTAACTGTTTCGCTTTAAGTAATGAATAAATACTTCTTAATGTCCCTTGCATCCTCACAAGCGGCGTATATAGGAGTCAAAAAATACTGAAAAATCCTAAACGGCCAATGAACTCCAACTAAGAAAATTCGACTACTTTCACATCTTGACGACGATCATCGATCAGTCTCCCAGTGTCTGGATATCACAAGCGAACTTTCGTTCTAATTACGAGTTTGGTACACGGCTTCTGCAGTAACTTCTCTGTGCCTGCTGTCGCCTCTGAACCCACGTTCAGTACCAGTGGTTTTAGATGGTGATTGAGGAGAGAAAGCAATGGGAAACCACGAATTGCAACTGATTGATCGGCGTAATATATAGTTTCACAATTGCCCAAGGAAAGTATTAGTTTTTTGTAAGTGGTCTCTCATTCTGGAACGGTACAGCACTAAAAAAGATGGTATTGACCCAATATCGTTATATTATAATTCCTAATGAATAGCGTCACGACCGTTTTGGTATTACCACATTGTTAGTCTTTTGATGACAAGATGCGACCGTGAATTTTGGTGTTTTGTTTGCTATAGAAGACACAACTTTCATATGAAACATGAAGATTATTTTACTTCTTATTAATTTTGTGTTTTTGATGGTTTGCGAATCAACTCTACATCGTTTATTCGTCAAATTCGAAAATTATCTTTCTCTTTAGTTAGAAATTTTGTGCATTACTCTATCTACAGAACATATACTAAATAGTGTTGAACGAGACACGGGTCCTTGAAAGTCGAAATGTACCCTGAAAATGTTTTTTCCTATATGAGAAACTAAGAGATTTTATCCTGTTTATTAGAAAAATTTCATAATTGTTTGATTTCGAAAATAAAGGACTGAACTAAATTGCAAAGATATCCAGTAATAAAAAATTGTAAAACAGGAAGAAAAAATTGTAAAAAAATATGATAGTTTGATGAAATAGTTTACACGTCTCTTCGAGAAACATGCAAAACGTTCAACCCAAGCAGAAAAATTGATCTCCGACAATTTAACAGAGTGTAAACAGACTTTTAAACTTCACGTCTAATACACACACCTCATCGACCAGCCGCACACATAACATTTCCCGGTGACTGCCGGAAGATCCGCTTACAGGCCCAACATTACACCTCGTCAATTGCATCAAGAACGCTCGTAATGCAATCGAACGGCGAAGAGCGCCCGTCGGCATTAACGTGTCTTCACCAAATCACGAACACGACACCCTGGGGGCGCGTTTCATTGGATTTAACACGACAGCGGCGGCCGCGCGCGCCGCCCGGCCCGACTGGAGGCGGCGCATGCGCACGTGCGCGGCGCCAGGGCCCAGATAGGCTCGTTTGCACTATTTAGTTAAATCGGTAATAAATTAAATTATGCGGCCGGAGTGGTGTGGCAAATTTGATTATTCGCAGCTGTAATTGGCCGTTTCGCGTGACGCGTAGTCAGATAAACCGAAGGCCAGAGGTTTATGGTCGCGGGAGGTCGAGGGCGTGCCGTGCGGGGGGGGTGAGGACTGAGGGCGGAGGACGCTCGCGTGTGCGCCGGACCGCCCTCGGCCACTCTGCGGCCGCGCAGCCCGCACAATGCCGCAATTGTGATGCATTCGGGGCGAGCGTTGCTCGAGCTCGACGCGGTGGATGCGTGAGGACAGGTTGCATGGGGTCAACGAGAGAGTCGGTAAACAACGTAATCGCATTGTTTTGCCTCGAGGAATAATGTAAAGCGTCCAGTTAGAAGGAAAATTTAAACATAACGATGCGTATCTCAGCTTATGTTTTATTATAACCCCAAGACAAATATTTGAAAGTTAGCGTTTCCAATCAAAAAAGCTAATGCATTTTATGGAATTGATACATGAATGATACTAAAATGTTGGTAAAAAATATATCATTTTTGTAATAGAAAATGTATAGATATACTATAAATATGTTAATGGATATATAATAAATAAATATAGTACTGGAAAACTGAATAATTTAGTAAACGAAATTAATGTTTATAACGACACGTATTCCCGCATTCAAATAACCATTTAATAAAAAAATGTTACTTTTATATTACGGCACATAACGAAAATTTTAGAATAATGAGACAGCGTAATGTAATATAGATGTGAGGTATTTAATATTAAAATTACTGTTGTAGGTGAATGTATATTTAACTAGCCGGGACATGTTGCAACTTAAATATTATTAATGGGTTTGTAATCTTCCAGTAACGGTACTACACATCAGAGCAAATTAAATATTCACTACTTGACTGCTTGTAACTTGGAGTGTAATACTATCACAAGAACTATTCAATTTTTAGTTTATCAAAAATTAATATAAAGTAATATTTTTTGTCTCAAAAATTCTTATAAAGTTTGTAAATTCCACGACTCTCATCGTGTAAGACTGTTCGTTCAAAATTGAATTCAATTCCTGTAATTCAAAATTCATAAAAAAAAACAGTTCAAGGTAATCAAATAAAAAAACTCATTTTAAATATAAAAATATTCATTGAGTCGCATACGATTTACAAGCAGAATAAACCTTTCTTCGATATATTCAAGTCAAGGAATTTCGAATTCAATGGAATCTATTACATAAACCATTACATCTTCTGCCTTCAACAATGCACGATGAATATACTATGTATAACGTTTCAAAGTAGTATTGCTAATAATACCGTATTATCAAGTCAATATTGTGTGATAATTCCTTTTGTAATTGAAGGCATCTACCGGGACTATGTGAGTATGAGGATTTTCACCTTTGTTCCCATTTTCGTTAGAAATGTATGGAAACAACATTCACTTCCTTATAGCTAGCCTTACAGTAAATTCTGGCAAACATAATGTACTTTTCAATAACCTTGACACATCCGTTTTAAACAATATTTTGTAAGATCTATACAATGATATACATAGTATGTCATTTCGGGTTCAATATGCATACCAGCGTGTTCCTCGTAATTAATAATTTATATTTTGTTTTATCGCCAGAATGGGGAATGTAATGTGGAAAGTGTTTGCGTGATTTTCTAATTCCGTCGCAATGACACGTTGGAATGTCCCTGAAAATAAAACAACCAATATTTTCGGCACACGAAGTTCTTTTGATAGTCTCCGAAGGTCACTTCTGTAAGTATCCAGAAACAGACGTTGCATGATTTGACGTGTTGTTGTAGGTTCTCCATGTACGTCAACTGCAGTGATTCTTTGTCCCCTTAGTGTAGTGAATGTTTGCATCCAGGGAGATGGCGGTGATCGTCCTGCGCTGAAACATGAAATCCGCTTGCCGTGTGTTTCCCCTCCGCTGCCGGAATGCAGCACCACAGATGGAGCAGCACTAATCTCCCGACGATGTCCTGACCTTCGCAATTGCCAGTGCGAGAAGATGTACGCGTCACATTAGATAAAGGACAAGGATTAGAAGATAATATTTCTCGCGGTTGCGGCACACATTGGACATTCGCCTGGTATTGAACGGATAAACCATGAAAAACTACAAATCAGAACAGCCGACTGTTACGATTCTCATCCAGACACCGGATGAATAGCTAATTCACATAGCTAGCCGAAAATCCGTAACCGATGGGACTCGCACTCTTAATATCTCTCGTTCAGCAGAGAGGCAGAGGCAAACCGCATCGTAATTTCTGAACACCGATCTCAGGAATCATTGACAAAATTTCGTAGTCCTCCTATTCGATTCAGTACTGTCGTTATTCATTCTCCAGTTGCGTCAAGTCACAAATTTGCGTTTTTGTTTGCATTCAAAGAATGCACTCAATTGGACTGACCCAATGTATTAAAACCAATAAATTAAATATGTGTTATTTGTAACCAGGGTCACGAATGGCCTAGTCATTACTGCTTAAAGTAAATAAGTAAAATTACACTTTATGTCCGATGATTTTAATATAATAACTTCGCTTACCAATTCAACTCACAATTACAAGAAGTTAGTAGAAATTATAGAAACAGTCGACAAACTGCTGGACAGCAAGGACACATTTCTCAGCAGGTGACATCAGAACCATTTATCTCATAACTGAGAGCACGCTGGTGTGTTTCGAAATGCGTGTCGGCGTAATCGAGCGATTACAGCGCGCAGGGCATCTAACAATGGCGGCCGCCGGCAAAGGTCCCGGCGCTTCATTGATTGATTGATTGATTTTCTTGTGTTTCTAGACACGTCGACTGCTTTGGTCATTAGTCCCGTTAGTGTAGTGCATGTTTTTTTCGAGAGCTGGCGGTGATCTTCTCCCCCTGCGATGGCGAGATCCGTCGCCGACCTACCGTCGGCTAGTGGGGTTTCCCCCTAACCAGGATTCTCCCACCAGCGGGGCACCGCCCCAGCCGGGACAAGCTCTAAGCTCCCGACCGGTCTCCCGGAATATGTGAGGATAGGACAAGGAAGAGGAAGGAAAGATCGCACGTTGTCCGTAGCCCGTATGTTAGGGTACTGCTCAGGTATTCGCCTGGTGTTGATCGGAAGAAACCTCGGAAATATACAGACCAGAACAGCCGGCCGCTAGATATCTCCTCCAGACAGCGGCTGAATTCGACCTAGCTGAAAAGCTAGTGTCGAAAATCCTGCGGCTGTGAGGACTCGAACCTCGGACCTCCAGGTCAGAGGCGCAGCAGTGACATCAGTTGATGCCCTGAGCTACCGCTCCCGGGGCTTCGGCGCCGGTGCCAGAGAGGCGTTTTCGCCGCGGTCACTAGCGCCGTCCGCGGCCGCGCGCTGCGTCCGCCGCAGCGGCCCCCAGGGGGCAGCACCGCGCCATAACGGCGCCGCCGCCCCCGCCCTGGGGGTGCGGGGCGAAGGGCGAGGCACGGCGCTTGGCGGACTTTTTTCGGTGGATCTCTCTATCCCTGTGGACGTTTCCATCCGGACCTGCCCCGCATATCTTTTGGGGGATGCATCAGGTCAGTTCTGCCATATATGCTACTGTGCTTTAGAAAATAACTTACTAATGTATCCCTTCAATTTAAAATTACCCAACAATATGGCTAATTATAACTCGATAAACGTTATTTTGTTTTTACTTATTTTCCTTTCTACTTCCCTCTCTTCCTGCCTTCCACCTTCTTCTCCTTCCACCTTCTCTCTTCCTCTCCCTCTCTCTCTCTCCTCTCTCTCTCTCTCTCTCTCTCTCCTCCGTTGTCTCCTCTCTCACTCTTCCCAATCTCCCCCCCCCTTTTCTCTTTATCCCATCTCGCTTCTTTCTTCATCACTTCTTTTCTTTTCGAATCAGCAGTTCTATTTTTGGATTTGGGAGTTTCGCCTTGCATCCTCCGATTCTACTTTTAATACAATATTTCCTGTTGAGTATCTACAACTGATGATCAGTTTCACTGCGTAAATGAGAGTTCGCGGAAACGAATAACGAGACGTGGCACATTCAAAGTTGTGCTCCGCCAAAGGGCGAGTAGCCACCGCGGAGGGTCGATGGCAGCCGCCGAAATTCGGACAGCGGCGAGAAGAGGCGCAGGGAGGGAAACATTTCCCGCCGCCGCCGGTGCGGGAGGGGCGGGGCCGGGCGCTGGCCATGACTCGCTCCCCGCTGTCCGAAACCCGCAACCTTTTATCCTGCAGAGCGCGCGCAGGGCTCCCAAGGGTGGATGGGCAGCGCCGCGGCCGGGGGGCGTGGCCAGGGCGGGGGGGGTGCGGGCGAGGCAGGCGTTAGGGGCGGTGGGCGCGGGGCGGAGGTCTAAGGAAAGGGCGCTCTTGGTGACGATGGCGACGGCAGAGAGATGGTCATCTTAATGAGAGGCAGGTGCGTCGCAGGTTGCGCGGTAGGACGTCAACGCTGAGGAAAGCGTAGGCGGAGTCTATATCGGGCGATGGTGTAGCGGTTAGTGTATCGGACTGCTATACCCAAGTTTGCGGGTTCAAACCCGATCGAAGCCGTGGATTTTTAAGGGCGAAAAAATCCTTCGTACGCCTTCCTTCGGAGGGGAAGTAAAGCCGGCTGTCCCATGTTAGTACATTTACTGCATGTAAAAGATCCTCAAGCCTAAATGACGCCTCTGAGCTAAATTCAAATCGCCTGTTTCGTCGCCCAAGTAATACCTTCTTTCGCCCATGATTGTGAAAGGAGTGTAACGAAATTTGCGTGGTCAGACGGAAGAGCAGGCCTCATGGCCTGAGTCTCGCCATGTAAAATAAGGCAAATTCAATTCAATTCAATATCTACTTGGCTGTCCGGGAGACGCTTCCTAGGCCCGGGTTCCAATGATTAGGCTGCCATGTTGCACATATTCTCAGAGCGAAACTATTTAATATGCATAAGCAGGGCGAAATACAGGAATGCATTTATCTCTGAGGAAGGTAGCAAGAGTCAGCTGAAACGATGGCATCTGTGTCTAGGTTGCGGCGTTTCCGTAAGAGACAAGTCGATGAGAGAAGGATTTGCAGAGCACGGCGAAGTACCTAGTAATGATGATCAGAGGCAAACATGTCGTAGAATTCATGACTTGCGGCGGAGAGTGGGGGGAAGTGACTGAATACATAAGTGGGAGATGTCATGAGAGATCGTTTGTGCAATGTGTGCGATGTGCGACAGTGCGGGAATGGAAGTGATAAAGTACACAATAGGAGATGGCGCTTAGGGTCTTTGCAATGCTGATTAGAGTGGCTGAGATAAGTGGCAGGGCGTGAACGTCAACGACGAGGTACGAACGCGTGCGTGGACGTTGGAGACAATCACTCTGGCGAAAGAATAGAGACGGAAATAGTATCGAAAGTCGTAGCAATATACATGAAAGGCAAATGCAGACAAATGTATCGACTGATTAATTACTACTAAGTATTTCGTGTTTCCGGGCGCGTCGTATGCTGTGGCACATATTCCCTTGAATGTAGTACATGTTTTTCATCGGGAGTTGGTGGTAATCTTCTCCCGTTGGGAGGTGAGATCTTGCGTCAAACATCACGACGGCTAGTGGGCTTTTGGCTTTTCCACATCCACGTATCTCCCACCAGTAAGGAGTTCCAAAGTTCCGACTGATCTCTCGGTATGTGGGGTAGTGTAGTGTATGTGAGGGTGAATGTGTTATAAGGAAAGGGTGAGGATAGTATAAGGAAGAGAAAGGAAAAATCGCGCGCAGTCCTTCCACCGCTTGTTAAAGTACAGTTCCGCCATTCGTCTGGTGGTAATCGAGGTAACTACGGAAAACTACCAATCAAAACGGCTTCTCGCTAGAATTGTCTTCGAGACAGCAGCTAAATTCGACATAGCTGTATAGTTAGTGTCGAAATTCCTGTCACCGGCGGGACTCGATCCCTAGGACCTCCCTGTCGGAGACACTGCATTGACATCAGTTGTTGGCCTAAGACATCTAAGATGCTCAGATATGTCAAATAGGGCCTTTAACTCAATGAAGAATGACTGCATGGTCAGTGTTAGCTATTTCGGTTTGTGAAGATGGTTAAGACGCAGAGAGCAATGAAACTGATAGTGCTAGCAATACTTAGCAGAAACGATTAATGGAGGATTCACACTATGGTGCTGAACCCGTTGCACAGTAAGATCATTGCTGACTCTTTCAATAATACAGGAACGTAGACGGAGATAGTAACAACGCTGCGAGTCCTGGCAGTGCTTTTGACATTTGAATAGAGGTATATGCAACACTGGACAATGGAGGATTCACACTATGGTGCTGAACCCGTTGCACAGTAGTATTGTTACTGGACGTTCGGCAGAGAGCAGACGGTACTTGCAGTGGAGTAGATGGCAAAGTGAATGTGCGTGTGAACGTTCTAGTGATAGAACGTTCTAGTATTGAGAAGTGAATCTACAGAAACACGTCTCTGAAGATACTAAACGAATGTTATAGCGAACTCAGTATCATTGAAAGAGGTAGCAAAGAAGAAGAGAAAGAAGAAGAAGATGATAAGGGCATGGAACCTAGTAATGCTGATCAGAGGTAGATGAAACCTATCTGACAGTGGATCACTAGTGCGTAATGTTGACATCGGTACGCTATTGAATGACATAGAAATCTTAAGTATCATAGACACTATGGTAGAGATAAATATTGCTTTTTCTTTGAAGGTCCTAAGAATGTTCGCCAAAAACAGATGTAGGCAAACACTTGTATTCTTGGTGGAGGTACTTGAGACAAAGTTGCAGTGTTGGTACTCACAGAGAGTGGAGGGGTGATGGCGATATCATCAATCCCTCCAGCAACACTGGTAAGAGAAAGCAGCATTTACACAGTAGTGATCACTAGATTCGTGGGAAGCGGACGAGTGGGGCGGTAAAATTGTCGAAGATGATGGTGGTACGGTGTATTACAGTCGGTGTTCTCAGAAGCAGAGGACAGAGTTTAGAATGCAACTTCAAGAGAGTTAGTTCATAATTGAAAGGAAACTAATGACCTGGGAAGGTAGAAAATAGTATACAGGATGAGCGAAAAGGTTTTCAAATAGGAAAGGTTACAGGTTTATATAGAAGATGGCCAAAGGAAGTCTTCAAACAAAGTTTGGTAGAGTAAAAGACACAGGAAGCAAATAAGACTGAACAGAAGTATAGGTTCAAACTCACAATTTGAGCTGAAAAGTCGTATGTGGCTTGGAACGGAAATAGCACATCTCAGAAAATTAATGGACTATTGTCATATATTTATTGTTACAATGGGAAGAAAAGAACAGGAAAAGTTAAAATGATACACTATTTAATTTTTCTTAATATTATTAATTGTATGTACCAGTCGATTTCAAAAGCGAAAATTATTATATTTAATAGCAAGACAAAATATATTTTATGTCTTGGTTTCCATATCTTTCACAACAAGAATTTTCATGCCGTGAAGGAAAGATAATTCTTCTTCTTCTTCTTCTTCTTCTTCTTCTTCGGCATTTTACCCTTAGGAGCTTGCCGTTTTCACCCTCCACAACTCTCGATCTTCCCAATCTCGTGGTTTGAGGCCTCTATCCTTCATAGCTTCTTGGGTGTATTTTTCCCATTCTAAAGCTGGTCTTCCTCTTTTTCGCCTCTCAGGTGGTTGCCATTGTAAGATCTTGTGTGGCCATCTGTTTTCTGACATTCTCTGAACATGTCCATACCACTGTAGTGCTCTATTTTCCAAGGTCTTCGTAATAGAACAAATTATATTCATCCTTCTCCATATTTCTTCATTTCGCACTCTGTCCTTGCGAGTAAGTTGTAGGCATCGTCTCATGTAGTCCTTATCTTATCCTTATTTTTTGTGTTTGTGGCCACATTTCCGCTCCATATAGTACTATATTTTCTACTACACAATGGAATAGGAAAGATAATTGAAAAGTGAAATAAGCCTGCCTTAGAACGGCAATGTGGAAGGTGTGTTGGCGCGGCAGGAGGCGGCGAGCGCCGTGTGTGAGAAGGCGAGGGCTCAGCCGGGGGGCGGGGCGCGGGGTGAGGTGAAGGCCGCCAGCGGAAGCGAGCCGGAGCGTCGAGTGGGAGATTACGGTAACTGCGCGGGCCGGCGCCTCTCTCGAAGCGACGATGGCCAACATGGTGCGGTGCCCACATGCTGGAATCAGCGATGGCGGCGACTGCGTGCCTGAGCCATCGTCGTTCCACGGCGCCAGGGACGGACCAGCCAGCGCCGATCCGGAGCTCCGTCGGGGCGATGGGACAAACGGAGTTAGACACAGAGTTGGAAAGAGAGAGAGAGAGAAAGAGAAAGAGAGAAAGAGAAAGAGAGAGAGAGAGAGAGAAGAGAGAAAGAGAGAGAAAGAGAAAGAGAGAGAGAAAGAGAGGGAAAGAAAGAGAGAGAAAGAGAGAGAGAAAGAGAGAGAGAGAAAGAGAGAGAAAGAGAAAGAGAGAGAAAGAGAAAGAGAGAGAGAAAGAGAGAGAAGAGAGAAGAAAGAGAGAGAGAAAGAGAGAGAAAGAGAGAAGAGAGAGAGAGAGAGAGAGAGAGAGAGAGACGACACAAATTCTAAACTGTCGACGAAGAAGTGGACGAACGAAGAATGAAATTTCCCAGAAAGAGGAATCGGCAATTGATCGGAATATTTTTTAGAATGAAAATGGATAAAGTGGTTTTATTTAATACACGAGAAAGTAAGTCACGGTTTAGCAAATCCTTAATAGATAAAAGTATAGTATGCATCCATTGCGATGGTCTCTTAAAAGTTCGAAACCTCATAAGCAGAAAACATTTGTCAGATTTTCATTATGTTTGAGAATTGGAAAAGAGTTAAATCGTGTTAGTTCAATAATTGCTGTGTGTTAAATATGTGTGTATATTAAATGTAACTTTCTTAAACTTATTCAATTGCATTACTTGGGACCGATTGTTTTTAGCCCAGAGACAGCATTTTCGCGTCACTGCAACGACTCTGGCTGGAAGTCCCGAGGTTCAAGTTCCAACGGTGGAGGATTTTCGGTACTAGCTGCACAGCTAGATCGGTTTTAACCACTGCCTGGAGGAGAACTCTAGCGACCAAAGGCACTGACCGCTACTTTTTCATGGTTTCTCCCATCAATACCAGATCCGCTTGAGGGTACTCTAACAAACAGACCAAGCACAGCTCTCAATCTGTTCTTCCTCTTCCTAACCTCACCCTCACTTACACATACTAACTCGTACAAACACTACGCCACCACGTATTTCGGGAGACCAGTCGAGATCTTTGAGCTTGTCTCGCTGTGGCATACCCTGTTAGTAGCAGATACCTGGTTGGAAAACACTACAAGCCAACGTGTAGGTCGGTACCGGATCTCGCCATCCGTAGGGATAGATTACAGCCACATTCCGCAATAAAAAGCATGCCATACACCTACGGGATTATTGACTTTAGTAGTTGAGAGAAACATTAGCCAATCTATCATTAATTCGGAATACGACATACTAAATACTTATTATAATTCTTCGATAATGATGGGCTCGTGTTTGACAGATTAAAAATCATGTATTTCTAATCACAACTCAAGAATTATTTTAAAACGACTGATTCTTCCCTTTCTTCAATATCATTCAGCTAAAATCTGCACTCCAATCCATTGGTATTCAATGGGGCGGGTGGAAAGGCGAATTACTCTGCGCGCGATAGAGAGCCGATAATCCCGAGGTGCACAATGGCGGAGGGCGACTCGCGAACGAGAGAGCGCTGATCCGCTGGGCGGCGGAGGCCGAGGGCGACAAGTGCGCTCACACAAGCAGAAAGGCCGCCTTTCCATCACCTCCCCCCCCCGCGCCCTGCTCTTTCTACAGCATTCTGTCTTATTTCCATGTTATTTTATTATAGATGATGTTGGATATCAAAAACAAAATTTATAAGAAATTCGTACGTTTAGCAGCTGCGAAATTCGGCATAGCAGAAGGCATTAAAGAAATAGGCAGTGCTTGATTTATGAATTTTAGGTCCCAGAACGCGACTCAAATTAATTAATAATTTAATAGAAATAGTTCTATATTATATTATAATTAAATAATTGTTCCCGAGGTGCGGATCGCCGTTCCGTCGCGTTCCGCCAGAAATCAAGCCCTGAGAATAGGAAATGTTTTTCCTTGACATGAATATGTAAAATATAGAAAAAAATGTCGGAGAGTAGTATGCATTAAATAGATGTCAAAATATTATCACTGACTTGTAAATAAACCGATGTACACTGCAATTTATTTCAGGTTTCTTATTGTTCACACGTACATATCAAAAATGTATTGACAATGTGCCTATGCTTTCACATTGGAAATTTAATTATTAATTGTAATGTATGACATTATTTGACCTTATGTTTATACTACTACTAACTAATAAAAATTTCAATAAAGGATTCAAACTTTGTAACAAATCATCACCCATTCAGTGTACAGCATGGTACCTTTGATATTATTTTTTACATAAGATTACACATAAGACTGAAATAAAAATATTATCCTTATTAAGTGATAAGTCAGGAATTAGACCAAGGTGGGGAAAACATGTGTTTGCTTGTTACTGCCTCACCACCGCCAATCGAACGACTCATTGCCAACTAACAACAGCGAACAGTCCTTAACAACCCAACCGACCAGCTAGAATCCACTATGTGTTCTATCCGTGATGATGTGTTCCATCGCCTAGCCACTTTGCCATTCATTCAGCTGATCCGATTCACCCGCTCATTGCACAATCACTCCTCCTTCTAACCAACTTGCACTCTTCAGCTCAGTTGCCATAAACACCTGCACCAAAACGACGCCTACCGAAGCACCTCGTGCTAACCCTCCTGCGTCCGAATATTTCTGATGTCAGTCAGCTCTAGGGCTTCCGTGCCGTCCATCTGCCATTAAATGATCTGTCCAATTTTCATTACATTTTGTTCTATTTGCTAAATCAATAACTTCCATCCCGTTCAATACTTCCTCTTCCTTCAGTCGATCAGTTGTCTCCACACTTGATTCCCTTGCTTTCCCTCATTATTTTTTTCAGTTTACTGCCAAACCAGAATCTACGGGATACATCTCTTTACCTACCGCCATCCTCTACATCTTACCTATACATTTCTGCTGTGTTTAATTTCATTCTGTATTTGCCTCCCCGCATTCATCGATATCTCTTCACCTCCCTTTCCTCTTCACTATCCCCATTTGCTTTTCCCACAGTTACCTCTTTGGTAACTATATACGAAGGCTGTGCTATCCGTCTCGTTTCATATGATGTAGCTCTACATTCACCAATAACAACATAAATAATGTTCGGTTCTTTCAAACGATGATCATATTTCTTTGCATTAATTATTCTGATTCTTCTCTAATACATGCATCTGAAGTTGAGGTGTTGTGATTTTATTTGCATTAGTCTATTTTGAGCTAAATCTATTGATTCTACTCATTTCATCCAAAATATATAATTCACATGTTCTCATTACTTTTCATTAGTTATAAATTCAATGTTATTGTGTCGTCCGTGAAATCCGATCCGCAAGTAGCTCAGCAAATTCAAGAGAGTTTCATCCACAAAACTCAATGGTTATCATCTCTAATAACCCTGGAAGTTTATATGCACACGACAAAACAAAAACAATTTAACGAGTTCGAAAAATACTATTAAAATAGTAAGCTTTTCCCGTCCCAACAATAACTAACCAACAACTTTGAGTCTAACAGCGACTTTCAACATCTTCCTCACATTGCCTTGCATGCAACCCAACCCACCCCCACGACTCTCAACCACCGTCTGCACCGGGAGCGGTAGCTCAGGGCATCAACTAATGTCACTGCAGCGCCTCTGACCTGGAGGTCCTAGGTTCGAGTCCTGACGACGGCAGGATTTTCGACACTAGTTTTTAGCTTGGTCGAATTCAGTCGCTGCCTAAGGAGAATTCTAGCGCTCGGCTACTCTGATCGGTAGTTTTCCGTGGTTTCTCCGATCAACACCAGGCGAATGCCGGAGCAGTACCCTTCGAAACGGGCCACGGACCGCGCGCGATCTGTCCTTCCTGTTCCATGTCCTATCATCTCCCATTAAATACACACTTACACAAACATGCACTACAACGCCACTTATCCCGAGAGACCGGTCGGGGACCTAGAACTTGTCCCAGCTGGGGCGGTGCCCCGCTAGTGGGAGAGTGCTGGTTAGGGGGAAACCCCGCAAGCCGGCGGTAGGTCGGCGTCAGATCTCGCCATCCAGCGGGGAAAGATCACCGCCATCTCCCCAGAAAAAAAACATGCACTACACTTACGGGACTAACGACCTACGCTGTTGACGCGCCCGGAATCACTAACCCAGTAACGTCTGCGACCGCGCGGCATCGTCCAAGCGCGGCACTGGGTTCGTCCGCCGCGCTGCACCGCCACTGTAAGCCCCAAACAGAGAGCCGGAGCGCGGCGCCGACACAATGAGAGGCAAATCCACGCGGCGGCGGCGGCGGCGGCGGCGGCGCTGCACGCGTGGCGATCGAGTGCGGACTTGGCTGTGTACCTGGTGTAATCGGGCGCGGCGCTATCCGGATCCTCTTGTAAATGCGCGCGCGCGCCCGCCCCAGCTGCGCGAGGCGCCGCCGTGCTACGAACCCACCTGCGCCTGCGGGCTGACGCGCAACCCAAATAGAACGCGCTGGGATACTCTGTTGGCACTGCCCGGCTCCGTGACTGGAAGATAGTGTACGCAATTGCCTATCCCACAAAGTGACTGAATTGTGCCTATCATATATCAGGCGATACGTCAGGCCTAAGAAGTGACCCCAGGATTGCTAGTCTCTGTAGTTTAGTTGTCAGAGTAAATGGGCTTAAATCAGAAGACTCAAAAAAGAATTTCAGGTCGCTGTATCCGCAGAAGTGGCTCTGGGCATCAATTGATGTCACTGCAGTGCCTCTGACCGGAAGGTCCTAGGTTCGAGTCCCGACAGTCGCAGAATTTTCGACACACCAGCTTGTCAATTAGACCCAATTAAGCCACTCTCCGGAGGAGAATTTTAGTGGCCGGCTGCTCTGATTGCTCGTTTTCCATAGTTTCTCCCATCAATATCAGACGAATGCCGTAGTAGTAGCGTAATGAGCGGACCGCGCGTAGTATTTCCTTCCCCTTCCTTGTCCTATCCTCACCCCTTACTGTCCACACCCACTCAAATGCACTACACTTCCACTCATGCTGAGAGACCGGTCGTGAGCTTAGAGCTTGTCTTGATTGACGGCAGTACTCCGCTCTTGGGAGAGTCCTGGTTGGGGAAACCCCGCTAGCCGTAGGTAGGACGGCGTCCGATCTCGCCGACCAGCGGGGGAAGATCACCGCCATCTCTCATAGAAAAACATGCACCACACTGACGGGACTAATGACCTTAGCAGTTGACGCGCCCGGACTAATTAAGAATCAATCAATCTGACCGATGTGACTAATGCTTTGCCCAATTTTAATTTCTAGAATATGTGTTTGGCAAATCTATTTCACCCCGATAGCCGTGAGCAAAATGGTGCCGCCCTAAGATCGAGCAGGCAGGTGATTGAAAAGATCGCCGGTTCGGTCCGGACAGGTTGCAGAAAATTTTGGATTTGATATGATCAACATACGTGAGTTTGTGGTAGACCAGGAGTGTGTTGTTCAAACCAGACAATAGAACATTTATTTCATATGATAAGAGCAGTGAGTTTGGGATGCCCTATTTTATTGTGTTCGATTCATGTAGAATATCAGAAATTTCATTAATAAGTTTAATATCAGTGAATTTGTAGTGATTGCCAGAATCGAGTTTATAACTTGATTGGATTTGCTTGGACTGCTTGGTTTGTAATTTGGTTGGATGTATCCGTACTTTCCTTATTTTAATCCTTCATTTCAACAAATATTTGTTGCGAAATCTGTTTAATTATCCTCCTATATATCTTAAATAATGTAACTTAGAAAATTACACTGCTTGAATTTTTTAAATAGCATTACACCCTCTAAATGATTCTTTAATTCATTTTTAATCAGAAATTTGCATTCCTTCAAATAAAAAATAGATTACGTTATCTTTAATAAAATGGTCTCTATCTGATATCGTCTCACTGTCTGTTATAAGGTCATGACTAATTACCAAGAAACTCGGATTATGAACCAAATCCAACCCATTAGCAACAGCTGTTGAATTGATTTTGGTCGGTGGAGATCGCTGATCCGTATATTGAAGAGCTTCTGGGGGAGAAGCCAATTCTCGGAAGAGGAGAGCGTGAGGTAATATTCCCGCTGAGAGCTTGTTTTCAGGAGCTATTGTGCCAGCATCTTTATAGGAACATAATACGCGAAAGTGCACACCATTGAGCTCGGATGTCTTGATTGCTTATGAGGATCTGTAGGGATAAAAATAAACCAACACTCATGTAGCACAAAACAGGTAGTTTTGTTAGTAAGTGGTTTTCCTTCATGATACAAATATATTTTGCATTCTTTCGCCTACTGTTAATGAATGTTGGATACAAGAGCGCTGGGATGTCATTCTTTGAGTTGTGCGAGTAAACGTTTTTCTACGTTACTCCTTTTAGACAAATAGTTTAATTTAATACCGTGAAAAAATGAAAATTCATAAAACGAAGAGATGGAATGATTAAGAAAGTGCAATTCACATTAATTCGCGAACATTACGAAAATTTGTACCTTCTCCGAAGTTAAAAATTCGGAAATGCGAAATTTATTTTGTTCTATCATTTTACATTTATTCATAAATATTGTGTTTTATATTGTCTGAAACCTGTGTTTTATGAGCAAAATATGTTACTCGTTTTATTAAAGCTAATCATATAGTTTAAATTTAGGCAACTATGAATCCAGTAGTCAGTTTACATCTAATTTTTTCGCGAAGAAAATAAACGTTATTTGTTATTTCATCACGGTGCTAAGATATTCTTACAGCGTTTAAAACTGAAACGTCTGACTCTCAAAATACCCTAATCATGTACAAAGCGACATCGATTCCCAGGCTTGAGATTAGTGCCTTCAGAAGGTCTTTTCTTCGCCAGAGACGTAGTCGTGGCGCCCTGAGGAGATTATTTTGCGGCCTCCATCAGAGACCTTTGTCCGAATGCGAAGGCGGGCGGGATACTCAACCCCTTCGTCGCCCTCTGCTCCATCACCATCCACCCGCGCCATTCTATTCTTTCGCTCGCTTCCCTCCCCCGCCGGGGCACTCACTTGCTCTTCCACCCGCACCCCCGCCTATCCACCACCCCGCCATACCACCATCCCGCCATATCACCAAACCGTCCTACTACCATTCCACCAAACCATCCCGTTATGCTTCTAGTCCGCCATTCCGCTAGGCCACTATTCCATCGCTCTGCCTCTCTGCCGCCTAGAGCTTTGCTCTCCCACCACCATTCTCCATCCCGTATTTCCTCCATGGTTTCAGTCCACCTCCCCATCATTCCATTCCGCCGAATATGCCGTTCCTCTATTTTGCTCGTCCTCCATCTTCCATTTCGTCATAACTAAGGCGTCATTCCACTACATCCTGCCATTCCCCGCTACATAACTGAAACGCCAACTCAGACCTTCCCCGGCGCCTTCTTTCTCTCCGCGCCTTCATGTTGGATTGACGCCTTCTGGCCTCTTCGCGCGGCCTCGCTGCTTTGCCAGCCCTTCGCCACATCGCCCCCCCCCCCTCCTTCCCGCCCCCCCCGCCGCCTCCATCGGCGGAAGCTTTTCAGCGTTCAATCCTCTTACAGGGGCCACTGGAGATGGCTAGGAAGGCGCTTGCTTGATTCTTCCTCTCGACAAATCGCCGAGGAGAACGAACGGCCGCTCGCGGCTCTGGAAGTGGTTCGGAACTTCGACGCTACGCTGCGCCACGATCGAAGCACGCCGGCCGGAGAAGGCGGAAGAAAGTTTGCCTTCGTTCCGTCGGACATGAATGCGAAGATTCCGTACGTCTGTGCTCCCGTCATAGAATAGCAGGTGCCGTCATCGCGATCTTTATTCGTGTGTTGAAGACGTCAAATGGTTGAGAATTGGAGTGAAATGCTTATTGAAGTGAATTGTGTGGAAAGACGTGCCGTATTGATTGATTGGTTGATTATTTAGAGTTTCCAAGTAGCTACTACTGAGTTGCTAACTACTATGAAGTTTTCCGTAAATGTGGTGCACCTCTGGTGGTGGCGGTATTATAATACAATAAATAATAAAAATAATGATAATAATAATAATTATTATTGTTATTGTTATTATGATTTTTGTTATTATCGTTGTTATTCTTGTTATTATTATCGTTCTTCTTCTTCTTCTTCTTCTTCTTCTTCTTCTTCTTATTATTATTATTATTATTATTATTATTGTAAAATTGAAAATAAAATTGTCTTTATTTGTGGGGAGGCTCAGGCCTTACGGCTTGCTCTTCGGCCTAACCACTATTCCCCATCACTGGAACACGAACTCCGGGGGCGTGCGTAATTTCTCCCTCCGGGAGTCTTCCCCAGTAGTGTACTGTCCACTGGTGGTAATATAGTTCATGTGAATGTGCTTGTATGTGAAGGGCAAGAGGATGGGATAAGGATAAAAAAAATCGCGCGCGATCTGCGGTCTGTTTATAAGAGTACTATTTGCACATTCGCCTGATATTAATCGTAGAAACCACACAAAACTATCAATGAAAGCAGCCACCCGCTAGAATTCTCGGCCGACAATGGTTGGATTCGATTTAGTTATGCAGGTATTGTCGAAAATCCGCCACATTCGGAACTCCAAACTTTATCACCCCTTGTAAGCAGCGATATACAGGGTGAGCCACGTAACTTTAGCACCTTCTATCATTTTTGAACGGTTGAAGTTACTGCAATGTAGTTTTCAGGAAGGCATGAAGGAATGGGGCTAATTGATGAAAGTACTCTTTGGATTCACTTGTATTTTAAGAGATATTGAGATTTTTTTGAAATGGAACTGTTAATATTTTTTGTCCATACTGACGAGCGTAAATGACGAATCCAATTTTGAGTTTTTTATGACTCTTGTTTAACGTATATTTAAATGCTTTAGTCCTCCGAACAAAATCGCGCAGCGCTCTTCTTGCTAGCACGTCCTCGGAACGTTACAATATTCGTAAATACGACTCGCAAAAATCAAAAGCACTCAAGAAAATGCTTATGTAACATATTACAATATGTTACATAATTATGTAACATAACATATTATATTATGTTACATTTAACAATATGTTAACATATAACAATATTGTATATCATTGGATTCGTCTATTTACGCTCGTCATGACACAAAAATATGTGTATAGTTCCATTTTTATAAATCAAAATTACTTCTATATCTCGAAAAATATGTATTAATTATCCCCATTCCCTCATGCATTTCCGTGAAAACTGCATTTCAATATTTAAACCGTTCAAGAACTGCAGGAGGTGCTAAAGTTACGTTACTCACTCTGTATAATAATCCTTTATTTATAGTCATGACATGGCCGCCCGACCCTCTCTCGTCACCCACTCTTTAGCTTTGAGAGACGTTCGAGGACCTTCACAACATGATTCGACTGCTCTGATTGGTAGTTTTGCGTGATTGCGTGATTTAGCCGATCAATGGCGAATGGCGGAGGTGTCACTAACAAACGCGCTACGGAGCGCGCACGATCATTCCTTCACCTTCCTGTTCCTTTCTTCACCCCTTACACTCACACTAACTGTACCACAATTGTCGGGAGCTCAGGGATTGTTCTGATTAGGTGGTGCCTCGCTGGTAGGAGATTCTGGTTGAGGAAAATCCGCAAGCCGGGTAGGTCAGCGCCGGTCCTTGTCAACCAGCGGGGGAAAATCACCTCAACGTTCTGCTATAAAACATGCATCACACTTACGGGAATAATAGCCTTAGCATTTAGCAGCACCGGGTATTCCTACTTAATAAATAAATAAATAATATAAATAAATATAGCCCCTCGGTCAACCTCGTTTGTAAACCTACGGAAAATTACTAGAGGTGTCACATGGGCTCAACTCATAGCTTACATATTCAAAAATAAATAATCTACCATCTGCTTAAATTACATTAATAACCAATCATCTACAAGGACTCCTCATGGGCAGCGTACCAGTTTCCCGTGGTGTGTTTTCTGGTTCGATTCCTTGTCAAGGCAAAATAGGGTTATAGATTTCTTTTAAAATTTGGTAATTTTCTGTAGCTATGTGACGAAGTTCAGACTGACGGAGATTGCTAGTTACAGTAAAGAGAATGCATATTTGTAATATGACTCTCCCTCCCACCCCGTGGGAATTAGACGCAAGTCTGTGGTGACACCATTTGCTACGCCGCAAAGTCTGACTCAAAATGCCTAATAAATACATCGACAATGACTTCCCTACTTTAGAATAATCAACAATATTATAAGATCGGTGAAGCATTTTGTTAAAAATGTTTGTTTAAGTTGAAAACATTGTAACTAGTATTCTGTCGAAAAATGCTCCTAATTTTTTAAAACAATGAAAGAGTTTCTTTTGATAACCTGTGCCGAAAATAATTTATATTAAACTATCATTTGTAAAAAGCTTTTAAATAGTTAATTTAAGTACTAAAATAGTTTACTGGTTTCAAAAACAAGAACGCTATATATTGTATTAATTATGTACCTTAGGGTACCACAACCGTATAGTACTAAACCCATTTAATATTGTCATAAAAGCACTCTGTTGAAAAGAGACTATGAGAGTTCGTGTTGAATAGCGCTCAATGAAATGTTGTAGTTCCTCAGAATTGTCAAACTAGCTCTGGAGAGCTATTGTGAATGACATTAATTATCTACGGATGTATAATAGAGTCCTAAACCAGTTTATAATGGTCAACTGTAAACCTAATGAAACAAGTTTTTCCTGAAACAAACGGCAACTAGTGATGGTATCACATATCGTATGACTCGTTTATTAAACATACCAGACGGTTACACTGGCATTGCATTAATTCTCATGAAATGTATTGAGAATCATGAAGCTATCAATACTGAAATATTTTACTCACCATTAAAAAATTCTAGTTACTAAAGTAATCAAATAGTCTTAAGAATTAGAAATTTATAAAAAATATACTTATTTTCCTGGCCTATAATACTTTTAATAATATATTATAGAAATATTGTTCTGATATTTATTTCATATTTCCTAAGACACTATGGAAAACTGGTGTTCTATAGCTACTTAATTTTGTTCATAAAAATGTAAGTCTAGAAAATACATCTTTTAGGTTGGCATCATTTTTCATAGTTTTAAAGACGAATTATGTAATTGTATAATGCAATACAACATTCACACTTCGAAACGCCAGTTGCAATATCGACCTCTACATGTTTACACATGAATGAATCAACAAATTATCAAAAGAAAAATGAAAGATGTACCTTACAAAAACAAAATTCGAGTGTTTGAGTAAAAGATTAAACGGATGAGAATTCTCATCAATAGTTATATTTGAGTTTGAGAGGAGAGCGTCATTACCCTTAAGGCATTTACCCTTCACTTTACATAACAGCATTTTTTCTGTCTGTTGCGTCGTTGATTGATTGATTGATTTTTTCGCGTTTCCGGGCGCGTCAACGGCTTTGCTCATTAATCCCGTAAGTGTAGCGCATGTGTTCCCTCGGAAGATGGCGGTGATCTTCCCCCGCTGGATGGCGAGACCCCGCGCCGACCTACCGTCGGCTAGCGGGGTTTCCCTAACCAGGACTCTCCCCAGCGGGCACCGCCCAGCCGAAACACGCTCTAAACTCCCGACCGGTCTCCCGGGATATGTGGTAGTGTAGTGCATGTTAGTGTAAGAGTGCTTGTGTAAGGGGAGAGGATAGGACAAGGAAGAGGAAGGAAAGATCACGCGCGGTCCGTAGCCCGTTTGATAGTATACTGCTCCGGCATTCGCCTGGTGTTGAGCGGAGAAACCACGGAGGGCTACTGATCAGAGCAGCCGGCCTCTAGAATTCTCCTCCAGCCAGCGATTGAACTGTTGAGACGTTTGATCAGTTTCGGCTCTCCGGGCAGTGCTGCTCTCAAGTAGCAACGAAAGTAAGACTTCGTTTGCCACTTTGCCTGAGAAAGCAAGTCAGCCAGTACAATCCATATATGGAATAATTAGTGACTTTGTTTGGTTGGTGTGGTTTTTAGTGACTTATACGACTCAACCTCTCAACAGCTCATATTTAGAGTTTGTTCCGTTGGTCGCCATTACTGCAACGAAAAATAATATTCAATTAACAATTCGTAAACTGGCTATGATCAATACACACACACACACACACACACACACACACACACACAGATATATATATATATATATATATATATATATATATATATCAGCGTACGGAACAAAATAGCGATAAATAGCGTTAAAGTCAAAGTAAAAATCACTCTTTCTGTTCTCGCAAATAAACCTAAACCGTCTGTGAGATGAAGGCCCTGAGAGAGGATTAGGACCCTTCGTCGCCAGTTCTCTTTCCAAGAGCGGTATTCCTGTTCATCGTTAGAAAGCGCTTATCTCTGGGGCGTAGAATGGATGCGTGGTCTTGCAGATAGGCCTCCGGTGAAGGACTCGGGTTTAAGGAGCGACTTTAATGCAAAAGCCCCCGCCAGGCTTTAGAAGGCTTCTTTAGCGCTTCTTTTGAAAGGATTCGCGAGATAAGAATAAGAGTGATAGTTCACAGCACGTCGAAGTGCCAGGCGATAATGGATGACTGGAGGCCGATAAAATTCTACGGTGCGCTATTAACACGCTAAAAAGCATTTGCAAAAAAAAACTTTATGAAATATGCATGATCTTTGTTATAGAATTGGTCATTTCGTACATTCATGTTTGAGCGTTCTTGGGAAGAGCTAAACAAGACAAGAAGGGTTGGGTCTTCAACTCATGTGCTTTGAGCAAACTAAGATCAAGATGAAATTTCTTCTCCGTTGTCACCCAGCGAAGCGTTCTTGAACAATAAGACATCCCAACGCGCTAGATCACTATTGTGCCGTAAATGTTTAAGCTTTTGATAGAGTTTGTTTTGCTTCTTTATGAGTTGCCATTTGTAAAGGAAGTAACAGCTAATTCAAAATTATTCTGTATCATCCCAAAAAATGATTGCTTCGAACAAATTATTGCTTGTGTTAATTCTATTGTCAATTAAATAAATGGAGCATATCATGTCAACGAATTGTAAGTGAGTATCATGTGCCAGAGAATGAGAGGGAAGTCTGAAGTAATAATAATAAATTTTGTGTTAAATACTCTCTCCTCTCAATCTTCTGGGATGTGCGAGGAGGAAACGTAGATATCAAAGGTTTCGCTTTGCTTAAGGTCTAATATCAAACAAAATTTTTAGGAATAATTCACATTATCAACTTAAATTCTCTTCGATCTAAAAAGGAACAGTGTATAATCTATATTCTATTTACAAAACCCATTGCAAGGAAAACTTGAGAAGGTTTTATATTATCGTATTTGAAACATCAAACCTTTCATTCCTTCGTATTTAACACCGAAAACATGGACGTCGTCAAAATTTCCAGACCCACCTCCAAATCCTCATCCAGACAGATTGTCCTGGGGAGACTGACCGCGTGCCTGAGCGGTCATGGATTTAGTTTTCAATAAAGCAAAATGTGATATATGATTCCAGCGGACACGCATATGCGTCATCGCTTACACGGCCCAACGCACAGATTGTGGCACGAGGAGCCGGGAGGGGAAACCCGCCGAGACAAATTATTATTTAAAACGGTTCGAAATGTGACGGTCGACCATGCGGGAGGAGCCTTTACAATGCAGGCGAGCGGACGGGCGGGGCGGCCGAAAAGGGGAGGAGGGGGAGGAAAACGCTGCGGCGTCGGCATCGGTGGGGTGTCGGCATCAGGGCATCGGGGATGGGGCGGCGGGGGCGGCGGCAGCGGTGTATCAGCTTACGGCCCCGCCGGCTTGTCAATATTATTGACGACCAGAGACAAATTGCAGCCTCGCTACATTTATATCGCGGTAGATTACCCGCCGCCGCCGTCGCCCCCGTCGCCGCCGCCGCCGCCGCCCCTCGCCCCGAAAAATGCTTCCCTGCCGTTACAAACGCCTCCGGGGGTGTGGCTTATTGTGGGGGGTTTGCGATCCTGTTTTACTCCATGGAGCCAAAGGGGAATTTCGTGGCTTTCTGCAGACTGGTTTGCTTTCGGCGATAAAGCCCGAATAATGCGAGAAATAATGCTTTGAGAGGTAGTGGGAACTTTCGTTCATATAATTCGTTCATATATGCTGTGAAATTTTAATTTAGCAAGCAGTTCTATTACTAATTACCAACTTTGAATTTACTAGTTACAAGAAGAATTCGTTTTTGTGGGTTGATCTTGGCATTCCCTGACGAATATACTTGTGGATAACGATGTATATGTGATAAAAGCAATAATGATTTCTTCTGACAAAGAAAAAAGCTCGTAATAATCTGAAATTCAGTAGTATTCAATAGAAGATACAGCAAAAGAAAATATTTAATACTTTTATACTTGCAAAAAAATTCAGTTTGAAAAAATGGTTTTGAAGAGAAAAATAATTATGCTTTAATACCTATATCTTATTTATTTCAGTTGTTTTGATTCAGTTGCTTTCTAGATTTCATGTATAGAATCAGTGACTTCTTGAAGAAAATGTGACTTCATGTTAGTGCTAGTAAAATACCCAGCGTTACCCGGGCTTTCTTCATATTCAATACTTCCGAATGAGGGAAAAAACAATTTTATATAAACCACGGTGTTAAGAGATTACTCTTTTTAACGTAATTGGTTCAAATGTTATTATAATACTATATTTTTCTTTCATTTTATTTTACAACACATTGCTATTAGATGAATTCTTAAATCTTATGCACCCACATTCTTTAATCTTAATAATTTTCCTGAGTTCCGATTGCTAGTTGCTGCGTTTTAATTGCACGCATGCAGTAAACATAGTGATAATTAACATTTACATGAAGTTTATTTAATAAATTAATATTTAGTTCAATAAACAACAAAAAAACATTTTTCTCTCATCATTCACCTTAACATCACTATTCCTCACATCTCTTCAAATAACCGCTGATAAGTCTTAAGGTCCGCACCAATTAATTTGCAGGAAAACCCTATTAAGTTTTATATTTTACCATTTTCATTTATGCATTAACTTTTTTATGTCTGATACTTGTGTGTGGATATGAAGTTGACCGTTAAAAGCTCCATAATGAGTGTAGGGAATGAAACAATATCATTCTTTGCTTTTCATGAATGAAGCTTCGACTGTGGGTAATTGCCTTGAAAAATGCATACGCAATTTCCATTAAAATCAGGATCTCCCTGTATGAATTATTATTGTATTGTATTATAAAATCTTGTAACTGATTAATTTCATAGAATTATTTGAACCATTTTATAATAATATCATTAAGTGTTATTCTCTTTATGACAATCATGGATAACTGTACTTTCCAGTGTTTCCTCTTTACATTTTACAATTTTATTCATTTTGCTATGTGCCACGAAAGATACAAATCCAAAGTGATTTTCCAGTATATAACAAAAATTTTAAATAACATATACCTTTTTGCAGTTAGCGTCACATTTTTTAATAGTATGAGTATTTGATGTGATATAAATGTACTAAACATATGAATTAATACTTTTGAAGACTCACACTGAGTTACGTAAAATTCATTTTTAAGGACGAAAGCTTTTTTAAATTTTCACATTGACCTAACTTAGTATCCTACTCTCTTTTATCAATAATTCTTACGACACTTCTTATTCTGTACACAATTTATATTACAGCTAACTTATAATGCTAACTAATTTATTAATATTATATGGAGTTTGAAGAGAAAATTTGGCCCCAATTATCATCTTGGTTTTTGACTACACGCGTTTATGTCGACATACACGAGCACCAGTCACCACACGCCAGGGTTTTCATTCGGTGAATATTAGTTTTTTCCTTGTAATTGTGGTCAAGAAATAAAATGTAAGTGTCCACGTATTCTTGAAGTCGGCTGAGCATCAGCTGATGTCACTGCAGTGCCTCTGATCGGGAGGTCTTAAGGTCGAGCCCCGTTGGTTTTTCTACTCTTGCTGCACAGATAGGTGGAATTCAGCCGTTGTCTCGAGGAGAATTCCAGCGGCCGGCTGCTCTGATCGGTAGTTTTTCGTGGTCTCTCCGATGAGCATCTGGTGTAGACCGGAGCAGTACCCTGCCAAATGACAACGTGCGAACTTTCCTTCTCTTTCTTGGGCTATCTTCACCACTTACTTCCACACAAGACTTACATGCATACCTCATATGTTGGGATACCAGTCGTTGGCTTAGAGCTTGTTCTGACTGGCGCTGTGCTCCGCTGGTGGGAGACACCTGAATGAGAGAAACAACGCTAACCGACGTGTAGAATGACGCCATCCAGCGGGGACGAACACCGGCCACTTCAGAACGGTGGAAGAAGTGAAAGAAGAGGAAGAACCAAAAAAGAAAAGATAACGAGGAAGAAGCAGAAGAAATTAAAAAAAAAGAGAATAAAAGAAGAAAAAGCAACAAAGAAGACGCCGAAGAAAAGAAGAACAAACAATTTACCCATATTCGTCTGAGTGTTGACATCTCTCCACCTTTAGACCCTCTCCAAAGTAGCCGCACCGCCTCAGCATTTCATTCACACCGAGACCGCACGCCCATTCTTTAGAGGAAGACGACGTTAAGAGGGCGGTGTCATCGGGAGGAAGAATTTCTTCTGGTGCGTGCCCGAGTTTATCTCCCTGCGTGGCTGCGCGCCATCTCGGCGAGCTCTTAGCTCGCGAAAAATACCTTCCGCTTCCGAAACCAATTTGTCCTCGTGTCGCTCCCCGCCTTTACGGCTGTTGCATTCTCAGCGTTGCAGTCTTGGCGTTTTGTGAATCATCTGTTGTTTCGAAGGAGGAAGGAGATAAAGGAAGTGAAACTACATGCGTGATTATGATGTATGTGAGTGGGAAGTATTGAAAATGATGTACAATTCTTAAAAACTGTGGGGTTAGCTTTAAAATAACAAACTGTATGTCTGAACGATCGTCGATTCTTTTGGTGTTATTCAGAAAAAATGGATCCCTGCCAGTTAACTCAAATTCCAATGTTTCATATCTTTTTATTGGAATTTGTGATGATGTAGTTTAATTTTTTAAATCGAGTAAATTAGATCCCTTGCTTTATTTTATAAAAATATGAATGCATATCATGCATTTCATTGTAACTGCATTTTTAGTTTTTTAACGTTGCTAAGAAACGTTTACATTTTCTCATTCCCTGTAGAAGTAATATTTTGACACTCCCTTAGTACGAAAACATGGCAATGACCGAAGTCTAAACACCCATTTGATGTATTGGTCGTCATGGTAGATTAGTCATCCAAGCAACTGGGTGAAAACCTGGAAGATCTGTTTCAAATCACAGGAGAATTAATGCTTAATACAAACAATACATTTTTTGTAATTTTCCTTAGTATTAGTTTGTAAAGTATAATGAAATCTGAATTTATTACCTCAATTATATATGCTAGACATTATTTTGAATAAGCTGGGCTGCAATTACGTTTTAATTAGGTCTTTGTCAGAGTTATGTTCGAAAATTTAGCACGTCATAGGCAGTTTCAACTGTTTTTTGACGTAAAATAAATAAATAAATAAAATATTATTATTAAATATTTGTATTAAATAGTTAAATACAATACAAAAATGTTTGTTACATAAAAATCGTAAGAAAGGGTGATATATGGTTGAGTAATTATCCAGTGACATTTAAAGGTATTAAATAATGAAATAAACTTTATTACTCCTGGCTAATGAGTTTAAGATGTTACAAATTAATATTTATTTTACAAATTCAAAGAAAGTTGTATAAACTGTTTACGATTTTACATTTTAGGCTCACATGTTAATCCTTTCGTATACGAAGATTTTCTCAAAGGGAGAAGTCTCCCACTAGAAATGTGTAGAAGCATATAGTAATACAGTAATTAACGAGTATTGAAGATATACAATAATTTTACTTCAAAACAATAATTTTATTTTACATTACTAAACTCAAAAATCAATACATACTAGTATTACTGATGTATGTTTTGTTTTTGTATTTTCAACAGAGATATTTTAATAAACTATACTATATTACGCTTTTCGAAAGCACATGCATAGTTCAGAATGAAAGAATCCTTTAAAGAACCTAAATATAATCTAATTACTGATTGCTGTTACATTATAACATGAGTTTAAAAATAAATATTCCTATTGAAATATTTAGTACTCATCTTTTACGACAATTAAACTTGCATACGGAGTCCTCATACACTTCATTACTTTCACACTTAACAAAAAAATTATGTAGAGATATTTTTGTATTTTCTGAGTAGTACAATATTATCCCTGATAATAAAACATGTTTCTTGAGAAGAAAATTTTATTTCAGATTCCAACCACAAAGATTTAATATATTAAATTAATCAGATAATAATACATTTATGAATTTATTTAACAAAAGTGTTGTGAGACAACTGGGGACTAAACGATACCTCTAACATCAAACCAATTAAAGCAATGATTTCACGCAATTTTCAACGACACAATGCTGTGTTCTGCTCTTTACACACCCTAAGTTTGCATTTCTTTTCACTCAGATACATGTGAAAGTAAAACTGCGAAGCCAAGAAAAGTTGCAAATTCCAAAAGACGGTGGCGCATCGCAACAAGCAGTGTCTGGCGCGGATTTTCGTTTCGTCCGCGGCAAACAAGTAGCGTTCGCGGGGAAGCAAGCTCCGTCGGACGTGGAGGCAACAGCGAAAGTTTAAATTGTTTGCCCCCTCTTCCCCCCTCTCCCCCACTCGCCTCATCTCTTCTCCAGCCCCGCCTCCTTTCCAGTCACCACCCCCCCCCCCCTCTATCCCGAGCGGCCTCCCTCCACGCCTCCTCCACGCCTCCCTCCCCGCCTCCTCCCGCCTCCTTCCCGCCTCCTCCCGCCTTTCCCAGTCTCTCTCCCGACTTCATCCTTTTACTTGCCCCACTTCTTTTGCTTCTTCTGCTTCCTCCCCCCCACCCCCTTTCGCGCTGCTGCGCGAAAAGAAACGCTCCTGGTCGGCGCTCCCGCAAGAAAGGAAATTCGCTTCCATGGAGTAAAATGCAACGGGCACAGTAATTATTTATAGGCGTATTACTCCGACCTCGCTCGGAGTCCACGCCACGGTCGCGTGACAAAGGAATTTAATCGCGAAATTAACTTTCGTTTTATGCAGGACTTCGCCGCCCCCCCCCCCTGTCCCACGGCGACGCGTCGCGGCGTCGCCGAACTGTCGTGGACGTAGAGATACCGACCGACGCGTCACACTGACAAGTCGAAGGGCACGCGAATTTGCTGTGCGGCTGCTTTTTTCATCTCTCAATGCAGAGCGAAATGTGGCTACTATTGAAGGTGACGCAAATTGCTCTTGAATATGAGATTAAACAAGTGGTGCTAAAACAGCACATATTTTCTCGCCCTTAGTAAAGGTAACGTAATACTATTTATACATCAATCTCTCTCCGAATTGACACATATCAGTCATAATTTTTTCCAGCGGACTGTGAAGGAATTTCGTGACATCACACTTGTACGTTGAAGACAAGTAAAAAACAATTACGACGTGACTTGAACACGCGACACTTCAGGCTGAGACACTGAGTCGGTACAAGCTCTAGCAATCATCCAGGTTGGCTAAAATTATAAATTCGTTTAATGGAGATGTTGAGTGACGAGACGAGAATATATATTCTCGTCTCGCCACCCAACATTTGGCTAGTATCAGTCATGCTGTGTGTTGGTGTGGTGAGGGTGATGTGTCCCTCATTGCATGTGAGGTGCCGGAGATGGAGGATGGTGCAGTGAATGTGTTGAGTTGTTGCTTGATGTTGTAAGGTACCGTATGTAATTTTTTCTGTAATAGATAATAAGGAAATTGTAAATATTCTGTAACTTAGCCAAAGTGTGTTCTCATACGTTGTTTTTTGGTAACATTATTCTTGAACAGTGTTGTCTTCATTTTCTGTTATATTAGCCCTGAGGATGGAAATAAAAGTTTCCGAAACGTTGGCAAACAACTAGTGAAAATTTTTCTGACCAAGCCCTGTTAACCTGCTTACAAATATTAATTTATGGTCGTAAAATACTCTTCATAGTGGATGATTAAGTTTGCAAAGCCAGTCCTTAACGAAGCCTGTGATTCCCGTGCCTTGTGTGCAGGTGCGTTGTCGTGGAACAACAACACACTACAAGACAACTTCCCGTGGCGCTTCTGTTAGACAGACTCACGTAAAGCACTTATAGTCGAAGTATAGGTATCGCCATTGATTGTTGGCTTTTGAGGCATGAATTCTTCAAGGAGAACACATTCTGTGTCCCAAAAAACTGTGACCATGATATTTCTAGCTGACCTCTGCGCACGACATTTTTCGGGTGTTGAAGACCTCTTCTGCTTCCATTGCATGGACTCTTGTTGTGTTTCAGAATCACGATGGTGATATGTTCCCCTGCTATCAATATTGAGTAAAACATGACACACGCCAACATACTCTAATAATTAACACCTTGCTGGTCGATTCACTTAGGCCGTGTTTCTTTCACATGATAGCTTCAGACGTTCTAGAGCAATCTTTGAAGAAATGTGAATGTTGGACGAAAGTTCGTTTATTTAATTATTTAGCTTTGGACACCCGCAGGTCACAGAAAATACTCTTCAGGTCGAATGTTTTATAGCTGGATATAGTTCGGCACTCAAACTACCTCGCCATGGGCCTTCCAGACAACAGAATAGAAGACGCCTGCATCGATTTCATGCTCGGGATTTGGCAGACAGGTTTTAAAAGTTTGTGTGGTGTTATACGTACGTGTAAAAGACATTTCCAAATAGTATTTAATTATGATTTTGTAGTTTTACTACTTTTTTGTACCACTATCTTGTCTAAGCTCCATACCGCGTGGATCATAAAAGATGTTTCCCTGCCTTGCGCTGGGCATATTTCTTAGGCTGGACGGATATGCGTGAAGCAACTAGGATATTAAAGTAAGTTTTGAGTTCAGTTTCTAACACCCTCGTTCATTTCTAACACCCTGGCCAATGTCCATTTTCCTTTTTGTAACCGCGGTTCATTATATTATTGAATGAAGAAGGCTAACGATACTCTTTCTTGAATTATCTTGTGTATTCCACTGGACATTTTAACGTCCCATATTAAAATGCGTGTTTATAAGGTAATGCTTTCTAATATGATTATATTTAACCATTTAACATTTCAAGAACCTAAATAATTAAGTGAAATAAATGCATTTTAAGTCAATTCCTTTCAACAAATACACCAATGATTGATTTTCAATTGATTTTTTATTTACATTCTTACTTCTCACGTCTTATGTTTACAAGCACCCAAATTAGAAAATAAATAAACGTACTAATATTACCAACTATTACCATTATCATTATTCATACCATTAGTGAATTAAATGATATTCAGATGTACTCGAAAACTTTCACATTTCGCGCAGAATTCGTTTCCGCACAACCGTAAAGAGGAGAGTTAATTGCATTTTATTTATTAATTTTGTTTACTTGCTGGTTTTTGGTTGGTTTTTTTCGTGTTTCCGGGCGCGTCAACTGCTTTGGTCATTAGTCCCGTTAGTGTCGTGCATGTTTTTTCTCCGGATATGGCGGTGATCCTCCCCCGCTGGATGGCGAGATCCGGCGCCGACCTACCGTCGGCTAGTGGGTTTCCCCCTAACCAGGACTCTCCCACCAGCGGGCACCGCCCAGCGGGACAAGCTCTAAGCTCCCGACCGGTCTCCCGGAATATGTGGTAGTGTAGTGCTTGTTAGTGTAAGTGTGTGTAAGGGAGAGGATAGGACAAGGAAGAGGAAGGACAGATCGCGCGCGGTCCGTGGCCCGTTTGGTAGGGTACTGCTCCGGCATTCGCCTGGTGTTGATCGGAGAAACCACGGAAAACTACCGATCAGAGCAGCCGGCCGCTAGAATTCTGCTCCAGACAGCAGCTGAATTCGACCTAGCTGAAAAGCTAGTGTCGAAAATCCTTGCTGGTAACAATGATCAAACTTGTTGATAACAATGGTTATTTGGTCAAATTTATTAATTTAAATTTATATTTTTTAAATTTATTTATTGTTGATTATCTGTAAAATAAAAAAAATCAATCTGAATCTGCCAGAAGCCTTCCTATTTCTTCTTTTTTAACCAAAACACGGCCTCCATACTCTCGTGGAAAACCTTAAGTCTGTGTTGGAGCCGTCGTCAAAAGAAACCCATACGTGACGTGGCTGACGCAGGTGCTTTCATCGCGGGCCTCGCGTGTGCGAAAGACGGCGCGCGCCGGGCAGCATGCGAGGGGGAGGGGGGTAGCCGAAAGCCGACCCCTACTCGTCGAGCTTTCCGCTCGAGGAACGCGCGTGCCCCATGTTTGCCTGCCCACGCGATTCGCGTGGCCCATTTTTACACCGCTTCGTGCCGCCGCCGCCGGGGCGACGTACCACGTGTTGGCCCAAGTTTCTCTCCTTGTTTTACAAGTTCCCTCTTGGCGCCGGGCGGAAACATGGGTTGTACAGTTCCACTTGTTTGGCTTACTAAGATAATAGAATTTCAAAAGCTTGGGGACAACGTTTCTTAAGAAAACCGTGGTCACTCGCTCTATTTAAAGATCATCGAATGTTTTCCAAGTAATAATTTATGGAAATATTTGTCCTTTAATATCTAAAAATGCATAATTAACTGAGTTTACTAGTAAGTATTATTTTTGTTAAAAAAGAAGCAAAATAAAAAGAATAATAATTGTTTAATTTACTCTACAAATAATACGTAATACCAACTGCTGTTAAAATTTCTAATGAATTTTAGACGTTCTTGAAAAATGTTTTTGTAATAATCTTTGTCATATATGAAGTTACTTTCTGTACATTGATATTCTCTATTCCCTGTCACTGATGTTTTTCCATCACCCAAGAATTCTAACAATTCTTTTATTTTATTACTTTTTTAAATTCAACGATATTTCCCGTACCAGTGAACGTTTAATAAACTGTCAAATATTCTTCTTGTTTTCTTACATAAGGATATTCCACTTTTAAGACTTGTTTCTTGAAAACACTTTTTTTTTCAGGGAAAACTTTCAGGGAGGGCTTACGTAGCAAGCATACTAAAAGTTTAATTCCCATACCTGTCAGGCCCAAAACGCTCTTCGCGCACCGACCGTCAGATGAGAAGGCGTGCTGTCATCCCATGACTTCCGGAAGCCCCCCCTCTCCCGCCTTAGCCCTTGGGCGATGACATCCGAGAGATCGAGGCCGCCCTGCCCCTCCCCGGGGGAATCCCCGGCGGGGCCACGTGCTGGCGATGGGGAGCGGGGCCGGCAGGCAGCGCCGCTCGCAGACGACGGGATAAATTATAAACACGTCGGCCAGACACGGCGGAGTTAAAATGGATTCGGAGAATTCGAGGTAGCGGCTCGAAGACGGAGGAAAAGGAGGTGGTGGTGAAGACTCAGGATGTGGTGGAAGAAGCGTGATGGACGTGAAGATAGAAGAACTGCTGTGGGAGTACCAAATGGGAATGGTTTCCGCAAAAATGGTATGATGTGGAGTAATCACGGCGGCGATGGTGTAGCGGTTAGCGAATCGAATGGCTATACCCAAGCTTGCGGGTTCAAACCCGATCGAAGCCGTGGATTTTTAAGGGCGAAAAAATCCTTCGTACGCCTTCCTTCGGAGGGGAAGTAAGCCGGCTGTCCCATGTTAGTACATTTACTGCATGTAAAAGATCCTCAAGCCTAAATGATGCCTCTGAGCTAAATTCAGATCGCCTGTTTCGTCGCCCAAGTAATACCTTCTTTCTCCCATGGTTGGTGAAAGGAGTGTAACGAAATTGGCGTGGTCAGACGGAAGATACGAGGAAGTCTGATGTGGTGATACAAAACCATATAGACATTTATTTATCAACTTATTTAATTATTTTACGTCAAAAACAGTTAGAAACTGTGTGTGACGTGCTATGGAGATCAGTGAATTCTGTGCACGTTTTCAAAATTCTGAGATCCCTACCCTAAGCCATACACTGCTTGAATTTTGAATAAAGAAAGTAAATGAGCGTTTTTTGCAAAGATTGTTAATAAAATATTTGCTCCGATTTAATAAATTCTACTTTCAAGGGTAAATCAGCAATAAATTTGGTATCTTATCCCTTATCATGTCCGTAAGAAATAAAACTTCCTACCGCAACAACATGGAGAACGATAATTTGAATAACTATATTTCCCACTGAATTCTAGAAGACATGCACAGATAATGTAGTTCCATTTATGTTTTCCTGGGGCGCCATGTTGCAAATCTTCACTGAGCTTAACACACAGAAAAGCTCATGCAAAGAGCTTGGCAGACTTACTACTACAAATGTCGGCAAAGGTTGCTAAGTCCTTTTACAGACAAGCTAATTAAATACTGATTGTAGGAAGACATTTTGGGAAGTAAGGCGGCATTAGATTGGGGAATTGAGATATTTTAAAGAAATTATTATACATGTAAGCAAACGTAATTGCAAAGTGCAAGCATTGATGAGTCATCCCTACTTACACCATAAAAATAGTTTTAGGTGACAGTTACAATCTTCTAATGGCTACGCGCACCCCAACTTCCTGGGACTTTTCATCCGAGGTGGTCACTACAGACCATGAATGAATGAATGAATGCCTTATTTTACGTGGCGAGACTCAGGCCATGAGGCCTGCTCTACCCCCTGACCACGCAGATTTCGTTACGTTCCTTTCACCTTCTAGCGGAGAAAGAAGGTATTACTTGGGCGACGAAAGAGGACCATAAGGAACGGCTAAGGAAAATCCCCTGAAGGGGGAAAACCTGCCGTCAGAAGCCGAGTGCATGCTAATCTACCAGACTTTTTCTAAACTATTTACTTATTTCCTGGTGCAGATGCCACGCATTCTCCTTCTAGCCTTTCGCCTCCCAGACCTAAAACCAAACAGCACCACGAAGATCGTTCGCACCATCATCTCTGCACTACCTTTCACAGAACGCCACTACCCTTTCCGCCAATGAGCTTATTTAATTAGTTTTACTTATCTATTATATACTCACCTATTTATTTACTTATTACTTAGCATTACTATCGATAACTTATTTACTAAACAGTTTACTCAATTAAATCATTTACTTAACTTAAAGTACTGATAAAAAATATTCATTGTTTGCTTATTAACTTATTTATTTCCTCCCAGTCTGGTCACTCATACTAACCAATGGTCCGATCCGTTCCTGCAAATGTTTCTAATTCTTTCATGAAGTGAGACCTGTTATCACCTAATATGTTCGGGCGAGAGTTTGTACGTTTCTATGTCGGAAGTAGTAGTTTCCTATTCCTTTCCATTTTCCTCTCCATGTTTTGGTCGCACAGCAATTTAAAAGGAATCTTCCTCAAGCCCACAGATGCCGGCCATTGCCATTCTAGTCTTTCAAACTATGTTGCATGCAGCCCCCGACCTCGAACCAAGCGCCCCCCTCCTGCGTCCCTTCTAAGTGGCTGAACGTAACTTTCGCAATCCCATACCGAACTCGTGTGAATTTGTACTACTAGCGAAGGTTTTCCTGCCCTTGCTGCTAGGATAGTTTGCCTTTTTATATCGGAAAGTCTACCGGAAACCGTTCTATCTCACATGTTCCCCTATTCCTAACCATCTCCGGAGAAACGTCTCCCAGACCTCACCGTTCTAGTGAAAGTTTAATTTTATGCGACAAGTAGCGTTGGTCGTATGCTGTACCTGCGCTCTAAGCCCCTATGTGCAACGTGCAGCCTGTTCACCTGCTAATCTAATCCAAAGTTTATTTGGTTTCATTTATAATATTTCAAAATTCCTACACTACCCACTTCTTTTAAGACTTCAGCATTTGCTACGAATCTAGAGACGTTGAGAATTAATTTCGATGCTTTGTAGTCGATGTATCGTATCCACTCCCTAGATTTCCGCACCCTAAGTCACAGCTGGGAGAACTACCGATTTAAACACATCGCGCCACTTTTAAAGGTAATTCCGATACCCTGGCCCTGCGCAAACGATTTCTTTGGGCGCAATTATTCCTTCACTTTGCGCAGCCACTATATGACTTCCATCCTCCATTCATGGAAAATTTTTCCCCAAGATATTGAAATGTTTTGACATGATCGAACTCATCCTGCACATAATAACGTTTTTCTTTGTTACCCCAAATAAACCCATTCTCGAAGACAATATTTTCGTTTTTTGAATATTTACTTTTAGTCCCTAAGTCTCACTATACCTTTCGAGGATGTTTAAACTCCTCTGTAAGCCCTCAATAGTTTCCGAGCAAAGAAGTAAATCATCAGCATATAGTAATCTGGATCTTTTAAAGCCATCAATTTCCGTTGCAGTTTCGTCAGCTTCTTGTACTCAAGTCATTAAATACGTAGTTTATAAAGAAGATAAACAATAGTGGTGAGAGAAGACACCTTGTCTTATTCCTACTGCCAACTTTATTTTTCGCCTTTTATTTCCATCTCCGCACCTGACGCAGAAATGTATTTCTCTGTACATGTTCCTCAACGCATTTAAAACAACGTGAGACGCCTAGTTCATTCACTTTTGGATATAAAGCTTCCCTATTGATTGAGTCAAAAGCCTTTTCGAAATCCACAAAACTGCAGTATAAATGGCCCCGTGAAACCCCCTGTTTTACTCGTCCATGTAACACAAAGATATTGTGGTTGGTCGTGAAGCCTCTCCTAAGGCCTGTCTGTAATTTTGAGTTTTTACTGTATTTTTCCACCCTTTCACTCAGTCGCTCCTTGAGTATTTTATAGAACACTTTGCTTAGCGCTGGTAAACACTTTGCTAAGAACACTTTGCTAGCGCTTTTTCTCCCTTTCAAAATTTATTGCTTATTTATCCTTGAAAATAGATTTTATTACATAGGAGTTTTTGTTTTTTTTTTTTTTTTTCTCCCTTTCAAAATTCAAAATTTAAGTAGTATATGACTTAGTGTAGGGATCACAGAATTTTGAAAATGTGCACACAATTCACTTTTCCTATTGCACGTCATACGCAGTTTTAACTGTTTTTCGACGTAAAATAAATAAATAAATAAAATAAAAAGGCCAATGCCACGATAATTTTCTGGGCAATTCTGATCACCTTCAATATTAAAAATCGGTGCGAAGATAGCTATATTCCACGTTTCTTGATAAGATCCGGTATCGACAAGGCTATTAAACAAATACAGAATACTCTCTGCATTTATATTCCACATTTGCGAAATAAATTTTGTGGAAATGCCGTTCGCGTCGCCGCTTTCTTACTAATCGCGGCTAGAATTGCCCTATTCACTTTACTCCCCGTTAAAGTTTGTCTAATTGTGGCACACTCCGATCAGTGAAACATCTGTCCTTGTTTCAATGTCCGCTCTTGCGAGCGACCGTGAAAAATATTGCACCCACGCGTCTGCTGAAATTATATTACTAGCATTTATTTTACTACGAAAATATCTTGTAACGTCCCAAATTGCTTATATGTTTATAAATGCGAATATTAGCATATGTAACACACATGGCATTTTAGTAGCGTTTTCCTATATTAGAGAAGGACGCACCAAGATGAGACTCACCCTGCTGTGCGTTGATTCGTACGTCCCGCACCTGCTCTTATCCGTTCCCACACAATTATTACAAGGAAAGAAGATAAAGATATGTGAATTACGCTTCTTATTTAACTTATTAGATACTAACCTGTAAGTAATTACGTGAGGAGACAGATAATTCCAGGAAACCGATAACAATAAATAATATTTATTCTTTAGACACCAAACTTGAATTGATCACACAACGTGTTCGAGGAAGTAATTTACTACTTATAAGAACAATATTTATATTATCTTTTGTCCAGGGTTCAACAGTAAGTCGGTGTTATTTTTCGAAAAATAGTCAATATCATCGCACGATTGCAACACTTTCTCTTTACTAATTACGTAGTAAGGTGAATGTAAAATGTTAATATGTCGTAATTAACATTCAAAAGTTCAGCAAAGTAATCTTTTCATCAGTGAGATTAACAATTGTGAGAAAACTTCATAATTAAGTAATAATTTTAATATAACAGTTGGTATTGTGAATTTTACAAAAGGAGCTTGAATAAGTGTGCTGTTCTTGGGAAGAGTACTTTCTTGAGATAGAGAATAAAGAATTTCGTCATAAAATAAAGGTTTTAAAATGCTCGAGCGCTTTACAGAAAAAAAATATGCGTGAAACGGTCGTGCGAAAGATTCCCCAAAGATGAAAAGAAAGAAGTAAAATATTAAGGAACTCCTCGAAAGTGTTTATCGTACTCCTGAGAATAATAAGCCTTCTACGTCGTTTGCTTCAACGTCGGTGAGAAACTTTGCTTTAAATTCTTTATTAGAGACACTCTTTTGTTTTATATTTCAGAGAAATTATCCGAAAAATTACAAGGAAACGTGTTCTTCAAAACAAAAGTGTGGAAGTGAAAAGAATTGGTGGAGTTTGAGAGTCCTGAAAAGTATGTGGAATAATTTTAACGAAATGAAATTTATGTTCAAACGTTTGCCATATATGAATAAGAAGAATGTCAGTTGGATCCAAACAATAATGACACAGAAATGGGGGTTGTAATATTTACTTAAATAATGTAATGATTTATTATTTTCATAATTCTCAATTTTTGCATTACATTCTAGGAAGTTACATGCTGAGTTCTGTATTCACAATGTTTGAAATGTCAACAATTAAATACCCTACCACTTTTCCCCCCTATTTTTTATTCATTCCCTCCCTCTCTCTCTCTCTCTCTCTCTCTCTCCCTCTCTCTCTCTCTCTCACACACACACACACAGACATATCTGAAAAAGTTCTAAAATATTATTGCATTGCAATTCAACATTGTCATTTCCTTTATTCTTATTAATTGTTAACATTTGATTGCAGGATCATTAAATATTTTCTTCTCTACAGAATTGGACATAGGGAGTGAAAACAGGTTATTATCAGTCAACGCAACATTCATGAGTTATGAAAATCACAAGTTGAATCATGAGGAAATCAGTTGACGAACATTTAATTCAACACATGGCAAACGATCAATAAAAGCAAATGAAAGTTAATACGTCTGGATCGTCCATCAAAGAACTCATCTAGCTAAAAGAAATTTACTCTAGGTCGCCCGCGTTACCTAAACGAAAGCGTTTTAGCTTTGACCCTCCTTAGGGGAGCCTGGGCCTCTGACCAAGTAATTGCTGCGCTAAGGCTCTATCCCCCTCCCACTCCGCCCCGCCCCGTCAAGCTCAGCCCGCTCCACCTCCTTCCGCCCACGCCTGGCCCACTCCGTCTCCGGCAGTCTCCCTCACACCACGCACTTCTACCCCCCCAGCCGCGTCCCACCCCCCGCCCCTCCTCCTACATCACCCCACCCCCCCTCCGCCTCTCTCCGACCCCCCCGGCCCCCCCCCCTTCCCCCCCCCCCCTCTCCCCCCCTCTCCTCGCGCCCGATCCAGCCGGAGTCCCCGCTCCGGTCTCCCCTGCCGGCGAGGCCGCCCGGCCGGGCAAGGCCCCCTGCCGATATAAGGCGACGAGTGGGCGGCGGCCGCAAAGCAAAGCGGGCTCCAAAGCCCCGTCCGGGGACGGGCGGTGTTAGGAGGCTTTGCACAGCGGCATACGCGACGCCCGAGGCCGCAATATAGAATGTAGGGCGGCGACTCCGCCCTCCCCCCCCCGCGCTGCCCACGCCCTCGCCGTCGCCCCGCCCGTTCGCTGCTGCTTCACCACGCCGTTTGCACTTTCTGCCAATTTTCCTTTGTTCTGTCCCGGGGCTTTGCTCCTCTCCCGCAGATTCATTAAGTGCTTTTAGGGTCCTCTGTCACTTCTTCAGTTTACGGTACTTTTTGTTCTCGTGTTCTTAGCGTCTTCCCATGTAAACATAAAGGTAGATTGTCTTTTTTTCTTAGGAGGGGTCTCTGGATATTCACAACTCTGCAACTCATTCATTTTATTTTATTTATTAATAAACTGACTTAAGTCCAATACAGAAATGTTTTATACACGGTAAAATATAACTTCAGTAAGGGAAAATATAAGTAAACGAATTTACATATTCACATGAAACGTAGGTTAAATTACGGTTTTATCCAAAAATATATCACAACAGCATAATAAGCAAAAGCTTAATTTATAGAGTACCAAAAACAAAACTTTACAAAATAATATTATATGTACTATGAAAGTACAGTATATTTTAAAATCTTACTAAACCCACTCAGACTCAGGTGTACTATGTCAGTGTTGTCAATGTCTATGTCAGTGTGTAATGGTTGGCAAGTCTCTCTCTCTCTCTCTCTCTCTCTATATATATATATATATATATATATATATATATATATATATATATATGACGTTTGTACCATACCAATTGAAATTTTGACACCTTGATAGAATATAAACACAAGGACAAACAAACATTAATTATGCCTAGAGATTTAACAAAAGACTAGCAATATTTTCTTTGCTGCTTTGAGGAAATTTCGATATGGTTATCGTATGGTTATCGTTGGCTAATTATGGTTACCATGTGGTTATAGTTAGGTAATTTATACATTGAAATAAGCGGATTGTAAAGGGTATAGGCATACGTATAAATGAAAATAGCGAAAATGTATCTTTTCTTCTTGTTGCTGTGGGAACTCGATACCTCAATTGTTCTAACAACAGTTGACAGTCGTTATTAATTCATTTGAATAGATAAATCACATTATTATATTCCCTCAACTTACATATTTTTAACTACTTTTTCAACCTTTTCCCTGCTCACTTTAATTTTCTAAGTCGCTAGTAATGAAATATCCCCATAAATAGATATATCAACCTTCTTTATCAATAAAATAATTTCAATATCAGTGTATACCTTTTGTTTTTACTTTCAGAATTTTATTTGCAATAAAAATATATCATACATTTTCAGCTTCTAACATATCTCTTTAAATATGGATGTATCATGCTTTACGGTGCTTAACTTTTCTTTTTAAGTTTTAACTTACTAAAGAATATTCTGGAAGCTATATACACAGAAATACCGGAATAAAATACCTGGAATTTTTCTCAGGTATTCTCTAGTGTCGTGAGATATGTAATTGCAAATGGTTTCAAGATATTCAACAACAAAGAGGAAAAGCATGCAAACAAGCAAATCGGCATTCTTCTAAGAGAAACTATTCCAACAGGCAGTGTTTCGAAGCTTTTCCCCTGTTTGTAAGTTTTATGTCATCGAATTTACAGCGCAAACGAGAATTTAATTATCATAATTATAACTCAACATTAAAAATTATTAAAAAGCCAGAAAGACTCAGTTCGCTCCTGGCACATAGTGAAGTCGCTAGCCTTTCACCACTGAGGTCCGGGTTCGATTCCGTCGAATCTCATGTGAATTTGTTCCAACAAACCGAGTTTGGCTGCTTACAAGGCAGCCAACCCTGTGAAGTGTCCTAACCACCCTTCCTTATTCCTCCCAATTTGCCGCTGGGTAGTGACGAAGGAGGCGCGTACGCGGAGATGCTCCCTGGCGGTCCTCATGACAACTGACTGCGACGTGACGTGACATGACTTGAAGGTAATGGAGGATTACTCCTCAGCGCGAAGCGCTCAACGCCCCTTACGGGGCTTGGAGACGCGTTGCGTCAATATGTAGACGCAACAAATTAAAGAAAAGACGTATTTAACACAAATAAATGGTTTTATTATGATCCCTTGGTTTCAGATTAGATTCAAGATGTTAATGGTGGGAAATTGTAAATTGCATTATCGCTGTAGTTTAATTTGTTTTTGTATTATTGATTTGACAGATAATTATGATGCACTAATTTATTTGTATTCCATATAAGTCAACCAAACATGAAGCATCTTTTAATTTACGTTATAAAACCTCATTGCCAAACCGCGTCAAAGGACAAAAAACAAGAAATAACGAGGAATAAATGTATTTGCATTTCTTGTTTATTTTCTTTTGCACGCAATTTCTTCCGAAAGTTAGAAAGGTGAATCTGAAAATAATTATAAAAGTTACAATCGAGTCACACCCAATACAGCCCCTGTTTTCAGATCAAATATCTGGCGCAGCGTCGCGGAATCATGAAACAGCGCCCCATCCGATCACGCGCTCTAGCGAGTGCGGCGAGGCCGGAGCGTCGCGCAGGACGTCGCGTCGTATCGGAAATGCGTTCTCTCCGCTGGCGGTGGAAGTGGCAGCGCGCGCTGCCGGAAGCGAAACACTCGCGCCGCCGCTGCCGCCTCCGTCACAGCCTCCATCGTAACTCCGTTTCCGTCGCCCATTCCCCCCTCCGCCTGCCGACCCCGGCTGCCTCAGCCGCTGCCCTGCCATCGCCTACCACCGACTCCTCCACCGACTCTGCCACCGACTCTGCCACCGACTCCTCCGCCGATTCCTCCGTCGACTCCACCACCGACTCCGTTACCTCTACTGACTCTGCCGCCGACTCCGCCACCGACTCCTCCACTGACTCTGCTACCGACTCCCCGACTCCTCCACCGACTCCTCCACCGACTCCTACCGACTCCTCCACCGACTCTGCCACCGACTCTGCCACCGACTCCTCCGCCGATTCCTCCGTCGACTCCACCACCGACTCCGTCACCTCTACTGACTCTCCCGCCCACTCCTCCGTCGACACCGCCACCGACTCCGTCACCGACTCCTCCACTGACTCTGCTACCGACTCCTCCGCCGACTCCTCCGTCGACTCCGCCACCGACTCTGCCGCCGACTCACGCCACCGAATCCTCGACCGACTCCGCTACTGACTCCCACTCCGGCACTGCCATCGACTCCGCCACCCACTCCGACACCGACTCCGACATCGCGCTCAACCTTCAACTTCGCCTCTACTCTCTTCCCCCCCCTTCGCGAAGCCTTCGCTCCACTCCCGCTCGCGCCTTCGCCTCACCCTCCGCAACCACATCCTCCAAATTACCCTCTTCCCTCCAACTTCACCTCGACGTCCTCCATATCCACCTCTGCTTCCATGCCCACCATCTCCGCCGCTGCAGCTGCCTCACTTCCCAACTCCGGCGCTCGCCATCAACGCCGCCGCGCCGTCTCCACTGCCGCCAGCCACTGCCCCCTGCTCCGTCCCCTCCAACGCCGCCTGCAACGCAAACGAAAACAAATGAAATCCGCGCAATCCTGTAACGCTCGTTCCTCCATCTCCTTTTTTTCAAAGCCCGCTTTCGCGTCGGGAAGAGTACAGAGGGCGGAGGCCGGGCCGGGCCGGGCCGGGCGGGTGGGAGGGGGCCAAGAGCTGCGAAAAGGAACAGGGCGGGGTCGCGGCAGGAGCTGGGGCGTGCAGGGGGAGGGTAAAAAAGACTAAGTCGAGGAGGCAGAATTAGTTTGCAGCGACGTCGACGCTCATCCTTTGGCGTTAATTAAAGGCGCCTATAAAACACTACGAGCCTTCATTTCCCGGTAGGTCCACCGCTGGCGCGGGCGCCGGCGCCACCGACGCCGCGGCAGATTTTATCTGCACGCCTGCTCCTGCGACGGACGCTCCTTCATTAGCCCCGCCGTCCTCGGTGGCGACCCACTAACCCCTGGTGCGCCATACGGCTACCCTCGCACCCAGATGCTCCTCCTCCTCCTAACAACCAATGCACTTTGTACCACTCCACGGTTACAAGTTTCGTTTTCCCAACATTCCGCTATTGTCTGCCTCTAAGTTTCCCTGACATATCCTGCAATACGTCTTCTAACCACCGATAATTTCTCTAAAGGTTCGATATTGGTCCAGCTCATTCCCATTGCTTTAGAAAGCTTCACTCTACTTCTCTACTTTAGAATTTATTTCTGTAATACTTAAACACCCCCTTGCTTGGATGTACCCTTCCTCTAATTGCGATAGCATCTTCATCCGCCTATTCCCTCTCACCTACGAGTTCATCAGTGTCCCTGCACACCGTAGACACTTCCTCCTCCTCCCCCAGTTCCCTCCCCCTCCCGTCCCTCCACCCCGCCGGCACCGCGTGCCGCCAAGCGCCGCGAGCAAGAAAACACGCTTCTCGCCTTACAACTCAAAAGAAGCCTCTTAAGCGGCGGCGGCGCTTGTAGCGAGAGCTGCGGTGATACAAAGAGCGAGCTAAGCCCGCGTCGACGACGGCGCCAGGCGGGGCGGGGCGGGGGCGTGGCGGGGAGGGTGGGGCTCGCTTTACGCCGCGCGCGTGGGGTGACGCGTCGAGACACGCTGCGGCAGAGCCTGCAAGTGGGCCTTCTCTCAGGCTCACTCACTTGGCTTTCCCATCCGCTTCCTCCTGCCCTGCTTCCCTCTCCGCCTCCCCACCGCCTTCTTCTTCTTCGTCCCATCTGACGCTCTTCCACCTTTTCCACCATCTACTGTTGCCACTCATCTGCCTCCGCCTCGCTCACACTGCCCTCTCTCCATCGCGTTCCTCTTTTCTGCCTCCCCCACCTGCCTCCTTCCCCCTCTTCCCCCTCCTCTGCTCCCCTCCGCCTTCTTCTTCGTCCCATCTGACGCTCTTCCACCTTTTCCACCATCTACTGTTGCCACTCATCTGCTTCCGTCACCAACATCCCCACCGCAAACGCCGCCAGTTGAAGCGTTGCCGGCTTCGTCGCCGTCGCCGTCACTGTTGCTGTCTTTGCCAGACGACGCTGTTCGACGTTGCCCTAGGACTGCATTTCCCTCTCGCACTCTGGGAGACATGCGCCGCTCAAGTTTATCCTGAATTCTCAGACTTTCAACAGAGATCGGAGGCATAGAGCACAATAATAGTGGCATATACTAAATATTTTCCTCTACCATACCGTTGATGTTAACAAATGTAAACATTTCTTTTAGTACTATTTAAAATGTCCAAAAAATAGCATTTTATTTATATTCTTTGCCACGCAGTTCTCTCCGGCAGCAAAATTTAAAAGACCTCTCAGTTGACACTTCCTTCTCTCTGATTGGCTGTTAATGATGATAACACATGGCTATTAATGGTAGTAACGCAGTAAATAAATCATGCCAGTGTTTGTACAGAAATATTCAAATGAAGTCGCAGTCGACTAGGTCGAGCTGAAAATCCAAACGTTCGAATGTGCTTTAATTGTATAATTTTAAAGCTACAACGTAGATAACTTGGAGTAATTATTCTATAGTTTATTCATTTTAATAATGATTGTTAATTATTGTGATTAACAATTATATTTAATTATTGTGACTAATAATTTAATATTGTTGGGTACAGCATAAAAATGGCAAACAATATTGGAAAATATATCTTAATGAAAATATTAATCAAATATTAGTTGCATATCAATCAAATATTTAATGAACGAATCGGTTACTTAGTAATGAAATATCGATTGTACAAAAAGCTCTTTGGCAATACGCAATATTTTTTGGCTTGATTTGTAAATTGTTCATTTATACATTAAAAATCGAATAGAGGTTTCATAAAGCTATATTTCATATTAAATACATACATAAACAAGTTGTTGTGTCGTTTAGTGCCTTCAATTTATTGAATCTGGAACATACGTGAGAACAAAATAATGTTTTTGCATTAAAAAACGAAATTTGTAAAACCGCTCCGAGAGTACGTTTCGTTAGAATGAAAACCCTTTGATTTCTCGATTCATGACAACGCATCCTAAAAATGAACTCCTTGCCCAACTCAAGTGCCTCCTCACTTTGAATAGGATTGCATTATACTTGCTCTACGCCAGTGATTTACGGCGGGTTCGCGTGATTGATAGACTTCTCTTCTCGCAGACAATAAAATGCATCGATTTTTATGTCTTCGGAGAAAATACCTACAATTCATTCTCTAACGGATGTACGGCCTTCGTACTTGTGGCATATAAACGAAGCAGGCTTTCCCGACAGTCAGACAGCCGAGGCTTACAGTCGCGAATAAAAAAACGGAAAGAGCAAATACCAGTGCAATCAAATTTCCATCACGTTCATGCCTCGCATGTATCTAACCATGGAAAGAGAAAGAGAGAGAGAGCGGGAACAGTTATAGAAGGAGGGAACGAGAGCAAGTGAGAGGGAACGAGGGAAAGAGAGGGAGGAAACGAGGGAAACAGGGGGAGGGAGAGGGTGGAGTTTCCCTCTGCAGAAATCCGGTTGCAATTGTGCTCTCATAAAACTGGGAGGTACGCTGCGATCTCGACGCTGTATTTATGGCCTTATGGGATTCTCATTAGGGCTCCATCGCGAAGGCAACCCGCGAAGCAGAGCACCGGGCCGCCGCCGCGGGAGGAAGTTTTCCTGCAAAGGGCTCTCCGACTTCTCGGACTCGCTGAGGCGAACAGCCAAGTCAGGGCGCGAAGAAAAAGGGGAGGCCGGGAGGTAGTGATGTAGTAAGGATGAGGAGAAGATTGAGATGGGGAAAGAGACAAATTTGGAAAATGGGGTGGCGGGAGAATGGAAAACTGGCTGTTTGTAAAAAGAATGAAAATTTAACAAATTGAAAATAATGTTATTGTAAATGTACTTCGGATTTTCACATCAGTGTTTCAATACTCTTTCCCAAAATATAGATATAATTTTAGAACAATTCAAATATTTATTTAAAAGTTCATAATTCTCTAAGGTAAGATGCCGTATCGTTTTTTCTTGGCGTATGAACATTCTGAAGTATGCAAGCACTTCATTTCTGTCCGCGAAAACAATAGAAAAAATCGAAGTTCAAAAAATTTATTTGTTTTAGAATGAAAAATGAATGCGAACGTTAAAATAAAACATTCAAAGGTATATCCAAAGATAAAAACATTCCAAAGATATTCCATAAAAAGCATTCCAAAGATATCGTGTGGAGCGATACAAATAAAATTAACTCTATGAATTCATGAACAAACAATAAAAGAGAGCAAAACATCCGCATTACAATAACCACATAATGAATAAAATTAAATATTGATCGTGATGTTATAATAGGATGAGTCTGAGGAATGGCAAAAATTGTTTCATAACGTAAAAGAAAATGGCTAAAACCTAAAAAAAAGTTTCAAATGAAAAGAGGAGAATGCTTGGATTCAAAGTTTGTTTTCATTGTGTAAACAAAACTACGAGGTAAAGTAGAACGGTAGACGACAAAGGAAACAAATATACGTTTCTATTTTTTTATTTGAGTATGCACACAAAGACAAAGGAACGAGAGACAAAATGATGTACGGAATGGAATCGTCGAACTACCCAACGATTCCTATAGCCAAACCGAAAAACATTGGGATAGAAATTTTCTTATGTTTTGTTTCTACTTCTTTAACGCTCATTAATGTCAGTTTAGAAATAAAATGAGATATTGAGAGGACAAATAGTCCAGCTATAACTTGCCGCCAAAGCAAGCGTGGCTTAACTGCAATGACGGTATGATGGCAGAGAAGCGACTTCGGCTCTCGCGGCCAATTCTGGGTATGTCACTTGTGCCCCCAATGCCGTATATCAGTACGTGATGACGCCACCACAGAGGTATTTAATAAGGAAAATGGAATTATAAAGAGTTAATAATCTGGCTAATCAGAACTCAAAGCATGTTTCTTCAAAATCTTCCTAGGGGTTGGTCTAGGTCAGACGAGATAGATCCGAGCACGAAAACAATTACAAGTTAAGCTGGAGCCTTCATTCCAGACCAGACAGTGGAAGATAGATTTGTGGGTGGTGCGCCGGGTCGACTAGTCGAGTCGAGTTGGGTCGGGTCGGGTCGGGTCGGGTCAGGTCGGGTCGGGTCGGGTCGGGTCGGGTCGGGTCGGGTCGGGTCGGGTCGGGTCGGGTCGGGTCGGGTCGGGCGGGTCGGGTCGGGTCGGGTCGGGTCGGGTCGGGTCGGGTCGGGTCGAGTGGGGTCGCGTCGGGTCGGTCAGTCAGATCGTGTTGAGAAAAACAGCCAGCGAAGATGACGATAAGGAAGAAGTGAGACATAAGGAGAGTGTATGAAAGAGGACAAAATTGGAAAGGAAAAGCGAAGCGGGGGGGGTAGAATAGCGCACAGCCGCAAGACCGGGTGGGTGAAAAGGAGGAGGGAGGCAGGGCGTTGCGCCATAAGACGCGGAAGGGTGGGGAGCGAGGCGGTACGTGCTTCCCTCTTACGCGGTATTAATTGCTTCCAAACTGAGATCACGTATGCGCTTCGGGGTTGCGGGACATGCTCGCCTGGGAGTGCACTCGCGCGACCCGACAACGCTGGTGCCCGCGGCGGAGAGGGATGGTGGTGGTGTGGTGAGGTTATTCGTAGGGGGGGGGGATCGGTGGGGTGGTGATGGCGACGGCGAAGGCGGGGGTGACGGCTGGTGGATTGGTTAGTAATTCCGGGTGCGTCAACAGATAGGTCATTAGTCCCGTAAGTGTAGTCAGTTTTCGTCGAGAGATGGCGGTAATCTTCCCCCGCGGATGCGAGATCCGGCGCCAACCTGTCGGCTAGTGGGGTTTCCCCTTAAGCAGGGCTCTCCACCAACGGGGCACCGCCCCAGCCGCGACAAGCTCTAAGCTCCCTACCGGTCTCCCGAAATATGTGGTAGAGTAGTGCATATTAGTGTAAGTGTGTGTGTGTGTGTGTGTGTGTGTGTGTGTGTAAGGGGAAAGGATAGAAGAAAGGAAAGATCGCGCGCGGTCCGAGGTCCATTTAGCAGGTTTCTGCTCCAGCATTCGCCTGGTTTTGATCTGAGAAACCACGGTTAACGATCAGAGCAGCCGGCCGCTAGAATTCTCCTCCAGACAGCGACTGAATTCGACCTAGCTGAAAAGCCAGTGTCGAAATTCCTACCGCCGCCAGGACTGGAACCTAGGACCTCGCGGTCAGAGGCGCTAGGGTGACGGCGGTGGCGATGGGGCGATGGAGGTGGTGGAGGGCGCTGGGGTTGGGTGGGATTACGCCGAGGCCCCGCAACTTGAGTGCGCATGCCCCCGGGAGCCTGGAACGTGCGGGAAGCCGTGCGAGCGGGCTTGCGGAAGTGGCGCCTGACAAGGATAGCTCCGCTCGCCAGCCTTGTGGCGCGGCCGCCCCCGGCGCGCGGTGGTCGGGCGTGCGGTTTGCTGGCTGGGGAGGCAAATGTGTCACGTGTGTCGATTTGCGCACGATCGGGCCTGCATGCAAACGGTGTGATGCAGGAAGGCTGTCGTGTTGGTTTAAGGAATGCTACATTGTGTGGCTTGTCTTTGGTGTTTACAGACGCCGTGAAATATCTCCGGAGGTTGTACACGAGAATTTGGTATTTCGTGGTAAAGTTTCCAAATAATTCGATAACTACTTATTTGTAAATTTTCCAATATTCTTTATAAATATTTGAAATATTTATGATGTATATTTCTGTTTCCTCAATATTGTTTAGAATTTTTTCTATTCGAGCTCGTTTACCTCAAAACAATGCTGCGAACGGTTAAAAGAAACCATTATATTTTGTAATTCTATGGTCCGTACGTTCGGCACTTCACGCTATTTCACGGCTTCTAAGAACACTGCAATTATGATGAAACAATAGTAATAAAGTATAACACAACTTCTCAGGGGATATTTCACAAATTACAACACACAGTTTGATATGCTTAAACTAGAATATTTCATCATTGCCACCTTACCCGTCACCTTATTGGATGCATTTACGATCGGAGAATATGTTCGGCAGACGTACAGCTATCCCAATTGTGACCATATTACTGAGTAACAATCAACTAGTTTAATTATTAGAATATTTTGTTCATCTTACTTTCGTCAACCCGTTAGAAACAAAGGAAAATTTAAAAAATATATTTTTTTTAAATTGAAAGGTACTTTAAAATGTCTTCTGGACGTGAGTAACCTCCGCTCTTGGTCCCGGGCGAGCGTTTCCATTCCACCGCGGTATGGCTCGGGTCGCGCCTCGTCGCCTCGTCATTCCCGCAGTCTTTCGTCGCAGAGAGCAGCGCCACCGAACGGCCGCGTACCATTTCAACTCCTCTCACCCTATTTGCCTCTCACCGAATAAATATATGTTGAGGAAAATTGAAATCCATTGAGAGAATGATGGAGATTTTCGAGTGTACTGTTAGTAGACTTGGGTAAATAGGTGGTTCCCTACATGTGCAAATCCGCACAGCACGAAGTCTTCTGACAACTGGATACAAAATGGCGGAATCCTCGGCCCAAAGAAATGCACCGCTCTTTGTATTTAGCGTATTTTGTTACCCCGACGTTTGCTGCGGAACGCTCCTGCAAAGGGGAGAAGAATTCTGTGACTGACCCATTTCCCCTTTTCTTACACTCCATATCAGAATTGCTTTTGTTTCTGTTTTTTTCAACATCCCTCTTTTGATTATATTGTGGGTTTTGCACCTATTTAGAATCTCACCTTAACCTATGGAGTGGAAAACTTTTGAATTGTATTATTGATTGTTAGTGTTTCCGGGCGGGTAACTACTATCGTAATTTTGATTATTATTTTTTCGTGTTTCGGGCGCGTCAACTGCTTTGGTCATTAGTCCCGTTAGTTTAGTGCATGTTTTCCGCGGAATATGGCGGTGATCTCCCCCTGCTGGATGGCGAGGTCCAGCGCCGACCTACAGTCAGCTAGTGGGGTTTCCCCCTAACCACGGCTCTCCCACCAGCAGGACTCCGCCCCAGCCGGGACAAGCGCTAAGCTCGCGACCGGAATATGTGGTAGTGTAGTGCATGTTCGTGTACAAGTGTGTGTGTAAGGGGAGAGGCTATGACAAGGAAGAGGAAAGACAGATCGCGCGCGGTCCGTGGCCCGTTTGATAGAGTACTGCTCCGGCATTCGCCTAGTGTTGATCGGAGAAACCACGGAAAACAGAGCAGCCGCCGCTAGAATTCTCCTCCACACAGCGACTGAATTCGTCCTAGCTGAAAAGCTAGTGTCGAAAATCCTGCCGCCGTGGAGAGTAGGAACCTAGGACCTCCCGGTCAGAGGCGCTGCAGTGAAATCAGTTGATGCACTGAGCTACCGCTCCCGGTACTATGGTAATTAGTCCCGTGCGTGTAATGCGTGTTTTTGCTCGGGAGGTGGCGATGGTCTTTCCGCACGTGGCGAGATCCGTCGCCGACCTACCGCCGACTAGCGAGGTTTTCCCAAAATACGTATCTCCCACCAGCGAGGCACCGCCCTAGCCAAGACAAGCATTAATCTCCCGAATGGTCTCCCGACATATGTGGTAGTGTAGTGCATGTTAGTGGAAGTGTGTGTGTAAGGGGTGAGCGTAGGGCAAGGAAGGGAAAGGAAAGATAGTGCGCGGTCCGTGGCCCGTTTTTTAGGGTTCTGTTCCGACATTCGTATAGTGTTGATGAGATAAATCAGAGAAAACTACTGATTAGAGCAGCCGACCACTAGAATTCTCCTCTAGGAGTGACTGAATTCGACCTAGATGACAAGCTAGTGTCGAAAATCCTACCACCGTCGGACTCGAGCCTAGAACTTACCGGTCAGAGGGATGCAGTAATATAGTTGATACCCTGGGCCATCCTCTCGTTTGAATGGGCAAAATCAGAATGGTATAAATGACATTTTATAAATTCTGCGAAAACTGTTTATTTAATTCAATATCACTGTAAATTTAGGGTACTTTATTTCAACATTAAATTCACGGCAATTTCAACTGTTCATTAAAATAACAAAATTACATTGGCACTGAAATATAGCCTAATATAAACACTTTTTTGTCATAATTTATATAATGTTACTTATACTGTTCTGGTTTTTACGTATTGAAACGGCACGCACAATACAACATGCAGCAAAGGCATTGTGTTGAGACTACTTATTGGAATAATCGAGTAAGGATCTTTGCTGGAAGCAAGTAATGCGGCAGAGTATGTTGCATATTCTAATTTTTTTTCTAGTGACTGGCAGAAATTCTTTCAAAATTTCTTTAGTGTACTTGCATTAATTAAAGAAATGCTCTTACTTCTAGGAAGCATGATAGTAAATATGTTAACTCTTCCCGAAAAAAACATTAACTCCCTGAAAAACTGGAAGCCAATGAAATATTTCACCAAAAAACACAGACTCTGACTTGACTGAAAAACAGAAAGTAATGTTTTAATAAAACCGTATTATAAAATGTAAAGTTTTGGTGTTGCTACATTGCTGGAACTCCGCGCCGGGTTATTTCATTGTGCAGCTCCCATGGATTTGGCATTCTTTTTCCCACCCCACCCCGTCACTCCCCCCCACCCTCTCTCTCTCTCTCTCTCTCTCTCTCTCTCTCTCTCTTTCTGTCTCTCTCTCTGTCTCTCTCTCTGTCTTTATCTCTCCTCCTCACTCTTCTCCTGTGGCGTCTCCACTGCTCCAGACGTCAGGGCGCCCGAGAAATTTCAATACTAAACGCGAATGCGCCCAAAATTTTAATTACATTATGCAAAACGAAGGGCGGGTGTCGGAAATTAAAACTAATGCCGGAGGCCGCCTCCAGCTACTTTGCAGCCATTGTTCTGATTTGCGGAAAGCTGCTCTAAGCGAAAGGAAGCTCCAGGACAGAGGAAAGATGCAGCTTGAGTGACAGAGGTAGCCGACGGGCAGGAATAATTGCAGATATTAGAAGGAATTATGGGTACAGTAATTAAGAATTAAGAAAACTAGTTTGCATATCCTCCTATCCAAAAGCCTAAAACGTACCAACTGTGTTAAGGTTTTAACATTTTTCAATGATTTTGCAAGCAGATGTCAAGCTGTAAATGTGTTTCAGAACATAACAAAATGTATTTAATTTCAGAACTATAGTATTTCATTTTAATATCTGGTTTATTTTTGAAACTTCGTAAGCACATCTGTAGTTATTTCAAATATGTCAAAATGCGCAAATATATACCCAATAAATACAAGAATTTGAGTGTTCCTCAAATTTAATTTGAATGAGAACTATTACACTTCCAAGATTCAGTTCAAACGTCTTAACTATAAGTATTTTAGTATTATTAATGAATGTTTTCTATCTGTCCAATTAAGACAATACATTGAATCAACTAGTTATAGTTACAATAAATGTAGTATACCGGAAATGGGAAAATATTCCGTAGTTCTTTGGACAGAGTGACTCAGAGAAATGAAGGAAGATAAGACTCGGAACGAATACAGAAGAGAGACATTCTCGGGGTGTTTGCAAGGTGGTGTGAGAGGAAACTTATGACAATCATAAAACATGAAACAGTAGAATGCAAAATACGATGACGTGAGAAGCCTCTAAACACGAAGCCCTATTTGCACATCGTAAATTTTACAATCTTTCGCCGCGAACGATTAAATTTTCAAAGGAAAACATCCCGCATTTTCAGTTCGCGGGTGCCATATATCCTTCGAGCGTCCAATCGTTCAACACAAAATCAGCCTTTTTAGGCCACGTGTATACATTGTGTACACACGGTCTGCACGAGTCGAACAACGCGCGAGCCGTATTCGGAGAAACAGCTCAATCCGTCAGGAGGAAAACGAGATCCGCGACTGCCACATGCCAGCCCCTTCGATAAAATATCGAAGATGCTTTCTGCATGGGAGACCGGCGGGGGGTCGGCGCGACGCGGCGGGCGTTGCTGTCGTGTGCGGTGTGGAGGGAAGGGCGGCCGTCGAGGTTCTGGAATGGACTGATGGGAAAGTGGGGAAGTGGGGTGGGCGAGCGGCTGAAGCGGGTGTATGGAAGGTAAGTACATTGGTGGAGGAACGTAGAAGAGAACAGCGGGATGAGTAGAAGACAGGAGGGCAAAGGAGGTGAAGAGGAAGGAAAGTAGGTGAACGGGAGGGCGGCTAAATGGGCGGGGGCGGATAATTTGACGGAAGGGCGTGTAAATGGATGGGAGGGTGGGTGAATGGACAGGACGGAAAAGTGGTCGGGAGAATTGGTAGGGCATATAAATGGACGGGGCGGACGGACCGGGGCGGGGGGAGGGTGGGCTGGGACTGCGACACACTTCGCACGAGACGGAAAATCGTTGAACGCCGCTCTGCGTCGTCCGCGACAGGCCTGACCACCCGCCCCCCGCCCCGCCAGCGCCGTCAGACCACCAACTGCGGTTCATCCCTCTTCCTGACGTCTGAGCGTAGCCGAGGCGTTCCACGACCCCCTCCCGCCCGCTCACCCCAGCAATGCGAGCAATTCACTCGGACATCTCTTCTATTTGATCGTTCTGTCTCCATACCGTTCTCTGCTTGTCTAGCTTTCTCTGCTCACCCCATCTCGAACGCGGATTTCAAAACAATTGCGTTCTTTGCTCCTCTGGCCCTCGACAACCTTTTCTACTTTTCCTTATATGCTTTCATTTCTTGTCATGCTTTCTTACTTCCATCTTCAATCTGCTGGTCCATTTTTCTATTTCCTTGTTACCACAATTATTTCTTTTTATATTTATTTCGTTTTTCTATGCGTGCAATCTATCAAGCTCCTTGTTATTTCCTCGTAATATCGTTCCTTATCTCAACTACTTACATTTTTTCGTTTTTGCCTTCTCTCTAAAACATTTTAAATTATTTACTACATATTCATGTCTCTCCTTCATAATAGTTCTCCGCCGCCATTTATATTTTTTTTCCTCTCCTTTTGAACACAAGGTTTTGTATTCCTTCTTCTTGCTCTTTAAACTATCATCATTTTTCCCAGCCGTCGCCGTCGTTTCGCTGTCGGAGCATTTTTTTCACTCGTGCTTTGCGGACCCCCGTTCGATATGTCTCCAAAGAAAGCGCTGTCAACGAGCATCCTCGAAGTAAGAGCTCACCTGGATCACGCCATTGATCGGGCGAGGAGGGGCAATCGGAAATGCATATACCTGCTGCAACGTCTAGCTCTATGACATATCTGGGCCAGATATCTATTTTAAATTCAGTGAGAGTGCCGCCTGAAACTCCAAAGGCACTATCGTTGAGAATGGAACGTTCTGAGGAATTGAATATTTCCATGCTATTGATTGATTGTTTGTGATTCCGGGCGCGTCAACTACCGAGGTAGTTATTCCCGTACATGTAGAATATGTTTTTCATCGGGAGGTGGCGATGGTCTTCCCCCACTGCATAGCGAGATCCGGCACCGACCTACAGTCGACTAGCGGGGTTTTCCCCAAGCAGGTATCTCCCATCAGCGGGGCACCGCCTCAGCTGGGACAAGTTCTAAGTCCCCGACCCGTTTCCCAGCATGTGTGATAGTTTACTTCATGTTAGTGTGTGTGTGTGTGTGTAAAGGGGGAGGATAGGACAAGATAGAGGAATGAAAAATCGCGCGCGGGCCGTGGCCCGTTTGTTAGGGTACTGCCCCGGCATTCGCTTAGTGTTGATGGGAGAAACCACGGGAAAACTATCGATTAGAGCAGCCGGTCGCAGCCGGATACAGACAGCGATTGAATTCGACCTAGCTGAAAAGCTAGTGTCGAAAATCCTGCCGCCGTCAGGACTCGAACCTAGGACCTCCCGGACAGAGGCGCTGCAGTGCCTAGTTGATGCACTGAGCTACTGTTTCCGGTCCCCTGCTATTAGAAGCAAGTAAAATGATTAATAGCCAGAATTAATAATTTTAAATTAATATTACTTCTAAAATGAATTTATTTCTAAAATGAAATATACTTTCGAATAAGATTATATTTTCTTAACATTAAAATCCCAAGTTATTAAAAAGATCTTTTTATAATATATTAAACTTCAGATACTATACTCATACGTTACCACTATGTTTTTGTCAATTTCATTGTTGTACGTGCAGTGTTAATGGGTAATGTATGTTCATATTATTATGTACGTCTTGTTCGCCTCATGTCGCTTTTACCCCCAAGCATGGGAATTAAACTATGCCCAGGCATGGGGAATGCCGTTAGCTGGCCGGCAAAGTCGGACTACCGACCCAATAACAAAAAATACATACATACATATGTTCACATTATTACTAACTGCGTTAGTTATAGCTTATAATGTAACCAATATATTGGTTCTAAATAATTAAAGCAATTGAGCCTGCATATATTTTGGCTGGTTAGCGTCCGTTCTTAAGTTTTTTAGTTACTTTATATATACAATACATCATCAACGCCAAAAATAAAAAAAAAATGGTTCTTCGGTTGAATTTATCTAATATTGTGGGAATTCTGATGTAGTGTTGTTGACGTTCTTATGAGAAGAAATAAAAGAGGTCATCTTTGTCAATGAGGTCATCTTGACCCAGATGACCTCTTTTATTTCTTCTCTTTATCTGATATGTTCGAACGCTACAGAGGGTGCGTGAATATTCACTAAGACTTCATTGAAAATAAACACCCTCATATCTTAGTACAGTTGGGTAAATATAAATTACGTATAAAAGATTTTTTTACATTTATTTACAAAGTTCTATTTGATTTCGTATTTATTTGTAATATACAACCGATCATATTTTCTTCAACGTGTATCTACAGCCGTACGCCTATTATACGTTGCAGTGTTTGGTGTACGCTACTTAGTTTAGCAAAATGGTAACAGAAAGCATGTTTGCTGAGCAATAGCCACGGGAAATAGATCGTCATTTACATGCACATTCGAGTATATCACGCGACGAGCTCTTCCATTTTGATTTTGATCTCGCTCCATCGGCGATGTTCGTGTTAGCGGCGAGGTGCAAATGAGATTCTAGAATCAACTCGCGGAAGCGAACGACTGCTTAGGATACATTCATGGCACTTGGAATAAGTTAACTTCAGTTACTTCAAAACTAGTATGTTGCATTGAATCTAAGCAATTTGCTTACATCGTCAATCTTCAAATACAAACATAGAAGATGAAGTGGTGGAACCCGACGAAACAGCTTTCTGGCTCCAAATAAAAAACAGAATAAAAGAAGTAGAGGGCAAACACTTGGCAACTTTGATGTTTAGTTTGATTAACTTTCGTAAACTAAAAAAAAGGCCAAAAAACGATAAGGTATATAAACCATTTTTATTAATATTATTATGTTTTTATTAGTTGATTTTTAATTATTAAAATATACTAACAGTTAGGTATATTTTTATTTAATTTGGTGTGCGTTCCAACTCCTAAAAATTATATAAATCAAGCACTGTACATATAAATACACTCTCTCTACATTAACTTCCTCTTCTATCAAGGATCGGTGATGGCGTGAGTTGACAGTATTGTCAAACACGAGAGGAATGACGAGTAGTATGAAGTGAAATGGAGAAAAAGGATTCTCAGATGCCGGGTCGCACGATAGAGATGTTCAATGTGTGTGATTATAGAAAAAATTCAGGAGCATAACTGGAAAAGCAGTGTCAACAAAACACACTAACAAAAAAAAAACCAAAGGACTGATTTATTAAAACAACATATATCGAACCACAAAATTATTGTGTAAAAACAAATAAATAAGAAAAGGATGTAAATACAACAAAAATGCGACCGACAGCGAGGACAGTCTTGAGCTCCAAACTCTCGTAGCAGGGGATTGAAACTTGCCCTTGCGACGGTTTGGGCACACGGACACTTCTGGAGCACACAAGATCTAATCTTCTACGAGCACGCTGTTGGATTCCGAGATTGCTGGGTAAAATACTATAACAAATACCAGAGGAACTAATTTCGATTCGTCCATGGGACGTAGTAATCAGTTGGAATAATCTTCATATCACAAAATTTCTCCTAGTTCTCCTTAAAATGACTTCTCGATTCCGACGTGGACCGCAGTGAAAAAATATAATGGATAAGAAAAGGAACATTTTAAATATTAAAAACAACTTAAATTTAGTATTGAAAAAAATAGAGAATTCTTTGTAATGTGTATTATTGACATGGGAGTGTGATTTCGTCCCGTTGTGTTTGATGGGTTCCCTCTAGTACGTAATAAAAAATGTAATCCGAATGTATCATAAAGTGCTAGGTTATCTACATAATTTTAACGTATTTTAAATAAATAATCGACCCGTAGTAGTGGTGAGATAGTTCGCCTTCTCCCTCGGGTACCAAAAGACAAATTCCGGTCTGTAATTGTGAATGTAGTAGAGGACAACGCTGGCATAACACTGTAATCACCAAACCATGAAAATCAATCGTGCGTTCTAGATATGGCTCTAAGGCTCCGGAATTATCCTCGTAATAAAGATGCTGATGGTGCGAGCTTCATTGTATACTCCATTACATGTGAGAGTTCTTCGAATGTGGTTTTATGAATGTGTGAGTTGCTATATAAAGTGTCCGAAAAATAATCATTTTGATAAGTAATGAAAATTAACTCGAAATGACAATTTTGAGATGTCTTTTTAAGCGGCTTATTTACAATGGGTACGTGCAACACACAAGTCTCCTTCATCATCACTAGAGACAGAATTTGATGTAATTATAATTTTTTGTCTTTCTACTTACCATTCTCAAATTTGTAATATTGGCGGTTTTTTTTATTTTTTATATTCACTACTACATTACGTGTTTTGATATTCTCACAATTTTTTTTTCAACTTTGTTAAATTTTATGTGAGTCGTGACCATAATTTGAAGAACCATAGGCGATCGCCGACCTTTCACATTCATTGAGAGTTCTTCACGCTGCAGCGATAAGTTGCGGTCGAAAATATCGCCAGTTTGTACGTATATTTATTGCGTCTAGTCAGACTGTAAAACTACGAACCTGGCTAGCAATAGATGAAGTTTCTACTACTGACGGAAACTTGTATGGCGCGCCACGTTGGCAATGTGTGGTATATAATTTTTAGCATTTGTTTAGAAATTTTTTAAAAATGTCATTTTTTATTACGTAAATGCCTTTTATAATTAGTGAATTTTAGTATTAGCCGACCTGGATGGCCGAAGTGGCTAAGAGCGAGTACCGACTCAGCGCTTCGGTCTGAAGGGTCGCGGGTTCGAGTCCCACCTTGGGCATGGTTGTTTGTCCCTTGTCTTTGTGTGTATGTGTTGTCGCGGAGAGCCTCGCGTTCTGCTGACCCCAGATCAGAGGAGCCCGCAAGTGTGTTGGTGTCTAGTGTATGGTCGAATATGCGTCCCATCGGGACGTAAAGGGTAACCGGCTGGATAAAAACCCTAGAAAGAAGAATTTTAATATTAAGCCTCTGGGATGGCTCATGGGCATTTTTAATATTATATATTATATCCGATTTTACATATTTATTACGTATTCTTCCTGTTTTCAATACATATTTATGTACACATCAGGCTACATATTTTTCCGGAGTGTAACCATCCCCCTGTGTGGTGTCCGCAGGCTCCGTGGTGGAGCACCACGCCCCGTACTGGGAGCAGCCGTTCTCGCAGCCGTACTTCGACAACTCGACGCGTCGCGAGATGACGACGACGGTGGGCCAGACGGCGTACCTGCACTGCCGCGTGCGCAACCTGGGCGACCGCGCCGTCTCGTGGATCCGCAAGCGCGACCTGCACATCCTCACGGTCGGCATCCTCACCTACACCAACGACCAGCGCTTCCAGTCGCTGCACTCGGACGGGTCGGACGAGTGGACGCTCAAAGTGAGCTCGCCGCAGGTGCGCGACTCGGCATCTACGAGTGCCAAGTGAGCACCGAGCCCAAGATCAGCCAGGCGTTTCGCCTCAACGTGGTCGGTGAGTTGACGGCGGCCGCGCCCCGGGCGGGGGGCGTGTCCAGTTGGCAGACGCGCGCCGCTAGTTCGCCCCCGCCTCCCTCGCAGGCACACTCGGTTTCTCCACTGCTCCCTTCGGAGTGCAATTCACTGGACACGCAATATCACACACACACACACATACATAATAATCTTGGATTCCGGTGAATAAGCTAATAAGACGAAACAAAACTTTATTTTACAGGACAGCAAAAAACAACTTTCCACGAAGTAAATCAGGGGTTAATGGCATTCAAACAAAGGTAATGTTAACACGAAACTGTTTGTGTGTAGGCTTTGTTTCAGTATCATTAATCCCTAATTTACACCATTTTTTTTTAAAATGTTCTTTTCTCACCAGTAAAATTAACTTCTTTTGACCCTTCAGCTTATTCACAGGGATTTATATATATATATATATATATATATATATATATATATATAATATATATAATACACAGGCATAGCAATCCATTTTCAGTATTAAAATGAGGTGCATTGTCACTGAACACAATCTTAACAAGAATTGTTTTAAGAGAAATCCCTTATGGACTAAGTGCTAGCGTACATTTCCGAAAGAACGTGCTCCATGAACGAATCATACAACTTCTTATAATAACTAAGAGTTTAATTTAATTTTTAAATATTTTTATATTAAATAAATTGAATATCGCAATGCCAACAACAAGTCTTTTAGAGTAGTTAAGTTTATATTCCACGCATTACTTTCGTTAATTTACACGAAAATGTGAACACGAAAATATATTGAATTTTTTTTGTGGATGATAGTTATCTGCTCTAATATCTATTTTCGTTTTCGTGGATTTTCAAATAGTTTCTGTTCATATTCTTGTTTACCTCCAGGACTGTGAGTGCATTTCGTTTTTCGTCAGTGTTTGTTGGAAAAACAACATAAGGAAAAAATTCCTTTCACAGTGTAGCAATTCATAATGAAATAATGTATCAGATATATAATAAATTGACAATAAATTAGTTACTGTCACAAAACGTACTACAAATTTGGTGTAAATATATCATTAATTTGGTGGAATGTATTATGTTATATAAAATTCGACAGTTGTATTCAGTAATCACTGATTGATGACGTGATAATGATGATTATGTGGCGTACTGATCATAAAATAATTCAGTAGAACTTAAACATCGGTATATTTTAATTAAAACCTCTGGCATTTAGAAAATTGTAAAATTATTTATATTTAAAACACTAAGTCTTTTTGTTTAGAAAGAAGTAGGCGTTAGAAAGAGCAGAATCATCACTTAGAAAAATCATGCTGTTAGAAGTTAAAAATCGAAAATAACAATATTTTACGTTCCAAATTGAGTGTTTTAATTGCAAAGATTAGAGATTCGCAACAAAATGTTTGACAAAAGTGTAATAAATGTGACTTTGCAAAAAGCCCTTTTTATTTAATTATATGACGTGTATTACTTTTTAAGTTAAGGTGAAAAGTAGGATTTCTTTGTCTTGTTCTCTAGAGCACACATGCACAGATTTTGATCAAATCAAAACATTTCAAATCCATTTTCAGAAAAATGCTGCACTCTGTTTTCACAATGAATAATGATGTAAAAAGTGATCCAGAATTTATAAATATCCCTCATTTCATTTGTCTTCGAGGCTTAATACTGAACTATATTACAATAAAAACTGAACAATAATTTTGGGGGTTTCTTTTTCGTATAGTGAATTTAAGAACCCTTCCTAATTTTTCTACAACGGTTTTCCATACAGTAATTTTTCAGCCTTATTGATTCATGTCATTTGGATATTTTCTGCATAATGTCATTGTATTATAGGTATATAAATGGTATCATGCCCTTGAAAATGTCTGAACGATTGTTGAGATTTGACAATAAAAGAAGGAAAAGTTTGAGTATGCTGCTCATTTCCTCTAGCATCATCTTCTGCTGGTGAAGTTTTTTCATGTTCTTTATAAGATCCTTCCCTTCATTAATAATTTAATATTCCATTATCTATCCATTAGTGAAAATCATTCAACATATTGTTGGGTGTCATGTTCATTGAAACAAACATTTGATAATTTGAAATATAGTTTTGTTTGAGCGATAGTTCTTTCCAAAACGGGTAAATAATGATTGCTTTCAATAGAATTTTTTTCAATTTTGTCAGTTTCTTCTTTTCAAATTATTATTTTATAAAAATAAATATCCGTAAAAATAAGCAAAATTTAGATGTTAGGAAAATTTCTAGGTATCCTTTAAGGGGTCTTAGATTAAAGTGTGTTATTCGTTATTCATTTAAGATGTACTAGACTCGTACATTTTGCAAACACATGAAATTGAATACGGTGGATTAGATGAATTGTACAAACAAAAGGGATTTGAAATATTAAATATTCTCATTCCATTTTCATAATTGCATACCGAAGATAGTTTAAATTACAACGGTTTCGGGTAACATTGCCATAATTATTTATTTGAATATTGCTTACATGCTAATAAACCAAATTTAATTATGGAGAAACGTCTATTGCTAACAGATTATTGTGGTTGTACGAGAACCTCAGCTATGAAATTCAAACGTGATTATCGACCGGTTAGATCGAAACATATTTTACACTCGAGCGAACTGATTCATTAATTAAAATTAAATTACTAATGTTTAACTAACGCAAATTAACATGTATGGGTACATTGGGACATTATGGTGGAGAACTAAAAGTTCCAATTTTCGGAATAACACCACGCATATAGAAATACATTTTCAGACTGCACATAATCGCTACTTTTCATCTGTTGGATACTTTTTTAAATGTTGAAGCTACTGAAATGCATTATCATTTAATTAATTACGATGGATAGATAATATATCTATAATATATTCTGAAAATAGGTTTATGTGCTGCAAATTCAAAGAACAAATATTGTGATACTGTTTTAAACATTCGATGCAAAACAAATATGATTTGTAAATCTCTGTATTATTGGCTTTTGTAGAGTCAGAATTTGTAATTATAACATCAGAAAATGTTTATTGAGAATCGTTATGACAAACAAAAGCAGAATGATTCAACTAAAAATAATGCATACTAATGCAGATGAAATTAAAAAAATACAAGAGAAATGAGTTTAATCAAGGGAGATTTTCAGGCTAACTACTTCTACTAAATGAAATGGGTAGCACGTGATTCCTAGAAATTAAGGTGATAAAAATAAGTAGTTTTTAAAAATTGTTAAGTAAGACACGAAACGTGAAGTAAGGCGTAGCTCAGTGGATCAACTGATGTCACTGCAGCGCCTACGGGACCAGGAGGTCCTAGGTTCGAGTCCTGACGGCAGCAGGGGCTTTTCGGCAGTTTTCCGTGGTTTCTCCGATCAACACCAGGCGAATGCCGGAGCAGTACCCTAAGAAACGGTCCACAGACCGCGCGCAATCTGTCCTTCCTCTTCCTTGTTCTATCCTCTCCCCTACACACACACACACACACACACACACACACACACACACACTTACAATAACATGTACTTCACTACAACATATACCGGGAGCCGGTTGGGAGCTTAGAGCTTGTCCCGGTTGGGGCAGTGCTCCGCTGGTGGGAGAGTCGTGGTTAGGGGGAAACCCCACTACCCGACGGTAGGTCGGCGCCCGATCTCGCCATCCTGCGGGAAATATCACCGCCATCTCCCGATAAAAACATGCACTACACTAACGGGACTAATGACCAAAGCAGTTGACGTGCCCGGAAACACGAAAAAATCAATCAATCGATTCGAAGGAAAAGGGCAAATGGGTAGGACTCAAGGAATCACCTTGTGTTACTTCTATGGAATTGGTAGTAGAATGGATGTTGATTCTTTCTTTCAGTGTGCTCTTCCTTGCTTTCATGCTCTTCCATAAAGATTCTGAAGAATCATTATAATATTCCTGCTGACCCAGTATTCATGTGGTGATCCCCATAGAATATTATGTATCACGGAATCGAAAGGTCTTCTAAAATGTATAAACGCTGCACACACTTTTCCTTTACAGTTTACTAACCCTAGTCCTATTTTGTCCTGTATCACAAATAGGTTACCTTTATAATATCTACCCAGTCGGAGGCCGGATTGATATTCAGACAACATTATCAATCGATTTACAATCAGATAAGTTATTGTTACTTTTAGTTATCGAGTTTGCAAGCTTTATTCCATGGTAATTGAGTGGGTCTGCTTCGTTTCCCTTCTTGTGGATCAAAATAACTTCCGACTCACACCAGGTTTGATGGAACATTTCCAGTCTTAAGGACAATGTTAAAGAGTTTAAATAAATGCAGTTTGGAGGAAGTCTCTTATAAAAGAGATTGGGTAATCCGTTGAGCCCGTGAGCTTTATTTTTCTTTAGTTTTCGAACGAGTGTTATTCATTTTTCGGTAGCAATCTCTTTGTCTAGAATAGGATGTCTACAGTCTATATAGTTCGTTTTATCGATGACTGGAAGTAGGTAGATATTTTCATAGGAATCTTCAATTACTTTTTGGGATTGTACAAATCTTACTTTTTCTCCTTTTAACTTACGGTCAGTTTTCCAAAAGGCGGTACTATTCCTGATAGTTGAAAGGTTGGCTTTTGAGTGATTTGGAAAATTTTACCCTTTGTTAGATTAACGTTCTTTTTCAAATATATTGTTTCAATTCAATTGCATAACTTTCATTATTTTCCTATTGTATCACTCTTGAACTATTTATAATTTCTTATCAAACAGAAAATTAACAATAAAAAATAGATCGTAAAATATGCTGTGAATTTATTTTATTTGATAGTTCTACACAAGAGAGTTCCGTAGAACTAATTATAAATTCGAATGAACCTTTGGTACGTTGTCTGGCCGTTAGAAACAAAATTTTCAAAACTACACATCCTCATCAGCATTCTCATTCCTGTTTATCACATATCTTTGGTTAATGTGAACATCATCCGGCCTTAATCAGATTCGTGGTTCGAAACGTATCCAACAACGGACTTTATGAACCTACATCGATAAGGAAAATATTTTCATCAATGGGTACATTTGTGAGGCAATGTTTGCAACGACGGCGAAATAATAAATAGTATTATTAGTAATAATACTTATATTTATCATAAGTTGAGTATATGATTACAAAAATGTGTATTTTGCACACATTGTGGATTAATGAAAAATAGAGGATTTTTGTTGTTTCTTTCTTTTAAGCTGTAGCTCGTTTGATAATTGATTTCAAAAACGTGTTCCATACAAAAGTTGTAGAAAATTTTATACTCTTTAAAGCCGAATGGAATCATTATTCAACAGAACTTAAGGTTAAAGAGTTATAGAGAAAAAACAAAAAAAATCCGAAAAATACCGGTTTTTCGGTCTTCCCAGTGTTAATACAGGGTCTGGGAGGGGAGAAAACTTGAGGTTTTATCTAGTGACTGGGTATATACAACATATGCAAAAAATGTTTCCATAACCTTTCTCCAGGTACAATGAACATACCGACTGGAGTTGCCGGACTAATGGCCGTAGCAGTTGACACGCGTGGAAAAAGAAATAATGATTTTCAGGCTCACACCCCGACGTCCCTTGCCACCGGTCCTCTTAGCCACCCCCGCTCTCTCTCGCACACACATATTTATTCATTTTGTAAGATTTACATCGTTCAGTACAATACTTTACAGATGTATTTTTTCAGACTTAATCTAGTTAAAATAGCTAAGCTAACTTACTCTATATATTGGAGAGGACACTCTGAGGGGAGAACCTCGGTGTTAAGCATCGTGGTTGGCTAAAATTTTAGGAATGCTTCAAAGGGAATCTATTTTTTATTCGAGTGTGGGTTGGATTTTTCGGTAGTTTGTAATGGGATGCTGCTGGTATGTCTGTTAGGTTTTGGTAAAAATTGTGTGATATGTGTGCTATTTGGTTTATTATTGTATTGATATTTAATTCTGAATGAAGTTGTTTATTGCTTATGAACCAGGGGGCATTTGTGATTAATCTTAAAAATTTATTTTGCATTACTTGAATTTTATTGACATTTGTGGGGGATGCGTTTGTCCATATGGGGCATGCATAAAGCAGTAGTGGTCTGATTATTGTTTTGTATAATGTTGTACTGTTTCTGTATGACAGAGATTTATGTTTGTTGATTAGTGGCCGGAGTTGGAATAATTTATTTCTAGCTTGTTTAATTTTGATGTCTATGTGGGTTTTCCAGGTTAGTTTTGTGTCCAGATGAAGTCCTAGGTACCGCTCTCTCCTCGGCCTGGCCTGGCTCCAGCCATCGCCCCCCGGGCCAGCCCACGTGCCCAAGGGTACCGTCCTCCAGTCGCACCTCGGCCCCCACCCATTGGCCGCCGTGAGCGCTCTCTCGAATCTGCTGATGTTTCCGCCTTCGGACGGAGTCCCCCTTTTTGCCTCGGCTTTCCTCACGATAGGTCGGCGCGGGAACTCACGATCGAGCGAGCGACGAACACCGATATTTCCAGGCAAAACATTTATTACCCTAACGGCACTAACGACCATAACAGTTGGCATGCAAAAAACATTAAATAATCGTAATCAATCTTCTCTCAAATCACGTGTGTCATGAAATCAAGCCACTATCAGTAAATAAATAGGAAGGGACGTTTGTCTGGTGTAGCATTGTCCTCGCATTGGAGAGGCGTAGGGCTGGCCGGGAGCGGCGCACATCCATAGGTGCGGGGGCGACCGCCAGCGGGCGGCACGGGGAGTCCCCACACGGGCGCGCAGCCCAGGAGGGGGCGGGGCGGGGGGGGCGGCGGCGGCCGCGGGTCGCCCGCGAGGTCGCCACAGGGAAGCGGCCTAATCAGACGGCGGCCAAAGGGCAATCGGAGGGCTTCCTGCGGGGAATTAGGCGGCGCCGTGCCGCCCCCACCCCCCGGGGGCAAGCAGCCACTCGACCGAGTGGGCGCGGGGGAGGGGGCGGGGGGCGGAAGGGCGGCAGGATATTGTCCCCCAGGCGGTGAAAGCTTCGCTGCCGTTTGCCGCCGGGCCCGCTACCCTCGTCCCTGTCGCCTTCGCGGTAATCCTCGTCGCTTTGGACGGCCTGCCACCTGCGCAATCCCTTGGCAGCTTCGCCCTCCCGCATGCCATCTCCGTCGCTTCCATTGGCCGTTCGCCGCTGCCCTTCCGTTTTAGCGATGCCTGCGAGGTCATCTCTTTGTCATTACATCAACCGCTCAATATCAGTTTGTTTTAGATTTCAATCATTTTCTCCTGGCCTCATCATCCCATTCCTGCCAAATATCCATCTGTTGAAACATTACGTAAATCATCCAATAATATCTACTTCTCTACTCCTCCCTATACAAATCCGCTTTTCCTAATCCGTCGTGATTGTTGTCACTTTTACTTTCCAATGAAGCCTCTTCATTTCCAACATAATTCTCTCGGCTAACTGTGATTGTGAGTCTTTCTTATCTAATTATTCTCCCGCTTGCTGATTTCCGACCCCAATATTTTCCTATTCACTGACTTATTTTTATCAACCACGTCTTTTCTCTTTCCCAGTGCCTGTTAATCCTACACAGTGCTCGTCACTTGTATGCCCTCTCCTCTTCACGTCATCTCAGTCGTCCCTCTAAATTTCATATCGCTCCCATTAATAAATTTATATTACTTCCTAACGCCTCCACACCTCAAAATTACTGTACCCACCCAAACATCGTTATCACCTTCACCATTTCACCTTTAGTCTTCTCTTCACCTACCATCATCTCCATGCTTCAATCAGCTCCTCCTCCTCCATCAGAACTCCGTCCTCGTGCCCCCCATCCCGCTCCGCCGACGTCCCTTCGCAAAGCCCCCTGTGCCGGGGTCCGCCGTTCGACCCCCGGGAATCTCTCTCTCCGTCTGTCCAACACCGAGTTCTGCAAACTGCTGTGGGAATAATGGGATTGAATTATACTCGGCGCTTTGGCCATTGGAGTCGAATTCGCTTGATTTTCCCCCAGTAATGTGATATTGGCAGCGTACAGCGTGTATAGGTCATGAAGGGAAGTAATTTGTTACCACTGGCCACGAGCTGCTGGAACCACTTGTTTTGATCACAACGAGCTAGGTTTTGCAAACTGAGTCATAAATAATGTTTTACGTGAACAATTTAATTACAAACCCATCCTATTATTTTCAACAGGCTGAGAAATTTGTCGCACAACATTTTTTTTTGATTAATAGTAAGAGAAATATGTTTTGATGAGATATTGTAGATAAGTATTGTCATTGAACATTAAATAAGTGGTCAATAATTATCTTGTCAAAATAAAAAATCAACTTATTGATTCAAATGTTTAAATAAATCTCGAGGATAGGTTGAAAACGTTTGTCATTTAACGATTATCTCCATGCACATCGAGAGTGCAATGCAATTTTCTACTTTAATTTCTGAGATAATAAAAATTGTAGAAATATATAATTATTAATTAATAACCATAGGTTAGCGTTATTTAAATCAGATACAATTTATTAGAGGTTCATTCTGTTTTTTAGTTTTTCCCGGTTTCTATTCCCGCATTTTTTGTCATCGAAACGTTTTCTAATTCACTTTGGAAATAATGGCTTCGATTACGTAAAAAACGAGGATGATAATTTGCAGCTACGTTGTCCTGGACTGGATTAATTTGCTTCGCTCACTTAGAAGATAATGCACCGCAATTTGTTTTCGCCATGACTGCCCAACTTTTTGCTTACCCACATCCAAAGTCCATATATGTGTGTTTTCCATGTTTGATGCATGTTCCTGCAGAACATTGTGAATGTATACTCGGTTCAAAACAGGGACCACAGTCGGAGAGGAAGGGAGAGTGTTGCAGAACAAACCACGAACTCGATATGCGTTTCGACTCGTTAAGCACAGCACTTTCATGTGTCGCTTGTTGGTTTTTTGCATGACGGCAAAATTTTGTTCTGTAATCAAACTGCCTGTTTCAATGTAGTGGGAGAAGGACGAATGCGACAAGGTCTCTCGAGATCCCTCTAATATTTTGGGAGATAATTTAGCCCACAAAAGTGCGGCTAATTGAAAATTGTACTCGGGTGCCACATTGTTGGAAGAGAGAGAATAAACACTGTAGACAATGTTAAGCCTTCGACATTATCTGAGGTGACATGTTCTACAATTATAGTACCAAGTGATTGAACAATATTGTTTTAAAAAAAAATTACTCGACAGTGAAAGATATATCTGTAACTAGCACAAGTGCGTTGTCTTTAAAGTACTGATGTTATAACGCCGTATTTTAGTCATTTGTGTTCTGCATAATAATAACAATTTCTAATTACCGTAGTTGAAAATACCCAACGATAATTTATTGCTGTGTAAATGTATTTTCGGTCTATTGAACAGCAAAATGTAGTTTTAAATGCACTCTAATATGTTTTCCCACTACAAATTGTAATATATTTGTTTCACCCTCACTGCAAACAAATTACCTAAAACATTACGTGAATTAACAAATACATCGAAAAATCAAAGATTGTAGCACCAAAATAAATAATGGAATATGTTACTTCCAAACAAACTAAAAATTTCCCATTATTTGCTAATTGTCAAATACTAACTTCATTCGAACTTTTCTGGATTTTCTGGAATTAAAGAGGAAAATTTGAGCATTTAGAAAATTAATTGGAATAGTCCATTCATGTTTCTATTGTGAAATATTCATTTTGAAAAATATTTTTCCTATGCTAATTACTCTTCTCACACTCATTGAGCAAGAATCTTTACTGCAACGTATTTATGCAAACAGAAAGACAGGCAAACTGCATTTGTTAAGGTGTTGGGAAATATAAAAATGTCTCAAAAGAGTCCGCGGTGTTGTGAATAAAAGAGACAAGTGAATGATGTGAAAAGTTATAGGGAGAATGTTTTAGTAATAGGTGAGAAGTCATCAAGAAACAAAATGGTCAATAGAGTCGAACATAAAGTGAATAGTTGGAACAGTATCGGAATACAGAAAGGTTGGAACATTACTTTTAAGGTTCAAGCAGTCCAGTAAAAACGTGCTACGATAGACGCATTGATGTGATAAAATAATTTAAGTAGGTATGTATATAACAGAAGAAAAGTCTCTAAACAGTAAATTTATCTACGGGTGTACAGATGGAGATAAAATTCAGAACATTAGCAAGGAATTTTTCCAAAGCGGGGGTAGGAAACTATTTAATTATCTTCTTCTGAAGTTTATTATGAAGACTATTTCTAGACTTAGATTAGACAAAATATGTTCTCGTAACTAGGATATTACGTTACGAATGATACGGGAGCAACGGAATAACAGGCACGGGAAACGGGAAAATCCTCACTAAAACTACCGCTTAGTCTATCACAACTTTTTCATATTGATTGATTGGGATCCAGTTGCCCAGATGTGGAAAGATAGCAGTCTGATCACTACATCCTAGATCACTCTTTATATTAACTTTAGAAAGATAATGTTCAGGACGCTACAGCTAGTATAACGTATACACATCCACAGTTTGAGAGACTATCGTCGTCCAAAAGCTGTTAATATACCTGCTAAGTCAAAGCAGTTCCTATGGATGACAAGGAGAATAGATAATAGTGTATTTTTAAAACATGTGGGACGCTATTGGAGAAGGAACTTTTTGACTACTTTGGTATGAATTGTACAATAGCAGAGGAATGTTAAAAATCGTACGTAAGTTACAAATAAAAGTGTTTAATATGAAGATATTTTGGTGGAACAGACAAAAAAAATTCAAGAAAGTGAAAAAGGTTTGCCGAGAAAAACAAACAAAAATGTTTAACCTGCAGAAACTAGAAATGAAACACATTTCTGAAACTCTCAAACCTGTCAACTATTGGAAGGGACGATCTTAACGTGTACGAACACTTGAGTGAAAAGAGATTTGTGTTACGCAGATGTACGAAGGAGAAAAGGGGGTCGAGAATTACACTTTGTATGTACGTATTTATTGAACGACCCCTATGCATGACACAGTTCCCCAGTGGGGCAGTGTGTCCTTCCGTTGCCCTGGTTTCCTCGGCCGCCTTGGAGTGGACGGAGGGTCCAAGGACGTTGGCCCCAGCGGCAGTGAGGTCCCTAACCTTGTAAATGTAAGTGGAGAGACCAAAGAACTTACGTGGATTGATAGTTATGATGATGTGACATGAACGATGATGGAGCTAGATAACGGATTGAGTGCCAACGGAAGAACTTCGAGAATGCTTGTCGCAAAGTCAGTTAGTTAGTTAATGCCTTATTTTACGTCGCGAGACTCGGGCCATCAGACCCGCTCTTCCGTCTAACCACGCAAATTTTGCTACGCTCCTATCACCACCTAGCGGAAGAAGGAGGTATTATTTTGGGCGACGAAACAGGCGGAGCTCAATTTTCCTCAGAGGCTTCTTTTAGACTTGAGGATCTTCTACATGCAGTAAATCTACTACATGGGACAGCCGGCTTTACTTCCTCCGAAGGAAGGCGTACGAAGGATTTTTCGCCCTTAAAATCCACAGCTTCGATCAGGTACCCGCAAACTCGGGTACAACAGTCCGGTACGCTGACCGTTATACCACCAAAGTCTTGTCCGTCTTAAATTCCAATGGCGCAGTGCACCGTGGGCCGATGTCCTTCCGTTGCGCCGGGGTCCTCGAGGGCCCTTGTGGAGGAGGTGTGCGGCGGGGGGCGGCTGGGGGGGGGCGGGGGCGGCTCGCGGGTTCTGACGTATCGCGCGCGGGGCACGCGGTGGCCGAGGCGTTGTTGTTGAAACCGTCGTAAAGCTCAATTTATCGCCAGAGGCCCCGATAACGCCCTCGGTCCCGCGATGGCCCAATTTAGGGGCTCAGCTTGCAATCACAGCCAGAAGCGGCCGCCGTTACGGTAACGGATGGCCCGGGCCCGTCTCGCCCCCCCCCCGCGCCCGCCACCCGCCGCGTCCAGCCGCTGCCAACCCCGACGCGCACAGCGCGAAATTTTCCTCCATCAGACCATCAGGCCAAAATCTGTTTTCTCCACGGGTGGTCTTTAACCGTCATAATGGTTCTAGCGTGGTCTTTACTTGCCACATCGGATTGGATTTGTATTCTTCCTTTTAACTGGCGACTCTTTCGTACTTAAAGAGATAGTCTAAAGCAAAAATGAAGTGATGGATAGTGAACCGTTAAAATACTTTTATCTTCTTTGTTGGTCTCTTCTATTCGCATATATATTGTGTTTAACACTCTTGTCATTGATATTAAACGGTATACAAATCAAAGTATATTCGCATTATGGTATACCACATTGAAAGGTAAAATATCCAAATGTTTGATTAGAAAATAAAATTTGAAAAGGTATTTAAGTTGTGAATAAAATAGTTGATATTTTTAGTAACGTTTGGAGCTGAAATTAAAAATAATGTTTGTATCGCTTCTTTTCTACTTCAAAATCATTACGGCAGTGTAGTACGAATTGAGGAAATTAATACCCAAGTATGTACGGTGTTGAACAAATAATTGATCGGCATGTGTAATCAATAATATGCGATAGTTGTCTACAAGGATCGGCTGCGCGACGTTAGTTTGCTTCCGCGCTCATACTCGGCGTTAATTGCGTGGCAGTTGCGCCGCATGTTCCGCCCTCCAGCCTCGCAGACGGCGATGGCGCTGTCGTCGCCGATGGCGGCGTGTGTCGCCGGCGTCGCAGACGTAACAAATGGTAATGGAGAAGTAAGTGGCGGGGTGGGCGACTCCGGCTTCGGTCGGCAATTGTAATACCAATAGAATGGGGATACGGGATGACGGTCGAATAAATGGGAGAGGTGATAATGGTGGAAACGATTTAGAGAGGTGGTGATGGTGGAAACGATTTGGAAAGATGGCTTGATTGATTGATTTTTTCGTGTTTGCGGGCGCGCCAACTGCTTTGGTCATTAGTCCCGTTAGTGTAGTGCATGTCTTTTTCTCGGGGGATGGCGGTGATTTTCCCGCTGGATGGCGAGATCCGGCGCCGACCGCCGGCTAGTAGGGTTTCCCCTAATCAGGACTCTCCCACCTGCGGGGCACCGCCCCAGCCGGGACAAGCTCTAAGCTCCCGACCGGTGTCCCGGAATATGTGGTAGTGTAGTGCATGTCAGAGTAAGTGGGTGTGTAAGGGAGAGGATAGGACAAGGAAGAGGAAGGAAATATCGCGCGCGGTTCGTGGCCTGTTTGGTAGGGAACTGCTCCGGCATTTGCCTGGTGTTGATCGGAGAAATCACGGAAAACTGTCGATCAGAGCAGCCGGCCGCTATAATTCTCCTCCAGGCAGCGCCTAATTTCGACATAGCTGAAAAGCTAGTGCCGAAAATCCTGCCGCCGACAGGACTCGAACCTAGGACCACCCGGTCAGAGACGCTGCAGTGACACCAGTTGATGCACTGAGCCTACCGCTACCGGTAGAAAGGTGGCGATGGAAAGAAATTTGAGAGGTGGTGATGGCGGAAAAGATTTCGAAAGAAGGTGGGAGAACAAAGCTTTCAAGAGATGATGTTGCTGACGGTGGTGGGGGAAAGTTGTTGTTTCGAAACCAAAAAATATTCCCAGAGAATGACGATATGATCTGATACTAGGTAAGGGGTGTAGACGTGGCATTACTAATGGCAGCACTTGTTCAGATATGTTCGATATAAAAATGGAACTCTGCCGAAATAGACGTGATCTTGTCTCTTAGGGTGATTACGTGCGCTGGCCATTAGTACAAATGAGTCAATCTTTGAATTTTCTTCGCCGTGTCACCTTAACTGCCCCGGGGACAGAAAAGTTAATATCGTAATCGATGATGAATGGTTGATCACAAGAGAACGAAAAGATATGGGATAGACGAGAGAACAGGTTGCTGGAAGATTGCCGACAAGAAAATAATTGCTTTCATAACACGACACTAATAAAAGAGAAAAATTGAGAAGAAAGATTTGACAGAAAAAATACATACTACGTACCGGTTTTTTTCAAAATTTAAAATTCGAAATATAAATGAACGTTGAAACTTTTTTGTCATGTAAATTCCATTGTAGTTTTTGAGCGCACATCTACTGATAAAAAACATATTCTCCCTGATATGTGGAAAGCATAGGCTTCATAATGCATGAAAATTACTGACGGATTTTAATGTGAATCAAGTGAGTAAAATTATTTAAGGAAGTTTCCTTTTAAATTGTACTTTTTACATCTTAAACTTACCGTGCCATATTACAGTTCTTAAAGTATTTTAAAACATTCATAAAAATACAAATTTATGTTTCCGTCGCTTAACAAACATTATGCACAGAAAATCATAAAATCGGGAGCGAAAAGTAGGAACAGTTGGCCATCGGCTCGGCCGCGACTGTAGAGCAGGCGGAGGCAAGGATTTGGACGGTACTCTAGCCGAAGGCGGAAAGAATGGCAGTATTGGCGGGGACTGAAGGCGATAGATTAGTGAGAGTATAAATGGCGACGAAAGGGTGAGGGGCGGTGGTGAGGTCCAGGCGGGGCAGCGTTGGGTCTGGAGGACATTGAACACAGAGACGTGCGCTGGGTCGAGAGTGACGGATGTTGTTTAGCGGGGCGAAAGTGAGGCCAGAGGAAGTGTCGATGGTGGTGGCGAAGACGGTTACAGTGACGAGGTAGGCGGCAGGAGTGATATGGGAGGCCGTGTGCGGACTATAGCGGCGCTTAGACATGTTTGTTACCGGTTTACGGGTGCGACAAGTGCTATGGTCATTACCTCCATATGTGATGTGTATTTTTCATGGGATTTATTTTGCTTTGGGATGGAATACTTTTTTCTGTTGGATGTTGAGGTCCGGAGTTGACCTATACGTCGACTTGCGGAGTTTTCCTTCATCCAAATATCTCCCACCAACGGGACATCGCCCTAGTCGGTACAAACTGTAAGCTCTCGACCGGCCTCCTGTCACGTTTTGTTGCATGTAGTGTATGCATGTGTGTGTGTGTGTGTGTAAGAGGTGAGGGAAGAGAACGAAAATAAAAGGAAAAATCACGTGCGGTCCGTGGCCCGTTTCGTTTGGATATTGCTTCAGCATTTACCAGGTTTTTGAACGGTGAAACCACGGAAAATTCCAGGCCAGAGTAGCCGTCCGCTAGAATTCTTCTCCAGATGGCGACTGAATTCATCTAGCTATATAGCTAGTGTCGAAAATGTTGTCACTGTCGGGACTCGAACCCTAGGACTACCCAATCAGCGAGCACGGAGGGAGGCGGTATTGAGGGCGGGGACGGAAGCGAAGGAATGGGGAAAGAGACGCAGGCGTCTGCAGCGATGGGCGAAAAGGTGGGTGAAAGGGGGCGGGGTGGGAGGCTGTGTAGAAAAGGATGACCAAGGCAGGCGCGAAACGGTTGGTTGGTTAGTGATTCCGGGTGCGTCAACAGCTTAGATCATTGGCCCCGTAAGTGTGGTGCGTGTTTTCCCTCGGGAGATGGCGGTGTACTTCCCCCGCTGGATGACAAGATCCGGCACCGAACTACCGTCAGCTACCGGGTTTCCCTAACAAGCCCTAAGCTCTCGACCGGTCTCCCGGAATATGTGATAGTGTAGTGCATGTTAGTACTAGTGTGTGTATGGGGGAAATGATAGGACAAGGAAGAGAAAGGAAGGATCGCGCGCGGTCCGTGGCCCGTTTGTTAGGGTTCCGGCATTCGCCTGGTGTTGATCGGAGAAACCACGGAAAACTACCGATCAGAGCAGCGGCCGCTAGAATTCTCCTCCAGACAGGGATTGAATTCGACCTAGCTGAAATGCCAGTGTCGAAAATCCTGCCGCCGTGGGGAGTGTAACCTAGGACCTCCCAGTGAGAGGAGCTGCAGTAACATGAGTTGATGCACTGAGCTACCGCTCCGGAAGGAGCGTGTAAACGCTGCGGAGAAATGGCGGCGGTGGGGCGGAGGCGCGGCCGCAAGCGAAGGAGGAGAAAAGGTGCAGGGGGACGGAGGAGGAAGATGGCTGCGGCTGGCCGGCGACGCCGGGGGCGGATGGGCGGAGGAGACGGGTGGGGGCGAGTGGAAGTGGGCGGGCGCAAGCCATCGCGGGCGCACGCGGTGCCCCGTCGCTCCGGCGCCAGATGCGAGGCGCTTGCGGCCCCATGTCGCGGCGCCCGTTAAACTTTCGCGCGGAAAGGCCTTCCGGGGGGGGTTGTTCCGCCCCGAATTGCCCGGCGTTGACTGATTGCCTTAAGCCACCTTCGTGGTCCACGTGAAAGTATTTTGTTGAACATCAATCAAATATAATTTGAATATCCCTATCTTCAATATTTTTAAAGTACGATAGTGTCCAGTTGCGAAAAGTCACTCCAAATTAAAAATTCCATTCTTTCGTAAATATACATGCGGCTTAGAATAAAGGCCGAAATCGGGGCCGATTCTCACATTAGTACTTTCTTGCAACTGCTTATGCAGTAGACAGAAAATTATTTAATACTGAGCGAAAAACGGTGAATTTTCGCAGCCAAACTCTTATTACAGTATTTGTACATTTTGTTTCTGCAATTTAAAAATGTGTAATGGTCAATGAACATTCCTAGAATATGTGTGATAGTCAATAATAAAATTTCCTACGTTTTGCACGCACCTTTTCATGTGCAATAAAGTTGGCATTGAAGATAACATGTACGAAACATCTTGACGCAAACAAATGGACCAGATTCACACCTCCTGGTATCTGTTTGAGGATTGCGCCTGTAAGGTTCGGACGTGAATCCAACGTCCCATGTAGCGCAACAACATTAAGCAAGGATAAACAGAGGAAAATTGAAAAGAAAAGAAATAATAATAATAATAATAATAATAATAATAATAATAATAATAATAATAATAATAATAAATCACCTGTTGTAAATGTTGCTGTGTAATGTGATCAAAACGTAGTAACCAAGGAGGCACGGAAACGTCCTAAATCAAAGAGTTTGGAAATAGAGATCAGCCGAAATTGGGCCTAAAATGACAGGTCGTCCCAATAGATATCGAAACTCTGGGTTCTCTCTATTGTTCCACAAATTTGGGTAAGAGGTCCCAGGTCATTCAAAATACTGGGAAGTCCAAGGCATTGTTTTATTTGGAACAGCCCACGTATTGCACAAAGTATTGTAGAGCCATCGACAGTCCCTAGATCTGCTCCTTAGGAAGCTGGTTGCAATCCGGAGTAGACCGACCCATAACATCTTTAGTTATGAATTGGAGGAATAATAATATAAATAATAATAATAGAAATAGTAATAATAGTAATAATAATAATAATAATAATAATAATAGTAATAATAATAATAATAATAATAATAATAATAATAAAGAGATTAAAGGAGGACATTTTCACTCTTGTAAAATAAAGGATCAAATTATCTAAATCCTCCTCAATTTTCAATGTTTATCATTTTTGGAGGCTCTAATACCCACACTTTATGGACTAAACTTTAAATGGATGCACGAATTGATGGATATGTGTTTGTAAGAGACGGTATCAATGATAGAGCAATGGAAGAATAAAATGAACGAAAAACGTGAAAACTCTGAGAATATGCAACACCGCGAATGAACATTGGCCACCACAAATTCTAAACACATCACCCGGGATTTCAATACCAGGACCTAGAGGTGGAGAACTAGCGCTCTGGCAATTAATGCACAGGTGACTCTCTTTGTGATGAACAGAAATCAATTAAAAATAGTAGTAAAATAGGCAACATGCGATCCCTCCACGTCCCGAATTGTATTGTTGGCCTTCCACCACTGCGGCTGAGGGTAAATTACTTGTGGTGAACATAGTCGCTTTTTGGCAGGTTTTCTCAGTTTTACGTCGTATTTAATTCGTCTATTTAATACCTTGTCCTATTTCCTCTCATTCCATTCTTGTTCCATTTTCATACTACATCTTCTCCATCTTTATCTCCTTTGTACGGTGCATCCATTCAAGGTACGGCAAAAGGCCTGGATTCGAGCATCCCAAAAGAAGAATATTTACGACAAAGATTAAAAATTAATTTGGATAAGGAATAACCAATAAGCTGACGCATAGGCATCATTCCAGCGATCCCCCCATGCGTCCTCATTCGCGAGCCCAGAGGGCAGGCCAGTTGCGGGCGGCTCTCGAGGGGGCGCGGGGCGGGGGGGGCGGGGCGGAGGCCGCAGCGCAGACCTTCAGGTGCGGGCGGGCGTGACACCTGGCGATCGATAACGGGGGCGAAGGGACAAAGGGCGGAAGGGCCCTCGGCGGTGGCGCCTCCCTCCGGAGGGCGCGACCCGAATTTCCCCGAGGAGGGCAGGGCGGGCGGCGCGCGGCTGTAAAAGAGGATTGAATGCACTCGCCGCGCCTTCTATTGCCCGGGCGATATAATGCGGGCCCTCGGCGTTATGGGGCGGCCGCCGCACGCCCCCCCCGCCCTCCCCACTCTGCCTCTCCCGTCCTCACCCACCTAACCCCTGCCTTTACTCCACCTCCCCGGCTCACCCACCTATCCCTGCCTTTAGTCCACCTCCCCGGCTCACCCACCTATCCCCTGCCTTTAGTCCACCTCCCCGGCTCACCCATACTCGCTCCGCCTCTCCTGGCTCACCCACCTATCCCCTGTCTTTACTCCACCTCCCCCGGCTCGCCCATACTCGCTCTGCCTCTCCCTGGCTCACCCACCTAACCCCGCCTTTACTCCACCTCCCCCCGGCTCACCCACCTATCCCCTGCCTTTACTCCACCTCCCCCCGGCTCGCCCACACTAACTCTCCTCTCTGGCACACCCCTATCCCCTGCTTTACTCCACCTCACCCCTGCCTTTTCCCCTCCCCCGGCTCGCACACTAACTCTACCTCTCAATGACACACCCTGTCTATCCCCTGCCTTTACTCCACCTCCCCGGCTCACCCCACCACGCCTTTCCCGTCTTTGCACCACCTTCACCTGGCTCGCCCCACCCCTTCTCCCCGGGACACCCGTTATCTTCGGCTCTCCCAATCTCCCCCCCCCTTCTCCTACCGCCTCTACCCGGTTCAACCCAACTAGTTAGCATCTCTCTGGCTCACCACGCATCTCCCCGGCGCATGCCATCGCTGCGTAGGTGCCCCCACCTTCCAAGGCTTGCGCGCCGAACCCCGGCAAACTCCGCCTTTCTCCAGCTCATCCTGCCTCTCCTTAGCTCACCTGCCTCACCTCCTAACCACCCCCGGTCCCCCCACTCCCTCCCCCCCGCCCCGCCTTGCCTTGCTCTGCCTTTCCTCGCGTGGTCGACGAGCCGCCACCCACATCAATGATGCAGCGCGCTTTCTATTTTTAATTCTACGCAGCGCACGGCCTGATGAAAGAGCCAGTAAATATCTGGGAATCTATACAATACGTGCTAATGAGCAAAGTAATAGAAGGATCAGTAAATGTCGTTGTGTTCATTCGGCTCTGTCGTTAATAGTAGTTAGCGTGTATCCATGAAGTAGTGTGCTTTTTATTCATAATTCAATTAACTTTTGACAGAATTATAAAAGTCAGTATATTTAATTTTGATTTAAGAGGGAATTAACTCGATAGTTTTGCATTTACACAGCAAGAGGTAGTAATATATTTTGGGTGGATGTTATACTTGAATAATTCCACTGTGATTTAAGAGAGTCGTGCATTAATAACGCAAAATATTTTCTATTTGTAATTCTGTAGACCTGTGCTTTAAATGCTTAATTTATACATAAATAATAGAGATTTCTGTTTAATACATTGAGCTGTTGAACATTACTCTTACTAAGGTATTAAGAAATATAATATTCAAGCATTGATTCAACTCTTGTGTGCATCCAAGCTATTGACTTGACTTGATGTTCGTGCAAAAACAAAACAAATATCTGATATTTTCATTTAATTGTGTGTCCTGACATAGCGTATAAAATAGATGAATTAAATATCGTGGTTAAGTCCACTGTTGAATTTACGTGAACGATGCAATAAGTTTCGAAAACCTTAATTGAAGGGTGTGAGTGAACAGTTGAGAAACCAGATATCATTCGTTTCTGAATAACTCACATTATCATTATATTAAAAATATGATTGTGTATCTACAGATATCCAGACATATATAAAAACAATTATTTCGACAATTGAGAAAAGCATAAGTTTTGAAGAGAATGTTACTAATAATCCTGCAGGCAATATATTTTCACCAACTACTACTTAATACTTTAGCCTACTGTCTTCATTCATTGTTTTACGGGTATTAATGATGAAATAATTTAGTTATTTGAGAAAACTACATAGTTGTTAGCGATTACCGTTCGGTTTTGCTCAACATAGGAACATGTTCTCATTCTCTCTCTCCTTCTCGGAAATGAGATGGTGTTCATTACGAGTGAAATAAAAAAAAAGAAAAAAATATATTTGTTGCGTGCTAATTTATTGACTTCAACTGAGTGTAAAAGAAGAGGGGCATAATAAATGAAAGATGTTACCGAGGAAAGTTAATAATCTTCTAAAAACTGTCACAAAGTTTCATCCATTGCATTTTTACGTAATATGTTTTTCGTTTCCAGGATAAGAGGATCTAGTCATCGTCCTGTCAGCCATTTTCAGGACGGTTTATAGAAGATTTATTGCAATCACGTCTAGTTATTCATGAACTGTTGTGTATTGTAGTTTTATGAGAAAAGTTTGTTTTTTGAACATATTAATAAATATTGGCTCAAGAGATTGATGGACTCATATTTGCGTGTATCTTGAACTTACATAGTTAATGAAAGAATGAAAACTAAAATATGTTTGGAATCTTGGAAGATATGCTTCTATCTTTTACAAACTTTAAACAGAATTAATTTTAAATACCAAATACCTCATAACATTTTAGTAAATAAAAGTTTGCCACTCACTTTTCATTTCATTTGTCTGGCATTACAAGGATAAAAATATCACATAATTGATAATTATATTATTTAATTTCTGCAAGTGATATAATGTTAAATAAATGATAAATTTATCTACTTCATTGGTTACATTTTAAGTACTTGTATACTAAACATCTTACACAAATGTTTGTAAGTAGTTAATTTCCTTCAACAAATATATTTCATCAATAATTATTTGTTTATTCTAGGGTCTATTCATCACTCATGAAATTCATCACTCCAGTAAAGTCGTCATTTCTTGAAACATGCAACAACTTGAAAGACGTCACTCTTTGAATCTAGTGACTTCTTGGAGTTTTCTGCTTCTAGGAAGTTTCTCATTTTCAAAACCCGACATCTCTTTAAACTTATCGCCTTTTGGAACTTCCAACATCTTGAAACTTGACACACTCGCTACTTCACTTCTTGAAACATGTTACTTTTTGAAACCTACCACAATTTGAAACCTGCCTTCTCAGGCACGTCTACTCGAGAATTTTAAAAAATCTACTAGCGGGAACCCGTCAAAATTTGGCACTGAGATCTGAAATAAATGTAAAATGCTGATCCTAGACTAATGTTCACAAATAAGATTCTTAAATAGGAATACGAAAGAGCAAACTTCTCTTATTTAATGCCATTTTTTTCATCTCTGCTAATATTCACTTTATGGTCGGAATGATTATATATTATGCAGCACAAAATCAATTGTTTTATATTAACACTTACAAAATTGAACACATGTGGCCCATGATTAGGTGACAATGTTAATATGAGCACCGACTGACACAGAAGGCAGACTATAATTATAATGATGGATATTATTTTTGAAGTGTTTTGATGTCCCTTAGTTGACATACAGCTAGAATTCAAACTTATTCTTTCATTTAAGCAACACAAAGTAATCTGGTTTGCAGAATTTCTCACACGCAGGAAATACACACCATAACAATACTGAAATTCAATAGATTAAGACCCAAGAGTAAACGAAATTACTTCACTACTTCAGTAAAATTGAATAAAACCACTGTCCGAATTTCTCTACAAAATACACCACGAAAACAAATTGATGCAAACACAGTCACCACCAAAATGCAAATATTGCTCCTGAAACACAACCTAGACGAATTGTAAATAATACACGCATCAAGCGGCGAGGACATACATCTATCGATATACTCGAAACTACGATATTGAAACACAGCTTTTGGAAGAAAACAATGACTACTAATAGCGTACTATTAAAGAATTTTTATTTAATTAATTTACACCATAAATGCTGGTGAATCAACACAAACAACTGATAACACATCTAGGGATCACATTCTTTCATTGAAAGGAAAAATAAATACAATCGGTTCAGTAGAAGCTCCAAACAAAGCCATGGCAGAATACCTTATTATTTTTTTAATATAAAGATTGCAAAGGTTTCTGAGCATGGGATTTTTCTTGATTCGTGCCCCCACCCCCTAGCGCCAGGCTGCAGCTCCAAAGCCTCCGCGTCTCTCCCGAGGCGAGCGCGGGATGCTATTATAGTGTCTGTCTGTGTCCACTGCAGTGTCCAAGGCGAAGATCCTGGGCAACCCCGAGCTGTACATAAAGAGCGGCTCCGACATCAACCTGACGTGCGTGGTGCTGGAGACGCCCGAGCCGCCCTCCTTCATCTACTGGTACCAGGGCGCGCAGGTGATCAACTACTCGCAGCGCGGGGGCATCAACGTGGTGACGGAGAAGCAGACGCGCACCTCCCGGCTGCTCATCTCGCGCGCGCTGCCGCAGGACTCGGGCAACTACACCTGCAGCCCCTCCAGCTCCGACTCGGCCAGCGTCATGGTGCACGTGCTCAACGGTGGGTCCCCTTTTGCTTTACTCATCAACTTCGGTTATAGTGAACTCGGATATAGTGAACCATCGGTTATAGGTCCCGTTTCACTTACAGTACAAATAAGCATAAGAAGATTCTTTTTTATTTTTCAAAACATAAATTTTAGTTACAATATGCTGCTGTATCAATCGTCTCATAATAATTTCATTTACAGTCAACGTCGGTTATAGTGAATCGGATATAGTGAACCTCGGTTATAGTGAACTTAAGTCAATGGTTCTGTTTAAAAAGAAGATTCGGTTATGGTGAATCTGTTATAGGAAATCTGGTTACAGAAAATACGACTGGAATTAATTCTCTCCTGGAAAAAATATATCGTTTCATGCCACAAATTCCAACGCTAGGCAGCTTGAAAAAGATATCGATCAAAGGTCGTATTATGGAAGTGTGGAACTTACAACAGGGCACGAAGTATTGCAGGGGGTCAAGACTGCATTACGATTCTTAGAGAGTGAACAATGCAGAATACAGAGTGGAGGGAGCATGATCTCGGGGAAGGATCAAGAGAAATTACTAATGAATAATGTACGAACAATTGAAAATAATTGCTTTTTAAGGAGAAATAATGATAATTAAATTTTGAGTTCGGTTAGTAATTTATTTTACGGTATATCTATATTAATAAAATCAATCTTTGTTTCTATTTACTTTTAACATCATCGGATAAAAGTGAATCTTTGTTATAATGAATTGAAACTGTTAGTCCCCAGAATTTCACTATAACCAAAGTCGACTCTTTGTCACGAAAATTGAGAATACGAATTAAGGGAATTGGATGAGCCATCTACTTTATCGCCCGTGAACGTGCTCGACTCAGCATGACACCACATCTGATGCTTATCTGTGGCAAAAGTGCTACGTTGTTTCCTTTTTTGTCGTTCTTTTCAAAAACCGCAGTAAATCGTTACATTTATTTGGATGGTTATATTTTAATGAAAGTGTCAGCCGTCCATGTCTTAGTGTTTTTAATCGAAATCTTTCTTTCGTATATAGAAATAGGTCACACGTTGAAAGTTCGCCCCAATAAGTGATTTACTACAATTTATACTGTTTTGTGTCAGTGATTATTGTTGGGTTATTCCAAATAAAATTATAATTTCTACATATCAAAATAAATTTACAAAAACATAATGTTAGTCATTGCAATTTCCATGTTTCTTTCAGGAGCAGTATTTGTAGAATTAATTATGTATGTTAATATTTTTATCGTGTACACAATAATTATTACTATATTCTAGTAATGCACATCTCTGCAATAATTACAGATTGGTGTGGTTAAACGCATAATACGTTGCAGTGCAAAAATTAACTATCTGTATGAAATAAAGTTAATTAAGAGTAGTTATACATTTTGCTGTGTTTTGCAACTTCGGTAAATTACCTTTCAATCTAAAATGCTTCATTGTTTTTAAAACGGACACATACGAGTTTTTGCAAAGTAGACTCTAGATAGAATTTAATTATTTTTAAAAAAATAATTCTCTCATCATTCATGGGATGAGCACTGAATTGCCAAAGTAAATGGAAATCAATTGCTTATTTTCTTCCTGAAGTGCTGGATTTAATATGTTGCAGATCACAAACTTTGATCGTAGCAATTGTAGAAAACGAAATTAATTACTATTCGTAGGTATACTATTTTCAAATCAAGTTTTTTATTACCAGAATTAATCAGAGTGATTATTTATGATGATTTAAATGTTTTGTTGATTATTCTAAATGGCATCCGTCAGGTCATTAAAATGAATAAAAAACAGACATAACCAAAATTGTTGAGCCAAAGTTGCAAAAGTAAGGCAAATAAACCCTCGTATCGCTTACGAAAGTAAAATCGTCAGTTATTTTCTTCTTGTCACATTTTGAGCGTATATTGTGAAGTACCAAAGCGATTATACGCGATTGGTACAGGTGTGTGAAAAATCTCTAGATTCAAAGAATCAACTTATTTTTTTCATTAAATTTGCAATAGGAATTGTTGGATGATTTCTAAGTAAAATATTGTATCAATGAGGATTCAGCAGCTCACATGGAAATTTTCACCGTTTGCTTGTTGAAATGCCGAGCTGTCAGGAGCTGCGCCAATTCTGCCTGCTCGTGGGTTTGGTTTAGTTCGCTCAATCGGCGGAGATTGGATCTTTACAAGTCTCACGCAAGAAAGAGTACTCAAGGGGTCCTTGTCACTGAGTATGCTTTCTATACGTTCTTGCTCCGCCATTACTTCACACGTGGGAGATACGTGGGTTTATCAGGTCATCAACCGTTTACAAGGTTATCAACCATACCAGAGGCGCTCTGCTTTAGTGGTTTTATATGACTGGGAGATATTGTATGAGTTTTCTTACATGGACCTAACTCATGTTAACTCTTGGAACAGTTAATGCTATATCTTTTCTTGTAAATAAATAAAAGTAAAAATTGCTAATTCGACTCGAAATAGGTGTTCGTCAGATCATCCTTGTCTTTAATGTTGGAATCTCCTTAATCAAAATATTTTTATCTACAACCATATCAGTACACTATTTGCTTAAATGTTTAAATATGTTTAGTTTGCTAGGTAAATTAACATTTATAATTACTTTGAAGTGATTCCATTAGTGAACTCTGTTGACTCGCGTAATTACTGGTGTAAAGAAATCTTGTCAAAAAAATTGTCAAAAGTGTTCGTTTATTGAAGATAATGTCCTGAATTTTTAAAAAATCAGTAGTTAACCTTGCATTTTGGGATACAAATTCTCCAATTAGAAGCCATTCAACAAAAACCAGATACTCACAGGCAAGCGAAGCGTAATGATTTGCTCTTTGACGGGATAGTAAGAATTGACTAGAAAAGTTCCAAATATTTATTTATAGACAGTCGAATTATAAACTTTTTATTTATTATTTCATATTAAAAACATAAATCGTTTACAAGAATTTTCGGCAACGTTTCGGAGGTGAGGTGTACCTCCATCATCAGGCCGTGGCCTTACATTGATATTACATACGTTGGGGAAACGTTGACTACGAACTAAAAACCAAGATGGTTGACACCATTCCGAGGTCAAGTCTAAAACAGGCACTAAAAGAAATATTAGAATAGGTGTCTAATTAGTTGGACTGTAAAAAATAAAAACACATTTGAAGTAAAAATTAAATGTTAAATATCTAATGTGTCCAAAACATACATTAAAAAAATTAAAAACACTGGTAAAACAGTAAAATGTTAAAATGATGCTAAAAACAAATAGAACAAAACAAAAGAGGCAAGTGCACAGATGAGAAAGTCCAGTACTCACAACTAAGAAATCACCTATTGCTGCTGGAGGTGCGGGAGGTTGGGATAGTAAGAAATAGAGGTACCACATTTATACCCGGTGGAGGGCAAGTTATGAAGCCTGTCGTTAATCAGCCTCACGAAGGTTGTAAACTTCTTGTTTCTGCTACTTGGTTCACTGTTTGCACAAATTGTTATGCACAATGTAATTGTAAATCCATCATTGCTGCTATATCCTTGATTGTTGTATAATAGATATCAGTATTCTTTAAACCGGTACAAAGCAGGCATATCAAGCTTCGCTTGCCCGTTGAAGCCTACATTTAGAATAAGGAGATCAGAGTGCTACGTGTATTTGAAGGCACGCGTGTATTATTTAGTCAGTAGATAGCGACGCTTGCCGAATTCCAAGAGTTGATTGCTTGCTCTTCACCGAGAGGTGCTCGCACGGCCCGCAGCGAGGCGATGTCTTGTGTTGCGACAGAGGAAGCGAATATTTGCTATCCTCTTCGGATAGAGGGCTTTTCCTAAGAATGAGCCAAGGTGACAGTTCGCTATACAAGTGAACATCACAGGTAATTCAGAGAAGTATCCCTCCGCCGCGACAGCTGTTCAGTCACGTCTCTTGGTAAAGTGTTTATGGCTCCAGTGAAAACATCAGTATTCAGAAATGCAAGAGTTCGCTGAGGTATATGCACTTAAGCGACTCCGGGAAATATTTCAATTTAATTACGTATGTGGAAAATCTATTAACATGTTCTCACAATCAGTAAAAGAAAACTGCCACGAATGTAAATAGAAAGCTCTCAATCACAGCTCGACACACAACAGCACAATAGCCGGAAACACGTGCACCAGTACGTATCTCACATTCAAATCTCGGTTTTAAAACAAACATAATATTTATCACACAAAAAGTAAATTCAATGTAATTTTTATAGACAAAAATAATTATTACAGAAGAACACAGAACACTGCACTTGCTAATTTTAATTATTTTTCGTGGCGCACTATATTTTTGTCCGACGAGGACATCACAAAAGGAAACGTCGAATTACAAGTTAGCCAACTGCAAACGAACATTTCAGAAAGAGTCTAATGGGCTCAAGGACACAGACCCAGAACTTCAGTGATGTTGCCAACACTGTCACGTCGGCTCTTTCTTAAGGTGGCTCCACAAATTCGGCATTTGCCGAGCAGCGAGCTACCGCTCGCCCAATCCCGAACAGCTGATTTGTTCCGCGAAAGTTCGGTCCCTTTGATATGTTCTAAACACCGACACGCAGTGGGTAGGGCGAGCACCGAACGTTCGTCACTCGGCAAATAGCAAGCAACTCATTCACACCTAAGGATTTGGCGAGTGTTTTCGCGTTCGCAATAACAATGTGTGGACCGCCTTAACTCTCGCATAATCCCGAACAGCTTATGTGTTCGACGAATGTTCGCTCCCTTTGATGTGTCCTAAAGACCGACACGCAGTGGGTAGGGCGAGCACCGAACGTTTGTCACTCGGCAAATAGAAGCAACTCATCCACACTACTCGTGATTCGGCGACTGGTTGCTCGCTGTTTGCCGAAAAACGAATGTGTGGAGCCGCCTTTAGGAAAATCCCGTATCTCGGGGTTGTGCGATCAGTCGCTGAGGACTTGCCCGCTAATTGTGTGTGTGTGGTGCCCGCAGGCGAGCACCCGGCGGCCATGCAGCACGGCAACAGCAGCAGCGGCGGCGGCGGCAGCGGCGGCGGCGGGTGGCGGCGGGCGCGCTTGCCGCGGCCCGCGCTGCTGCTGGCCCTGGCCGCGGCGCTGCTCACCCTGGCGGGCCGCCAGGGCGCTCCGAGGTGATGCGCTGGCGGCCACGCCCGCCCCCGCCCGCACCCCGCCCCGCCGCCGCCGCTGACGCCGCCGCCCCCGCCGCCTCCGCCAACGCAGCCGCCGCCCCCGCCGCGGCGCCCGGCCCGCCCTGAGCGCCCGGCTGGATGAGCAGACGCCATGACACGTGCGTGGACCTACGGAAATAAACTGCATAGGGAGTGCCTTACCCATTTATAAGATAGCTCAACACGATAGCGAAACACTAACGGAACAATCGTTTATTCCTGTGTGTGTATTTTTTTAAACAGGAGCCTCTCAACGAGCGAAGAGCACGCGGTGGAGTGCGTCCGCGATCCTATCTGTCGCACGCACTCGGCGAACGCGACCGCGTGTGGGCGTGTCCTTTGTGTCGTCGTGAGTGGTAGTGCTGCAGCCCGACGCGTGATGGTGTGCGGTATGTGTGTGCTTGTATGTGAATGATATGTGTGGGGGGTGGTAGAGGTCGGAGGAAAGCGGAATGACCAACAAAGGCTTGATAAGGGATTACGCCGAGTCGAGAAAGTGTCTCAAAGACGCAGTGTCCAACCACGTGGGAGTTTATGTGACATTTTCAAGCATGACACTTCTATATTCTTTATAGAAATCGATGTGACAAAAACAGTGAAAGTAACTGTGCCTAGTTCTAATAATGAAAGAGGTTTTGTGATATTTTGCTTGTGAAATATCTCATCCTTTTGTTGGGAAATAGTCTAATGTTTTCATACGGGAAGTGTACAGTTAGAAACGTTTAATAAAATTTTCGTAAGTGACACATAAAAGTCATCGGCAAAACATGTTAGAGACACTGCGTCAGCCGTGATGATAGGCATAACAATCCTAGCTACGTTTCTCATCGTAGCACAAAATGAAACTCTCCAAGAGAATGGAAAACCAATGGTACAGTATTTTACTAACTGTTTGATATTTTCTGGTTGCAAAGGTAATATGAAACCAGTTGGGATACGTCGCACTAGATTCGAATCGTAGCTTTCCCCCGAACGCAAGATAATTAACATTTTTTATGAACGCCACTGTACAGATAAATAACGCGCATTCATTGCGAACAAACTAACGTTGTCCGATTAGATCATGTTAAATGTGAGCTACATGTAAAACATGCGTATTTGCTGGGCTTCTCCATTACAACAGTTTTACTGTTACACAACTCTTTGTGGATTTTTGCCAGGAGTTCACAATAAAAAAGGAGACATGTGGTGAAAATTCAATAAAGTGAAATGATACTGCTTCATGGTATGTTATATTTAGGGCGCACTGCGGATTGTTTTATTGATTCTCTGTGGAGACTTTTTTTGGAATGTTTAAGAAATTTAAGGTACATTAAACTTCTTTCAATGGTCACAAAAATATGTTCTTTTTATCCTCCTTTACTTAGCTATTTTATTATTGATTATGTTTCAGAACACTTTGTTTATTTTCAAATTAAAGAATTTCGTCTATAGTAATTTAGTACCACTGAAATATGTACGTGCAACGCACATCACTTTTACATTTTGTCGAAGAATAATGTCTTTGAATTCACCGTAATTAATTTTCAAAGTATTACTTTTTCTATTTATGTTTAGTCCAAAGTTTATCAAATATTCTAAGATAGGCGAACACATCTCCTAATCTTTGTGTTTCATGACTTCAAAATGTATTAAAAAGTCATGTAAGTCTTGGTCCTTCCATTTTGGACTCTCTTGAAATAAATAATCTCGGTAAGAAGTTGATAAAATTGCCGACTTTGAACAACAATAAAAATAAATACAGATCATCTATGATAAATTATCCGCAATATCTCGTAGCACTTTGCTAAGTAAATGAAGTGAGAGCGCTCCTTTACTCGAAATACAAAACATCTTTGAAAAAAACACAACGAATCCTAAGCCTTTGTACTTTACGTAACATGGGTCTGCCAGCGTACAGGAGTGCGCTTGAGAACGCTAGTGAGCCTGTCCTGCAAGGCCTCTGCCTGCCGCGCAAGGGACAGCCGGCGACAGTGGCTGCTTAGAGGCTCCCACAGACCGACGCGGAAAATCCGCAGCGTAGGCGGAATTGCCACAGCGGAAGTTCCGCGTCACGTGTTGACTTACGAGCACGTGACTTCGGCGGCAGGCGAGCGTCGCGGTAGCGGATGGCAGCATTTAATCCGCGGCGGGTTTTGCAATGCAGTCGGACGCGTTTTTTCCGCTGCTTCAGCTAGCGTTTCGTGAAAGTCCGCCCGTGTTCGGGAGTCTTCTCTCCCCTCTGAGTCGAGCTCCCTTCCCCATCACGCATAACGCTGCCTCTCGACTTTCGCTGTGGAAACCAAGGCTTATCAGATGTCACATATTTTCCGCTCGCCAGTAGATCTGACGAAAGAACAAAAAAGTACCATACCGTGTGTGCTCAGAAAACTTACTACAAGTAAAACTCGGCGTTTCTATCCCCAGCATGAATACAAGCGAGCGACTCTTCTTTATCGGATGAAAACTGCTGCCAAACGCTGACTCATAATTGACGCTCAGGTGTGAATCGTCCCGCGAATTCCGCCGCCGCGTCAAGCGCGGAACATTCCGCGCCGCACCCGCTGCGGATCTTCCGCGCCGGACTGCGGGCGCCTTAAAGAGGACCCGCACGCGCACTCGCGGTCCGTGGCAGCGGGCGGCGCGGAGCCTTTTTCAGGGCGCTCCGTCCGTGGGCGCGGGGCGGGCGCGGACGAGTGGGCTACGTTGGTGGGAAGATGACGCGGAGCTATTGATGCATCCACGATCCGCGAAGCGGAGCGCGAATTTATCTGGATAGCTCGTGGCGTATTAATTCGATTGATTCACGAATAATGTAATAAATAAAAGTGAAATAATTAGTGCAACAAAAAGCAGATGCCATGTGTTCACTTTCTACATACATTTGTTGATGTTCAATAATTAGAGTTCTCATCGATTTGTAATCTTAATGTCTTCGCGAAACGATTCCTATTGCTCAATATTATGGTTTGTGATCCATAATGGTTGAATGAAGTAAATTATTTTACAGCAAAAAACAAATGATGTCGCCGGAAAAAGCGGTACAATTTTGATACTTTTCCCAATAAACTCTGGGATTGGTTGGAAACTTGATTTACCTTATGAATAAAATAATAATATTTATTGTTTGTTCCAAAGAACAATTTTCATATGAAGTTCAGACTAATGTGGATATACGAAGACGTTGATGTCATGGATGGATATTTTAATTTTTTTTTCATATTATCTTTCAATAATCGATACTAGCATACGACTGGAATAAAACAAGATCTACTGATCTCCCGTTAGTAAAACATATTAATTTCACGTTCCTTCGTCAATTAAGCATACACTTAAAATTCTTATTTCTCCTAAGAAGCAGTAAATTAAGTTATAATAAATTATAAATTAAATTATAAAATCTAAAGAACGGCATTTTTACATAAAAGTAATGCACAGATTTGAATTCATAACACAATACTGAAAAATATGAAAGGAAACCTATGTAAACGTGATATTTTCGACTCTCACTGAGGTCATTAAATTTCTCTTCAGAGAAGCTGCAGACTGTAATAGTAATTTACGTCGTAAGGACGAAATATTTTACATTACAAATGAGATGTTTCCAGCAGAAGCGACGTTAGGAATCAAGGCTGGAATTTCTAACGAGTAATGAAACGTTTCCGCCCGTGTGTCGTAACACGTTTTATTCCATACTACGTCGCATTTTCTTACTTTCACTTCAATTTCATCTGCAATTGTTCGTCTGCAGTTTACGTATTGGACATCATAACCGTATTGGATAATACTTCACATATGATACACTCTATATAAAGAGAAGCGTGTTTGTGATGCCAAAAAATAGTTTTTCTTCCTCGACACAAACTCTGACAAAACCTCTGGAAACATTTGGGGCTAAAATCTATCATGCAATGTGTGAAGTTCGAAAAATAAATATTTAATTTCCTTTAAATATGCAAAGTGCTTTCGCAGCCAACACAAACAGTAAAACGTATTTATTAAGAAACTTTCACTCACAATGATACAGAAACTTCAGTAAGAAAGTTAGTGCTGAGTTAAACTGGATTTTAACATACTACATACGCGATATCAATTTCAGTTCTAATGGAAGGCCGAAGTTTGTAGAAATTTAAAATTAAATTCAGTTGATTAATTATTGATTGGTAAGTCAATGTAAATATGTGTAGTTCCCAGCAAGCATGTTGCCAATAACGCAACGATTCGTGAAACGTCCCGCCAACAAGGTGCGCGCTGGTTGCTGACTGAGTGCCGCCTGCGGGGTGACACGGGGGGGGGGGACGCAGGGGCGCCTAGGCCCCCCGCACGGTCAGTTGATGAATAGTTCCGCGAAGGCCCGCACCCCGCTGGGCGCCCGCGGCGCGCCGGCAATTTCTCCGCCAACTCGCGCCGGCCGCCCTTCATTTGTTTGCGGTTTTCCCCAGCCTCCCGGAGATTAAGCGGCGCCCAGCCTCGCCCCCACGCTCGCTTCGAGCGATCTCGCTCAGGAATTCGCCCCGTTACAAATGGCCCCGATTCTCGCGGCCGAGTCGCCTTGCGCCGACCGCTTCTTCAACGTTTTCCGACCGCAAATAAAAGATTTATTTCGCTCTCGATCGGCTCTTAGGGCGTGACGTGACAACGCATTAAGTTCAATATTCTTATGACGCGCGCGCGCTTTGACCGGAGGGGGAAAGGGGCGGGGCCAGGATCCGGCGAAACTCTGTGGGAGCGAGCATGGTAAATCCATTACACGGCGACGCCCGGAAAGATTCTTCTCGGGTCGCTTTAAAATACGGGGATGGAAGAGGAAAATTGATTTAACATCGCAGGCTGCTTCAAGCCTTGTTACGGCGATCTGCATAGATCGCCATCTTAGAAATTACTACGAAGCCCAAAGCCAATTACCCTGGGCGAACGAGAAAGCTGTCATGGTCCCTTGGAACAAAAGCCGTCTTACTGCTCACCGCAGCGGAGAGGGTTAATAGACAATTACTGGAAGGTATCGGATGAAAAAAGTAAATTATTTTCGTCTTTATTAAACCTACCAAGTAAATGGTATTTATTTCGAATGTAGGGATGTTGTCGAGTCAGAGTCAAGTCGTTTGTTCCGCTCACGAAACAGCTCCTAACGAAAACGAAACAGCATTTCGTCTCTCTTTCCTCGGAGAGTGGGCAATTACGGAGCAAAAGCCTTTCAAGGTGCGCGGATAACAACATTCGGAAACAAATAACAGTCGCGCATTCATTGATGTCGCCCTTTCCTTCCACGTCTTCTGCCGCCTCAAGAGGCGCATTCTCGGGTTTTATGAAACTCTCCATTCCTTCCTTCGGGACTCCGCGCGCTTCTTTCGGAAAGAAACACTCTAGCAACGCGCTCCAGATAAATGTATGGCTTTGCGTCCTTTCGTACCTTCGTCACCGGAACTGATTCCAGGGAAGTAAGCGTACATTGACGGCCTCAAAAACCGTTCGTGATATAAAATTGAGAGGAAACAAGAATTGCTGTTTTTATTTCTACAGATAAGTACCGGAGGATATATTTTTCAAGCAGTTTTTGATGTTATTAATAATTCGATTCATTCATCTTTATGCCAGATGGTAAAAATAACGTTTCAAGAAAACATTTGAACCCTCTTTATCCTTAAGCTCATGTAAATGATAATTATGAATGTCATTTCTAAACGTTTACATTCATTAAAATCGTTCGACAGAGTTTACAATAAAATTAGGAAAATTGCTGTTAAATCTTAAAATGGTGAAAGTTTACATTTAAATTGTATCAAGTGATAAATTTCATATGAAAAATACTTTTACCTCAAATTCAATGTCTCAATTCTTTTCATGGTTTTATACCCACTTTTGAATCTATAGTTAAATATTTTGACCATTTTTCTTTTACATTAATTCATTTACATTGTATACCTACTATTTAACAATTCAATAGATTTACAATACAATTTTCAGTACAATTAAAATATCTATCAAAAAACGTTTGAGCCTTTAGGTAGGGAACTACGATCATGGTGTAACTGAAAAACGTATTTAAAAGCGACGCATATCCCAGGAATGTGATTTTTCTGGAAAGGAATGTATTCACTTTTACAGTTCAAGAACGGATTCAACGGTTTTCGGATACCGTGTAACATAGAAGAAACAAAACTTTTTAACACAATATTTGGAATCATGACGCAGAAGACTCTTTAAAATACTGATAGTTTAGAATAGGGTTGCCATAAGGTTAATAACGAAATTGAGGACATTTCAGAGCAAATTGTATATTTTTATACAACTAAATAATATATCAAGTAATAATAAGGAAATAGTAAATCAAATACAACTAAATTATAGATCAAGATACATACATTCCACACTTTCAAGACTAACAGGGTGACCACTCTTTTTTTAGGACGAATTTCCCTGACTTTCTATGCTTTCCGGACATTTCTTTATTTTTACATGACAAAATTTGTGAAGTATTTAAAGGTATTTAAATATCAAATAAAGCTTGACTTTGGTCGTAGTGTTACTGACTGAGCCCTTTTCACATTTGTATTCCAGATTCTCTTGCACTAACACCTTGTGAGAGAGGGGTGCACTTCGATTCAAAACACACAGTACCTTTCTTTATCTGTTTTTCAGTTTTCAAATTGTACCGTAAAAAGACAAAAAATAAGAGTATTTGTTTAACAAAGGAATTAGCCGCCTGCGTTTTCTTAAGTAGTGCATAGTTCTGTGCTGTAGTACACAAGCAGTCCCAAACGTAGATTTTTGTAGGACTGTGTGGAATTGTAACTGTTGGGAGGTATAAAAATTCAGGACATTTGTAGAAACAAACAAAAACCTGACGCGACAGCGGGACATATGTTAATATTCAGGACACACATCCTGCCTTTTCAGGACGTAGGGCAACCCTAAGTTAGAAATGAAAGGCAATGGAAAGACGTCACTTTGGCAAGAAACTCTTCAATTTTTGAAGTCAAATCCTAAGGCAAGTCATTACACTCGCGCCTTCGCTTCGGCCAGCTTCGCTGCTCCATCCGCCCGCAGTCGCAGGAGCCTTTTCAACGTCGATCCGCCTCGAGGAAGCGGCGTCCAGGCCTGCGTAGCCGCCCTTCTCTGGGGAGACTGTTCATCCTCTACCTTCGATCTGATACATCACCGAACACACCTGTACCTCGTTTCCTTCATTTGCAGGTAACTTCGTTAATCATAAACTATGTCCGAAGGTCGTTTTGCCACTTTAAGTTTACTTGAAGTTTGTTTAGATATCAAATAGCAATTATCATATCGCCATAAAATTGAAAAATTAACGTACATTCTACAAGTATTCTGTGTTAACAATTTAACATAGTTTGTAATGATTTTGGTTCATACTGTTTAAGCATTCGTCTACGTTCTCTTTCCTTCGATTCTTTTGCTTTATGCCGTGCGTTTTTATTTTCTGATATCAAATGTAGTCTCGTGTTCCACAATTAAATTGCAGAATTTTGCATCTCCACGTATTCTCTCAGTGTTTCATTTCATGTTAATCATGCTCCCTTTATCGTTACTTTCTGCGATCTAAATTGGCTCTCCAAGCCAATTCTTTCGTTTGCTACCGAAAACGACTTGTGCATTTGTCCTTGTCCCGTACCTTTCCTGACTTCTCTCACAGAGACGCCGTACAAGTCTCCCGCCGCAGGTCGTCTCATTTGCCAAGCCGCCCCCTCCGCCTCCGCGGCACCGCGTCGTCACCGCGCTCGCGGGCAGGGCGCAAGCGTGCATGATTAATCGGCGGTGCGGCTTCGGAGGGCGTCGACTGTCGCGGGGAGCGAACACGGGCCGTCCATCGCGGCGCCCACGCAGGTGGCGGCAGGGACAGCGGCAGCGGCGGCGGCCGTGTTGCGGCGACAGGGCCGCCCCGCCCCGCCCCCGCCCCCGCGGTGGAGCGGCCCGCCTCGCGACCCTTCGCCCTTCCTCGGCCCCGCCCACGTACTCCCTCCCTCGAATCGTCTCTCCTCGCCCCGCCCGCCCGCTCCCCCGCCGACCCCGGCCCCGTCGCGGTGGAGCCACCCGCCTCGCACACCCGCCCGCTACGTCTCCCTTCCTCGAATCGTCTCTCCTCCGTCCCCGCCGACCCCGGCCCCGTCTCGGTGCAGCCACCCGCCTCGCACCCCGCGACCCGACCTTCGCCCTTCCCGGCCCGCCCACCCCACCCCCCCCGCCCTACTACGTACTCCCTCCTCACCCCGGCATGGACCTCCTCTCCCACATCGCCTCGCGCCGTCGCGCCGTCCTTCCTCTCCCCCATTCATCCATTACCACCTTCTCGCCATGTCCCTACCTGTTCGCCGTGTTGCGTGCCGCGCCGCCCCGCTCACTCCTTCCCCACTGTGCCTCGTCTCTCATCACCCGCCCCGCTCTCCCGTGGCGGAGCGTCGCGGTGGAGCTGCCGCCGCCGTGCCGCTGCGGTCGCTTGCGGAGTTACGAGTTCTCGGGAGCTGCCAGGGGTGCCAACCGGGCGGCGTCCCATGAGAGATTTTATAAACCTTTCTCTCGGCGAAACGTGGCAACATAAATGAGGGAATATTATAGGTGGTTAATTTTTTGTCATTCTCTTTCGCATTTCCATTTTGTAAAAATATTAACGTTGAGTTTGTTATTAAAATGATGCGACTTCTACGATCTTTCAGTGATTATTTGTTTAGACCCTGCTTATTTAGTGCGTAATAAATTTTAAATTACTATTTCCATTGTATATATTTCATCAATAATTTATAAACAGTCTTTTTTTGTAGCAAAAGAAGAGAAATTCTGTCAATACTAGATGTATATTCGAAAGGCAAATAACTCTATTTCTATATTTGTAAATAAATGTAAATACTGCAAAAATGAATATGAAAAGATCGTTTAAAATTATTTTTTTTAAATTAGAGACAGTACAGCATTCATGTTATTTGTTTTTTTTTCTTTGAGGTACTCATTTTTATTTATTTTATAATATTTTGTGTGCCAATGTTGGTTATGAACATTACTCCTGTAGTACATTTTTTAAACGCGTTTGTGTAGATAATATCTGTTTGTGACGTATTGGTGTTATTAAATACATAACGTTTTGTAGTAATATTTGATCGTCAGAATTGAAGATAGTATACGATAAATGGTTTTTTAAAAAAATCGTATCGAGGAACAGTATATTCATAACCGTGAAATATATTTTGTTAAATACTGTATTGTACATGGACATGATAAAGCAAGTATTTTGTGTTATTATTTCCTATTTTACATATTTCTTTATACTCCACAGAAATATAAGTTTCATTTTTTATATTGCTATATTAATTTATCATAATGTAGATTTCTAAGCTCTGTGTTTTACGATACAATATTTTTAGAGCATTCTGAATACAGTGTTGACGTGTTCAGAGTCAAATTCACCACCCATCCTTTTGAGTAATTATTGTGGACTCCTCTCGCTGGCTGCCGTAGATACGTGTCTCTGTACTCGTTTCAGACTGAAGAGTAGAGCTCGTTCATTCCGTTCGGAAACGCACTGCTACATGACTCGAAAGTGTTTCTACTGGTGCAAGCCAAGTTCACTTCATTGTTCTGACTGGTTGAAAAATTATTTTTATCACAATGACGCGACTACATCAGATCATTCGCACGTAATCCCAGAATAATTGTATATACTGAAAGTGATGTATTCAAAAATACAGATATAAATACTATATCAAATTCATGTTGTTATTAAATATATTGATTTGTTTTGTTTGTATATGCGAAGTGTGGTCATACGTTATTTACATGTTTATTTGTCGCTGTAACCAAGGAGATGAAGTTAAGTAATTGTCTCTCTCTCTCTCTTTCTCTCCCCGTTAAGGAATATCTCGCTCCTTCTGTCGCCGAAATTCCACCTTTGCCTCCGTCTCGTCCCCAGCTTCCCTTTTCAGTGCTCGCGCCTCATGTTACATGTTGTGTTGCTCGACGAGCTGCTACTATTTTGGGACTTGGGAGGCGCTTTCTGGCCCGTTCTTGGAATCAGACGCTCTCGAATTTCGAGTGGTAAATAGTAAGATATCCTGAGTCTACAAAATACAGTGCTATAGTAGGTACTTGTTCACAGGTTACGCGGATGAACAGAGCATTTTATCATAAATGAAAAAGAAGTGGGAGAGTTTATTGGTTAATTCAACGGATTTGTAGATGCTAACCGTGTACTTGCATTTTCAATTTATTTCCGTTTATAAACTGCATCAACTTTAATTGAAACACAACAGAGATTATTTTTTTCTGAAGATTCCCTGGAAAATAGAATCATCTGCGTTTGTGTCAAGAAAGGTTAGAGCATTGTGCAACTAAAATTAAATCAGTCTGAAATTAATTAATTACTTGATTATTATATTGTTAAAAGTAAGCGTGAGCTCTAATGAGTAGTGTGTTTTCTGAAAACGGAGAAATATTATTTACTTACATCACTTCAATACATTGTAATGCTAAAATCAAGGCACAAAAATGTATATTTTTTACTTTTTCTTTTGTTTCCATATGTTAAATGATTTACGACTAATAATGAGTCTTCGATAAAGAAAACAATGAGTAACCGTATCTCTACGCAATTGTGATTTGGACGTGATAGAATACAGTCAATAGGCAAACAATGAGTTCAATTTTCAACGCAGTACATACGTGTTCTTGCAAATGATATTTGATTAGACAAATGCGTGAATGCTTGCGAACTTCTGTTGCCCTGAGCGAGAATATTTGATTGGCCAGAGCGCGCCTCCTAGCTCCTCATGCATGCCCCTCCGCGCGGTCTCCAAAAAAGGACGTAGATACTGCATTTGCAAAATGTACGGATTTCAATAAAGAATGTTATGAAACAAGATTTACTTTCAAGTAAACTGAGATATTAGGTATATTTGATGTGTACTTGAACACATTGAAGTTTGCATTTTTTTGTAAAATCAGATTCTAATTTTTTTTTAAAAATTTGCCATTAATTTAGAAATAATATTAAATTTTGGTTTTTAGATTTTCTGAAAAATGTTTGAAAAAAACAAGTTCAATTTTAAAATTCTGCAGCATACATGCAAAGTTTGAGTCATAATCTTCCTTCGGTCAGTTATGCAGTAGCTACGTCAGGAACACAAAGAAAGTAGATAAATTACTATTTTGGGTTGATATTGAATTCGATGTCGTGGAGATCGCCTGGATGCGAATGCAGCGAGGTGTCCAGCTCCCTGATGTATAGACTGATGTGCCGCAGACGGAAGTGTCAACTGTTGTATTCCCCTTACCCAGTTGTCCAGGGGTCAACAAGAGCCCATGTAGGTTCAAATGACCCTTAATGTAGACACAGTGTACATAAATAAACTATTGGATACAATAAGGAGCGTTTCAATTGACCCAGTTCCCCCACAATCAATTAACAAATTCCTCCATTACCTCTGTCATTTTAGTTATACCACGTTCCCTAACAATGCTGTTTGTTGCAGGAATACAGTACGGTAATAAGTTTTCAAGGTAAAAAATCTTGGTTCAAAAGAATTTCAAGAATAGTAATTTACATCATAAGACAAGAAGGTCGTCCTTTTCATTATGAGACTGGAGAGTTCACCCGCCGAGGCCACCAGGCCGTGGCGAGGAATCGTCTCGCATCATGAAAAGAGTATTTTCTCGTGTGAGCAATATTTCATTCAACACCATGCGTGTTTCGGTGTAATTAAATAATATCACTGACATGAAAATGCAATGTGGTTATAACTCGATCATTTGTTCTGTTAGCATGACCACATACTTGTTAATTGTTGTTAATGTGATTTTTAATAGTAAAAAGAATGTCTGGTTCTATCGGTGTAATGCATCTTGCAATGAAAGATAATTTGTATATAATGGGAACATCGCCCGGCATATTTGAAGAAGCAAGAGCCGCAACTTTTAACATGTTTCTGACATGAGAACCTTTGAAAAAAAAAGAAAAATACAGAAAACAGTGATAAATATTAGTATTTTATAGACATTATTATATAAAAAAATTAATTTTTGTAGAAACATTATTCCTTAAAAAGGTTCTTATCAGTATCCGTGCGCCAAAGATTTATAGAACTTTATCTTGTCACACAACTCTTTTTTTTTGGACACACAGGGTCAAAATTTATTTGAATAATTGAGTATTTTTTCACGTACTAAAAGCGACCGAAAGACGTGTGAATAGAAGCACAACAATTCAAATTATTCTTTTAAAAAACAGAGAGCACGTTGTGAATTTCAAGAATATTTGCGAGAGATAAGTTTTTTTCAGGTGGGGAAGCGTATGCTCCCAGCAGCGGAGGGCGCGGCGAGAAAGCACAGTGGGGCACGACGGGCGCTTTCCACGACGCGCAGCCATCTGCACTCACACCAAGCCCCTTCGCCACCATCAACACTTGTACTACAGCTTCCGGGTCAATGACCCGCATCTCGATCAGGTTTTTCGTCCAGTTTCCCTGATCCATTGAGCAAATGCTGAGATGGCCCCTTGTTTTGCTTCTGGACATAAATGTAACTTCATTTCCTGTGCACGTCTTCTAGAATTCAGTGGGAAATACAATTCTTCAAATTATCGTTTCCATGTTGTCGCGGCAGGAAGTAATAAGAGCCAAAATTTATTGCTTATTTATCTTTGAAATAAATTTTATTACATGGAGTTTTTTTCTCTCTTTCAAAATTCAAAATTTATTGCTATTTATCCTTGAAAATAGATTTTATTACATGGGAGTTTTCTTTTCTCCCTTTCAAAAATTCAAAATTTAAGTAGTATATGACTTAGTGTATGGATCACAGAATTTTGAAAATGTGCACACAATTCACTTTTCCCCATAGCACGTCATACGCAGTTTTTAACTGTTTTTTGACGTAAAATAAATAAATAAATAAATAAATAAATAAATAAATAAATAAATAAATAAATAAATAAATAAATAAATAAATAAATAAATAAATAAATAAATAAATAAATAAATAAATAAATAAATAAATAATAAATAAATAAATAAATAAATAAATAAATAAATAAATAAATAAATAAATAAATAAATAAATAAATAAATAAATAAATAAATAAATAAATAAATAAATAAATAAATAAATAAATAAATAAATAAATAAATAAATAAATAAATAAATAAATAAATAAATAAATAAATAAATAAATAAATAAATAAATAAATAAATAAATAAATAAATAAATAAATAAATAAATAAATAAATAAATAAATAAACACTCCACCCCGACTCGCCCCGCTCCTCCCCAGCCCACCCCTCTCAACTCTGACCCACTCCGCTCCTCCTGCACCTCCCCACCCAACACCAACTCCACGGTGACACATGTCGTGAGATTATAGCGCGTCCCCACTGGAACGGAGTCCCGTTCGTGGAAGATACCTGATTGGATGAAACCCCACCAACCGGCAGGTAGGTCTCACCATCTACCGCCTGATCTCAACATCCAGCGTGGAAAGTTCAACGCCACCACCTGAGGAAAAAAATGCAATGCAGTTATGGGACTAATGATACCAGCAGTTGACGCATTTGGAAGCTCCAATCAATCAATCACTCCAACTTGCTTCGCAAAGCCCCTCTCCCCTCTCCGCCACTCTCGCCGCCTCAACTCACTCCGCTCCCTTCAGCACCACCCCTCTTCACTCCGTCTCACTCCACTCCGTCAGGAACGTGCTCTCCCCGCCTTATCTCTCTCCCCCTCAACTTACTTTGCCCTCCCTAACTTCACCTTACACAATCTCGTTCCTTCTTGCCGACCACCCACCGAGAGCAGAAGCTCAGTGCATCAACTGATGTCACTGTAACGCCTCTGACCGGAAGGGCCTAGGTTCGAGTCCTGACGGTGGCAGGATTTTCGACACTAGCTTTCCAGCTAGGTCGAATTCAGTCGCTGTTTGGAAGAGAATTCTAGGGCCGGCTGCTCTGATCGGTAGTTTCCGTGTTTTTCCGATCAACACCAGGCGGCAGGATTTTCGACACTAGCCACTACCACATATTCCGGGAGACTGGCCGGGAGCTAAGAGTTTGTCCCAGCTGAGGCTGTGCCCCGCTGGTGGGAGAGTCCTGGTTAGGGGAAAACCCCGCTAGCCGACGATAGGTCGGCACCGAAATCTCGCCATCCAGCGGGGGAAGATTTTCACCATATCTCGAAAAAAACGTGCACTATACTTACGGAATGACCAACCAAGCCGACCACCCCGCTCTGCCACTCCTCCGCTCCGCTCCCCACTTTGTGTTCCCCGCCGAACTCTGCCAATGATGATCCACCTTTTCACACGATCCCCGCCACGCCTTGCTCCTTACTCCTTTCCTACCACGCTCTCTACCGCAGAAATATCCGCCAAGCTTCTCCACCTTTCCCTATTCCCCCCCAATCTAACCTATCACTGCCCCACTCTTTCTCTCCTACTCCGCCTCCCCAACCTTCCCCCCACCCCCTCCCAGTGAACCCAAACCCCCACCGCCTCGTACAGCTAACAGGTGCTTAGGGAGCTAAGGGCACCAATTGATGTCCCCGAAGTGCCTCTGGCGGGAGGTCCTAGGTGCCAGTCTTAGGTGCAAGGATTTCGGTGACAGGATTTGCGGGAGGTCCTAGGTGCCAGGATTTGCGACGCCAGCTAGAGATCTAGGTCGAATTCAGTTCTCTGGAGGAGATTTCTAGCGGCCGGGTGTTCTGATAAGAGGTTTTCCGTGCTTTCACCGAGCAATACAAGACAAATACTGGAGCCGCACCAACAAACGGGCTACGGACCGCGCGCGATCTTTCCTTCCTCTTCCTAATTCAATCCTTACCGCTGTACCCTACCGCTGATTTAGCTTCGATTTACCTGCTGCTTCTACCCAGCGGACCTGTTTTCAGGCCAATAAGCTAGTGGACGGGATGTAAGTGAACATTCCGGACGGGGAGGGCAGATTATTTGTAGCTCTGGAAAATGTAGTTGACTTTTAGAAGTTTCAGCACACTTAGGAAATTCAAAACAGTAATACAAGGGCCACCAAATATACATTAAACGTCATAGCTAACTTACGACTATATGGCGATGACTATTTTCTAGTAGTTACAGAGAAACAATTGAATATCTTGATAACATGTAAAGCAATTTAAACCCTCAATTTACAGTTAACTGACATAGTATTTGCACCAACGAAAGTTAGTTATTAGGAATATTCAACTTTTGTGCATTGATTAAAAGTACTTGTTATGGAAAGTTTTTCAATTCGCAACATTGACAACAAATTAAATAGATTTGACAATAAATTACATATATTGGCATTGTGAATACGAGAGTTGCTATGAGTAATTCAGTAGGCAGTTTAGTATTAGCATAACATTACACTGAGGAATTTGGCTTTGATTATTGTTACTCATCCATAGGCAGTTCAGATGGCAGAAGTTATTCGTAACGCTGGACATTTGGAGTGGCCGTTGTAGAAGAAATGCGAGGAGTGGCATTCACAGCGGGAGACGTTTGGAAGATCTAGTTTGGGGCCATCCATAAATTAAGTGAGGTCTTTAGGAGGGGGAGGGGGGTCAAGTGAATCTCACATAATCTTACGGGGGGCAGAGGGTGATCTCGGCAAATATCACGTAATTTTTTCGCTAAAACAGTGCTAAATTGCGAGTAAACTAAGAGAAGTTAAGGAAAAAATTTCTATACTAAAATATGTCTAAATTACACAATGATTTTTTAAGAAACATTAAAATATATTATCTAAAAATAACAAAAATTACCAAACTTTTTATCATTAATGGGATAAATCTCATTACCAGTGTTTTTACAGAAAAATTACCGAGATTTTTTTAGAAGTGCAATAATATTCATTGTAATTCAGTCACTCTGTTTTCTAAATAATATTCATATCTAATTACATGAATATATACATAATTAAATGAATAATTAAGTAATATAAATATAATTATATTTTTTAATAAATTCCAATCATCCAATCACAAATTAACGTATTTACGTCCAAAACACGCATTTTGGAAAATATCAAATGATAATAGAAGGGGGAAGGGGTTGAGCCAAATCTCACGATATATCACCGTTGGGGGATAGGGGGGTCGAAAAATCGCCAAAATCGCTTCATGTAATTTATGGACGGCCGTTATGTAGAAAACTAGAAGATCTAGGTCGTGCTCTGGAAGTGTCATGTCGTGATCTGGAAGTTCTGAGTAGTGATTTGACGTTGATAGTACATATTGGATTAGTTGAGATCACTACATGTGTGGGCGGACACTTTTTGTCATAAGGAGATAACATGGCTGAGCACATGTCAGGAGACCACTGTTTTTCTATTAGAGGGCGCGGGGCTCTTCAGGCCGTGGGAACGAATGTTAGTGTGAGTGTGTGTGTGTGTGTGTGTGTGTGTGTCCGGAGAGGTGGCGGAGTTGCAAGCGCTCCGAAGGAGAGGTGGTTGGCGAGGCCGGGGGGTGGGGCGCCTTGTGAACAGCAGGTGGGGCTCGCAGAGGCGCCGTAGCTCAAGATCGCAGAAATGTAGCGAGCTATTCTTGTTACATGAAGTTGACCAATGCTGGATGTCCAGTGGGGAGTTTATAGCTTGTTCCGGCTGGGGGCGGTGCTCCGCTGGTGAGAGATAGAGTAGGAGAAAACACCATTAGACTATGTGTAGGTTGACGCCGGATCTCGCCATCCATCGAGGGAAGATAACCAACATTTCCAACAATAAAACATGCGCTACACTTACGGGATTAAATATCTTAGCAGTTGACGCGCCTGGAATTACACATCTAACAATCAATCATCCTAGTGTACTAGTTGCCAGGTGCATAAGCACTCACGCTTGAGGCAGAACACTTCGACGTTGTGACGCGAATATCGCCCAAGACCTCACGACTCAAAAGCACTCCACGTTCAGACTAGTGTTACGAGTTTTTATATCCGTGACTCCAATATCTGCGTCGCTCGATCCAATCGTCGCAGATCTACTACTACTTACAATTTCAAATGAGAGTTTTAGCAGATCTACCTAAAATTAAAATGGAAGAAATTTCAAATGCCGGTTTTTCTGTAGTCATCATCATTCTTTATTCACCATCTACACGTCACATTATGTTTAAATTTTTTTATCCGACCACCACATAGAGTTATCACAGTTTATTATTATAAACAGTATCTTTTGGCCAAGGAAAATATCATCGTAATAACACAATTCAACGCTGAAAAATAAGTACTTATGCGTAGGCCTCGGAATTTTAAGAACACAAAAGTGATGATTTTGGCACCTAAAATAGGTAAGAAAATTACGAAATTAGGCAGTATTAGGCATTAGAAACGTGATGTTTAAGACATTTGAAATAGGTTTTAAAACGACTAAATCAGACAAAAAATAGAGATAAATTTATGTTTCTGGCATCTAAAACAACTTACAAAAGGATTAAATTAGGCACTTTTTATTATGCAGGGCTGTCACGTATTTTTAGATTTATAAGGGAGACTACATGGATATTATTTTATTCCCGTTCATAATTAGCAGTATAGTATAAAATCAATATTTTCTTCAAATTTTCTATAGTAAGCCTGTGTCTTTTATCGGTTAAAATCATTTTAAAATCTGAAAATGACCTTTCCACTGAGACATTTATAGGAGAAAATATAAATTTTGTCTTATTTCTCATGACACTTGTGAAACTTCTACACTCTCCCAAAACAACTTGGTTACCCATTACCAAAAAAACCTAGTTAACCATTGGTCTGTATTTTGTAATATTTACTTTTCCAACAGTAGGTTTCTGCCGGACCTGAATTTTTCCTCGCCGAGATTACGAAGACGACGTTTTGCGGCGATAAGCCTCAACCTGTCTACAGCATAGCTGCAACATTCCCCTCTGAGCAGTCAACATATGCGGACCTCTGAGCGCAGTGTTTCTCTCAGTAGCAGTTTACCTTCGTAGTGTTAAGGTGCATTATCGAAAAGTTTATGTCTACACAGTACGCAACTTTAAATCTAACTGCAGTGATTTTATAAGTGATTAACTCTACATCAACATCCATCAACGCTGGCCCCAAGCAGTGTATCGCCGATGCCTTAGTCCTGGTTTATCCAACCGACGCCCACATGGAGGTCGTAGAATGCGAAGGCCGTGATATTCCAGCTCCATAGCTCCAGCGTATCTACCAACGCCATCTCGACGGGCGCAGATGTTTCATCGTACAGCACCGGCAGTATATTCAATGCAGGCAACACATTTTCAGTCACATACGCAAAACAATATTCAAGCAACTCAGGTCAGTCGTTGTGTGCCGACCAAGGCACAAGCTCTTCTTAAAGGTGCAGTGATACTATTAATGCAAACTCCGTTCCAGTCCCCCAAGTTAACAGTGGCAAATGTGGAAACAGTGATTCTGTCCAACACCCACATCAATCTAAAAAAGCACTTACCAACTCTAATGCTAATTATAATCTTCTTTCTGCGAATAAATTCGGCAGTCTAGCTGACCTGATATTACTAACTCCACCGCCCCGCTATACCTGAAAATATTAGAATCTCACCCATCCACATTCATCTTATTACAAACATTATTGAATTAAATCATAAAATTAAAACACAAATCACAGCGCAATTTCTCCGCAACACTGAACAATAACAAAGCCAAAGTTAACTTCCAAAAAAATAGAAGACTTCAGAAAAGCCGTTCAGCATTTCGTAAAAACTGAAAAACAAGTTTACACGAATAAAGCCCCAAACAACCAAAAGTTTAAATCAAATATACTAGGGGTGCAGAATTACAAATGCAGCAGGCGCTGAACTTTTAAAATACGTTGTAACACCCCGAATTTAGTTCATCCTACCGCCAGAACCAACCTATTTTCCCTATGACCAAATCAAGCTTTCTGATATACTTGACATAATAACAATCATTAATGCCCATTTCCATTCAACCCTGCATTTTGAACTCGACTCAGATAACCTGCCCGTATTAATTTCTAGACATCAAATCGCCTACTCCCCATTCACCTATTTCAGCATTAAATACTTACAGCCAACCTGCATGACTGAGGTCGCTAAGAGCGAGTACCGACTCAGCGCTTCGGTCCGAAGGGTTGCGGGTTCGAGCCCCGTCTTGGGCATGGATGTTTGTCTCTTGACTTTGTATGTGTGTTCGTGGAGGGACTCGCATTCTGCTGACCCCAGATCAGAGAAGCCCGCAAGTGTGTTTGTCTTGTGTATGGTCGAATATGCGTTCCATCGGGACGTAAAAGGGAAACCGGCTGTTGGCTGGGTAAAAGCTCTAGAAAAAAATACTTACAACTTAAAGTGGACCAAATTCAAAAACATAATGTGAAAAAAAAACATTTTAAAATACTAAATTCTCTAGCTGAAATAGACCAAGCAATAACGCAACTAAATAATATAATAATTAATACATGAGGAAACCTCAATCCTGAACTTCCGAACACCCTTCAGAAACACATACTGTATTAAAAAAATCTATTAAAAAGCACGATCAAAATCGCAGAAACTAAAAATAAAACCATAAGATTATGGATGGCACTTAGAATCCCCCTCACTTAAGAAAGAACTAAATACTCTAACCATATAAGTAGAAACTCTCCAGAAGACTATAAACAAACTAAATACAATAACATCAATTAATTGAGTACAAGTAATAACTCTCTCTGGAATTTCACAAAAGGAATGCTCAGGAAAAAAACATAATTCCCCCGCTAGCTACTCCAATTGGAAAAAAATACGCAACTGTTGATTAAACGGAAATGTTAGCAGACCATTTCGCTTCAACTTCCACATCAAACCTCACACCTCCCCACCCAGATCACACCCAAATTCAACTCGTCGTGAATTCCCTAATTTCAATGTACCATAAAAAATTAAATAATCCAATAAACTCAAAGCCCTCGTCACGAGAACATAAATAATATAATTCTCAAAACCCTACCCAATCCTGTCATTGCTTCCATCGTAAACATATATAATTCATCCTTAAGAACTGGCTACTACCCTACTACCTGGACACATTCTATCATCCTCCCGATTCTCAAGTCCATCCAGAACCATAGCATTCCCGGTAAGCCTCCTTCTCATTTTAGAAAAATATTCGAGAAACTAAACCTCCGCTAGTTCAGAAACGCTTAAACTCCATTTTATCAAAAATGGCTTCAAATTTTTCGAATGGATAGTGCTAATTTCATTGTTTAATATGACGTAAATTTCATTTTCCTGTATTCTTTTGTTTTTTGGAAAATTACTGAAATGTCATTTTTCAAAAATATCTTTCACGCCATTAATATGCACATTTCCATCGATTTGTTTACTTTGTTTTCAAATGACTTTAAATTAAGTTTGTGGAAATCTCAATGGAATTCTGTAAAATAGAACTTCAAATTTCGCATATATAGTAATGCTTAATCACCATTTTCTTAAAAACGGCTTCACATTTTTCAATGAAAATAGCTAATTAGATGTTATAGCCTTCTTTAATATTCTTAAAATATAATTTGGGTTCTACTATTTGGATACCAAGAAACGGCTTCACATTTTTACGGAGTAGTTTGAAATGCGCGCTCAGGCCGGGGCCTTAAGTCTCGAGGTCCAAGCAGAGTGCGGGGTAGACGACAGTGTCGATGCTTGCGTGCGCCGAAAAGCTCGGGTCTCTATGAGGTGAGCAAGCGACGGGAGAGGAGGTTAGATGGTGAGAGTCGGGAAGGTGGAGCAGAGCTGTATCGGTGGTATACGGGATGTAGCTGCCACCGCAAAACATGAGAGGAGGTAACATGAAAAATTAATGTACTTGAATTTGTTGTGGAACTTGTAAGGCACGAAGAGAGGTGATATAGTGTTCGAGGTGCGTTGGAAGATGAGGGGACGGAGGCATGCAAAGGTAACTGGATAGGAGGATGGGAATCTACGTGAACTGGAGTCCTAACTGATTAATATGAGTGCTAATAAAACATTTAATTAACGTTGTATAGTTGAATTGTGTAGGCGTGAAGTTAGAGGATCAATCTCTCCTTAAATTGAGTTGCAGTAGTCCAATTTGGAATTGTGAAAGTATCGTAGGTGAGAGTCCTGGCATTTGAAGTGGCAAGCGACTTATTCTGACTGTTCTTTTGCCGAATGTGTAATATTCTTTTAAATACAAGATGTTCTGTTGCATTATTTTAAGTTGAGGACTTAAAGAGACTGATAAATGAATTTATGCATATTAATGTATCAATTTTCAATCACCAATGTGCATATGTGGATTGTGAACCAATTATTTGTTAATGGAAAGAGCTTGAAGAAAGGTGAACTTTTACTTTCATTAACTGGTACTGTTGACAATTATGTGCTTTCTGTTTGTAACTTACATTGCAATTTACTACTATAAGGAATGTGTCAAGAGTTGTCAATTTCTGTCAAGTTGGGGGGTGAGATTCTGAAGTTTCTCTATGGTAATGTAGTATCTTAGTGGAGATTGTCTAATACCACAGATTCTGAAAAATATTAGCTCAGTGGGAGGACAGTTAGTTATTTTACTGCTGTCTGTAACGTTCATTACAATGTTATTCATGATTTCCTTCTGATCATAATTAATATGGTGTGATTTCATGGCAGGTAGAATTAGCATGGAGCAGGAATGCTATGTGACCATGCAGGATAAAGAGAAGAAAATGTTGCAATGATTACTTGTATGGTAATAAACTAGTATTATCATTAAAACTTTGGGTAATGCTACACCCTACTTTCTTGAGTATTTATCAAAGGTATAAGAAAACTTTGTCAGTCATGAATATTTTTATACAATTTCTGGAGAAATGGTGTAGGAATGTTTATTCTAAAGTTTATATTGTAAATTAAATTTCTATTGCTGTGTTGATCAAAATGGGATGTGAAATTATTATTGAAAAATAAGTGGAATGTTTATTCTAAAGTTTATATTGTAAATTAAATTTCTATTAATGTGTGTTGATCATAGTATGGAATGTTTCTTCTAGAGTTTACATTGGAAATCAAAGTTCTATTGCTGTGTGTTAATCGTGATGGGATGTGAATTTATTAGTGAAATGAGGGAATCGTGATGAGGAATGTATAAATCTGAATTGTTTTGGAGTGAAGGAACATAAGTGTTGTATAAATTAATTGGAATGATAATATTAATTCCAAGGGACTTAATCATTTGTTCAAAGTTAATAATTTGATTTTCCATTTGTTTTAAAAGGATGTTAAATGGTTATAATTCTCAGAATAGTTCTAGAAACAGTACTTCTTTGTTGATTTGCTTGTTTGTTTTTTTTTGTTCTTGTATTTGGTACAGGCAGCCAGACAATTGTACACTGTTGTGACATTATTTCTGTGCTGTTGCTTTTGTGTTTGTTTAGAAACTTGCAGATGTCTGTGTACTACAGTTTTCATTAAATGTCATTGTTTGTTTTTCGTAACATTGCACTTTCTTTTCTTTTTCGTGGGAAAGGTGTGGAGCAACGCAGGCAAGAACCCTCCTTTAGTCCTCGATTTCCTATTAAGGAAATTTAAATTATCAATATTATTATTATTGCATCTCGATGACCAACCGCGGACGGCCCCTACCCACGCCGCCGCCGTCCGTTTGATAAAGCGTTGCGTCACAATATATATATATATATATATATATATACATATATATTTCGGGCGCAATAGATGGAAGCTGACGAGTGACAAGAGTGTCCACACCAAGGAAATTGGAAAACTTTACTACGAGAACGTCTGTGCCATTCTGTAGCACCTACAGTTCATATTTACTATTCTGTTGATTTAAGGTATAGTCTCCTTTTTCATCTCTCGATCATTTGCCATTACATCATTTATTAATAGTCAACAGAATTCTATTTCAATGCGCTCCTTGTAATTCGCGTGTCTTGCCTCGCCCATCTTTATTATCTAATGAGCCATAAACGCATTTTGATATTTCGTTCTACTAATTTATTTTCTTTTAAATAGCTTATGAGCCTTTTTTACATTCTGTGAAGTCGAGGATTTCCTGCCATTTCAGTCAGATTTCCACACAACAAAATTATTTTATTCGCAAGCGTGCATTAAATCTCTGAGCTAACATACAATCTAATTTTTAACTTCGCCTCACTTTAAAATCTTGAACACGCTTTGTTTCAACAGGATTTCGAACCGAAGCATTATACTAACGAGTGCTTTTCATATGTTAACACTTCACTTCTTAAACACAAACACAATAAGACGCTGCCTTCGAATTCTAACACACGATGTCTAGAATTTTTATTAACGTTTATTAACACTTGATTATTTCAACGTTCTACACTTCAATAACTACACTGATCCTATTTTTCATTTTCCTTAACATATTTTCCAACACTGTTCTAAGAGAAAATAGTGCGATTCTTTTCCGCCCCATCGCATTCCTCTCTTTGCTCTTTGGTGTGCCTGACGCGGCGGCCACTTCTGAGCATTCCATCCGCGACTCGCTCACTGGGACTAAGCCCCAGCGACCACTCCAGCCCCTTGCGGATCTCCCTCGCGTTTCTGGAAATCCCTCACTTCGTACACTCCGTTTCTTCTGATGCCCATCCACCCGCGCTCCACGCCGCCTCGCACTCCCATTGGCACTTACGCTCGCGACCGCCGGAACCGCCTTTTTCTCTTCCCCGTCATGGGCTTTCGTCCTAGCTTTCATCTCCTCCACGCCACCATCTCACCACCTCGCGGCCGGGAGCGGTGGCTCAGTGCATGAACTGATGTCATTACAGTGCCTCTGACCGTTCGAGTCCCGACGGCGGCAGGATTTTCGACACTAGCTTTTCAGCTATGCGTGTCCCATCTGGTTAAATGCCTTAAGAACCAATTTAAACAAAATTCAAATAGTTCAAAATAAATACCTCAAAGCAATTACTCAAGCCCCATCATTCGTTTCAAATCATCAGTTACACAAAGAACTAAATATTCCGTACATCATCCCGTTCATTACCAAGATCTCCAGAAAATTCTACTCATACATCAACCAAAACGACCACCTATCCCATTTCAACCTCGCTAAAATCTCAGATTCCCGTACTAGAATCAAAAATAGGTTCCCAATTCAAGCTTTCATGATCATGCAGTCAGAGTTGGTAATAAGTAAGGCGCTTCATGAGCTCCCTTATCCTAAGTAGTTAGTTTTAGAATTAAGTTAATTTTTAAGGTTAATTTAAGCCACCAAAGTACATATGTAAAAGTACAATGGTACTGATCTATGTAAATCCAAGACCAATAAAAAGAAAATGAAATGAACTAGCTTTTCAGCTCGGTCGAATTCAGCCGCTGTCTGGAAGAGAATTCTAGGCCGGTGGCTCTAATATGTAATTTTCCGAGGGTTCTCCGATCAACAACAGGCGAATACCGGAGCAGAACCCTAACAAACGGGCCATGGACCGTGCGCATTCTTTCCTTCCACTTCATTGTCCTATCCTCGCACTTTGCTTACACACATTTACCCTTGCAGGCCCTATACTATCACGTACGTCGGGAGTCAAGTCGAGAGAATAGAGCTTCTCCGTGAAGGAGTGGTGTCCCCGCCGGTGGTAGATAGTGAATGGAGAACACCCTGTAAGCCAACGTGCAGGTCGGCGTTGTGCGGATTTCGCCATCCAGCTGGGGACGATTATCTCCCCGTTCAGCAATAAAAACATGCATACACTTATGGGACTAATGACCTGAGCGCTTGACGCGTCCCGAATCACTAATCAGTGCACCTGTCACCATGTCCTCATCACCACAACGCGCCTTTCTCCATTAGGCGCTGGGACAGAGACTTTCACGTCCTTCTTTGCGACAAGCGGAATCACCAAATCATCCCCTCCGTCCATTACCCCTCCCCCCCCTATTTCCGCCACCTTCATACCACGCAAATTCCTTTCGCTCGCGCCCTCCTGCTTGTCTCTCTCACACACTCCCTTCTCCCGCCGGCGCTCTCTCGTTGCATTGCCTCCGATGGCTGCCCACCCCTCCCAACCGTCGCGAGCACCGAATGATGAAGGGATATTTGACAGCGACTGCATTACACGGCGTGCGGGCTCGGAATTGAATTCCCAGAAAGAGTTGACGGCGCTCGAGGAAAAAGTTGACGAGCGCTTCCCGTCCCCGCCCCCGCCACCACATCCTCAGACGAAGACTCATGTGCCCCTGCCGCTGCGTACGGGAGGCTTTATGAAACAAATGCTGCGCGACCGACGCACATCGATACAGTTGCATTGGAGCTGTCTTCGTTGCATCATCCGTTTAATTATTTTTGTATTACATGTTGACTTGAATTCTCTATTGGTCGAGAAAAGAAACACTTTTCTTTTCTTGGAACTGAAAATATTAGCTCTCTGGTAATTGTAGTACTCCCGGAAGAAGACATAAAATGTAGAAATCTATTGTTTTCCTCGTTAAATGCCAGACCCTTGACAAAAATTCTTTCCTGGAGGACAAATGTTCCATTAACATTTCAAGATACCATATCCATTATATTTCTCCTTGGAAAGTAAATGAATTAAGACTGCACAAAAACAGTCTGCACAAAAGTCAGTTGTATCCGTTTTCATTTTGTCAGTTTGTTGTTTTATGCGTTTTGTGATTTTGTGATTTTTGATAAAATTTCTTTAATTCCAGTTCCAAATCAAAATTTCAAAACATACTCAAAACTTCTACATGCTTTAGTGTCTAATGAAGAAAAATTAAATCGTTATTGTCTAAGTAAAAGGTGTTGCAGTTTGGATTTCGAAGTTTCGGGAAGGAAGTACTTGAAATAATGATTATGAGAGGGAAAGAAGAACTTATAAAACAATTAGGTAATATATTATGATTGCTGTTTTAAGATATCTATCGGCGTCTTGCTGTACCTGGAGCTGCTTGATAATATAGTAATGCGAATGTTGTACTCGCAGACCTCAAGACATTCGCTAAGTAAGAAAAAATACTGTAACAACACTGATTACTAGATACCGGATTTTTATGTAATTTTTGTGTCTTTCTATGAACCGTTCTCAACTTTGTAGTCATGGCGAATCGTCGCCATTCAAACACAATATCCAATTTTTCGTTACATATTTAGCACTTTATTATATATTTTACATATTTTGCTACTTTTACTAAATATTTTTTCTTTCAATTTTTTTCATACTTTTTGTGGAAAGAAGTATTTTCAAAAAAATCAGCCTATACATTATTATACGAGCTATCTACTCCAGGTGCCCTAAGAGAAGACATGTGATATTTTCACAGTCCAGCGTGCCTGCCTCAGTTACTCAGTGGCGAGATGTGCGCGTCTGCGACTGAGATCATTTTCACCTTTAGGTACGAAAAGTATCTCTGATGCCGCGTTTTATGACCTTTAAACCTTAGTTTCAACACTGTGTCAACATTTCAACCTTTTGTCAACAGTTCTGAGTCAGCTAGAACTCTGAACATTGGCTTAATCTCATTCATCACTGCCAAAGGGAGTGAATGTTCACGTTTACAATTTTCTTTATCAACATTGAACTTACTCCAACCCTCTTTAACTGACAGGAGAGCAGGCATGGCAGAGAGGAAACGCCAGCGCATCGGCCATTTAAATTTTAAACCCCTTAGGAATGCCACATTGCCCTGAAACTTAGCGGAATTATTCTTCGAGTATTAAACTTACGAAAAATGATATTTTCCTAAAATCGCATTTTTTCAACCAAAAGGGTTACGTCTCCCCTTAAGAGAATGGTGCAGATATCATGTTCCTTCAAATTCCCATATATTTTTTCTTTATGGGAAGGAATGCGATGTGAAGCCACAATGCAAGCATCTGTAAAACTCGAGCTCACTTCTCTGCTCTCAATAATTTATGCAAATACTGCTCTTGATTACATTCACAATTAGTCGTACAGCATTTAAAATAAACAGTATACCTCTTCTATTGTCTTCTCCGAGAAGTTTTTCTGGCGCTATTTGGAAACAAATGCTCGTAACGGTACTCTCTCATAGTCCGATCGTGCCATACGTCTGGTCCGGTCGACGGTTCGCTTCCAAAATACTCTTGCAATGCATTATGCCGAATTTCTTCCTTTCTGCTACATTAGCGAACTCTCCCTTTACATTTTTGCACTACTTCTTTGGTTTTTATGCGCGCGTTTAAACTTGTTTAAAACACCCTTCTAGACACAGGCGAAGGATGTGACACGTTTTACCTGATTGGTGGGAAAACGGATGGTTACAGTAGTAGTTCGTCAATAAATAAAACGTTTTTTCTATCTAATGAAAACTGCTTTGGTTTAAACCCAGTGTGACATTTGTATTTCAGCAATTAGACGATCCAAAACATGTGACGTTTTTATTTCAGCGATTACACGTGCAAATATATTTTACCTTCAATGACTAATGGTGACTACATATTAAAATCTGATAAAATCTTCAAACCTAAGACCTGCGCCCCAAGTGAACTCACTCGACAAATGCAAGAACTATTTTCTGCTACGAAACAGACCAGTGAACAAGAAAGTCCGATTACCCATATGAAGAAAGCCTCTTTCAGATTGTTTATCTCGACGGGCCTTGCTGGGACATCCGAAGGCGGTATATCCCTTTTTGTACAGAATCTTAATTTGCTGTCCATGTACAATATATATTGTGCACAAGTTTCTTGCTTATATTTTTTTTTGCAAACCTACTTCTACTGACCTTTGAACCAATCTATCGAAATGTCTGACTTGGAGCCAATTACTCTGTACGGGAAAAGCTACATAACAAGAAGAAAAGAGACATGCAGGCATTTTAACCATAAAGCGTCCAATAAGATTTAATTCAGTCTTGGGAAAATAGAAAAGGGTTTCATAGCTAAGAATAGCTTCTTTTTGAAATTCAATATGTCTCTTGGAATATCAAATTTGGGTACCAACGATGCCTGCATATCACTTTGGGGACATATCAACTCCGAATATTCTGGTTCCATATACGGCATTGGAAATATCGTCAAAAATGCCTTGTCTACATCCTCCAGCGTCTCGAGCAGTCTGCCTTGGCCCGGAGCCACTATGGAGCCCGTGAGAGATCCGCCGATGAAGTTCCAGAGGAAGAAGCTGAGCAGGCTGAGCCAAAGGTCGAGGCGGTGCAGCGGCGAGGCGGACGCGCCGGTGATGAGGCAGCCCAACGCGGCGAAGGCGGCGTGGGCCCAGCTGAGCCCGAAGCCGAGGCCGGCCGCCGCCACGAAGCCCAGCACGCAGGATGCTCAGCAACACCGTCAGCAGCACGCTCAGCCGCGGCGGCTGCGACACCGCCACCAGGAAGCACCACTCGTCGCTGTCGTGCGGGTGGAGGACGGGCGATCAGCGACAGTCCGATGAACACCGGCTGCGAGAGCACGTCCAGCTCCCCGCTCAACAACTTCCGGTGGCCCAGGTCCAACTGGAAGAAGTTCGTGAAGAAGGTGGTGTGCGTACAATCCAGTTCCGACCGTGATTGCATCGTGTGAAGTAATTTTAGGGGGAGCTGCATGAAATCGGAACTTTTAATAGAACTTACATTCTTGGCTGTCCGGGTGACGCCGCGTTAAGTTATCTGGTGCCGACGTTTCGATCATCATGTTGTGATCTTCATCAGGGCTCGTAATGCCTTGTTTATTTATAACAAACGACAATCGTAGCTAGAATGTAATATTGACTTTGGCCGCGGAAGCCTACGACTTCATTTTATAGAACTCTTGCACCAGTCGCCAATGTGTAGGATATAACACCATGCTTTACAGTCGATTCCCGTTGTGTTTCAATGTCAGGAGCCTTCAAGGTATCTATTTTGATAAGGCCAGTTTTTTCTCGCCGTTGCGTGTACGTTGCGTTTTTAATGAGGTCTTGTTTTGATGTGAATGATAATTCCAGATAATTCAAGAAGAAAAATATTGTAAGAAATATTATTTTTATCATATTTCTTGTTATTATGGTAATTTCTTAGTGTTCTGCAAAAGAGAAAGCCTTCTCTTACTAATCTAATAGTATTGTTTTCAAATTAATGTTTTTTCAAATGAACACAGAGCAGTACTAAATGCTCATTTCTTCCTGCACAGAAATACGTTAGCTGTCTTTAATGGAGCAATAAACTGCACTTACGCGAAAAAAGTTTTTGTAATTGAAAAATTTTATTTTCTCAAATCAGTCACAATAGAAGTATAAATATATTGTCATTATTTTCTAAAAAAAATATTATCAAAAATAATACTTTTCACGTGCAACCCAAACAAATTTCCGCCCTCACTGAGAAGAAGAGGAATCCGATATTAATGATGGACGGAGACCCACTCAGCGGAATCTGCGACTGATCCTTGGAATCTGAAAAACACACTCACCAGAATCTAATGCAATGTGTTATGAATATTTTAAGAAAGAAGTGGACATTACCGTGATGGAGTTGCTGGGAGGGTGACATTGATTTGGACGACTGTGGAAAATAAATGAGAACGTAACTTTTGTATTCATACTATACTTTGAAATAAGGTGAAATTTGGAAAAGCATTTTTCTAACATTATTTTCTAATATTTTCTTAAAGTATTATCAGGCTGGGTGACTTTGGTTTGGAAGATGGTGAAAAAAAGGAAAATGTAACTTTTGTATCCACTCGTTACATTGAAAATTAAAGGAAATTTGGAACAATATTTTCCTAACAGAAGAAAACTAAATATTTTACATGCAGTCACTGAAAATGTAGTCAATAAAAATAATAATGCTAGATTAAAAAGTCTTGTTCTGCAAACATGTTGTAAAAATTTTAAAAAGTACTAGGTGAAAATAATTGCAAAAAAACATATTTACCCATTGGCCCAAAATTGTTCCAACATCATCGGAGATATTAACGTTCATTTTAACGTTTTCATTAATCTTTCAGTTTCCAGCAGATGATACCTATCTTCAGTTTATTTACAAGTCTGCTTCAAAACGATGCTTTTTACTGCCGCAAAATTGCTATGAAAAACCTATTCATCTAGTTTAGGAAATAATCGAATTCAATTTCAAATTTTAACAGGGAAAACTAAAAATTAAAATTAAACAAAATATTGATAATTGACTCTAAGATCTGCGGAAGGCCAATTCCGAATTTTATTTATTAAGAAATTGAAGTACTAGGACATTAACAAAAATAATTCAAAACTCCCGTAGCAGGTATGGAAATCAGACGACTTTTAATTTTACAAAAAATACTATAAGCATGAATTATAAATGTTTCTCGCCCTCCAATAAATTGTCAATAGCTACCAAATTGACTAGCGAAGCAACTACAGTCAACCGACGGAAAAGAGGTCAAGATTGAAATCTTCTTCGGACATTGCCGTTGATACCGTTGGCTGCCGTGAAGGGTGAACAGTTGAATAGGTTAAATGGTTGATTGAATAGGGCGCTTCTAATGCAAAATTTCTACTAATTCTAATATCGTTATATTCAACATTCGTTAATCGCGTTCTGATCTAAAGTAAAGGAAGCCTATAGACGATTAGCTATATAACGTCCGACTCGCAATCGCAACTCCCCCTAAAAAAAAACTATATACAAATCTATCTTTCCTAAGATAATAACTTACGTAACATCTTAAGTAACGTATGCTCTTTATGAATTTCAGTTGCCCCACCACATTAAATAAATTACAATCTTTCAAAACTTAATTGTAATTCAACAATGAGACACTCCACTAACCTTGCATAGGACCTTTATTGCGAAACTCCACATAATTTCTACAATAATTAAATCACTACAACTCTCCCATCACCCCCCCCACTCTCCCGCCTAAAAACAAAATATCCTTTTCATATTTGTCGTCTCTATCTCGCTCGCTGGCTCTCTCGTTCTCGCTCCCGCACTCTCGCTCTCGCACTCTCGCTCTCGCACTCTCGCTCCCGCACTCTCGCTCGCACTCGCACTCTCGCCTCGCACTCTCGCCTCGCACTCGCTCGCACTCTCGCCTCGCACTCTCGCTCTCGCACTCTCGCTTTCGCACTCTCGCTCTCGCACTCTCGCTCTCGCACTCTCGCTCTCGCACTCTCGCTCTCGCACTCTCGCTCTCGCACTCTCGCTCTCGCCCTCGCTCTCTCTCGCTCTCCTCTCTCCTCCTCTCTCTCGCTCTCACTCTCTCGCGTTCTCTGCTCTCTCGTGCTCTCTCGCGCGTTCGCACTCTCGCTCTCTCCCTTACATTATATATGAAGAGAATATTTCTCACTTCTAGCCGACCCGGGTGGCCGAGGTGGCTAGAGCGTGTGCCAACTCAGAGCTTTCTGTCCGAAAGGTCGTGGGTTCAAGTGCCGCAGGGAGCGAGTTTGTTTGTTCCTTGACTTTCATACACATTTGTTGTCTTGGCAGTCGATTGACTACAGACCGAGAAGCCCGCATGTGTGTGTAGTGTAATGTGGTTTATACGTGACCCGATGAGGGACATAGTGGTACTCAGCGCGGATAGCCGCAATGGGCTTCCCTTGATGCTGGAAAAAGCCCCGAAAGAAAGAAAAATTCTTACATTTACCTGTTTCACGTATCGTATTCTTTTGTTAACTATTATCAGCGTCCTCTAAAGATTGTAACCGAGTAATCCTTCCAATAACCTTGGGTGAAGGTTTCATCTAATGAAAATAATAGCAGCTATGTTGGTTATCCCCTTCAGTTTGCTGGTTCAAAATTTCTCGCCCAATCAATTGAAGAACCTCGCGGTTGAACGTTGCGGCTTGGGGGAGGGCAGGGGGAGGGACACTTTGGCCAATGCTAGCAGGTAGAACCATAGTTTATAATCAATTTCCTCCCTATTTTATAAATATATCGACTTGCAAATTGCAGGATGTAATGAGAATATAAAAACAAAATTTATACTCATCCCGCCGTAAAAAAAAGAATTTAGCGTAATTAATTTGGCCACAGAATTTGTTTATAAGCAAGTGAATTTTAGGTGAATTAAAGGCAAAAGCGCGACATTGGAGAAATGTTTTTTAGTATGCTTGTGTAGAGCGAATGAATTAAGCGCAAACATATGGGGTCATTATCAGATGTTAATTTCTTATAAGCAATTACACATATCTCGAGAACGAAATATGATCCGATCGGATTCCGGAATTTTGTATCGCGTTTAAACACCATTCTGATGAGCCAATAAAAATGTTTCAATTGCAAATTTATAAACAATTTCCAAATTTTGCAAATCTAAATGGGAGAGTCTCTCGATTTTGAGAACCAAAATGCGAATTACAATTTTGCAACAATTTATAATTTTATAAACAAATTCGAAATATGCGTTAGAACGGCCGGGAAGGCTCCGAAAATTATGCCTGAAATGAACACATCAAAATAGCAGTTTGACAGGGTTACAAATCGATTGCTAAAAGTTAGAATAATTGTTGCTAAAATGATAAATATTTACTGGTCTATTGACAATCTGGACAGAAAACTCTGCTCAGAAATATTGTTTCGTCGTGACGTACGGGCAGGTAAAAATCTCTCGTTCGGCAGGAAAATGTATTTCCGCCTCGTACGTAAAGGAAATAGCGCCCTCCCCCTGAGACAGCGTCCTTTCTACCCCTTGGGATGTTGCACCAATCACAGACAACTGTGGTTTTACCTACTAGCGATTGGCCAACGCGTCCCTCCCTCTGCCCTCCCCCAGGCCTCGGGGTGACCAAGTTTGTCGGCGCGGTTGGGAAAGCCAATTTTTGTGAGGCAAAGGGTACATTATGTGAATACAATAATTTAACAATGTTCTGAACCACTTATCAAAACAATATTAGCTTCATTATTTGATCTGAAGTTCTAGATACTATGGATCATGAAATGTGAATACAAGGAAATCAAGGACTCCCAGAATTTTTTATTTGCTTAGACAAATATTTCTAGATAAATCAATTATGCTAATATTTTATACAGCATAAATTAGGCTTAATATGTAAAGAATCTTTGCTTAATTAAATACCATTGTACTAATCTCATTCTCATGTTGTAAAACTCAAGAGGTCGGCCCAAAGCAAATAAACATTTTCCATTTCACCAATTCCCAATAAGAGTCAAATTGAGAGTCATAATGAAAAGCTGTTATACTTTATAGAGAATTATTCACATTTGCTTCCCTCCTTGCATTATTACGAAAATTTTGAATGGTGCGAGTGTGTTCATAATAAAGTCGCTCTTATCTCTGAGTACTTGATTCAGAATTTTGTATACTGTCCATCTCTTTACACTTGTGATCTGTTTTGGCAACTTTCACTTTCGTTTCGACATTGTTTCAAACAATACATTATTCATAAATTTATGTAAAAAAGAGGTTGTTTAGAAAGTGTACATATCTACATGATATATTTAATGTGCATTACTGTATATTCTGTACTGCATATTATTGTACTTTGTACTCTCTCAACCTGCCTCAATTTTTAGATATTTTCAAATTACAATGTGTTCTCGGACTTTTTGAATGGAATAACGCAATGTTCGTACTACATTGAATTCTTTTTACTTTGGTTACGGCTTTCTTCAAATGTGCCCCAAAGTTGTCGCGGCCATGGTGTGACGGTTACTATCGGGCTGTTACAACAAGTTCGCGAGTAAGCCCGATCAAACCGTGGATTTGTAAGGCAAAAATCCTTCGTACGCTTTCCTTCGGAGGGGAAGTAAAGCCGGCTGTCCCATGTTAGTAGATTTACTGCATGTAAAAGATCCTCAAGCTTAAATGAAGCCTCTGAGCCAAATTGAATTGCCTTTTCGTCGCCCTAGTAATACCTTCTTTCGTTCCTAATAGATGAAAGGAGCGCAACGAAATTTGCGTGGTGAAATCAGGAAAAGTAGACCTCATAGCCAGTCTCGCCACGTAAAATATTGCATCAATTCAATTCAACGTTCTGAACTAACATGTCACCAACGTTCACACACATTCCATAGCCTTATTGAAACCCCAATAAATTTCGTAGCAATTCTGGACATTGATGAAGTCAGTAGTAGATTTCAGTCGTCATCCTTTCGTGACCGCAACTAAATTATTAATATTGATGCACTCTAAAATATGTGATGTAAAGCAAGGCGAAAAATGTCCTGAAAAGTAATTATTTCGTAAATATATTAAAGTTTATGTTTATAAATCATAGCGTAGAGTAAACTTTAAGGAAGCTAGTAAAAAAGTTTCATAGGTATTGGTTTAGTAGATTCTGAGATTGCTGTAAGTCCATGCAATTCTGTTCTCATAGATTAGTATAGAGTTTCAGATATTATCTTTATATCCACACACGAACGACTTCCTGTTCTATTGTGCAATAGCGCAATTTAGATGTTTGCGGGGCTGACCGGAGCGTGACAGCGAGCAAAGTGCCTGGCGGCGCGGCGGGCACGGATGGGCACGGACGGGCAGGCGCTGCGTCACCGTGGGCCCCATGGGCATCGCCGGCCGGGCGCGCCCATCCGTCGCGGTGATGGGCGAATAAACAACCGGCGGCGACTCCCTCATCGACGCGACGCGATGCGGGCGGGCGAGGGAGTGGGCGGGAGCGCGCTCATGAAAAATAACTCCCAGATCGTGCGGTGCTTAACAAGATGCATGGCAGGTGCGCGACGCACAATTAAAATTACACGTGGAGCGACGGGAGGTGCATGCGCAAGATGGAGGGGGATGACAGGGAGGATGCAGGAGGGTGGAGGGAGGATAGAGGAGGGAGGAGAGAAGGGAGAAAAGAGAAAGAGAGAGAGGGAGAGGGGGAGAGAGAGTTCTCTGTCTGTCTTCTGTGTCTGTCTGTCTCTGTCTGTCTCTGTCTGTCTCTGTCTGTCTCTGTCTGTCTCTGTCTGTCTCTGTCTGTCTCTGTCTCTCTCTGTCTGTCTCGTCTCTGTCCTGTCTGTCTCTGTCTGTCTGTCTGTCTGTCCTGTCCTGTCTGTCTCTGCCTGTCTCTGTCTCGTCTGCTGCTCTGTCTGTCTTCCTGTCTGTCTGTCTCTGTCTGTCTGTCTCTGCTCTGTCTCTGCGTCGTCTCTGTCTGTCTGTCTCTGTCTGTCTGTCTCTGTCTGTCTGTCTGTCTGTTCTGTCTGTCTCTGCTCGTCTGTCTCTGTCCTGTCTGCTCTCTGTCTGTCCTGTCTCTTCTCGTCTGTTCTGTCTGTCCTGTCTGTCTGTCCTGTCTCTGTCTGTCTCTGTCTGTCTCTCTCTGTCTGTCTCTGTCTGCTCTGTCTCTGCTCTGTCTGTCTCTGCTGTCTCTGCGTCTCTGTCTGTCTTGCTCGTCTCTCTGTCCTGTCTCTGCTGTCTGCTCTGCTCTGTCTCTGCTGTCCTGCGTCTGTCTCTGTCTGTCTGTCTCTGTCTGTCTGTCTGTCTTCTGTCTCTGTCTGTCGTCTGTCTGTCTGTCTCTCTGTCTGTCTTGTCTCGTCTGTTCTGTCCGTCGTCTCTTCTGTCTTGTCTCTGCGTCTGTCTGTCTCTGTCTGTCCATCTGACTGTACGATACATGTCTGTCCTATGTGAGCAACACTAGCGCTTAGACTTTACGTATGCATTTTTCCAAACTAAATAAATGCCTCTTGATTTAGACTCACTCGAAGCTCTGCGATTTTGAAAAACATTCAATAAATTTTGGTGACACTTTACATAAAGCATTCTCAAAATTTTCAAAAAATGGCTAGAAACTTTTTCTTTAAACTTCTTTTAAGAAAAGAGTGAAATGCACTTATAAAGATGGCATAATTAGAAAATAGCAGAAGTTAGATTAGAAGTTAGAAGTTAGACGCCGTCTTCCTACATCTACAATATTGAAGGTAGAGATTTCTTCAATCAAACGTATTTTTCCATAATTATTTTTTTCATTAAGATCAAGTACATTTTTGAAAATTTTAGTAGTTTTCGTATAATATTACGTGTAATACGTGCAATTTTAAAACAGAAAAAACAGGATTATCTCGAAAATGGCTCCATATTTTTTCTTTAAACTTATGGTAGAGATATTGATTAATGTGCTCTAATCAGATGACCGAAACGTTTGTTTTTCTTAAGCTTAGAAAAATTTAATTTTCTTGACTTTCCACACGGTGTTAATATTTACATTCGTGGCAATATATTCACTTTATTGAATTTATGATTACATTTGCTTCAAATGATGAGATATAAAAAAATAAAAACGTTTCTGTGAAAATTAGCCCCAAATTTCACAGTTTCAGATATGCCGAAACGCCATTTTTCAAAAGAGGCTCCAAATGTTTCATCAATCTTTCCGTGCGGATATTGCTAACGAGGGAATTAAATTTCCAAAATTTTTCAAAACTCAAAACTTTTCTGTGAAATATAGCTTCAAATTTCGCATTTACAATAACGATTAAACATTTTCTTACAAACGTCTCCAAAGTTTTCAACGAAAATATCCTTATTCTCTAATGCAGTTTTACTCATGTATAGTATTATTATAGTAATATTTCGGTTTTACTTTTGAGAAAGAAAAAAATTGACAAAATTTTTAAAAAATGTGCTTTTGCGATAGGTGGCAGGTGGCAAGAGTAGGTGGCAAATCCGAAAAGCTATCCCAGATGAAAGAAATTAGAAAACTAACTAATTCGAGAAAATATACCATTCTAGAGCATCATTTTAAATTTGGTTAAGCTTTGAGGAAGGGTTCAATGATTGTTTCAGGCAAACTGTTCCAGTCTCCAACATACCCTCCAGTTTTCCAACATACGTTTTTGGATTTCTTGTCTAAACTTGCGGCAATTCATCCGCTGTGCCGAAGTATGTAGGTTTTTATAAAAGATGATGAATTTTATTTTGAAGGTGGATAGTGTGTATGCGCTTTGTTTGTAGCACAGGATCACGCCGTTTGTGAGTGACTCCGTACTCTTTATCTTAATTTCCCTGAAAGAAAATTTTGACGTTTTGCGCTGGTCCTTTTCTAGATTACGTTCCAGCAATATTATGTTGGGTCCCAGCATATCGCATCATATTCTAGCATGGGCTGTACTAGTGGCATTTACACATAATCTTTATCTCTCAAATCCTGATCCGGAGTATTATAATATTGATCAATAAAAATGACAAAGTTCCGGTTATTTCATGTGGCATTGATACAGAAAAGTTCACTATTAAACCAAATCTATCTATCATAAAAGACTATCTAAATAAGAAAAAAATAAATCTGTTGATTCGGACAGGATTTTTACAAATATTCTAAAGCTCGGTGACCAAACCTACCGCATTTCATGAACGTCAAATTAAACAAAATAGTACATAAAGAGCTTTGGTAGTACTGATTCACAATGGAGAAGACCGTGGAAGCGTGGTAAACTACAGGCGTCTGAACTTAACATTCGTCGTATGTAAGCAAATGGAGCGGGTTATTCTTGTGAAGTCAAGCCACTACGGTATGTCAGGACATTGCAGATAGTTTAGATACTGGTGAACAAATACACGCTGTAATAATACTTTTCTCCAGTCTTGGATTTAGTTCAATATCGTAAACTTTTCACGAAACTTTTAGTAACGCGCGTGGATTACAGAATTCTCCATTTAATGAGGTTTCATACTGTTAAATGTTCTGGCTACGGATAATCAGTACCAGCATACAGCAAAATAAGAGCTGTAGAAAAAGCCCTATGCGTATAAAGTAGTGAATCATATTTTTTTAAAATTGTTGGAAAGATAGAATTTCTGTTGTTCTAGGCTATTCTTTGTCATCTCTCACTATTAGTTTCATACATAGTTAACTACTATACTTCTAATACATATTCACTAATTATTAATGTTTATACTTTATATTAATTCTGTTATTTCTTCTATATAAAATGTCGTTCAATGGGCGACGAGAGAGAGACAGGAGTTCGTTCCACAGTTCTGCATGAACTCGAAATTTCACTCTTAGTTAGCAAGCAATGCAGATTGCATTAACGTGATCCTATTTATATACACGCCGTGTCAAACACGTTCGGGTATTTTAACCACTTCATCCGAAGCTTTCCGCTATAGATGCGTCATTGCGACCTGCATACGTTGGAAAACAAAGAATTAACAGATAATAAATCTGGCATTTTATGCATGGCGAGTCAGCTGCAATGCTGGAAGTGAACCGCATTCATTTTGACTCATTAAGCTAAAAATATTAAAGCTTGTATATAAATCCGTATATAATCAACTCGCTTAATTTACCTGTACAATGTAGTTTCATGTTATGTACTCGTATTTTATCCATGACGTTTATTATTTAGAGCAGATCCTTCTTTTTCACATTTAAAGCATTTCCAGCGTTTTTAATCATTATTTAGTTTAAAGAGACCGTAAGGAATATATAGGAGAAACAAAATTATCCATATACCAGGTTAAGGGTCGATTCAATAAAATAAAATATTGCTTGTCAAATGCAATGCTAATTTTTAAAGAAGGGCAAATTTGATTATACACAGGATTTTTTTTACAATGATATATTCAACATTTTAATTTTAAATGCAAAAAACTTTACGAATTGAAACAAACTATCAAGCTACCTTTTCTCAATTCTGCTATTATGATAACGCAGTTTCTTCAACCCATCTATTTCCGCTGCCTTTCGGATAACACATCACTGCAGCCAACAGTGCTCGAAAGAGCTCCCTCAGGCAACGACGAGTCATAATGAAAGCCTGATGTATGGGTGGCACCCGAAAATCGGGGACAAGACGTCATTTTAATGTATGCAACAATATGAGCCGAATATTAAACCTCACTTATTACGGCGGAGCTCATTTGCGTGTTCATTAGAGCGAAAACGGAGCGGCCCGCGGAGGAGGGGAGGCGGAGCAAGGAAACGAACGAATGGGCGCAGAAGAAAAAGCGGAAAATTCAGTTTGTAGCGGCGGAGCTGAGCGAGGTGGCGGCGAGTGTGGTGCGAAGTCGTGGGAGGGTGTGGGGTGAGGGGAAGGGGGCGGTGAGCGAGAGCGCCGACGTCGTCCTAGGAATTTGCATGCATTATCGGCCCCACGGCACCCCGCCGGACGGCCCGCAGGCGGTGGGGCCGGGCGCAGGGTACAGCCTTAATCAGCTGCGTCTGTCCTCAACACTTGTCAGCTAACTTAATTAACTTCGGCCCTTAAGAGCAGCCCGGCCGCGCCGCCTGGCCCCGCCCGAAGCGCGGGCCCGGTGCATCTCAATGGGCCCCAAATTGGTCCCCGCGGGGGTGGGCGGGCTAAGACCCCGGTGGCGCGATGAGCCGCCGGCAGGGGGCGGGGATGGTGGCGAGCGCTTAGGCGGGTGGATGGTTGGGGAGGGGAGGGGGCGGGAAGAAGCGTGGGGGTGGTTTGGTGGGGCGTGGGCAGCGCTGGAAGGTGAGCGACTCCGCGAGGTCGGAAACCCGAGGCGGGGACGTGCGGAGGTGCAGATGCTGGAGAAAGGGGCTGAGGGGGTTGGGATGTTTGGAGGCGGGGGGACGTTTGCAGGCGACATGTCTGTCAGGCGGGGCGGCGGGGCGGCGGAGGCGGCGGGGGCGGCGGGGCGGCGGAGGCGGCCGGGCGGCGGGGCGGCGGGCGGCGGGGGCGGGCGGGGGCGGCGGGGGCGGCCGTCTGCGGGGTTAAGTGGCCTAATGGGCGCGTCTCGAAGGCCGTGGCGGCGGCGTCCCGAACCGCGCAGAAACAATCGCCGGGAAAGAGGCGGGCGGCGCCTGAGGCAGCGCGACGGCGTCACAAGATGAAGGGACTCCACGTCACGGCCGGAGGAGGGGGGAAGGGGAAGGGGAAGGGGAAGGTTGAGGCGAAGGAAAAGCTGGCAGGCAAAGAGAGCTGGCCGCCGTGCCTAAGGTAATGATTAAGAGGGGGGTGTTTGTTGGGGGAAGGAAAGTATAAACGAATGGTGTTACAGAATGGAACAAACTTTCTCATACCAGTTACTTTACTAATTTCTTTGGTTTGAGCTACCTTCTCTCACTTACTACTCTTGTCAGCTGTCATCTATAGCCACCCAAAATACATTTTTTTTTTAAATTCTTCAATTTTTCGTTTTCCTAATAATGAAACCGAAATACTTTAACAATACTATAGAAGAGTAAAACTTCGTCTCTTATGTTTGTTGTGTTATGTTTGTTATGTGTCTTTTGTTGAAACAGAAGCAGCCATTTTTAAAATTCTCACGTTTAATCGTTATTATAAATGCAAAATTTGTTCTTTTCCAAAGAAAATATTTTAGTTTACAAAACACTTTATTGGAAGTAATTTGAAGCACTTACAATGCAATAATGGACACACATTGCTGAAAATGTGCATATGAAAGGCATGAGAGATATTTAAAAATATTGCATTTGTGTGTTTTACCTACGTGCAGTTCAGGCGCTAATATTGTTCACAAGCGACAGACAGACCGACGAACAGACGGACGGTCTGAAAAAATGAAATATGACTACATACTGTGTAATTTACTACATTTAGTAATATACTACATTTTATAAAAGGATTTATTCCCCTTTTCTGAGTACGGGCTACACAATGCTAGTTTTTCTGTCGCAAATTCACTTTTTTTGCCGTAGCATTATATAACTTTCTCTATACTGCGTATACAATAATGCGATATCGAAACAAACTGTCTGATTTTATTTTTAAATTTGATATTTCCTATGCACTTCTAATATTAATACAACGTAACCCGTTCCAAATTTATAATAGAATATGGGCGCTAGGAAAAGATTATGTTAATTCAATTATTAAAATTAATCATCAACTGCTTTTTCCATTAAATCCGGCTAACTTGGTCGATGGGTCTTATAAGAAATAATCGCTATTGCCTACTAATAGCCGATTATTCGATCTGCCATCTGTACACAGTAGCCCAGGAATCTGGAAAGCAAATATACATTTCTAGCTACTCATTTGCTGGAATTGGCTAAATGAAAATCATCTTTTCTATTCACAGAAACTTAAAAGTTTATTCAATGTTCATTGGTAACAATACGAAACTTTCGGTCATGACCAGTCTCAAATCTTATATTGTAGTACCCGTCTTCGCGCGCTGTTGACCGATGTCGCCGCGTAGAACCATTTTCATTTTTTCCCGGTGTCGATGGCTCCAGGTCCAAATACCATCTTCTTTTCTTCTGTTCTGGCACAAGTGTACTCAAGTCAATGATCCTCACCGCCTCATAAGTTGATAAGACTTAATTTTCCTTTTAAAAGTTCTCAGTTCTTTCTACGCGTATGCTTAAAATATTAAAGTTCAGCAAACTACAATCTGCATCAAATACTCCCAGTCCTGTTGAAATATTTCCAAGTTCCAATTTCCGCACATTACATCAATATTCTAAGTCCGACAACCATACGCTCCAAAGTAGATTTCACAATTCCCAAACTCCCAACATCAATTGTCTACACACGATCCGCACAGCACCATGGCATAAGTCGGAATGAATCCATATTCTCCTCTTTCAGTCCTTCAAAACTCGGTCCATCTTTCTACTGTTTCTTGTTAGAAAAAATTCTATGCCTAGCCAATCCCTCAATTACTTACAAATTGAACTAACCGCGACCCAGACTGTCATTGCTTTCTCGGCCAATCCCCAAACAGTTTACTTCATCAACTAGCCGCGCCCCGTGGTACAAAGCAATGAAGTTCGTTGACGTTGACGACAACTCGTCTACCGTTGATATGCCACCATATTTACAAATGTCTATCCTTACAATTCACCCTGTTTACAATAAATGTGACGCAATACAAGGTCACACATATTGGTATGTCATTATATATATGAATGATAGATAGATAGCAGAAGAAGTGTTTGACTGTGGTGTCGGATGCGGCGAAGAATTTGAAAAGTTGGGATATGCAACGACGAAACTTCGTGATGGTTTTTCATATGTGACACATGTAGTGTAGCGTCGTGATGAGTAAAGACGACAGGTTTCTCAAATATGTACATTTAATTTGTACATAATATACACGGATAACTTAATATTTGTACAGAGCATATATGAACATATATCATCCGCGTGTTATTTGCGGAAAACAGAAGACGATTCTCATAAAAACTTTCATGTGTTGATACGCACCATGGCAATGTATTGTCATGGTCGTCAGGCGGAACCGTCTCTCATAAAGAGATGAGAGAGTCTACGACGCTACAGTAGTAGTGATTATTGAATATGCTGGTGTCTGCAATAGAAAGGTAGATATTCGAAATATGGAGGTGACAAAACATGTTGAAGAGTTTTGCTGAGGGGTTCATTGTAACTCTAGATGTTAAAGTAGATTAAATTAGTTGAATTAACTGCATTCAAAGCTTTCAGATATACCCCCTGAAAGTTGCAGATATGTTGAGATGATATCAGGAGGAATTTAAAATTTAAAAACAATTTATTAATTAAATATTTCTGTAGAGATGACTTGGATAATAGATGAGAAAAATGAAATAAATAAAAACTAAAGACATGCAAATGTAAATGTAAAAAAATAATAGCAATTACAGAAAAAATTTCTGAGTATTACATTGTTATTTTACGATATTCGTGTTCATGATTACATCTGAAGTAATATATTACGACGTGATAGCGTACCCAAATGTTGATGAGTGATACCGCGTTGTAAAACAACTGCTGTTTGGGGATAAATTACTACCTAGAACCTGGTTTTTCACCATTATTAAATGACTTGAAGAGTTGAAAGTTTACATAAGCTCATACGTAATTTAAATTTTCGTGTTGGAATTTGATATACTATGGGCTCAAACTCTTTCAGCCATTAAAACGTATATTATTTTACCCTTCATGTAGGTTGCCCAGACTTTCCTTTCTTCTTTCTTCGATCACATTATTGAATTTCAATCATTTTCATTCCAACTTATCTCGAATGATTTGTTTTCTTCCGGAGGACTTTTCCAGCTCCAGAGGATGCTAATTGCGGCGTATCCACACCGGGTACCCACTACATGAAAGACAAGTGACCAAACAACCATGCCCACGGCGGGACTTGAACTTGCGACCCTTCGGACCGAGCGCCTAGTCGGCACACCCTCTAGCCAGGACGCCTTTTCAACTTTTCTTAAATAAATAGTGTACAGAAAACGTTTACTGTTGGGCATTTTAAATCGAACTACTTAAAGTTGGACACTGATAAAATAATGGCCATATATTCCATTCAGCACAAAGTACTTGCTATTTAGTCAAATAATATCAGTCGTATATAAATTCTTTACAATTTTATAGAAATAAGGTTTATAAAAATGCCAATACGAATCTTGGTGCTCACATTTGATATGCGACAATCACATTTTAAAACCATAGGTACAGTTCTTATAAAATAAAACATTTACTTTTATCTTCTATAAAGAAAATAACTAACAGTACTGTTGTTTGCAATGTATGTTCATTTTGAGTTAACGAGCGTTTTTATTGACAAGTCTTAATATATTTAAGTGCATTATAGAGTAGAAAACGGGATACGTGTTTTGCATAGAAAAACATTATGTGAAGACATTTAATTTTAAAAGTACTATAACCTAGATATTCAATAGGATGTGTACTAATCGAATTTGAGAAAATTAATTTTCGATCTTGGATCTTGATATTTCGTTCTTTAGTGATTCAATATTTTTATCGCTCAACTGTAACAGTAACTCGTACTGACTTCTTTACAAAATGACAAACACTTAAGTAGGCACGTGAGGCAATTGAAACCCGCAATATACTTCACACGCCATCGAATCCCTGGAACAAAATTTTGGACTTCGTGGAGTTCCTCTTGGAGGGCATTGTCCTCTTCAACAACTCCGACCCTCCGGACCTTCGTATTTTCATCGAAGTTGGCGAATTTACGCGATTTTTACATCCTTTCGGCGTAGCGTTATCTGATTTCCTCCCCTCGGGCTGCTCTTGGCGGCTTTTCCAAACGCCTTACTGGCCTTGAAGAGGACCTGATGCACCCTAAAGCCATTCCCCACATCCGCTTCGCCAACGCTCTCGAAAGCTAGTATCTCCTGCCACTGCCTTACTCGCACCTGCCGTCTTCCTGGATGTCAGAGGCAAAGAGACCTGAAGAGGTCTGACACCGTTGACGTATCATGGTGACTGAAACTTTCTGCATGTCATTGATGCATTTTTTAAGTCAGTATATTAGTAGATCCAGTGCCGTCGGAGCTGTAAGGCGAAGGGATTGAAGTATGGTAATTAAAAGGAAGAAGGATTAAAAAAGAGTAGCATATAAGAGTTTATGAATTGGAAATATTTCAATTTTACATCAAACGCATACTCTTGACCTCATCTCATCCTATTCCCACATAAATATTTCTGTATCGTAACTGATACACGCCACATATTTGTTACCATTCTTCGACGTTTGTCGTAAAATACGATATAATCGAATTAGGCGAAGTACCAAAATAATTTTAAGAAACTAAAAAAAATATCACCACATTTGATGATATTAAAAATTTACGAGTGGAAAAGTGACCCTATCAATGAAGACCATCGACTGCTGTTTTGGCTATTCAGGCATAATACCTGAAATTACATTTCAAACGTTTATACTCGTAGAAGACATTTATTAAGAGTAGGTGAACATTTTAGTTATTTGCGATATAAGTGACGTAAAGCATGATTACAATACGAGATTGGAAAATTGACAAATGAGGCCGTTAGGCCGGGTTTGGTATCCAAATCAGTATTGTAATCAAATGTTGGGACACGAATATCGTACAACGTTTTATCCACTTTGTAATTATTTTTAGATTTAATGTGAAATTTCGTCTTACGTCTTTATTTACTTTCATTTTTTCTCCTATAAGTGTTCTAATAAGGAGAACAATTGAAACAAACTTGGTGTATACTTTTGGACATGAGTAAATATAGTTCTGATTCGGAAATAGAAATAGCAGCAAATGCTGCTAGAAAAACATTGTTCCCAAAAAAAAAAATTTGAATGTATTTAATTTTTAAATAATGGTACGAAAAAAGTTCCTTCCATATCGAAAAAAAATTAGATTGCTTACTTTTGTGGCAAGTCAGAGAAGGAGATACCAAGTAGTCTTTGGACCTTCCACTCCATGATAAAGAGTACAATATCACTTAATGACAATTTTTATGTCAGTAAGTTTACTAAGTTATTAGCATTTTTAAAGAGGAAAAATGAAGGATACAACACAAAGATGTCCAAAATATTTTCAAAAGAGGAGTGGCAACGCACGCCATTTACCGCTCTAGGGTCGTAATAAAATACATTACCATACTAGGGTGGTAAAGCGCGTCACTACAAAACTCATTAAAATGGCATAATGTTTCACTTTACCTATAAGAAGGCAATTCGGAGATTCTAGTGTTAAATCTTACTTTATAGTATTGAAGTGAAGTGATTATAAAACAAAAGGTGCAGATATGTGCTGCTAAATGTAAGTTATTATGATTAAGGGCATTTCACTTGATAAATTAAAAAAATATTCAAACAGGAATACACAGGACAAAAAGTTTTATCCACTGTACACGTCACTGTAACCGCTTGTCATCGGCTACACTCATGACAAAAGAAATATTGAAGTGACAATACCCGACATCTTGCCCTACAAATAGTTCCTAGAGTAGCGAAGAGATGGCGTTACCTAGAAACAAATTTCTGAACGTACTTTCGCCCTAGCCAATCAGAACTTTTGTAGAAATGCGAATGTGGCATGAGGCTTGACTCGGACGAGATTGTCTTTTTTGCCCTACAAATAGTTCCTAGAGTAGCGAAGAGATGGCGTTACCTATTCCACCACACAACCGACGAGGGAACGTGGAAAAATACCAGAAATGAAGCTTTATTAAAAGGTAATTGTCTAAGTATTTTCATGGGATTAATCACTGTGATATGTCAAGATTACGTAAAATTCGATAGGAATATTAAACAAGTAATGCAACGAATGTAAGAATAACAGTGGTAGTGGACTAAAATGAATTTATAAAACCACGTTGCTACATTCTCGTTGCTGGAATATAGAAGAGATTTTTGTAACATAGGACGTGTTTCTGTTTCTTTGTTACAGCTTTTTCAGTTTTAGTTTTGAGCAGTTACTTATTCTACTTTTATTCTATTTCATTTTTATTTATGGATTTCATTTCGAAAATTCTATTGAGAATTTTGATAATTCCGAAAAGCATAGTTTATTCAACAACTGGCTCAAGTTTCACTAAAACAAAGTTATAATTTGGAGTTTTGGACTCGCATTCTAACGCGAGCATCACCTTCGTGTATGCTGTGGTTTAACTGGGCTGTACAACGAGGAGAAGGCGTACGGAAATACTCCAATTCCATCGCAGTAGGCAGCGTACGAACCGTCGCAGGACAACGACGACCTTGGGGCGTGAACGTCGCGCGACAGCCGTCTACTCAGCGCGGGACCAACTTGAAGAATTCGCCGGTCGTGAGTCACAGAAAAGCAGAAAGAATATTTACTAAATTGCAGCTTGGAAAACTTTCAAGATAGAATTATGATTGCACAAATTAAAACGTTGTAATATGAACTTCCTCAGTAACAGACATTGATCGGACAAGTTTTACTAAATATTAGTCTTGATAACCAGTAAATTTATTTTTGCAGTCGTAAGAGAAATCAGATCTAAATAATTTTTATGTTTATTGATAAAAGTCGTCCTTGTGTATAATTCTTTATCTAAATTCATACATAATTGACTTGATGTTATTTGAAATCATTTAAGAGGAATTGTCTATGTAAAAAGGTTTTGAACATGAATGAAAGCTGTTAAATTGTTTCTGGTAAAACGTTATTTCATGAACAGTCAAGAGACTTTGTAAAACAGAATTTTGCACTGCGAGGTCACGCAGAAGCTGAATATTAAGTGTAAATATTGAGTGTAGTATTATTTAAGATTGAAAAGGTATTAGTGAATTTTGGTATATTGTTTGTATGTATTTTTTACAGGATGGTTATTTAAATTGTGAATTGTGGTTTCATTAAGAGATAATTTGTTTTGAGAAGTGTACATATGTATTTACTGTTTGTTTCTGTGTAAATGTAGATCAGAGTCACTATTATTCTACAGAAAACTGCAGTTTAGGTAGGGAGTTAGCTACCATTGTGTAATCAAAAGGAAAAGTAATCACGTAGGAGAATATGTGAACGTGAGTGTACGAAGGATCATATTGGAAAGAATATATGTTACTTGTTCTTTAAAACTATGAAATTGTGTTTGTTTGTTAAATGAATATTAGTTAGCAAAGACGAACCCACCACCGATAGGGAATTATCCATAATTTGAGGTCTTCCAGGTTTGTGTGACGGTGTAATCACACGTCACAAAACAAGTAAATAACAGATTTACTTCTGTAATTCGGCGTACTACGAAATAGTTAGGTAGATAGAAGAACGTTTACATTATGATTAAGGGCATTTCACTTGATAAATTAAAAAAAAATTATTCAAACAGGAATACACAGGACAAAAAGTATTATCCACAATACACGTGACTAACATTGTTACGCTCTATACGCTATAATTCAGCTGTATTATGCATCAAATTATTTGACATTTTTTCTTAAAAATATACCTAACTTATGTAAAAGTGTTTTTATTTGGAAATACAAAAATTTAACCCACAAAAGTTTCTTCAATCCATGAATTCAAGTAACTTCACGATACCGTGAGGATGACAAAAATGATTGAAATAAGATTTTGGAGCTGAAGTAGTGTGTTCCGAACGCGATTTGCTACGTCAGAATTCCGAACGCGCCCTTTGAATTTTGCCTTTATTGCGAGTATTAGGTTGGATTGAAGCAGTGTGCGGCAGGGAGGTCCTTCCCCTCATCACCGCTGCGATACTCTGCACGCCCGTCAGGCGGCCCGCCGCGCCGACACGCGCCGCGGAGAAGAAGGCCCAGCCGACACGGCACGGAGGGCGCCCGCGACGTCTGAAGACACTAATGCGCTTTCCGCCGCGAGCCCCACCCCCCTCCCGCCCCCTGCCGCCCTTCGCTCGCCGTGCGTGTCCGGTCCCCCACTTCCTCCTGCTCCTCCTCCTCCTCCTCCTCCTCCTCCCCCCTCCTCCCTCCTCCTCCTCCTCCTCCTCCTCCTCCTCCATCTCCATCTCTCCCCGGTCACCACAACTCCTGACCTTGTCCCCCGAACCACCCCTACTGGCTTCCCTTTCCCAGCCTCTGTCAACCCACCTCCCCCTCACCCTTGCCACCTCCCTCTCATCGGCCAACCCTCTTTGCCCCCACCCACCACCCATCGCTCTCTCCCCTCTGTCGGCCGCGTCTTCACTAGCCCTCATCTTTGTCCAAAGCCACTGCCACCCCGCCACCCCTCTGCGGTAGCCGCGCTTTCGCGAGCCACACTGTCCCCACTCTCCTACGCCCTCTTCCCTCCCCTCCTTCGCCTTCGCGCCTGCCTTCTCCCGCCCTCCTCCTGCTCAAATATTCAACTCCAGCAGAGGGAGATTTGCTTAAAGTTTGAAGGAGGAGCTCACAACTCCCAGGACTTTCACAGGCATCTTCCATTAAGAGCTAAAATTGAATGTAAATATATTACGGAATCTTTCCAATTATTTCTCACATTAAATACTTTCAAAAGGGCTTGACAACTTGAGGAAGACTTGTTTGTGGGTCACTTTCCTTTTCCAAATAAGAACTTACCGCTACATAATCTCCATTATCCTTTATTTAATCTCGCTGTAATTGGTTAGTTTTAAATTGCAATATCTGACAAAGTAACACTCATTTAGAATTATCGATTTCTTAAACTCTTCGCTAATTATATAAAGTATTGACTTTCGAAATGCGCAAGGCTACATCAGAATTAACAAATTAAAGAACTTTACAACTCTGATAAGTAAGAGATGTGACAATCAAGAATTTTATTAAACTCAATATCACATCAATATCAATAAACAGATATTACAGTTTGCTATTAAATAAAGAGTATTACTTACATTTTTTTTTGACATAGTTGATTAAGCCATGATTGAGTTCCATTAGATATTTGAATTATGTCGGAGTGCATTTGTTTCACCAGGGATGATTTTATGGTTGACTACTGAGAAATATATTTCTATGCAGAAATTGATGAACAACAATGAGACTTGCTATTTAAACCCTCGTTCTTAACATACTGTGTATTGGGCGGGTCAATACAAACATAATATAGAAAGTGTTTATTGCTGCTCGCAATTAAATACATTTACGAAAAGTAGTAGCTACAGGGCACAGAAACCGGCTTAGGCGGCTCAGGGCATTAACTGATATTACTGCAGTGCCTTTGACCCGGAGGTTCTAGGTTCGAGGCCCGATGGTGGATGATACAATGCAAGCTAGATAACTAGGTAGAATTTAGACGCTGTCAGAAAGGTAATTCTAGCGGTCGGCAACTCTGATCCATAGATTTCCACAGTTTCTCCGAACAGCAGTAGGCGAGTGCTACAGCAGTACCTAACAAACCGGCACGGACCGGACGCAATCTTTCCTTCTTCTTCAACAAACCGGCACGGACCGGACGCAATCTTTCCTTCTTCTTCCTTGTCCTATCCTCGCCCTTATTAGGCACACTCTCATGCAGTACACTACCACACATGTCGGGGCCAGTGGGGAGTTAGAGGTTGGTTCGCTAGCCGACCAGTACGTCTGTTCCGAATCTCGCCATCCAGCCGGGGACGATCACTGCAACCTCCGCGTAAAACATGCACTTCGTTTACGGGACTGCACGTGCAATTGGCGAAGCTGCTACAATCTTACTAACTCGTCGCTCGTGATAAGCAGCCGAAGAAAAACTCACGAACATCCAGCTCGCATCCTCCGCCACTAATGTCCCAAACTCAACGTTGCCAGTTTTTCATAAAAGATGGCAGTTATTTAAATTGATATTTTTTTCTAATTAAGACATTACTGATTGCCCAATGTGTATTCGGGATCCTACTTACGAATAATTTGAAATTTCTTCTTCTTCTTCTTCATTATTCCAAGGATAGGCTCTAATGAACCTGTTCCGGTGCCCATTTTGCTTTTGGTCTTCCAATACTCTTCTTCCCACTGCTCTATAATCCCTTGCGATTGCCGTTTGTTCGTGTTCGGCATTCCTCCAAATGTTCGCCCCTCTTTGTCTTTTTATTCTCAGAGTATCCAGCAATGGTTCAACCTTCAATTCCTGTGGTATATCCGCGTTTCTTTTTCATCTAAAAGCAATGTTTTATATAAATATCCATATAAATACTTTATATTATATATATATATATATATATATATATATATATATATATATATATATAATATATCTGAAGAAATTTGTTCAAAAGGTAAATATATTTGAATGTCGCATTGCCAATATTTCAGATTGGTATTAAAATTAAATTAAATATTTTAATTACTTTGTAAAACCAAAATATAGTGTAAATTAAGCATTTATTTCTTTTTTAAATTAGTATTGAACAAGTTTATGAAATTGAGCTAACTTTTTTTAAAATTTTGATATTTAATTTTTTATTCAAGCTTGGCCACGTGTGTGGCCACGTAAGAAAACTATTTAATTTTAAACAATTTGAATATAATAGTACAATCAATTGGCTAAGGAGTAACGTGATAACTCCTACTTTAGGGAGGCTGCTTTAGGAGCTCTGACGTCACGATGGAGGTGGACACGTGACACGCGTAGCGGCAGTCCGCGGAAGAGGGGAAAGTGCCGCCGGCAAAACGATATGGAAATGACAGGCGATGAATACCTGTGATGTCAATTCAAATGACAGGCGAAAGAAAATATATTTCACAGCAAATAAATAACACACAAATGTTCCAATTAAACACATTTTAATATATTTACTTTCAGTGTTTTTAGCGGGACAAATCATATCTACCAAAGAAAAATATTTCCCATACGTCATTTCATCCACCAATTTCATACATATACACCATTAATATTCTGAAACAATTGCTGACAGAATGAGCCTGTTTTTATCAATCGATCATGAGCAATAACAAAAATAATTGTTATCTACTCTCCAAACAACTTCAAAGCATTTTCTCCGCCGCTCATCTACCTCATAGGTTATTCAGTTATATATGTTAAGTTTTGGTCCTTGTACTTTAGAATAGATCTTTATTATTGGACTTGAATTTATTTAAATAATTCCACACTTTTTTTATATCACTGCAGTTTCAACGATTCATCCTCATCATCAGGCTAGAAAATTATTTAAAATTACAATGTGTAGTTTGTTAAATAATAAAATTACTAATGCAGTTATCTACACACAAAATCATGACAAAAACCATAGTATCTAAATAGGAGGGAACATAAGATTAATAAAAATATTCTTATGGAGCTGACCTTGTAATTAAGTTCATATAATTTTAAAAACTCTTAGTCATGAGTTATTTAAAATATTATTTGCATTTAATGTGAATTAAACTTCACCATGTCATATGCAACAAAAGGGAACATGTGCAGGCATGGCATATTACAGAGACAACGGGTGGGGAGGATAAACAACTATTAGAAAGTGGTAGTCTATTGGTGGAGGCTGAACATAATAAACTAATTAACCTAATGTGTATTATATTTCATTCGTATTGAAATTATGGAGGACCGATATATATATTTGAGAATCATATACATTTGTATTGCGAATCATATTTATCTTCGTTTGTGAATATAAAATTTGTAAATAAATTATATTCAACTTGAGTATTTAGCAATTCTAGTTTTTTGAATAGAGTTTCAAGAAAGTTCTTGAAAATTGTCTGAGTTCTGTATTTAAAACATCTACATTTGTAAAATCTATATTATGGCCTAATTCTGTACGGTGTGATGATATTGAATTATATTTCTGTGATCTCTTTAATGTCTCTGTTGTTTTCTGAGTACAATGAAATACAAGAACCAAAACTGAACATGTATGAATAAAAACGAACAGACACATAAACACTTAAATATAGATATTCATCTGTTTCAATTGAAGCAGTGTCATTCCAATTTTTCAAACAGACTAGTGTTAGCATAACAGTAAATTTACGGATAACTCACGACCGTATACAAAATGTACATACAACGATAGTGTTGAAAACTAAAATAAAAATAATACAAAAGGCCTGTGTTTTCGTTGCAATATAAGTTTGTTATTTCTGCACCCAAAGAAAGCTGTTCTCAGTAGTTCCCTTCGTCTCAGGCTCATAGGCCGGGAGCCAGCAAGAAAAACAATATTTGATAAGCTCAAAGCTAAAACGTTTTGAGAAATTAGCCATTGTTATGAAGAATAAGGAAACGCAAGTGTGGCTGCCTATAGATGTCGGCGTTGCGCTGCACATTTTTTTGAATGTGTCTAAAAACTGTGCCCTTGGGGAATGATTACACAGCTAATTTTTTTTAGTACATTGTTCGTTAGATAGCCGAAGTGTGAAGGAGTTGTATGCCGACCTTATCGTTTGGCAAACGCTAAACCGATCCCGTTAAACATATGAAGCTTAAACAAAAATTAACATTGGCCTAATATAAGATGCTATTGGCAAAATACTTTAAGGCCAGATATCGAAAGAAAGTAAAAAAGTTAATAAAGCTAGTTAAAGCCCAACTTGACAAATTAGGTGTTTTTAAGTTTCAATAATTAGTAGTTTCTTAGGCTTAAATTCATCAAATTCGTGTCACCTCTGCTCTTGGGTCAAGCGCCTAACCAAAGAAAAGGCAAACATCGCACTACTGAGAATAGGAACAATCCCTGGAGAATACTCAGACGAGAATATGTCCACACCAATGGCGGAAGATCTTGGATCTACCTTAAAACCTCACCCCACGACAAACGTATTACTTGACCCATTAGAGGTCACGTGATTTACTATTTTAATCCTCGCTTCTTTATTTCGATTCTGTGATGAGATACTTTAGCTTATTGGCGACATGTCATGTACTACCTTTCTTAGAAGGCGACCCCTTGCATATTATGGTGTCTTAACACCAAGCCGAATTCATAGTTGACGCTAACAACCCTTCAAAGTGGGCTGAATTACAATATTGATTCAGTGGTGAGGTGTAGTTGACATTTACATAATTGAAATGATTGAAGGCGTTGTCATTGTCAACAATATATTGTTGACAATGACAACGCCTTCAATGATTTCAATTTCAATAATGAATTACAATAGAAATCCAAGCGACCATTCGCGTTCCCCGAATCTGACAAAGTCGGCAGAGAGTGCTATTTTGTGTTGGGAGAGTGATTAGGTGACTGTGCTATTTTGTTTTTGGCCTGATGTGTCGTGTAATTTTCGGTATAGAATACTTCAGCCATGAGTGAGAAACAGATCTGTCGCTTGTCTTCCGACAAGACAGTGGGAAGAGGATGACGAAAGTGTGGAGGCTTCCACAAACGAGGGCAAAGAAGGCGTCGTATCAGAATCAGAGCATTATAGTGAAAGTGAACAAGAATCGGATAATGAATTTGAAGAAGAGATTTCAGGACACTCGCACGGTAATTTTATTGGCAGAGATGGTACTACCAAGTGGAATAAGATACCTCCACCTCCAAATGTATGCACGCGTGCGCATAATACTCGTATCATTTTTTCATCCACCGCTTCGTAGGTCGAATGCAACAAATGTTAAGACTCGACTGGAATGCCACGCTTAGTTTCTGAATGATAAAATATAGAGTACTACCTTACAATCAACCAATATTTTTATAGAGTAAATTAGAAATAATTATTGCCGAGAAAGAGAAATACCAATTAAACAGATGAAATATAATTGAAGGATTTGTTTGCAATTATTTTTCTTGCTGGTGTATCCAAGTCCGCGAGACAAAATATCATAGACATTGGGAGAACTGGTGGAACTGGAATAGAGGCAATAAATGTGACTAGGTCTTATCAGAAAATTCGTTTTCATTGCGTTGCTTAAGGTTCCAGGAAATTCGTATCGTCAAAACGGAGAGAACTGTCCAATGTCAGAATCTGACTAAATAAATTGGCCTCTCTGAGGGAGATATTTGGTTGATTTGAACAGAACCGCAGACAGTCCTTAACTGTAAGCGATTACGTGACAATTGGTAAAATTTCGTGGTCGCTGTGGTTTTAGAATGTAGTATACGCCCAAATAAATCTGGATAATATGGAATAAAAGTGTTCCCACTTGTTGACACAAAATGTGTTAATACTTTAAATCTAGAAGTTTATTTGGATCAGCAACCAGATAGATAGGATTTTTGCTCTTCATCCGCCCCGCACGCTCACCCGTCCGCCTGCCTGCGCGCCTACAAGTTCGTTCGCATCCGCTCTTCTCTTAGCACTTCCTCGCTCGCCCTCCCTTCGCAACCGCCCCGTCCTGACCCTCACCTTCTGCGTCACCCACTCACATACGCCGACCCTTCCGTGCGCCCGTGTGGTCGCCACCTTTCAACCTCTCCCACTCCCTCTCCCCAATCGCCCCCTCTCCATGGGGCTCCTGGGACGCGCTGCCTCGAAGGGCTCTCTTGGTTCCTCGGCCGCGCACCCGCGTGGCGCCGGAAGAGCATCCATCAGGCGCGTCCCCGGGCGACGAACCACGGCCCGCCGCGCCGTTTGTCAGCGGCGGTCGCCCTCCGCCCCACCGCCTCTTCCGAAGGCCCCTGCGGCGCGACGCGGCGCAGCGCCGCAAACCACTACGCTCAAGACGCCTCGCGCGCACAAACACACACACACACACACGACAACAAGACACACACACAGACAACACACAGACACACACAGACATACACACAGACATACACACACAGACACACACAGACACACTGACACACACAGACACACACACAGACATACATACAAAGACATACACACACAGACCTACACACACAGACATTCACTCACAGACATACACACGGACATACACACAGACCTACACACGGACACACACAGACACACACACAGACACACACAGACACACAGACACACTGACACACACACAGAGACACACACAGACATACACACACAGACATACACACACAGACATACCACACACAACACCACGGACACACAACAACACACACAAACACACGCCAGGGTAAGCGCGTACCCACTCTCTCTCTCTCTCTCTCTCATGAACTATTTCGCCTGATCACTTCTCATTGCAGAGCTGCGATAATTCTGAACAAAAATAACAAAACAACAAATGAATAAAAACAAGTTTGGCATCACAGCAATCATCCACTCATCCAAACACCACAGCAAATTTTTTTCAGAAACAAGTCAATTGGAAATATTTTGCAGCAAAATATTTTTTCCGAATTCGATTTTTTTCCTGTATGATGGTGGAGTCACCTTCTTCCGTCAATTTACCAGCGTATACACATGTTTGATTGCTCAAGTTTATGTATCTTCTAAAATGTATACGTTTGTACAATAATGTTTCTATGGTGCTCAAGAGCCCTAAAATTTGAGAAATTATGAATGACTCGTCAAGGAATCTATTATAATCAAATTGTAACCACACAGAATTTTTTGAGATAAAATGTTAATAAGCCTAAAGTTATAAGAGTACATATGGGATCGAAGATCATCACTTTTGCTAATAAACGTATGATGGGAGTCTCGTGTAAAGAAGTTACACGTGTGGCATTTGCTACTGACTGGAAGGCAACCGGAGTTGTTTATCATGCCACTAATGTTGCGAAGAATTTCATATACTAGACGGAAACGAGTGCACTCGTAAATGAAGCTAATATTCCATTTTCTAGCCGTTATCTGGATTTATCCCTTTCTCGTTACCAGGGTCATGTAGTAAGATTTTTTCTGCCGAAAATTCGCCGTTTTTTCGCGCAGCATTACATAACTTTCTCCCTACCGCGGTAACGGTAGTAAGAAAGTAAAAATGGAATGTCCATAATAGTTATTTATGATGCGAGTATTTTGCTCTTAGTCTTGCGCTTATTGATTTTGTGTTGCAACCGTCCCTACTCGCAAAATAAAAATGTCACTTTCATTGCGTGTGTCATACACTATATTTCAACTCTTTTACTTGCTTTCTTTTACGTTAATTCAAGTCTCCAAATCACGTAATGATACTTTAAGGTCAGTAGTAGCTGATGCAGACAGACGAAGGAATTTTTTTTTCTTTCTTGCTGTCACCGATCGCTCTGTATATCTTGAACTTCGCCTCCCTTTTAGTACTATTGCTAAAAATGTGAACTGTTAGTACTTTATGCACGCCCTGAAGGGGTGGAAAAAGTTAGTTTCTAAAAGTAATTTAAACCTACTAGAGCTTGTAACGCAAAACAATAACCAACAGATGTACGCACAAATCCAATACGTTTGCACGCATGCCTCATAACTCAAACGACAAGCGATGCAAGACAAATAGAAATTCGACAATCCTAGAGTGAATGGCAGGAAGAGGGAAGGTCAAAAACGAGACCAAGTCGAAAGGCAGTGCAGAAGGACAGCACGCAAAAATTTTTAAAAGCCAACAAGCAGACATGAAAGCCGACAAGGAAAGACGATGCATGAAAATGTTGAATGCACGCAACATACCAGGAAATATAGCGAGCGAAGGGCCGAAATATGAGGCGCGAAAAGTCACTCAAAAGTCATTGGCAACGTGGTCTCAGACAGACTACGACATTAACATTCGTTTCAACTTGTTAAAACGCGAAGTAGAAAGAAAATTCGGGGGTAAGAGGAAAGACTATGGAAACAAGGAGTTGAAAAACGTACGCTCACGAGGCGATCGAATGATAAAGCAGGCAAAGTCAAAATAATAGAACACGCTTGGAATGTCGTACAATCGCGTCTCGGTCAGTGCACAAGCTGTGTACTATACTAAATCTCATTTTCTTTGCGATATATATTTTTCATTTCAATAATTCTAAAGTTTACTGTCATCTCATCCTTAGATTATTTTATTAACTATGATTTTGTTCCTATTTACCAGCTATAGCGTAGAATCTATACAATTGCAACGGACCCACGACAATTTCAGAAGGAAATTTTAGAACTGTTCATAAGATTGTAAATTGTAGTTCCTGGAGAGATACAAGAAAATGGTTTACAGATATGAATTCACCATATCAAAATTAGGTTCAGACATTTGTAAAATCCGAGAAACTACGAAAGTTATGTATCAAGAAAAAACAAAAAAATCTTACATAAATTCTTACATGAAAGGCCACTTTCATTTCTAACATTTCCTCGTTATAAAAGAAGCGCAAGCAAAGAAAATTAACAAAAACAAAGTACTACGAAAAGGTGTACGCACAAAAAGAAAATAGAGGAACGACACGGGAATCAGAAATGGGATTGCGAGAAATCGGAAAGAGAAGAATTGTGGCCCGTTCACTTCGCTGAAAGGCGAGCTGCGGGAGGAAAACCAAAGTGAGGTCGCGGTGCAGTGGGGATTGGAGAGAGCAGAAATCGCTGAGTTTACGACCGCAGGATGCGTACGACCCGGAGGGCGACGTCGGTGGCGGTAGAGGCGGCCAGTGGAGGGGGCAGCGGCGGGGAATCGAGGGAGGCGGCGGAAGCGGGGTAGGCGGTGAGGGACAGGGGCGGGAGAGGAGATTGATTGTTTTTTTCGTGTTTTCGGGCGCGCAAAGACTTTGGTCATTAGTACCCTAAGTGTTGTGCATGTTATTTTCTCGGGAGATGGCGGTGATCTTCCCCTGCTGGATAGCGAGATCCGGCGCCGACCTTACCGTTGCCTAGCGCGGTTTCCCTTTAACTGGGACACTTCCATCAGCGGGGCACCGCCCCAGCCGGGACAAGTTCAAAGCTGCCGACTGGTCTCCCGGAATATGTGGTAGTGAAGTCCATATTAGTGTAAGTATGTGTGTGTAAGGGGAGAAGATAGGACAAGGAAGAGGAAGGAAATATCACGCGTGGTCCGTATCCCGTTTGCTAGGGTACTGCTCCGGCATTCGCGTGGATCGGAGGATTCTCCTCCAAACAGCGACTGAATTCGACCTAGCTGAAAAGCTAGTGTCAAAAATCGAACCTAGGACCTCCCGGTCAGAGGCGCTGAATTGACGTCAGTTGATGCTCTGAGCTTCCGCTCCTGGTGGGAGAGGAAAGGGGAGGTACTAGAAACGGTGGCGACGAAGATGCCGAGGGGGGGGGGGGGCGAAGGGGAGGAGGCGTTGGGGCCGGAGGGGGGGTAGCTGCGGATGGGGAGGCGTTGAGGAGCGATCTTGGGCATTCTTCGCAGACGCGCCACAGGAAATGACCAAATACGCGACGCACGTGCAATGGATGAACCGTAAAGTTGTCGCCCTTTCCCTCCCGCCCACAAGCACACAAAATCAGACAAACTCTGATCAATCTGAACTAGCCCACCCGTAACCCGAAACATGTTTTTGAAGAAAATTGGCAAATTGAAGGTGCTTGCTGCTGCGTTTTCCATTATTTTTTGCCGTAGTAGAGTTAAGTAGAAAGATACAAATTCACTTTAAATACCATTTCTTGCGTGAAATGTTTTAATACAGCTTTTCGGCACAAAACTGCTTCGGTAAGTTTACCAATTCTAAATAATCCCTCAGAAGACACCAAGGTAAATTTAACAACGAAGACTAATTCCTTTGGAGATGAATAATTGGCAATCAGCAAGGGATAATTTAAATGAAAATATTTATAGATAAATGTGTTTTTAAACTAAAACTTGTAATATAAATTTAAACTTGCATATTCGCGTGGCGTACGGAGTACGCCAAGCACCAATTCTTAGTTTATCCCTAGTTTAACTCAACTCCTTCCTCTACCGCCTGCAAACAAGCACTTTAAATGTTCATTTTTGGTTATGGGTGGGTCACTGCCATTGTCTTACATTCTCGTATACGTACCTTTCCCTCACAACAATTGGCCGGCAAAATTCCCTGCAATGATATTTCACATTGCAATGGATGAATTTCTCTTGCTTAACGTTAAATTTAAAAAATGTGCAATTTGACGAATTTATAAAGAACAACTATTTTAAAATTCGTATTGATACTTAGGAGGTCCGCTATCGATGTGTAATTTTGTAACAAAAAATTGCATGCACTTACTAATCTAGAGGAAGGGAGAATGTAACACGATTTCACATGCATTCGCATTCCTATATTATAACATAAAAAGATCAAATTAACAGTTTTAGAACGAGATCTTGAATTATTGAATGATTAATTGAATTGAAAATATTAACATAAAGTTATATAGTTCTTTTAGAAATATCTATACTTGTGTAAATGAAGTAGTATTTTGTGATGTGTGATTCTACTCATGTGATCTTTCAAAACACAAAATTGAATATTTGTGTATTTGAAAACCTTAACACTACATTCATCCAATCCAATGCCGTTTGTAGCAAACAGCTAGTATGTTTCCCTATTTTTGAATGATAATGGTTAAACAAGAGGAACAAATAAAATATGACTCTTTCAGTTTTCACAGGAGACTTAAAAAAATAATAATACGGCTATTCAGTTGCTCAACATCACTTTGATAGAAAAGCAGAAACAATCGTTTGGGCGTAATGCACCTTAATAAATAATTTGTTTATAATCAATTTCCTTTCTATTTGATAAATATATCGACTTACAAATTGCAGGACTTCATAGAGAATATAAAAACAAAATGAAATTTACCCTCATATGCGCCGTAAAAATACGAATTTAGCAGGATTAAATTGGCCACAGAATTTGTTTACAAGCAAGTGCATTTTAAGCGTATGTGGCATGCACAAGCACGACATTGTAAAACTGTTTTTTCAGTATGCTTGTACAGAGCGAATGAATTAAGCGCAAACAAAAGGGGTCTATGTAAGATGTTAATTTCTTATAAACAATTAGACATACCTCGAGAACGAAGAAAGATAGCACCGATCGTATTTCGTAATTTTGTATCGCGTTTGAACGCCATTCAGATGAGACAATAAGAAAATTTTCAAAAATTGCAAATTTATAAACAATGTCCAAAGTTTGCAAATCTAAAGGGGGAGAGTCTCCCGATGTTCCAGAACCCAAAAACCGCGAATTAGCAATTTTTGTAACAATTTATATTTTTAGAAAGAAATTCGAAATATGCGTTAGAACGGCCGGGAAGGCTCCGCAAATTGTGCCTGAAATCAACATCTCAAAATAGCAGTTTGACAGGAGTTACAAATATATTACTAAAAGTTAGAATAATTGTGCTAAAATGATAAATATTTACTGGTCTATGGACAATAATTCTTGACGGAAAACCTCGCTCAGAACACTTTTTTGTCGTGGCGTATAGGAAGGCAAAATCTCTCCTTCGCAGGGAAATATGACGATATTTCCGCCTCGTACGTAAACGAACTAGCCCCCTCCCCCTGAGACAGCGTCCTTTCTACCCCTTGGGATGTTGCACCAATGGCAGACAACTGTGGTTCTACTTTCTAGCGATTGGTTAACGCGTCCCTCCCCCTGCCCTCCCCATGGCCGCGGGGTGTCATGTTTGTCGGCGTGGTTGGGAAGATTTGCCGGCCAATTTTTGTGAGGGAAAGGGCACGTTCATACGGGATAGTATACGTAGTATTGAGAAAGTTATGTAATACTGTGATTGATTTCGAGATTTCAACGCAAATACACGTTTTGGGGTCCCCTGATACCAAGAGTTAGTTTCATTTTCTAGGTACCCATTACACAATAGATAGAACGTTATGTATTGCTGCGGGAAGGAACAGCGAGTTTTCGGCAGAAAAACTCTTATTACGGGGTCCTGGATACGAAAAATAAATAAATCGAGTTGCTACATTTATAAAAAATTCTCTAAACGTAGTGTAGTCAGAATCCATGTTTGGTGGGTCCTTGATATCAAACAATCGATTGACGGCAAAACGTCTGCACGTCTGTCTGTCAACACCGGTAGCGGCAAAACACTTCAGCGGTTTATTTTTAAATATTGATATTTTCCAATCGATCTGGTTGATGTCAAGGCTTCTTGAATTTGAAACCGATATTTTAATTTTGGAGATTCTTTAGATGTAGCCCTGCCACATTTTCAAAAAATGACTCTAACGTTTTTGTTTAAATTTTCTTGTAGGATAGTTGATTGATTGATTGATTGATTTTTTCGTGCTTCCGAGCGCGTCAACTGCTTTGGTCATAAGTCCCGTTAGTGTAATGCATGGTTTTTCTCGGGAGATGGCGGTGATCTTCCGAGGGAGGCGAGATCCGGCTCCAACGTACCGTCGGCTACTAGTGGGGTTTCCCGCTAACCAAGACTCTCCCACCAGCGGGGCACCCTCCCAGCCGGGACAAGCTCTAAGCTTCCGACCGGTCTCCCGGAATATGTGGTACTTAAGAAACGGATTTCATTGAGAGAAAAATCGCTATTTTTAATATTTTATTTGAAGGAAGACTCGGAATAAATTTTGAAGTTTTGCAGTTTTGAAAAATTAGAGTTTTCAACAAATATAAGACCCGCACCATTCGCTCAGACGTCCTTTACACCATCTGATCCGCCTGGTCCGTCCGTCCTCCTGGACCGTCCGTCCGCCTGGTCCGTCCGTCCGCCTGGTCCGTCCGTCCGCTGGTCGCCGCCGTCCGCCTGGTCCGTCCGTCCCCTGGCCGTCCAGCCTCCTGGTCCGTCCGTCCGCCTGGTCCGTCCGTCCGTCTGGTTCGTCCGTCTGGTCAGACAGTCCTTCTGGTTAGCCAGTCCGTCCGCCTGGTCCGTCCGTCCGTCTGGTCCGTCCGTCCGTCTGGTCCGTCCGTCCGTCTGGTCAGACAGTCCTTCTGGTTAGCCAGTCCGTCCGTCTGGTCCGTCTATCTGTTCGTCCGTCTGTGAAGAACGCTAGCGGCTAAACAGTTTTGCCTATTTTCTTCACAATTGGTATTCCCAAATCGATCTGGGTTGTGTCCCTTCTCCTATAATTTGAAACCTATATTTTAAATTTGGGTGGTACTTTACACGAAATCCCTGAGATATTTTCAAAATGTAAAAAAGTTATCAGTTTTTAATGTTTTGGACGTTTTTAATCTGGACGGACGGACGAACGGACCAGACGGACAGATCTCATTTGATTTTTCGGAATCTAGGACCCACAAGAAATGAATTCTGACTGCACCGCGCGGTAGAGTATTTTTTAAATTATCAACTCAATTGATCCACTTCTTCTTTACCAGGGCTCTGTAATAAGAATATTTCTGCGGAAAATATGCCGTTTTTTGCGCAGCATTACATAACTTTCTCTCTATTTCGTAGCGACAAATTAAAAACACTTTTTCAAAGTATCAAGGACCCACAATTTCTGATATCTGACTACATGACGTGTGAGACGAGTAATTTACTACATTTTAGATCAGAATTTATCCATTTTGTCTGTATCAGTGGCCCACAATATGAGTTTTTCTGTAAAAAAAGACTTTTTTGCCGCAGCATTACATAACGTTTTCTAATTTTACGTACTTAACTCCGCATATGGGTATGTATATGAGAAATTAAAAGTGAGGATATGTCCATCCAATCAGATAAATAATTTAGCTGAAGAACTTATGAATTCACATAATTTACTTCATGAAAATTATTGAATTTACTGTAAAATTTTAATATTGTTAAAAATGACTATTACTATTCTGGATGAATATGGGATAATGGAGTAAAAATATGATAAAATTTTCCAATTTTAAGAAATCCAGTTTTTGTCGTTTTCCAAGAAATAAATTACCTAAACATTAAGAGAATGCGAGAGAGAGGGAGGAAGTGACTGACATGACATGTATGACGTGCCGTTATATAACGGGTCATGATGGGATGTGACGAGTCGTGTTGTAGCTTTACAGGAAGAGACTGACCGGATATAGCAAATGACGGGACGGAAGAAAACGAGATGGGTTGTGGGGGACGGAAATTATGAGGCGTGACTACACGTGAGAGAATGTGACGACACGCGACGGTACGAAACGTGAAGAGGTCGTGACCGGACGGTAAGTTGGGCGAGCGGCACAGGTTAGAGTGAAGGAGGAAAGACCATATTGCCTAACTTACACCTTAAAGTCACGGAGGTTAAGTAACTTGAGACACAGCGGGTCCCTGGATGGGGGACGGGGCATAAGTGATGGGTGACGAGAGTGACTGGAAACTTCGGGTGTTTAACGGCTCCGAGTCCCTTTTCGAAGGGATAAAAGGCGAAATGACTGACCACTACTGACAATGACTACGTCAAAGGAGGATTATTCCACAGTTCCGTTAGAGGCCGGTAGAGGGCTCATAGAACGTTGTCACCAAATCGTAACAGGTCTTTAAAAAGGGCGCATCCGAAGGGGTTTCTTTGAGGGGATTGGGCGGCTGAGGCTTCGATCGCTGACCTTTGCCCCCGGGGCCCATCTGCTGCCTCAATGAACGAGCGGCATTTCTGTGGCCGCACACGTTATCCGCCTCGGGATAAAAGACGGACCGCTCGTCCTTTGGGCGGCGCTTCCAATAGGCTTATTGAAGTCCGCAAACCCACAGTAGAAAGGTTTTCTAAAAGTGGAATCTGATGGTAGATATTAACGGTCAGAACTCAACTTTTGAATGTTTTAAAGTGAGGTCATTAAAGTGATCCAGTATTTTGAGACAATGTTCAAAATGTTAGATAATAACATATGATATTGTATTAAATAACAGAGTATAGAGCAGAAATCTCTAAAGGAGATACACTCCGTTGATCAGAAAATAAAGAAGAAAATTAGAATTTATAAACTTAAGGTAAAAAGCAATTTACTTTATCGGATAGAAGAGAAAGCCAAAATAGGGTTGCTATTATAAGAAAAAGGAGACCTGAAATTCAAGGAATAGGAAAACAGAGAACATAAATCTTATAGTAACCGAAGTGATACAAAAACGTTTTAGTGGAACCTAGCAGAATCTTAGCAGGAAGATTGTAGCAAGTTCTCTAGACAACATTTCATCATCATTATTAAAATGACTAAAAACATGAAATGGAAAATTCCCACAGTCCGTATCTGATGTACGATACACTGGGTATAACTGTAGATTCATGTGAAAGCATATATGCTATTTAAAACGTCGCAGAATTTATGATTATAAATAGAACTAGTAGTACAACAGAACGGCACAGACATTTTTATACCAGTTTTTTTCATTTCTTTGGTTTGGACTTGCTTTTCGGACTTGCCATATATTATTCCCAACTGCCATCTATCGACGCCCGAAGTACATTTTTTTAATTTTTTAAATTTTTCAGTTTCCTAATAGTAGAACCAAAATATTACTTTAAATGTATTATAGAAGGGTAAAACCTCGTCCTATAAACATTTTTCGTTAAGACATTTGGAGTTTTTCAAGAATATGGCGTCTAAGCGTTGCTGTAAAACCGTTGCTGTGCTCATTTGGTGAATAACATTCACATTGGACAGTCTGTATTGCTGCATACGAGGGGTACATATTGCTATTTTCTTTGTTTCAGATATAATATTAATATATTGCCGCTTTGTCATTTTATTTATCGTGTAATACATTGGCCCATCTCTTTGACCGGACGTATGCAATGAATGTCTCGCTACGTGCACAATTTTTTTCTTCGAGTGAAATGGAAATAATGTTTGAATACGCTTCTTCTTAGCCCTGTCAGTATATTCATTAAAGCCTTTCTACGGCCCCCTTATGCCTGAATTAATAGACACAGTAGTTCCCATTAAACTATGAGGTATTGTTGTGTATATCATTTCCGAGAATTCAACGCAGTATCTAGCCACCTTGAATACATTTTAATGAACAGGGGTTCGATGTAGCGTCATTTTCTCAACCTACTCACAAAACTGCCATAAAATTTTTTAATGTGTCTTTTAAGCATTTATCCTTTCTTTCTTCCCATTCTCGTAAGCCACGCTTATCCTTCACCAAACACAGAAGCTCAATTTGACGTCTCCTTTTCTGCGCGCAACGGGAAACAGATCATGGTGGGTGAGTACAGGATGCCCGCCATCATCTAAAATGAAAGATAATTTTCTTACTTGGACGTATACTTTCTATTTGACGTAAACTCAATTCATCATAAAATACACATTCTCAGCAAGGAATGACACATTTTTATTGTATCACCAATTAATTCAAATAGTTGAAAATTTACTAAAAAGTCGAAAAAGGATAAAATTTAGCTCGCGCGCCATTCCCACTTCACGGCATGTTTTACGCTAAGAGGAACGATGGATAAAAAGATTGTGAATGCCGGGGGATAGTACTTCCTTGACTGAACAACTTCCATATCGAAGAGCCTCGCATTCACCTTTTCTTTAGAACTGAGCACGTTATACTTCACCATCTGCCGAGGGACTGACTCGCGCAGTGCTTCCTTTCAGAAAGGTAAGAAATTCGATCTCCCAAATTCAAACTAACTGCAAAAATAAACCAACTCTCAAATCTCATTCGGCCAGCATTAATGATCAAATTCACAGATACAAAAAGTCGTTTTAAAAATGTTTTGAAGGGGAGGTTTAGTTCCGCCTATATTCTCCTTTTAGCGGTGGCGGGATTCTCAACACTGGCTTGCCAGCTAGGTCGAGTTCAATCGCTGTCTGGAGGCGTTCTAGCGACCGGCTGCTCTGATCGGTAGTTTTCCGTAGTTTCTCCGATCAACACCAGGCGAATGCCGGAGCAGTACCAAAACAAACGGGTCACGGACTGCGCGAGCTCCTTCCTACCTCTTCCTTGTCCTATCTTTACCCCTTCCACACACACTAACACGCACTACACTAGTACATTGCCGGGAGACCGGTCGGGAGCTTAGAGCTTATCCTGGCTGGGGCGGTGCTCTGTTGGTGGGAGATATGTGGTTGGGAAAACCCCTCTAGCCGACAGTAGGTCGGCGCCGGATCTCGCCAAACAGCAGGGTAAGACCACCGCCACCTCCCGAGCAAAAACACCCACTACACGTACGGGACTAATGTCCAAAGTAGTTGACATGCCCGGAATCGGTAACAAATCAATCCAAATTTTATTTTTGATATTTTCAAATACATCGTTCAGTATCTTCTTGAATCTACGTTCGTGAAGCTGCAAAGGGAACGCTAATTCTTACATAAGGAATGTGCACTTGAGGCCGTAATGGTGACAAATATCGTCCACCAAAATGGCATTCCAAACATATTCTAATTGAAACCTCAGCGGACCAAGAATATTAATTAATGATGCAGAAGATCGAACCAAATTTCATTGAACTCCCAAAAGCTTAATGGAAACAGATTTGGTGATCGGGCTGGCCAGAAAAATTGACGAACACGTTTGAAGAGCATGTTACAGAGCGTTGTGAGTATACAGTGTTTTGATGAAAACGAACATTATTCTTATCATGCAAAAAATAAAAACTGATAAAATGACGTTCGGTATGCATCATACACTGTTCAATTTTTCTTGGATTAAAATAGTGAAAGTGCGTCTTTAGATATGATCATCCACGCCATTGTTTCGAGTGTTGGTTCCGTGAGTCGCATGGAAGAAGATAACGCTCACCAGATCGGCACTGCACGCACACAACCTTCGTTAGTCTCAAGGCCAAACCAGGTCTCATTGCTGAACAATGCTTCACCATTCTCGGCGCAAGATGTTTCTTTCTCGACACGAATCACAGGGGCTTACACAATGTTGCAGAGTGAAGGAAAATCAGGCTAATGGAAACCATCTAATAGATTAATTTCACATTAATATTTTCGGATGATCAGAACAGACTCGTCAAGAAAGTCATTTCGTAAATTCTTTTCTGGGGTCCTCGTCAACTTTGCTAAGCCAGCCTTCCTCAGTTTTTAGGGCTGTTATCCTTTGGACTGCCTGCTGACTGAATCATTCGCTGTGTCATTTGACATCCATGTACTGATGAAGTATCAAGTTTAAAAGTTCGACAATGTTGTCTATTAAGCGTTGTAGGGTCGTACTATTGGACGCCATTAAACTCAGAAATTTTTATAATTTCTTGATGCCGTTTTCTTTTCTTATTTTTTAAAATTCCATCTTGAATGAAAGTATCAAATTCGATAAAAGGGGAATAGTCTCGACGTAGAAAGGGAAGAAATTAAAGTTTGGACAAAGACGAAATTAAATGGAATACGTTGCAAAACGTAAGTTAATAATTATAACCTTTTACACGGGATAAATTAAACATATGTCGTTTAATACGTAAATCAAGGTAGATTAGTGACGCTCAAATTAAGCACCAACCCTTTTTCAAGCAAAAGGGTGAGTTCATCACATAATCACATTGATTATCGTATTTGTTTCTATTTTCCAAATTTTCAGGTACACTAAAATATTAATATAATTACTCATAACATTATTTAATAATCAGTATTATTTATTTACATTATGAATCAAATAATTTTCTTATAAAGTTAAATTAGTGTCAAATTCAAATTTATTACATAACGTTTCGTAATATGTGAAAATCATATTGGTTCACGCCACACAATTCACAACAGGGGAATGGGCATACAAATTACTTGCTGGCAAAAACAGTAGAAATACTCACAAAACTTAGTTACCACTAGTTGATACACACACAACCAGTGTATTACTTATTTACCTCTGAAACTATGAACATCTCTGAATATCCCTAAAATCTCAAGGGGGACTTTGTGAAGTGTAAAATTATTATCAAGAAGAATTTTGGCATTTATGTCGTTTCACTTGAAATTAATAAGAACATATTAACTCTGTACGTATGCATTTGAATCTTACAAATAATGTTTATCTTGCAGTCATGTGCCTACAAATCACATCAAGAAGTAAATAAAATACACTATTTTATAGTTATGCAAGGAGAAATCTTATAGGTGTCATGCAAACAGAAATAACTAATTTTTGTTTGAAATGTGCCTCCCCTGCACAGTTTCTCTATCGCATTTGCACAATAGCTGCGCATAAACTACTATATTTACTATAATTATTATGCTAATGTGTTATATTCTTGGTATTGAAATTCACTAAATTCATGCAAGGTTAAAATGCATCTCGTACATTAAAAATTCCCGATGAGTACACATAGAAAATAATAATACATGATATATCAACTTACACAATGAGACTTGACAAAGACAACATAATCAATAGATTGTATCTCAAACAAATTAGTATCGGCTAATCAGTGACGCGGAACGTGAGTTAAAATTGAATACTGACATAGATTTTTTAATCATTATTGAAAATGTTAGTGACTCAATACTGAGCCTAACGTAGTTTCCACGGAAGCATGGAAAACAAGTCTATGCTATGAACAAAAAATAAATGACTTACGTTGAAAAGGTCGTCATGACTGTTGTCATGCACAAGGTCAAAGGCGTCAACGAGCGTCTTGGCAGGAAATATACACATACGGAGAAATCAACGATATCGGACTGCCTACTCGAAAGTCATTCTGAGGATAAATTAGGGCCAATAAATGTGGTGAGATAGGGACTGTACCATTGGCATCGGTGAAAACCATGTAAAACAAAAGATATTAGCAAAAAGTGGCCACCAAACTAGAGGTCTGTTGCATGGAAAATAATAGAAAAATTGTCTAAAAAATGACCAGGAATCTCTGGTGACACTCTGTTACACACAACTCTTGGCGCCGTTTAGCCATGCGAGTTCTTTTAGTGTAAAGTTTGCTGCCAACACCTGTCGCGCTCCCCACCTCACACTCTTCTCGTGCGTATCTCGCTCGTGGTGCTCGCCAGCGTGCAGCGCCGCTTGTGCCCAAGTTCATGTGACGTGAGCATTGCACGAGTGCTGTTGCGGACAACATATATCCACTATCGAAGGTGAACTTCACGAGTGTAGGTATGTTCGAGATGTGTGGCGATGGAAAGGTAATTGCGACCATTAAGATGCGTGCTTATGGCGTGAGTTTGCATACGAACACCATGAGTAATGGCATGAACAAAGTGAGTGGAGGTATAGAGAAGGAACCACGTGCACGCAACGCAATGTATGAAGTAGGTCTACGTACGCCCGCTAAGTCTTCCTAAGTAACCTGAGTCTTTGATATTCAAACACCGAAAAAACACTTACTGTATCTCGGGCGAACACCAATTATGTGAGTATGCACGAAATGAGTGGTGCTATAGGGAAGTAATTGCGCAGCTCCAATGTAGGACGTCGTTCTACGTATGTGCTGAGTCTACCTGGTGAGTACACCACATTCCATCAATCGAGAAAACGCTTGCCCTCTCTCGGGCAAACCCACCCTAAAAACGCTCGCCTTATTTCGGGGAGCCCGCCAGGTAGGTGGTGAGCTGTAGGGGTGGGGTGCGCGTCTCCGCGGGGCGCGCCCTTGCTCATCAGCGCCCGCGGCGGCGGCCGCCGTAATTGGGCGGGCCTCCGGAGCAGCGGCGCTGGGGGCGGGGGCGGGCGCGGGCGCGCGGGGAGCCATCCCTCATGGCGCTGACACCACGTGAAATTGAAAACCGCCTCGGAGCGGGGCCTCCCGCAAGGTGCGTAATTGCGACGCTGCAAGTCGCCGCCCCGCCACGCCCCGCTTTCTGTTCTTCTTACTCCCCACGTCTCTGTCGTCCTCCTGCTCACTCTTCCTCTGGTTCTCTTTGCCTTTCAATAATGGAACGTAGCGACCAAGTTTAACCTTGCTTTCTCATATCTTTCCTCTTTTCTTCCGATGTTTTTCAGTTGACTTCCGTACATCTCCTCTGCTACCATTTCCCTGTCTCTTTTTTCCTTTTTTTTATTATTTCTTTTTTATTACTTTCTTCTTTTTCATTTTCTTCTCATTTTTTTTCTTTCGTTTTGTCATTTGTCATTGCCAAAGTCTTTTAAATTTTCTTATCGTCAATACAATCTAACCCCTCCCCTGTAAGAATAATTATTACATTGTGTTTACAAAATACAGTGATAATGGAAGAAAATATTACGATTTAATCAACACTTTCCTGTTTCAACTGAGAAAGATTAGACTTTCTCTTTCCTCCAATTTCACTTTTTTCAGCTAGACTACCCACATCCTCTTTTCCTTTCGTCACCGTGAAAGTGCGTTGGTACATTGTTGAGTCTACAATCGATAAGCAACAATTTCGCCAGTGTCGGCTGGATGCGGTTCATTCCGTTCTACAGCGCCTCCATTTCTTCCTTGCCTGGTCTTCATCTTTTCCCACTTTCTTTCTTTCCTTTTTCGTCGTTTGCGCGGGACTGTCGCGGGGTGCGGCGTCGCCGCAGTGGAAGCCTTCGAAGTGGGAGCTTTCCAAGTGGAGCCTTCGCAGTGGCAGCCTTTGCAGTGGGAGCCTTCATAGTGGAAGCCTTCGCAGTGGGAGCCTTTGCAGTGGGAGCCTCCGCAGAGGGAGCCTCCACAAGGGGAGCGACCGGACGCCCCGCGGACAACGGCAGACCACACCCCCCGCGAGGACCACCGTATTTTGAAATAAACCGCAATATGATCCTGAAGTGACGTTTCAACTGTAGAGCACTTTTGACCTGATTCTGTCGAAAATATAATAATATTGTCTTAAAATTATCACTTATTTATATTATTAATTACTGTCGCAAAAGCGTTTCCTTTTATTTCATGAATGAATGAGATGTCAGTATATTTCGTAAACATAATATCACACGTATTTCTAGAGATATGGGATGAAGAATAACACAGAATCGTTATACTTAATAATGTTTATGAAGTTGAATCACCTCATTAGATACACAAATATAAAATGAAAAATATTGTGAATATAAAATGAACGCCTGAAAGGATCAGGGTGAAACTTTGTAAAAGTACTGAGGGAAAATTGGGGAAAATTTTCGAACTGATTCTGATTTTGGGGGACGCCGCGAAGGCGAATTGAATATTTAACTTTAAAAATTTTAATATAAAGATATGGAGAAACAAGCGACACGGGGCGATGGCGTACAAGAAGGTGATGAAGTATAAATTAAATATTTAATGAAATAAGGCCTTAGAAAATATTTAGACGGTGTCACAATGATCAGGAAATGTTAAGATACAATGTGAAACCAGCAACGGGACATAATACAGTAAAAAAAGTAAATAAGAAATATTTTCTAGTCGAATTATTCACGGCAGCGAGAAGATGATGGCTTTGTTCGAGCCAAGAATATAAAAACGCTGGGCAACAATGAGCAAAAAAGGAAGGAGTATTGCGCTAGACTGACGCGGAGTTCACGCTAGCCGTCGTGACAATTTTAAATATTTTTGTGAACTTAACAAATTTTAAGAAATTTTTAATGAGTTGTGTTAATAATGTGCGGACATTTAAAGCGTAATGAACTAAAATATAATGAACGGTGGCAGTGCAAAGACGTAATTTGTACTAGATCGCGGCATAAACTTGAATGGCGGACATATTGATACGTAGAACAATAAAAGTCTTTTTAACGCGATAGAAAGGAATTTTGGAACAATTGCAGATTAAAATACTTTTTTTATTCTTTTGTTTAAATATCCGCGAAGTATCCGCGCAATAGAATTTTAAATAATGAACAGTAACGAGGTGCCAAGTGTAAATGTCCGATGTTTATGTTGTAACGAATCATGCAAGTTTCGCGGATTGTGTGGCTGCGGAAGATGGTGCGTCCGTCTATTAATCCGTCTACGTCCGTCTATTAATCTATAATTTGTCAAGCAAAATTTGCCACATTTCTGTGTCTATTTAATATTTCATTTATCTTTCTAAAAACTGCACTTAAATTATACTTGGTTTCTCCTAACTACTTACAATCTTAAATATATTTTACATTTGTATATAATATTACATCTCTTTGTATGCATCTGACATGTGGTTAGGGGAAGAGCGGGCCTGATGGCCCGAGCCTCGCCATATCAATAAAGGCATTATTATTATTATTATTATTATTATTATTATTATTATTATTATTATTATGGTGCCAAGTGATACGTAGTAGCGATTGCACCGATGGAGTGTGCGATTCTCTGGAGATCGACCACGAACGTGAGTTACGCTGTCTGTCGCGGCGACGATTCAGCAAAAGGGAAGTGAATTGCATGTTTTGTTTTAACAACGGTGACGCATTCTGTAGAAGATCAAGTGCTGTTAATTAGCATATAAGTAAATTCATAAAGAGTATACAGAATGCGCATGCAGTATGAATGAGATTTGCGATTTTAAGTTCAGTGTGAATGATATGTTGTTTTCTTTTTTTTTTGTTCTATAGTTGATTTTTGTGTTACGTAAAGTGTATTTGCTTATGTATATGTGTTTTCGGAGGGTAATGATGATGGTCATATGTTAGCTATTCAATGGAAAGGAAGAGGGAGAAATAATTTTGGAGATTAAAATATATGAAGACAAATATAGTTGTGTTGCCAGTAAAAATTCTGAAACAATGCGTTATAATTTAGTACGTAGATTCTAACCCGCACGCACGCACACAGGTGCCATGCAGTCGCTTCTGTATAGAAGCAACCACAGATTCACGCCAGTAGTGGAATCAAAGTAAGTAATTGGCTAGCAGACGGGCAAGGTTGAAGTCCAACAGGTGCAAAGATATGTGTTGTTAGCTAGGCGCCCATATTTATTTGACAGCAAGGATCAGATAGAGAGAGGATAGTTAGATAAATGATAAATAGATAGAGAGAGAGAGAGAGAGAGTAGGAAAACGGTTACGTTGACAGCCCAACATGAGAGAGAAATCATTATTCGGCAGCGCAACATAGGTTTAATTCCTTTCATATATATATATATATATATATATATATATATATATACATATATTATATACACACACATATACATATGAGAGAGAAGCCAGGTTCATAGATCCCAGCTCTAAAGATCCCAGCTCTAATAAAATATATCTTAGTGAGGGTTTGATTCTATTTTTTATTTAATATACTGTAGTTCGTTAGGTATCCTAGGACATACGTTCGAGATAATATCTCGTACTTGTTTATTGACAAGTGTAAATCTTGTGTCTTCACAATACGTTCAGCATTCTTTTGAGTTGAGAGGAAGATACATATTCTGTTATTAAAAATTCTGAAACAAAACAAATATCTAAGGTTGACTATTGTTGCAATGTACAATACCTTCTTGGACTTCAACCACAATCGCTTGGCTTTTATAAGAATAAATTTTCGATTGTATCACAAAAGAGAAGGTTTTCGTTACTTGTTTATCTGTAGATAAACAAGTGCCGCCGTGGAAACTGACTTCTGAGCATCAACTGACTTTTCTGGTTCAATCGATGCACAATATAGTACAAAGAAGTATGAACACTCACTCGGGTAATAGTTACTCACAAACTCTCAGCATGTACCAAAAACACGTCTACTCTTCACGGACGCTGTTAATGAAGCCAGTTAAATAGTACTTTCTTTTAGTGTTAATCTGGTGTTATGATGTTCGATATCCGGCAATTTTAATTCTGAAATGCCCAATATATAGATTTAAAAATATTCACGCTGTTTATATTTTTTTGTTCTTTAAATCTCCATCAATAAAATTGTAGTGTCTCTACTTTAAAAATATCTCTTTTTTATTATCTCATATGCTAATTTAATCTAAAAACAATTCAATTATTTTGTCTGTCTTTTTGTCCAGGAATTATCTCTGGAACAGATGACACAATTTCGATTGGTGGTGACCCGACTTTTGGTGACCGGTGCTTTTTAACGGGTGCTTAAGCTACTTTTTAGATACCTAAGCCATTTAATAGCCACTAACTGGCTCCACCCCGATGGCGAGATCTTGATTTCAGAATGGAGATACGAATCTTCTAAGAAGGAAATATCCACAGTGTTAAGGCCGTACGGCATGCAAAGATACCTGGGAACAGCAATTATTAAATCCAGCAAATTTAAATTTTCGGAAAATTTCCCTCTATTCATTAACCAATGTATGCCTCAAGAAACGGTTGACTTTAAGATCGTTGTTGTGGCGTATCCTGGCGGTAAATATGAGAGTAAAAGTTTACTAACAAATCTGGTAGCCACCAAATAGAAAATTTCCAGCAAATAAACTCCTTTGGCTGGGCTAACGGTTATATATCTAAGGGTCCGGGCATTACAAACAAACTTGAGAGGGCATCCGTGGCTATTTTCGAAATTCACTTTGCATGATCACACTTGTAACCAGATTAAATTGCTTCAAAGGCTTTTTATCCGTTTTCCGAAAACTAGCGTTTGCGAGCGTTTTCCAATAACATGTAACTTCTGACAGCCACTTTGGCATTTGTTTGCATTCGTTTTCTGTTTTTCGAACGCTCCGCCTACGAGTACATGAGCTTCGTTGAGTTTATTTGGGGTACAAATGTGCCTGTCACTCGCAACGAACTCACGGTTTTTCCAAACACGAAAACGTAAATAGGAAGTTCGGATTCCTACTAACTAAATGACATTCCTGTTTATTCAAAACATTATTTTATGGAACAGAAAATATTGGTTGAGATTTTTCTAATATTGTTTCACATGAAACCACCAGGAATGTGGTCAACTGATAACACACAGCAGATGTTTATATTGATAGTTCTTGGAATGTAGATTACGATCAAGCACTTTTTATAAAGTAAAATATAAACCCTTATATATATATATATATATATATATATATATATATATATATATATTACTTTGCTTTATTTTCTCCAAATTAACAATGTAATTATGCAAAACCGCTGAAATTAGGGGATTTTCTGATGCTGACGTATTTCAGCTTACATCATGAGCCTTTTACCTATTTTGACATACTAGATAATTTAGTTACGTATCTAGAGCCAAATCTTACATTTACTTCTTAGAATTTCTCTCATCTCTCCTAATATTCTTGCTTTGGGGCAAAGTCTACATTTAGACATTTTTATGACATTTCTGCGGCGTTATCTTCCATGAATATTTTTTTCCAGATTCCATGTCAAATTGTCGGGGTCATTAGGGAAACGTTCTCTAATATTTTTTTTTGGATTTAGTTGAAAAATTCAGACAAAATCATTGTTCTCAATACATTTCTGAATTTATTTCAAACAAATTCAGAAATGTATTGAGGACAATGATTTTTTAAATATATTGAAAGGTTTATTATTTATGCAACCATCAGAATTTTTACTTTGTTAACTCTACATTTCAGTGGTGTTTTTGGTCAAGTAAAAATTAATTAATTAAATTCTGATATCCAAAAAACCGAACACATAAAATTTTAGGAGTCTTTACATCGCCAAACTAACGTCAAAGTTATATCTGGAGGGGGTCATACGTATATTTCAATGCCAATAAAATGATGAGATTGAAATCAGTAAAGCAGTATTCTGATTATTATTATTATTATTATTATTATTATTATCATCATCATCATCATTGATACAGATAGATAGCTCGTTTCAAGTAGGTTTGGATCATACAGGATCAATCATAGGTAAATATCAGGAATTAAGACTTTGGTATTTATATATTTATTATCAGTTCAAAGTTTGGCACATTTAGCATGTGCCATTGCAAGAACAATACAGATATTGAACAAACAGTTACAATAGCACAAATCATACGCTTTCACATAATAAAAACAAAGAAGTACAAAACATTAAAATTCCTATATACAATTTGGTGCTTATACTAAATTATACCAATCAGTGTGTAACTTATTACACGATGAAAATGTTTTAGAATTATTTTAAATAATTTGAAAATTAGACACGTGAAGGTATGGAAGTTAAAGATTGTAAATTTAGGGCTCTATGGAGTGAACAGCGGAATTGGCAAACGTTTATTAGTAACGTCTTATAAATTTTATTAAGTTTTTGTACATAACTTTTGGTGTTCTTAGCATCATTATAACACTTCCATTCCTTCTCGTGCCTAATCTTGTACTGCATGTAACAATTGACACGTTGTTTTAACTACCAAGTAGGACGTCACCTTCAGCGTGTTAAAAAACTTTCATCATATAATATGTTACACACTTGTATAAGCACCAAATTGTATATAGGGATTTTAATATTATTTTATTCCTTTGTTTTAATACGTAAAAATGTATTGTTTATGCTATTGTCGACCGTTCGTTCAATCTGTTTTGTTCTACAAGTAGACTATTATTATTATTTTTTTATTATTATTATTATTATCATTATCATTATTATCATTATTATTAAAAACATTATTCTTATTATTTTATTATTATTTTAAAATGCTTTATTTAATTGGTCGCATGAACTACCAGGTCATTAGCGACAAAATGCAATGTACAGTACTGGGAAATAAAAATTGATCGGGGCCGTCTGCGGCTAAGTTCAGCTTTTGCACGGCTTGGACAGCCCTTGTCATGACGAAACGTCGAGGCGAAGCCTCACAAACCACCGTAACCAATCTCAACGCAAGGGGAAGTGCTCTAACAAAATTACGTCGTAGAAAATGGCGGGCGTCGCTTGTTAACATGTGGAAGTACTTTCAAATAAAAAATACATGGAAGAAATGTATGTACTTGTATGAACATGAAAGTAACTCCATTGAAATATATATGAACACATAGCACTTAACCACTGTTAACACAATTCTTTTTGAAGAAATTCATATTAGAAGAGAAGAAAATTATATATTTTCTTCTCTCTCAACCGTCGTTCCTTAAGGTTTATTCGAAGAATGAAGTGTTAGTAGTGTAAAAGTTGTAATATATTGCACAACCGTTACCAATAAAACAAAAAAACGGCTTTTCTATTGTTTGTATTGATAGTCCAATTAACAGAAAGTGAATAACTGTGTCAATGGTACGGGTGTTTTTTTTTTCAATCAAATATTTTTGAGAATCCAATGATTACCAGCTGCACTGGAACTTTATTTTCCGACAGAACGTCGTAACGGTTATCCACGCCGGGAATGTGTCTTTTCCTATCCTTGCTCGGAAGCGATCACCGAGCAAGTGGCAACAGCTCAAGATTTGGCAACAGAGCACTGGTCACAGGAGGCACGTGGCCGCTGCTTGGCCCTTTAACACGACGATGGTTTCTTCATTGTAGCGAAGAAAGTCAGAGGGAATTATGTGAGCTTATTGCACTCGTCGGTCACAAATCATGTGCATCTGCCCTATGTGTCTGCGTGAATTTTGACAATTGCTAACACGTTGCTAATATGTTATCACGGTGTTTAAAAAATGTATTCTTTAGTGCTTCTGTGCGAAATTGGTTGTATTTTCATCAGTACGAGAATTCGTAAACGTGTTTTAAATTAAAAATTTCACAAAACAATATGAATATAGTCATCCATTTTTAACATGAATAAGGTAATATATTTCTCTAACAGAAACTTGAATTATGAAGACAGAATATTAACAAAAGAATTGGGGTCCCTTTGACTAGACTTGCGCATCAATCAAGTGCCCAGAAATGAAAATACGTCGGACATTTAAGCCGTAAATATTCTATATTTGGTGCCCTCCCTGGTTACTAATCTGGTCACTCTGGAGATGAGATCATAGATACCCTAAAACACTAAGAAAGAAAATTCATTCACTTCTTAAATTCCCTGACATTCACTGATCTGGGATTAAAAAATAGAAAATTCAGCTTGGCTAATAAAAATTATATAAACATATCATTCAACCAAAGAACTTCTTTATTGTGTGATAAGTGAAAGCCCTGATGAGTCCCAACAAAAAAGTCTTAATCCATTTATCGAGTACTTTATGATAACAAATGAAGCTGAATTCTAATGGTATCTTCTAAAATATTTTGACATTTCGATAGAAAGAAAGTCGTCGAATAATGACATTAAACGACTGTGTTGTGTAATATTCATTTTTTCCCACTTCCCAGGCAATATTCTGCGTCCAGTTTTGTTATCACTCCCAATTTACAATTAGCGAAAGCGTACCTCAGCATCTCCGTCCTGATAGACTTAATCACTTTCTTGAGAAACTTCAATAAAATATTTCAATAGTTTTAATTTTTTAAAACTTAATTTAATTAATTGAGATTACTTAATTAACTTAAGTTCATTCACAATTAACTTTGTAATTATTAAGGAATTACATGAATTCAAGCTGATTGCTAAGGCTGTATTAGTATTTTTTGATATTTTGGAATTAAATGAAAAAAATTGTTCACGTATTGGTAGTGAACAAATTCTCCATTTCATTGAATTCTTTTAAATTAAGCCGGCGGCGCTAGCCGAATTCGTTTACTACGCTCCGTGAGGTCACGAAGGTTAAGCGAATTCGAGACTCGCGGGTTCGTGGTTGGGCGACCGGCCAGGAACCCCGGGATCTAACGGCGTCGAGGCGTGGTGGTGGTGGTGCCATGACATACTGACACTATCCTACTAGCCGCAACTGTTCGCAACCAATAAATTCATTTATTGAAGTCATGCATGACATAGATCAGAAAATTGTTAATGCTTATCTTTAAATCATTATACACGAAAAATGTATGTAGATTTTATATTCCTTCAGAAAGTTGTACTACCCTTTTAATGATGCTACCGCTGCATTTGTACGACGTATCTGCTCTCAGATCACATTTAAACACACCTAAATATGAATCATCGAATCTGCCAACAGATTCCGTAATCGCGGTGTACTTTTCCGCCTCTTTATATTGACTTACTACGCGTCCGTTTGCCGTCGAATACAAACTCAGGCTAACTTTGTCTTTACTCCTCATCACATATCTGACAACTCGATCACATCTCTGACAAGAATATGTCCATAGACATCAAATATTTTCACTGACTTCCTGGCCATCCACTACTGTCAAACATTACAATTCCAATTTTTTCAATTACTTTTACACACTGACACTATGCCCAATTTAATAATTTTTATGCTTGGTTCCTTATATTTTTCTTAAATTTTCCTTTTCAAATTGTTTATAAAATGTATGTTTCTCTAGTAAATAAACACAGTTTTAAACCAAACCACAGCATAAATCTCTTTACTCACACACTTACACCTACAAACACACACATGTCGAGAGTCCAGTCAGGGACTTAGAGCTTGTCCCGGCTGGGATGGTGCCTCGCTGGTGGGAGATACCTAGTAGTATCCTCAAACCGACGTACGTCGATGCTGCATCTCGCTATCGTGCTGGGGAAGATCAGCGCCACCTTTTTCGATAAAAAGATGCACTACACTTTCGGGACTAATAAATTTTGACAGCGAGGCAAAAGACTGTTAATGCTCCCGTAAACATCAATTAAAAGCCGGTGAGATCACAACATCGTCAAATATTCTGTCGCTCTTGAAGAAAATGCGCAGGAAGGAAATCAACAGCGAAGAATGATCATATAAAAGAATCTTTTCACCGCGTCCTCGGGTTTTTCAATAATTTCTCGCGCACACACTACGTCCCATCCAACACGTGGGTTCATTGATTAGTGATTCCTGACCCGTCAACTGTTAAGGTCATTATTGTCGTTCGTGTTTCTATCACCGGAGGTGGTAGGAAGTCACCTTCTACTATTGGATGGCGAGATCTGGCGCCGACTTATGCGTCGGAGATTTTTCCCTACCAGGCCCAGCCGGGACAAGCTCTAAGCTCCCGATTGGTCTCGCGGCAAATGTGGTAGTGTGGTGGATCGAAGTGTGTGTAAATAACGGGTAATGTTAAAACAAGGAAGAGGAAGGAAAGACCGCGTGCAGTCCGTGGCCCGTTTGTTATGGTACTGCTCCGGCATTTGTCTGGTGTTGTTCGAAAGGAAACTATCGATCAGTTGGCCGCTAGAATTCTTCTCCAGACAGTGACTGAGCTTGATCTAGCTATTTATTTATTGTCAGAATGCCTGTCACCGCTGGGGCTCGAACGCTAGATTCTCCTGGTCAGAGGCCCTGCAGAGATATCAACTGCTGCTCTGAGCGGCCGAAGCCGTACAATGCGTGTGGCGGCGTCCCATCGCTTTCGCCGGACGGTCGGCCCTGGCGCGGCCGTCCAACCTCGCGCGTGTATACGCGGCTGTCGCGCATATACGCGCACTGCGACGCGCTAATGCCGCAAACAGTGCAAACACAGTACCTGAGCGCGGGCAAACCTTTCCGCATGGAGCAAATATTTGTCGCGCCGAACGGCCACCGAAAAAACATAGGGGAGCTGCAGCTATTGAACACACGTCCGACTTCATGGTCGTGTGTTCCGGGGCCCGGGCATTTTGTTGTATATTTAGAAGCGCGAGCGAGTTGCACGCGCTGTTCGAATCCGAACCGTTATGTTGCATTTGTATATTTTCCGAATGCGTATGACCTCCGTGCAGATTAGTGCTCGTGGTATTGTTCTGGAAACCTGTACGTCGGTCCGGTTGGCGAGAAAAACACCAGAGGTAAACTCCGAACTTAGCGTTCAGATTTTCCTGTGAGAATAATGCTCCGTAAACTGTCCCCGGAAAAATAGTTATGAATCATAGTACAGAATGTGCAAGTGAGGTGCAGTTAAATTTTCTGAAGGATTCTATTGTTTGCGTAAAGAGACAAATTCGCAGATATCTCGAGAGTGGGGCATGCTCTTGCAAGTAACACACATTCATGAATCTAATATTATGAATTAACGATTAGTGTTCCATATTTTTAATACAGGAGAGAGGGGGTAGTGTGGATTGGGGGGTTACTGGGGCAAATGTGGTTATTCCACATTTCATAACACACGTAATCTCAAAATTACTCACGTAATGTCAACATTATTTCCTACTAGATGTTGCCCACACAGTCCTCTTCAGGCCAGCCACGTTTGACCGCTAGATGTTCAGTGGGCGTTATGTAATAGTGGAAAGTGTATTTTGTGGTTGAATTCGATAATAAAGTAATCTCATTAAGAAAGTAAGTACAGAGTATTGATATTCAAATACTGGTTTTAAAAATACTTTATATTAAAACTTGATGTTTCAGGTATCTGCTTCACACAGTAAAAGTATATTTCATTTTAGTTTAGAGTGATATTGATAAAAAATCTTCAAAATGGAGGGTGAGAGTTAATGTGAACAATGACTTTAGGAATTAACCCCATTGTATTGAGCAGCAACATTTTACAGTTTTTGTCCAGAATTTTACAGTTGTCTAAATATAATCACACATGTCCAAAGATTTTTAATTAAATGACCAACGCAACACTGTTTAGGAGAGGTTGATATATTATTCATTCAAGTTACAGACACAATATCATATTGTTTCAATGAAGAGATGAAATGAAATTGTTTTCAAAATTATGTAACGAGTAATAATGTAATCTGTTCTTTTTGTTGGCAATAATTGCTAAATAAATAAATGATGTCTTCCTTAATTAGTTACATTTAATTTTATAATTGTATTGAAAATTATTGAACGAATATTAATACAATCAAAGTTTTTTTGTAGACAATAATTGTTAAATAAGTAAACAGTACAGTTAAGTTTCTTCTTTCTGAGATGGTCAGAACGTATGTTCGGAAAACCCAAAGATGGGTGAGGAATCAGTGAAGAATAAAGGAAGTCATTTCCGTCTACTTCATATATATTTATTTCCATAGCCGGCTTTTGACGGCTTTCTAAGACTGTCGTCCGACTTTTGCCGAAAGTGGATAGACTGATGATGACGGCAAAGCCATCGCAAGCCGGCTATCTAAATAAATATATTAAGTTGACGAGATGACTTCCTTTATTTCTTCGTGTGATAACGTCAACAACACCACATCAGAGATCCCACAATATCAGCGAGGAAATAGTGAAGGATTTTTGCATTGCGTAGATAAGCCATCGGATCTCTTTCTAATAAAAAAAATGTTGTTTTAGAGTATATTAAAATAAAAGTGAACCAAGAAATAACTCTTTTTGTGTGTCTACTTTATCCAAAAGAGGCTGGAGTGAACAAATGTATATATTTAAAAACAAATTATTATATTAAAAACTCCTTATAGGTATAGAAAAGTAAAGACGAAATACTAAGCAGGCACCGAATATAGTACTATGAATTAAAAAAATACTTAAAGTTGTAGCATTTTGAAAGAAAATGTTCCCTCTAGCCCCCTCTCCCCTACCATTATGTATCATATATTTAGGTAAATATTATTGATTATCGAAAATAATACGTACACAATACACTGCAATTTGAAAATCTACTTTAGTAAAATATAAGTAAATATGATGGTCATATTTACTTATTATTGAAGTCATAAATTATTGTCATAAATGAAGGAAATAGATGGTCATATTCTGATCGATGTAATTCTGCACCATAAATTTGTTGAGAGGCTCGTAGACCTGTTATTATTCTATGTATTTGAGGATCTAGGACATAGAAAATGGCATCATCAGAATTGGCGAAAATGTTGAAGTTTACAGGGATTTTTAAAAGGAATGATAGAAGAAACAATTACATTAAAGAAAATAGAGGTGCTATAACATTTCTGGCATTATAGGAAATTGTTACGTAATGTTTAAAAATGTAATTGCTTTTAGTACGTCAAAAATTTTAACTTTTGCTACATTACAACACAATTATAACTTGAAAAACCAATTCAACTAATTCCAACGAAGCGTCTCTGGTGCATACCTGCGTTGATTTCGAAAGTCAGGAATATTCGTCATGTTTAACTTTTACAAATAAAGCAAACATGAATAAATTTAACTCTTAAATTATTTTTAGCACGTTAAGAATAATATTTCATGCAAGTTTTGGATTGCATCGAAGGGAACTATTTAAAATTAATAAATCATTTTAAATAAAAGAAATGAATTTGTTAGTTCTACGTTAAATACATTACCTTACTTAAATTATCTCCTTTCCCAAAAATGTTATCTGTGTCATACGATAATCACGACGGGTGACAATGAAAAGAATTCGAATATAATTTGAAACTATGCTGCCATTTTCCGTCAAACGAAGCGCACCTATTTTTTGTTTACAATTTTCGATTTTTTACCACTTTCGGAAATACTGAGAATGCGCCGAAAATAAAAGCAGGATCGCTTTCTATACCGCTTTTATGAAAATAATATGTGAAAATAATCCAAAGAACAAATTTTGAACATTTCTCATAAAATAAGGGTTTAAAATTTTAAAAGTTACGGTCTCAATATTCAAGAATCTCTATTTTCGAAAAATTGAACATAACTTAAGTTTAAGATCTGTTGCTAAAAAAAATTTTTTAAAAAAAATTTTTCGTGATAATTCCAAAAATTTCAAAATTTTGCAATTTTGAAAAATCAGGAATTTCAACAAAAATAAGACTTGTATCATGTCAAGACATGTTTCAAGTCTTAAGTGTCTTGTTATGAAATGAAAATATAGATGTTGGTAAGTGTGTCTCAACGCATAAGGGAACGAACAATTGGGTAATGTAATGGGTTGCAATGGAGGCAAGTTTGTTTTGGGAGAGTTCGAAACTTTAAGGACCTGTAGGGTTTTATTTGACAATCGTGAAGAGTGAGGAGAAAGGACACCGACTGGGGCAAGTGGAATGCAGCGGTAAATGAAATTATTGGAAATACCAACCATCGCGGCGCTACGGGAACAAACACTGTTGCGGGACAGAGTTTATAGATCTGTAACACATTCTTTACACTATACGAGGTGAAAATTTAATCAAAAAATTCTTGCTATTTTTATGAAAATATACCTTATTTATCTTTACGCGTATTTTCCTAGAATAAAATCAACGAACTGAGAACTTTTGGTACACAAAACGAATTAATATAAGATAATATTATAAAACATTTAAGAAAGAGGTTCATTTGATGATCACCACAAATAGACTTTCATCCAGAATTCAAAGGGAGATACTGTAATTTTACGCGTATTGACACAAGCTGCACTCTTTCTTTAATAATAATAATAATAATATAATAATAATAATAATAATAATAATGACTTTATTTATGTGGCGAGACTCGGCCATCAGGCCCGCTCTTCCGCCTAACCACGTAATACATAAATTTATAAATAAGAATTGAATTAAGATATACATTTAGTAAATAAAAACAAGTAAATAATAATACTTCGTAATAAATAATACAACTTACAGATGTCATGCCCTGGGCTCACAAACGCGACAAGAATACAATGTCCCGGCATTTGCCTTAAGCGACCGGGAAAACCAGGAAAACAAAGGAAGTGTGCATGCTCCTCAACATTGAGCAACAAAAAATATTTAAGATAATTTTAAAAACAAACAAACAAATTTGTTTATAATTTGTAATATTACAAATTTCTCAAGTGAATCTTGTAATATTACTTTAGTTTCAAGAAAATTGGTAATTATTTATTTTAAATAAGTAATTATAACGTAAACCTAGGAATTAAATTATTAAATGATCGGTTATTTGTCTTGTCACATTAAACCCAATGTTTCTCCTGCTCCTTTCGTTTATTTATACATTGCAGTTATATCAGCTTCAGAAAAATCTTGTTACGAAACTTCCTGATTTCTTCATCTTCTTCTTCTTCTTCTTCTTCTTCTTCTTCTTCTTCTTCTTCTTCTTCTTCTTCTTCTTCTTCTTCTTCTTCTTCTTCTTCTTCACTATCAGGGATTAGGCTAATTGTCTGTTCCGTCTTCACGCCATCTTTCCCTTGGACGTCCTATTTCTCTTTTTTCAAAAGGTTTATAAGATTTTATTGATTTTGTTATTCTTGTATTATCCATTCTATGTATATATAGTATCCAGCGTTATTTATTTTTATGTAAAATCAGTCATTAATGGAAAAAAAATGTTTAGATTAAATCTAATCTCCTCATTTCTTATTTGATCTAATAACAAGCAACTTTTCGCTCTCCTTAGGAAATTCATCTCTGCTGTCTGTATTCGCTGTTGTTCTTCTGCTATTAGACACTTCCGTACGTTGGCATTGGTGCTGACATTACTTTATAAAATTTAATTCTAGTTTACTTCATTGTTTTATTTTTTAAAGTTCTATGATTCGTTACATACATCTTTTGATATTTATTTAGTTTATTTTGCATATCATTTTCCCTTTATAGATGATTTTACAGCCCAAGAAAAATGTGACACCTGTTCTGTTTCCTGACCATTTATAACAATTTTGGAGCGTGTGGTATTTCCCTTTAAAAGCCATAACTTTCGTTTTTTTTAACATATTTAAAAATCACATATCTGGTTTATGCGGAATATAGATTTTTGCAGATAATTTTCTGTTTTTTTGTATAATTATTTTATCTGCAAACATTAATGTATTAATGCATTTATTTTGGGGGTTTGGCTATATTCCCGGATTTATTTCATTTTTCCATTGTCTTATGATATCATCTAACATACATTAAATAGAGTTGTGATAATGTGCACCCTTGCTCAGTCCTTTATTAATTTTCATAGCATCTGTTTTGTTGTTCGATATTAATTATAATTTGTGTATTATTAAAAAGATTTTTATTTACTTATTAAATATATTGGGTATCCTCTTGATTATATTTTATAATATTTTTATATTAACTCTATCAAATGCTTTTTCGTAGTCAACAAAACATATGTTAGTCTCGAGGTTGAATTCTCCTCTTTTCTCTATCTGTTGTGGTATTATTGTTATGTTGTCTTGGCATGATCTTCCTTCCTGAAGTCATTTTGTTCATCTGTGCATCAAATTTTCTTTAGTCATTATTCCTTATTTTATTTATTTATTTATTTTATTTATTTATTTTACGTCAAAAACAGTTAAAACTGCGTATGACGTGCTATGGGGAAAAGTGAATTGTGTGCACATTTTCAAAATTCTATGATCCCTACACTAAGTCATATACTACTTAAATTTTGAATTTTGAAAGGAGAAAAAACTCCCATGTAGTAAAATCTATTTTCAAAAATAAATAAGCAATAAATTTTGAATTTTGAAAGGGAGAAAAAAAACAAAAACTCCCATGTAATAAAATCTATTTTCAAAGATTAATAAGCAATAAAATTTGAATTTTGAAAGGGAGAAAAAACAATAAAAACTCCCATGTAACAAAATCTATTTTCAAAGATACATTAGCAACTAAATTTTGGCTCTTATTACTTCCTGCCGCGACACCATGGAAACGATAATTTGAATAATTGTATTTCCTTGCATATAACGTATAGGTTGTGTTTAGTTGGCTTATTCCCCCATAGTTCTCACATACGTTTCTTTTTCCCTTTTTATAGAGTGATATAACCTCCGCAGTTTCCCATGCAGTTGACATTTCATTAGATTTCCAGCATTAATTTATCAGATGTAAGAGCCTGAATTCTAGAAGAAATCCCCCATACTTGATCAGTTCTGTATTTACTCCATCTATACCTAGTGCTTTTCTATTTTTCATTTGGTGTATAGCTTCTTGTAATTCTTTAAGTATTATATTATCTCCTTGGTATGGGTCACCTCCACCAATTCATTTAAGGAGTTGTTAATCTTTTCAGGTCGATATTGCAATTGTTCTACCCGTAACTTTGTGACGTATGCAGAAAAACAAATTTTCTTTGTTCGTGGCTTCAAACAGAGTGATTAAACTTCCTCGGATATATCCTTCGACACTAATGGTGAGTAAAATTTACTCTCTGACTGAAAACTACAATTGAAGCAAACCAAATGGATTGCAGAGAAGTTTCTCTCAAAGAAACACAACGATAACCGACTGAAAATTACTAGCGACTGGTTTGTGTAAGGCCAAGAACTCGAAAGTATAAAGTATTACGTTTCATCTTCATTGTTACCATACCGAAAACTCAAATAGTGGTCGCTAATGACCTAGATGATGATGCGGCGACCTTAAATAACAAGAAAAAGCTAATTTCAATAGGAGGTTTCACAGAAAAGACAGAATAGAAATCGCTTTCATGGACTTCGGACTTTAGATGCCGTCAATCAGGCAGAAGTCACAAAGATGAAGCAGTTAGTAAGTTCATTCCTACGACTGACTCCGTGAAACCAAAAGAGGGCGCGAAAACAGTATCATAAAACGTGTCCGAGAGAAGAATATTTAAACAACATATATGTAACGCCAAAGGAAACTGTCTGAGAACAGTCATTTATGAACCCAACCGTCCACTAGGAACGGTGAATCACGTGGGCAGGGAGACCACCAGGCAACGAGTTCTTTTCTACGCGGACCGGAAAGAAAGGACATCAAAGCTCTGCCCCAAGTGCCTTATTTCTCCGAGACCTACGTCAGCTGCTAGTTGTAAACGAAACAACTGAAATGTGCCCAATACTAGTGCGTCATTTGCGAACAGCGAATTCAGGGCAATTTTGTCGACCGGTTGGCGAGGTGGGTCCCTTTATTTATTTATTTATTTATTTACGTCAAAAAGCAGTTAAAAACTGCGTATGACGTGCTATGGGGAAAAGTGAATTGTTTGGCAGAGCAGCGTGCAATACAGGGCTGTTATAAGATGCACTTCAACTTCGTCAATTCACAAATTTAGTTGTTTGTCGTCTTTATCCGAACAAGTAAATTTTCGGTAATATATGTACATGTTTTCAGCATATTAACTTACTTTAATCACATTTTGGATGTTATAGAAGAGAAATTGGCAAAACAACATCTAGGAAAGCGAGTCTCTTCTTAAAATAATTGCATGAGAAAATTGATTCAAGTAATTGAAATAACAATGGTATGTTACTTCTTCTTCAAGTCCACACATCCTGTTTATAGAAAAAAAAATCACCAAATATTTGCCTCCATTTTTAACGTCTGTCAAGAGATTCACTGCCATTCCCTTTTATAGCTCACTTTACTCTAGACCACACTCGTTATTTTTAATTTAAGTCCTGGAAACCTCCTCAAAGTGGGAGCGAGTCCAAATAAATTAATAATTACATTATTAATGCATACACTTGAATGCACTAACAGGTTTCGTATTCCTTTTATATCGCAGCAAAAATAAGTTGGGCGTTTCAATTATTTACAATGTTAAAATGGTCGGCTCACAAATACGGCTGGGAGGCCAGGCTCGGCAGTAAAGCGAAGTGGCGAAAGTTTAGGGCAGAGCTCCGGGATGGAAACTTCTCGTTCAGAAGTTGACGCTGCGGAGTTGGGTGCGGCCAGACAAACCCGCTCCCCCAAGCGCCTTTCCAGCTGTCTGTGCTGTGTTCATCACGGCGTAATAATACCTAAAAGGGGACAAATTCCCAAGTCGAAAGAGTAGTTGTGTTTACAATTCGGTGTTCGAAAACTGTAACGAATAAAACTGAAACAAACGTTTCACTCACTTGTAATAATTTTCCGTCTAATCTGGAATAGATAGTGGTATTTTGAAGAGAATTATTGCAATAAACGTGATGACACACATCAGAGAGTATCTATGATCGGCTTTATTGAAAATGTACCAACATATTGGCATTACATACATATCACCAAGTATATCAACATATTGAAACAAACTGTCTAATTTAATTTTTAATTAGATATCTTCTCTGCCCTTCTAATATTATTAAATATTAATTCAACGTAAGCCGTTCCAAGTTTATATAAGAATATGGGCGCCAAGAAAAGATTACGTTTAATCTATTATTCAAATTAATCATCAACTCCTATTTCCAATAAATTAATATCCGGCTAACTGGGCCGATGGATGTTATAAGAAATAATCGCTATTGCCTACTAATAGCCGATTATTCGATCTGCCATCTGTACAGAGTAGCCGAGGAATCTGAAAAGCAAATATGCATTTCTAGCTACTCATTTGTGGAATTGGCTAAATGAAAATCATCTTTTCTATTCACAGAAACTTGTAAGTTTATTCAATGTCCATGAAATTTTAACTTGGTATCAATACGAAACGTACTTTCGGTCATGACCAGTTGCAAACCTCATACTGCAATACCTGTCTTCGCGCGCTCTTGGCCGATGTCGCCGCGTAAAACCATTTTTCATTTTTTCCCGGTGGCTCCAGGTCCAAATACCATCTTCTTTTCTTCCGTTCTGGCACAAGTGTACTCAAGTCACTGATCCTCACCGCCTCATAAGTTGATAAGTCTTAATTAATTTGCCTTTTAAAATTTCCCAGTTCTTTCTACGCGTATGCTTAAAATATTAAAGTTCAGTAAACTATTATCTGCTTCAAATACTCCCAGTCCGGCAAATTCCCGGCAAATTCACCTAAGTTCACAGTTTAAATTCTAGCTGTTACACTCGAAATATTTCAAGTTCCAATTTCTGCACATTACATCAATATTAAAGTCCGACTACCATACGCTCCAAAGTACACGTTCACAATTCCAAACTCCCAACATCAATTATCTATACACGATCCCACAGCACCACGGCATTAGTCGGATTGAATCCATATTTCCTCTTTCAGCCCTTCAAAACTCGGTCCATATTTTCTACTGTTTCTTTTCAGAAAAAATTCGACCCACTTCCGTCGAAATACATTGTCATTCCATGCTTCGCCAATCCCTAAATTACTTAAAATTCAACTAGCCGCGCCCCGTAGTTCAAAGCAATGACGTCTGTTGACCTTGACGACAACTCGTCTACCGTTGCTAGGCCGCCATATTTACATACGTCTATCCTTACAATTCACCCTGTTTACAATAAATGTCACGCAATACAAAGTCCTACATATTGATACGTTACAATACCAACAAGTAGGTGGTTAGTAAATTTGAGGGAAGCAAGAATTACATTCTTACGTTATAGCTGATTTTTATTTATTCACCGGAAGTTGAAGGTTATCAGACACAATAATGTTTTCAATTCACATTCTCGAATAGACAGTAAACGGTAGCAATATTTCTGGGAAACATGCTGTAAGGGACTGTGTTCTTTGCAATAATAATAATAATAATAATAATAATAATAATAATAATAATAATTAGTTATTTTAATCAGCAACATTTTACATCTGTTGAGCTACGTTAAAAAACTAGTAAAAAAACTATTTTTGTATTATTTCGATTACACATTTCGGCCTGCTGTTACAGCACAGTTTGTGTTTTCGAGCTTGACAGGTAATTTATTTCATGCGAAGAAATAAAATTACATCAGTAAGCCAACAATGAATTACATTGTGCAATTACATAGTGACACACTGCTACAGAATAATATATGTAACACCCAACAATTTCGCTTTTGATTCAAAAATCAATAAACTCGCGCTAAAAATCTAACCAGCCTTAGCAACCAGTATTGAAGTGAAATTAAATTGAAGACATTGCTTCCACGTTTATGCTGAGTTTCTCAACTATAGTAAAACCTTCATAGATATTTTTGGTTCGTTAAGTAAATTAAAAATCAAGTGAGCCATTCACCATTATTTCAGGTGTTGTGATTCTCTTACGTTATCTTATTAATGGAATTAAGTACATATTATTATTATTATTATTATTATTATTATTATTATTATTAACATTATTGCCAACATGAATCGTGAGTAGGCATTGAGGTACTTGTGTTTGTCCCTTCACTCCTCATTATCATCTCATTATCTCATAGTTGATACTCCAAGGCTTGCCTCAACAGTGGATACAACCGAACTGGCTGTTCCTCTTAGGGAGTAAAGACGCGTTGATCTCTGCGAGATAAATATGACTGAGCCTAACGTGCAGCGTAGTCCGAGTTGTCCGATATTCGCATTCAAATAAATAAATAAATATAATTATAAATAAGTTAGTAAATACATAAATAAGTAAAATATAAATAAGAAAGTAAATGCACAAATAAGTAAGCAAATACATAAATAAGCAAGCAAATGCATAAATAAGTAAATATATAAATAAGTAAATACCTGCATAATGCTCGTCGCCCACCCTCGAGGAGATGTAATTAGAATTTATGTGTCACGTAAGAAAAAAGGCCTTGCACAGTGCAATAGTCGGGATGGGAAAGTATGTAGTCAGCCACAAGATGACCTACTGATGAGACAGGTCAAGAAATCTGATAGAAGAATGGGAAACAAGAGGCATTGTAAGTGTAACACTAAGCATTGCGAAGAACACTATGCAAGGCAAGCAGAATAATACAAACATTTAATTTCTAATGCTACTTAATATGAAATGTCAGACACAAAAAATGTTAAAGAAATTGTGGAGAGATAAACCACTTCATGAATAATATCTAAATAAAAGGGGTGAGGTGCAGATCAGTAAAGACCAAACATTTAAGTGGCTTAAGAGGGGACGAATTAAGCTTCGGAAGCTGTTTTAGTAATAGCTGCCCAATAGCAGTTATATAGTACACGACCTTATGACAAAGTGGTTCTGAAACTTTCCCAATATGATAAATGCAGCATTCATTAGGAACAAGAAAAAACATTGGTTATATCGTCTCAGCTTGTCCAATTCCAGCAAAGACTGAATACTTGAAAAGACACGATACCTCCACGGGCAGATCTGTACTACGCTCGAAGTTCCAAACATACTCCATTTGATACAAACACTCACCACAACCGATGACGTCTGTTGGACTGTGCACAATACAATACGACCAACAAATTCAAAGTGATCGCACAATTGCGGTAAATAAACCGGATATTGTTATCCGGGATTAGGAGAGAAAAGGTATCTTCTTGTAGATGTGGATGTGCCGAGCAATCAAAACGTCGTTACCAAGGAGGCAGAGAAACGTCTTGAATACAAGAGTTTGAAAATCGAGATCAGCCGAATGTGTGGCGTAAAAGCACAGGTCGATCCCATAGTTTTCGGAGCTCTGTGATTTGTTTAGCAAACTTTGTATACGAACTTGGCTAAACTCCCAGTCAAAAGACTGAGAAGTGCAACACATTGCTTTATTGGGAACAGGTCAAATATTGCATAGAATATTGTAGAGGCACTCATAGTCTCTATTATCTGCTCATTAGGAAGCTGACTGCAACCTGAATATAGCATATTTTTAATCTATCTTGACGAGCGTAAAACGACTAATCCTAATATATACAAATTGTCATATGTTAAGCATTTTTAGTAGTTTTGATTATTTTGCGACTCGTACTGAACAGATATTTTGAGTGTAACAGTCCGCCACAAAAGTTCACGCAGCACTCCGCCTGCTAACGCGTGCGCTCGGGCAAAGAAAGGTGGGCGCAAAAAGAAGTAAAAATTACTTTAAAAAATGCTTATCTAACGTATGTATATCATTGGATTCGTCCTTTCACGTTCGTCATGATAAACTAAAATTATATGTATAGTTCCATTAAAAAAACAAAGATACCTCAATATCTCGTAAAAAAACGATAAAACAGAAATGAATATATGTATCAATTAGTCCCATTCCTTCATTATTTCCTGAAAATTGCATTGCATAACTTCAATCGTTCAAAAACTGCAGGACGTGCTAAAATTACGTGACTCACTTATAATAATGAGGCTTTTGAGCGACCATTACAAGATGGTTTCATTCAATGATTCAGTGAATTCCATAATGGTGGATAGGGACTCTTTTCAGATTCCAATACCTGTCACAAATTTGTCGTGAAACTGGAGCGTCACAAAACCCAATAATGACTAGGCTTGCACGTCAAGGACTTTTCATTCTCGTTCGGAAAAGAGAAAATATGGGCACTCGGCGATGAAATTAAATTTCAAGAACACTCTCAACTTGCTATCGTTCACCGCAATTTGCAAATATTTTCTTTAAGGCCTATCTCCTACATGCAGTTGCCCCTCCACACTCTCCTTTGATCTCGTTATGACGGAACAACGAACTTCAATTTTCAATAGCTTTCGTTATTACTTTGACGTCAAAAGCATTTGTTTTCATTTTCGTGAAAGCCGTTTCCTGGAAGGACACTGATAAACAGAGGTAGTTTCGACCCAGAAATAGCTTTTAGTCCGACGAAAGTCAGCCAATTTCTACAACAAAAGTCGGCCACTCTAATTGAACAATGCTCTCGTGCTTTCTCTCGAAAAACACTCCACACGAGAAATACGTTTCTCGCAGATGGAACAATCTTATTCTCTTGAGTAGAAACACGATTTAGAGGCAAGTTTGAATTACTTACGTTTTGTTGCACTATTGAAAGATATTTACATACTTCAGTTTTTAATGAATCATTTCATACGCCATTTTAATATGTTTCGTAGATATGAAGTCCAGCAATAAAATAGAATCGTCATATCGTAGAGAATGTGAAAAGAAAGATCGTAAATACGTAAAATAGTATAAACAAGGCATCCGATTGTCATGTTAGTAAGTCTATACTTACCAGTAACCATGTATGAACGAAATTAACTCACACTAAATATAAAAATATTGTCCAATTATGACATTGAAATATATATTAAATACTTTAAAAGATATTGATCTTCTAAGAGAAGGCACTCAATTTATCATTTTTTTTAGTTCATTCCGAAACTGCCAACGAAAAGAGAAACCAATAGCTAAAATTGAATGCAGAGACAACTGAATGTATTTTGTAATGTTTTCATACCTTACCTGCGCGTTATAAACACGACACAATACTTAAGATGACCCGCATTTTCAACAAGGTTATCACTTCATCGTCCTCCTGCGAAAACTTCGTGACCTTGAGAGGCGCAGGCAACGCTCGCTATGAAACAAAGGTCACGCACGACGGAGGAGCTCCGCCTTCAGATTTCGAGCTAAAAACGGTTTCTTTACGAGTCGGCGGACCGTATTAAAAGTTCTTCTAAATGCAATCATGCAGATATTAGGTCTTGAAATAACACCCGCAGGTCGTTTTCATTACCACACACGTTATTTACACGGTCCAGCGCCGCCTATAAAGCCGGTAGATAACGGCGGCTGCATAATGCATATTACATTAGGGGGACATTGTCTCGGCGGTGCAGGCTGCTGGCGCGGACGCCGCCGTTGGACGCCGTGATGAGGAGAGACCATAACAAGGAAACATTATGCACATTAATAATAACGCGCTGCACCGCGCCGCCGCAGCTTCCTTGTTATGTAATTACGGGAAGTCGCCCTGCAGCGGACGGCGGGCGAGGGTCGCAGCAACAGGGGCAGGGAGGCGGCAACGGCAGCGGAGCTGGGCGCCGTGGCGGGGGCGGGGGCGGGGGAAGGGGGTCGGAGGTGGGGGCGGGTGAGAGGAGGCATGGGAGGAAAAGGGGCGGAGGCGACTAGCGCCGCGTAGTGCGTGCGGCCTGGGAGGCAGATAACGTGTGAAGGTGATAGACGGCGAGGTTTTTGGTGCAGGGGGCGGGGCAGGAATGTAGAGCAGGAGGCGAAGGTGGTATAGCGAGAAAGGCAGGGTGGAATCGACCAATTTAGTAGCGTCTCAACGGCGCTCCGTTTTTTTGTAAGGGTGAAAGACGAACACAAATAAAACCATGCCCGAGGTGGGACTCAAACCCGCACCCTTTTGGTCCGAGATGGCTACGATAGTACTGCCTTAGCGATCTCGGCCACGATCGGCTCTCCAGTTCTTGGTAAGATTCAAAAACTCAATAAATACGTTTATGCTGGTAATGACCGTTTCAGATTTACTAGTCTGTTTAATAATATTGTGGTTTATGGAGTAGATGCGCATGTGGTTATGTGATCTGGTTTTGTTGTACTGGTGATGAAGATAGCACAGTAATGTATGTATAAGATTTGGATAATAGAAAATGCTGTTTAAAGTGGTAGTAAATTCGGTAACAGTGGCATGGACAGCGTGTATTTTGATAATCATACAGAATATATTTGCAAATTTTCTGGATGCTAATGTGGAGGGCAATTTTAAAGAAGTAGATGGAGTCGAATCTAAAAGAATTAGTATGATATTGTTGAGATTGTCGGCACTAGCAACATAATTGCATATTCGTCGCAACTTGAGTGAGGAAGGTCAACGATATTCGACAACAACAAAAAAGTATCAGAGTTGGACTAACAAATGTACTGTCACCAGAGATAAAGAAGCAGTTGGTGCCTGATAACTATACACGGAGGAGTAAAGTATGAAAGCAGCTGTCTTTGTTGAATCTATTGAGGAACTTGTATAATAAAGGGGATCTGAAACAGAGAGAGCTGTGATTCCTAAACGGGTAAAAATAAATATTTGAATTAAAAATTGGGCTATTTATAGACAAACAAACCACCGTAAGTGTTCTGATAAACTCGCCTAAAACTATTAATTCTTTCATTTCAATAGATCTTGAGAGCTTTTTCACATATCCTATAAAATGGTTTCTCCAAGAAAGCTATAATATTTTTTTAGAATAAATCAAATTGCATCGCGGTGGCTTAAAGATACGGAATCACAGTAATAGAGAACCCCAGAGAAGAATAGCAAAACCAACTGCAGCCATCGTTATAGTCTGGGTGCCGCTGATGCAGGGACCGGAGAGCCATGCGCCTGTGGTGGCGGCCCCGACTGCAATGAATACGGGTGCGGCGGATGTTGTGGAGGGGGGAGGGAGACTGCACCGAACAGCCGCCCGCGCAGTCGTCGTGGCAGGTCACGTGACCGGAAGCGCGTGCGGGTGGCAGGCGATAGTGGCGCTGCGTTTGGCGCCGCTGCGTCCGGGGCTGCTTTACACATAAGGAAATGAGCAGGTACGCACTGACGCGTCCCTAATTGGAGGTTGCTTGAATAGCTGTTTGGTAAACCATTCCCTCTGTGAGAGAACGCAGGCCGTGGGATTGCTAAAAGACTTCATGAATTTTATGTTATCTGATGACGTTGATGCATATGTATGAATGGAAGGAAAACAAATGGCCTCATTAGAATATGCGGAATGCAGGATCGATCGTATTCATGCTGTTTCACACTTTTCTACAACGACACGAATGTAGAGAATGCACTTTTAGTCATATATAGCAAAACAAAACAGTGAAATATCTAGGTCTGCATCTAGACACTAAACTCAACTGGAAAGAACATATAAACATTAAAACACAACAAAAGTCAAACTATTTCAATTAAAGCCATTAATAAACAACCACAGCAAAATAACAATAGAAAATGCCAAACTCATATATACAGCCATAATTAGACCCTTAATGCTATATGCTTGCCCGGTATGGATCAGTGCAGCAAAAACCAATATACATAAAATACAGGTCATACAGAACAAATTCCTTCGCACAATAACCAAAGCACCCTGGTTCATTTCAAACAAACAGCTTCATAAAGAAATTCAAATAAAACCTATCATACACCACATCACCAATCCAATAATTTTACAATAATATGTCAACAATTACACAACTATCCAATTACAATTTAGCAAAGCACCCATACACCCCACCAGAATAAAAAATAGATTTCCTAAACATGTATTTTACATCCAATTTGCTGATTTAGATGATTCCTTGTGAGGTGCCCAGTGGGTTTCCTCTCCCTAAGTAATAACTGTAAAGTAACAATAGTTTAGTTTTTAAAATAGATCATAAGCATCAAAAACATGTGAAAGAGTTTGTAGCGTAAAACTGAACCATGTATACCATTCAGAATAATAAACTAATTGAAAAAAAAGTCATATATAGCATTACTAAAAGATTACGATAATCATTCACGAGATACGTAGCACATTTTCTTATTCAAAAAACCGTGAATGTGGAGGAAACGTAACTATTGATACATAGCTATAATAGCGACATATAAATATTTTATCGTTTTGAATCATCCACATAACTATTCTAAAAATAAGTAAGTTCTTCCGGTGTAAAATTATAAATGTAAAAATAAAATTATAAGAAAGACTCATTACTGCAAAATCTTTCTAAAATGTTTTCTTGATTGAAATTATGTAGATTTATTTTTTAATTAAATATTCAGCATTTCAAAAAAATCAAGTATTTAGCTCTCTATTTAAAAGAGCAGCAAAAACATTAAACCATTTAATGACATAAGAAAACATCAAACTTTTTCAAACAATTACAAACGCGAAGGAAATTAAAAATCCTTGCAAATAAGCATCAACAGAAAAATAAAATAAAATAAAACAAATCTTTGGAGTAATTCGCATCACATGAGTTTCATCTACACCTTCAAAATAGATGAATTCCTATGATTCTTCTCCATAAATGTTTTTTTCCTTGCCATTTCTTACAACACAAAGTAATCACACTAAGCTAACTTATGTAAAATAGTGTACACTGCTAACTTTATATCAATTTCACTTCAGATATTTTTCATGAGTCTCGTTATACATACGCCACTTCATTTGACTTGTGAACTGGCCCGAATTTTCCGCTTCGTTGTTAGGAAAGCTTTCTCTCTTTGTGTGCGTCGACAGAAAAAACACAGACGATTACGATACTCATGATGTAGAAACATAAACTTGTTATATTAGGGCATGTCACCGTGGAAATTTGGTGTTTGAAACTTTATTGTATACTGATATTGTTGTTCCGAGAATTATATGAATGTTATTCTTGTAACTACGACTACAAATATGAAGCACATTTCCTAGATTGCATAATCTGAATGTAACTATTGAAGCTAATTATTCGGAATAAAAGTGTTTTGATGAAATTCAAATTTTTCAAAACCCAATTATTCCTATTGCTGATATTCTCACCTCCGTGCGAAACAATTAATTATTAATGGAAAATAGTGCAAAACAGAAACGACTAAAAAATTCTTCTAATTGTTGCCTTTTTGGCAATGTTTAGTTTACATTAACAAGTTCTCTAATAATTCTGAAAGTAATATAAAACATGTCACTTTAAAAATATATTTGTAACAGATGATTTTCATCCTCTTGGATTATATCTTATTTCTTTAAAATTACTGTGTTTTCCTTTAGTTTTCATTATTACTTTGCAAATCATAATTTATGGAGATCATTTACAAAATAAAAAAACTTAAAAATTAGTCCCAAAATATATTATTCTACTGAATTGGTTGCAAATATTATTATTATTATCCTTTTTTGTTTCTTTTAACAGCGTTATTTTCTATGTGTTCAATCCACTGATTTTACAGAGATTTTTATGACTTATTATTATAACTGGGATAGGGCATAGGTAGGTGGAAGTTCATTTAGTCGAAGCTCCCTTTTACTTTGTTACTGTTGTTTTAATTTAGTGTTCGTATTTTTTTAAATATTTATTTTAAAATTGTGATATTCTATTGTTTAATTTTATGTTTGTATGCTTAATTATTCTATAAGTTCAATTTGCATTCTATGGAAGCGTTTATGGTGGGCGGAATATGTTATGGGCGTTATGGTGGGCGTATATCCTTGGGGTATCTTGAAATATTTTTATGTCTTGTGCTGACTTCTAGATTAAAGTTTTTAACACATTCCCTTTTGGTAGTTCCTCAAAACATTCCACTGAAGTCTTCTAATGAAGTATTTAAATTTCCTATTTTCAGTTTGTTTCTAATTTGTCTATTTGACACAAAATATGGTGCTTTAATTATGCGTCTTAAAAATGTATTTTGAACTATTTGGATTTTCTGTAAGTTACTTTTTGCGGTTTCGTCCCAGGCAGGGGAGGCGTAAGTAAGATATGGTGTGACAATTGATTTGAATGAAGGTATACAATTCTATGCTTAGTTAAAGTGGCTATTTATGAGTGGATATAGTTTTGTTATTTTCACGTATGTTTTATTGACAATTTCTTCAATATGATATTTTCACGTTGGTTATTGGTCTAGAAGTACTCCTAAATATCTCACTGGTTGATCTTTTCTGATTCATTTTAATTTTACATTTTAAATTTTTTGTGGGTTGGGCATTTTGGGTCTTCGTAGCGTAAATATCTTGGGTTGTGATTTAGTGGGGTTTATTTTTATTTCCATTTCGAGCACCAATTTATAAACGAATTTAATGATTTTTGTAGAATTCCTCTACTTTTATTCACATCTTTGTTTGATGTGAACAGTATTGTGTCATCAGCGAAACATGCTATTTCTGTTCTTTCTATCTCAGAGTGGTCTGCGACATAAATGCTAAAGAGGTTTGGTGAGAGCGGTGTCCCTTGCGGTACTCCTGCTTGCGTGATTCTTTAATCTGATAAGGTAATATTCACTTTCATACATTTCACATATTATACTGTTGATACTGTTTATACATGTCTACGTTCATGCGTCAAATTTTTGTCTCCTAATCTAAATGCAACATATCTAATTTAAATAACAAAACATCTGATTCATTTGATCAATTCTAGGATATTTAAATATTTTATTTAAAGTATTCCCCATTTTTATGTTTACCTGTGTGAAATAAGTAGGGTTGTAGAAAATAGCACACTACAATTAGATTTATTTAGTGATGATTTTTGTCAGCTGTAAAAATTAGCCTTCTTTCTCATATCGTCGCGTGGATTTTAAACTTTTTCATTTGTAAAAGAATACTGTCAACTGCTCCTTTTCTATTTTTTACTATTTTGTATCTTTAGACTGTAATATTTTTCTTATATTTTTGTTTCTCTTAGCGCATAACATTGAGTACCACCGTGAGATTTATATTGCTCTGACTTTTATTTTAATTCTATGTCATATCTATTACGATCAGTTGTCGATAATCTTAGTCCATTTAAAACGCCAAAAGTGGGATGCGTTGATTCCGTAATACTCACACGTCGGTGCACATATCGGACTATTTGGAAATATGGATCAAACCCCGATAGCGCATTAAACGTTAAACCATAATTTCCTTAGAAGAATGAAAATATACTTATCAAATAGTTTCTATCAGTATATAACTTCAGCAAAAAATCTACATAAAGATAATATGCTACGTGAAATTAACAAATGGCATGGAAGTATCGTTTTAGTAGTATTATGTACTTAACACAAAGTCATAATTGCAGAACGTTTATACACACATCATTAGCCCTTGCTAAATCGGCCTTTAAATCTCATTTTCAGCAGAGTTCTGATAATTTGTAAAATACACCGCGTTTTTTTTGCTTGTGGCAAGAGGCTTGTCGCGACAGGTGCGTGAGATACCAGAAATTCTGCCGGTTACAGCGCAGGCCGGTTAGAGAAAACGCCTTGTACACGAGAGAACGAAGCACAGCCCGCAGCAGTCTCTTAGCGCGAGACGCGGGCCGCCGGATGGGAGCTGCCGGATGAGGTCTCGTGGGCGCCAACCAAGCCGGCAACGCACGCGTGCCACGCGTGCTTCAGGACGGGCGCAGCGCTGAGACCCCCCGCGTCGGCGCCAGGCACGCGCGTATCACGGCTCCCCTGGCGCGTCGCAAATCACGCGTGCGCGTGACGCTCCGTCCCGCGTGCGCGTGGAGCATCGGAGCACGCTGCCTCCCCCCCCACGTGAGGCGTGCGGGGGAGCAGAGAGAAGCCCCTGCACACACGACGCGTGACGGTGCTGCAGAGCCTCTGACCGGGAGGTTCTAGGCTCCTGGCAGGAGTGTCGACACATGCTAGTTCATAGCTAGATGGAATTCAGTCGCCGTCTGGAGGAGAGTTACAGAGGTCGTCTGCTCTGAACGCTAGTTTTCCACGGTTTATCCGATCATTTCCAGGCGAATGCCGGAGTAGCACTCTAAGAAACGGGCCACGTACTTCATGCGATCTTTCCTTCCTCTTCCTTGTCGTACGCTCACCCCTTACTTATATACACACACCTACAAGCACTACACTACAACTCATGCCGGGATACCGGTCGGGAGCTTAGAGCTCGTCCCGGCTAAGGTGGTGTCCCGCTGGTGGGAGATACCTGGTTCTGGAAAATCCTGCCAGCCGACAGGTAGTCCAGGGTTGGAACGCACTATCCTACGGGGAACGATCACCGCACCTCCCGAGAAAAAAAGCATGCACTTTACTTATGGGACTAATGACCTTAGCAGTTGACGCGCGGCATCAGTCAGTCAATCAACGACACGAGAATCAGCTACGAAATGTGGGTAGGTACCACTGTGATGGTGACTTGTTACAGAGGCGCTCTTTTCCGGATCAGTACTGTTATATCTCAAAAACAAAACGATGAGATTGTGGGTTGTACTATTATATACTAACACATTGTCATGCGGAACCACTACCTTCACCGCTAAAAGAACTAGGTCACAATGTTCATTTCTGGTTTGGCTCGTGGTAAGATTCCTGCAACTGAGTCACATGAATTTTATGATAATAAATTTAAGTATGAATACTGTGACCTAGTTATTTTAGCGATCAAGGAACTGGTTTCCTCGGTCAATGAGTTAGCACAACAACAATCTTAACTTTGTTTTAAGGTGTGACACTATTGCTCCGGACATAAGTGCTTCTGCAGCATGTCACAATCTCAGTGTTTATGCCCGAAAAAAATTGTATCTATTTACCTATGCAAACAATTTTCTATATCTCGGGAGCAAAAAATATTTTAAAATGTTACTAACCTTTCTTTATTGGTTCTTTTATTCATCATCCAAATATTTAGGGTTAAGAGGTGGGTAAGGGATTCCAGAGCCCAAGAAAACCTGCACCTGACGGACACATGAATATAGCTATGAATTTAGCCTGTGGCAGGTGGCGTCCTTTCTGTATTTTGTGTGAAAATAGTACACCTGTGTTAAATACAAGACTTTTAATTCCGCGTGTCCCTCAACCGTCGCATATTTCTAAAATGTTTGTAAAAATTCAATTCTATGGGGTCGTACTCTCGGTTGGAGTGATGGCAGAGCACGAGTAAATATGAGAAAGGAACGTTAGAGAGAGAGAGAGAGAGAGAGAGAGAGGTAGGGCGCAATGGGATTCAGTTATGTATCAGCAGTCGTAAAAAAGGATGCGTGTGGTATATTCATCAACATGCATCATAAGCAAATCATTCATGCAAAAGAGAGAAAACCTTTCGGCTTGTGTAGAATAAAAACAATGTGTCTGTGAATTAACTGTTCCCTTTCAATTTTCTACGCATATTTCTCTCTTTAGAGTGCCAATAACTAAGGGACTGAATTTATTGCAATTAAAAAGAAAAATCTGAAAATTTATTCGTGTTTAGGTTTTCGATAATATATAAGGAAAAAGAGAAAAGATATAGTGAATTAAAATACACTATTAATAGGTAAATAGTAGAATTAAAATATATTATATGATAGTGTTTCAAATGGCTCCTTACAAATATATTTAAATATTCCAACACAAAATGCCGTTGATAAAGCCTAAAATGATTTTCGCGACCTATAAACGTGTTTCATGCACAAAAGTTACTGAACTCTGTAACAGAAGTCCGCACCAAGCATAGGAGTTTCATGCAAATCATAAAATACGTACGTATAGTATACAAAGTTGTTTAATCGGAGCTAGTAAACAATAGCAAGCTAGTGGTTGCGATTACGTCCGCTTCACAAACGTCAGCTCCTCTTTGATTACTAGTACCTACTTTGCTAGAAGTGGGTGGGGAACATTCAGTTATTCAGAACAGTCACGGAGATTCAAAGGTTATAGAAGCGATGCATTACATTATTTTAACAGAAAGGCGATTCCAAGAAGCCTTATAATTAATGGAATATATAGGAATTCAGTCTGCCCAACTGTTCGATTGTCTATTCCTCTGCCCGTCACTTCCTGTTAGACCACTTCCAAACCACCAATGGAGACAAAATAGGTGACATTCGATAGGCACTTCAGTTGCCTGATGGGAAACTGAGCATTTGTTTGCAGATCCATTCTGAAAATTCTAAGAAAATTCTCTAAAAAAAGGGGTTTTAAGAAACAACAACGCGTTTCGGGTACGGCTAACGTACGGCAGACACAGAGTTGACCATTAGCTCATTCAATTCCTTTCAACAAGACTAATCGATTCCTATAGTTTTAGCCACTGGAGCGTGTTCTGGAACAATTATAAACATACACGTGTTTTTATTGGTATTGGAGGACATTGGTGAAACGTGGTGAAATTCTATAGTTTTTTTTTACTTGAAGTCTTACGACTTGATGCATTAGATTGGCTACAATTAATCCTAATATGTAAAGTAGGAAAAATATAAGTATTTAATGCCCGAAAATCGATCAGCCACTGTAATATATTAAAAATTTAGTTTTATTACATAATTACCAAGCACAAATTAAGTTCTTTAATGGAGAGTATAGAAAATGAAGTTATTGTCTGTAGTGAAAAGAAGCTAGTACTACTATCACTGCCTGCTACTGCTACTGTACTACAACTTCAGAGCTACAAACGTTAATAATAATAATAATAATAATAATAATAATATACAAAAGTATCTGATTCAGTTGACAGTAAGTAGTATAAAATATTAGTCAATAGCATGAAGATGCTCCATTTTGACATATAATTGCATTTACATGGATGGAAATATATTATACGTCGTAAAAGGTACAATATATCAAATTAAAGAAATCCATTAATTGAAAATGTTTTCAATCTAAAATATACATTAGATGTAGGTATGTTTTACCTGTAAAATATGTATATAAAATTTAATTCCTTCCTTATATCATTTTAAATTTTTACGCTACATCATCTAATAGAATTATGTTGGTTGGTTACATTAAAACATTATTAAAATTCTGAGGTTTAAAATTTATTGTAAGTAATTAAAAATATTAGTCAGATTTATGAATAATCTTATAGCATACTACAAATGTCCCTGTATAAAAATTTACAGTAATAACAGCAAGTGAATCGGACTCTTCAGAATCGTTCTCCAAATATGTCAATGCGTTTTTTAGTTTTAAATTATATGTTTGGATATTAAACCATACAATACTAATAAATAATGACAAGTTTTATATATCAGTAATAAACAACATTTGATGTAACTTCAATTTAGTATTATTTTATTCGTAGACGAGTGGAGCAGTCCGTCTGATGGCTCACAGATACCGTCCTACCTTCCTGTGAGACGATTCCGGGTTCGGTTCTCGGCCGGGAAAAGTTTGAAGCTGTAGCTTTTTAATACAGAAGTCTCATATTCTCATCTGTGCAACAGAAGGAAAAGCTTAGACAGGCGATGTAAGGCTAGGTATGGCGGGGGGGGATACCTTATATATTAGTAGTATGTCTCCCTTACCCCTACGTGGGGATAACAAATAAAAACAGGACACAGAGGTGGAAACAGCGAGCTGGCTAAGATCGAATTAATCCGACTTCAAAATGCGAAATGCATACACAAAAGGAGCACAAAATATTTTAGTTAAATTCAAATTAAATGCTTTTATTTTAGAAATATATATTTGTAAACAAAATTTGTAAAACCGTGATGGCAAAAATTGTGAAACCTTAACTAAGAGTAGAATTAACAATATGAAAGTTTTATTTATTTTCTATCTTTAAATTTTCAATTCAATGCCACTTAAAATTGCCCCAACGCTTAGTTTAGTATCTGTCAATCCTCTTTAATATTTTCTACCCTAGTGACTTTCTGATCCTCTATATAGATTAGCGTGTCATTTCCCCTCCACAGTAGCACGGAATTGCGATTCCGAGTTTCCCCCCATCCCCTTCTGATTCCTGTTTTCCGCTTTTCCGCAACAGCTGACTCACCACATACTGACCCGCTCTCCTGTGCGCTGTCTGTCCCGGGAAGTCGGGGGTTCACCCACCCCACCCCACCCCACCCCTTTCTGCCTACGCCATGCAAGTGCTTTGGCGGTCCGCTGTGCCTCGCGTCTTGCCCCCCCGCTCGCGCAGCACACACCCACATAAATGAACACATGTCTGCCGCCCTCCGTCCATAAATACCTCGATGTCCAGGATTTGTTTCAATTATGGAGCGCCGGACAACGTCTGCGTCGTAAATAAAATAATGTCCGAGGGGGAGCGAGTACCGGCGATTACTGGCTGCATCGGCAGGATGGTCACCAGGGTGGGGGAGGGGGCGAATTTCGCGGCGACGGCAACCAAACCGAGTGTGTCTGCGAAGTCAGCTGGTGCTGGAGGCTATGATCGTATTTCGGATAAAGAGGTTGTGGAGGATGTTTGGTTTGGTTTTTTCGTGTTTCCGGGCACGTCAACTGCTTTGGTCATTAGTCCCGTTAGTGTAGTGCATGTTTGTTTCTCGGGAGATGGCGGTGGACATCCCCAGCTGGATGGCGAGATCCGGCGCCGACCTACCGTCGGCTAGTGGGGTTTCCCCCTAACCAGGACTCTCCCACCAGCGGGGCACCGCCCCAGCCGGGACAAGCTCTAAGCTCCCGACCGGTCTTCCGGAATATGTGGTAGTGTAGTGCATGTTAGTGTAAGTGTGTGTGTTAGAGGAGAGGATAGGACAGGGAAGAGGAAGGACAGATCGCGCGCGGTCCGTGGCCCGTTTTGTAGGGTACTGCTCCGGCATTCGCCTGGTGTTGATCGGAGAAACCACGGAAAACTACCCATCAGAGCAGCCGGCCGCTAGAATTCTCCTCCAAGCAGCGACTGAATTCGACCTAGCTGAAAAGCTAGTGTCGAAAATCCTGCCGCTATCAGGACTCGAACCTAGGACCTCCCGGTGGCGGATGTAAATTCGGGGCGCGGATGGTGGTTGTGGGGAGGATGGTGATAGTAGCAATTTGGGGGCTTGTGGTGAAGATGGTGACTTCGCGAGGATATAGTTTCAGCAAAAGTACTGAGTGTAGTGTAGTGAGGATGGTGGTTGAAATGGTTTTGTAGCGAGATGGATGACCAGATGGGGGAGAGAATGGGAGGATGATTGTTCAGGCAGCAATGGTTGTTGAGGAGAAGATGGTGATAGTGGCGTCGATGTTGACAGAAGGAGGGCGGACGATGAGCGAGAACGAACGCGAGAATGGTATACTAGCCTTGAAGAACAGTCAATGGTCAGTGTTTCGGACTGTTACAGCGTATTTCCCAGATTCAAATCCCATCCAAGAAGTGGAGTTTTTCGAGTTAAAAATATTCTTCGTACGTATTCCTTCGGAGGAGAAATAAATCCCGCTGTCCAGTTTTATTTAGATTTAAATCATCTAATTCACTTATTGATGGTTGGTTGCTTTGAGGCTGATGGTTCGATTCCAGATGGTTCAGAATTGGACGGTCCATTACCTTCAGAAAGGAACTTCAGCTTCCAAAAATGATATGGTCTGAAGTAAATAATCAGGTAGCTCTGGTTCGACATCATTGTCCTCATGCTTATTAGTAGTTAGAGTTTCATTTTATTGCAGGTGTCCCAAAAATTGAGGCATAACATTGAACAAAACAGTCCTTCTTTCCTACAATTGTAATTTTCTCATGTACTTCGTTTTGCTCATTCAAGATATTTTGTGCAGGATAGAGTCATGTGCGGGTTACCTCAGTTTTAATAGGCTACAGCCCAATATTTGTTCTTTTCCAGTCCCAGCCTTCAGAGTTTTTTATAACAACGATTTATTTCACACTTTTAAGAATGCGGAAATTTTATTAATATTCGTGCGAAATGAGATTATGAATGTGTCGGAAGAGCCTACCAAATTCAACATGGTTTAAAAATATAGTTGCGAATACAGAAATATATGACGGCAGATGCGATTGCTTTATTAGTGATTCCGAGCGCGACAAATGCTAAGGTCATTAGCACCGTAAATTTAGTGCATTTTCGCTGGGTAAATGGTGGTGATCTTCCCTCGCTGGATGGTGAGATCTGGCGTCGACCTGCCCGTCCGATAACGGGTTTTTCTCCATCCAAGTATCTCACACCAGTAATACAACGCCCAAGTCGGGACAAATTCCAGCACCCGACCATTCATCCGGCATTTGTGGTTGTGTATGTAAATGTAAGTGTGTGTGTAAGTAAGGAGTGAGGGTAGGACAAGGAGAAGGAAGGAAAGACCGCGGACCCGTTTGTTAGGGTACTGCTCCGACATTCTCCAGGTATTGATCGGAGAAACCACGGAAATTATTATTATTATTGTTATTATTATTATTATTATTATTATTATTATTATTGAATCAATATCAATAACCACGGAAAACTACTGATCAGAGCCGACGTCCGCTATACTTCTCCTCTAGGCCACGATTGAATTCTACTTAGCTATCTATCTTGTCAAAAAATATTTCCACCATCCGGACTCCAATCTAGGACCTCCCCATCAGAGGCACTGCAGTGACATCAGTTGATGCTGAGCAACTTCTCTCTATACGCGAATACACAACAACACTCTATACACTACGAATTTGATCAGATGCGAGTTTACACGATTAGACGTACGTAGATAAGTAAGCTAGGAAGGCAAATGCTCAAGGTAACACTAGTGGTTAGGGTTGGGTTTGCTACTCAACACATCTTGTATTGCTGATCTTGTATTGTTGCTTCAAAATAGTTCAAGTTCAACCTTCTTAGTCGTGTACTAGTGACGCACGTTAGAACGGTACTTGTGACAATATAGCTATTATTATAGTACTCTATATAATACTATAATTTAGTAATTATCTCAATTGTATTTATTAATATTTTTGAGATATTAATAAAAATTGTCCTTTTTTCATGTTTAATGGCTATAGTACAAAACAGAGCGATTGTTTTTGTGGCAAACTTCAAATTTATAACAGCACCAAAAACGAAAAGTAGCAAAGACCATCCACAATTTCGTTTGGAAAAGTGTCAGGATGTAATGAATGAACTTTGGCGGACAAGGGTAGAACTGTTTTTGTAACTAAAGACTCGGCTTCTTCGACTACCTTCTTGCTCTTTCCTTTTTCAATACCCTTTTATGCTTGGTATTCGCGAAGAGTACTGTATGATACGAAAAAGATCATTAAATAAGATATAAAATTATTAGCAAGGTAGATAATCATACTGAACACAGACTTTGATTATTCATTTCAATGGGTAGTCGAGCGAATGGTAAGTTGCGCAAAGATTTGTCAAAATTTAACTATCAATTACGCGTAACCGGTGCCCGTAACAAAGAAATATATAAGGATTTGAATTGTAGGAAATATTTTGTAAAATATTTTGGTAAAGAGTAATTTTTTGCCAAAATTCAATGATTTTAGATATTGACAAAAAACAGAATAAAATATTTTTTTCTGTTTTTTATTATAACACAAATTCTAACGGATTTTTGTGGCAAATTCCAAATTTTTATTCTGCACCCCATAAAGTATAAAGGAACAAAAGATGAAAACTACACTACAAAAGTTTTAGAACTGTCCTATTGAGCAATGACTAGACTAATAGGATAAGTCGAAGCGGAGATATGAAAGGGAGCTGTAGTTCTTGCAGGAATAGGGTGAGCGCGAGGGGCGAAAGTTGTGCCGAAAGTACTGATAGACATGTGAAGAAGAACATATCATCATGCGTGGTTGTGTCGGTATGGTTGTGGTGAGAGAGTCAATAGCAAGAGTTAAAACATTCACAATACCGTAATTAAAAGGTCGTGTGAAGAATAGAGAGCGGTAAAGGAGGTGTCAGACGGAATAGCGAAGGTAGCCGCACGGCGCCTGCAGATATTTATTATTTACGAGCGCGATAGCTATTATGTCGTTAGTCACGTAAGCAAAGTGCATGTTATATCCAGGAATGTTTGTTATATTGTTCCTCTCCTGCCGGATCGTACGGCGGTCTACGCGACGGCTGGCCTCTTTCAAGTATTCCCTAGCGGGGCACCGTCCCGGCCGGAACAAGCTCTAAGCTGAAGACAGGTCGCCTAAAATGTGTAGTTGTGTAGACTCATGTGTGAGGGTAAAGGGAGAGGAGGGAGCAAGGAGGAGAAAGGAAAAAATGAAGTCGTAGGCTTCCGCGGCCGGAGTCATGTGAATGATGGGTGAGGCCGTCATCCGGACAGCCAAGATCATTCATTCACAGGAGAAAGGAAAGTCGCGCACGGTCCGTGAACCGTTTCTTGAGGTACTGCTTTGGCATTCGCCTGGTATTAATCGGAGTAATTTATTATCCGGAGAATGTTTGACTTCGATCTAGATTTAGTGCTAGTGCTCTCAAAAACCCCCACTGTTTGATGTCGAACCCTAGGACCTCCCAGACAATGACGCTGTAGAGAAATAAGGAATACCTGTGAGCTATCACAGAAGTGAAGATAACTGGGTAATAGAGAAGCCAACGCGACGGCGTTAGGGCCAACATGAGCGTTGGCAATATTGCAGAGCGCCAGATTTCCGAGAACGGCGGTTCTGCGTTTCCAGTAGCGACGATGACAGTGGCGTAACACGTGAGTTGGCGGCCTTGACAGCGGTGGCGCCAGTGGCTGCGGTGGCAGCTGCGGTGGCGGTGGCGGCAGCAACAGCAGCGGTGACGGCGGCGGCGACAGTGGCGGCGACTGTGGCGGCTGCGGTGCTGCGAGAACCGTTGAAATAGCAATACACGACTGTTCCCTGCGTGGGTTCAAACGAACATTGGATGGAGGGACACACATTAAATTTGAAATCACAAGAGAGTACGGGTGTCTTTAATGATCGGGCATGAGGGAATAGAATAACTGAGTCAATTGAAAAATCAGACAGAATTGACCAAGAAGAAAATAAAATAAAAGAAAACAAAAAAGAAAGAAAGAATAATCAGAGAAAATTTATAAAATTATGCAGATAACCAAAAGTAGTTAAGGGAAAAAAAATAATCAATATAAAAAGCGAAATAACTGGTCACAAAGAAATAAACTAAATGAACAGAAAAAGTAAGTTCGGGGGAATATGGTTATCTTCTCATATTCCCTCGATGGTTGTAGAATGGAAAAAAACTGAAAGTGTATGGATCAAGGGAGGTAATTTGTCTCTCGTCAATGGAAAACGAAATGTCAATACCATAGCAATACAAGTAAGGGTAATGTTTTGCGATAAATCGAATGATATGGGAAAGAAATCCATTATGTAGATTGTGTAGTGGAAAGAATTAACCATTAAAAACAATTGCTGCGAATCTAAAACAATAAAATGTTTCACTTGAAAAATACTGCACAATGAAATTGCATACTGCACAATGTCAATGTTGCACAATGAAAAATAATGTTAAGTTAATACTTTTGTTTCAATGATGCCAAGTCCGAACGTTATGTCGCAATAGATGCCCAAGAATACCGTGGGAAATAAAATAATTTTTATAACAATTCTTGATCGTTTTGTTTTTTGTGTGTTATCATGTACACTATTTTCTATAGATGACTGAACACAGAAATAAGCTGGTATCACAAAGAAACATTGGAAACATCCAATGGAAGTACATTTCAAATACTGATTTCATACAATTATGGTGTAGTACATTTAAATACAAAGTGACGTTAAAAGAAGAAACAAAGTACATACAATTTCTACAACAAACGAATATCAACGTTTGCGTTTCACCTACGATCAGGACTTTCTTTACCTCCGCCTTCCGAACATGCAACGAGCACTACAAATCATTACGACGGGTTGCATAATCTGACGTCACCTCACGGCGAAGTTTTTGGCCGCAGCACAAGGAAAAGAGCGTAGTTATCAGGAGATTAAGTAATAGAAGTAGATGAGCGACGAAGCAAAATGTTCTTCAAAGCGTAGAAAGGTAAGATAAAAATTGAAGCAGAAACATAAAGAAAAAAGAAAGAAAAGAGGAAAGCGAAGATGTGCTAAATTCAAAGAGAAGGGATGCCATTGGGAAATGAAATGACAGAAAGTAGGAAATTTTGATTAATCGTAAGGCGTAAACTTGTAATGTGCTTTTCAATAATGAATAACGTGAGTTCAAAATGTGTTTTTCACTAATAACTGAAAAATCTATCTTACAAAAGAAAATATACCAAAACATTGACTGAGTCAAAGCAACTGACGATTGCAAAATGTTTTCATTAAAATTCTAAGCCGGTCGTGAATGTGTTTGTCATTTCCCGAGAATGCAACATGATTTCTCGAATATATATATATATATATATATATATATATATATATATATATATATATATATATATATATATTCTAATTTTATTCATATAGATTATGTGTGTGTGTGTGTGTGTGTGTCGGCTATTTGCAACGTGTTTTGAACTTAGCTATTGTGCAAACTATCTGTTAGTTGCAAAGCAGCATTAATGTATACGAATGCATATATTTTGGACGAAAGTGTATTGAAATCAGTGCAGGAAAGAGAATACTCGGATAAATCGGGAATTATTGAGTCAGTGGTGCCTTTGCAACGCGTCGGTATTGGCAGCACTGACCGTGGCAGGGGTGGTAGTGGTGAGGGCGACGGTCCAAGCCTGTGTGAGCAATTGAATTATTGCCTAGACATGAGGAAGGCTGATGCGACGGACGCGGTCGGGCGTGGCACAACACGACTACGGTCTTGGCCGGCCTGCTAATTGGCTGCCTCATTAATGACCTCACCTTCCCTTTCCTCGACGCTGGGTATCAAGCTTCTTTTTATCTCTGCGATTTCGAAAGCAAAACGAGAAGGTACATTATGAAATAAATGAAACCCTGTTTTGGAAATTCATGGTTTTAAGTAACTGATGAAAATCCACACCGTTATATTTATGAATTTTACAACTGTAAAATAATAATACAAAGAAGAAGAAAAAAAAATTGAATATGAGAAATTACTGTAAATGAAAATAAAGAACAAGTCAGAAAAGTAACTCAAGATAAGCAGCTCAGATTCCCAGAAAAAACAATATTCAAAAGAGGAGCAAATGTGTCAGAACAGAGGAAGAAGGCAACATCTGAAAGAATGAAGGAATACTGGAATATAAAGAAAAATAAACTCGTAAGAAGTAATTATCTCAAAAAAAATAATAATAATAATAATAATAATAATAATTTTTATTAGATTTAAGACCATATATGTTTAGTTCATCTTGAAATGTACAATTTATATGATGTGATCGCTTGGACGTCACATATCTTTAACAATTATTCAATTACATACTACCAAACCTTCTCTGAAATAAAAAAGCCGGTATATTTTTCTAAGTCATGTAGTATGAATAGAACACAAAGTTTTTGACTATAACGCGTTTATTAGGACCATTTTCATTTGTCTAAAGAGCAAAAGGAACTTAATTGTTCGACAGTAACTTTATAAACGAAAAAATTTCCAAGACCATGAAACTCATACTTAAACATTTTTATGAAAATAAATATTATACCATTACATGATGATTAACTGCATTGAATGGAGGGTATCAATTCCACTATATAATTCAGGATACATTATTATTAGAAATGAAAGCAAAGCAAATGTAAGTAAAAGAGCGTTCCGCCTTGAAGTACTTTGGCGCGCCCTGCCCGCCCCCAGCAGCGCGAGGAGGCCGAATCGATCACTCGGCGCTGGATGTCGCGCGCCACGGCTGTCGCTCGGGCCCCGCGGCGCGGCGCGGGAAGTGGAAGTGGAAGTGGAAGGGGAGCTTCCCGCGGATCTCCGGCGGCGCTCCGGAATCTTCCTCTACCTGCAAACTTCCTCTTTTGGCCGCGCGAGAAGCATCTCGCCGAAGGCAGCGAGGGCGGAGGAGCTGTCGTGTGCGACGGGCGCTCTGCGAGGCGGCGGCAGCGGCGCCGCGACCGCAGGAAAAACAGGCGAGGCGCGCCCGGACGCGCGCCATGCGGCGCCGCCGAGGACGGGGCGGGACAGGGAGGAGAAGAAAGGGAATGGCGGATAATGCCGGAGAATGGCGTAGAATGGCGTGGAATGGCGTGGAATGGCGTGGAATGGCGTGGAATGGCGTGGAATGGCGTGGAATGGTGTGGAATGGCAGGGAATGGTGGGGTATGGCGAGGAATGGCGAGGTAGTGGGGTAGGGCGGGGCAGTGTGGAGAAGGACGGGGAGGGGCGGAAAGGACTGGAAGGGCGGGGAAGGACGGGGCAGAGAGGGGCGGGAGCAGGACGGAGCGGGCTGTGGATGGCGGGGAGGTATGGCGGGGTAGGGCAGGGCGGAGCAGCGGTGGCTGGCCGGTCGAGACGGGGCGGACGGGGGCGGAAGGGGGCGGACGGGGCGGACGGGGGCGGACGGGGGCGGACGGGGGCGGGACGGGGGCGGGCGGGGGCGGACGGGGGCGGGACGGGGCGGACGGGGGCGGACGGGGGCGGACGGGGCGGACGGGGGCGGACGGGGGCGGACGGGGGCGGACGGGGGCGGACGGGGCGGACGGGGGCGGACGGGCGGACGGGCGGACGGGGGCGAGACGGGGCGGGACGGGCGGACGGGCGGACGGAGCAAGGAGAGTGGGAGCGGGTGGGGGGTTGCGGAGGAACGGGATTGAGCAGATCGGGGAGCGGCGTGCAGGGCAAGGGCGAGTGGGCGAGACAGGCCGGGGCGGGAGGGGACGGGCGGAGCGGGTGGCGTAGACGAGCGGGTGGGCCGAGGCGGAAGAGCCGAGAAGTTAAAAACTGTTTGTCAACATCATTACGCCCGGACGAAAAACAGGAGTCCCCGCGTTAATCTGCATCCGACTAGAAGCGTAATTAAGAAGAGCTGGCCGGCCGCGCGGCACGCTCGCGGCGGGGGCCTTGCTCTGGCGAGAAAGCGCCGCTTCCGCTTGTTTAGCGATAGACGTAAAAGGATTTGACAACGGCGGCCTCCGGCGGGGCGCAAATGTGCATTGCTTGCGTTGAACCAGCACGATGAATGAAGACATGGGAGGCAATGTTTCTAATTTTTTCTTATTGAACATACTTTTTCGTGTTTTTCGGGTTTAAAATATTTCTTGCTCTCAACAAAAAACCTACCAACTCTACTCGTTTTATTATTTTCTTTATTTGATACTTATCCAATGCAGTCATTATAAATGCAGTAATCATTCCATGACATTTTGATGTGTGAGTTTTAATTACTCTATTCTAGGTGGTAAATTGAAATGGTTTGACTTACATGAAACTATCTGTGACAATGGGACACAAATACTTTGTGTGGTAAATTGAAACCGACCTCTAAGCCATCGTCCAGAATTCCTACAAACATTCCCTTAGAGAGATGCGTTCTTTAATCAAATGCCAACCTCACTGTGGGGCAATGTGTTGAGTGAGGCCGAGCGAGACAGGTGGAGAGGGTGGAGTGAGCATTGCGAATGGTGCCGGCGGAGAGCAAGGTGCGGGCGGAGGAGCATGAGCGGAAGGAGGAAAAGACAGAGCGGAAGGTATGAGCGTTATAGAAAGAGTAGAAGAGTTGGAAGGGGAGGAACGTTATGAGCAGGAGCAGATAGAAGAAAAAAGACTAGATTGGTGGGGCGCAAAGTGTGGGCAGGACAGGCATGATGTAGTGGCGGCCAAGCCGTAGTTGCGCTTCGTCCCCGCTGGGCAAGGGGCGCCCAGGCGGCGCCGGGGCGGAGGCAGCGTCAGTGGTGGCGAGGTGGCGGGCGCCCCACCCTCCATCCCTCGCCCTTCTTAGACGTGGGCGGCTGGGCGGTGGCCGCGCAGGCCCCCGCCTCACTTAGCAACTATGTTGGATTGGTTGGTAGGCTAGTGATTCCGGGCGCGTGAACAGTGTGTGTCATTAGTCCCGTAAGTGTAGTGTATGTTTTCCCCTCGGGAGATGGCGGTGATCTTCCCCCGCTGAATGGCGAGATCTGGCGGCGACCTACCGTCGGCTAGAGGTGTTTCCCCCTAACCTGAACTTTCCCACCAGTGGGGCACCGCCCCAGCCGGGACAAGTCCTAAGCTCCCGACCGGTCTCCCGAAATGTGTGGTAGAGTAGTGCATGTTAGTGTATGTGTGTGTGTAAGGGGAGAGGATAGGACAAGGAAGAGGAAGGAAAGATCTCGCGGGGTTTGTGGCCAGTTTGTTAGGGTACTGCTGCGGCATTCGCCTGGTGTTAATCGGAGAAACTACGGAAAACTTCCGGTCAGAGCAGCCGGCACCTAGAATTCTCCTCCAGACAGGGACTGAATTCGACCTAGCTAAAAGCTAGTGTCGAAAACCCTGTGGCCGTCGGACTCGAACCTAGGACCTCCCGGTCAGAAGCGCTGCACGTTACGTTCGACTCTGATAGTGTAGATGCTGCTGAACCCGGCTTTTTATACTGTACATTCCCCAAGTTGGAACTTCTACTGAATTATTGTGACATAGCTTGTAACGGTACATCTTGGACTTTTCTGAACCTTTACTGACCTGTTACGATTTCAAAGCTAATTGTAATACACTTTTATTGTGGATTTTGGTTGTTTTTTTATTGCCTGTTGCCGGTCACATCATATGACATGCCGGATAGGGCGAGCAAGGGAACTGCGAAACTGCAAAGGCTGTTTAAAGATGATTGTGATAAATATTTACCTTGGGAACGTCGAGAAATCAACTAGTAAATATGCAATGTTCCTATGTGTCACGAAACTGTTCAATAACTAAATTGATTGATCCTAAATTTGATGTTAATACATTTGAGAGAGAAAGAATTAACTAGTAATGCTACAGAATGGCAAATAGTTTCCTGCACTAGTTAGTTTTCTAATTTCTTTGGTCTGGGCTAGCTATTTAGTCTTGCCACATACTTTTCGCAGCTTTATCTATCGCCGCTCGAAGTACATTTTTTTTTCAATTTTCTAAATGTTTTGTTTTCCTAATGGTAGAACTGAAATATTACTTTATGTGTCCTATAGAAGAGTAAAACTACGTCCTATAAGGAAATTTTCATTGAAAAATTTACAGCCGCGTTAAAAAGGCGTTTAAGAGTTACTGTAAATGCGTAATTTGAAGCTCTTTTTCACAGAAAACTCTTGAATTTTCGAAAATCTTCATTCGAAGTAATTTCAAGCACATTCCTTTACAAATGAATAATGTTTACAAAACACTCCAAATGTGTATATTAAGAGTGATGTATTTAAAAGTTACATTTGAATAATAAAAAAAAAACACAAAAGATTACATCAAAATGAATTATATATTAAGTTCATTTAGCACTATACGTTCGAAAAGGTTGAAAAAAACACTTTGAGTCGTTTTTGAGAAAATTGCATATCGACGTTTCTGAAAATGCAAAATTTTGAGCTCATTTTCGCAGGAAAATGTCAGTTTTCGAGAAACTTCATTAGACATCATTTAAAGTAATTTACTTATAAAAAAAACAAATTGACGCTAATGTAGTACGTGAAATATGTAATACTACGTCAGAAACAACTAAAAAATCATTTGTATAATTTTTGAAAAACCAAAAGAAAAGAGCAAAATAGCGTTTATGTCATCTCGTAGAGTTTATTTAGCACTATTCTTACCCAAAGTTTAAAAAAATAGGGCCGATTTTGATAAAATCTTGTTTTCCTTATTTTTTAATATTGCACATATTCGGAGAAATGAACAAAATTTTAAAGAAAAATCGTTTTGTAGTAATAGAAAAGGCCTAAAAATTGAAACTTACAATTTTCAAAAAATTAGAGTTAGCAGTGAAAATCCCACCTATGCCATCGTTATATAGTTCACTCTATTCTTGCTATTAATTTAAAAGCAAAGTTTGGAGCCATTTTTGAGAAAATTTTGAAAATGTCATGGGGGACTTCATGTAAAGTACCCCCAACTATTATTGAATGTTTTTCAAAATCGTAGAGCTTCGAGTGAGACCAGATCTCCAGGGCTTTATTCGGTTTGAAAAAATCCTACTCACAGTTAAGATCCATCAGTTTACAGACGACGGTCGGTCGGACGGACGGATAGACGGACGGACGGATAGACGGACGGACGGATAGACGGACGGGATAGACGGACGGACGGATAGACGGACGGACGGATAGACGGACGGACGGATAGACGGACGGACGGATAGACGGACGGACGGATAGACGGACGGACGGATAGACGGACGGACGGAAGACTCAGAGATGAACGGACGGACATTTTGAAAACTAACATTTTTTCGGTATCAGGAGACACCTAAACGTGTATTTCCGTCTAAATCTCGAAATCTTTCTCAACACTACGTACTATAGTACTCCGTATATACGGGAAAGTCAAAATACTGCAGTTGATAACAATTGTGTGTTTCTTACAGAGTTTAGTTAAATGCAACCTCCCAATATATCACCGTGGCGGCGCTACCGGATAAGAGCAGATCAGACGGAACCGGAAGCGAGCGGAGCGAGAGGGGGCGGAAGGAGCAGGCGGAGCGAAAGGAGAGCAGGGCGGTCAGAAGGCAGGAGCCAACACGGCGAAGCGGAAGGAATGGGGGCGGTGGCTTAAGCAGACGCTGGCAGAGCGTGATGACCGGGAGAAGCAGATAGAGCCCAAGTGGTTGGATTTGTGAGGCGGCGGGGGGTGGGGAATATGGCGGCCGTGCCAGGCAAGGTACAACTCGCTGTGGCGAGTGTGCGGGGCGAGTGAGACTGCCGATCGTTGTGTCAAACACTGAAGAAACGCCGAGTAATCAGATACTGTTCTATGAGCTTTTTGTACGTCACTTTGTATTTATAAAACACTTTTGTCATACTGGATGTATCAGTATTTTTTCATAACCTGATAATTCCCTTCCGTCCGTGTGTTATTCCATTATTCCAGTACAGTTCAATATAATAATTTATTGTGTTAATTTAAGTATTAAAAGAAAACGATCCAGATAAAATGAAACCAAGCATTTCTTACTTACTAAAACAAGGGAGCGGAGAAAAAAGGTCAGAAAAAAGAAGCAAAGATGAAAAAACACTTTTTGGGCTACTAATACATCACGAAGCACGAAAAGGGGTAAATACAGTAGTAGGGACCAGAAATAAAACCTAAAAATATACAAAGCATTGTGTTTTAGAAATAGAAAGACAAAAATAGAGAACAATGCGTATGCAGAAAAGTTTTAATATATCCATTATAATATGAAGAACTAATAATATGCCATTTTTAAACAAACTAAACATTAACGTAATGAATAGGAGAAGAGTATACAATAGTATAAGATATACACAAGTTTAATTAACATAAGTTAGAAGTCAGTATCACGATTTCCATTGTTTAAAGAACATACTCTAATGAAACTGAGTTCTTGCAATTATTTGTAGAAATTTCACTTATTTTAAGCTACAAATATTGGTATTTCCGTTAGAGATAATATGTAACAATATACTGTTTAAATTGAATGTAATATTGAACTTAAATATTCTTGTTGTTTTGACCATACTCAAGATAAAACATTCTTTCGTCTTTACGAATCATACTCATAAACATCGGAGAAGTTATAGTGAAGCGAACTATTGCAGTTTGAGAAAACGTAACTACTCCATGCATGTTTCAAATCATATGCAGTCTTTTTTTTTTCACCATGCGTTTGCCAACATAATCACACAGGGCGTTAATTTTTCACAACTTCGTCGTTTTCAAGTACATTTTTGCACTATTTCCTCCCAAATCACCATGAACCTTTCTATACTCAACAAAAGTATCAAACTTGCGACAAAGAAAGCCCATCATCATATCGCAAAGCCCTGTTCTTTGTTCGCAAGTACTCCGTAAAAAGAAGCAGGTCTAGCGCAAGTCATGAATGAATATCGCCGGAGAACTTTTCAGAGGAAAAAAGCGAGAAGAATCTCTAAAACATGAAACTCGCTTTCCTTTAGAACTCGCCGCACGAGCAGTGTGGGCGACTCCGGTGGCGCAGGCGGCGGGGGCGGAACTTAGCAGCGACGTCGCATGGTCGTGTGTGCTGGGCGACGGAGGCACCCATGCAAAACGCTTTGCACGCAACAGATGCTCGCTATTGCCTGTGCACCGACAACCCGCGCTCTGCTCCCAGTCCTGGGCTCGAGGTTGCGGCTGCGACGGTGCAAGGGCGAGGGGGCGGGGGAGAGACAGAGAACGCCTTCCCGCCGAGTGAGGCGCGCCATCGAGCGCGTCACGACATTAGCCCCAACCCCACGGAGCAGACACAACTTCTGGCTCAACTCGAAATATTATAACTCGAACTCCGCCCCCTACTCACAGCAACACCGAGGTATATTTATTTCTTCGTAACTTCATTACCATTAGTTTAGGTTCCATTGTTCGGATGAAACTTTAAATTAACCTAGGTAAACCGCTCCGAATAGAAATCACCAAAGAGCTTTGAATAAGCTCTCTCTGCATTGTTTTCGCTGACGCACTTGCTCCCCCCAAGTCCTTGAAAGGAGACCGGCTAATTGTCAAACTTGAAGACAGGCGTAATATGTGAGGAGGTGAAGCAATACGCAAAGTTGAATCGCAGAGCAGCCCACACGAGTCAACTTTCGTCGTATATAATGGAGAAGCCGAGAGCCGAGTAGTGGAGAGCTGTAAGGGCATTACTGGCTGGAAAATAAAGTGCCTCTGCTGGAAAGAGCTTCAAGAAAGGAATATTCGACGCTAAGGGCACTTTTCAAGAGAAAAACTAAACTGCTTTTCAGAGAACAAAAGTTCAATTACTACGGAGGAATGAATCTGTTACGTCCTACGTAAGAACAGCGGGGTTGTAATGGAATTGTGTGTGTATGGGTTGCTATGCGCCTGTCATTTGCAAAATAAGTTTTCATTACTCTCAGAGAGAAATATGCAATTATTGTACATCACTCTTTAGTGGAAAAGTAATGAAGTCTTAAGCATTAAAACCTAGTTTAGTAGCCCTTTGCAAAAGATCATACTGCACCATAACGTTCAATCCATTTCAAATAAAACGGAGTTTATCGAGGCAGCTCTACAGAGCGGATTAAATCAAATGGATGTTCTTTGCTTTACAAAACAATGGCTATCTCCTAATGAACTTAGCATTTTCCAAATTCCAAACTTTAACCTCGCAGACCACCATTTTAGATAAAGGGAATCTCATAAAGATCATGCATATGGCGGTTCTTGTATTTATGTTGTATATCATTCTATCTCCTAGACGGAATTAGATGTGAATTCCGTTGAAAATATTTTCGAAATATGTGCTGTACATATTCCTGCGCTAAAAATAATATTACTTTGTATCTACAGGTCAACAAAGAGAGCTGCATATTATATTTTGTTCTTAGAAAAACTGGAGATAACACTTAATAAAGTCAGCAATCGCTCTTTTGAATCCATTGTTGTATGCAAAGGTTTTAACATTGATTTTCCGGCCGAATCTTGCGATAAAGAACAGTTTTTCAATTAAAATAATTCCCTCATCGTAGATATTAGAATAAATGTACCTACTGGATCTTACTGAATTCCAGCTCCAACGGATTAGTAAAAGAAATACACGAATGTATTTTAAACACTATAAACATATTGCAGTTTATTACTATCAGAAAACAGTTTTACCGCTCTTCAGTTCTCAGAGTTTTGCTGATAAAATTCGATAGTAATATTATTTTTCATGTCTCAAACAATTATTGGTTCCTTTTTGTCTCATTGTTTAAATCAATGTGTTAAATGCAATCTCGTGCCAATCTCATTGTGATATTATGACTTCAAATATTCAATTTTTAAAAGATAAACGCGACCATCACAAGCCAATTAAAAAAGGTCAATGGAATTTGGCTGCTTTCATGCTTGAAAAGGAATCAACATTTTTCTAAATTCAGTTCTACTGTTGCAGTAGAAATTATTAATTACTACATAAGCTTAAAAACGTAAAGAAATATTTGTACAACAAAAATAATAAAGAAATACTTTCAAAACGAAATGTTGATAATTGTCTTCTAGTATTAATTCTGCGCAGATACAGAAACCACACGATCTCATGCGGATGACGATTACGGCCGGATGAGTTAAGAGGTAACGTACTCCCAAAGGCACCAAATTGAAAGAGATAAGGAGATAATACGATGACGATTATGAGAGTAAAAAGGCACTCAATCAGTGACCCATTGTATTGGGGCTGATTTGGCATTCGTCTGGAAGTGATTTAGGAAAATTAGAGAACCACTAATCAGAGCAGTCTGTCTACGTATTTGAATCTGGAAAGCGCCACAACTCAGCGATGTTCAACACATCAAGAAAATGTCCGGTACGTTGCGACGACTGGACCCGATCTTGCTGCCCAATCACTAGTGTACTCGTGATGTAATGCGCTTTACGCTCGTCACTGCCGATATTAGTAGAATGAAATGATTACATCGATGTACAATGCAGCTTTAAGGATATAAAAATACATCATTCAGAATTTTTATGTATCTAAATACCAGTTCACGGGTTCGAACCCGACTGTTGGAGAAACTGTTGACGATGCAAATAGCTAATTTCCATTTCATGTAAGTGAAATATACAAGAACTCTGTAACAGTGAGATTCCAAACTAAATATTCTACATTTATTTCAGATAAGTTCAAATAATCACAGGTTAAACTCGCAACGACGAACTAACTCTTTAATTGAGTTATTGCGTTACGATGTCCGTTCTTAAAGGTAATAAGAAATCAAAATAGTTGATCCTGCCCCATTTAGTAAACTAACAAATTATAAAATTCAGTCTATTCGAGTTTGAGCCAATGAAGAAAGTTTCATGTTTCGAGCATTTTACATCATGAACATTTGAACTATGCTAGATTATATCGTAGGCTTCCGCGGCCAGAGTTATGATCTGGGCTGTCCGGGTGACGCCGCGTCGAAGGCTGGGGTGCCGACGTTTCGACCGACGTCTCGCGGCAGTACAGCCCTGAAGAGGACCGCGATATGTCGGTCGAAACGTCGGCACCCCAGCCTTCGACGCGGCGTCACCCGGACAGCCCAGATCATTTGAACTATGCGTTACGGCCTCTATTCCGGATCAATCTCTCAGAATTTACCTCACCCAGATTCCCAGAAGTTACCTTAGGGGAACGTTTACACCAGAATCACTGGCAAAGGAAAAACGCCTTTCGTTAGCCAGGGCGTGACTTGTGACATTCACGCCACACTTTAGCCGCATTCCAACTCTCCACGACACGAGAGCCCGAGCGGCGTGCCCCCGGAGCAGTGCGGCGTGCCTGGGCAGGGTAGGCGCCCCATGGCTTCCACTCGGGCCTCACTGCCGCAGCGATAGGAAATCACGCAACACAGCAGACACACCACTGTGCGGGCGGCTGCCGATAAGTCAATAATAAACGTGCCAACGAAACGACGCTGCAGGAAATGCTGGTATCAGATGGCTCGATTTCATTGTATCCTCGGAAACGTCAGCGACAATGAGGATACCGAATGAGTAATGACAATGGAAGAACACTATCCTGCTAAAATGCTAATTTATTCTAGGTATCAGTTATAGGTTCATGTCAATGAACTAAGAGACCATTGACGTCGAAAGACGAGAGTTATCGTAGAAGAGCGTAGATAAATTTAAACGTGTAACTAATTATAAACTTGTGCCATCAAAACATTTCATATTTCCTTTTAGTAAATAGAAATATGTATGTATTTAAAAAAACTTAGAAAGAAATATGAGCTCTCTACTTCAATTTCGTGATGTTTTCTTTAAATGAAAGGTAGTGGGACCACATTTAATCACTTCCTATTATTAATTAATTTTACACTATTACTACTATCATTTTAAAAAATATTTTAAAATTAATAGAATGCACGCTTTCTTCAGTTGTGCGAGTAGCAGCCGATTTATCGAAAGCAGTCAACATTTCGTATTATAGCGCGACCCACTTTCAATGTGAGCACCTGTAACATTAATTGTGAAAACAAGATAACAAGATTTTTTGTTCAATGATAACTTAGCGTGTTTCAATTCAAAGATTAGTGAATGTGCATAAACGAAATTTCCAGCAATCGTGTGATATGATGCATTACATGATATTTTCAGTGATAATTATTTGTGATGAGTTACGAATTTAAGTTAACGTGGACAGAAAGATCCCTTTCTACAGTTCAGAACATATTTGTACAGATCTTCGTAAATATAAAATATTTGAAATAAAATTTCAAAAACATGCTTGCTGCGAACTTTCAGTACGCAGTGAATTGCATTGTTCTAGAATATTTAAAACTCAGTTTCATTGGAATAATAAGTGGACGACATGAAACAAAGATTTTGGGTTTTTGTTTTTCTATATAGTGCATATGTAATAGTGTTCTCATTTTACTCACCTACGTCTCTTCATTTCGTGCAATTGCTTGGATTCAGTAGTAATCCAGTGCGTTTGAATATTCAAGTGGGAAAAAGGTTATACAACATGGTAATTTTTGTCTTCTGAAGTTACATACAAGGTTTCTAATATGTCCATTTTATTCTGACAGGACTGTACGCTGCAGCGCGCTCGCTCTGAACAAATTCCACGAGCGAAGATGTCTATTTCAAATCGTACCTATTACGTAGAGTCACTTGCCTAAGAGCTTTCGTGCGGTGCGAATCTTAAATATAATTGTTCCTGACTGTAGGCTTGGTCAATAGATCATTTAGTGTTTCCGGGCGCGACAACTTCTATGGTCATTAGTCCTGTAAGTGCAATGGATTTTTTATGGTGAGCGTGCGCGATCTTTTCCCCGCTGGATGGTGAGATATGGCGCCAATCTTAACGTCGGCTTGTGGGGTTTTCTCCAACCAAGTACCTCTTACCAGCGGAGCACCGCTCCAGCGGGGACAATATCTAAGCTTGTCTAATTTCAATGGTAATGTAGTGCGTGTAAATGTAAGTGTGTGTAAGTAAGGGATGAGGATAGAACAAAGAAGAGGAAGGAATGATCGCACGTGGTTTGTAGCCCGTTTGTTAGGGTACTGCTCCAACATTCGCCTGGTGATCGGATCGGAGAAACTACAGAAAACTACCGATCAGAGCAACCGGCCTCTAGAATTCTCCTCCAGTCAGCGGCTGAATTGGACCCAGCTAACTAGCTATCGACAAAATTCTACCATCAATTGAGCTCAAACCTTGACCCGACTTCGCGGTCAGAGGCACTATAGTGACATGAATTGTTGCTCTGAGCTCTACTTCATTAAATTCTGAGAGGTACAAAACAATTGGCTTTGGAGACGTTGATCTTGATTCAGCAAGTGTGAGAGAGTAAAAAGGTATCGAAAACTGCTGTTTTCAGATGACACGAGTGCTTTAGTGGCGGTCTAAATAGTGTGGAAAACAAACCGCGCAGAGTCGTTTGTCTATTTATTTATTTATTTATTTATTATTTTACGTCAAAAACAGTTAAAAACTGCGTATGACGTGCTATGGGGAAAAGTGAATTGTGTGCACATTTTCAAAATTCTGTGATCCCTACACTAAGTCATATACTACTTAAATTTTGAATTTTGAAAGGGAGAAAAAACAACAAAAAACTCCCATGTAATAAAAATCCTTTTCAAGGATAAAAAGCAATAAATTTTGAATTTTGAAAGGAGAAAAAACAACAAAAAACTCCCATGTAATAAAATCTATTTTCAAGGGTAAATAAGCAATTAATTTTGGCTCTTGTTACTTCTTGCCGCGACAACATAGAAACGATAGTTTGAAGAATTGTGTTTCCCACTGATTTCTAGACGACGTGCACAGAAAATGAAGTTACATTTATGTCCAGAAGCAAAACAAGGGGCCATCTCAGCATTTGCTCAATGGATCAGGAAACTGGACGAAAACCTGATGGAGATGGGGTCATTGACCCGGAAGCAGTAGTACAATAGTTGTTACAGGTTGTTTATACCCATTTATACCGTTCAAATGTTAAATAATGCATTATGTATCATTGTTAAAATTAATGTTACTTTTCTTGTGATGCTCAGTATAGTCTCTAATTGTATAGAAACAGTTATGCAGCAGTTGTCCGGATGCAGACATGAGAACCAGGGGCAAAATGTGCGAGATGTGTTCAACTCACAACTGCAGTAAAGGTTTCAAATGATTGTAGACCAAATGATTGAAAACAAAACGACACCAACGTTACTGACGTTTGGCAGATGAGAAAATGTGTATGCCAATCTCATCGCAAAGGTTTTGTGGCACGACCAGTGAAAACTGTGTGCTTGTTTTCAAAGGTCTTTTGCAGAGTGAAGAAACGAGAAAATGTGTTGCTATTGGGTAGGCAGCTAAGTTCCCGCCGATTTTTTAAATTGGAAATTCTGTATGACATTAAATAATTTTGGCACAAAATTGTACATCATTCGAAAGAGAATATAATGTTCTACCTAAATATATGTTTAGTTGTGACTAAAGTAGGTTTTCTTGTTATTTACAGATCATTCGCATTAAATAATTTTGGCACAAAATTGTACATCATTCGAAAGAGAATATAATGTTCTACCTAAATATATGTTTAGTTGTGACTAAAGTAGGTTTTCTTGTTATTTACAGATCATTAACATGGAATGTCAATTTGAGAACAATAAGCATTTTTGACACTTCCTTGTTTTTGCTTTTAATCAAGGTTCCAAGGCCACAGAAGCTGCTCGCAACATGTGTGCTGTGTATGGAGTGGGTGCTAAAGCTGAAAGAACCGCCCGTCATTGGTATACAAAGTTCTAAAACGAAATTTTGACCTCAAAGACGCACTTCGTTCTGGCCGTCCAGTTGAGTTCGATGACGAGCGATTGAATCACCTTTTGCACGAAAATCCACGTCAAACAATAAGGGAACTGGCAGAGACAATGAATTGCTCCCACACTACTGCAGAGAAGCATCTACACTCGATGGGCAAAGTTACAAAGTATGGAGCATGGGTGCCTTACACTTTATGTGTTACCAACAAAAATCAACGAGACACAAATGGAACGACTCAACAAGGCTATCCAAGAGAAGAGATCTAATCGGCCGCATGGTGTTCTTTTGCTGCACGACAACCCCCGCCCTCATATCACCAGCATGCCAAGGAAGCCATTCTAACTCATAGTTGGGAAGTGCTGCCACACCCACCATACTCTCCCGATTTGGCACCAACGGATTTTCACCTCTTTCGACCTGGCGGCATGTGGCGGCGATGGTGTAGCGGTTAGCGTATCGGACTGCTATACCCAAGTTTGCGGGTTCAAACCCGATCGAAGCCGTGGATTTTTAAGGGCGAAAAAATCCTTCGTACGCCTTCCTTCCGAGCGGAAGTGAAGCCGGCTGTCCCATGTTAGTACATTTACTGCATGTAAAAGGTCCTCAAATGATGCCTCTGAACTAAATTCAAATCACCTGTTTCGTCGCCCAAGTAATACCTTCTTTCTCCCATGGTTGGTGAAAGGAGTGTAACGAAATTTGCGTGGTCAGACGGAAGAGCAGGCATGGTCTGAGTCTCGCCTCGTAAAATAAGGCCAATTCAATTCAATCTCTTTCGAATGATATGCGGGGGGTTTCTTTTAATACTGATGCAGAAATCAGAGCTTAGTTGGATGACCATTTCGAGTCTCAAACAGATGATTTCTATCAACAAGGTATTCAAAACCTTGTTGATCGTTGGAAAAACGTTGTAAACAACAAAGAAGAATACATTCTTGATTAACTACTTGTATGTGTTTATTGAAAAAAACCTTTTTTGTTATTTACGTTAGTAAACACGCATTTAGCCTCTTAGCAACCAACCATCTAAATACTGCATTAAGAGCGTCCATAGCAACGGCCGCTAAAATATTTTTAATAGACTCTCGATCATTTTAGATTCTGCTTGCATTAGTAGAAAAACATTCAACTGTCTGATCACAAACAAAGTATCCAGTACCACCAACCCTTGCACAGAAAATCAAGAGTAATGACAATTCTGAACTCGCAAAAGTGATAAAAGTTTATTTTTAATAAGCGATAAACTAAAGTAACAAAATCATTGATGTAACTCGTCCTCTATTAGTCTTTAGACTTAGCCGGAAGGTTAACTACTCGGCTTCGCTATCGCTCCGCCTCGCAGTTAACCTTCCGACTGCGTTCTTAAAGACTCGTTTAGAGGACTCGTGACATAAATATCTGATTAACAAACATGATTAAAAACGTCGGGAACCTAGTCGCCAACCCAATACTTTTCCGGGGAGCCCCCGAAGGCGCTCCTCTCATTCTGAGTCAGCTGGCCGGTGAGGCTGCTTCGGGCAGCGCAGTGGCTCCGTGGCCCACCAGCGCGACGGAGAGATGAGGCGGGACGTCGGGGCGGTGTCGGGGCTGTGGCGTGGCTGGGAAGAAGCGTGGGCGTTGCGGTGACGGGGGCGGGACGACACGAGGCGGGGTAAGAGGCGGGGGCGGCCCAGGGTGGCGGGGCGGCCTATCCGCCCTCGTTAGGGAGCCGTCAGCCCCCGCCGCAGCCGTTACATGCAATTTTGCAGGGAAGGCGCGCCGCAGAAATGACCACTCAACCCGCCGATGCGCTCGCCGCAGCCTTTCCGGCGGCGGCCCCGCCCACCCGCCCCCGCTCCCGCGGCGGCCTCCCAGCCCTTCAAAAAACACCATCTGAAAACCGTCACCTTCCAACCCTTCTTTAACTCATGCATCCAATCCCGCCCTCAGCCTAAGCCAGGCGTTCTTCCGTCTAAGCCTCGTGTCTTTCCAGGTTAGTGGCCTTCCCCCCTCACGACCTTTTTCGCTAGCAATCCGCCTCTTTGCTCTGCTTCAATCGTGGTCCTCAGGTCTGTAATACCGTGATAACACACCTTTTCTTTCGTTTTCCGCTTATTATTGTATCGCGATGACATTCCTCTTGCATTCATTACCTCTGTATTCACTCCTGCATGCACTCCCAATCTCACTGCAGCTTATAATATTTTGATCGATTTTCCAACTTTTACGTTCTCTCTTAACGATATAGGATGGGATTGAGAGAAAAGGGAGTTAGGCAGCGATTTACAAGGTGGGTTGGGATCACTTGCCATTTTCCAAACTGCAATCTTGATCCCTCTGATCCTTGCCCACTTTCACCTCAATGTTGCTTTTGTTCTCGTAATTCATTCCCGTTCGTTTCTCGCGGTGAATACATCCGAGGGTGGAAAGATCTCAAATTTCAAATTTCTTCAAATAAAATGCAAAATATTAATGTAAATACGAATCATCAAAATGTAGTACAATTTAAATAATGTTATATCAATAAAAATATGCCTTTCATTTCGTAATTCAGTATTTCTCACTATCGTACAATGTATTTTATGTAGACTAGTGATTTCTACGCTACAAAAAATTCAGATATCAACACATATTCGAATGTAGGAAACGTATAGACACGTCCACTTCCTTTCGATTCCAACTCCGTTGTCATTTTCCAAAGGATCTCCTAAGGACGTAACAACTTTTCTACCTTCATACGTGAATACCGCCTTCGTTAATAATGTATTGTGTCTCCTGACATCTTTAAGATTACTTCAAGCTTTTCTGTCATTCTTTTAAGAACATCTAGTTTGTAACTCCTTACATGAAATTAAAAATACATAATTTTTAAGCGAGAATAATTATTTCAAATATTGAGAAATTCACAGAAGCAACGTATTAATTTCAGTTCACACATATTCATTATAACCGTATTTTTATTTTCTCTATCATTTCAGAAATGTCTTTCAACTGCGTTTCCAGTTCAAAAGTTCAAATCGGAGCTGAGATGTGGAAAAGATTACTCCCCCGCCAAAGAACATTTCATTTGAGGAAAAGAAATCTCGTTGGTTGCGTCCAACATGAGAGAAAGACCACCGCAACTCCCAGACACAAGATCGCCATCCACACAGAGACAGAACGGCGAGTAGTTAGGACGGCAGTTTTTAAAGTTGGATAAATAGAGCTGCGGACGAAATCGGGCGTTGCGGAAGCTCGGGGCAATGTGACGGCGACGCGAGGGAGTAGAAATGGCTCGAGGGGGGCGGGAAGATGACGATGAAGACGAGTCACCAGAACGAAGAACACGAAGTTGATGAGGAAGGGGATGAGAAACCAGGGATGGCGTAAAGGAAGTTATGTAGGCTGAAGTGAACGAGACTCACAAGGACAAAGTGAAGTCTGTGTGGCTGATTTGAGGTCTTCAAGTGACGTGAAAGCTGTGCGAGGACGAGCCGAGAACAAATAGATGGAAGGAAGGGGAGGAGATAAGTCGAAGGGAAAACAAAGGAGGGTGCCGTGTGGACGGCTCGGGGTTGTGCAAATTCGCCTCAAGAAGATCGCAGGAATGATGAGGGGGTGGTTCATCCTTACGCGGGGGACGTAGTGACGGGGTCAACGCAGATGCAGACAGAACAGAACCAGAGCGTCGGAAGGAAAAGTACATTAACCGAAAAACGTGAATGCAATGAACCCCAGTACTTCTGGAGGAAGTAGTTGAGAAGTAAATTGAAAAGTAAATGGACAGGAAACCAAACCAAGCCAAACTTGGTGTTGGAAGCTAAATGCCTGGCGACTTCAGTATGATTCAACGCGAACAAGAGACTGTGGCCGTTTAGAGCATTGTGAGAAAGAAGAAAGGCAGACGCATTGGGGTGCAACGAGTGGCGAAGAACAATCGAATTAGTGGTGTACTTGGGGAATAACGAACACGCGGAATGTCGGGCAGCATACAACCGTGCGGGAAACTGTCTCGACTAATAAGGAAGGGAACGGGTGGCCCAGGAAATAAGTTGCACTTGGTGCATTCTGGCGTTCGGCAGCACTGGAGGGCGGATGGGGTGACCCTAGTAGCAACTCTCGCGCGAGAGGGAGCGACGGGAAGGGGGTGGGCGGCGGGCCGGGGGTGGGAGTGATGTGAAGGGGTGGGAGCGACGGGCAGTGGTTGGAGCGACGGGCAGGGGGTTGGAGGAACGGTCAGGGGGTGGGAGGGACGGGCAGAGGGTGGAAGCAACGGGCAGGGGTACGAGGGACGGCAGGGAGGAGGGACGGACAGGAGGGGGGGGGGGGGGCGGACAGGGGGTGGGGGGGCAGGGGTGTGAGCGACGGGCAGTGGTCGGAGCGTCGGGCAGGGGGTGGGAGGAACGGACAGGGGGTGGGAAGGACAGGGGGTGACGGCGAGCAAGTGGTCGGACGAGAGTCCCCGCGGGAGTTAGTTGGACGAGGCACGTGGCGATAATGTGAAAATGGAGAGAAAGAAGTTATGAAGGAAGAAAAATAAGGGGAGTTCCGAGGGAGGAGTCGCGCGGAATGACTGCGCCTTTCGCCTCGGAAGGTGATGTGGAAAGGAATAAAAATCGTAGAATTGCTGTCGGGATAGAAATGAAATGAAATTAGTTGTTTGGGGAGCACGGGCGCCGGCGGGGGGCGGGCGGGGGAAGGGGGGTGGAGAGGAGGGGAGAGCGCGTCGGCGCCCGACGGAGCCCCGGGAAGACACCGATAAAAGAGAAAAATGAAAGCTGCAAAGTGCGGCCCAGGCTTCCGCCAGGAAGGTAGTCAGCCGGCTTATCTGCGGGCACAGCCAGCCCCGAAAGTCCCGCCCGCCGCCACGCCCATCCGCCCACCCACTGCCAACCTGCTTTTCGTCCGTTCCCGCTCATCGCCGAAAACCCGCCTCTCCAGGCTTAGCTTGCCTCGTCTTGCTACTGCTGTTATTCATGTATAACCCTCTTTTTTTGGCGGGGAAAGGTTTTCGGTGGGCAACATTGGAGCGAGTTAACCGGATGCTGAAGGCAGTGCGTAGCAAAAATGATCAACAAAAGACGTCTATGAAAGCTGGACGCATTACAAGCAAGATGGTCTAGACACTGAACTCATGGTTCTTCAGAAGTTTTTTTACATTCGCCAATGAAATCCCTGAGGATGAGCTTGTGTCGCCATATTAGAGAAGCATTATTTCCGCCAACGTGTTATGAGCAGTGCTACAGTGTCTTATTGCGGAGTAGTTGCACAAACTTCGGCAAGTGCCTCGCCGCTCTTTCTTGTCATTTGTACTCTTTTAAACAACGTTTTTATTAGCATCAAATTATCTGCTAGGAGTGTTACCGAGTAACTGAGCACTTCAATCAGTGTCTACGCAAGGACATTTCGAAACTTTTGCCACTTTCAATCATAAATTACTATTACAGTTGTTAAAACGTATGTTTGTCTATTTAAACATAGCAGAATAACATTCACTTTCTTGCTTTTCCCGTCGGTAACGCTCATTTCTATCTATATGGCTTAGAATACATAATCCTACTTTCCTCTATATTTAATCCTATTTCCATCTATCTATCCACTCTATAATTATGATTTCGTCTTAAAACGATTTGATTTTACTGTATTACAGTATCTCTTCCATATTCATTTCAATTTCTATCTCAACGACATCGTCTTGCCTCCCCCACCTAACACACTCCTCAAATTTCCACAACACCTCGTCACCTCGGTCATACGACTCTCATTCTTCTCTGCCGTCTCTCTACACTTCCCTAATCCAACACGTTTCATCCCCATCTCACTCTTTCCTCTCATATCAGTTCTTCCGAATTTGACTTCGACACTTTCTCTTTCCGACCTTGACTTACTCAACATCTGGATCGATTTCATGCGTTAACTAGTTTAACTCATCGCATCCTCAACAGGATTTGCCATTCACAAATGTCTACGTTCTAATGCAGTTTACTTCACACGAGACTGGCTCTGCGTCCTCTATGTTTGCTCCCTAAACACTATTTAACTTATTGCACTATTTAAGAACCTGCAATTATTTTCACGTGCTTGCCTCACATCCCTTTGATTTTCAACTACCATTAACAAAAACCCTCCCACAGCTGTGCGCGTAAATCTTCTGCGTAAATATTTTCGAGGCGTTACAAAAGCGCTTCGCTGCCTTGCTTGAGATATGAATGGAGGTAGAGAGGAATGACAGCCCGGTTGAAAGGTTCAGGGCTTTGCGCTTGCTAGCTTAGCTATTCTGGGCGCTGCACTCGAATATGGAGAGGCACAGCTTTGAATTTTTGATGGACGTCACAGCAGAAAGATACTCTGAGATCAATGCTGTTGTTGTTCAATCGTTTGTTATCGACAAACTAAACACGTATTTTATTGCGTTCATCAACTATTTAATTACTTTATCACGAAATTCGTATTTAAAAGCGTACTGTAAAAATCAAATGGAAGTAAAATTAGTACTTGAATGAGTTGTACAAAATGAAACAACGAAAAAGGAATTCTCAATTTAATACTGTTTTATAAATCTATCGACTGATAAAATATTTATTTTAAAAAACATAGGATTACCGTTTAGCACATAGTGTTAAAAAAATGTATTACACACTTGTATCTTCAAATACGGCAACCTTTTGCATAATGAATACAGTACAAAAAAACTCTCATATACGAATATTAATAAAAATACGATGAATTCATTCCAAGCATCGATCTTAATCATTCCATTAATAAACATATGAAGTTAGAAAATTTTAAAATCTTGAAATTATCATTTTTATTATTGAATAAAAAATAATTTAATAACATATCGAGTATGAAGTATATTTCTAACTATTCTTAGGTTAAGAGTTACTTACCTCTAACACGCGAACTTCAATCTAAGACTTTACACCTCTTACTAGACTCTAAGAAAGTTAGAGAGTTACCCCTAGCACGCAAATAGTAGAAAGAACTTAAATCAACGTTTTTTTTATTTAAAAGTAAGAATTACCTCCTCTATTTCTTATCAGACTCACGCGTTTTAGAGATGAGAAAGGAAAAAATTGTTTGGTCTGCATTTCTAGGCGTGTAATATAAATCATATAGAATTTGTGCATTGATTCATTGTTCACTGTATTCCAAACTCAAGTATAGGCGATAGTCTTCCCCAAAATTTTATTCTATGGTGGCCATGGAAACTGGTACTCTTCGTTTGATTAAAACCCCCTCTGTTCCAATTGTTACGCTCTCTTCATTGTTCGAAAAATATTTATCCGTTTCGAAAGTACTATTCAATGAACTCGTGATTACACAATCACTTGTTTTGTCCACTTCAGTTCCCCCGGCGCGGCGCCTCCACTAATTGATAGTTTCGGTTGGCTGTGGACGCAGATCTTTGGGCTAATTAGCACGCTCCATGCACTGGACAGTGCGAGTAATTCTGTAAGTTTCCAATCCTTGTAGCCAATGCCAACTCTCGACACAATGGGTATTGATCCCGCTGTCTGAAATACGTCAAACATTTTATAGTTTACAGCACAGATCATAATAGTCATAGATCATCATCATTGTTTACAGAATCATAGTTTACAGAATAGATCAGAATGGAAAACTATCATTCTGTCTGAAATCTGTAACTTTTGTTGAAGAATCTCATGAGATTAAAAGCCCTTCCATTATCATCAAAAACATGTTAGTACAGTAAATATCTCCGCGTGCCACACGGATAAAAATAACTTGTATATAAGTAGAAATAGGATATTTTTGTGCCAATTAATTACTCATCCGAAAGACATTGAAAATAATATAGCGTACTCGTAACAGATTCCTTATTCATTGATTCACAAGGGACACTTACATGTATTTATTGCGAGAACGGTCTACAAAACGACGTTTGTATATTCATTCAATATTTTCACCTTTGAACTATTGTGAAAAAAATTGGGTAGATACTGGTCATAAAAATATTGAAAAATTAAGTTATATTACCTATTATAACTATCTATATTAGTTTAAAAATGAATTTCATTTTTCTTCTATCATAATTTTTGTAAATTATGATAGAAAACTAGTGTAACATGACAATTTCTGACGGTTTCAATATGTCTTTATCCTTCTATAAATGCAAATAAAAATTAAAAGTGAAGTAATAAAAATTATAAATAGTTTTATAAATATTACCTCTTCGAAAAATATTGATTTGTATCAATGCGTTGTCATAGTAGAAAACCAAATATGTTTCGATCACGTACATTTCAAAACGTTCTTTTATGCTTTCAAATTAGCTGGGGGCTTATGGGTTAAATGCACAATCTAATACAACTCAAAATGAATATCCTCCGCGTTCTAGCCTTTTTAAAATAGCAAGACGACAGATTTACTTTATTTTTCATTACCTTTCTTTCCCTCGTTGAAGACCGATCAAGTTAAAACATATTTTCTTGTGTGATGAAGCCAGAACTTCTCTGCAGAAGGAAAGATATTCTATTGAAGAAGGAAAAAAAGAAAGAAAACCACTTCTGTGAGTTGCTCGGAGTAATTTTAACCCTCGTGGAGAGCTCGTGCTGCGGAAGGGACAAAAACTCCACTTCCCCATCAGAGGCGATTTATTCCCAATCTGTAGTCGTAATGATGTGACCAAACGGGCAGGGAGAGGGGATCACGCACAGGGCGACCGTCAGAGGAAGCTCATTAACAAGCGAGGGCGGCGGCTGCAGGAAGTGCGTGGAGAGAAGTGCGTCGCACAGAGTTGTCGCAGGCAAACTAGCTGGACGTAGCGCAAGAGTTGTCGGCGTGGCGCATTGAACTCGACGCGAGCACGCATGGCTGATGAGGATGGTGAGCAACAAACACGTGTGTTTATCAAATACAGATCTTCAAATAACGTCATGTTAAATATTCCTGTGTATAAGTATTTTTTGTGTGATTTGGCGTCATACATAATCGCCCGTTTCGAATTTCCTACTCTTCGTGAACGTCAATGAGAAGTGCTTCGAGGCACTTGGATGCTACGTAAGTTAGAATATTTCTTGTTTGTTTCTTACATTCGAGATTTTGTTATACGTTAATCCTTTAGAACTAGAAGGGCAGAAATTTCTACTTCTCCAAAATGATGAAGTCGTTTCAAAATGACATGTATTTTTTTTTCTTAAGGGAAATGAGATTAATTTCCTTTCCTTCTGCCTCTGACTTTCATAGAATCGTTTTTTCAAATCGTAAGTACTTCTAGATGTCATATAAATGTGTTTACGGACGTTGAGGACCTAAAAATGGCGCTATTGTACAGTTTTTAACAAACAACTTTGCTGGTGCTTGTTCTAAGAATCCATTTCTCTCTTTTCATAAAATAGAGGAAATGATGTTAGATTCAGTATAACTTATATTATCCACGTTTCTACTTTCTCCATTTTGGCGTGTCAAATTAGTGTAATATAAAAAGCACTATCAATTTTACAAACCTAACGGATTAAGTCATAATTATTCACCTTATTCAGTCACTACAATGCCCCTCCTGTAATTCTGGGGTGCCCGCAATAGGTGGACTCACGCCAGGGCCCGTTATGTATCTCTCAGATATAGCTGCAACGTTTTGTGAATGCGAATGATCTGAAGATCAATTTACAGAAATACATATTTTATTCCTTTTTTACATGTTCCCCAACGCCATTGTTAATGAATTTCACACTTCAGAATTCTCGTTTGAATAGTTATGATCAGAAAGGTAACAATTAATAAAGTGCTCGCAATAGCATTAAATATCATATTATTATATTAAATAATAATAAATACAATTTCCTCAAATTATTTTGGCATATTCTAAACAAATTTATATTTTACGTTTTCACACAAATATTTAGAAAGTCTTTATCTTCTTTTGTATTTTGCAAGATTCCAATTTTTTAATTTTTCTACAGACGTCTCCCACACGTCTTCTTTCTCTTTGGTAAGAAATTGTGACAGTCGATTGTAGACAAGGGAAATTATTACATTTTCTGAATACGCACTTGTCATAGATACGTCTGAATTAATGCCATAGTACGTACGCTGAGGCCGGGAGCTCGCAATGCACTAGCGCTATTGCACCCAACGTAAATGACAAATATCGCGCAGCGCAGCGGTCAAGTTTGAACATGCTCACGGGAAATAATTCAGCAAAAGGATAAAAATAAAAGGTCAGGCGATTTCAGAACAGTGCAATAAAGCAATGCATGAAATATCAAACGACTAATGCTTCGCAATAACTCAGGAACATAAAATTGCCGTGGCTTGAATCTCACAGATCTATTGCGAGCACTCGATCTATTGCTATTTTTTTTTTTTTTTGATTTATAGATCAAACACGTACACGTACCTTTCATCTATTCACGTATGTTAATTATGAATAAAGTACTTAAATATGAGTACTTAATAAAAATTTCTTCGTCTCATTGAATTTCCCAAGCGTTGATTTTCTAGCGTAAATATTTGCATTGTATTAATTATATTTTACACTTTACGAAAAATCAGTTTTCAAGGAGCATGAAACATGCACCATTCTTTAAGCGTTCTTTACCTATCCAACAAAAAATTTAATCGAAAGTGATCGTGCCATTCCCGGGGAAACCAAAATAATATTTTTAAAATTCAAGGCCCGCTACATCAGCCAGATCGATTGGGAAATATAAATTTTGGTGCAAATCGGCTGAACGCTTTAGCCGCTAGTGTTGTTCACAGATAGACAAACGGACGGATAGACAAACATTTTCCCGTCGTTATATTTTTCGATGTCATGGATATACAAAACATGGATTCTGGCTACACCATGGTTAGAGGATTTTTCAAAAATTAGCAACTGGATTTAAATTTTTATCTAAAATTTAGCAACTAGAAAGTAACACTTTTTCGCTACCAGGGCCCTGTAAAAAGAGTTTTTCTGCCGAAAGTTCCTCGTTTTTTTCGCGCAGCATTAAGTAACTTTCTCCCTACTCAATAGCAAGAAAGTAAATTGTTCGAAAATACGAGTATCTTTTTCGAATTTTTTGTCATACATAGGAAATTTTTATTTTCTTTAAATAATTTTTCTTAAAAAAAAGCAGAACATTTTTTGATTAAATTTTGACCTGAGAGACCGCAAAAAAGGCTTAAGAGAATGGTGGAGGTCTCAGGGTCGTTGACATACATGATTTTACGAAAATTGAAAAAACTAAAAAGAATTCTTCCTGCAACTAAAATAGTAAAGATACATTTTTTCTTAGTGAAATGTGTTTATCAAATACAGATCTTCAAATAACGCATGTTAAATATTCCTTGTATAAGTATTTTTTGTGTGATTTGCGTCATACATAGTCGCCCGTTTCGAATTTCCTACTCTTCGTGAACTTCAATAAGAAGTGCTTCGAGGCACTTGGATGCTACGTAAGTTAGAATATTTCTTGTTTGTTTCTTACATTCGAGATTTTGTTATACGTTAATCCTTTAGAAATTATTTAAAACATATTTGATAATCCATATTTGTTGTCTATGTTGCGACAAATTATTTGCTTCTCAATGTATCGATATATTTTCTGAATCACTTCACAAATCCTAATTGAAATTAGCTCAATTAGTTTTCGTTCTTAAAAATACGATTTAGATGTAATACGAATGAAAAATTGCTCGCCATCAGAATTGGTAGATTGGAAAGCGACAATGGCTTTCCGCCCCGCGAGTCAGGAGCTGTGGTTCTCTGAATTCTGTCTCATTGTTGGAACTCATGATTTAGCTGTTTGAAACGCAATTATAATTATCGACTTGGTGTTAATATTGGAGAGAAAATATCTAGTTTGCGCACGTAATGTTCTACAATTTGTAATGAATTTTACAAAAATATAATGACTGAGATATTTAATTTGAACAGAAGTTGCAGAATAATTATAATATGCCACCATTACCAAGGCCTAGAAAGTATGTGCTGTTTTATCACCACTAGTTCTCAAATATTTTTACTAAATACTTATAAAACTCTTGTAAAGTCGACATCTATTTAATCATTTTTAAATATTCTTTTTCCATTATTAGTATTGTTAAAATACACTCAGTTACGTCAAGTGACTGTATTTTTTGCCCAGCTAGATCCAGCCACCGGACCACTGGCGTTGGGTAGGCGCGTGCGGCGGGCGGGCGGCGAGCAATCGTCCGCAGGTGGCGCCCCTGTCGCGGGGCGGGGGAGGAGGCGGCGGCATCGGAAACAGGGCTGCGATAACTCGCGCTATCTGGCGCCGATAGCTTTCTCGCCGCTAATGACCGCTAATGACACCGCGGCGAGACAAAAGAAGGCCCCGCGCCGCTCCCCGCACGTGGTGTGTGCGCGGCACTGCCAGCTGCCCCCTCCGCCCCCCCACCCCCGCACGGGGGGTCTTATGCTAGCGTTCTCGCACGCTGCCCTGTTAGCCACTTAAAGGAGATATTGGGGCGAGAGCTTAAAGTGAAAGCAACAGAGAGGAAATCGTCACATTTCTTTAAAAAGTAAATGGCAAATGGCTTCTCAAGCGGCAAACTTTACAAAAGAGAAAAGAAACTAGTTTGAATTCAAACGATTGAAATCAGAATAAAAGCATTTTCTCAAAGCCTGTTTACCAAATCGTTTACCGGAAATATACCAGTTACTGTAGTACCGATAACGCAAATCGTATGATTAAAATATTTGCCATTTCCATTACTTTCATATTTATTACAAGAAAAAATATTTTCATAGTGGAAAAAATACAGAAATTTTTCAACTATATCTGCATCTAGATCCAAAACAATGATTTATTTTAAATGAATACACCTTCAATCAGTAGACTTAATTCACTTCTATAACTGGTATAAATTTCATTTGAATATCTGTATTCATTTCAGAGGTAAGCGTACCTAAAAAATAAAAATTACAAATATCGGGAAATGACACTCAAAGTTTGAAGTAGTAATTTAACTGACCTTAGTATCCACCAGGTTCATATAATGATTTTGAATCTTCCTCATCATCATTAGATATTCTTTTCTTCTTCCTCAGTTCTCTAACTTTAATTTCAATAGATTTATTAGCCTTATATATTCTTAATTTGTCTATCGCTTCAAATGAAGTAACTGTGTTGTAGCCTGCACTGATACCTAAATCTTCTAAAACATTTAGCCTTCCCATGCATCCTCATTAAAATTAATAACAGCATCCAACACTCCCAATTTTAATGTCATAAACCCTACAAACACACCCTTTGGAATTCTGTTCCAAATTAAATTATTAAAGGATTCATTGACATTTTGTGTCTTTCCATGCAAACACCTTTTTAATAATTCTGGTTTGGAAAGATCTCTATAAATTGGTTTTATTGCTTCCATTACATCACTAGGAAGGCCATGATGTTTATAGTTTTGTGGGTCTTTATTATATTTACACCAGGAATCTTTCGGACACAAGGAATGCATGGGATTCTCATCCGTTGAAGCTTTATGGAACCAAGTACACCATACGGCTTTCCTCATTGCTTCTAAACTGTCAGTATTATTTCTAATTGCATTACCATAATAGTCCTGCAGTTTGTTTATTTCACCTCCTGTTAATCTATTCTTTCCACCTATTGGTTTCCCATCAGCCAGCTTCTTCCCCTTCATATCTTGCACCACACGTCTTAGTCTAGCACCCATTCTTTTGTGCACATGCCCAACACATTCAAGTTTATTTATTTTAATGTCACCATAGGGTTTTGATTCTACAACAGCATTGTACCCTTTACTGTCTCCATCACCCAAATATTCAGTGCACTGAACACCTCTCTTTTCCGTAGACCTATTAAAAATGTTTACAGCACCTTCCACCTCCATCCCACCTGAAGAACCACTGTAGTTAATGACACAATTACTTTCATGTTTTTCAGTGTCTTTAGATTTATTGCAACCATGGCAATATTTTGTCAGAATGTCAACATCAAGCACTTTTCCAGTATCCACACAGGTTGCTGTCACAACACCATTCAAACTTTTGTGACCTCTTCTTTGCCAGCTTCCATCAACAGCAACAGCAATTTCTGTACAGCCATTGTTCTCTTCTACAGCTTCTAATGCTGCTTGCTTCATTGATATTTCAGCACATTTTTCAACACTAGTTGATATTGCTGTCATAGCTGACTTAAATTTTGTAGCAGGGTTAGGTAGATTCATTGCCCCGCACAGCACTTTGCCTCCTTCTCGTCCCTTGCCAATGCACCGTAAACCATACACAAACCTTAAATTAACCTCAAAGCCATTGCCAGTTTTCTTTGATGTATCAAAGCACAGATTGTGTTTGCAATTGTCACAGATAATGACGAGACTGCAGGCCAATCCCTTTCTCTTCTTCACAACTTCACCAACAGTTAAACAATTTTCACCATCACAATATTTACATTTTGTAAAGCTGTTTACAGCAATTGACAGCATATGTAAATCAATTAGCTGATATCCACTTTTCAAAACGCCGTCGTTCATTTGCATTTCCTCAGAGAAATCGTTGTTCAAGCATTTTCGAATGGACAGTTTCCTCTCAGCAGAGCTGACTTGCTTTGGTTCCACTTGCACCACTGGAGTTGGCGTGGTAATATTGTCTTTCACATTTTCATTCTTTTTGATATTGTGCTGATTCTTATGCACTTTTCTTACCCCGAACTTCTTAATTCGCGGCATATTCGCGGCACTATATAAATACTTTACGTCACTTCACAAATAAATACTTCACTTTGCAATGCAGATCTACTCACAAGTCAAACTCACAAATTCGCGCAATACAGAAAACAAACAAAATACCAGAGAGAAACTACGGAAAGTGAGTTCCATGGTGGAAATAAGTGTAGCCAACACTTGAAAAGATAAATTTCTTTCTATATCTGAGTGCTTTCACAAATTCAACACACACAAACACGTAAATAGATGCAGGACAAATGCTTTTGTGAAAAGGGGGCGTGGCCATCAAGTGTTGACATTCAGAGAAATGTATAAAAAACACATTTCTGGTCGGATTTTAGCAAAATAAAAAGTAGCACCAAACTCCTAAATACACAGGGAATGAAATTACGTAAAAGGGAAAATCGAAAATTTGACCTAAAATGGCTGTACCTACTCCCTTAATAAAAAAACTATTTCTCTCACGGATTTCCATTTGCTGGAGTCCAAGACGATGTTGCTCAATTGTTCTTTAAGTAAATGGTATCGTTCTGCACACTGAAAATAAGTTTTCCCCTTGGAAAAGTATTTCAAAACAATTCAACTTCTGAAAATGTTTAGAAATTATTAAAAATTAATTACAATCTGATAAAATAAACTGACGTAGAGCCTCAATTATTATTGCTACTGTTCGAAGGTTAAATGAAGCAACCTAAAACCTATAGTCGTTGAGTAATTATTTCGTGTTTCCTGGTGCTGTGATCATTATTCCCATAAGTACAGTGCACGTATTTTTGATCACGGCAGATAGCGATGACCTTCCGCCTTCTGGATGATGAGATCCAGCGCCGACCTACACATCAGCTCGCGAGATTTCCCCATCCAAGCATCTTCCACTAGCGGGGCATCGCCGGGACATACTTTAAGTTCCCGATTGGTCTCCTGACACATGTGCTGAGATAGTGCATGTAAGAAAACATATGGAGGAAAAAAGAGAAAGACGTACATTACTCTGTGATCACAAGGATACACGAATTTTCTTCAATACTCTCAACGTATTTATGCCGTGCGTTTGAGCAGACCGTTACATTTCGGAATGACATACGAGCACGTCTTCTATAGACAAAGGGTAGGCTGAAGCTCTGTAGTAAGGTGGTGTACGCAGGATGTTGATTCGTAGCGTAACCGATATTGGTCGCTGATTTACTTCAGATGCCGGAATAACCAGATATGTGCAACTCAAGCCTATTAGTTTTCTGCGTGAATATTTACTAGTTTCTTCACATTCGAAATCTAAAAATGCGTAAAAATGTTCATCAACAGTGATAGAATGACGAAGAGAATGTATTATTTTTTTTTTTGCAAATTCTATTAATTATCTCATTGTTTAATTAATTATTAAAATACGTTCTTGTGCTAAAATACTTGTGTGAAATTTATGTGGTTTAATACAGTTATATTTTGAAACAGAAAATCTATAAAATTTAAAATTTTTTTTAATTTTTATGAGTGAATTGTACATAGACACAAACGCAATATTCAAAGTTAAAAAGTACTGGTTAAAAATATAATTCACTCTTTTCTACTCCAAGGTTTGCAGTCCCTCTTTGTTGAAGAACATACGGAGTATGCGGTAAGCAAGTTGAAGTTAATATATCATCTACGTCCGTTCTCACAAATGAAGACATTTGTCAGAGAACAGTTGACGCCTCAGAGATAAATGCAAACGCAATTACCACGTTAGTGATAGTTGTTTTCGAGCAAACACTGACAATCAATACAGAAACCTCGAGTTGATAGAGAAAAAACTTGTAAAAAAATGTTTATAAATAAAATTAATAAATGGTTATGTTTTTGAATATTGATTTTTTTGTAGTAGACGAAAGTATTTATAAATAATTAAAATATAGTCTTATGGTCGAATTGGCAATACAAACTATATTACCTAAATATTAGTAATTATTTTCATTTCGTATATTTATATTGTATGTCTTTTATTCACAGTTACATTCTTACAGAAATCATATTTGCTTTTTTTTAAAATTAAATTTGTTGCGTCTATTTTGACGCAACGCGTCTCCCAGCCCCTCGGGGGGCGTTGAGCGCTTTGCGCTTCTTGGGGTAATCCTCCCATTACGCGGTTGTTTTTTTTTTTTTTTGAGTAACCTCCGTTAATATTGTCTGTCGCGTCTCGTCGCAGTCGGTTGTAAGGTTGCCAGGTAGCATCTCCGCGTACGCGCCTCCTGCGTCACTACCCAGCGGCCAGAATTAGGAAGGATAAGGATAGGGGGGTTTAGGACACTTCACAGGGGTTGGACTAGCCCTTGTGAAGCAGCCGAACTCGTTTTGTTGGGACAAATTTCACATGAGACTCGACGGGAATCGAACCCGGATCTCAGGGGTGAAAGGCTTGCGACTTTGCAATGAGCCACGAGTTCAGTACTTGTGCTTGTACTTGCATCTCATACATTCCATTCCATTTTACCTCAAGTAATCTGAATCTAAGGTAATCAAAATCTCACATATCATACTCCACCCTTTTGTTATTTCAACTTCTTGTTTGATTTTTTATTCCTTTTATTATATTGTTCTTTTATAATATCAACTAATCGCAAAGTAACAGAAAAGCGAAAAGTCTCTTTTAACGATCAAAGTTTGTTATAGTTATTTACGTCATGAAACCGATAAACGCCAAATAATAGACGCGGTTATAGTTTGTAAACCGTGGCAACAGCCGAGGTTTATAACACAGTGCGTTATTTGTAATATTGGCCGCGTATCGTTCTATACATTTCGTAATACCGTCTTCTTAAAAGAAAAAAGAATATAAATAAGAAACACCTTTGTTTTTAATACGTAGGAGTAACACTATCTTTTATTTCAAATCGATCCATTTGTGGCTTCAGACGCGACAATTACAAGGATGTCAAGATTATCTTAAGAACATATTACAAAATTTTTACTAGAAGCAAATAGATACTTAAAAATATTATTGTAATTTTGGTATTTTTAAAGCATGTCGAGAAACGAATTTGTGCATTGACTATTGAGAAATCACGATAAACGAAGTGCTAGTACACTGAATTGCACAAAATAAAAAAATGTGTTTTAATACCCAAAGGCGGTCTTCCATTCAATGATTTGATTTGTATAAAAAATATGCTAACCTACATCCATCTAACCGCTTTTTCGTAGATTGTAGAAATGAGAAATGCACTTAATAAGTAGCGGGTAATTAACACAATAAGAGACACTCCAAAAATATAGCGTAAGTTTTAAAATTACACACTTGAGCTCTACATAGGGCAAAGATCATTGGCCACAGTGCTGGACGTAAACGTGATGATTTCGTTTCTCTCGTTGAAGGAACTTGGAGGTTGAGAACACGTCATTAGTAGAAAAATATATTGAACAATCAGTATCGAAAAGAATTAAAATTTCTGAACAGTTATTCAGCGCCGACGAGGTTAGCTGCATCAACACCAAGAGATTCAAGCACGTTCGACCTCTTATGAAGACTAGAAAGTAGCAATAATAATAATAATAATAATTAATAATAATTATTATTATTATTATTATTATTATTATTATTATTATTGTTGTTGTTGTTAATTCAATATTCAGATGTGCTATAATGAGAAATGTTAAGCTAAAAATAAGAATATTTAAACCGAATAGTTGAAGACTTCTTTGTAGGTGTAATTTATGTTGTATTATGTTACTTATCTTGTCATTAGACGGTCGGTGGCCGTTAATTTCTTAACGACCGGCGGCCATTGGGTTGCGTTATGCAGATATCCGTATTAACAGGTCAGTATTACGAAAAGTATTTAACAGTATACTGTCGGTTAAGAACAATCGATTCAAATGAGTTGTACCTAAAAGTGACGTATGAACGCACTTCCAAGAAATGAAATTTCTTGTTTCACTAACTGTTAGAAGAAGAATTGGGAAGGTATTGAACGACACACGGCCGAAAACAAATAAGAGATTCTGTTGGTTATATTTATGTTCATCAACCATCAATCGTGCGTGTAATTTGCTATTTATCAAACTAATGGGATTAATGAGCATTACTTGACGCTGTTTCTAATACATCTTTTATCTTACTGAAATATATTTCGAACACTTCTTTTTGTGTTTTCATATACGTTTTCAGAACATGCGACCAGTGTTCAATTCATTCCACTCTTCCTATAGAGCTTATTTTCTATGCATAGTCAGCCTTTATTTGCCCTCATTTCAACACCATTTATGTAACTTACTAATATCCTATTATTTTTATTCCTTTTGTTCCTTAATTTCTCGGATGCCTCTCTTATATAGATAAATGTATTCTGCAATTTCAATAATCTTTAATCATGTTCAGTTCTTTCCGTTTTCCGTCAGTATAATCGACGTATGCCAAAGACAAATTGTTTTTAATATGCACTTCTCCATTTTCCCTTTATCATGTTCAGTTCTTTCACGTTTTCCGTCAGTATAATCGACGTATGCCAAAGACAAATTGTCTTACATTCAATATGCACTTCTCCATTTTACACTTTCCTCAGTTTCTCTTCTAACACAGTCCTATGAACTTTGAATAACACCAGACTGAGTGGACAACCAAGCCCAAAGCCTATCTTAATTCAGAATCTACCATGTTCTTCCCTTCTTCATTTACCCTACAAAATATTTTCCCATATATTAAATTAATACTTTTATAAGCTCTTATTTTATTCAGTTGGTGTCACGAGACATCAAGGCTCCAAGGAAGAGGCTGCTCGTCATTAAATATTTGCTATTTAGTTATTGCAATGTTGTATGAGAATATTTTCTTTGTTATCGTTATTCAAAAATGTACATAATACTTCTACCATCTTCATTTATCCTTTTCAAAATAATAAAAGACAGCCCAATTTACTCAGTTCCTATACAAAAGCCAGATATTTGTTTTAATTATGATAAATTATATTTTTTGTCTAAAAATTTTTTAGTATATGGTATACTCTTTAAATATTTTACTGCGAGAATTAAACATGCTACAGAGCATGTAGTTTCTGTAATATCTGTAAAGGTTACGTTATAGTGGAAATAGTCATGAATGAGTTAGGAATACTTAACTGTGTATTATATCATATAAACGTTTCATCCATTACTTGAATAACTCAACAATATAACTCAAAATTAAAAAAATTATAAATATTTGAAATTGTGTACATGCAGTAATTTGGAGATCTAAAATTGATTAAAATATTTAAAAAAAACGAAAGAATGAAATAAATAAAAAAGATTTAACCTCAATACGGTTTCGATAAAAATAGAATTTTGCAATTTTTCTTTAAATTCTATTATTTTTTATTTTCTTTTTTTAACTTTCATTCATCTTTCAACTATTTATAGTAAAAATGTTGAGGAGGAATTCTGGAAGTGAAAAAAATGTGCAGAGAAAATCTCCTTCGTCGTCCGAAGTGAAAAATACGTCAGATACAGTTTTTACTGTTTTTGAATAAATAAATCAAATCAGACTTTTCAAAAATACACTTTTTTGGTTAATACCTAAACCGCTTTCTAAATAGGGTATTTCTTTAAACATTTCAACATACATTGTTTGCATTACATAACTTTCTCCATACTACGTCTAAAAGAAAAACTGAAGAAATACAATATTACTTATTGAAATTCCTATTTGTTTTATAAAATATGATATACCGAGTGTTAAAACAATATAATTATTTCACATTTGGTTCAGAATTAAAGTTTGGAATTTACTTTAACACAATTTAGTGGCGAGAAAATGAATTTCAGAAAATAATTCTAGTTTCTGAATTTGCTCGAAAACTGTCATTAATGTAGTGACCGCCGATCCGCCCAGTTCTTTTCGAGCTGGCAAACCCCAAAGAGAATGAGCAGAGGCACTCCACTCTCTCATCGTAAACATGCAGAGGCGTTCCTCGCATTCCTCATCCAGTGCCGAGGTTGAGTATTTCCCAGCGTTATCAACAGTGAAATGCAGCTGTCGGACTTCGTCTGCAACTAAGAGGTAATTACGGGAATTCCCAGCAAGTCCACTCGGCCATCTTCACCTCGCAGAACTTCTCTCCCCGGCGTCCCTCCACCATTGAACTAATTAGAATATTTCCTTTCTAGTTAGTGTTTCTAGGATGGCATTTATCTAGAAATGAACCGTGATAACAGAAAACTTAGAGGAAGCATGGGGCGTAGTGTGAATACGTATATATAGGATGAATAATTTCAGGTGGAAAAAAAATAACCATCGTTTCTTCTCAATTACTTGAACAAATGTTTTTTATAGCATTTGGCTGAGAAAGACTTCGTTGCTGCACAGACGTTTCTTGTTTCTTCTTGTGTATCGTCCACACACTTGAGTCATTAATGTGTCGGAGTGCTCAGGAGTTTCATTACCAGTATAGTAGGTAATGAAAATTCTACAATTTTCGAATACAAGGGCGAAAAATGCAAGATTGGTTATTCATGGATTTGGGATGCAAATTAGGACAGTTACTTATCGCGCAGTGCTACCGCACCAAATTTTGCCAGCCGACCGTTATATGTGCAGTGCACTCACTGATCACAAACGGCGCTAATGAACTCCCGAGTCTGCAACAACTTTTCGAGACTTGGGAATGCTCAAAAATTGCCAGCGACATACAAGCTGCGACGTAGTTCTAAATTACAAAACATACTTTCTCGGGGAATCTATGATTCTGAGAGAAAAACGATAAAGTGACAGCAGAAAAATTTGACATTTCTTTCTTTGAGTACTCGCTCTATTCTCGCACTTCAGCGAACACAAAAGCACAGTAAAATATTTTACTATGTGTACAATTTTGCTCTTTCTTAAATGAGAAATTCTAACTTTGCATATACAATCTTAATGATACTTGACGGCTGCAATTTAAAAAACGTTTGCCGGCAACATAAAACGGGATACATAACTGACTTTCCGAATAGTAAATTACTGACATACGCGAAGCAAGAATTTTCACTCTTTAAAACAAACGAATGCGACGCGTTCTTTGAACAACGCGTTAGCTTTGTGCTAACAAACATTGTGTAATGACTCGTGTAAGTGAGGATTTATAAATAGGAATACATACAAAAATACGCAAAAATTAATTTCAATTTTTTTCTTCTAAAAAGGCAAAAATTATTTTTGAAACACCTGTGTTAAAATGTGATCATATGTCTAAAGTTTCACCTTACTTTTTTAATGCAGTTATTATGAATCTTTTCTGAGAAAAGGTAAAAAGAAATCCGCCAAATTAACATGGGAGGGATAGAGCCGTTGGAGCTCCTTAATAACTTTTGTTTTGGTAATAACGACGAATGGAGTCGAGCCTCCTTTACAAACTAAGAAAAAATAAAGAAGTCATCTTCGTCAACATATCAGCTTTTTAAGATAGCCGGCTTTCGACGGCTTTGCCGTCATCGTCAGTCTACATGTAGACTGTTTTGTGCCCTGTCCAGTCTACATGTAGACTGACGATGACGGCAAAGCCGTCGAAAGCCGGCTATCTTAATAAAGCTGATATGTTGACGAAGATGACTTCTTTATTTCTTCTTATAAGAACGTCAACAACATCCAATCAGAATTCCACAATTTACCACAACTACTTCCGAGGCTCTTCTTAGAAAACCTACCAGTTTCCGCTGTACCTGAAGTCCAATGTTGCAATCCGCCCCAATAAAACAGGTTGCGGTCCATTTGTAATAATTATAAAATAGTAATATTGTTTAATTAGTTTTGATGCCAAACTTCATTTGGCTTATTTCATAAATACATTTAAGTAATAAAAAGTAAGAATTACTTAGGTACGAAGAAACACAGCACGCTAGTAAATATTTATTTTCAAATATTGATTCCTTTAATTCTGTTATTTCGTAGTATTATGTCTTTTTTTTAATTAGGTTATTTTTACAACTGAAAGGTCCATGTATGTTTTCACAATCACCTGTTTTTTACTCTTTAAATTTTACACTGACATCTCAAAAAACTATTTTACAAATTTGTATCTGCTAATAATATTTCGGAGGTTGTCATTGTTTCCTCCATCTTCAAGACATCTAGACATATAAATCAAATATATATTAGACTAACATAATTTTTTTAAAAAAATGTTTATACTGAATAAATAGTCAAAACAAAACCTTCACAAATAAATGAAAGAAAAGCAAGTGCCAGGTTGCAAAAAAGACCATAAGTAAAGAAACATCACAGGGCCAAAGGCCTCTTCGTGGGGACCCCGTCTAACTAAACGGCTTTCATAGCTGCAGCGATAAGAAAAAATTCTGTTAAGGGGAGAAAGTAGTTTGCTTCGAGCCGTCGCGGAGTCCACACCGCGCTCAACTCTGTTCCGAACAGTGAAGTTTCTGCCGTTAAGGCTAGTTTAGTCAAAGAGTATAACGTACATTTATCATCTGGAGTGACAATTATTAGTGCTACCAAATGCAGCACTGAATTCAATAACCATTGAAAGTGAACCAGTGCCCAGCAGCGCTGGTCTAGGGCAAAGCATATCCAGGGCCATAGCCGCTCTATATAATACAGACTGCGCCATGGACACCACATTCATCACGACACAGCCACCCCATGGTGAACATCAAAGCGGCGCTGCTGAACAAGACATTGGTCTCCAAAACGCTATTCTCAATCAACATCCGCCGCACGTGAGAGCTCAGGAAACTTCAATTCCATAACTCCTTCAATTCCATTCCTCGCACCTCGCTTCTTCTGACTCGCCTTTTTCTTCACAGCGCGTCGATCGTAAACTGCGTGTTCTTGAATTTTCGTCACAGTTATTGAAGTGTATTGGGAGTGCTAGCGGTGGATTGTGCTCTCGTGAGTTTTACAGCACAAATCAGTTCAAAATGGTTGAGTTCTAGTTCCACTGGTGACGGCGCACGTTGCACTTCGCACCGGTACTTATTCGCTCGCAACCTTCACCCGATCGCAACACAATTCTCTCCCATTCGATCACTAGAAGCGACGTGGTTCATGCACGCATTTTTAAGTTCATGAAACGGTGGTTTATTTACACCTTGTCAAATGCTAGGACTCATGCAAGGATTGTTTTCTCTTATTTCGTCGGCGTAATGGCCAAAAAGAATAGTTCGTGAAACGATGGATAGCAAACCACAAAACACTCCGCACTGATCGACAACTCCTTCCACAGTTTCAAAATCGAATTCAGCTTCCAAAATTTTACCGAGCGATCTCGACTACTCTCTTCAAGAAATTTTCAGAACTCTCCTCTTCCAACGGAAAAAATACCCTGCCATGGGTTATTTCTATATATATATATATATATATATATATATATATATATATATATATATATATATATATATAGTAGACTACATATTTCCCAACGACCCTTACTCTTTTTCAATCCAACAAACGCACAATTCATGCTTATCTTATCTAAAGAATCACATGTTATTTCTGCATTGAAGATTTGGCAATGACGTAATTCTTCAGCTAATAATATTCTGACTGTCATTCAGCTTGTGGAAAATACTCGTTATTTTCTCTGATTTATCACTTTCATTAAGTTTCTTCTGACACGTCACTCGCTATTGTCTCTGAAGAACGAAAAGTTTCTTGTGCAAGAGTAACGAGTAGCGTCATGCTAATTGTTTCTTATTTGATGTGTATTTGCATTGTTAAATATTTGTCATTTGAGGGTCGGATGAAGGATTTCAGGGACTGACGTTTGACAGCTAGCGGTGTTTCCAGACCTGGGCCCTGTTCTTATTTATTATTCACACATGAGGATAAGGAGACGTGTAGAGAGCACGGCGTATTCCCGTCACCATACCTAGCTTATTTGGTCTACTTAAGTTTTTTTTTTCATTCGTCACACAGTTATAGAAATTGAGATTGTATGAGAAAGCTTTATTTTTGCCGCGGCCGGTAATCAAATTCGGGTCGCCACACAGAAAGCTATCACCCTGTTCTTAAACTCCCCTAAGGGGAAAATAATGAACATATAATAATTATTGTAAGTAAAATATAGCATATAAATTCTTAAAGTTCGAAGACGGGTCATAATACAACAGGGATTTTAGTGTCGTACCAAAAAATGTATCTGCTTTTTTTTATTAATATAACATACTTTTCCTAATACCAAGTACTTATTACTATTCCCATCTGTGAAAAGTAGAAAAGATATTTCACGTTAGAAGTGAAATAAGTGAGATCAGTTGAAATGGAGCAAAAATTACTCTTCTCAATGTATCATGACTATTTTTGAACTTCGTCACCGAGCAGTATTTTGTTTAAAAAGAACTCTGAAATTGTATGTTCATTTAGAATTCAAACAACGTGTTGAAATTCAATATGCTCGCTTCAAGAACAGGCACGAAGAGAAAGGACATTTAAAATTTTCTCTCTGCGGTATGAATAAAACGAACGCTTTCTCTCGAATTGAAATGCTGACTACAATACGCCCAAGGGCATCCTCTTCTTTCTTTCAGGCGAATGCCGCGCGTCATTTGTTGACAATTTCATTACGACGCTGAGCTTTTTTTCTCGCTCTCGGGAATATAAATAAGCCCTTGAGGAACGCCATTCCTCTCCATGGTCTGGATACCACTTCGTTCACTTAAGATTTTTTTGTGTAGCAAAGCCTTACAAACACATGGAATTTATGTTGACATATCTCCGGAATTGAAATTATGCTTTTTATCCTTTAGAAAACAAAGTTTTTCAAGAGGACTGAAAAAATTCTACGATGATTTTTTTATCGTTTTGTATGTTATTTTTGCCTCACTTTTGTTTAAAATAATTTAAATTTAAAAAATGGCTTTATGTAAAATATATATAGTTGAATACTTTCAAATATCTGTAAAACTTGCCTTTGATTCGGAGTCATCAGTTGGAATTCCTCGCTAATTGTCCCTTTTGGGCACATTAAAATAGTGATACCGTACGTTTTTCAAGTAATGACTTGAGAACTCTTCATCTACATTCTTGTTAATTATAATTTGATCTATTGCTGTTTTTGATTTAAGAGTATTCCGTGTAGGTACGTTCACTGTAATATCTAAATTAAAAGAATGAATTAAATTGAGAAACTGCTCTTTTCGTGGATTCGCTCAGAAAATCAATATTGAAATCTCCACATACAACAACAACATCTTACACATCTTACATCTTACACAACATCTTACACATACAACATCTTAGATTAGTTGAGCGTGCTTCGGGCTCTGCCTACATCATGAGGGGGAGGTGAGACAGTGTCCATCCCATGAAGTAAAAATTGTAATAAAAACAACAAAAATATTGGAATTAGAACAAAATAATTTTGGTCAGAAAATACAAAGTTTTCATTACAATAGAAATATGAGAGACGTACTAGAAAATTGTGACAATTGACACATTTGTTTTTCCTCAGGTTATATTTATTTCTAATGATTCCAGTAAGAGGATAAAATTATAGCAGAACGTTTATGCGCACAAGACTGGGAAATGTCTCGTTGGTTTTGATATTAGCACAACACATTGGAAACTAGAAGGGCTATGGAATTGCACTTTTCATTGAAAAATTTGGGACCGTCTTTACGAAAATGGCGTTAAGCGTTACTGTAAATGCGAAATTTGAAGCTTTTTTTTACAGGAATCTATTGGGTTCTCGAAATACATCATTTGAAGTAATTTGTAGAACTTCCACTCACAAATTCAATAATGTATTCAGAAAGATGACCCCATTATGCCTGGCACAATCAAGTAAAGAGTTTGATTACCTGAAGCATCAAGACCGCGTGAATATCTGGCAAAGAAAGGAACTTCATGGTAGATTTTTTGCAACTTTAATTTCGGAGAACATTGATAAGAAAACCTCAGTGGAGTGGCTTCGAACCGGGGGCCTCTTCGGTGAGACGGAAGGATTCCTTTTCTCCATTCAAGACCAAGTAGTAAAACCAGAGCTTATAAAAAATTCATCATGGCTCAGCAAATTGATAACCGATGTCGCCTATGTAAATCCACTAACGAGTTAATCCAGCATATTTGAAATTTGTTGAATTGTTGAACAGTTGTGAATGCCCCGCATTAGCACAAACAGAATACCTTAAGAGACACAACTGTGTCGCCAAAGTAATTCACCAAGCCCTTGCCAAATGATACGACCTCGTAGAGAGTGAACAACCATATTATAACTGAAAACCTGAGCAGCAATGATCAAGCTCGAATTCTGTGGGATAGTGTAATCCTCACTGACCAAACAGTGGAAGCAAATAGAACAGATATTGTTCTGTTTGATAAAATATCAAAAACAGCATGCATTATTGATGTTGCGGTTCCTACAGATGACCGGCTTGTAACAACTGTAGCTTGGAAAAAGAGGAAATACCAACCCCTGGCTGTTGAATTGAAGGACATGTATGGATTGCGCGCAGTGGAAGTGCTTCCAGTAGTGGTCTCAGCGAATGGATTGATCACCAAGGAATGGCAAGAGATCGCGAAGAAGTTAAAATTGACTGAAAAGCGCATACGGACAATTCAAAAAGCCGCATTATTGGGAACAGCAAATAAAGTTCGTAAATTCTTAAGTCTGGCTTGACCGATATATACTTGTTCCACTTTACGTGCAAACCATTGTTGCCTTGGGCGATTTTGAGAACCCTGACATCAGTGTATATCTACAGAAAATAGGAAATAATAATAATATTGTTTCTTTCTTTATCAAATTTAGGAATACATGTGGTCGCAAACTGTGGCCAAGCTGCGAGAGAGGGTGCAGTTATACTCAAGCATTGTTCCCACTTATGCACCAACTCTACTTAACATTCGCTGTATACATGTACATATATTAAAATAAATTAGAAAACTATTTATGTAGGTACCGTTAATGTCCTTAATGCTCATCAACTCATCAAGTATGAGCGGGCACATGTGCTTTCGCTCTTATCCCGCGTGATACCTCGCACAAGTCTCAGACTTCGTCCATGAACCACCTATCACCGGTCTCTTCACAGCGCCCTACAACGTCAGGTGTGGCAGGTATAAAATGAAATGAAATAAAATAAAAAGCATTTGATCTCGAAGGATTTATAGAACTACGAGTGTGTGGGCCCGAAGTAGACTGCACTGCCATCAGAGAGAAAATATATTTTTCATTAGCGGGTTTAGTGAACTCCAATAAATGAACAGCCGTTAATGCTACCTGCTACTAATTTTAAATAATCCCACATAGTCTTTATTTTGGAGCTCAATGCATTGTTCAGCTAATATATCGCAAACGGGACGTTGAATTGCTGAAAACTTTCTCTCTCACGACTGGCAATTATTAATCGATTGTTAAAGAGTTTAATTATTCTTTTATCGGCTTAATACTTCAGGGGATTCGCGTAACGTCAAAAATTGCGTGTTACATCTCCGCAGGCAGCAGGCAGAAATTGGCAAACCCATCTTGAATGTAGCGGAGCTGCCCGGGACCGGCCGGGGGGGGGCAGGGGGGGGCGGCTCGCTCACCGCCGGCGCTGCTTATTAGCGCCGGCAGGCGATTGGGCGCTGTAATCTCGGTTCGATTCGGTCGAAGGCCTCGGCGCGACGGCGGCGACCGTTTTTAATTTCGCCGCGCGTTCCGCCCCTCGCCCCCTTCCTCCGCGCCCCTTCTCAGCAATCACGTTGCGCGCCCGAAAACCATCCATCGCCCGCCCCCGCTTCCTCGTTTCTCTTTTTGTCCCCTTCCTCAAAGGCCCTTATTGCTGCTGCCACTGCCAGAAACAACACGTTAGTGCTGCCATTGCATCGCCCCCAATATCACCGCTATCCGTCCCTTTCATCGCTTTTCCCTCGTCATCTTTACTATCTCCCGACTATCTAAATTATATTTTCTCCAAATCGGTTTGTTGCTTATCTTTTCTTCTGAATATGTTTCCTTTCCAGCCATAAGCAAGAAAATCATCATTTTCAGCAACCCCAACGTAGTTCAGAATCACCGTTGTAACCGGATCTCTTTTCCCACTACCCCTCCACCACTTCCACTGTAGGGTCGTCGCAGCCACTACCAAGCACAAGAAGAGGGCGGGCAGCGAGAAAGCAGGACTTTTCTAACGACCAGACCTATCTGCCATCCCCTGCAGGCGCAATAAAGCCGAGATTTCTTTCTTTCGGCGCGGTTCTTTGCGGCAAGGAAATATCTTAACAGCAGAGCAACAGCATTATGGCAGGCGGACCATTGAGTCAATTTAGATAGGATCTTCATGGCCTTCCCGGACGTTTCCCAGGATTCCCTCTGCGTAGTGAGGCTCGGATGTGGGGTTGGCACGTGGCAGGGCCACGTGGCGGAAAGTGAAATAAGAAACACGCTCTCTACAATATTGTTTCTGCAATTAAAAAAGTATGTACACAAAATGCACCACATTGCAATAACACAAATACAATAAGCCTAGTTTAAGTACATTTTATGGAATAAAAATTTAATTAAAACGAGTGGCGTGTTAGTTTCTTTTATCACATCGGATATATTTTACTAGTGAATTATTTAAAGTGGAAAAGCTTTTTTCAATAAAAATATACAGTAGTTAAGTATATATTTTTAAACACTTAAGTTAGACGAGTACAAACGCATGTAGAGAGCATGACTTATTGCGAGGGCAGATCGCAAAGCAACGCACTATAACTTTCTTCTCCGCTGCTATTGCAGCTGGAAAGGTGAAATTGCCTTACGAGATAGTTTAAAGTTTGCGCTATAGAGTGTATTTTGTTTTCATGTGCAGCTTCAGTGAGTGTAGCCTGAAATATGAAACAAAAATGACGTGCATGTTACTGTCGTCAACTTGTGAAAAGCAGAGAAATGTAGTGTGAAATATGTAATTGATTGATTGTTAGTGATTCCGGGCGCGTCAACTACTATGGTCATTACACCCGTAAGTGTTATGCATGTTTTTTCATCGGAAGGTGGCGGTGGTCTTTCCCCGCTAGCGGGCTAGCATTGTTTTCCCAAACTAGGAATCTCCCACCAGCGGGGTACCGCCTAGGCCACGACAAGCTCTAACCTCCCGTCATGTGCGGTAGTGCAGTGCATGTTAGTGTGTGTGTGTGTGTGTGTGTGTGTGTAAGGTGTAAGGATAGGACAAGGAAGAGGTAGGATCGCGCGCTGTGTGTGGCCCGTTTGTTTGGGTACTGCTCCGGCATTCGTCTGAAGTTGATCGGAGAAACCAAGTAAAATTACCGGTCAAAGCTGCCGGCCGCTAGAATTCTCTTGCAGACAGCGACTGAATTCGACATAGCTGGCAAATTAGTATCGAAAACCCTGACACCGTCGGAACTCGAACCAACCTAGAATCTCCCGGTTAGAGGGATCAGTGACATCAGTTGATGCACTGAGCCATCTCTCCCGGTAGATATTTGTGAGTCAATTGGCTTAATCCTAGTGAAATTCACTGAGATATGCATGGCGTATATGGGGACGACTGAGTAGACCGTAGGAATATCTCCAGGAGGAGTACATTCTTCCAAGATGGCTTTACTCCAACCCAACGGACTTCTAGAAACACGGCGTATTAAAACTGGTAGCACGCTGGCAGAAATGTGTTGACAAACTTGTCGACTATGTACAAAAGTAGGCCAAGGATGTAAGGTCTTTGGTGATTTATTGTGTGTTGGTGCCAATTAATTCTATGGGCGAAACATATTGTGCGTTACTTTCCGATCAGCCCTGAATAATTTGATTTTTTTTAATTTTATGCTTTTCTTGGCATCTAACTACGTGCATTTGACCGACTCAGTTTTGAATAAAATCCCAGAAAAGTTTTTTCGGAGCAAAAAGCAACAAAAAAGAGTGCTCTTGAAGGTCGCACCAGTAAATAAAAATTTATTTACAGGAAATGCAATATCCCGCATGTTGCCCGCAGTTAAACAGTGAATGAGAAAAAATTAAAATTTCCTCATTCTAGTCGACACCGAATGTGATATTTGTATACTGTAATCATTTTTTCTCGACCTGTTGAAACCTGCGTGTACTCTCTACTTTTGGCTTCCGCAACTCAACTGTCATTTCATTTCTCAACTTCATTTTTCATTCATCTTCAATCATCACTTCATTAATCTTTCAACTCAACATTCATTTCTCCCCATAGCACGTCACACACAGTTCTGAACTGTTTTTGACATAAAATAAATAAAAATAAACAAAAACAAAACAAACACGTTGATTCAAGGCCAGGTTACGCCCGCCCTCTGGTCCGCAAGTGTCCCCTGTACGTAGCATTCATCAACAGAATTAAATAACTTATAGTGTTTATTCCCAAATTAATCCTCAAAAATAAGAAAGCTAGCTAAGCTAAATAGTCGAAAATTTCATGTTAAAATTAAGTTACATATAAACAGTCAACTCTTCAATCACACTATGCGAGGGCATTATATCCCTTACAGACCTAAATGAAAACCAATATTTTTTAAGTTTTTATTCTTATTATTTCTATGTGTTAAAAATCCTCTAATTGACATGTACGTGGATATTTTTCAAAAAGAATTTCAAATTTTTGGAAAAAAGGTACCCTTACGATTGTGAGTATTAGGGCCGAACGTTTGGAAGGAATGAACACTCACATTTGTGATGCTTCATAATTCAATTTATTTTTAAACACATAGCCCATACATTATTACAAAACTACTGTACTATTTTTTTACTTCTTCTGAAGTGGAAATTGTAGAAACAATCCTTATCCTTCGTGAGGCACAAGTGTACATTACACTTTCTACATCTTATTCGTGACCTACTGGAGCATCCTTTGTATCTGCAACATAAAGGTGCTTTTAATTGGTCTACTATTGGCCAATGGTTGTAACAATCAAACCTTTTATCCAGGGTGGGTAATGCAAAAGGTTTCTTTCTTTCCTTTTGCGAATTTTCGGAGTTCTGTTCTTCCTCATTCAGTTCACTAGACCTCCTTCTCTTGGGTCCTCCAATGAGGTAGTCTGCAATTGCGAGACGGAAATCTAGGAGACCCATCACGTCCTCTTCATGTTTAGTTTTTTGCAGTCACGCCGGTATTCTTGCTAAGCGTTGACAATTGCACAGTCAAGAAAATGAAGAATAACTTTCAGTGGCCATTTTCTTGTCTTGTACCAGGTGCGGTACACTTCCATCAACTGGTCGAAAGTGTCCACTCCACCCATATTTTCATTGTATGTCTTTTCAATGGCAGGGCAAGACACATCAACGTATGTTTTGTTCTTCCTGTGTCAGAGTTTTACTTGTGACACTAGTTCTACTCCAGTACAAGTATAAACTAACAGGACAGACTTGTTATCTCTCTACTTCACAATTGACATTGCTTTGTCGGCATGTGTAATTCTTCATTATCACCTCTCTTCATTTTTGAATCCTTACGAAAGGTGTATTGTTTGAATCTATTTGTTTGCAGAGTACCAGTTCCCTCAATATTGTTTTCTCTCCTGTCCATCAAAGGCAACGTTGAGAAATATCGGTCGAAATAAACGAAGATATCCACTGCCGACGCACACGGCCAAGTTCCAATGCGCTTAGGTCACAACAATCAGTATTACCACAGCCCCGTAGAAAATAATGTAGAAAATAGTAGAAAATAATTCACTGCCTACTTGTTCCTTATAATACTCACAATTATGTGAGGCCGTTCCCAACTTTGTGCATACAGAAGTTTCATTTGTATAACGTTGGTAAATTACCCTCACAAAAGTGAGTACTAGGTCTGTAAGGGACATAGGAGGACATTTGCTACATTAATCTTTCCAAAAACTGATAAATTCTGTTCTTAGTACTCACCAGCTTCCTCATTTAATCATGTTCGTTTAATGACTTGTGTGAAAAGTTACTAATCTTTGTTTTGCCGCTGACCTGAGTCAATTGGTATATGTTTCTTTTCTTTCTAAAAAAATGTAACTTGTTTTTTGCGAAATGTTTACTCAAACATCTAACTAAATTGACATTTTTCTATATTCTCAATTACTCGGATTTTCCTCCAATATTGAATTGTCTGCAGTCTACCAGACCTCTTCACACACAGAAAAACGTTCATTTTCACACTAATATTTGTCTTGAGGAATATCTTGTACTCATAATCTTGAACGCCTTGCTTTGACTTGTCTACTGAGAACGTGTCAAGAAGCTCCATCTCCACTGCAAAAGTAAGGCTTCTATTGCAACACAATATTTTCCTCTGCTAAGAAAGGCATCATTTCTATTGCCATCGCCACTACGTCTGCCCTCAAAAGTATATACTACAGCCGAAACCACTTCTAAATCCACCTCCCATAAACATTCACCGCAACTTCTAATTTCAATTTCATTATTCTCTCTACTCAGCGGAAAGGACAGTTATTTCTATTAATTTTAACGCATCCAAATGTACCTAACAGTCCCGGTATAAATGCACTTCGTCGTCTGTCTACGATGTTTTCATCATTTGCAGTCAAAATCATTTGCTCTGCACCACCGAATCTCATTTATTCTCCGGTCTAAATCTCACTTATTCAACACTACCAATACCTTGAGCATTAATAATCACCTCAATCCTTTCGACCAACATCTCCACAGCTCTCCACATATCGGCCTCATCCTGCTACCACCATTGCGTTGAAGAACCTAAGCACATTTGAATTGAATTGAATTGAATTGATGCCTTATTTTACGTGGCGAGACTCAGGCCATGAGGCCTGCTCTTCCGTCTGACCACGCAAATTTCCCTACGCTCCTTTCACCAATCATGGGAGAAAGAAGGTATTACTTGGGCGACGAAACAGGCGATTTGAATTTAGCTCAGAGGCGTCATTTAGGCTTGAGGATCTTTTACATGCAGTAAATGTACTAACATGGGACAGCCGGCTTTACTTCCCCTCCGAAGGAAGGCGTACGAAGGATTTTTCGCCCTTAAAAATCCACGGCTTCGATCGGGTTTGATCCCGCAAACTTGGGTATAGCAGTCCGATACGCTAACCGCTACACCATCGCCGCCATTTCGCTCATTTTTCGCTCACATTTCGCTCTGCCACCCAACAAGCCTTCCCACCAGTCGCAAGCTACTGTTACTGATACCATCACCTAACCATTCACGGACCAACGATTTATGTTGTCAAAACTCTCAAAGTATCTGCTTTGCGCTTTTACACTCACCACTGTAGTGTGGTGATAAACGCTATTATGTTACACAAGCACTTCATTTCCATCGCAACAGCCAGCAGTATCCTAGCTCTTGGACAGCTCATTCTATTCTCATCACCACTTCACTACCTCCCCCACCCCAGTCACCACCTCCCTCCTCTCATCCCCGCCTCCCTTGTTCTTCCGCGCAATCGCGTAATCGGCCGTGAGTCAGTACGAATGGCGGCTCCAATAATTTTACTCCAACATAAACTCAATAGACAAACTAAAACAATACAATCTAGCCTCAACGAACAACACCCAGACCAGATTCGATTCATTCCTAAAAATATTCTCAAACATTTGTGAACAGTAGATACTCTCATGAGTAATCTACCCCAATGTAGTAACAATAGAATTAGGTTAAGTATAGTATTAAGTTAGTAGTAAGTCATCATTACATATGACAGAGTGTAATACTGAACTATGTACAACCCAACAAGCAATAATTAAAAAAATTTAAAAATTAAAAACTAATGGCGGCTACTTTGAGACGCCGAAATGATACGACGTGGTCATAATCAGCAAAGAAAAACTGTTTTCTAATGTGCATCGGCCACAGAGACATTGTTACATTTTGGAGAAAAATCCATGATTACTCATGGCACGAGATCCGAAATTTCCGAATTGCGGTGTATTGTAATGAACTGAGCTCTTTTCAATTTACCGTCCAGTCGGGAATTTAGCGCTTACCCCGGTTGGGTTGGGGTCTGGGAGGTAGAACCCACGCAAGCCGATATGTAGTGTACGACAGATCTCACTATTCACGCGAGGACAAGCCCACCTCCGGAATAAAACATTCACTACACTAACGGAACTAATGACCGTAACTATTGACGCTCAATGAAAAAATAAATTAATCGACTCGATTCATTGTTCAGTTAATATATTACCCAAATTATCAATGAAGGGTGGTGGATGCATGTGCTATAAATCCTTTCGTGGGAGAACAGACTCCCGAACATGTCTCGTTTTGGCAAAAGGAGAGAGTAAGTGACTTAGCTTCTCAATGAATCAGATAGACCATGCTAGTGAAATAGCGAAACACCGAACTTAGATTAGGGGAGAACGACTGATTCGTTCAGAAAATATAGTTGAAATCGCTCACGCAGGGGTCTTCACTAGCAACTGCAGCCATGTGCGAACATACCTGCTTTACACCACTACATTCCTCTGTGCCTCATTCCATTACATTCTTTGACAAATAAAGTCGAAGGATTATGCAATCTTCGACGGAGAATAATTAAAAACACAAGAATTTGGGGTTTCCAAAATATATCTCATCACAAAGATGAAATATCGTTGAGCGTTCTCAAAAACGTGGTACATTTACGTGTTAATGCATTTCTTTTTCACTTTATTTCCTGAACTGCTTGTATTTGAGGCCGAAACAACATATCCATCAAGATTACTATTTACTATTATCCTATTATTCCTTTCGAATGAGTGAACTGTAGAGTACATAGGATAAATCAAAATGATCTGCAACGTAAATTGAATGTTATTTGCTAGTTCTTCATATCTGCTTTTTGGGCTTTTAATCTTCACTATCGCTCACTCTTGTATCTCACTTTACTTTTATTAATTAGCCATGTCAATGTTTTATTTCTTCCAATCTCTTTTGTCTTTAACTTTTTTAAATCTTATTTTGTAATTTTAATTGCCTTTTTTCAAAACTATAACACCAAATATTTGTGCTTCAGATGTGTCAAGTGTCAAAAAGATGAGGTTTCACCATTAGCATATTATTTTCATGCAACTGATATATTAGTCTCTGCACCACATCCCAAACAACCGCTCACAATACAGTTCGAGTGTCGTATTACCCTCATAACGCAATGCGGCTTCCGGGACCGCCACCCCCCTGCTGCAAATGACAGGGCGACTCCGAGATTCGGCGCGGCTCGCAAGGAACGCGGGCGTTATTTATTCACGACCCCGCGCGCGACGCTTCGACCCTGGAAGCAGCATCAAACTTTCATAAGGGCGCGCGGCGGCAGGGGGGCCTTCGAGGGCGTGCTCCAGCGACCTCGCGCGTTGGCGGGGCCCTCGACTGCGGGCGACGCGACAATTACCATAAATAGGGTATACATGGTATTAAAAGCCGGCGAGAAACATCCCCGCCGCCCCGCCCCGCCCCGCGCCTCCCTGCCGTAACCCCCGACGTCCGCGAACGCCCGCGTCCGATAGCTTTGTATTTGAATTTAAAACAAACTGGTGACAATGGCGCACGGCACGCGCGCATCCCGATGCCGTTAACCAAGTTGGAAACACGGCTCTGTTTCCATAATCGATGCCACATTAAAAGCAGTTCCATTTCAATCGGGGACCACCGCGGTCATACATAAGCAATGGCCCCGCGCTTGCTGCGTTCGCCCACCGTCACCGTCCCGCTCCGCCACCGCAGCAACCTCCGACCCCACCGCCCCCCACCGCCCAACGCTTCAATCAGCTCCACAGCTTCCGTTGCCTCGCTGCCACCGCCGCCTCCGCTGCCGGTTGAGGGTGCCGAGATGTCACTGGTCGGTCAGAGCACCGTCAATCACTGCTAATAGGCCGGGAGCCAGCAAGAAATATCACGTATGATGAGTGCAAAGCTAAAACGTTTTGAGAAGTTAGCCAGAATTATGAAGAATGAGGAAACACAGGTATGGCGGCCTGCAGATGTTGGCGTTGTGCTGCATTATTTTTTGAATGTGCAAAAAACTACACCCTTGAGGAATGAGTACACAGCTAATTATTTTTGTATATTGCTCGCTAAGTGCGAAGGAGTTGTTGCCATACCAAGTGGCGTCTCAAACTACCACCATATTAAATTCAAATTTCATTTTTATGCCCCCTTGGATTACATATGTAATGTAGTTATGTTTAATTAAACCACACTTCCATTTACTGTAAAAAATTATTAACCCTAGAAAGTCCAAGCGTTGTTTCAACCTAATACATGTGAGGTGAGCCCGTCTGACACATGCCGTCTGACACATGATAATGTAATTTGTTTTGATTGTTAGAACAGAGAATAAATAGCCGGCATTATTTTATTACTATTTATTATATTATTTGATGACAATTAGTTTCCTTTTTTACACTGAAAAAATTATCTGCATAAAGATACATTTATTTTCATATATTGTAATGGCAGTGACTTTACACTCAACGTTGTCGCTATAGTTACTTCTGACACTAATATTTTCTTCACTAAAATCATTTTCGGGGTTAAAATCGCTAACTTCGCTCCGAAAAAATCCATGAGATACATTTTCGTCTTATAAATCGAGGCACCCTGAATCTCAGCACCACTCAGCCTAGGCATCTTGATAACCACACAAGTATTTGATTTGAATAGATATAAAATCTCACGGCTTAATTTTGAAAATATTTATATACTACACACAAATACTTAGACCACTCAAAACGCACAATAATCAGCACTAGGCAACACTGGATACAACCAAGAATGATCTATGCAATCACGTGTATCAATACACAAATTAAAAAAAAAATTTAAAACCCATCGGTAACCAGAAAAATACGAAATTACAAATGAGATTGCTAGACTCACCTCAGGCTTCTGTGACCTAAAAATATGTTTGTGACAATATGTGAATAAAAAATACAAATATTGAGAGAAATGTCTATGGTAGAACTAAAAGGTGTATTTAAAAGAATATCTCTCCTCTAGGAGCAGGGATTAAATTTCAATTATTTTATGATCGTAGAGAGAAGAAAGTGAAATTAAAATTAAAGTATAACAAAAGTATAATACAGATGAATAGAGAACGAAATTTTCGGCATTATATGACAGAAATAGAGACAAACTAGAGGTGCTACAGAATGGCAGAAACTTTCTCATAGTAAAGTTTTCTAATTTCCTTGGTGTGGTCTGGCTTTAAGGTCCTGCTCCTTTTTCTGGCCATGTGCCATCTATCTCCACCAAAAGTACATTTTTTTGACATTTAGTCAACTTTTTACTTTCCTAATAGTACAACCGAATTATTCCTTCAAAAATATTAAGGAATAATAATACCTCGTCCTAAATAAAAAAATTCTTTGGAATAATGTGAAGCCGTTTTTAAGAAAAAGGCGGTTAAGCATTACTGTAAAGCCGAAATTTGAATTTCGGCTTTACAGTAATGCTTAACTCTTTTTTACAGGATACTATTGAGTTTTCGAAAAACTTTATTTGAAGTCATTTGAAGCACTTTCACTCACAAATGTAAAATGCATAAAAATGATTGATGAAAAAGTTTGAAGCATTTTTGAAAAAATGCGGAATTTTAGTCATTTTACAGAAAGCTATGAGTTTTGGAGAAACTTAGTTTAAAATTATATAACGTATATGTACTCATTAATATAATAATGTACAGAAATTGCCTTTAGTGTAAGTATTACCGACGTGAGAGACAAATCAAAAAAATATTTTTTAAATTTTTGGAAAAAACAAAAGAATAGAGCAATATGGGGTTTATGCCATGGTATAGATTTCGTTTGGCACTAACCCTACCAAAAAATTAAAGAAACAATTTGGAGCCGTTTTGAGAAAATCTTGTTTTTGTAATTTTTAAATTGCAAATATTGCATGCACTATTGCACGAAAACTAATAAAATTTCAAAAAATAATCTCCGTGACCATATTCAAAGAACTTTTTATACACAACAAATTTCATTTGAAGGAAAAATATCTGTCTTCAATTTTGTAGTTGTAGGAAGACGCCAAAAAAAGTCAATGTTTTGCAATTTTCGAAAATTTAGTGTTAACAGTGAAAATTGTATCTATGCCACATTTATAAGCGTATTTTACTATATTCCTACACAAAATTTAAAGAAAAAAAATTGAGCCATTTTTGAGAATGATTTGAATATGTCCAAGGAGGTTCATGTACATTACCCCCAAATTTTAAAGAATGGTTTTCCAAATTTGAAAGCTTCAACTGGAGTCATATGGACAGGGTATTCTTCATTTTGGAAAAGATCGTACGAATGGTGTGGGCGCTAGTAGTGTTCAGGGACGGACAGGTGAGCAGACGGACGATTTGCTTGCAATTTGTTTTTTGGCAAGCATCAACGACCCAAAAAAAGGGATTCTGGCTACTCCACGTGTTAGAGGATATTTTTCTGAAAATTTAGCCACTAGCTTAATGCAATTTCGCTACCTGAGCCCGGCAATGATTTTTTTCCGCCAAAAATCGGCCGTTTTTCGCGCTGCATTACTTAACTTCCTACGGATATATACGCATTTTACTCCATTTTAAGCATATTTATTGAAAAATATTATCAAGATTACTACACTTTATTAATTTTCGAATCAAATATTAATTCTACCAAAATCTATAAAAAAATTTAAGTTCAATTTAGTGTAAATACGCCCAGTATTTTTGGTTTCTACTCGAAAGAGAGAATCGGGGTGGAATTTGGAAGCGCAGGAGGTACCCACAAACAGTGGCCCCAGCACGGAAATGTCCCCCACCCCAGGCGGCGACCACGCGACCCGCCGATTAAGCCCACGTCACCAGCGCCGTCCTGGCCGTCACCCCTCCGCCCACGACCCCAAATATAGCGCCCATCGACCCTCCCGCCATCCTCGAGGAAATATCACAGTTTTTAGAAATTGTTCAGGAAAATAAGTGGGGACGAGGAGCAAATCTCTGGAATGAATTATTTTTGTATATTTGAAATATATTGTAATTAAGCCTCTAGGATGGTTCATAAGCAGACCTTCCTGGGTGTGATCCCAGGTTCATTTCCTGGTATAGACCAAAACAGAATTGTAGCTTTCCTTTAAAATCGACTCAGTTTCTGTAGCTGTGACAAAGGAAAGCTCAAGCAGGCGGAGTTCGCTAGTAACCGAGAAGGGAATGCATCATGTTCGCTTCCTTACTCTCTTACCCCCAAGCGTGGGAATTAAACAAAACCCAGGCATGGGGGACACCGTTAGCTGGCTGGTAACGTTGGTTAGTCGACCAAACAAGGCTAAATAGATATATACAATAAAAATCTCTAAATAATGTTGCAGTTAAAGCTTTGAGGTCTGCATTAAGAAAATAAAAGACGTGAGGTTTGTTGGCTAAGGTATTATCCAAGTTTCATGTCTGTTACGTTTTATTCCGGCCGTTTGTTATTCGATACTTTTTCCACCGCCCTGCGAGAAGAAATTTCAGAAAGATTCACATTTATTTGAATAGTAGTGCTCGCTTTCTTTGTTGCAAGTTATTCGTTTCGATTCTTTCTGAACGAGCTGCGGACTAATTTACTGTCATTTACTGTCATTTAATCCCAGCGTAGCAGTCGTAGAATTGACAGTGTGTAGAACACTTACAGTATAAAGTAGGAAAGATATATGATAGAGTGTCAAAAGCCTTTGATGTGTATGTGCAAAACTCTTTCACTACACAAGAAAATGAGTAATCAATGTTTCTCCTAAATTTTCTCAGAGTTTTGACGTTGATTTTCTATTTCCAGCAACAGTTTCATTGATGAATCATGCATCATTTTCTTTGTTTTGTTTCGCACACAAAAGTATATCAAAAATATTGTTCTCAAGATATGCGGTGAATTTTCGGCAATAAGACGGAAATTCTTCAATAAGACGGAAACCCGCCATAACAATTTTTTTCGGAATCGTCAGGTTCCGTCTTACACAGGTGTTAATGAGTTACAGAACTCTATTATTGCAATTCAAGGTAATTATCAGCAATGATTTCGCACTGATATTTTCCACCAGGAACAACGATCTAGCAACAATTACCTGTTTCATGTGTCGTTCTCATGCTGAAGGTTTACAGGATCTGATAGGACGGGAAATCTGCATTAGCTAGAGTTATGCTTCATGCCACAATCATAACATGACACACCGAGGAATTTTGGTCTTTCCCAAATTCTACCATCTCAGCCGAGTTTAAACCTCAGAACTGGAGTTTAGGAACCAGGGTGCTAACTACACAGCACAGGGACCATTTATTCATCGAACAAATCAAATAAAAATAATATTTCTCAAACATTGCCAGGTATTAATAACTAACATATTAGTCAGACTGCGGCTAAGATGCCTCAGGTCAGCAATTGCTACCACTGCAGCCTCTGAACGGGAAATAATAGATCTCGAGTTATGTCGAATTTATTTACCTACGTCATTTTAACTGCAGTCTGGAGGAGAATTCTACCGGTCGGGTGCTCTGATCGGTACTCTTCATGGTTTCTCCCACCAATACCACGCAAATGCCGGAGTCCTAACAATCAGCCCAAATACCGAAGCGATCTTTCTTTCCTCATCCCTGTCCCATACTCTCCCATCACACACACACATTTTTGACTGCATTACAGTATCACACATGTTGGAAGACGAGTTGGGAGCTTAGAGCTTTCCCGGCGTAACATATGTCTCGCCCGGAGGCCATGGCACAAGAAAATCAATCATTGAAGTAGGCACTTCAGCAATATTATAGGCTACAATAACATGCATATTCAGTTGTGAAAAATTGTTATGAAGAGAACTACCGACGAACAGAGATCGAGGTAGGTAGAAAAGATCCAAATGAATTTAGAATTTTTAATTGAAAAACGGAAAATGTCCACGGAACTGCTATTGTGTGACAATGACAGGTGATGCCGTGAGAATCACCGAAGTTGTCAGTGATGTCTAAGAAATAAGGGAGAACAACTGAGTATGCTAACCAATATCAAAAAGTTATCCAAATATTTTGGTAAAATTCCATGAATTACGTAATATACAAAGAAACAATCTTTTTGATAGGCAGATCCAAATACCAGGAACACTTCTGCCTAAAACTGTGGTCAAAGGGGCCACAATTGTTTGATTGATTGAGAGTTAGTGATACCAGGCGCGACGACTGAGATCATTAATCCTTTAAGTGTAGAGCATGCTTTTTCATCGGGAGGTGGCGGTGATTTCCCCCCGCTGGATGGCGAGATCAGGGGCCGACCTACCTACGACTAACAGGGTTTCCTCAACCATATATCTCCCACCAGCGGAGTACCACCCCAGCCAGGACAAGACTCTAAGCTCCTGACCGGTCTCCCGGAATAGGTGGTAGTGTAGTGCATGTTAGTGTAAGTGTGTGTGTAAGGGGAGAGAATAAGACAATGAAGAGGAAGTATAGATCGCGCTCCATTCGTTGCCCTTTTGTTGGGGTACTGCTCCGACATTCGCCAAGTGTTAATCGGAGAAACCACTGAAAACTACCGATCAGAGCAGCCGGCCGCTAGAATTCTCCTCCAGACTGTGACTAAATTCGACCTAGCTGAAAAGCTGGTGTCGAAAATCCTGGCGCTGTTGGGACTTGAACCTTGGACCTCCCGGTCAAAGGCACTGCAGTGACATCAGTTGATGCACTGAGCCACCATTCCCGGTAAAAACATATTTTATTAACCTTACAAGCCTGACGAGCACTGGGAATATATGAGCAATGTAACTGTGCTGAAATTCTTCTCTAATGGATTCATTGATAGCTCTTTATTCCCAATGAATGGTATAGTAGCCCGTTCGTGTCAACAGCTCATCCTCCGGTAGATGGATTATGCGGCGGTACATAAAACCTTCATCGTTATTGAATGATTCCAGGAACCTTAGAAACAAATAACCTTTTGGAGAACAGAACCCTTACAATTCATTATCCACAGTACTATTGAGTATCTTTGAGAAGAGATGAAAAGAGCTTATCGACACTCAAATCAACTTCTCGGAACCGAGTGATATTCACATGCGCTTGGTATTCAATACTTTTCAATGTTTGCAGTAACTCTTCGAATACACAAAGTGTTGACAAGTAAATGAAAACAGTATTGAAATAGAAAAGTGCATAATAAAATGAGCACATTTAATTGGAAGTGCTTGGGCCAATATGAAGATTAGCCACAACAGCCGGAGCTAGCCTCCACTATTCCCAAATGTTAATATTTGAATTTTAGTGTTGGTATGTGTTATTTTATATTGTTTTGTTACTACCCCAATCCTTTCATAAACATGAACAAGGCACATGTAATAACAGGATATTCCACACTTTCATCAAAATCAAGAATAAACTTTTGAGAATAGCGGCGAGCTTTCTCTAGCTGGTAGATATTATGTTGATACTTCTCCAAATCCTTAATATGTATTAATTATTTATTTTTTGAAAACTTTTTTCTCTTTGTGCAGACCTAAACATTACACGTTCTTCTATCACTTACATTCTGTCAAAATGTTGATGTCCATCGTCGAGATAAGTTTGACATAATTCTGAAAACGAGTGGATATTTTCTATCACCTAATCATTGATACATATAGAATTTTGTCATTAAATCATAAAATGGAAATTTATTAGGTGATAACAATATGTAACTCCGGGAAGCAGATGCTCGGATTCGGTTTTGTGCCCACATCCTTCACTGAATGCTGAATGTTCTAAAGTATATTAACATCATCGAGGTTTCTTATTCTACAATAACAGGTAGTAACAGGTTGTTGTGAAGACGCAATTGCGAAAACATCCTGTCACTTAAACATATTAAATTACGAACTTTCATTCGTGTTTTCTTACAGGATTTTTTAAGAAATGTAATTATTTACGGACGACAAACAAACGGACGGACAAACAGACGGACGGACAAACAGATGGATGGACAAAGACGGACGGACAAACAGACGGACGGACACGGCAAACAGACGGACGGACAAACAGACGGACGGACAAACAGACGGACGGACAAACAGACGGACGGACAAACAGACGGAGGACAAAGACGGACGGACAAACAGACGGACGGACAAACAGACGGACGGACAAACATACGCACGGACAAACAGGCGGACGGACAAACAGGCGGACGAACAAACAGACGGACGGACAAACAGACGTACGGATAAACAGACGATCAAACGGATGGACGTTTTAAAACAAACCCCTTTTTTGGGTATCAGGGGACCCCAAAATGTGTATTTCCTCTGAAATCTCGAAATCGATTTTCCACAGCATTGCATAACTTTCTCTCTTATTATTTCTCTATACGTTTATTACTCCGTATATACGTGTGTATACGATACAGTAAAAAGTAAAAAAACATATTTTCTAAAAAACGGCTGTATATTTATTTTTTAAACTTTAGGTAAGGATAGTGCTAAATGCACTCTCTAAGATACATAAACGCATATTCCTCTATTTATATTAACTGCAATTTGTTCACATCTTGTATATATGAGTACGTGTGCTTTAAATAATGTCAAATAAAGTTTCTTGAATACTAAATAATTTTCTGTTAAAATAGTTCAAAATTCCGCATTTCAGAAACTCAAACGAGTTTTCTCAAAATCTGCTCCAAATGTTTTCTTCAAACTTTTCGTACGGAATCTCAACATCTCATCTTTGACAGTATACCAAATATAACTGTCAAACCAATTTACTTCCCTACACGTGTGCAAAACATTGATCTAGTTCAAATATTCCTTTGCGGCTTGCATTAGAATGCAATCTGATTGGGTGAATTCATTTCTTTCTAAGAAGAAATAAAAGAGGTCATCTTCGTCAACATATCAGCTTTATTAAGATAGCCGGCTTTCGACGGCTTTGCCGTCATCGTCAGTCTACAGGATACAGAAAGATACAACAAAATTATAATTATAATTTTGTTGTATCTTTCTGTATCCTGTAGACTGACGATCAGAAAGCCGGCTATCTTAATAAAGCTGATATGTTGACGAAGATGACCTCTTTTATTTCTTCTTATAAGAACGTCAACAACACCAAATCAGAATTCCCACAATTCATTTCTTTCTGTTTCATTTGTAGTAAAAAAAATTAGTGGAATTATTTAAATATTGTCATATACGTGAACCGCTCTTACAATATGTGGTAAACCCCCAACCAGAAGCGGGATTGGGGTTACGCTTCGCCTCGCCGGCAGTGGAGGAGAGCAGCCCCTCCCCTTCGACGGCGGGAGGGGGAGGGGTTGAGCGCTCTGCTCGACACGACCTACATGCTGCTCGCGCCGTGCCACCGCCACCCCAGGGTCAGGCGAACGAGGACGGGACCCTGGCCCCCCTGCCCTACGTGTGGGCCCGCGGCACCGCCGATATCTTCGGTGCCTGCCCCGCAGCAAGCCAATGGTAGGCAAGTTATCACCGCACCAGGCGAAGTGGCAGGTTGCCGACCATGCCAGCCGCCGTCCTGCACGGTCGCGTCACCTCATCAATCAGGGACACCGTACGGCAAGAACGCTGTCCTACCTAAATTATTGTTTCTTGGCAGTCCGGGACAAGCCACGTCGGTTTGATCGTCGCTGACGTTTCGGCCAACATATTGTGGCCTTCCTCGCTGCAGCGTACGCCTGAGGAAGGCCACAAATGTTGGCGAAATGTCAGCGACGATCAAACCGACGCGGCTTGTCCCGGACAGCCAAGAGACATACTCCGACCGCGGAAGCCTACGTAATCATACCTAAATTATTATTTGTTAATTTTTTTGATAACTTTATTGTATTTGTTGATACAAAATTAAAGCGACTAAAAACATTTGTGTGAACAACTAACTCTGGATCCTGCAAATACAACACAAGAACTGTCCAATAGTTCTGTTTTATTTAAAAAAAAATAGCAATGTAAAGACATGTAATGTACAAAGGCGAACTAATCGCATTATATTAGCTTGATCTTTTGTAGGTACTGAGAACGTATAATTGATGCAGCGAAGTGACATACTATTTTATCCCACCCGTTCGACACTTCGTGTGTTTGTAAATTCCTTTGTTTTGCAGTCGCAACCTAAACTGTTCTTTGATTTTCTTCTAAGTTATCCTGAAATTGCGTTGAAACAAACTTCGTGAGTGTAAGGATTCGTGACCGTTTATAGGTTCTATACAGTGTAATCACTAGTCAGTTTGCAACGATTCTGAAAAAATGAACCTCGCCAATGGCAGTTTTAATAGTATATATGTGTGTTGCATATTAATGAGAAAAATAATCTTTGGAAAGTCAATGTATGTTTACAGAACGAAACACAGGAGTAATTTTAATCAATGCAATAGTTCAATATGCGATAGATTTGAGATATTCAAAACCCTGATACAAAAATGTCGAAAAAAACTATCATACGTTGAGAAATTCAATGAATCTTTGGATCATTCACAAAACTCTGATAATGGAAGCTTTATGATGAGTAAATGGCATTGCATTACCGAATGGCTTGAAATACCCATTCCATTCAAAGTATGTCTTTCATGTGTGAAATAAAGCAATGTATCGCGAATCATTGCTAGTGACTCAACATTTATTTGTTTCCAGGAAACGATACACATCTCTTCACGAAATTCGAAATAAACTACCAACTTTTAGTTGCATTCTACAGTCTTCTGAGCAATAAAAATTACTCTGATACCTATGAAAGGTTTAGACGTGGCTTGTTTATAAAGTAGTTATAAACTGATATCTTTTCGCGCGGAATTAACAGCAAATGAGAGCACAGTATTAACCGTATACACAACTCTAATTTCAATTGCGTTTTAGATAAAAAGAAACTATATATAAATTACGTATGATGAGAGAATGCGATAGTTATTTAGTACGCAAATTTTGAATTCTGACGGTATAGACCATTTTTTTAAATTTATTTATTTAAGGTCGCTGTTCAACGACTAGATCATAAGTGACCACGAGTATCAATGTAGAGTTTCCACAAGTTTTACAATTATTTCATTACACAATAATATACAGTTCTTACAAACATGAAATTGTAATAGTGTCAATTTTTTTCAATAGTGTATATCCATCATTGGGATGGATACACATATTTATTTATTTACAATACAATGCCTTTGATATTCATAACACGTTTGAAAGGTTGTACTGGGTCAGATGTAGGTAAATGATAGATTTATATTAAGGTGTCAATTTTTGCAATTTTAAAATATTGTAAGACTTTTATGCTTTCTTCTGGGGAGGAGAGAGAATTAAATAAAGAATGGTACAGACATTATTTTCGCAAAAGACCGCCAAACAATGCTCAAACGTACTCATTCCTTTTTCACCTACTTACAAATACAGCAGAAAATGAATATTACAAGCTAGTTTCATCCGCAACAACATCGCAGAACAACAAATGAGAGAGAAATGCACATGTGGGAGGGTTGGCTAGTGCCGTCGATGGCGTCAGTTGCCAGCCGCGTCACGAGAAGGAGCGGCGAGAGGGGCTGTGGGAATTCCAGTGGGAGCGATGGAAGAGCAAATGCAAAAGATATACGCATGATAACATTTGGGGCGGCGGGGGGGCAAGGTGGCTGGGGACGGGAGCTGGGAGGAAGGTTGGTTAGAGCGGAACCAAGTGACAGTTTACGAGTAAGATGTCATAGTGTTGACGGAGGTGGCCTGGAGGACTGCAGGGATGCGTAAGTAGGCCAGGGCTGTAAGGGTTGGGGTATAGACTAAAGAGGTGTAGACAGCGAACTGCATGCAGTGAAGAGGGTACCCAGAAATGGTGTGCCATTCAGAGATGGCGCCACTGTCGAATTTTTAGTTCCGCAAAAAGTGGTGTCCAAGTAGAGCGCGCACAGGTCGTAACAACGCCCATTTGCCCCCACTACCGATTTCACCCCTCCAGTACCCTGTAGCAGAATTCTCAAATCATTGAAACTGTTACTGCCGCAAGATCTTTCTATGGCATTTACAGCAAGGGAGCACATGATGGGGTGTTGCACTTCGCATAAGTGACATACACTACATATAATTCTTTACTCTATGGTTGGGGGAGGCGACGCGGCAAGGGCAACAAAGGAGGCGTAGGCGGTTGTGGCGGACTAAAACTGAGCCCAGGACGGATGTGACAGTGACCTCGGTGGTGTAAAGGTTAATGAGCTGAATTGTTTTAACCAAGTTCGAAGCCGTGAATTTTTTAGGTCGAAATATTACGCCTTCTTTCAGATGGAAAATAAAGCTAGTTGTCCCACGATGTAGATTTACTGCATGTAAAATATCCTCAAGCGTAAAACAAGCCTCGGAGTCAAAGTCTAATAGCCTGTTTCGTGGCTGGAGTAAATCTTCTTTTGTTGCTAAATGGCGAATGGAACGAAATTTGGGCGGAAGAGCGGGCCAATGGCCCGAGCCGCCTCGTAAAATAAAGTATTGTTGAATGGGATTGAATCCTCGTGATGGAGGAAGACAGGCGGTGCATGGAGATACGGGAGAGGGGGAACAATGGCAGTACCGGGAGCGGTAGCTCAGTGCATCAACTGATGTCACTGCAGCGCCTCTGGTTCGAGTCAGCGCCTCTGGCAGCGTCCTAGGTTCGAGCTCTGACGGCGGCAGGATTTTCGACACTAGCTTTTCAGCTAGGTCGAATTCGGTTGCTGTCTGGAAGAGAATTCTACCGGCCCGCTGCACTGATCAGTAGTTTTTCGTGGTTTCTCCGATCAACACCAGGTGAATGCTGGAGCAGTACCCTACCAAACGGGCCACGGACCGCGCGCAATCTTTCCTTCCTCTTCATTATCCTATCCTCTCCCTTACACACACACACACACACACACACTTACTCTAGCATGCACTACACTACCACATATTCCGCGAGACCGGTCTGGAGCTTAGAGCTTGTCCGGCTGGGCGGTGCCTCGCTGGTGGGAGGGTCCTGGTTAGGGGGAAACCCACTAGCAGACGCTAGGTCGGCGCCGGATCTCGCCATCCATCGGGGGAAGATCACCGCCATGCCCCGAGAACAATCATGCACTACACAAACGGGACTAATGACCGAAGCAGTTGACGCGCCCGGAAACACGAAAAAACCAACCAACCAACAATGGCAGTGGCTGTTGGGTGGAGGTGGGGGCTGCAAAGGGTGTGGTAGGGGGTGTGGTTGTTGAAGGAGAGCGACAGAGATGACGTGGCCCTGAAGGGGAGCTGCAGAGTCCGTGGGCGTCCTCAGCATTCCAAGCGCGCGGGAGATGCGCGCGGAGAGGCAGCTAATTGCAGTGGTAGCTCCTCAGCCCCTGTCGCTGAAGCGGATGCGGACGAGCAGGGCTTTCTTGTAAGGCCTCAAAGCCAAAGACTTAATAGACTACATTAGCAATTTGACGTATAAACTGATAATTAATCCAGACGTTTCGATACAGGCATTAAATGTTCCTAACTTTTATAATTGAAAATACTAACAAAAAATAGGATAATTTCTATTTCAATTAAGTATGTAAATACTTATTTTTGGAAATTTGTATAAGAAAAAAATGTGTGTAAGGACTGTTCTACGACACGTAATTTTAAAAGCCAGAATCAAAGGGAATACATTTACCTCACAAAATAATTTGAGTAAACGAAGTACAATATATTATGGGAACTCTTGTAAACACACATCAAGCATATTTCAAAGGGAAAATGTAATTATTTTGAGATCTAATCTCCCCTTAATATAGTAATAATCCCTCATCCTAATTGCTGTTGGCCCAGTTAGCCATGGTGAGGGAGAAGGATAATTAATTAACCTTTCATTTCCTTTTTGACGGGATGCGGGACGAAACAAGGTATAATATACACGTGTATAAGATTATCCACACCCTTCGGATTAATATTCGGATTAATGTGCGGATGTGTGGTTCCGTCACTCACGATTATACCACTTCCCTGTACCAATCAAGACATACGAAGTGTCATTGGATGTGTCTCGTTCTTCTGATGGGGAAACTGATAATTGGTTTGGGGAACAGGCCATACGTTTTTAAGGAGTTTCCAAAAACGTGTTTTTTCGTGTTTTGGGACTGCAATCTTGGTGAGTATACAGGAATTAAACCAACGCCCCCTAGATAGATCTATGTGGGAGGATCTATAAGAAAAACATAGACGTAGAGGAGAGCGTAGAGGAAGTCTTAAAAGACAAAGAATACGAAGAATTTCCTTCCATGGAAAATGAGCTCAGGAAGTGGAGGGCCTGTTGAGTTGCCCGGATCAGACGGCCGTGGCTGCAGAGAAGGGCATAGCGGTGTCATCGTTCCGGCTGCTGCGTCTAGGCTGCGTGGATCAACCTCATGTCTTCAGAGACTATGGAGAAGACAATCATTTGCATATGAGAAATCAGGATAAGCCAAGTGACCGGAAGTCCCTGGTAGATGACCGTTGGCAGATGACCGTTTGCAGATGACCGTTGGCAGATGACCGTTGGCAGATGACCGTTGGCAGATGACCGTTGGCAGATGACCGTTGGCAGATGACCGTCGGCAGATGACCGTCGGCAGATGACCGTCGGCAGATGGTCAAAGAAATGCATTCTGATGATAAGCGTCCACGCTAGCACCCGTCACAATGCGACTATTTGGGATTCAAAGCGGATTGCACGTTCGCCTTACTGTTCGCGAAGCGCCCACTACGTTGTAATGGTTTACTGCTGCGAGTTCTGCAGTCCGCGTTCCGCAGTAGGCGGCCACGGCAGGGAAGAAGGAGGTTCTCAAAGTGGCCAACATGACATTTCGGATCTGAATGTTGCTCTTCAGCTCCCCCAGACGGCAAGGCGGCGGGACGGCGTTCAATTCCAAAGAAGGGTTTCGGAGAGATGTTCTCTTTGCCCAATAAAATCTCGGCGCCTCTAGTTGAAATTGTTTGTTAAAGTGAGACGAGGCTTCCCAAAATAATAATTTAGATGTAATTTCTTTCTTAGAAAGACCTAATCTTCAGGCATCTGTTAAGGTGGGATGCTAAGCGATTAGGTGCTTAGAGACTCTTCCAGATTCCCTGGGCCCCAAATTCCAGAATGGCGAGCCCAAGGGGTGGGGGGGCGTTCCTTTCTTGGAAGGCGATTTAAAAGGCGCGTGAGGCCACGAAGTGACACGTAGGGTAGGAGCGTCCGCGCTGGCGGTGAAAGGCATCTTGGTTTTTGACCCCCGCGTATATCGCAGCTTGGATTCAAGTACTGTGACAATAAAAAACTTTACTTTGGTTGTGGAAAAAATGTCATTTTCTTAAAAAAATTATACTTTATTGCTGAAATTTTATTCGCGATTCTGTTAGGCATGAATTCGGAAATTATGTCTTTCTTCAAGTTCATTTCATCTCAATTTTCTCTTTAATCATGTAAACTTTTTCAGAGTTAGAAAATAACTGTAATCAGTAATTTATCATGATAGCTGTTACTTTACCAGTCCACTCGCGTGTTTAACTACCCTGCGACATTCATTTCTCCCTGGAGTACTACCTCTCCATCTAGTACTACCTTCTGGGTTTCATCAGAAAAACAAATTCTTCTAAATCCTCTTTTCCTTTGTCTCTAAAACGTCTGTAGGAAATTCTGGATCTCTTCATATTTGTGAGTCTTTGATTTAATGCAGAAACCTTGAAATTTCTGCTCAATAACACCGTTAATTTTCTTCTACATGTCGGTTGTGTATATCCGTCATTCTTTCATTACGATTAAATTAGTATGATTGAATTAAAAATGATTGCCATTCTTTGTTAGAAATTTATTTTTGAAAACATGTTTAAAACACAAGGATTAATTTTATTTCCATTTCATCTTTGAGTAGTAGCACGGAAAAAATGTGTATCATTATCTTTCCTAGAAAACACTCTTGTATTTCTAGAGAATCTTCCATTGCCTTATTATTCAATACATGCAAATCAAATTCTTTATCATGTCCATACCTAAATCTTAAATAATATAAATACAGTCGACTCTGGCTATTGTGATCTCAGATGTAGTGAACAATCGGTTAAAGTAAACTTAAGTCACTGGCCCCGTTTCACATGCATTACATAAGAAGATTCGGTTATAGTGAACCTAAACCTCGTCTATAGTGAACGTAGGAAATTCAACGTCCTGGAAATTACTTCCCTCCTGAAAAAGAATATACCACCTCAGTGCCACAAATTCCAATATTAGGCAACTTAAAAAAATATAGTTTGTCCAAAGTCATAATCGAAGAAGTCTCCCCTTAGGTGAAGATAGTGGACCCAGAACGGGGACTTAATGCCACTCAGGTCGTGTCCTGTGTGTGCTACAACTGACGGCGACGACGCGCGATTGCTTGCTTAAGTTTTAATCTTCGTGTTATTTGATATTCCATGGAACAAAGCGCGTTGAGTTCTACATAGGCAACAGGAAGCACACGACTGCCACAGCTTGGCGATATCCGCCGTGCCGCGCGGCAAAGTGATTTATATATATATATATATATATATATATATATATATATATATATATATTGAAACGCACCGCGTTTCCATCCAAAGAAACGGCGAGACATCAAGCAAGAACGCGGCAGAACGGTTGCAAGAGGCGCTCGCAGCCACGAAAAACGGTTACGGGCGGCGAGGTGTCGTCGGTTGGCCGACCGTGGGAACGAGGCCGCGAGGAGTCAGTGTCTGGCTGGCCGCCGGCGAGGAAGGACGTATCCGGGGCTGCTCCGCGATCGAAAAGCAAACTAGTATCGCGAACGAACGAGTGCAGAAAGATTAATTGACGGACAATTTGTGCGTGATAACAATCAATAGTCGATCGGACATATTGCCAAAGTGATAGCTGCTATTTGGAGTAAATAGATCAAAAGACGTCGAGTGGATCGGAGAATTGGAAAGGAGACGTACTTCGGAAGCGCAGCGCCTCACCTCGGCTGGTCCCAAGTGAAACGACCCCGGCAAGCAGCGAAGGAGCGCGAGGCAACCCGAGGGTCCCCGAAGCCGCCGACGCTCGTAGTGGAAGAAGTAACGGTAAATATTTCTTCGATCGATAAGATCGAGGGACTAACAGTGATTCTGGGTTATATGAAAGAAAAGGGTAGAGACCACCATAGATATTGTATCATTAGTGATTTGTATAGAATTAATAAATAGTTCAGTTTATTTTGTTCACGGAACAGTGGTGTTTGATTAATAAACCCTGAGCCCATTTACGAGAAAGAACACCTGTCCCTTACAAATAAATTTACTGAGAACAAGCCGGCCTACCCGGTACGTCACAATATATATATATATATATATATATATATATATATATATTCATTTATTTATTTAGTCAATAACAGTCAAAAACTGACTGTTACCTATGGGGGAGAAAATCACCTGCACACGCTTTCTTGAGTTTCAGAATCCCTTCCCAACAATTTAACTATTAATAGTTGAAAGATGAAACAATAATAATAATAATAATAGTAAATTTAAGAAAGCGAGAGATTAACATTTCAAAAACTAGACGCGTAATTCGTTACCGAATTATAGAAAACTTATTTTTAACGGTAAAGGAACAAACAGAATTGATTTTTCTGTATTGTTAACAAAATAGAAACTCACCCTAAGCTCTACTACCACTACAAGCAAAAGGAAAGTTCAACAAAACGTGCGCATAGTGAAGCTACATTTACGTCCAGAAGCAAATCAAGGCCATCTCAGTATTTGCTCAATGGATCAGGGAAACTGGACAAAAACCCGATCGAGATGGGGGTCATTGACCAGGAAGCTGAACTACATTACTTGATACAGACATATTGAGTATTTTTTTAAAAATTATACAATGCAAATGTAAACTAATTCATTATACTATATATTGGTTTTGTTAAAGTAAACATTATTTTTCTTTTTGACGATCATTATAGTCTCTAACTCTATAGAAACAGTTATACAGCAGAAAAGATTTTGCTTTTAACTTAAATTTGTGTACCAATTTTAATTGTTTAATTTCATCTGGCAATGCGTTGTAAAGTAACGTACATGTATTGTATGTGGATTTCTTGTAGTGAGCTGTTGATACTGACACTTGATGAACATGATCTCTACGTCGAGTGTTGTAACTATAAATATCAGTATTACATGAAAATATGTTCCCACCGTTAAGTAAGTCAGTTTTGACAAATACTACCTACTCATAAATAAATAGGCAAGGCAATAGTAAGATTCCAAGCTCAATGAAAAGAGGCTTGCACGGATCACGTGGATGGGATTTTTTAATTATTCGGATAATTTTCTTTTGTAATCTAAATGTCTGGGCACTAAAGGATGAGCTTCCCCAGAATATTATGCCATATCTCAGGCGGGAATGTACATTTGCAAAACACACGCAACGAGCTGCACGAAGGCTGGCAGAATTAGAAAGAATTCTGAATTCATAACATAATGAGCTTAATTTAGTGTTTAATTATGTTATATGTACATTCCATTTGAGGTTTAATTGAATTGAGAGACCTAGAAATTTTGTTACCTTAACATTAGTTAATTGCGTATTGTTCACTTTCATTGGAGCATACGATTGCCGATTTGAAACGCAAAATTGCATTGAGAAGTTTTTCCTTCGTTAACTATTAATTGTTTATTACAAAACCAATTTGAAACTTCTGAAATTGTACTATTTATTGTTCTTTTTTGCAAAGAACATTCATGTCATCGGCAAACAGAACTGTTCTTCCATTTTTAATAGATGAGGGCATATCATTTACGTACAACAGAAAGAGAATAGACATAAGGTCTAACCTTGGGGACCCCATGTTCAAATGGCAAAGAATTAAAAAGATAAGTAAATAATGTCCTTTCGTGCCAGTACGGTATTTCTACTCTTTGATATCGATGTTTAAGGTACGAGGTTATCCAATCTACGGCAATACTACGAATTCCATAATAAGGTAATTCTGAGAGCAAGATGTTTTTTTAATAACGTCAAAATTAACGTACGTTAGTTGATAACGTCAAAAGCTTTCGAAAGATTTAAAAATATCCCAATGGGTTCTTCATTTTGGTCCATTGATGAAGCAACATCTTAAGGAAAGAAAAAATGGCAGTTTCCGTAGATTTTGACTTCCTGAAACCGAGTTGTGAGTCTGAAAACACTTCGTTTTTCCTGAGAAAAGTTTCCATTCGCGTATAGAAAAGCCTCTCTAATATTTTTCAGAAAACTGACAAAAGAGAAATTGGCCGGTAATTTTGAATTTAATTTTTGTTTCCCTTTTTAAAATGTTGCTTAATTTTTGCTGTTTTGAAAATATCTGGAAATATTCCTGTGCACAAGAAAGCATTGAAAATGTGAGTTAATGGGTGTATAACGGCAGGTGCACACGTTTTTAATAAACAATCCGGAAATTCATATAAACCAGATGAATATTTATTTTTTAGTTTACTGACAATACTGAGGATTTCGTTAGAAGAAGTTTCGTAATTAAATATCGTGCTGAAATTGTTTTTGGGAAGCTTAGGATGTTGAATTTAGTGGTTTTAGTCCCTTCGTATAATCAACCGCAATTCTAGAAAAGTGCTGGTTGGAGAGATTCGCAACTTTTCTAGATTACTTGTTTCTCTTTCATTATCCTTTAAAACAACATTTTCTACGAAATGTCGTGATGACGTGGTCGTATTTTTTACGATGTTCCACATTGCTATAGTTTTGTTTCTAGCGTTCAAAATATCCTCATTATTTTTCATTATTTTTGCCTGAACTATTATTTTCCTTAAAATTTTTATATATTCTCGGAAGTAGACGTGAAAACCAAATTTTTACTATGTTTAATTCCTTGTTGATCAAATTTTTTCAAATTTAATTTTCTCTTTTTAAGGAAAGTTAAAGAAAAAAGCTTTGAGGAAAATACATTATATTTTTCATTTGTGTCGTTATAGCGTTATAAACTGCCTCCCATGATTCTTTCAAGAAGTAGTCCGTAAATAATTTTATGTTAACTTTAGTAAATGCCAATGCGTGTTTTTTTTGTGCTTATTCTTATTTTTTTTTTTTTAATTTGTGGTTTTGTTAATTATAATTTGATCTATTGCTGTTTGTGATTTAAGAGTATTCCGTGTAGGTACGTTCACTGTAATATCTAAATTAAAAGAATGAATTAAATTGCGAAACTGCTCTTTTTCGTAGGATTCGCTCAGAAAAACACACAGAAACTTTTCTGCTGCATCTGACTGTAGTTGCTATTTATTTATCTCATTTTTGCCTCTAGTGCGCGGTCGAAGGAAGTATCGTGTCCCAGCAGTGTTAGGAGGTGAGGAAGGATGGGTTACAGATGTAGGGGAATGGATAATGAGAGAGGTAGTACCAGGATTAGATTCAGGGGATAAGGTAATTGAGTCCAAAGGGGTTCCGGAGGATGGAAGAGAACTAGATGTAGGTGGGGGATGAGTCTTGGGTAGGATACTGCTGAGGTGTAAGGATGTGTTTTGCAAGTTCGCTACCGAGTGCATATTTTCCGACAAGGTTCAAGTGAAGACCATGCCGGATAAAGTGTTTCTCAGAGAGAAAGTTAAGCAGAAATAATTTAACATGTGTGCCTCTCAGATGCAATTTTAATTGGTTGTTTGCGTGTCTAATTTCTTTGCACAGTGTTGGTTTGTTGTACCAGAAGGGCAGAGTCGAGATTATAATGGTCGTGTTTTTGGCGGCACGTTATAGTTTTCCAACATGTTGCTCAGGTGAAAAATGACCACCCAAATTGATGTCATTCTGCCCTCCTATGATGATGACTGTATCCCGTTTGGTGAGAGTTTTTGTGTGGGTTCACTGATCACGTCGGCAAACCTCCCGTTAGGTTTAAACACACACATGACAGAGAAATTGGATGGGAGTTTCCCACTGAGCAGGGAGAAGATTTGTCGCCCATGGCTATCTGCTAAAATTAGTACCTTTTTGGTGGGCTCAGTGGGGATGTCCTTGTTTACTTATGTGCCAGGTTGCGCATCAGTGTCAGTGTCATTTGCTGCTTGTGCGAGCGCCACCCCGCTACCGAAAGCATCTCGTATGTTATCAGGCGTGTAAAAGGGCAAGCGGAGAGTGAGACAGTGATCCAATAGCGCAAGGGGCACTTAAGGGTGTCAAAACTGTATTAAGATACTTAGACGATGCAAAATCAAGTATGGAGAGAGCATGAACTCTGGAAAAGGATCTAGAGAAATTACTAATGAAATAGTAAGAAGCAAATAATAGAAAATAATTGACTTATAAGAACAAACAAAGGTATTAAAATGTTCAGTTCCTGTGTTAAAGTATTTCGTGCATTTCTATATTAATACAAATAATCATATGGAGAAATTCTATTTAATTTTACATCATCGAATATTGAATGAACAAAAGTCGATTTATTAAAATCTATACATCATATCCAGTTTATCTATAATCAAAATTGCATTGATCCCTCCATTCACTGCAATATGAAGGTCCTTACCAAGGCCCACTTTGTGATTTTTACACGTCCGAGCTAGCAAAGGAAGCCTTTGGCGTATCATACCCCTTGGTGTTCCTGTATTATTTGCTGCCTGTGTGGAGTCCAGAAGGACCACGTGGCCCTTCCCTACCTCATACTTTCAAACACGGTTCCATTTAATTCTGTAATTTATTGCTCTTCTCAGATAGATCCACAATTTCAACGGATCTCATGAATACAAATTAATGCAAATCCGATTTAACGAAACTCTGAGGTAGAACACGCCGAGTCCTGTCAGACTCCGATTGCGTCCGCGCGCCGGGCGATGTTTGCCCAAGCACACAGGTGCGACGCCATCTTCTCAGCCATGTCGTGCATTTTGAATGTGGGAACACTTTTCAAACAGGCGAGTGGCAATACATGAGACGTCAGCATATGAGTTTGAACTTGCCTTTGCGTGGTTTCTTACTAAGCACTGCGAACTATATGACGAGGCAAATTCAAATCGTTGATCCGTGTAAAAATCAAATCGCTTTGAATAGTCCTGAATGTAATGCCTATGGGGGATGTGCGGTCGGCGGCGGTGATGGTGTAACTGTCAGCGTATCGGGCTGGGATACCGAAGTTCGCGGGTTCAAACCCGATCGCAGCCGTGGATTTTTTTAAGGGCGAAAAAGTCCTTCGTACGACTTCCTTCGGAGGGAAAGTAAAGCCGGCTGTCCCATGTTAGTAGATCTGCAAGCCTAAATGAAGCCTCGGAACTAAATTCAAATTGCCTGTTTCGTTGCTCAAGAAATAACTTCTTTCTCCCCTAGTAGGTGAAAGGAAACGAAAGGTAACGAAAATTTGCGTGGTCAGACGGAAGAGCAGACCTCATGGTCTGAGTCTCGCCACGTAAACTAACGCATTAATTCATTATGTTTTTATTGCCACTTATTTTTTTCGTTTTCCTAGCGCTAGTCTCGCGCAATTGAAGGGTTCCAATGGTCTGCCCATCGGAGGATGCCGGTTACGGCAGGATGAGTTACATTGGAAATTTCAACCCCACGGCGCCCTAGTCCGGAGAGGTAGCAGCTGAGAAGATGCGGCTGATGGTAGTGATGAGGGAATGTGAAGGAAATGAGTGGCTCGCAGCCGCAAAAATGCTGCTGAACAGAACGCATGTTGGTTTTCCAAAAATTACCATGCATAATACTCAAGAGCAGTAAATAAAATACTCTCGTATAACATGGAAGAAATTATATATTTAAAAAATAATCTTCGCAAATACTGCAATAATATGATATAGTTTAGGCCACAATTCTTTACTTACTAAGAATATCAAAAAGGTGCTGGTCCATAACGCATAGTATAAATAATATTCATTGTTGTCCGGCCTCTTCTGTGAAGCTGTTCTGTTGCATAACGCCAGCTGTGACGTAAGTAGTGACAAACTGAGGATGAGAAATTCAATCGCTACGCGCATAATTTGATTAGGTGGAATAATACAATGAAATTGTAGCAGATGCAGCCCGTGTGAGGTGCCGTGCTGCGAGTGCGACTACATACGGGGATCAGAACGGGTTTCAGGGGATTGTTTGCATTTAGGGGAATGATAGACTATATGCAATAAGAATGAATATAAATTTAATTGCATAATAACTTCATAGATACAACTAGTCTTGGTTTATAGTAAGCCGGAGGACCATTGAAAGTTTATAAAGTTACTGACTGCTCTTCTTTCTTGAAGTACACTTGGGTTTAGCTTACTTACAGTTTGGTAGCAAGGAAGGCACCAACCCAAATCACTCAGCTGAGTGTGTCGTTGTCCGGGCTGAGGTTGGCTCCAGGCAGTTCGGTGGTACGAACTGGCATGGGCGCGGACTCAGATGACCGGAGCTGGTGGTGGAGTTTGCCGTGAATTCGGTCAGGTGGCGGCTGCGGCCCGCGACTGGCACGAATTTGAGGCAGGCTTGATTTGGCCGTGCTAATCGCCTTGATAGGCGAAGCAGGAACAGCCGACTCTGTTGAGTTTTGTTGGTCAGTCAGTTTAACAAGTTTGGAGCAGTGTAGTTTGAGAAGTTCTGTTGATTCTCTCTGTCGGTTCTCTTATCCTGTCAATTCTGTCGATGCTATGTCGGTTGTCTCATTCTCTCTATTCTGTCTATTCGGTCTGTTAATTCTGTCATGTGGGAGCGAAGTTGCAGTATTTATTATATTGCGGGTGTGATTGAGGCCATGGAGGGGAGAGTCACGTGGCTATGACTTGGGCCTACGTTAAGGCGAGAAAGTTTGAAGTGCCCGCGATCGGCTCCCATTCGTGATGCGCCTTCGGGCCCGTGGAGAGGAGTGTCACGTGACACTGCGGCGATCGGAAGCGAAGGCGGTGTCACGTGAGGTGCCCGCGATGGCGGCCCGTTTCTTTTTGAGATTTCGTTCCAACGGGAATTGAGGCATCTGGCTAGCAGGTGGCCGAGGAGCGCGGCGGCGCGCCGCCAGTGCACCTGAAAATCTCTTTGTCTGTGAGATGCATTTAACGGGCTTATATTTGCGTGGGAGGCCCGAAGGGATTCTCAGAAATATTTGTATACACTGCACTTCACTACACTGTATATTTGTAATTACACTGCACTTCACTGCACAACACGTCACTTCACTTCAATACAATACTACTTGAATAACACTTTTAGTAGTACTTATTACAATACTATTAATAACAATAGCAATAAAAATAACAATAACAATAATGATAATAATAAAAATACCTGTTATAATAAGTCTAACTAACTGAATTAATAAATAAAACAATGTAGGCTTTCACGGCCGGAGTTGTAGTCAAAGATTTTTCCGGGCTGAAGGGCCGTGGTCCATTGGAAAACATATTTCCAATGGAAATATGTTTTCCAATGGACCACGGCCCTTCAGCCCGGAAAAAATCTTTGACTGAATTAATAAAGTTTACAAATTTAATTAGTTAATTTATTTTCAAAACTTTGATCACCTAGAGGAAATGGTTCCAAGACTGTCGCAGGCAACTTATTCCAGTCTGTTATTGTTCTATTTGTAAAGGAAAATTTTCCAACATCTGTTCTCTTTCGCCTCAACTGAATTTTGTGCTTGTGATTCCCTCTACCAAAGGACGAAGGTCTACCGTGTCGGATATAGATATCTTTTCAACCTGGATAACCAACATACGCTTTGTACGGGGCACAGAGTCTTGCCTTAACCCTCCTGACATTGTGTTAGGATGGCGACGATTTTCCAAGATTACAATTTTGAGGACGGTAAGTAGAAAGACAAAAAATATTAATTATGTAAAAATCCGGTCTCTACTGATCAATGCAGTAGGCCTATGAATTTGATCTCAGAAGCCGCTACATACTTCAGGTAAAACACATCCAGTTAATTTGCGGCACAATGAGGGAAGGAACTTGCGACCTCCCAGTTACTGGTACTCGAGACGTAAGGAATTACTACTCGCGCAACGTTTCTTGAACGATGGATTGAAGAAACGAGAGCGGAGAGGGGTATTAGTTACATAGTTGGCCACTAGATTATGTACAGTAATGCCAACCTCTGGAAAATCAAAGTCAACCTGCTACGTGTGCGGCCAGGACTGATGTGGGTAAGCAACAACAGGGACACTAGATAGGTTGTATGTGCCTCCCTTGAAAGACCTGGACCTGCCTCAGCCATTTCTTTAGATAATAATAATAAAGCTGGACAGAAGTTCTCGACTATAAAAGCAACTAGCTTTCACTAAACTCTGTTTCGCGCCAAAGAAGTTTTAATGCTTGGAATGTTGTCATCAGTGTTTGCTGCGAGTTTGCTCTGCCACTGATTATTGCTCAAGGGAGGAGCAAGGTCATCGTTCAAGAAAAGTTGTGCAGTAGTACAGTCTCGCTCGAGCTAGCAACTTCACAAGAATATTTTCATAGACATTTCATTTCATTTTCAATTTTTAAAATGCTTTGGGGGTAGTTATCCAAGCGAAATGAGTTAAGGTAGCCGTATATGTATTCTGGATTAAAAGACACTTTTCCGTCGTTTGAACTCAAGTAAGTTCTATGTTAACTATTTTAACTGAGTCGGACTCTCGGTATAAAATGTGTAATTATTTGAAACAATATTTTATCCTGTTTTAAGACCGTTTGAATCAGAGACAACTCCATAGCGCACTGCAGGGGTGTTGTAATTATTCATATGCTTTTGTTGTTAATAGAAATACTGGCTTCGTACTGCCGATTAGTTTTACTGCATAGAAAAGCGCTGCATTAAGTTAATAAATTAAACGCTTTTGACTTCGATAAAAACACAAGAAAAAATAGTTGTGTGTAGGTGTACGCAATAGCCAGTAAAGCACCTCATACGCTTCACTTCAATATTTTCCAGTCTTAATAGATAAAGACTAAATATCTTATTAGAACGTTCGTTTAGTGGCAATCATATTTAAGAATAACATTAATTTGTCTTTGAAGCCAGGTAACTCTGATATCTGTTTCACAAGGTGCGTCTCTACTCGCAAACCGACTAGAATACGGTGGCAGATAGAGGGAAGGTTAAGTGAGACAGGCTGCTGTGCTATGGTAGTTGAGCTGGGCGGTAGAAGGCAAACATAGGGGACTGAGATGGAGGCTAATTGCAGCCAGGGCGACTGACAGGATCTCTGGGGAATGCAAGCGCTGCTATTGGTTCTTAGCCTGAAGTCGATTTGTCAATGATATTGATATTCCAGTACATGAGCTGCTGAATTGTTATTGTTAACATTAAGGTGTTCCTTAATGTTACGAATCTTAATCAGCCGGACGAAACGTATTATGTTATTCACCGGACAAAACGGCGAATGTGTAAACGATAGATGGCAGCTGAGAGGGGGGTGGGGCAAAGCCGGAAGCCTAGTCCACACCAAAGGAAGTATAAAATACGAAAATCAAAAAGAATCCCTCAACGTTTATACTTCTTGTACGTTTTCTAGCGCAGAAGCTCCTAAAAGGAACTATTGCAGACTTTGTGATGAAGAAGATGTGAAAAAATTATGCGTCCAGTTGCCTATGTGTCACTTGAGAAATCGCTACCTAATTTTTTGTAACTTGTTTTCATAGCCACCAGCAGCGTGCACTGATTCTACACATCAAAGTCCCTGTGAGGCAGAAAGTTTTTGAAACTACGGAGTCGGGACGACAGGTGGGTCATCATTTCTAGAACGGATGAAAAGTTTAGACTACTTTCAGTAGTCTGTTGAGCAGAACATAACAGAAACGAAAATAAATAAAAGTTAAAGTATGATTCATACAATTTTAAACATTTTAAACACGGCATGATTTAGATGACACAAGTTGAAAACACTCAGATTCTAAAAAAAAATTTTATATTTCGAGTTTTTGTAAGTACAATAGTTAATAACGAATACATACAATATTTTGTAATGAAAATTATTTAAATTTTTATTAATTTTGTATATCATTAATTTTTCGCTTTAAATATTGATTTCTTGTTTAATTTTCCTTTTAAATTCATATTTATAATATATTTAATTCAAAAACACTTTTACATTTAATCTAATAATATTATTAATCTTGATAAACGAACCTTCAAAAGAATATTCTTTGTTCTTTATTTTTTAGTACTGCAGTTACGCACATGCATAGGGTTAGATGGATATAAGAATTCATTTTACTTTCTCGTATACATACTATATACGAGTAGTATATGTAGATAGAGAAAGTTGTGTGATGCTGCGGAAAATTGATTTCGAGATTTCTACTCAAATACACGTTTTGGGGCCCCCTGATACCGAAAAAGTGTTTTTTTCTCAAAGCGACCATCCGCCCTTCCATCTGTCCGTCTGCCCGTCCGTCTGTGAACACTACTAGCGCCTAAACCAAGCGTACGATCTTTTCCAAATTGAAAAAACTCCTGTCTCTCTGGGTCTAGTTGAAGCTTTGAAATTTTGAAAAACATTCATTAAAACTGGAAGTATTTTACATGAAACCCCTGACATTTTCAAAATTTTCTCAAAAACGACTCAAAATTTTTTCTTTAATTTTCTTGTAAGAACAGAGTAAAATACACTTATGAAAGTGGCATAGGTTCGGTTTCTACGGTTAACTCTGAATTTTTGAAAATTGCAAAAGTTTGAATTGTTTCGGCGTCTTCCTACATTATAAAATTGAAGACGATTTTTCCGTCAAATATATTTGTTGTCCATAAATAGTTCTTTTATTAATGTCATGTAGACTTTTTGAAAATTGTAGTAGTTTTCGTTGAATAAGGCATATTTACAAAATATTTGCAATTTAAGAAAAGGACAAAAACAAGATTTTCTCAAAAATGGCTCCAAATGTTTTCTTTAAATTTTTGGTAGGGGTAGTACCAATTGCACCCTATCCGATGACAAACGCCATATAGTTCTATTCTTTTGTTGTTTCAAAAATGACAAAAATGTATTTTTTTGATCTGTCTCTCACGTCGGAAATATTTACATTAGAAGCGATTTCTTCTCATTATTAAATTTATGTGTACATGTGATTTAAACAATGTCAAATAAAGTTTCTCGAAAACTCAAGTTTTCAGTAAAAATGTGCTTAAACTTCCACATTTTCAGAAACGCTCAAGAGCCGTTTTCTAAAAAATGGTTCAAATTATTTTTTTCATTTTTTCCCGTGTATATTGTTATTTGCACTGTTTTATAAGACGTAGAGTTCATTTTGGTGTATTCTTTTGTTTTTCAAAAATTACACCTATGTAATGTTTTTGAAATACCTCTCACGCTTTTAATATTCACATTTACATCATTTGTATTCATGATTACATTTATGAGTGAAGTGCTTTAAATGACTTCAATTTAACTTTTTCGAAAACTCGACAATTGCTGAGAAAAAGCTTCAATTTCGCATTTACAGTCATGTTTAGTAGCCATTTTCTTAAAAACGGTTTCAAATTTTTCAATGAAAATTTAGATTCAGGACGAGCTTTTACTCTCTTTTAAATAGTCTTCAAGTAATATTTCGGTTCTACTATGAGAAAACCGAAATGTTGAGAAAATGTCAAAAAATATACTTAGGCGACTATAATTGCAGCAGAGAATGGAGCAAGACCTTAAAATTCTTTGAGCGGTGATAGATGGGAGCAGGCAAGAAGGAAGAGCAAGACTGTACAGTACCAGTTCACACCAGGGAAATTAGAAAACTTTACTACGTGAAAGTCTGTGCCAATCTGTAGCACCACTAGTTTTTTATGTTTCTGCGAAATCCCTACTTCAAGGGCCCTCTGTTCAATTATTGCAACGGGATCTATAGAATTAAAAAATAATTTATGGACAACTGTTCGAGTGAAGGGTGGAAAAATTGATTTTTATTTTGATAAAATTTTGATTTGATTTACCTAAATTTTGATTTGATTTACCTAATAGTACGAAAATTATAGCAATATAATATGTTTGCATTTTTTGGATCTTTGCATGACTAAAAGTTAATTACAAATAGTGTTAAGGGGACACGAATTCTCTTACACTGCTGTCTATTTTTACTTTCTCATGTGCGTTGCTTTTATAATCCTTTATTTCTCACAATTTCTTCATAAGTATGTTCTCCACCACAAACAGTAATGGAAGATATAAAAATTTTTTTAAGTTCTTAGTTACTTTATTCTTCTGATCATTTTCTAATTGGTGTGACACAAAATCCCAAATTAATTTTAATCAATACTTAAGAAAGATTTCAAAAATATATTTCTGCCTTGAGGGAATTGGAACATTAAAATTTGGTGTCTTGGATGCAGTGATTGGTTTAAAAATGGATTTACAAAAATAATTGAAGTTTGGAGAAATTCGGCATGGTTACGTGAATGAACACCTCAACTGCACTTCAATGGATTGACATCACACGCCAGTATGAAACACATCACACACATGCTCGTTCATCATTAAGGAGCCCAGACAGAATCGATAAGTAGACTGTTGAAAGGAAGAGAGAGGTTGAAGAAATACAAAAGTGAAATGATTTTGGGGTAAGGTAGTTAAAAGTTTGATAAAATTACAGAATCTGACCAATAATTTTTCAGTGGGTTTTCCCAAAAATTCAGTTTTCCTACTATCAGGTACAGGTATCTCAGATACAGATACCATTGCATCTACATTTCTTAATCTTTTTATCGTTGTATAAAAGAGCATGTCCTATGTAGTGCATTAAACAATTCTTTCAGTTGACAATTCTTTTGCAAAAGAAATTAATACACTCTTAAAATTACAAAATCTTATTAGTTATACAATTTTTTAATAAATAAATTAAGCTTCCAATAATAATTTTTTCTCGTATTTCAAACAATTTTTATATTCGATATCCACTGTTAAAAGTCTGTGTGTCAGCATACATAAATTTATACGAAATGCGTACCAGTATCGAAAAATGTTTAAGCAAAATTTAATTTGTACCTCCAATTTAAAATGTATATAACTACAAGGTAAAAATATAATTAATCAAGCACATGCAGTTATTTTGGGGAAAAGGTTTTTTTAATGTAAAAATTCCATTTTCATAACTCAAGCCATGCATGGACAGACCGGGTGCCCGAGACCCTCCAAATCAAGAGACCTGATGATAAAAAATAGTAAAAAATAGAAAATAAATAAGAACTCGAGAAAATGTCATAACTCATAAACTCATAATTTTATAAGTCGTTGTTGAATTGTCTGTCATTTCGTATAATTTTCACCTTAAAGAGATAATTATAGTAATTAAAGAGGTAGGTATATTAGTGGTAAGGCAGGAGTTTATGAAATGAATCAAAGGACTCTAATCTTAAAATAGGTTCCATTGAAATTCATATTTATTATTATCGTGTATTTAACAAGATTTTATTAAACACTAACTAAACAATTTTTAGCGTTTTAAGCTCATATTGAAATGGTATTTTCGATTACTATATATTCCGGCTCAAAATTGTCTAGGTCCGGCACTGACTCAAGCATAGAGACAGATATTAGCATGAATGTTCTTGTGCTATTATATAATTAGCATAGTAAGCTAACTGGTTCGGAAGTATTCTTTGCTTAAATTATTACACATTGTACTAGATATGTAGGAAGGAAATAAAATAAACTTTGTGTAATACGGCATTAGCTTGAAAATTGTGAAAATATTTTTAATACTTTAATATATTAAAATACAATAATTTTTTATCTTGTGTAATTATAGAAAATTTCCATTTATTAGAAGCTATACTTAATAAAAACATTTTTATACTTAAAAATGATGAAAGATAATAAAAATATATTTAGAAACATAAAATTCAGAAAATTTAATCTCCTGTAAATAGAATGACAGAGCAAGTATAGAGATTTGCTGTCGACACCGCTTATAGTGAACTCGGATATAGTGAACTCTAGGTTACAGTGAACTAAAGTCACTGTACCGTTTCACTTACATTACAAATAAGATAAGAAGATTAGAAGTTAGAGTGAACCTGAACCTCGGCTATAGTGAACGTTGGAAGTAAGTTCTGGAAATTAATTAAATATCTCATGTTATTAGGCTATTAAAAGGGCGTTTGGAGAGATGGACATGTTCCAACAGTGCAAGAGGCATTGAAAGGTGTGAAGACAGAAATTACTAATGAAAAATGTCGGAAGCAAACTATTAAAACTAATTGATTTTTTAAGTACAAATAAAGATATGGATTTATCAGTTTGTGCCGTTAAGTAATTTTGCTGTATCTTTATATTAATGAAATCAATCATTGTGGAGAAATTCTATTTAATTTTGACATCATCGGATATAGTGAACCTCTTTTATAGCGAATGAAACATGTTAGTCCCCAGAAGTTCACTATAAACGGAGTCTATTGTATATAAAGAGAAAATATTGACAAAGCACTTAACTTGAGAAAGTTTCAAAAATCGAAAGTCAAAGAAAGTAAACTAGCTGTGAATATAATTGGTAAAAACAATATAAAAATGAATCATGACCTAGTGGAGGAAGTAAGGAAATCTGACTTCATGGTCAACATTTTAAACAAAACTAAAGTGCATTCCAGGCGAGCTATCCCACATCTACTGCAGATGACCCGAACAGATACGGCGAAGTTTTCCCTCCGCAGGTGCTCAAGTGCTCGCCTGCGCGCCGCCATCGGCCGCAGGATCTCCAGCGCCGCAATCACGCCGGGCGGGCGGCGCCGGCCGCCACAAAAACCCGCGGGCATTAGCGCGCTTGTCAATAATTGAGGCGCCGCGACCTGCGCGAGTGGGCGAGTGGGCGAGTGGGCGGCAGCGACGTGGCAAAGCCACAAAGCCCGGCGGGCGGCTGGAGCACATGTTCTGCTCTTGAAAAATGAATTAAGGGGCTCGTACACGCACGCCAGTTTTACGCGCCCGGGTTTGCGCGGTTTAACCGTAACCGGAAGGTTTCTGGATAGCTTGGTGGTAATACCGTTGCTTGTGCAGTATCGTTGAACCGGGAGCGGTAGATCAGTGATGTCACTGCAGCACCTCTGACCGGGAGGTTCTAGGTTCGAGTCCTGACGGCGGCAGGATTTTCGACACTAGCTTGTCAGCAGGGTCGAATTCAGTCGCTGTCTGGAGGAGAATTCTAGCGGCCGGCTGCTCTGATCGGTAGTTTTCCGTGGTTTCTCCGATCAACACCGGGCGAATGCCGGAGCAGTACCCTAATAAACGGGCCACGGACCGCGTGCGATCTTTCCTTCTTCTTCCTTGTCCTATCCTCTCCCTTACACACACCTTACATTAACATGCACTACTACCACATATTCTTGGAAGACCGGTCGGGAGCTTAGAGCTTGTCCCGGCTGGGGCGGTGCCCTCGCTGGTGGGAGAGTCCTGATAGAAACCCCACTAGCCACTAGCCGACGGTAGCACGGCGCCGGATCTCGCCATCCAGTGGGGAAGATAACCACCATCTCCCGAGAAAAAATCATGCTCCACACTTATGGGAAAAATGACCAAAGCAGTTGACGTGCCCCAAAACATGAAAAAATCAATTAAGGAAAAAAGTGTTGAGTGTGAAGATCTAGGGTTCGAAACTAGACGGAGTCGGATGATTTATACAAGTTCTTACAACTACTACAAAACTGACTCAACCACCTGGTGGGGTAGAAATCTAGTGACTGGCAAATTTTTTTTTATCAATATGAGGTGAATGCGATAGCAATATCTTAACATACGAATTACGAGGCGCAAAAGATCTTTTCATCACTGACCGCTCTCTTTTTACACGCATACACATAAACTCGCGTGTACTACACTACTCACATGTCGTACGTCCAGTAGGCAGCTTAGAGCTTGACCTCCTGGGGGATAAATCTGATTTGGGAAAACCCTGCAATCCAATGTGTGTTCTCAACTTTGGAACTAATGTCGATTTTATTTCCAGGAAAACAAACGAGTTTAAATCGCCATGTAAAAAGGGAATGAGTTCACACACAAAACTCAAACACAAAACAAATGAGTCCACTGCTTTTGTAGTCGCACCAGTCTTTGAGGGGTTGATAAGCAGAGCTCTTGATTTCAAAGGGCCCGAGAGATGTAGAACAAGATACCAGGCATTGTGTTGGAGTTTCCTTGGCGAGGAATGATGGGAATGTGCTGACAGGGTTACGACGAGTGAAGGAAACAGGCGAGAAGTGTAGTTTGTTGATCCAGAAAGACATTGCAGTAAAGCACCGGAGATGAATTCAGAAATAGACAAGCAGTTTCATACAACAAATCCTTTGGTTGGAACACTGAAAATTCAGAGAATAAAGGAATGAATAGGCCAATATACGTTTTATGTTAAATGAGATGGAAGATTTTAAAAGGAAAAAGCCCCAAAACATTTGGAAAAAAGGAAACAAATTTATAAAATCACCCTCCAGAATGGATGGCTGATACTAAATGTTACCGAAAACGCAACGAGTAACAACAGCACGAATGCTCTTTACCTTCCAACAAATCCACTTCCACCGTCTGAAATTTTACACCAATGTCCCAAATTTTGATCACTTCGTGTCGCGAATGGGGAATCAAATTCAGTGTGCGCCACAGATCCATCGGAAGAGGGCGCTCGGGGGTGGCGGGGGGAGGGGGGCAGGTGGCGGCGCTGGGGCTCCCGAGGGGTCGTGTGACGCGCTCCTCACGTGTGTCAACACGTTACCCAGGCAACGGGCGTCACACAAACACTGGCGGCGGTGGCGGGGCGCCAGGGGGCGGGGCAGGCGGCGAGGGAGCGGCGGGGGCGCGCGACACGACCCGGGCGGCCCTGGCCTGGGAGGGGGGGGGCGGCACTGGGGAAGGTGGGATGAGATGAATGAGGGAATGGTGAAGAGGCACCGGATTGAGGCATGGAAGAGGTATTGGAAAGAGATAGTGGAGAAGAGGTACGGGGAAGAGGCGCAGGAAGTTTGAAGGTGAGTACGGAAAGAAGCACGAGGAAGAGGGAAAGGACGAACAGCTGGAAGGGGAAAAGGGAGAAAGGAGGGGAAAAAGAGGAGAGGTGCGGAGAAGAGGTATGAGGAATACGTTCGGGGGAAATGGTAAAAGAAAGAGTTACGGGGAAGAGGCAAGGGGCCGGAAAAACGGGAAAGCTGTACGAGGAAAGGGCACAGAGCGACGGTGGGGGCGGGAACAATGACGTGAAGAAGCATGATGCGTGGGCATGGGAAGGATGGCGGAGGAGCGTGGGGTGTGGTGTGGAGGAGGGCTAGAGCGAGCCTGACGGCGGCCGTGAGCGACAGCAGTGCGGGTGGGGGGCGTGCGATGGCGTAGATACCAGGAGAGGGCGTTGCGCTGTCACAGGGGCCGGCATCCAGGCAATCGCGGAGATGGGTGTTGGGGGGGGTGACGGGGCGAGGCGGGATCGCACAGTGGGGGTCGGAAGGGCGAGGGGGCCCCTGCGGCGGATGCACGGGGGGGGGCGGGGCGTTGGCGCCAGGTGCCATTTCCGCGAGGGGGTGAGCGAACAAGCGCCGAGGAAGCGGGTACATCGTCCGATGGGATCGGCAGAAAACTGAGCGGCGCGCAGGCAATCGGCGCCACTGCAGAGTGCGCGCGGCAGGCAGATGGACATTCCCTTGGTTGATTGGTTAGTGATTCCGGGCGCGTCGACAGCTTAGGTCATTAGTCCCGTAAGTGTAGTGCATGTTTCTTTCTCGGAGTTGGCTATGATTTTCCCCCGCTGGATGGCGAGATCCGGCTCCGACCTACCGTCGGTTAGCGGGTTTTTCCCGAACCAGGACTCTCCCGCCAGCGGGACACCGCCCCAGACGGGGCAAGCTCTAAGCTCCCGACCGGTCTTCCAGAATATGTGGTAGCGTAGTGCATGTTAGTGTAATTATGTGTGTGTAAGTGGAGATGACAGGACAAGGAAGAGGAAGCACAGATCGCGCGCGGTCCGTGGCCCGTTTGGTAGGGTACTGCTCCGGCATCTGCCTGCTGTTGATCGGAGAAACCACGGAAAACTACCAATCAAAGCAGCTGGCTGCTATAATTCTCCTCCAGACAGTGACTGAATTCGACCTAGCTGAAAAGCTAGTGTCGAAGAAAAGCTAGTGTCGAACATCCTGCCGCCGCCAGGATTCGAACCTAGAACCTCCCGGTCAGAGGCGCTGCCGTGACATCAGTTGATATACCGAGCTACCGCTCTCGGTCGGAGATGCGGTGATGCTGATGTATGGATGAAAGCCGTCGAAAATTTACGGGCGTCTCGTGAAGAGGTCGGCTCGGCCACATTCGCTCCGCGATTATCAGGCTTCGTATTCTGGTCAACTCCAGTGGGAATAGCCATTCATCAAAATGCATCGTGCCGTTCTTTTACAAGATTCGCCAGTTTCCTATTTCATTACTCCTATCGTATCTAAATTACCCCATTGCTCATGGATATAATCATTTCAGATAGGAATCCACGTTCAATATGGAGATGCGCAGTAAAGTCCTAGTGCAGTATGTTACGTTCATCTTGCTTTAAATACAGCTATGTTATTAGAAAAAGTTTCCACGGGGAGAAAGAATACGAAAAAAAATGCTGTTGATAAATTGTTCGTGAAAACCCTATAGCAGGTTTTGTTGCTATTATTGTTGTTGTTGTTGTTATTATTACGATTACTATTTTATCAAAATATTGTAATGGAAAAGGAGTATTTTGTTAATTGTATTATAGAATCATTGGGAGTGTAGCCTACACACAAAACTATCTCATTTCAAATGGTAAAGAATCTCTAATTGAAGAAATGTCATTAATTTTTTTTATCGAAAGTAAAGAATGCGTTTTGTTTTTAAAAAGCTAAAAACTGAAGTAGTTATAGTCACAGGAAAATTGAGATTGATAGTTGAAAGATGTAAAGATTCCTAAAATGTGAAATCCAAGTTTATCACTAGAATTCTGAGAATGTTTTAGTGAGAAAGAGAAAGTAGTAGGGATACGGCAGATACAAATAATAAGTAAAATTTGAAAAGTTATGTACTTTCGTTTCGGACGTCTGCAATGTTATTTAGCTTGCTGGACTTCGAGGAGTTTTTTGAAATTACTCGCAGTGTTACCAGTTAGTTCCCTAAGGGCTATTTCACAGGTGTCTGATAAAGTTCCGACTACTAATGAGACAGATAACATGTCTGTCCGATAAAAGTGTCTGATATTTATTTTTCGTTTCATCAAGGACTTTCTTGTTAAAATATCTCACAGATATCTTTTTGATAAATAATCTTGCTGATTGCACTTTCACCAGCGGCAACGCCGTATTTTCAACTCGATAGCGGTCTGTACGCGCGAATTCCAACTTGTTTTGCTCATGTCAGTGTGAGGTGTTTTTCGTGTTTTTCGCTTCATTCGTTGTTATTTTGTGTTACAGTTTACTTCGGGGTGAGCTGTGTCCGAGTTCGGTGTAAAAGATTGTTTTATTGCATCATACTTTGTGTGTGTAGGAATTTCAAAATGTAAACGGGAAAGAAGTGAGAAAGAGGAGTTAATTTTACAAGTGAGGTAGCAGACTTGTATCCCTGGTTGCGGAGAGGAAAAATATTATTAAATATAAAGTAAATAGTGCTACCATATGGAATGATAAGGATAGCTATTGAAAAAGCTTTTAACAGCATGGTGGGGGTACCAGAACCAGCATCGCGTTTTGCGATGGGAACATCTTAAATGAAAGTATGAAGTCCTGAAAGTATGACTTGCTCAAGGGCGGGAATATATTTTCAGAAAATGCCGAAGTCTATTACTATAACACTCGACGTAGAAATCATATTCATCAGGTGACAGTATCAACAGCTCATTACAAAAAATTCACATACAATACATGTACATTATTTTACAACACTTTGCCAGATGACATTAAACGATTAAATTCAATAGAAAAGTTTAAATCCCAAGTGAAATCGTTTCTGCTGCATAACTGTTTCTATACAATTAGAGACTATACTGAGCATCACAAGAAAAGTAACATTAATTTTAACAATGATTCATAATGCTTTATTTACCATTTGAACTGTGTAAATGAGTATAAACAACCTGTAACAACTATTGTACTACAGCTTCCGGGTCAATGACCCCATCTCGATCAGGTTTTTCGTCCAGTTTCCTGATCCATTGAGCAAATGCTGAGATGGCCCCTTGTTTTGCTTCTGGACATAAATGTAACTTCATTTCCTGTGCACGTCTTCTAGAATTCAGTGGAAATACAATTATTCAAATTATCGTTTCCATGTTGTCGCGGCAGGAAGTAATAAGAGCCAAAATTTATTGCTTATTTATCCTTGAAAATAATTTTATTACATGGGAGTTTTTTTTTTGTTTTTTTTTCTCCCTTTCAAAATTCAAAATTTATTGCTTATTTATTTTTGAAAATAGATTTTACTACATGGGAGTTTTTGTTTTTTCTCCTTTCAAAATTCAAAATTTATTGCTTACTTATTTTTGAAAATAGATTTTACTACATGGGAGTTTTTATTTTTTCTCCTTTCAAAATTCAAAATTTAAGTAGTATTTGACTTAGTGTAGGGATCACAGAATTTTGAAAATGTGCACACAATTCACTTTTCCCATAGCACGTCATACACAGTTTTTAACTGTTTTTGACGTAAAATAAATAAATAAAAAAATAAAGTTCTGAAGAGAGATTAAGAAAATCTAATTACAGCTGTTCAACGTTCTTTGTTGAAAAACAAATTATAATCGAAATTATGCTTACTAAATATGACCAATTCTGAAATCATACATGTGGAGTAAGGTAAGGAAATCCCTTACAATTTTTTATATGATTATGGAGGATATCATTGAAAATATATTCTTTAAAATTCTATTGCATATTTCTCATAAATTACTCAATATTGAGTCTTTTCTCTGCTAACCAGCCTATTATATATTATAAAAATAAAATTCCAAATAAAATTATTCCCTGAACAGAATTTTTAGTGTATAATTTACAATTAATTAAGAAAGTAAACAGTCAAAGAAAATGGACTTAAACATAGAAAGAATGAAGTCCAAACTTTTCGATTAAAATACTTCAGAAAAAGTGAAGAGATGCCCCAGAAACAAAGTGATATAGTTTAAATACTGACAATACTTAGACAAATTGTAAGATTAATCTTCAAAGTTTAGAAAAATTCAAACATAAAAATGTGAGAAAATTATGAGTTACTTTAATAAAAAAAAAAAAAAAAAAAAAAAAATAATAATAATAATAATAATAATAACAATAATAGAACACAAGAATTCTTTTGCTTTTATCAATCAATGACAATGTTTTTCTTAAAAAAATTGTTATTTTCATTTTAGAAAGGTAGTAGTCAGATGTGTTTGTGAAAAGATTTTATTTATTTATTTATTCTAACATGCTTTTAATTCCATATGTTTGAATCAAATCTTTTCACAGACATTTGTGACAATGTTCGCTCTAAAATAAACATTTATTTTGGATAATGAACCAAGCAAATATTCTAGAAAAATCTTTAAGTCTTCTAGAATTTTTTTAATATAATTCTATTTAAAATAATGTGATTAATTTAACATGTTTTAGTAGTTCTCTCTGTTTACTTTTATGTTTTGTTTTCAACTTATATATTTTTTCATTTATACTTGTATTTTTAATGAATTTAATGCTGCTTTTTAATTTTAATGAATTAACACTGCTACTGCTACTACTATACTGCTACTGCTATTGCTCGCTGCTGCTACCGCTGCCACTGCTGCTGCACTGCTGCTGCTGCTGCTGCTCGCTGCTGCCACGCTGCTGCTGCTACTACTCCTACTACTACTACTACTACTACTACTACCTATTGCTGCTACTACTACTGCTACTGCTACTGCTACTGCTACTTGAGAGCGTATAAAATATTTTAATGTTTATAGAGATATAAATAGAAATAATATAGGGGTACAAGACTTCCCTGGTTCCTCCTATGAAAATGAATTGACATTAATTTTGTATGCGTATTGTTGGTTTCAAGTTTCTTTAATATGAATTGTGTTATAAGGGGAGTATTGGGACAAGGAATGGATGGCTCAGTTTTAGCGTTGTTCTAGAACTCGGGACGTAGTGGGTTCGGTTTCTACTGTGTGATATATTTATCCATTCTACTTTACCATAAAATCCACTAAATTATAACATTCAACATTTAAACACACATTAATCCACAACATAAAAATGTTTTAACTAAGTAAATTTCACTGGCTTGGATTTTGAAATTGATCAAAATGTTAATGGATTTAATCAAAATGTTGTGATTTCTAGAAATTTCCTTCCTAGAGGATCTCTCTTCAGTAAATTTCAAAGAAAATATGTATTCGAAGTATAGTCATTTTAAATGTAGTTTTGCAGGAACTGCTGTTTGCCAGAGGTTCTCCAAAATAATAACTATAAAATGAATTTTTTATTGAAATGTTCACTTAATCGTTACAAACTGCTGAAAATGGAATTATTCATTGTGCACAATATTTTATTAGCAATGCAGTGTGGATTTGTAATATTATTTATTAACATCAAGCATCTCTTTCATCACATCAAAGCGGGAGATTATCAACATTTGAAAAACTAGACATTTTAGTTCCCGAGTTATAGATAAACTATTTGCAACGGTGAACGAACTGCAGAATTGATTTTTCTGCACTGCTAACAATATAGTAATTCACCCTCAACTCTACAACTACCACTACAAGCAAAAGGAGACCTCAACAAAACGTGAATATAGTGAAGCTACGTTTAAGCCCAGAAGCAAAACAAGGGGCCATCTCAGCATTTACTCAATGAAGCAGGGAAACTGGACAAAAACCATTGTTCATCGCCCTCAATCTCTCGGGCCAAGACATTTTCGATGGGAAATATTAAGTTTCAGTGGCGTTACATATGAATCTGATGATAAACAGCATTAGAAAGCGTAATTAAATATTAGTATTTACGCAAAAACTAAAAGACGTAAATAGAAAATCACACTAGAGTTAATTAGCAGCAGGTAACAGTAATTAACATAATATTAAGTAGAACTGCATGCACATTAATATGATAGTTTACTGGGCCTCTGAAGTGTCTAAAATTATCTGAAGTTATCTGTTCTGAGATAAAATATCTTTTTAAAGAAATATTTGCTTTCGTGATCTTCGCGGCGCACTAGTCCTACTTCAGTGAAAACGCAATGTTTTCACTTTGAAGGATTATATAATTTCTTTGGTAGATAATCTCATTTCTCCTTGTTAGGGTAGTACACTAGATTTCCTGCCCTGATGAATCCAATAATGTCCTTTTCTTTGTGTCAATTTCCACTTTTTTCGGACCCATCATATTGCTGTGAAAGTTCTCTTTTAGATGTTTGAAACCATTTCTTTAGAGTTGAATTCTCTTAACTTCCCACATGTAGTACAAAAATTAAAGTACTTTGATTGGTGTTGGATTTACATTGTAAACAAATGGCTTACGTGTAAACCTGTTCTCAGTTTACTTCTTGGAGTAAGGTTCAGTAAAGTTGAGTAGAGGCTCAGGGCATCAGCTGCTGTCATTGTAGTGCCTCTGACCGGGAGTCCCTAGGTTTGAGTTCCAACGGTGGCAGGATTTTGACACTAGCTAGATAGTGGGGGGAGAATTTAGGGGCGTACTTTGTTCGGTAGTTTTCTGTGGTGTCTCCGATCAATACCAGGGTAATGCCCGAACAGTAACCTAACAAACGGGTCTCGGACCACGCGCGATCTTTCCTTCCTCTTCCTAATCTTATCTTCACCCTTTCTTACACTACTATGTACTGCATTATCATACATGCCGGAAGCTTAAAGCTTGTCCCGACTGGGGCGGTGCATCTGAATTTTACTCGAAAATCAATACGAAATGTCTTCTCAACTCTGTAGCGTAAATAAATTGGGTAATTGGCAAATATCATATCTAATTCAGTTCTAACTGTATTTCTTAATGGTGACACATTGCAACTCAACTGCTTCTAATGTTGCACGATACAATGAACATTTCCAATACTCGCGAAGTAATTTTAAATGACCACTTTCCCGATTTGGGAAGCCGAATCACAGCAGCAGGAAAGGGATCCGGCCGTAAAAGTGTGATTGCGTCAGGAAGGAAGGAAAAGAAAAAGAGATAAAAGATGTTTTATTCTAATGATGTAATATTTTAAGAAAAAAATAAATTTGAATGAAAAGAAGTAACTGAAATTGTAATTGAAGAATTGAAATTGACTTGGTAGAAAAACGATCTGCATCTTTGTTTACTACTATGATACAAAAATTGGATTTTACTTGAAAGCTGTTGTTTTTAATATCCACGTCGATAGTTTCCAACCGCGCCGAAGCCTCTTCCAAATCCTAGCGGTCCATTCACTGAGGCATGTAGGGCGGCCAGCGGTCGCTGGAGGCCAGGGCGGAGCTGAGCCGAGTGGGCGCCGCGGCGCGTGTCCGCTGTGTAAGCGCTCGTGTCAGTCGGCGGGATTTTGTTTGTGACATCGATTGGCCCGCGGCGGTGGCGGTGCGCCCGTGATCTCCATCTGCCCCGCCGCCCCCCCCCGCCCTCGCAATCGCCCACGCTCGCCCCCTGCCCGCCCTTCCCCCGTCCGCGTGCTTTCCAGTCCGCTTCTGCGCTCACCGCGCCCGCGCCCCGCCCTCGCGTCCCACTCTCCCCCGCCCCTCCCCCTCCCCATCCCCTCCCTCCCTCCTCCCCCTCTCCCTTTCCACGTCCCTCCTCGCCCCTTCTCCGCGCCCTCGCCCTCGCCCCCGCCCGCGTGCTTTCCAGCCCACGCTTGCGCTCACCTCCACGCCCGCGCCCCGCCCCTCGCCCGCCGCCGCCCACGCCCGTACTGCACCTGCGCCCCGCCCACGTCCCACGCGCCCCGCTCCCCAAACACACGCGCCCACCCTCGTTCCCATCTGCCCTCACACCGGCCGCTCCCACCCACTCCCACTCGCGCCATTACCCCTACTCGCGTCCCCTCGCCGCACCTGCGCCCCCGCCTGGCCCCGTTCCAGGATCAAGCGCCCTCGCCCCGACCTCCCCGCCCCCGCGCGCACGCGAGCCGCCCACGGGGCGAAAGTTGGTGGCGCAGCGGAGCCCAGGCGCGCGCCGCTCACGGAAATCCCTCTTAACATTTGATAGTCACCGCCCCCGCCCGCGCCACCAGGAAAGCTGAGCCCATATCGGTCTATTACGGAGCTGTTTTGGGATGTAATTGATGTTTACTGTTTAAATCGGTTTGTTCTTCGTTTTAGCAGATGCGAAATATTGATTTGTGTACTCAAAGAACTATTTTCTTTTCTTATTCCCAAAACGAAGTTCCTTCTAAGAAAAGTGTTCGAACTTTCCTTGACCACAACCACATTTTATATATTTTCCTCCAAAAGACCTGTAAACATATACGAAACAATGCGCAGTGATTCTCTTATCTAGTAAATGCAAGTTATATAACACACTTGATACATTTCTGACTTCAGACTTTATTTTAAAAAAAAGCAGCACAAATTATCAAAATTTTATGAACCTGTAGGATTTCCAAGGCTTAGTACCTAATTCGTTACTTAAGGATTTTCAAGTCTTAGTACAAAAGACGAATAGCAGCTGTATTTGCTTTTGTATCCAAATAGATTGTATTAATTCTAATAATTTATCTCAATAACAGAAACATTAAAAATTATTTTTAGGATATTCACAAACGGTAAATCATATTTCACATTAAGTTTATAAAATTTGAAATGTACAGTGATCTTTTAAAAGTATTTTCTCTCTTTCATTGACAATAAATTGAAATTCGAATTAATGCAATTCGTTTTTAAGTTAAAAAAAAAAAGGTTTTTTAATTTTTCATCTATTGAAAAAATTACAGGAATAGATGGAATATAACAATTAAAAAATACACAAATTATTTACAAATTAATATCTACAAAATGTAGTATCCAGATGCGTAAGCAAACTGGATCGTTCGTACCTTGCAGCTTCTGGGTCGAAAACGAAGTTCTGCGGGTTTTGTGTGTGTGTGTGGTGCGCGGCTCGCTTAAGAGGGCAGGGCGTCGGTCGGACGTGTGTGAGAGCGGGGCAGGGGGCGAGGGCGCGGCCGAGGGGTCGGGAGGCGCGGCTGCTGGTGCAGGCGCGAGGAGGGCGAAGGTGGGTGGCGTTTAACATAGGACTTTTGGGATATCGTTAGAGGTGATGAAAAAACGAATAATCTCATATTTATCTCCAAAATAATAACTGAAGGTTAAGAAATAATAAGAATAATATCTGACATTTTGGAGAATCCCAGAAAAACATTTTATGTTATTTCTTATTAGAAATGAACCGCTATTTTTGGTATCACTCTTCTAAAACGGTCAAATGAAAATTTATGGAACACTCGCTGAACCAACATAGTAGAAAGGTACTCTTTGCTGCTGTAGTCAATGACGAACATTATTTCCATGAACAGTTTGGAATTTAGAATTACCTATTGGTATTATATCACATTCAATTTTTGTAATGCCATATTAAAATAATGATCTATTTATAGAACCTTATTAACTTACTGTACTAATTTATTATATGATCAAAATATGTAAATATACAATCACTTTTTTCTTATAAATTTACGAACATTACAACATAAATAATGGAATTTCTGTTTAATAATATATTAAATTCTATAATTTGTTATTAGTAAGTATTTCAGGATACAAAAAAATAATTAAAAAAATTATTACGCATGCTATAGTTACATTGAAAGTGCTGACGCAAAAGGAAAGAATTGACATGATGCAATGTTGGTCGCCTGTTGCTCCAGTGGTTTATTCTTAAAACGTAGGCTAAAGACACGTTTGAATATGAATCCGGCGCCCAGAGATCCAATTTTTTCGGATTGCGAACGCATTTCTAAGAGAAACAAGACGTCTTCCGAGAAAAGGTGCCCACCAGCATTCCTTTACCATCGCCGTCATCGTACCCTCCTATCCGCCGCCTGCCAATCAACTATTACCGTTCTTGCACTATCCATTGTGCGGACTTCTGCAGTAATCACAGACGTTGCGTTCATGAAAGCGTCAGATCGTTTGACTTAACAAATCACTCGTCTTTACTCACACACAACAACTTGCTTATTCAACTGCTCACGACTCGCTCAACCGATCAATTCACTCACACTTTTCTTTGCGCTCATCCGTCCACGTTTTCAAAGTCCTTGACCCACTCTTCCCGTCTATCTTCTTACCATCTCTTTATCAATTCTTCCATCATTCTTTCTCTCCTCTATCTGCTTACGGGGCACACCCCAACTGGTTTATCTTCCCTTATCCTTTTTTTTAAACCCCCCCCCCCTCATTTACCATTTTCATAGTTTGCTTGCATGTACGATCACTCAGGCTTACCATTACTTCCCGCTGTTACATCATCTGACTTCCATCATGCGCAAGTGCTTTGACCATACACACACCTGTTTCCACACATCCCAGGCGTATATTTACCCACCTTCCGGTCGATCGTTGTGGCTCCTCTGTCGCTCGCTTTCTCACTCAACCGCTCCCAACGAGCAGTCATCTTCCCTCTACTTTCGCCCACAAACCCGCCCATCCACCAAAGTGGCCGTCTCAAAGCCGAACGACTGGGGTCATTAATTCGAAAGGGCGCTGAATTCTCACGAATTGCATTCCACCTTGCTCCGACTTTGCCTCGGAACGGGGCTAATACTGACAAGGCCTGAATCATGCAAACTTACCGCCGAGCTAAAGTGGAGGTGGAGGTGGAGGTGGAGGTGGAGGGGAGGTGGAGGTGGAGGTGGAGGTGGAGGTGGAGGTGGAGGTGGAGGTGGAGGTGGAGGTGGAGGTGGAGGTGGAGGTGGAGGTGGAGGTGGAGGTGGAGGTGGAGGTGGAGGTGGAGGTGGAGGTGGAGGTGGAGGTGGAGGTGGGGGGGGGGGAGGTGGAGGGGGGAGGGGGAGGAGGGGGGTGGAGGGGAGGGGGAGGTGGGGGGGGAGGTGGAGGTGGAGGTGGAGGTGAGGTAGAGGTGGGGGGCCGCGGTGCTAACCTGCCATTCACAAAGGAAACGTGGATTCGTGGGAGGGCGGCTGCGCTCCGCTTGCACGGAAGTGACGCCCGACGCTTTCCCACGAACAGCTTCGGCTGCCCGCGCCGCGCTCTGTCTGCCGTGGCGTCACCGCTGCGCTGACGAACGCTCTGCGTGATCCACGACTGAAGGCCACCACCGATATTTGGAAAGGAGCCGAATGGAGTTATGAAGTTTAACGTTCCGTCCGACGAGGGCAGCGCTTAACAGTTCAGTTCATGCGTTCCTTTTACTTTCTCTGCACAGCGTATTTACATAGTAAAGATAAATTATTGTAATACTGGATAGTAGCGAATTTTTGTCTGTATGTTCATAACTCCGTCTGTCCGTCTGCCCGGTCTGTCCATCTGCCCGGTCTGTCCATCTGCCCGGTCTGTCCAACTGCCCGGTCTGTCCATCTGCCCGGTCTGTCCATCTGCCCGGTCTGCCCGAGTGGGGCATTATTTGAATTCGATCCACAAAACATTTCGAGACACTAACTACATTGTCAATTTAATTACATTACAAAGTACATACTCGACTATAAGAGTAGGTGATGACCTGAAAATCTTTACATAAATAATTCTTACTCTAAAATGATTAAACGTTTTCGAAGGTTCTCCTTCGATAATTCATGATTGCGAGGCAACATCACATTCTAACATTTCGATAAATGAAACAGGCGACAGGATAACTATGAGCAGAGTTCGGAGTGAAGAAATTTCATATCCTGAAGATTTTATAAAAGGAATAAGGAGAAAATTTGGAGAAAAGATACCAAAGAATGGATCTACTTCAGTAACTGTATTAAAGAAACAATTGACAACTAGCAGATAAAAATCCCGCCATCCGTTTTTCGAGGAAGATGTCAAGTGCTCGCATGAGGTGTAGATTAGAGCGTACCAATTTGACTTACCCCTACATTATTGTCCAAGGTGATCTCAGGCGCGGCTCGACTTTAGTATAAACGACAGATAATTTGTAAGATCATATTTGCGGTGTCCTGATCATGAAAGCACGCAAGAAAATGACACCTACCAAATTCACTAGAGATCTCTAGTAAATTGAGAGACAGATTGGAATTTGAATTGAAATTCATAGTTTACTTAAAAAAGATCAATCTATTCAACACTATTTAAAATAATGAAATGAAAATAGAGATCATTTACTCTTGTTTGGATATGTTATTTCCGCAACGACTAAGCAAATAACTATATTTTTGCCTCTTGTTAACGAATTTTTATTAAAATTTCTTATTTGTATTGCTATCAAAAAGTTAGGTATTTTGTAATATTCTGAGCAATTTGTAAAGAAATTGTATAATAGCTTTTGACTGTATCCAATTGTTTATTTCTATGTATTAAGAAATGTAAAATGTAAATTTTTTTTCTGACAATTTGTGAATGCGTTTGAGAATGTTAACTGATCTTTTTTATTAATTGTGTAAAAATTTAATTATTATTATTATTATTATTATTATTATTATTATTATTATTATTATTTTTATAATAATAATAATAATAATAAAGCAGAAACAAATTTTCAAAAATGTGAGTACGGCTCCAAATTTTTTAAGTTCTCGCTATCGCTACAGCGGTAGAAGGTTACGTAATGCTGCGAGAAAAAGCGGCGAATTTTCGTCAGAAAAGCTCATATTACAGGGCCATGCCAACGAAAAAATGTATAAATTCAGAGGCTAAATTTAGAAAAAAAATTCAAACACGAGATGTAGCCAGAATCCATGTTTTGTGGATTCGTTCTTCCTTCTCTGTTCGTCTGTGAACAACGCTTGCGGTTTAACAGTTCAGCCGCTTTTCTCCAAAATTGATATTCCTCAATCGATCTGGTTGATGTCGCGGTCTCTTGAATTTGAAACCGATATATTAATTTTGGACGGTAATTTCCACGAAGCCCCTGGGGCATTAAAAAAAGGCTTCATCGCTTCTGATTAAACTTTTTTATTGAATCGTATGAAGGATGTTTAAGATAATCAGCTCTCATGTTGGTTGAAAACTATGATTTTTCGAAAAAGAAGAATCTTCACATTTTTCGGCATCTTTCTTCAACTACAATTGAGTTGATGCAATTTTTTTCTTCATGAAATGTGCTGATAAAAACAGATCTTCCAAAAACGTCATGTTGAATTTTTGAAAAGATAAAGCAAATGAGCAAAAAAGCAAAAGATAAAGCAAAATTCTACAGAATTTGACGTCAAACAATTTCGCTCGCTGCAAATTTACTGCGCTTTGTGAACATAATTTTAGTTTTTTATGCAGTTGGATACTACATAAGTTAAAATGTGTATATTACTTCATATTTCTTTGTTTCTTACATTCGATCTTATGTTATACGATTACAAATTAATCTTTTAAAAATTCCTTAAAACCTATTTGAAATACGAGTAAATGAAAAAACTAGTGGCGCTACAGAAAGACAGACGTTCTCGTACTAGTTAGTTTCCTAATCTGTTTTGTCTGGTTTTTGGTTTTGTCCCCATCTCTCCCTCTGGCTGGTACCTATCGGCGCCAATAGTAATGTGTCGCAATTTTTCGTTCCCCTAGTTGCAGAATAGAACTTGTGATACAATAGAACATTTCTTGCACTTAATTAATTGCATTTAACATTTCTTGCATTCACGGAATTTTCGAAAAATTAAAGAGATCAACGAAAATGAGACGTGGACCGTTTTTTGAGTGTTCCTTGCTCTATCCGATGAAAAACTGAAAAGAATTTTGGATCGGATTTTGAAAACAAAAATTAAAATTCATCTTTACTTCAATCTTTACTTTTAGCATTTAGAACTTACGACTCCATGAATTTCACTAACACACGTAGAAACAGAACAGAATAATCACGAGAAGAACAACTGATGAGACGAGAGCGTTCGAAGCAAGTATATTATATTATAACCTCCTTGGTTTCAAGGAAGGTTGTACAGTCAAAGACAGTCCTGCGGAAGGAGTTGGAGGCTTTGGATTCTTCAAAGAACTCTACGAACCTTGAAAACTATAGTCCATTTCATGTTGTTTTTTTTCTTTTTAAAGAAGGACTAGTAAACGGTTCGTTAAATGTTGCAACGACCTACTCTTTAAAGATCTAGTAATGAAGATCCGTTTGCTAACGACGGAATAAATAATTACAGGAACTTTCTTGCAACCCGTCGTAAGAGTTTCTTCTTGTAATTTTCTGTAAGAAATAACTGTAACTAATAAAAATGAAAACTAGGATGTACAATTAAATCATCAAAGACACGGAAATTTGAAAATTGTTAAGACGCAAGGGTACATTTCTCCGAGCTCATGGCATATTCTCTGAAGTATTATCCAATGCTTTTTCATCGAAAGTGATATATTTCTATTTCTAGGTCAAAGTAAACTTCCACCAATCTGCAACTGGTTCCAAGAGCGAGAAATGTTTCATGAAAAATGCACGAGGTCTGAGGAAGTCAAACATTCCATGAATTCTGATTACGTAATGTTCTTCATTCATAGGGACCGTTTCGTGCTCGCCGCAATTAGGACTGTTTCTCAGAGGGATTCGTTCCAGGCCTTCCACACCTCCAATCAATGCATGCGAGAACGGTTCTTCTAGTCCCGTTTCCAACCAGATGCATCTGCAGATTAATATTTGTAACCGAGATATTCCTTAGAAATTATTTCCGGTAACGATTCCTCTAACAGTCGCATATTTTTCAACACGGCACTAGTACTTGGTGTCGTGCCGTTTAGCACAAAATTTCTATGAAAAAGAAAACGGAGTGAATTTTTAACGTTAACCCTTTCGTCTTCTTATTAACATTTGATTATTGATTATTTGTGAACGGAACAAAAGCATCACGAACGACGTGTAAACGTTCAGAACAAGGAGGTTATAATATATGGAGGTGTCATGACCTACCTTTCCCATTGCGGAAAATGAAGCCAACCCCTTGCAACCTCGGTTAGGCTACCCGCTCAACAGTTCGACCAAAAAGCCTGAAATCTACCTTTCCACCCTTATATTTTGTTTATTCATATTTTGGTGTTTTCGTAAGGAAGATGTTTTATATAACATTATTTGTAATTAACAGACAGAAATATTCAGAGAATAAAGCTAAACAGACCTGGGAAAAATATTAAATCTCCCCAAAATTCATTAAGTGGCACAGGAAATATTTTTAAAAATTGTTTCATTTATTGTGTGAAGCCGATTAAATTTAATTTCTGTGCTTGATGACATGTATTCTTGAAACACAATTGTACCTTTCCTTCATTGAAGTGAGAAAATACATTATTCTAAAATAGAGATTGGAAAAAAAGGAAGAATAAAATCAACCGATAGTGAACACATTTTGAATGCAGGAGCTTTCACAATGTGTTGCATCAACATTCAAAGAGCTGTCAAAGTAATGTCACATAAACTGATACTTTCAAAACTTCTAATTATGTTCCAAATTTGACATAAGAAGTAATAACGTTTGTCATGTAGAAGGAGCCTGAACATTGAAAAATTCTGAAAGGAAATGATAACCAATTGCCAAAGTAAATCCAATGATAAATTTGAATTCAAATTGCCCTGAACAGAAGCGTTCATACTTCAATAATGAAACTGAGGTGAAATTTATAGACAGGAATAAAGTTATAATTTCTTACAGATCTAAGGAATAGGTAATTCAGAGGGAACACATTTAATTTTTTCATGTGTAAGGTAAACAAATAATACAAAATATTTTTTCAGATGAACTCTTTGATAAATTTCAATGTTTACATTTGTGACATTACTATTAAATATAGAAAAATAGCTTTATAAAAATATTATTTTTTCTTCTTACAAAGTAAGGGCGAGAAAGTAAAAAGTATTGTAATTGTCTGGTGAAAAATAAATATTTTTCGATCCAAAACTCTCATTGCCAGGTCAGGGTAACAAAAAAGAGGATGAATCTTCTTTTTGTCTGGAAAATGTGAACCTATTTTCTTGGTCTTCTAATAAATAAAACCAATAATATAAATAAATACAATGGTTCTATAATTTATCAACCGAAAGAGATCGTAAATGAACTCACCTGAACAAAGGCAATTTTTTTCGCGGTACCTGACCTGCTGGTGCACCATAAGCACAACCGCTTACCATTTTATTACTGAAATAACGACAGACAGCTTAAAACTAAAGGGTTAAAAGCACCTGGAAATATGTAATAAAAATAGGCCTTGGTTTAAGATGTTTAATTACGTCAGGCTCTTTGGTTATGTACTCACCTTGAGAAATATATCTCCAAACAATTTATTTTTCAAGAAAAAATGTTTATTTAACGTTTTTTCCAGGAATAAAAAAATAATTCGTGGTACAGTAAAAACGCAAGCAATAAACAGTAAGAATCTAGCTAGCAAGCCGGAATACATCCAGACACACTCATGCTTTGGTCAACAAAACATGGTGGACACACCAGCTTCGGCCATTGGCTTCATTTTCCGGGGCCGATGTCACCTCCGTATATTATTACCTCCTTGGTTTAAAACGTGGATCATTCAAAATAATTTTAAGATGTTTTAAAACCGAGTATTCAATCATAATGTTCTAAGAGAAACTATAGGCCAATATTTTCAGCAATCTACATACTTCGCCAAATACCAACTTATTTAACACTGGAAAAAATGTGGTCTGTCCACGTATAAAATCAAGATTTGTTAAAGATAAATGTAAATCTCCATAAACAAACTCACCCTCCGCCCCTCAACATCATTATATCCTTTCTTCTTTCCAACCTAAAACAATTAAATTTATATAAAAAGTAATTCAGATTTTCAAACCACTCAAATCTTAAGGAGCATCTATCTAGGAATTTCAATACATTCATAATTATCCCTTGATACATTATATTGCGAATAACAAGAAATCCTTTTAAACTACGGCACACACTTTCTCGAACTGGTACAAAAATATCTGAGCCATTGTGTTTATTATTGGTATTACTGGTCAGTAAGTTTTCTCATTTCTTCGATCCGGGGTATTATTTTGGTCTTGCCCCATTTCCTTGTCGCTGCCATCTATCGCCGACAAAGTAGTTTTTTCAGTTTTTTCGGTTTCTTAATTGTAGAACGAAAATTTATTTTAAGGATATTAAAGAAATGTAAAACCTCGACTGACATGCAAATTTTGTTGAAAATTATAACCTTTCAAAGGATATCATCAGCAGCAGCAAGGATTAGGCTGATCTAGCCTGTTCCGGCGAAGTTGTCTAGAGAAGACCATCTCTTCTTTGGTCTTCATACTACTCTTTTCCTTTTGGGTGATAGTATGAGGCCAGCTTGGGCAATCTCTCAATGTTCATTCTTTGTAACCTATGCTAATTTGTGCCTATCCAGTTTTTTCTATATGCATTTATCTGTTCTTTTAATCTGGTAATTCCCAATTCTTCACTTATATCCTTATTTCTAATATGATTCGTTAATGCCCATCCCTTCACATACCTCGAAAGTCTCAATTTTTCTGCGCCAATTCTCTTGTTTCCTCTTGATGTGGCTACCCATGTTTCGCATCCATACAAGAGTGTAGGTATTGCCATTGTTTTTATAAAGCGTTTTCTGTCTGACCTTTCTTTCGAATGTTCGTTTTATGGTGCCGCAGATAGCCTGAAATTTAGATATTTTTTATGCAAGTCAATGTCATTAAGATATGTTACGTTGCATCCTAAATATTGGAAGTTGGATACTTTATTTGTATGGGATGTTTACCTCTGAAAGCCATATTCTTACTTTTGTTGATCGATATTTTACAATAATACTCCATTGCCCTCTTTTGCAATTTAAAAGTTAACTTCGGGAGGTCATCTGCACAATTAGTGAAAAAAACTATATCTGCAAACAAGAGCATGTTGATTTTAGTATTCGACCATCCCGCCTACACGTCCATCTCGCCCTCATGACCATTCCACCTCACGTCCATCTCTCCTCAGGCCCATTTCACCCTTACGTTCATCACACTCACACGTCTGTCTCGCCATCACGTCTATTCCGTACTCACATCCCTCCCTCCCTCACATCCATCCAGCACCCACGTCCGCCCTCACGTCCATCTCGCCCTCACGCCCATTCCACCGTCACGTCCTTTCCACCCTCATGTCCATCCCGTCTCGCCCCCACCCTCACGTCCACCCACCGTCGTGCATTTTATCCGAATACTCATCTCGCCTCCTTTTTCATTCTACCCTGGCCATCCCGCCCGCACGTTCATCTGAACCTCTCGCCATCCCACATCGCGCCCTCCAGTCCATACCGTCCTCCCGTCTATCCCGTTCTCCCGTTCATCACGCTCTCCCATTCAACCCATCCTCCAGTCCATTTTGCTTTTCCCTCAAACCATCCATCCATCACACCCTCCCGTGCATCACCCTTATGCATACACACCGTCCGCCCCTCACATCCTCCCGCCCATATCATCCCTCCCCCACACATCCCAGCGTCGATCCCTAACGCCCCATTTACCGTGTTGTTGGACGCAGCCCTAGACTTCTGTCCTCCATCTCGCCTGCCAACGTCCATTAAAACACCCCCTCCCTCGCTGGCATCTCCCGGTTTGGCTACCAATTCGCCCTTTTTGTGTTTCTCCTACCCGACCGGTTGCCTTCACGTCCGAACAAACGCTCTCACACACTTCTTCCCTCTCATTTTCTCATTTAATATCCTCATTAAAAATCCTTCGTACGCCTTCCTTCGGAGGGGAAGTAAAGCCGGCTGTCCCATGTTAGTAGATTTACTGCATGTAAAATATCCTCGAGCCTAAATGAAGCCTCTTAGCTAAATTCAAATGCCTGTTTCGTCGCCCAAGTAATACCTTCTTTCTCCCATGATAGGTGAAAGGAGCGTAACGAAATTTTCGTGGTCAGGCGGTGGCCTGAGTCTCGCCACGTAAAATAAGGCATTCAATCATTCATTCATTCATTCGGACCCTTCTTCTGAGACCGAACTTTTGTCAGTTCGCTGTCCTCCCGTTATCAACCAAACCAATTCATTATACCTTGCCAATTTCCGTCCTGAATTTCTGTTTACATCATGTCGCACACTCACTATCGCTCTCCTTCACCATACCGTCTCCCTCATTTCTACCAACTTATCAGCCTTTTCCTACACAACTCCTGCCTCAATCCACTTTCCTTATTTCTTTCATGAACGCACTACTATTCACATCGCCACACTTATGTGCCCCCCAAAACCGCGAATCCTGTAGCATGCTTTTCACCCTACAGACGAAGGCAAGCGGGTTGGGTGTGAACAGAGGGGGCGAACGGGAAGGCGGGAAGATGAAAGTGCGAGGCGGGAAGGCGTAGAATGAACGAACAGCGGGTGATCGACAAGGTCAACGCTGGAGCGACCGAGAGCGCACGCGAAGAGAGGTGGGGGCACTGCGTGAGGTGCGTCGCACATGGCAATCGAGCAGGAGGGCGGGCGAGAGGGCGGGCGGGGCGGGGAGAGGGCGGGCGAGAGGGCGGGCGAGAGGGCGGGCGAGAGGGCGGGCGAGAGGGCGGGCGAGAGGGCGGGCGAGAGGCGGGGAGCGGGCGAGAGGGCGGGCGAGAGGGCGGGCGAGAGGGCGGGCGAGAGGGCGGGCGAGAGGGCGGGCGAGAGGGCGGGCGAGAGGGCGGGCGAGAGGGCGGGCGAGAGGGCGGGCGAGAGGGCGGGCGAGAGGGCGGGCGAGAGGGCGGGCGAGAGGGCGGGCGAGAGGGCGGGCGAGAGGGCGGGCGAGAGGACGGGCGAGAGGACGGGCGAGAGGGCGGTGAGAGGGCGGGGGCGAAAGGCAAACATGCGGACGGGTAGGTGGGCCGGCGGGTGGACGGATGGACGGACGGACGGGCGGGCCGGTGGGAGTGTGGACGGACGAGTGAAGGAGCGGGCGTGCGTGTGAGCGAATGAGTAAGCGGGAAGGCGACAAATGCTGGAGCGATCGAGGGCGAAAAGCGAAGGGGCCGGCCGACGGCCAGACGCGCGTGGGCGAACGGGCAGCACGCGAACGATCAGTCGGGATCGTACGGGCGACGCGGCGGGCGAGCGGGCAAGCGCGCAAGTGGGGGGGGCGGCGAAGGGGCTAACAGTGGGGCGATCGGCGAGGCGAGCGCTGGAGCGATGAGGGCGGTTGGCGAGGGGGGAGGGGGGGCGATCGGGCGAGGCCCGGCCAGGCGGCCGGCACCGCATGCATTGATTAATAGGCGCCTGCCCGCGGGACGGCTATCAATATCGGTCGTGTCATACACAAATTTCATAGACCTTCGCGCGCGGCCGATGGACGGGCGATAAATCATCGCCCCGCGGTGCCGCCCGCCGCGCGCTGGCTCGCCTGCCCGCCATCGAACGCGTTCGCGCCCGGAGAGCCGCCGCGAGCCGCACGCTCGGAATGGCGCATCCAAGTCAGCGTTCTGGAGCAGATTATCGCTTAGTTGAGAAGCAAGAAATTCGACTGTTCTAAAAAACACAACGGTACACTATTGCCATGCCCGTTCTTTGATATGATCTGTCTTCTCCTCCTGCTTCTTCTTTTTCTTCTACGTCTTGTTGTTGTACCTCTGTTTTCATCTTCTTCTCTACGGCTCGTATTTACGTAGGTTTCGTCTGAGTGTTTTGCCTTCTATTTTTTTATAAACAAGTTTGGTGAAATACATGGCGCACCTAATTTGCCATCTTTTGTTATAGCACTTGACCACTTATTCGATATCTTGACCACCTTTGTCTGGTCGGGGAGAACAGATGACTGAAAGATCGCGTTTCGATCCCGCGTGGGGACTAAGTCCTTTCCGACCGTTCCGCAGATTGACTGACCATATCGTGATGAATCCAGTAGCCCTTGCAGGCTCCCTTCAGAATAGGACACGGGTTACACGCGATATTTCTTTCTCATTCCCTTTTCGTCATTTCTCCTAATTCGCACTGAGTGGCTGCAAGTTTTGTTTCTCTTACACCACATACACCGATGGAGAAGAATGTACCATCTAAAATGGATTGATTAGGTCCAAAAATTGTATCACGATATCAAATACTAATTAATAATAACAATAAGAGAATGAAGTGGCTCAGTACGCTGACTTCGTAGTCGGGAGGCCCAGGCTCGATCCCCGGACCGGTCATTCTGACTGGGGTTTTCGTGGTTTCCCTCGGTCATACAGAGGAATGCCGGCATGGTTCAAATATCACCACTCATCATCATCCTTTCATTTCACAATTCATAATTCAAAGCTTAACAACCTTGACTTGCGAAGGAATACCGCCGAAAAGCTGATCCTCATAATTACTCACGTCTCTCTCCAGGACAGAATTTGACAACGTCTCGGAAGAGAACGTGTAGCGTGGTCACAAATGGTCCATACGTTGATAATAATCATAATAATAATTTAATATATTCTTCCTTAATTATTTTATTATACGAACGAAGTGTCATGCTCCAATAATGGAATTTTCTTAATATGTTGACCAATTCAATATAGGACTGTTCTAAATAAACTTTTATGTTGTAAGACAGAAATGTACATTCCTAATAATTATAATTTGTTATATTGCCAAGAACCAAAGATATAGCCAAAGTATAAGCCAAGAACTAAAGATATTCTCCGATATCTTTGCTTAATATTCTTCACAGGCCATACGTGTTTTGGAGAATTGTCCCTATCTCCAAGCGCCATGAAAGGAGGTAATGATGTCTTTGGTTCACGCCAGCTTTCATGTTATGTTCCTACGTACAAGTACCTAAATATATTCATCAATTCATATTCACCTGGACTTAGTATGTTTATCATATCCATTCCCTTCGCGTCCTCACGTCCATCCCGCACCCACGTCCATCCCCACCCACGTCCATCCCGCACCCACGTCCATCCCCACCCACGTATCCCGCACCCACGTCCATCCCGCACCCACGTCCATCCCCACCCACGTCCATCCCGCACCCACGTCCATCCCGCACCCACGTCCATCCCGCACCCACGTCCATCCTGCACCCACGTCCATCCCGCACCCACGTCCATCCCGCACCCACGTCCATCCCGCACCCACGTCCATCCCGCACCCACGTCCATCCCGCACCCACGTTCATCCCGCACCTCACGTCCATCCGCCCTCACGTTCAAATCACTCACGCCCATCCCGCGCCCACGTCCATCCCGCACCCACGTCCATCCGCACCCACGTCCATCCCGCACCCACGTCCATCCTGCACCGACGTCCATCCGCACCCACGTCCATCCCACACCCACGTCCATCCCACACCCACGTCCATCCCGCCCTCACGTCCAAATCGCACCCACGTCCATCCCGCACCCACGTCCATCCCGCACCCACGTCCATCCCGCACCCACGTCCATCCCGCACCCACGTCCATCCCGCACCCACGTCCATCCCGCACCCACGTCCATCCCGCACCCCTCACGTCCAAATCGCTTACGCCCATCCCGCGCCCACGTCCATCCCGCGCCCACGTCCATCCTGCACCCACGTCCATCCCGCACCCACGTCCATCCCGCACCCACGTCCATCCCGCACCCACGTCCATCCCACACCACGTCCATCCTGCACCCACGTCCATCCGCACCCACGTCCATCCGCACCCACGTCCAAATCGCTCTTACGCCCATCCCGCGCCCACGTCCATCCGCACCCACGTCCATCCGCCCTCACGTCCAAATCGCTCTTACGCCCATCCGCGCCCACGTCCATCCGCGCCCACGTCCATCCGCACCCACGTCCATCCGCACCCACGTCCATCCCACACCCACGTCCATCCCACACCCACGTCCATCCGCACCCACGTCCATCCTGCACCCACGTCCATCCCGCCCTCACGTTCAAATCACTCACGCCCATCCCGCGCCACGTCCATCCGCACCCAGGTCCATCCTGCACCCACGTCCATCCTGCACCGACGTCCATCCCGCACCCACGTCCATCCGCACCCACGTCCATCCTGCACCCACGTCCATCCCGCACCCACGTCCATCCGACACCCACGTCCATCTCGCACCCACGTCCATCCCGCCCCCACGTCCATCCCGCACCCACGTCCATCCGCACCCACGTCCATCCGCACCCACGTCCATCCGCACCCACGTCCATCCCACACCCACGTCCATCCCACACCCACGTCCATCCGCACCCACGTCCATCCTGCACCCACGTCCATCCCGCCCTCACGTCCATCCCGCCCTCACGTTCAAATCACTTCACGCCCATCCCGCGCCCACGTCCATCCCGCACCCACGTCCATCCCGCACCCACGTCCATCCCGCACCGACGTCCATACCGCACCCACGTCCATCCCACCCCCACGTCCATCCCACACCCACGTCCATCCTGCACCCACGTCCATCCGCACCCACGTCCATCTCGCATCCTCGTCCATCCCCACCCACGTCCATCCGCACCCACGTCCATCCTGCACCCACGTCCATCCCGCACCCACGTCCATCCCGCACCCACGTCCATCCCGCACCCACGTCCATCCCGCACCCACGTCCATCCCGCACCCACGTCCATCCCGCACCCACGTCCATCCCGCACCCACGTCCATCCCGCACCCACGTCCATCCCGCCCTCACGTCCATATCGCTCTCATCCATCCCGCCCATCAGTTCTATATCCGTATTACTACTCTTTTCGTTTGAGCGCAAAGGTTGTTTTGAATACTAGTGAAGGTTTTTCACTAGTGTGTCCGATCAGATGTGCAGCTTCAAACTCTGTGTGCCGCCACAAGCGCCATCTCCGCCCGCCCGCGGCGATGCCCATCGGTCTTTCGCGATGTAATGAAACGTAAACAAGGAGGAAAATGTACTACATTCCCCAACGGAATGCACAAACATTCCAACGCGCCGAGCGCAGAGCAAAGACACGAGAACTTGCCGAAAACACAGGTTGACTCTTTGAAGTGACTTCATTCTGACACAAAAAGAACAGAATGGAGGTGCTTGAAAAAATTTGTGGCGTTTAGCGATTTATTTGTAAGCGATAACTTTACAGCGCTTCCTTTTTCTAAAATAATAAATGAAAATATGTTCAGATTTTCGAGTTCATCTTATTCCCTGCGTGCAAATTTTGCGATTAAACGCATTTAATTACGTGTAGCAATAAATTAGTTTCTCTGTTAACTTCACATAACGTTTTATTCCAATTTTTCAGTTCAATAAATCAACCCTCTAAAATGTTGCTTAACACATCGTCATTTTACATTGAGAGTACCTCAAAGAGAATGCTTGCTAACGCGTTACAGTACACGAAAATATCAACTACTCAAAGAGCACCGACTAGATACTCAAATATCATCGACTCAAAAACTAGATATGAAAAGAAATGGAATGTATATACATTAATAATGAATTAGAATTAAGAAAATGGATAAGTATATGCATTGACTTTCATTTAGCATTCACATTGGCTTTTGCTATTAGAAACATAATTTACAAACAAAAAGCAAGAATTGAAAGAATTCGCATGCGCATTCAAAAACTTTCCGAAGGTCGGTAAACGCTCTTATAATTTACATTTCAACACAGTATTTTCTCTTGTCATGTGAATGTTTTCAGCCAAGATTCTTCAACTATGTACACGTGACTCAACTACATTTGTGGCATAGCATGGGGGAAGGGGCCGTGGAGCCGGTGAGCCTCGTGTGACACGAATCATAAAATGTTATAGTTCGAATTATATAGTTTAAATGATTTAATTAAAAAATGTGTGTTGTTTAATATTTAACTATTATTTATAATTATATATATATGAATTAAATAGTTATACAATTAAAGCATATATACTAAGAGCAAAGAAAAATAATGTAAAGTAAAACGTGAAACTATAATAAGTGAGCCCCAATTCTTCAGTGGTTCAAGTCTCGATTTCGGCAATTACTTTATCTTACCTTATCGTTAATCATGATAAAATAATTTACATATTAGCTTTAATATGATGCAAATATACTCGTATTTTTATTAAATAATATATAAGCTATTCAGGTATAAATATTTTAATATTTAATTTATGGGTGATATAATTAGCTTTGTCTCGGATGACACTAACTTAAGCTATGCCACTGTTTGTAATCATCCGTATGTCCAAAAATGCAAGGTGTATATATTATTGGAGTATATATTATTAGTTGAACTTGCCTCTTGTATATAGTGCCTTAAGAACACGACTTCGCAAATTAAATTCGACAAGAATTAGTCAACACTATGTTACTTCAAGAAAATTACAGTTTGGACGTCCCTCGAGTAAGGAAAAGTCGCTCAAAATTTGACGTAGTAACACTTCGGCCAAGCGCCAACACCAAGCCGTTCTTGGCCTGACTTCAAGCTTGGTGGTAACTTCATTTCTTTCCTACAAAACTTGTGATTAAATTCCACTCCGCCGACACAAGTTGGCTAAAGTAGAGGAGAAATGTGATGATCAAACACAGTCTTGAAGCCTCGACTGTCGTCATATCCCCTCCTCTTGAGTTTGGTAGATCACCGAGGTGAAAAATAAACCAACGGGAAATCCGCGAGTATACTCGAGAATAATGCAAGTAAACCAAAGCCTATTCCATTTAGCGAAAATCTCCAAATGCACAGCTTCATGTTAATGTTAGAGCGCGTTGAAGCTAAATATTGTATTAAAATAACCGAATTGAATAAGCTGGAAATATAAACAGCATTATGACTTATATCTTCGCTAGGTTATGACATTTATTTTTTGACATATATTTATAAGGTAATTACATATTACGGCATATTGTTATTTTCTCTTTCGCAGAGGAAGCACGAAATTTCTTTTCTGTACGATGTTTAAAGTAAATCAATAATTCACCATGTTTCGTGGCGAAAAGATTTTTAGAAGTTTATTTTCGTTTTAATATTTTAATACTCTGTATTATTGGTTATCAATGCTTTGAACCATCTGAAATTTAGTGACTAATAGGAATAACATTTTGCGTCATTACAGCCTTGTCTAAGCTCGTAAAGCATTTAAAACCATTTGAAATCCAACATATGAAGAAGGAATTATGTTCAAGAAGCAGTCTAATGTTAACGTACGAGTATATTTCTTGTAAACTAATCGTAGAGATGCATTATTTCCTGTATTTTCTCTACACACTACACATGTTTGTACTCGTGAACAATATTCAATTAGCCCAGAGATATATATTTCACACCTTAAGCAAATGATAAGGATTACTTTAACAGCAAAGTTAAGTTTGGACATTGTAAACACATAGTTGAAATAATAATAATAATAATAATAATAATAATAAAAAAAGAGAACTTTAATTCAAAGCAAATACAAATTTACAAAACTATCAAAATATTCTATTTAAAAAAAGGAACTGAGCCTAGTAACAATGGACAAGGGAATGAGCGACGTCAGGACCAAGAAAACAGTTCAGCGCTAACAGCGGAGGTGAGAGGTGGTGACCCCAGTTAATTTAATTCAAATTAATGTGATCCAAATCTCCGAATGAACTTGGATCACTGCCCATGCGTAAATTGTGAAAACATATGACCTAACTAGAAGGTGATAGCAGGAAAGAAGTAAATATTAAGTAGAGGCGAGGTTGCCATTACCAGAAACCGAATTCTCGACACCCTTTCAGTATAAATGTTGCGATAAAACTAGACACTGAGCTACATTAAATCGTTAAACAAAAGTAAGGACAATGCAGAAACATTCATAATTTCTACATGTTTTATTGCATGTCATTGTAATTCCTGTATTATTCATGTTAAAGTCATTAAACATTAGTAAATGGATATCTGACACTTCGAAAACTTTATTCAAACTGTATGTGACCCTGAAAAAGAGTTTGTTTTTTCTATCTTTCCTTCAGCGTGACAAAGAAACACGTTACAGACAACACAAAAAAGCAAAGAAGAACATGGAATTCCAGAAATGAGAAGGCTCACTGTCTCAATGCTGAACACGTTGATTTTGAACAGCAAGCTCTCTTTAAAGAACCATATTGTTTGCTGTTAAATGTGCTCTATCAGTGAGCCAAGGTCTCACAAAAAATTCCGACGAGAAAGCATCTGAAGCTTTCGGGGTTGAATTAGCTCATCTTGTTGTTTTCTTCTGCCAACGCCCTAGAAAAGCAGGTTAACGCCAAGCAGGTAATTTCCTGCCCGCTCTATTTTCTTTAATCACCCCCTCTAACATCGTTACAGGGGATGGCACTGCCCGCCTTAAAACCAAGGGGAAACGCAGCGTGGTTACTCCGCTTTAGCGTCTGATTCGATTAAATTCGAGAGCGCGCTCTCGAATGCGAGGCCATTAAGACGGGATTAATAAGAGTGTCGAAACAATGAAAGCACTTACTGAGAAGCGAACCTCTCTGCGCTCTCAGAAAGGCATCATGCGACGAAACAATTCCATGCATTTTTAAGGGAACTTCTCATTTTGGTCGGCGTTAATGAATGTGTGTACGTGTGTGTATGTGTGCACTCGCAATGATGTAGTTTGATGTAGTCATTTGTTTTCATGTTCTTGTTCCCCATTGAGTGCATGTAATCTTTTACATAACACCTAATCAATAAGTCCAATAAGCTCTCACTTCCTTTTAAATTACTAAAAAATAAACACTGAGTGTCACACACTGACACTTTTAGATACATTGCTTTATAGTAGTAAAGACACATTGATAGATATTTACGGTTCGTCATAATAATAGATCGAAGGTTTTATTCTTTTAGTCTGACAAGTTCAGCGTTAATACTGAATTCTTTGGATATTACAGTATTTTTATATTCCTACTAGTGGCTTGCGCAGGACCGGAACTAAGGGGCTGCAGGGGCTGTAGCCCACGGGCCCCGACAAAAGCTGAAAAGAAAATTTAACTGGAAAAGATACGCAAGAGAAAATTTTTATCAAGACTTGTGGTAGTTCATAAAATGGACCAGTTTCCCACTAATGATGATTTAGGTGAAACTCATTTCAATGCTATCACTTAAAAATTCGTTAAAGGAAAATCAGTACTGCGCTCCCACATTTTAATGCGCTCCTAGGCGTGCGGCAGCAAAAATGACCTCCATGAAGCTGGCCCACCCACAAAGGCAGTATCAAACCAAAATAGTACCCCCATTTTTTAACTATTTTGTTACTAATATATTACCATAAAACCAATATTTTACCTCTCAGATTCTCTCAACTAGTGGTGCTAAAACAGCATGTACTTTCTCGCCCGAACTTTCACGCAAAATTATGCGAAAAGTACTCAACGGCACCAAAAAGTTTGATTACATTTTGATCTCGGATAGCGTACAGGACGCTTAAGAGAATGGGGCAGGTCTCATGTTCGTTGAAACTTTTGACAAAACTAAATACATTATTATTCGACAAAAAATTAAAGAAAATTGTCATTTTTACTTTCTCATTTTGGTTTGATTTGATTTGAATTATTTAGTCAAAAAGAATAGTAGAAAACTGTATATGACGTATAGGGTAGAGTACTATCTGCGCACGTTTCGTAGAGTACCAGAATTCCTTCCCAACATTTTAACCAGAAATATTTGAAAAAATTAATGAAAGTTAAAATAACAATAAAAATAATATTTTAAAAAGCGCGATTTGGAAAACTAGACATTTTTGTCCCCGAGATATAGAAAACTGAGTTGCAACGGTAAACGAACTGCAGATTTGATTTTTCTGCATTACTAACAGTATAGTAACTCATCATCAGCTCTACTGCTACCACTTCAAGCAAAAGGAGACCTCAACAAAACGTGCGCATGGTGAAACTAAATTAACGTTCAAAAGCAAAACAAGGGGCCATCTCAGCATTTGTTCAACGAATCAGGAGAACTGGAAAAAACATTATCGAGAGAGGGTCATTGACTGAACTGGGTACAGTACTTGTTACAGCACATTATGTGTCTTTTAAAAATTATACTATGTAAATGTAAACTAAATTCATTATATATTATTTTGTAATGATAATCATTATTTTTTTTAGTATAGTTTCTATATGTATAGAATATTGGCGCGACCGCACTGTGCTACCACAGATACTTCTAATCACGCTGTCCAGGCACACTTATTACGAAAAGAATAATATCGTGATATTCATTGCACTTAGATTTTTAATTAGATAAATGTGCTACATGTGTCAAAGATATCAATTTCACATTAAGAATGGAAACGCATAAAACCCACGCAACTACATAGCTCATTTTACTTAGAAATATTTTCAACCAGAAGCTAAGTTCTCTAGAACTCGGTGTGCAGGTAGTTCGGCGGCTATCGCCAAGGTTGAAGTACGTCACAGATGAAAGTTGCGATAACGTAGACTTCAACACGGGAGCGCATGCAGTCGTTCTGAAGTCAGAATTGCAATAGCGGCATATTTATACTTGATTCTTAAAGACATTAACACACTAAAATAAGTAGTGGCGCCTCAAAAACACATGCTTTATGTGATATTTATAATGGATACAAATGATTATAACTATGCAATTAACCGCAAAATTGTTTCTACTCGCAAAAATTATTCGCCATGGATGGGATTCGATCTTACGTTCACAACTTCTCCAGCAGTGGGCTTACCCACTTACCCATTCACCCAGAAATCTTATGACACTTTTTGTGGCTTTAGGTGCCTGTGTTAACTACAGACGGACAGACAGTCAGACGTTTTGTCGTAAATAGATTTTTGAGAAACAAGGACCCACAAAACATGGATTCTGACTACAAACGTATTGGAGGAAGTAATTTACTATATATAGGAACATTTATCCACTTTTGTCGTTACCAGGGCTCGAAATTAAGTTTTTCGTCGAAAAATCGCCGTCTCCCGGCGCCATTACAATACTTTTTCTTCTTACTACGTAATTACCAGAAAATAAGAAAAAATGTTTTTCGTTGTTTCTATTCAACGAAAATTTACAATCAGTTTCAAATTTGAAAAAATCAGCAAATAGTATGGTGAGATTTATTAACAATATAAAATAAATATAATAAGAAAGAAACCTCCTTTCTTTACTTGGTATTCTTCGCAAATCTATAAGAAAAACATAATAAAAGCATTATTTCAACAATATTCGAATATTATTCTTGAGGATCTATGAGGAAAACTGTTAATGCCGGGCCCTGGTAACGAAAAAGGGTTAACTCTGTTAGAAAGAAACCTCCTTTAACTCGTGTTGCCAGAAACCAAAGTTTTGTGGGTCGTTGATACAGTAAAATCAAATGACGGCGAAAAGCCTGTCTATTCGTGTGTCTGTTCGTGTGTCTGTTATTGTGTTTGTTCTTGTGTCTGTTCGTGTGTCTGTTCGTGTGTCTGTTCGTGTGTCTGTTCTTGTGTCTGTTCTTGTGTCTGTTCTTGTGTCTGTTCGTGTGTCTGTTCTTGTGCCTGTTCTTGTGTCTGTTCTTGTGTCTGTTCTTGTGTCTATTCTTGTGTCTGTTCTTGTGTCTGTTCTTGTGTCTGTTCGTGTCTGTCTGTAAATTTTCAAAAAAAAAATATGACCTTATTGAAAGAACTATTTATGGACAACAAATTTCATTTGAAAGAAAAATCTGTCTTCAATTCTAGAGTTGTAGGAAGACGGCAAAAATTCAGAGTTAACAGTGGCAATGGGACCTATGACGCCTTTATAAGTGTATTTTACTCTATTCTATAAGAAATTTAAAGAAAAAATTTGGAGCTGTTTTTGAGAAAATTTTGAAAATGTCTCTGGGGCTTCATGTAAAGTACCTCCCAAAATTAAAATATCGCTTTCGAATTCATGGGACTGTGATATCAACAAGATCGATTGGGGAATATCAATTTTGGACAAAATCGGTCAAAAAACTTAACCCCTAGCGTTGTTCACAGACGGAAGACGGACAAAGAAACGTTTTGCCGTCATTCAATTTTTCGGTAACAACGACCCACAAAACATGAATTCCGACTACACAGCGTGTAAAAGGATTTCCCCCTAAATTTAGCAAATAAATTTATTCACTTTTTCGTTACCAGGATGCGACGGTTTTTCTGCCGAAAATTTGCCGTTTTCTGGTGCACGAATACAATACCTTCTCTTCTTACGATAGTAAGTGCGATAAAGTAAAAATCAATAAAAAACATTAAAAGATCAAAGCATTTAGGAATTCATGAAATTTCATTGAAATGTTCGCCAATCTAAAAAATGTTTTAAATATAATTATTAATGTTGTTTAAAACTAAGTCTTAACAATACGTAGATTTAGCACATGTACTCTGATTTGAATATTATAAAATGAATCATCAAATTAACAGTTTTAGAAAGATGATCCTGAATTATTGAATGATAAATTAATTGAAAATATTAACTTAAGTTTATATACGTTCATTTAGAAATTCCTATACTGGTGTAAATAAAATAGCATTTTGTCATGTGTGATTCTACTGGTGATCTTTCAACACACAAAATAAATATTTCTCTATTAGGAACTTTAACATTCCATTTATAATCCAATACAGTTTACAACAAACAGCTAATAAATGTTTCCCTATTTTTTTGGAAGGTTAAAGGTTTCTAACTCTCGGTTTAAACAGGACCTTCGAAAAAAATTAATAATACAGCATTCGGTTGCTCAACATCCCTTTAATAGACAAGCAGAAACTATCGTTTCGACGTAATGCACCTTGAAAAATTATTTGTTTATAATCAGTTTCCTTTCTATTTGATAAATATATCGACTTGCAAATTGTAGCAATTAAAAGATAATATAAACACAAAATAAAAGTTATGTTCATACTCGCCATAAAAAGATGGATTTAGCGTAATTAAATTATTTCAGAATTTGTTAATGAACTAAGTGTTTTTAAGCGTAGCAGGTCAAAGCGCGACATTGAAGACTTTTTTTTTCAGTATGCTTGTGTTAAGTGAAAACTAATGGGGTTATTCTAAGATTTTAATTTCTTATAAACAATTACATATATCTCGAGAACGAAATATGATAGATGCAACAATAATTATTTGCAACATTTGCAAATTTATAAACAATTTCCAACTTTTGCAAATCTAAAGGGGGAGAACCTCCTGATGTCCCATAGCCGAAAATCGCGAATTAACAATTTTGCAACATTTTTTAAATTTTATAAACAAATTCGAAATAAACGTTAGAACGGCCGGGAAGGGTCCGCAAATTGGGCCTGAAATTATCATCTCAAAATTGCAGTTTCACTCGATTGCAAAAGTTTAGAACAATTGTTGCTGAAGTGCTAAATATTTACTGGTCTATTGACAATAAATCTGGACGGAAACCCCCGCTGAGAAAAATTTTTTCGTCGTGACGTACGCCTATTCAAAGTCTCTCCTTCGGCAGGGAAATATGACTATATTTTCGCTTCGTACGTAAACGAACTAGCCCTCCCCCCTGAGACAGCGTCCGTTCCACCTTTTGGGATGTTGCACCAATCAGAGGCAACTGTGGTTCTACTTGTTAGCGATTGGTCAACGCATTCCTCCCGTGCCCTCCCCTGGCCGCGAGTAGTCCACGTTTGACAAACGGTTTGGAAGATTTTGGAAGAATTTTGCCCGACATTTTTTCTGAGGGAGAGTGTACATTTGCAACATACACGCAACGAGCTGCATGAAAGATGATGGAATTTGAAAGAATTCTGAGTACGTAACATAATGAACTTAATTTAGTGTTTAATTCTGATATACATTGCATTTGAGGTTTGACAGAATTGACAGACATAAAATGTTGATGGATAGTGTGAAGTACGTTTAAGAAAATTGTGCAGGTCTCTGAATATGAACTGATGTCTGAAGAACTACATTGCCTAAAAGGATTGGCTTTAAAAACTGCCATATTCAAACAATCCAGAAGTCTGTTCTCCTAACGCTGCAGCATCGTGAGGAGTTTTTAATGATATAACTTCACGCCGAATCCTGACCGCCCGAGTATGCAAGGGCAGTAGGAGTATAGAGAAGTAGAAGAGGAAGTATGAGCTAAGCTAGAAGTAGAAGTAGAAGCAGAAGCAGAGTAGGCAGTAGCAAGCAGTAAGAGAAGCAGTAAGCAGAAGTAGAAGTAGAAGCTAGAAGAGAGCTAGAAGAGAGCAGAAGAGATAGTAGAAGCAAAGCATGAAGTAGTAGAAGTAGAAGGTACAGAAGCAGCAGAAGTATGAAGCAGAAGCTAAAGCTAAAGCAAGCTAAAGTAGAAGCATAAAATAAGATAGCATAGATAGAAATAGAAGCAGTAAGCATAAATAGCATAGCAGCAGTAAGATAGTATGATATAAAGTAAGAATAGCAGATAGAATAGCTAAAGTATAGCATAAGTATAGCTAAAGCATAATGCAGTAGCAGTAAGCAGAAGCTAAGAAGTAGAAGTAGAAGTAGAAGTAGAAGTAGAAGTAGAAGTAGAAGTAGAAGTAGAAGTAGAAGTAGAAGTAGAAGTAGAAGTAGAAGTAGAGAAGTAAGGGGCGAGGGGACAAGGAGCATGGGGCGAGGGGCAAGAGGCGAGAGGCAAGGGGCGAGTGGCGAGGGGCAAGAGGCGCGGTCTGGCAGCAACGGTGGCGGTCAGGTGCAGCTGCACAAAGAAACGTACGGGCGGCGTGCAATTTGCCAGGTAAGCGATCAAAGCGCCCGCCGCGAGGGCAGGCGCAACTAGCGCCTCAAAGCAACCAGAATAGTTTCCCCCCCCCCAACAGCCCGGCGCGCTCTGGCGGTGGTGGGCGTCGCCACCCGCCGCGGCTTCCGTGCACGTGCACTTTCAGCCCGTCTGCCGGGAGGGCTGTACAAGCTTCCCTTGTTTCCAACAAAATATTGCTCTTTAGTAGTTATTTAGGACGTGTTAGATAAGAATAAACATACGTTTTATCCACTTTGTCAAATTCTAAAATACTATAAATTACGCTTAAATTTGATTATTGAACCTGCGAAAGGTGTGAGACTGACTTTGACAACTCTTAAAAAGAGTGAATGGAAATTCGACATAGAATGGAATACGAATCGTATTTACTTACATAACGAAACTGTATTACTGTTGTTACCTACTGGAAGCATCTGTTATTCAAATTCTGCAATATATTTACTGCCATCGTTCTGCGTTCTTACTTGCCAATCTTTAGTTATGCGCACTCTTTAATGTTGTGGACACACAAGCTGTTGTTGTAACATTCTGATCGATTAATACGAAAGGTGTACGTTTAAATATCAGGACGAAGAAATCTTTTTTACGTTTGTAGAGTCGTATGCTTCCGCGCCCGGTGTCGTTGAATTCTTGGCTGTCCGGGATTAGCCGCGTCATGGTCGATGGAGCTGACGTTTCGGCCATCTTGCTGTGGCCTTCTTCAGAGCTATACTGTTCAGATAATAAAACATCTGTTGTGTTGTAGCACCACAACCTAGGTTCATTTTCTCATTGGTTATTTTAGAAAATATTCTAAAAGTGTTGTGGTTTTCCAGAAAGAAACGATTTCATTCTTTCTTAAAAAATTTTAATTTTTTTAAAATTTAAAATATTTTATAAGAATTTTATATATTATTTTCAATAGTTGCATTAAGAAAATCGTACGTTCAGTAACAATAAATTTTCACAATTGAATTTAATTTGCGAGAAACATACTTTTATACAAGTATCCATTCTCTTTAACTAAATATCAGTTTCTTAATTTTGGTTGTCAGGCTGAATGTAAGGCTACAGCCACACTAAACCGTGATGCAAACACCACGGTTCTTGTTTCTCTAATCGTCTTCAATTGAGACATTTATTATTGAGACAGTAACTTACACGGGTCTTAATGTGTCAACTCAACGACAGTGGCAGCGATGAAGGAGAAACAAAGTCGAAGCTCTGTGCCCACAAAGCCGCTCTTGCCGTTCATGAAGTGACGTCCACAAACACAATCGATCACCTTTGAAGAACTCCAGACGTACAACCGTCTTCAGAAGCTCAAAAGGTCAGCAAATAACAGGGCCATTCATAAGAACCCTTTCCAGCAAGCCGTTCGCACCGTATTTCCAAAGCAGTTATTACTGGCTTTCTTCGAATGAAATCCGCTGACAACTTTTTCAAAAACTCGCTCATTTGTGAGGCGATGAACGATAAACCCGTGGAGAAGGGGTACACGACGAGAAACGGAGTAAAAATACACCGAAGTCATTCGGAGTACACACGCAATCACGCAATTCTCAGTCTTTGCCGACTGCTGTCACACGAACGTTGTCTTGTGAGTACCCGAGGTTATTTATCGCTGCAAGCATTAAATGTTCATTAGGGGGCGGTTTCAAATCATTTGCTCTCTTCACACACGACGTCGAGTAGCCTGCTTTCTCGCACTTCTCTTGGGCGGGGTGGGGGACAGAGTGTCAAAACAGGGAGATCGTTCTGACAAAGCACATACAAGAACGACGTTGACGTGTGCGCGTAACAAATACTAGATGCCGCCTCTCAGAGTCATTTGTTTATTGTAAAGGAATTTTAATGCGAGTACATATGATCATGAACGATAAAAGGTACATAAAATACTAATGAGAAGACCAATGGAAAGATCAAAGATTTATACTACAGTTTAGTACCTTCTCGATGCGTAAAGAACAGAGGAATTACTTCTCACATAAATAATTCAATTGATTGAAATTTATTAATATAATCAATAAAAATTAAAGGAGAAAACGATTGATTCATGCGGTCGACATGACATTGAACTATCATTGCGAAAATTTGAAAAAAAAATATTATTCATAGTCACATTTCTTCAGATTTTTCGAAATCATTTTATTAAGTTTACATTGAACGGGTGAGTTAATAACTAAACATTTACATTACATATTTATTTATTTTCCTTAAATAACAACTAAAATCTTTGTGTCGACTGAGAGAGGTGTACAAACTGTGCACCCTTTTCTAGGGCTTCAGACCTGGAGCGGTGGCTCAGTGCATCAACTGATGTCACTGCAGCATCTCTGGCCGGGAGGTCCTAGGTTCGAGTCCCAAAGGTGGCAGGATTTTGGACACTCGCTTGTCAGCTACGTCGAATTCAGTCGCTGTCTGGAGGAGAATTGTAGCGGCCGGCTGCTCTAATCGGTAGTTTTCCGTGGTTTCTCCGATCAACACCTGGCGAAAGCCGGAGCAGTACCCTAACGAACGGGCCACGGATCGCGCGAGGATAGGATAAGGAAGAGGAAGGAAAGATCGCGCGCGGTCCGTGGCCCATTTGTTGGGTTACTGCTCCGGCATTTGCCTGACCAGCCGGCGTTTTGGTGCAGGGCTGGCGAGAAACTACCCCAAGCAAAATGGCACGGTAGTTAAAAGGAGTGATGAGGTGAGAGTCGGAAGAGAATATTCAACTCTATTTGAAATCAGTGAAACAATTATATACCCGTCCTAAATAATAAAGACCAGATTTTATCATTCGTATGTATGTTCGTTTCAACAAGTAGTCAAAATGCATGATTGTGTATGAACAGAGCAAATAAGAATTGTTTCACACAAGAAATTCATATTGTACCGCAGCTGTTATGTTGGATGTTTCGGATTCATTTTCCTAAAATAATATAATTTATAGAAAATTACAAATTAAGTAGCATGTACATATTAATAGGCTTTACTTTTTATCTTCGCGTCTTTACACTCGTTGACCTCTCGTCTAAGCCACGGATAACACACACATTAAACGGAACTTTTAAAATTCTGAGGGCAATATGCGAACATCTTGCATGATTAATTTTATAATGAAACTAGAGTAGAGGTTTCTGCACATAATAATTACTTATTTTAAAAAAAAAATTATATGATTCAGTTTCAAATATTCGAAAAAAATTAAAATATTAAAATTTTGAATTAATAATTTATAATTCAAAAGAAACATGGGGCCTTGCTCTCACATGCATATATTCATAATCCATAAAAATATATTCTACTACGCATATCTGTTTTATATAACAAAATATTGGTAAAAAATTGAAGTTGGGTAACATCACGTACCACTGAAATGAGTGTGTATTAAATCTTCTACAAATGACTGTTTTGTGAATATGAAGTAAATCAGATTTTTTGGTAATTAGATTAAAAAAACAATTGTGAGTGGAACTTTTCTCTCTTAAAATCATGAGCAATCGTCACTGTTATATTATATTGTTGTGCATTAATGTTTAACTATTGCAACAGAAATACGGTGGTGATTCAAAGCCATGTAAGAAAATCTTAATAATTGCCGTACTATTTCGGGGCTGGCCAGCATTACAAGGAAGATAATGTAATTTGTTCTCTGCCAAATGTTTTTCCGTCTACAAAAGAAGTCATTGCCCTTACAGGCGGATGTGGTTAACCGATTTCTGCGGTGGGTGCTTTATCAGCTGTCACTATACTCACTACGTTGCTTTTCCTCTTTCAGGAAACTGTTAAAAAATTGAATTGTTAGAACTTCTTGATATTACATTGTGAATGCTTAGAACTACAAACTACGATTTCGCGGACATTTTTACTGACTTGCACTTACTTCGTAAGAACGGAAAGTATGATAATTGTGCGCCAAAAAACGGCGACTTTTCAACAGAAAAATTCTTATCGCTCGGCCCTGATTGAACGTGGCTACATCTTGTTTCCTAATTTTTGAACGGTTGAAGATATTGCAATGCAGTTTTCACAGAAGTGCACGAGGGAATGAGGATAGTTTATATATATATAGGGAGTAATATACGTAGTATAGAGTAAGTTACGTTATGCTGCGGAAAATCGATTTCGAGATTTCAACGGAAATACAGGTTCTGGGTCCCCTGATACCGCAAAAGTGTTCTTTTTCAAAACGTCTGTCTTTCCGTCCGTACGACCGTCTGTCTGTGCGTCTGTGAGAACCATTAGCGGCTTAACCATGCACAGGATTTTTTTCAAATTGAAGACACCTCTTCCCATATAGCTCGAGCAGAAGCTTTGAGATTTTGAAAAACATTATTTTATATTTGGGAACCCTCCCGGACATTTTCAAAATTGTCTCAAAAACGACTCCAAATTTTTTCTTTAAATTTCTTGTATGAACAGAGTAAAATACACTTCTAAAGGTGACATAGGTTTTATTTTCACGGTTAACTCTAAATTTTCAAAAATTGCAAAAGTTTAAATTTTTTTCGGCGTCTTCTTTCTATCATGAAATTGAAGATAGAGGTTCTCCCTTCTAATAAAATTTGTTGTCCATAACTAGTTTTTTCATTAAGGTCATGTTCATGTTTTTTTTTTAATTTTTTGTATTTTCCATGCAGTAGTGCGTGCATTAGTTTGTTAACATTTTTGTATTATATTTATATTGTGACTACATGCCCTTAAGATAAACTCTAACAAAATTTATCGAAAACTCATCAGTTTTTCCGTTAAAGGGACCTCAAAATTCCGAATTTTCCAGAAACGCTCAAACGCGATTTTCTCAAAAACCACGCCAATTTTTTTCTTCAAAGGTTTCATACGGATAGTGCTCATTGAACTGTTCAATATGGATAAAGTTGTATCTTATATTTGGGTAAAAATGGTTTATGGGTTGTCAATCCATGAGAAAATGCCTCCTCAGTAACATAAAGGCCAAATCTGATTAGCCAAATGTTTTCAAATAATTTTTTTAAAAATATCCCTCACGTTGTTAATATTCAAATTTCCAGCGATTTCTATACAATATTGAATTTCATGGTGGAAGTGCTTTAAATGACTTCAAATGAAGTTTTTATAAAACTCAATAGATTTCTGAGAAAAAGAACTTCAAATTTCGCATTTACAGTAGCGCCATTTTTTTAAAAACGGCTTCAAATTTTTCAAAGAAAACTTCCATATAGGACGAGTTGTTACTCTTCTTTAATATTTTAAAAGTAATATTTCGAAACTACCATTAGGAAACGCGCAAATTGACAAATATTTTTAAAAAATGTATTATGGCAGTGATAGATGGTAGCCGTCAAGACGATGGGAGCAAAACCGTAATGTTAGCCCACATGAAAGATATAAAACTTTCCTTCGAGAAATTCTGTGTCATTCTTTAGCAGCACTAGTATTATGACGAGCGTAGAAAGACGAATCCAATTTATTGACTTCTATATATGACTAACTATATATATATATATATATATATATATATATATATATATATATATATATATATCATATGATAGATACGCAGTTTTTGAGTAATTTTGATTTTTGCGACTTGTGTTTAACGGATATTGTACCGTCTCGAGCGCGCGTTAGCACGAAGAGGAGCGCGTAACTTTGACGGTGGATTGTGACATTCAACGTATCCCTTAAATATCCACCTTGTTCAGTGGCGCGAGCCCGGGCGGCGCGCGGAGCGGGCCAACGGGCACATGTTGCAGCACCGAAACATAGAGCAAACATATAGCTCATAGGTTTCCAAATGCCATATAGTGCTCTTTAAAGTCTAGTAACATAAAAACCCGTAAACATTTTGTACAAATATGTTCAATGCAGCGTAATAGTGAATAAAGATATCAGTCAGAGCAGAGCGACTCAAATGTGGGTTGCGAAGTGCACAATTTTTTACGATTGCAGTGAAATAGTTAAATTGTGCAAAGCAAAGTTCTTAAAGCATAGATTTTAAGATTTAATCTTATGTAAATTAAAAGTATTTCGGGTGAAAATTTTCGGAGCTTTGACCATTTTAAAAGTTTTTATTTGTATTGTTTGAACTTAAAATTGGCCATATTCATGCTAACGTGGCAAACCGAGTCAAATAAATAATGTTTGATGATCATAAAATTGTTGCGGAGTTACTTGGGCACCACATCAGCCAAAAATCCGTTGATGAAAAGACATTAAAAACATTTATTCGTTATTTTCTAAAACGTAACGAAAAATGCCGAAAAAGGGGGTGTTTTGGGGTTTGTGGCACCCCTAAACCGATCTGAAATACGGTTCTATAAGTGCGGATGTTCTTTTTTCATCAAAAACTAACTTTTTTTGCTAAGCCATTGAATTAAAATTCTTTTATATATATATATATATATATATATATATATATATATATATATATATATATATATATACACACACACACAGGCTGAGTCATGTAATTTTAGCACCTCCTGAAATTTGTGAACGGTTGAAGTTAATGTAATGTAGTTTTCACGAAAGTACATGAGGGTAATTGATGCATGTATTCGTTTCGATTCATTTGCTTGTTAAGATATATTGAGTTAACTTTATTTTTTCAAATGAAACTATACATATTTTTTAATCTTCATGACGATCGTAAAAGATGAATCTAATGTATACATGCAGTATATGTATTTAAGCATGTTGAAATACAAACTTTTATTTTTGGCAGAATTTCCTGCCAATGGGAAGATGCGGTATCAAAATAACCAAAATCTCAAATATTATATAACCAAACATATACTTGTACTTTTGGATTGTTGGAACGTTTTTATCTCCTATTACAAGAATGAAATAATTTTCCATGATCTTTAAGAAGATATGTATTTCAAAATTTCTCAAATATGTGAATCGGCTTGTTTCCACTGACCCCCTACGTGGATCATGTAATGATGCTACTGTACGACAGAGTTCATAGTTGCAGTAATGGTAAGGCTTTTGACATTCTGGATGAATAGATATCTCTACTTCTTTGATCTTATATTAATGCGGTAAGTTGATGTAAACTGATAGTGAGCATCCAAACCCCCATATGTGTATTATAATCAGCAACTGTCGATGGTTAAAGCACTTTAATTTTTACTTTCTCGTATACCTACGTATATACGGAGTAATATAAGTAGTATAGAGAACGTAATGTAATGTTACGCGAAGAAACGGTGGATTTTCGGCGAAAAAAATTCATTGCCGGGCTTTGGTGGCAAAAAAGTGCACAAAACCAGTTGCTAAATTAAGAGAAAAAAATTCTCAAACACGTAGTGTAACCAGAACCCCTGTTTTGTGGGTAATTGATGCCGAAAAACCAATCGGAAGAAAAACGTCCTTCCGTCCGTGCGTCTGTCCGTCCGTCCGCCTGTCTGTAAACACTACTAGCGCCTAAACCACAAGTACGATATTAACCAAATTGAAGAATCATATGTCGATCTGGCTCTAGTTGAAACTTTCAAATTTTGAAAAGCATTGTCGTAAAGTTGGGGGTACTTTCCACGACGTCCCCCAAACATTTCCAAAATTTTCTCAAAAACGGCTCCAAACTTTTTCTTTAAATTTCTTGTGAGATAAGAGCAAAATATACATTTCAGAGAATGGTGCAGGTAAAACCCTGTTTTTTCGAAAATTGCAAAAGATCAATTTTTTTGGTCTTTCTACGAAATTTAATATTTTTTTTAATTTATTCCAAAAATTTTTCAAAAATTGAGTACTTTATATTTTTTACGTGTTTATCTTTACAGCAAAAATGATGGAATTGTGACAGAAAGAAAATGAAATTCTCGAAACTCGCTTTATTCTATTCTGAGACGTATTTTAGTGATCTTCCATGACTTTTATTTACAAAGCGTGTTTTTAAAGTAAGTAGTATGTTCGGGCCCACACGCAAAAGCAGAAAGGGACGTATAATACGCTAAATATAAAACGCTTCCTACGCCCTAGGCGGCAACACCGGAAGCGCGGAATGGAAAGTTCCATAAGCCAAGCGGCACCACTGCGCCGCGTGATAATTCGCCTTAGCGACCCGAATCTTCTAAACCGTTCCAGAACATTTTCAAACTCTAGCAGTTGCCTATTGGACTGTTCAAATTCACCCCATCTCACCATACTGCAACCGCTGGAAAAGCAGTCGCTAATTGGCCAATTCAAATCAGTTCAAATCCCCTCTTCGCGTGCCCGAAGAACTCGCAAACCGAAAATGCGTGCCCGATATGTTGAAAGATCACGTACATTCTTATACAGAAAGTAATATTCTGTGCTTATGTTGTGGCCAAGTGAAAAGCCACATTGTTTCAATTTGTTGTAGTTCAGCATTGTGTATAAATCAGTCGCTGAGATGCAGCAGTGCGAGAAGTATATCTCGGCTCCGTGTTAAAAACATCACGTAAATTCTTATGCAGAAAGTAATATTCTGTCAAGTGAAAGCCACATTGTTTCAATTTGTTATAGTTCAGCATTGTGTATGTATTGAACTATTAATGTTTTGATTCAAGATGGAAGATTCCTGTATTCTCACACTGAGAACAATAACTTAGTGTAATTTTATTGTAAAGAACAATTGTGACAACTCAAAAGTAATTAAACATCATACTGCAAGGTGAGAAGTGTGTTTCCATTAAAATCCACATTATTACAAAATTCCTAACGAGCGTCGAAAGGGACTGAGTGGATTGCCTACCTACTTTCAACAACCAATAATACAGTCCACTACAAGCAAAGGTAACTCGCCACGTCCATGGTCCTTCGAGCTTCGGATATCGAACCAGCGACCTGTGGTAGGCAACCCGCCACGTCCATGGTCCTTCGAGCTTCGGATATCGAACCAGTGACCTGTGGAAAGCAACCCGCTCCGTCCATAGTATTTAGAAAAATCCTCATAAATATTTGGTTTTCAAACAAAATTTATTTTTACTTGAAATGGCATTTCTTAAACTATTTTTCTACATAGCTGTCAATAATGTTCAGTCATTTATCATAGCGGGAAACCAACTTTTCTATTTCAGCATCATAGAAAGATGCCGCCAGTGGTGACAACTACTTCTGAACAACGTTTTTCGCAAAACCGGTGCAACGATTTGTGAAAAACTCATCACAAAGTATTCTTATAGTGAACTCTGTTTTGACGAATTTTTTCATTCACTTTTTCACACACCCATCACTGACACAAACGCCGCTCACTCCGTGCTTCGTCATGAAAATTGATTCACCTTCATTGAATTGTCTAACTCAATTTCTCACTATTCCATCACTCATTACATTTTCCCATAAATCTCTACAAATTGGTGGATAATCAGCTATCTTAACATACTATGCGTCGAAACACGATGTTCAAAAGTGGCTATTTTCACTAGCGGCATCTTTCTCACAGAGTATAAAGAAAATTTGTGTTTTCCTCTGTGATAAGTGTCTGAACAATGGTGACAACCATGTAGAAAAATAGTTTAAGAAATGCTCTTACTTTTAAAAGTAAATTTTGTTTGAAAAAAAAGTTCATGAGTTTTTTCAAAAACAGGACTTACTTTAAAAACACGCCTCGTATTATGTTCAATATGTATTAACGAGTTTTTTCATATCAGTGAAATAATTATATACCCGTCCTAAAGAATAAAGGTCAGATTTTCTAAGTGGAATATAAGTTATAATCAACAACAACGACAACGACAACGACAACGACAACGACAACGACAACGACAACGACAACGACAACGACAACGACAACGACAACGACAACGACAACGACAACGACAACGACAACGACAACGATAACGACAACGACAACGACAACGACAACGACAACGACAACGACAACGACAACGACAACGACAACGACAACGACAACGACAACGACAACGACAACGACAACGACAACGACAACGACAACGACAACGACAACGAAACGACAACGACAACGACAACGACAACGACAACGACAACGACAACGACAACGACAACGACAACGACAACGACAACGACAACGACAACGACAACGACAACGACAACGACAACGACAACGACAACGACAACGACAACGACAACGACAACAACAACAACAACGACAACGACAACAACAACAACGACAACAACAACGACAACAACAACACAACAACAACAACAACAACAACAACAACAACAACAACAGCAACTACAGCAACAACAACAGAAACAATAATAATAATATTTATGTGGTGAAGCTCGGGCCATCACACCCGCTCTTTCCACCAAACCACGTAATACATAAATTTATAGATAGATAAAAACTGAAACAGTATTCAGTGATACACTAGTAAATAAAAATAAAATACAATTTACAGATGTTAGGTCCCTGGGCTCACAAAAGCGGGAAGAAATAAAACGTCCCAGTATTTGCCTTAAGCGGCCGGGGAAAACCAGGGAAAACAAAAGACGTTTGCATGCTCTTAAGCATTGAGCAACAAAAATAAAATATTTACATAATTTTAAAAAGAAACAAATACTACTTACACGAAAAACTCTAAAAAACAAATAAAATAATAAAAAAAACCCAACATAATTGAAAGAGACCAATTTTAATTTACAAATCATGCACTAAGGAATAAGGCGTCTTAAGTCAGATCCATGACATGTTAAACAATAAAGGATTAGAAGTTACTAGTAGATAAACAAAAATCCTTCTAACCCTATAATATACTTTTTTAAACTAATTAACTATTTAAAATTAAAAAAAAAAAAAAAAAAAATATTACATTCACCTTACAAATTTGAACACACGTAAGACATAATTTAAGAACTAACTTGGAAACACAAGAAATGAAAAAAAACTGTTAAAGAATTGATAAAAATACTACAGTTCCCTTACAATTTTGAACAAATTTAGTTCACACTTTCACATCATACAATATCAGCTCAGAAAAAGAGTATTGAAATGTGTTTTGAATGATCGCAATCAATAATCCAACCACAGACACATCATGTGCAGCTAAACCTCTTCTTTTGCGTTCCATCAGTCAGGATATAAGCCTCAGTCTTACGCTCTTTACATCTGTTAAGTGTCAGAGCCAAATCGCAACCCTCGAAGCGCCGTGTGCATTCGGCCCATGCGCAGCAGCCGCGAAGGAGTCCGAGGGCGAGGGTCCGAGGGCGGCGGGGAGAGGTGGAGAGGGAGAGGGCGGGAGGGCGCCAACTGGACGAGGAGGGCGCGATTGATCCCCGCCCTCCATCAAACTGTCAGCGAGGCATATCTGCCTTTCCCCGCCACCCCGCTCCCCTCTCCAGCCACCCCCCACGCCTCCCCCTCTCACACAGGCAGCGGGGTACCGGGCGCAAAACAGGTGACTCCCGACTCCAACAAAATTAAAAGGCGTACGTTATTGAGGGAAAGCGAAATAACTATATAGACTATAGGCTATTCGAAATTATTAGAGAATGGCAAATCTTGAGAAGGAATCAAATGAAGCTCTAAAGACATTATTTGCACTTCCCCGCATACATCACACAACATTTTTGACGTCAAATTAAGAATTAAGTAAATAAATGAATATGTACTTAAATCCCAATTTTTAGAAACGTCTCCATTTAAATTATCATGAAAACTTAAATGCTCAAAAATATTTACAGACTGTTTATGCCACATTCCAGGTAGAGGGTGAGAGATATAATTAAAATCACCTATTATTTATTATAGCAGTAAAAGTTTATTTGTTTCTTTATGCGTTTTTAGCGCTGGTTTCAAATCTGCAGTCGGTATTGCCGCATCAGCTCCAGTTTTGTATTTACAAGCGAATATGTTTTAGACATTTGGGGTCTTTGTTAGATTTGTATGCTGTAAGAAATATTTATTTTTTGTTCACACAGATTATTGTAATTACTTGAGAATAGTTCATCTAAATTTCATCTATTAACTTGAATAGAAAACCCCAAATTAACCAAAAAATGTTTTTCCACATGTATGGTAAAGTGACTTTACTAGGGCAAATATCAAATATTATAGGATTTGTAAAGGTATTACGATGATTTTGTAAAGCTATTATATTGATATGAAATTGTGAGATAAGGACAACACTTTGCTCAGCCCTTATGGACATTTCAAACATGTGTTAAGAATACCTTTCAAGATGGAGCAAAAGAATCATAAAAGTTTTCCTTTGGTACACCACCAAGTAATGCTTGTTTTCTAAAATTTTAGGTTCCGGAACGCACTCAAAATTAAGTATTAATCTAACATAAATAATTATATATTTATAATATAAATTAATCATTATTCCCGAGGTACCGCAACGCCGTTTCATCGCGTACCGCCAGAAATCAAGCCCTGCCTACGAGTATGGTGAGGAGAGAAAGAAACGATCATTTACTATTTCTGCACGACGAAATTTCAAGGTAATTAATCTTGTAATTACAAGGTAAGGTTACAGATGGCAACCTTGTAATTACAAGGTAAGGGTCTGACCTTTCAGACATTTTAATGTCTTCAACAATTTTTAATAACTCCACTAGAGGAATACTCACTGATTCAAATTTCTAAAGATAAGGGAAAATATTTGTTTTCTCCTTTTGTATGGATCCGGGATGTTCTGTGTTTTATATTTCTCTCAAAATCCTTTAAACGTTTTCGACGTTTTCGAACGGTATATTTGCCCCTACTAAAGCATCACACATTTCCATTAACATGGATTTGTCACAGGCTTCAATGCCGTCTCAGTAACAAAAGTTTGCACTAAGGGTGACGTAGTTTCTTTCCTTTCTCTAGTTTTGTCACTATTAGAAGTAGTTCTTCATAGAAATCAGGTTTAGTACGTACTTGTTTTGTCATACTACTTCCTCTTGTCGATAAAATTATTCTTTTTACAGACTAAGCGATGCTACTAATACTTCGAACGAGATTAAAAGAAAAAATGTAAAATACTTCACGATTTAAATTTTTTTAATAACATTAAAAATAATAGTGGGAAATTCTGAAACTCGAGAAAAATGTTTGGAAAGAATATGCTTCCAACCACAAACAAAAATTATTTCAAAACAATGCAAAAAACAATTTCTTCAACCTCAGAAAAAACTCAAAACGACTAAAAATTATTAAGAGTAGCCCGAAAAAATTATTTTCCCTACAATGAAAATTAAAGTTTTGTTTTTTGTTTCATATCGATTTCATTGACATTGTTTTATCCTTTTCCGAGTTTCGTATTTCAAGTTATATAATTTATGCAGCAACATTAGACTTGAGCATTTAACATTTCGACTAAGAAAACTCCATCAATAGATTTTTTTTAATTGATAAATTTTTACTGCAGGCTGTGCCTACTATAGCCTGTGCCCTAGCTTGTGTAACCCACTTACTTCTTTATTACAACAGTTGCAATAAATTACATTTCTATCCTGCAGACAATCGTTTCCAATCCTTTGTTTGAGAAGTGTTGCACGCGAAGCCTTACAAGAAGCCATTTTATGCTTCATTTCACAATTAAGAAGCTTGTCAATCCGCTGTGTACGCAAGCAGACTGAAAGCTTGCTCTTGATTATTTTCCTCCCTTTGTCAGTTATCAAATGATACTGAGTTTTGGCTTCGTATATCTCCCGTAATCTTTGTGACGTATCATATGGCGTTGATCATTAATTTCGGGATCGTTGCTCCCCGCACGTGTACTCGCGTCGCAAATCCATGAAATGTACCGGAATGTTAAAATGTGTAGTATAACAAAAAGTCCTGAAGACATCTGCGAGCTTTCAGGATCTAAGATTCTATTTATACTAGAAACTATTTATAAAAAATATGCGTCAGTTTTAATATTCACAAATTATGCAGAAAATAATAAGAAATACTTAATAAACTAGATATAAGTCTAAATATGCAATATTAATTTTAAAAAACGTCCAAACTTGTATTATGCATGAATTTCTGCAAAAACCAACCAAAACATGCAAACATATACAGAAAAAGTATGCATTTTTAAACGAGTTTTTTCATGAAATATATAGTTACAGATTGAATTCTCAACGAAGCTAAAATAAAAACATGCATTTGCATGGAAATCCTGTCTCTACTGATGGGATACCCCTCTAGGGAGATTTGAATTTTGGACCATGAAGCACTGTGATAAATTTTTGACCGCGAATAGAGTTCACCACCGCACTAAGTTGGGCTAAACATAAGTTGTTAGCACTTAGGCGGCCAAAATTAATTTAAATATGGTGCCGTGCTTGGAATTCAATCATTTATAGCAATTTCTTGGCGCTGATTAAAAACAAAGGGTATACATTTCAAACATCCCGTCTTCGACTTAGTTTCTTTTAAGCAAATCAAATTATCTGATCCATTACAGTCTATGGTCTATTCCTGAAGTCAATAATTGATTACAACGCTGCAATATTGACATCATATTGAAATCTAGAAATAAATTCTCTTCCAAAACCTTACCACAAAATTCAAAATAAAGTACTACCTACGTTTGAAGAAATTTTGTAAAATAACTCTACACAGAACAAAACTAATTAGAAATATATTTTTATCTTACAATATATTTTTTTAATTCCGAATTTCGGACCGAACGTATCAATGTCACTCCCACACCTAAAATTCATCTCCGTTTCACTTGTTAAACAGTGGTGTACACAGAACATATTTTCTCGCGTTATTTGTAACGATTCTGCAATAATATACTCTACTACAATATTACACGAACTTGCAAAAGTGTTTCCAACCAAAATTTCCAACTATGGGAAAGAATTTAATATATATCCAGATTTATCCACTTTTTCGTTACCAGGTTTTCTGCTAAAAATTCGCCTTTTTCCGGAGCACTATTATAATCCATTCTCCTTTTAGGAAGTAAAGCGAGAAAGTCCAAGGCGTCCTTTGAGAAGCAACGGGCACTCAATCATGGCAGATGGGTGTACATCGACTGCCGCCCGCGGCCAACGTTTTCTAAGCGGTTTACTTACATGCTCAAAAATACACAGCCTATTCTATTTCATTTCCCTCTTTAGCGTAAGGGTTGATTTTCACGTTTACCGTAGTCTGCTTATTATAATCTTGACCATTCCATATTGATCAAACATTTTCACGTCCTTTCAGAACACCTTCAATGATGAAAAACACTTACACGTTTGTGGAAGCAAATCTTGAAACTTCCTATCATAAGCATCTTCTTGCCCCGCTTACTTTACAATCACAATTTCGAAGGTTCTACCTCGTTCACCTATGTTCGAGGTTTCCTCTGGACTGGGAGAGAACATCTCTATGCAATACGTATGATTACGAACTTAATATTTTTATTCCTTCCGAAACACCGTTCCAAGGAAACAGGATTCTGACGAGCTATGCTCCCACAGGTAATGAAAAGTGAAAGGGATTAGCTGGGTGTGGGGGTGGAGAAAAACTGAATGCGGAATAAAGTACGGCGATTCCCCGCGAGACAAGCGTGGTTCATTGCGTGAAATGAAACCCAGCTCGTTATTCGACGGCCGAACAATGAACGTTGAAACCCTTAAGTAGGCGCGCGAGCAATACTCACGTAAATGGGCGCCCCGCGTGTAGAGTACGCCACTTCATTTGCTTGATGTAGAGCAACTAAATGCTTTGAAATACTTATTACACTAAAATAGTTTATTAGAACATTTTCCTGTTACACAACTTTTTTACGAACTAAACAAAAATGCAGGCAAAAATAGTTTATAAATTAACAAGATTCGAGCCTGCCAGAAAGTCCCTTTTGCATGATGATCTTATTTGGGTACAAAACTATTTCATCCAAATTGTCTAAGAAAGTCATGAAGGCCGGGAGTTCGTCTTTCACGTTATTAGCCGCTTTTGTATATGCGACGGGAATAATTTTCTTCAAAAAAGGTTTTTTGTGTTCTAAAAAATTTGCTTCTTAAGAGCGTTTTTCCACTTCTTAATTTCTTCTCATTGTTTCTTACGGCAAGTTCTACGTATTGTGTTTGAAAATGATTTTAGGAAAGAGTTCTCCGCTATTTTCAGATAACTCATGGCCGCCGCTATTGATATCGCTGCTGTAGAGTGACGTGGGTATGTCTCCTTCAGAGTAGAGATGGGCTTAATTGCTTTTCTTCAATAGCTGTTACCACAAAAACAGCTGACTCGTAATAGCTGTTATTAATAACAGTTAAAAAATAACAGGTCCATGACCAGCAACCTAACATGGCCGACTGCTAAGAGTTAAATCAGTTGTACCGACTGCTAAGAGTTAAACCACGCAAAACTAATAACGTTGATAGCACCATAAAGCTTGTGCAGCTACCTTATGGCGCTTCCTTGCAATACTTTCCCTAACATGTTTGGAGTGGACAGAGAGGCAGCTGATATGAACGAGACTGGATTAACTGCCAAGAATGAATAGTGATTCATATAATGTGTAGCGAATGTGTATAGAAAAAATTACTAAAATGAAAGTGATTCGGGTTCAGATTGCAAATATTCTTTCAAATATGCAACTTGTGCACAGTGAAGTGACGAGTGCCAAAAATAATGAGGAGAAACAGTGTTTTTGATTACGTATAGCTAAAGTGTTAATGGCTATCAAATATCAAGTATTATAACGTGGGTTATTTGACCGTAACTCATTTTATTTTATTAGACCTAGGGAAATATTAGTTGATCTCACATAAGCAGCAATGAGACAGAAATAAGTTAAATATTGGACGGACTTAATTTAGAGAACAAACATCTTGTAGTGTATACAATAAAATATAAAAAGTGTGGCACATGGTGTGTAATAATGACGAATTATGTATTAATGAATCTATAATTTGAACACTGGCAAATCATGAATGATTAGCGCAGTGAAGCTGTTATGTACAAATGGTTGCCAAAAAGTTGTAGTAGTTCGATTACGCCCAGTAGGTTGCAGTTCTATGCGTTTCAGCCGATAACAGCCAATAACAGGATAAACGAAATAACTGTTATTTCGCGTAACAGTTACGAAACGTTAACGGTTAAGAAATAACAGTTTAGCTGTTAAGGGCACATCCCTACTTCAGAGTTACTGTCGTGATCGGACATTTTTATTCATTATCTGACGATTCGTCATCTGTTTTTCCAAATGTGTTTCCATACCAAACTTTGTATCTAGAAGAGCGCTACTAGTGCTATGCGTAGTTTTTATATTGTAAAAATGAAACATTTTAAATTACTTACATAATTAGGCGTGCGGCGCACAGAGTACGCCTAGGTGCACAGCAAAAGGAAAAGAGTTCGCACACAGCTTACTCAACAAAAAGAAAAATACATACTGACTCACAATCGGCAAAGAAACAAGTCGAGGTAGGGTATTATGTGTCGGCATTTCCAACTTACCGGAATTTTAAGAAAGAAAAGCTCGGAAATGTAGCGTGGCGTACTCTGGACGCCGCGTGATCACCTAAAGGTTAATATTTGCTTCATTCACTACTAATGTGTAGAATTAATGACAAGAGATACAGTTTCGTATGTGACAGTACATATGTGACAGTTTCGTGCAAGTATGGTAAGTGGCATCCAGATGAACAATTTTGAAATTTAGAAGATTGTATATTAAATAAGAATGTTTCCATTCACGTAAATCGAATCATCCACAATTTATTTATTATCAAATAAGTTTAAAAGGTGAAGTCGTTTAATTTTCAAATTTCTGCAAAAGATTATATGATAGAACGATGGTGTAATAGTAACTGATATCCAGGTCATATTAATATGAAAATCAAGAACCGTTGCAAAGAATTTATTCAGCAAGTGACAGTTTTCACGATAAATACTCTCTCGTTATGATACTATATTTTCTTTTTAACGGAATTATCCATGTTTAGCTACATAACTCTTTAGCTACATTACTTTAGCTACATAGTTACAAGCCTCTAAAATCGGAGCGGAAAATACTAGTACGATACATGGCAGGTTCTATGAAGAGCAAATTCAGGGAACGTTATTGATTAGAAACAAAAAATATAATGATATTAAAATAGCTGCTACAATAAGGTAGCTTGTTTGTGTATTTGTTGAAACATTGGATTTTACCTACTACTTAACATTATATTACACAACTATTATTAATTTAAAATCGCGAATATTAACAAGATAAATGTATTGTGTACCCAAAATGAATTGAATAGAACATTTCTATCTTTATTAAAGTCCTTTATTTATTGAACTACTGCCGAAGAGATTATTTCATCTGTATGTAAAATAAACAAGTATGTATTGAATTGTTACATTCCATTTATATGTATATGTACGTCACTGGCCATAATAAAAACAGTTTCATTGTTTTCGGATGTTTCCCAAGATGCTAGGAATCTAACGAAACGAAAGACATTGGCCTGAAGCTGCATCATTTTCTTTTAATGTCTGCGCTAAATGTAAATGAATGAAAATACATGAATTTACATGTACTTGTATGTTTTTCAACACACAATTTTCGTAGAATTTCCTTTTTTTCACGAGATTGTATTAGAATCTTGTGAGCCATTTCGTAGCGTTTTACGTGCCATGTTTCTCTTTCAATTTTATCCTACTATTGGAATTAAACATATATTTTGTATATGCAAAAACAATTCAATTCAATAGCGTCCCATTTTGTCACCGCATATTAGCGTGCCCTATTTCTAGAAACGCGATAGCGAATCCCAGTGCGCACGCGCGTGATAATGTGAAGCGAAAGGCGTGAATGTTTCTGTAATTGACGGGCGAGCTGCTGAGTGAACACATCGCGCAGTGGATTGAATGAATTTGCGTACATTAATGTTAGTTATTAGCAAAAGTACAGTATCTGGTAACCCACGTGCATCATTTCAAGATAAATTTACACCAATATACGAGGCTGACACAATGTATTATAATTTAACTGAAGATAAATCCATACCTAATGCCGTTGGGGACTGAATTAGTTACGTGGTTGTAAAAACATCAGAAGTTCCATTATGTAATAAGGAGTGTTTTATGTTAACGAACAAAGTGAATCAGTGGCCAACAAACTTTCCGCTTTCAGTATTAACTTTCAAGTACTTCTCTTGGTTCAGTTGTTATGCAGATAGTTGCTGAGGACATGAAAGTTTTGGTGGATGGAATGACACGCTGCATGTGCTCTCGGGGTGTGCGTGTATCTTTTGCTCTTACTGCCGATGAAAATTATTTATTATTTAAAACATTGATCTAAACAGCCCTATTAATATGAATAAACAGTCTAATTAAAGTACAGTTTAGAGTATGTTGTTTTCAGACTTCACAACTTCAACATATCTTCTGCTATCATTCGATATAACTTCAGAAGCAAAAAATAATTTTATATTAAACAACCTGATCGTAGAAATTATGTATTTTTGATGCTCTTTATCCTAAGAACCTGTATGTTATGAAATGCGGACACACGCTAAAAGGAGCTTTTGGTTGATTGACAAATATCTTTTCAATAAAAAAACCTTGAACTGCCTCGAAGTATCGAAGAGCTGCTGGTAACAACTTGTTCCGATAGCGTCAGACGAACTCCTTTCAAGATGCTAGTCCACTGCACCGCTGCGAGGTCTCTCTGGAAGTGCCTACCTGCAAGGGGCAGCACCAGGTACGTGCCGACGTCTCCTGTGCGATATCCCACCCCCCTCCAAATAGAAACGACGCGCTAGCGCCGGCGAGCACGCACGGGGAATCTGCGGCCCCGCCCCGCGCCCCACCTAGCCCTCGAGTGCGCGCGCGCGATTTCCAGCAGATCCCAAGGAGGCCGTAGGGCACGAAGGGCGAAGGGCGGCGCCGAGCGGCACGCGTCCCTTATCGCGCGCACGTCGTCGCGTCGCCTCCGGGACGCTCCCCGGGGGGGCCGGGGGGGGGGGGGGGCGGGGTGGGGCGGGGCGGGTAGGGCTAGGCACCGGGGCGGGGCGGGAGGCGCAGGGCTCAGTGCTGGGGCGGGGCGAGACGGGCTGGGGACGGAGCGGGCGGGGCGGGCGGGGCGGGGCGGGCGGGCGGAGCAGGGCAGGGCTCGGCGCCTGGGCGGGCGGGAGGCGCAGGGCTCAGTGCTGGGGCGGGGCGAGACGGGCTGGGGACGGAGCGGGCGGGGCGGGGTGGAGCAGGGCAGGGCTCGGCGCCGGGGCGGGCGGGGCGGGGCGGAGCGGGGCGGGGCGGGGTGGAGCGGGCAGGGCTCGGCGCCGGGGCGGGCGGGAGGGCGGAGGGGCGGCGCGGGGCTCGGCGCCGGCCGGGCCGGGGCGGGCGGGTGGAGCGGTGCGGGGCTGGGCGGGCGGGGCGGCGCGGAGGGGCGTGGAGGGCGTGGCGGGGCGGGGCGGGGAGGCGCGGGCGCGGCGGCGCGGGCGGGCGGGGCGGGGCGGGGTGGGGCGGGGGGGGAGGCGCAAGGCTCGGCGCCGGGGCGGGGCGGGGCGGGGTCAGGGCGGGGAGGGGCGGGGAGGGGGAGGAAGGGTGAGACGGGGGAGTAGCCGCGGCGGATGGCGCGCTGCGGCATGACGAGGCGGTCAGAAACGAAGGCTGAGGTGGTCGCGGATGCGATGCGTCGGTGATACCGCTGTGAGAAGGTGGGGAGGTGAGGGCGGAAACGGCGCATGAGGCACACCGGGGGTCGGTGGCATTTTCGGAGCTGTGCTGGGCGGGCAGGAGGCGGAAGATAAGAGCAAGATGCAGTGGGGTGGTGAGTGATTGACTAAGGAGGGTGGAGCGGAGCGGGAAAGACTGGAGCGGTGGGGAAGGGGCAGAGAAAAAAGGGTAGACGATCGGGGAAGGAATGAGCGGGAACGAGAAAATGAGTGGTTGGGGACGGTGAGCGGGGGATTGGAGATAGAACTGGGGAAGAAGGGGGGGGATGGAAGGAAGAGTTGTGGGTGTGAGCTAGAGAGAAGCCATCCGAAGGGAATATAGTGGGTGCTGCAAAGGAAGATATACAGAGTGAATGGTGGGGATCGAATTTTGCAGGTGGTGAAGACAGAGGAATACCAGGCTGCGAAGAAGATATCTAGCGTTATAGGGAAACAGTGCACTTAAAAGTAGGGGAAGATGGTTGATGCAACTGAAAATATGATATTGCCGTGATGGACTAGTTAAGCTATTTGAAAATTAATGTGAGGAACGACTTGCACCACTAAGCGACAGGATGAGAAACTGTGCCGCTATACATGGCGATACGTTGAGCTAGGTGTCGTAATTGTTACAATACATTGCAGTGGTGAAAGTAGCCGTATAAAATGTTCAACGAATCAAGTGATGGCAGTATACATTTGCAATGAGAACGTGTGATGTTTTGAGGAGAAATCATAGTCTCAGTATTTGAGAATATTGAATCACGAGTGTATACATGCGCAACATGATATTTAAAAGCGAAACAGGAAAATGAAAGTCGAAAATATGATATAGGTTAACAATATTTAGGAGTAAAATTTTAAAATCGCCAGCGAAGCCGGAGGCGTAGCCGGAGCCAACGAGGTCTGAGAGCAGCGAGTGTCGCTGATGCCGCCAGGATGAAGCGCACCACGGGGATCACGAGCAGCACACGCGCGTCCGGGTGATGGCAGAGCCTACGAAGACGCACAATTGCAGAGATGAGGATGAAGCGCACCACGGGTATCAGGAAGAAAGGAAGACGAAGTATGTGGAGGTAGCAGAGACTCAAATGACGATATTAAAACCTTAATACTAAATACGAAACGGAATAAGAACATTCGTAGCCACAGGATGTCAAGAGGAGGAAAGATGTTCAGATATTTTAGTCATGTCCATTTAAATAACGAAATAACCGTATTGGCAATAGATATACAATTCCATTTTCCAAGATTTATTACTCAGCCAAATCATAATCCGTATAACACATCTAACAAATTCGATCACCGCATTAACTCATTATATTATACACAATAGTGCATCATGCAAATAACTAAAGGGTCAAGTGCACTGGAAGATTGGCGGCCTAAGCATCGTCCGAGCGAGAAAATCGCAGTGCCTACGAAGTCGGCAGAGCGTTGGGCGCTGAAGGAGAGGGCCAGGACACTGGAAGTGATGGCGCGGATTGCAAAGCGCAGGAACTGGGTGGTGAACCGTCCGGACCACGTGGAACATTGGCTGCTCGGTCAACTGCCATCCAAAAAGTCTTGGTCTCTTCTCTCAACACTGATGTGATTGATTAGTGATTCCGAGATCGTCAACTGCGAAGTCATTAGTCCGTAAGTGTAGCACATGACTTTTCCTCGGAGGTGGCGGGTGTCAGTGCCGCCCGCCCGCCCGCCCGCCCGCCCGCCCGCTGGCTGGCACGGTTTTCCCTATCCAGGTATCTCCCACCACTCCCACGAGCCCAGCCCAGCCCAGCCCAGCCCAGCCCAGCCCAGCCCAGCCCAAAGTTACTTTCTTTTAAAAAAACCAACAAACGTATTTAGCAAATTGAAGTTTGTCATTCTACAATGCATTTTGCACTACGTTAGAAAATGGTCAAAGAAGACAATGTGGGGCTGGTTTTCAGAAAATCTTGATTTTGATATTTTTAATATCCCTGCTTCTCTCAAAATAATAAAAATGGTCATAATATCAAAATATGTGCTGATATTAATTTCAGAATTAATTGTAAAAACAAATTTAAAAAGTACATTGTTTTGTAAGAAGACGTCAAAAATTCAAACTTCTCACATTTTTTAAACTCTGAGTTAAGAGTGAAAATCGGACCTATGTCACTTTATAACTGTATTTATTCTATTATTTAAGAAATTTAAACAACAAACTTGGTGAAATTTTTGAGAAAATTTTGAAAATATTCCAGGGGCTTGATATAATTCGAAAAGTGCCCCAAAGTGTATAGAATTTTCAAAATTGAAGAGTTTTGAGTCCAGTCGGATCAACTGAATGACTTTGGAAAAAATCCTACAAATAGTTTAGGCGTAAGTGTAGTGCACAGACGGACAGATCCACAGACAGACAAACGGACGAAATGACGGACGGACTGGTGGACGAACGGAGAGATGGACTGACTGATAGACTGATGGACTGACGGTCAGACGGACATGCATCTTGCCATCTTTCGGTATCACCCACAGGACCCACAAGGCATGGATTCTGTTAAGAACGTGTTAGAGAAAGTAATTTAATATAGATAGAAAGAAGAGTTTGCCACTTCTACATTCTCCTCCTTACTTCGTAAGAAGAGAAAAATTGATCAAGAAAAAGGGTGAAGTTTCCGTTCCCTGATTTTGAATATTTAAATTGACTATACACCGAAATAGGAGATTGGATTACATTTCAATTAAATTATTAAATTCAATTATATTCGATGAGTTTGGCCACAGACGTTCTGACTGACAGTAGTTTAAAAAAGGTTTTGAAATACTCAGAATCTCATAACTTTAAACTTAAAAGTTTTTATTTCTAAGGTATTCAGAGTTTGTTCTGCGACTTTTCGAGAATATGGATTTTCTCCCAACTTTAAGCATTTACAAAAACAAAAGTAATGGTGCATTAAACTAGTTTAATGTATAATTACTTGAATTTTGTTAAGTTTTTAGTTTTGTTTAGTTAATGAATCGTTTTCAACTACTCTCTGTCAAAAAATGTGAGGTCAAACTAATCAAACATAACTTAAATTTGTTCCTCAATCAACTTAAAGGAACTCCAGACACCCTAAAATTGAAACGGATATTTTGATTTAGGAAGGATTGAATTCTAGTAGCTGGCTGCTCTGATCAGTGGTTTTAAGATCAGCACCAGGCGAATGAAGGAGCAGTACCCTAACAAACGGGGCCACGGATCGCGCGCGAACTTTCCTTCCTCTTCCTTGTCCTATCCTCATCCGTCACTAACATGCACTATATTACCACATATTCCGTGAGACCGGCAGGGAACTTAGAACTTGTCCGGGCTGGGGCGGTGCACCGCTGGTGGGAGATACTTGGATAGGGAAAACCGTGCCAGCCAGCGGGCGGGCGGGCGGCACTGGACACCCGCCACCTCCCGAGGAAAAGTCATGTGCTACACTTACGGGACTAATGACCTTCGCAGTTGACGATCTCGGAATCACTAATCAATAAATCAGGGTTGAGAGAAGAGACCCAGACTTTTTTGGATGGCAGTTGACCGAGCAGCCAATGTCCTACGGCATCTGTCATATATCAGTAGATTGGAGGTAAAACACAATCAGACGAAGCATAATCTCGATAGCCCGTACCGGGAGTGGTAGCTCAGTGCATCAACTGATGTTACAGCAGCACCTCTGACCGGGAGGTCCTAGCTTTTCAGCTATGTCGAATTCAGTCGCTGTTTGGAGGAGATTCTAGCGGCCGGCTGCTCTGATCGGTAGTTTTCCGTGGTTTCTCCGATCAACACCAGACGAATGCCAAAGCAGTACCTTACCAAACGGGCCACGGACCGCGCGTGATCTTTCCTTCCTCTTCCTTGTCCTATCCGCTCCCCTTACACACACATACACTAACATGCACTACACTACCACATATCCCGGGAGACCGGTCGGGAGCTTAGAGCTTGTCCCGTCTGTGGTGGTGCCCCGCTGTTGGGAGAGTCCTGGTTTGGGAGAAACCCCACTAGCCGACGGTAGGTCGGCGCCGGATCTCGCCATCCAGCGGGGGAAGATCACCATGACCTCCCGAGAAAAAAAACATGCACTACACTAACGGGACCAAAGCAGTTGACGCGCTCGGTAACACGAAAAAATCACTCAATCGATAGCCCGTGGCGTAGTCTCAGCCTTAGCCTTGAAAAACGTCACCGCAGGTAACAGATTTCTGCTATTCGTGGAGCAACCATTGCAGGCGCGCAGCTCAACGACTCATATGAACAGTTTAAGAAATGACATTTTCTGCAGTACGTAAAATCTCCTCCACATTTTTATCGCCCTTCTATAAAAATGCATTATCAAGTACGTCGGAAGGAAGGCATGTCAAACCGCGCCCGCACGAGCTGCTTGGCCGCCTGGGAAGCCGGGCCCTCCAGTGAGCACGTACCACTTCCCCTGAGTCCGCTCGCTTGTAACACATAAATCGAGAAAGAGGTTGCGAGAGAAAGAGGTTGCGAGAGGCGCGCTAGTTGTATCGGAACGGTAAGCGCAAAGCGCAGTCCCTTCGTATAAAGAAGAATGCTTCCTTTATACGAAAGTGTTTTTATCGTATGTTTTCTAGTAAACAAACAAGATCTGCATTAGGTTTGTAATCTATTATTTATTTCATATTTATTTTATTTTCAAATCTTTCCTCGTATAATCATATTTCCATGGGCAGGGATACGATTGGAAGGAGTTTTTTTCTATCTTTGTTTTTTATTATTTTTCGTTTAAATGAATCTGTTGTTTGTTGTTCAATAATGTGAATATCCTCTAGTAAAATCTCTTCTTAAATTATTATATAACTTTTAGGGGCAGACATCTTTTTAACAGACGAATTTTTTTTCTAATCTAAACGTAGAAAGGTAATGTTTATGCACTCTTAATGACACGTAATTACGAAATCAAGTTTATTTCGATTCTAAAGGATTAATTTTACTCGCAAAGTTCAGCTATTAGTTTACTATTTCATTTTAATTGACAAAATAATTTCCTTTAAAAGAGGAAATGGGGATGATAATTTCCGAGGAATAATTGTCAACTGCCTTCTCTAAAAGACTCGTGAGCCAGGTAACCAGTGACGTGCCACCTCCCCGGAGCAATCTTTTGTAAATCTCCCAGCAGATGCTCAGTATGCAGTGCTCGCAAATTCTAATGAGCTAGTTACCTTGCCCACGACTTTGATGTCCAGGCTTAACGCTTTATTCCAGACATGTCTAAAGGTATGAGATTCATCTCTGTAAACAGAGCTGTCCCGTAAGCGCTCGAAAACATAAGCGCCCTAAACTTGTTAATTTAATGTGTTAATATAATTCATTTTTCTACACACAACAAATAACTGATTTCGATATTTGGGCAATCAAACATATTCCTGCCCATTCAAAAATGTTTATGTAAGGAAGAATTTAAGAGGTAAATTATTAAGATATAGTAATAAGAACTAAGAAGTATGCACATAATTCAAATCTGGCTAACGTATTTTTGTATGACGTCACTGCCCCGTTTTGCATTGCTTCGGCTTGCTCATGTGCGCCCCTTTCTGGATTAGGTGGGAAAATGGGAGCCAGGGGAAGTTGTCCGTGCGTAGCTCGCGCGGGCATTTGACTCGACTGCACTTACCCCTGTGGCTCGCACGCCTTGACACGAGGAGGCCCGTGCAGCAACCAGTGCATTTCAATTGTAGCAAAAAGAATCAACATTCAGTGGTACAATGATCCTTGCCCTAGATACCTGACATGGACGAATACGAGATATCCACTTAGCTGGGGCGCGCGAGCCAGACAGCAAACTGCGCAGAACAAGCAAGTGAATATCCCCTCCACTAAGCAGCCCCTTTTCCAGCTGCTTCCAAGCCCTCTCGGGCCATCGCCCCCCCGCCCCGCCCCGCCCCGCCCCGCCTCGCCTCGCCTCGCTTCACCCCGCTCCGCCCGCCTCACCCGCCCCGCCCGCCCGCTCCACCCCGCCCCGCCTCTCCTCGCCTCGCCTCACCCCGCCCCGCCCGCCCCACCCCGCCCGCCCCGCCACGCCCCGCCTCACCTCGCCTCACCCCGGCCCGCCCGCCCGCCCGCCCCACCCCGCCCGCCTCGCCTCACCCCGCCCCGCCCGCCCCGCCCCACCCGCTCCGCCCGCCTCGCCCCGCCCGCCCCGCCCCGCCTCTCCTCGCCTCGCCTCGCCTCACTCCGCCCCGCCCGCCCCGCCCCGCCCTGCGCCTTCCACATCTTCCCTCTGCCGCGCCCTCCCGCCGCCCCGCCCTCCACCCTCTCTGCCTCGCCCACCACCCTACCTGCCCCGCTTCGCCGCAGCTCGTCTCCCGCCCCCACCCCCACCCCACCCCTGCAACGCCGCCCACCTCACCCCCTCCCCGCCCCTGACCCCGCCCCCACGGAGCGTCGCCAGACTGCGACACCTGTTTTATTTCGTATTCGAGGCCGGGCGCCGCCCCGCTTCCTCTTCTGTATGCTAACTGACGTCTCGAGAGCAGAAGGGCTTTTTCTGAACAGAGGGCCGGGCGCGGGGTTAGGGCGCATCTGAAATGCTAACCGCGGGAAATATTGTAGACACGAGTATTTATCTTCGCGAGGGGACTTCCCCTTCATAAATTTGCATTGTTTTTGTTTGAATCAAAGGCACATTGCCGACAACAGGTACTGTCAGGTCACACCAAAAATCGCTTATCTTTTGAAGGGGAAGCGGAGTGTCCGAGAAATGTGTTCGTAATCGGTTTATAAATTTTGGCTGATGCTTTCTTTGATATTCAATTACAATTTTCCGATTTTTATGATCACGTTCAAACTGTGATTGTGAAAACCGGAGTTTCTTCAATTTACATGTTTCATCAACCACGCCTCCTAGTACAAGGAATTATGTCATAATGTGTAAGAATATGATAGTGTGACCACATGTACCAGTATAATTATACTCTGAAATAACTCATTAGCACCTCCTTGGATATTAGGGCTGTTTTCCTTTTTCCACGTGTTTAGAAAGTCCAAAAATTTGCCATCATTCTTTAAAATGTTTGCTTTTGTTGCCAGATAATTGATATGTGGAATTGACATGTTGTTAAATGCAGGAATGTGTTTAAGTTATACATTTCATTCCATGATACACATTTCCGCTCCCTAGGTTGCTTGTCTACTAGAATACAACGAACTTTGGACGTCCATATCAACAGTAGAACAATGCGAATATACGGACGTCTATAAATGGTATCTGATTTGGGAAAATGATATGCATTACAAGCGTAAATCTAAAAGAGAACACATATTTCAATTTCTTTCGTCTCTTTTCAAAACAATAAAAATTACAATAGTTCTAGATGTTTCACTGTAGACATGTTTTATCCACGTCAAAATATGGGATATGGGATATGCAAACTATAAAACTCATTCACCAGAGGAAAACACTTTACCGATCCTGTGGCCGAGATCGCTAACACAGTAGCGATCTCTGACCGAAGGGTAGCAGATTCGAGTCCCGACTCAGGCGTGGGTGTATTTTGTTCGTCCTTTCACCCCCCTTATCATCATCATTTCATTTCATCTTCATAGTTACCTTAACGTGAACTCCAATAGTGGTCGCTAATGACCTAGATGTTGATGCGTCTTTAAATATCCCCCCTCCAAAAAAAGTGTTATCTCGAAGTGTATGACAAACAAGAAGCGAGAAGGGTCTAGTTCTGTTACAATAGATTCAAAAGACAATAAAAATCTGTAGTGAAAAAACTACGATTTTGCATTAAGCGATATTAACGAGCGGTACAAACAGGCCTTACAAAAAAAAAAGAGAATGATATTGAGTTGCATAAAACGTTAAACGATTACATAACATTAAAATATAATAAAAAGGTAATATCTAACGCAAACTTAAACACTTTTTACTCAGGAACAAACTTAATGTAATAATAAAGCTAATGCATAGTTGAGTGTTGCACACATATCCCATATGTGGTAAAACACATTGTATTATTCCTGGAGACTTACAGTGCTAAATCGATTTATTAATAGTCAATTGTACTCAAAGCAAAAAAGAACATCACTACATAAGGATATATAACAGTAATTAAATTATTCCGACAAGAAATCAATATCTGAAAGAAATTAGTTTTCATAATTTGTATCTGTTGTGAGAAAAAATAATAATTGAAGAATATATAAATTGAAACGCGCCAAGTGAAAGGACTAGGTTGTTTTTTCTTCATTTTACATATTTAACGAACATTTATAAATATCTTAATATATTTTTTTATTTATCTTGTTTTAGTAACAATGCAGGTGTAACAACTTTACGAACTTCTTTTAAAGAAGTCAATAGCTTTGTGAATAAAGTTGGTTTTCTATGAAGAACAACATCGGCCAATAAAACCGTTTTTATATGGGTTTAGTGGTGCCACAAACCTCTTAAACTTCGAATTTTCGGCCTCTTCTCGCAATTGTTTATAAAATAACGAATAAATATGATTTTCTGTTATTTTTATCAACGTATTTTTTGTTAAGGTGGTGCCACGTTGCCCCGCACCAATTTTTGATATCAAAAAATACTTATTTACTCAAACGGTGGCCTTTTAACCGAATATGACAGTGTTACGTTAAACCCCAAAAAATAGACTCTTTTCAAATAAACATAGCTCCGAAAATTTTTATCCGAAATACTTTTAAATCAGATAAAATTAAAGCTTTAAATCTCTACTTTATGAATCTTTATTCGTGCAATGTAACTATTTCACTGCAGTCAGCTAAAATTGCGTTGCGAGCCATCACTGAATTCAACCCACATTTGAGCCGCACTGCTATGACTGATTTTTTTATTCACTATTAGGCTGCATTGAACATATACGTAGAGACATGAAATATAGAAAAATCTGAAAAAAGAAAAGGATAGCTTTCCAGAATGCATTAATGAGTATGCGCGTACCTTTTTTTAAAAAGCTTACATATAATATATATTAGAATATATTTGATTCCTGCAAAAAGGCTTTCTCTCGTCCGTGGTTTTTCCTCTTCCTGTATCAAACTGTGCCTTCCCACGACTTCCAATCGATTGGTACCTGTGTGAGAAGAAACCAAGGAATAGATAACAGGAATTTTTGAGTTGAGATTTTGGATATTTGGTACTAGCTTCAAGGCTTTGACCTAAAGTGCAAAAAATTGGAAATAAATGGAATAATAAATAAAAAAACCATTCACGTGGTACCAGTGATTGGGAAGTTGCAGTTTAGTTTTCCCTAAGATGCCAGAACTTACTTTAACTCAATGTCGTTGACTTTGTGGTGCCTACCGGAATCGAATTCCTATAACGGGCTACTCTGATCAGTGATTTCGGTGGTTCCCCTCATCACTTCCATGAGAAATTTGAAGAAGCGTAGAAGGTTAATGGCCAAAAACTGCGGGAAATTCTTACTTGTGTTGCATTTTCTATCTATTGGGACAGGAAGCGGTGGCTCAGTGCATCAACTGACGTCACTGCAGTGCCTCTGGCCGGGAGGTCCTAGGTGTCCCAACGGTGGCAGGATTTTCGACGCGACCTTCTTGTCGAATTCAGTCGCTGTCTGGAGGGAGAATTCTAGCGGCCGACTGCTCTGTTCGGTAGTTTTCCGTGGTTTCTCTGATCGACACCAGGCGAATGTCGGCGCAGTACCCTAACAAACGAGCCACGGGTCGCGCGCGATCATTCCTTCCTCTCCCGTGTCCTTTCGTCATGCTTTACACACACACACACACACACACACACTTACATGCACTACACTATTACACATGCCGGGAGTCCGGTCGGGGACTTCGGGTCGTATTTATGAAGCTCTGCCAGCAGCGCTCTTAGGGGCCTGCCTTAGGGGATCTGCCAGCTAGGAGCTCAAGAGGCGACTGGAATTGGCTGGGGGCCGCTCATAAATCGCAAATCCGAACACTGGCAGCCTGGTGGGTCTGGCAGGCCCCTGGCAGATGTTTATAAATATGGCCCTTAGAACTTGTCCCAGCTGGGGCGGTGCCCCGCTGGTGGGAGATACTTGTTTGGGGAAAAGCCCGCTAGTCGACGGTAGGTCGGCACCGTATCTCGTCATCCAGCATGATCCGATCACCGCCACTTCCCGATGAAAAAACATGCACTACACTAACGAGACTAATAACTTCAGTAGATGACGCGCCTGAAATCACTAACAATCAATCAATCTATGTATTGGTTATTATAACATGCTGTATTAAAGAAAAGAAAATACGTTATTTCTAATTTTAAAATTTGAATGTACAAATATACACAAAATTTATTATTTTTTATGTATTTATATTTAAGAACTCATAAATACTCAACAGAAATTTCATCTGAGGAACGGAGCTGTCTGTAAGTAAGACGAGTTGTTACAAGGAGAAGAGGTGAACAAGTGAATGAAGTCAAAAGGAAATCGTGAATCTGGTAGACAACCTACAATAATGTTTTTAGTTTCCTCCAAGTTAAAATTATTTTTAAATTTAGAAGTGATAACACTTATCTTAGCTTACCCCGTGGACAATAAATGGTAAGTATGACATTATCTGAATCCTATTCGATTCTGAAAAATTGTTAGCCTCGATGGAAACATACATACAAGATCCACACTATCCTTCTTTCCGTCCGCGCGTCGGCTAAAATCGCAGTAGTTTGGGAATGAATGTATTGAAGGTGTCCGCACTGAATCCAGACGTCACTTACCGACATCGCGGAGTATCCACCAACCCGAAGGCTACGCAGTTCCACGTGCCGCCCGCTTGTTTCGGCGTTCCCAGCCCGTCGCCGACAGGTCGCCCGCAACGGGCAGCGGACGGCAAAGGCGGGGGCGGAGCGCGCCCTGGGGAGCCGCGCGGGGGCGGGCGGGGGCGGGCGGGGGTGCAGAGGGAAGTAATTGAATCTGGACCGCAGCATCCGGCTGATCCCGCTCAGGGGAACTGCCCGCTCGCGGTGACGTCGCGATGCATAAATGCACGAGAGGAGAGTGGAAGGCGATGGCCAGGCGGGGGCAGGGGAAGGGGTGGATGGGGGCAGCGGACGCAGAGGGGACGACGGCAAGGACGGAGAACGACGAAAGGCGCTGGGGGAGTGCAGGAAACACAGCGTGGGTGGGAGGTGAAGGGGATGAAGGGTTGCTGCGGACGTCGGACAACACAACGTACCCGGGGAAATAGAATGAATATGGTAGTTTAACGTGGAAAAGCCTGTAGCAATTTACACAGTTTGAAGACAGTGGAACAAGTAAATTGTGATATGTGCGTTTCCATTGTGATAACTTATTTTAAACTAAGATAATAGTGTTGTTCAAGAGATGAAAGGAAGTTTTGCCTCATTTCTTAGAGTATTCTTTTGAGATGGCTAACATAATTTTCACTTCTTAAATACGAAATATTAATTACTCCCTTCAAAAAAACAGAAGATAATTATTAAGAAACATTCATACTGCGATATAATAAACGTCCAGATACCTCTCTAATGGATGAGCCAATCATCATCGTGAACGTTCTCCAAGCAGCTTTGAAGAAAGCACATAACTGAAAGGCACCGGGCAGTGATGGCTTGCACAATTATTGGCTCGAAAAGTTTATCAGCACTCACCATTATATAGCTACTATAATTCAATATTTTCTACACAAACCAGAATAGATGCCTTATTCCTCACTGAAGGTAGAACGTACCTGTTATCAAAGGAGGGTGACACTAAAGACCGCTCGAAGTGCAAGCCTTGGAGCACCTGTCATTAACTTCCTATAAAATCATAACATCGTGTGTTATACAATTGCTGATAACACACATTGAGGAACATAACATCTTAGCGGATGAACAGAAATGCTGTAGAGCTGGATTTAGGGATGCAAAAAGCAACTCATTTAGACTGAAATTATGGGCAAATGCTTGAAAAACAAAGAAACGTGTGCGCATGGTACATAGATTATGCTAAAGCATTCGACACAGTACCCCATTCTTGGCTCCTTCAATGCTTGGATGTATACAAGATCTACCCGTTTGTCAAAACGTCCTGAAAAGTTGATGAATCGATGAAATACAAAAGTGTATCTCTCTAATGGAAAATAATCCGTCTAGACAGATAGTATACATATACGCCCAGAGATTTTTGAGAGTGACTCTTTAAACCCTTTATTGATCTGCGTAGCCTTGAAGCCTCTGTCAACTCTACTTAATGCATCTAATTATGGCATCGCTCTTAAAAAGAACTCAATCCTTTTTGCGTGTCACATATTCTTTACATGGACGATATGAATCTTTATGCAGACCTGAGAATCATATGCGGCAACTAACTAGCGTGACGGAGAAATTTACAGACGTCACCACGATTAAATCCGGTTTGATTAAGTGCAGGAGAGTGAATATCATTCGGGGTCACATGCAAGTTACAAATTTGGAAAATGACAATGAACCAAAGCTTATCTTCATGGAACCGCATGAAGCTTATAAATACTAGGGTTTTAAACAGTCACTCCGAATCAAACACACTGACACTAAGAATGTATTAACAACTGAAGTGTGTAAACGATTGTGTGGACTCTTAAAAACTAAACTCTCCACTAGAAATCTTGTGCAGGCCATCAATTCATATACCATTCCAATTCTGACATACTCCTTTGGCTTTATTAAATGGAGCAGCACCGATTTCGACAACCTCCAGAGGACCATTCGAACCGCTATGACTCAACACTGAAAACATTTTCCCTATTGAAGTATTGAACGTTTCACCATTCCAAGATCACAAGAAGGGCAAAGTATATATCTCATAAATCTACACAGTTCTTAAATTGGATCACTCAGAAGATATTTCCTGGAACATTGTGGGAGACTTCAGCAAGCAGCAACGGCAGTTGATAATGATTATAATCCTCTGAACGTAAAAAAGACTGATCCACCTGTTCAGCCGGTCATTGGGACCGAAGAGAAGATGGAAGAAGAACTTCATGGAAAGCGAAAGCACTGCACGGAAGGTATCCCCATGATCTGAGCAAACCAGAAAGCGACATCTCTGCGTCGCATGCATGGCTCCAACATGGGGATCTCTTTCCGGAGTCAGAAGCCTTCATGATAGCTATTCAGGACCAAGTGGTGCCAACTTTGAACCACAGAAAACAGATTCTGAGAGATTCGACCATCCATTCTGATATATGTAGACGATGTGAGGCCTCATGTGAAACTATCCAACCCGTGACATATGGATGTCGTGGTTACGCACAGTTGGAATATAAAAAGAGGCATGATGAAATGGTGAAGCAGGTCCATCAATTATTGGTAATGTAAACAGGCTTACTTGCCACTTCCTTGCCATATTATAAATAGGTTCCTCAAAACGGGTTTGAAAGTAGTGAGCACACTCTCTACTGGGATCGCTCCATTATCACTGGCAGACAAGTCGGCGGCAATAGATCCGATATAACATCCATCGATAGGAACCATCAGCAGTTTTACATTATTGATGTATCAATACCCAACACCCACAACATATCAATACCCAACACGCAAAACATCAAGAGACGATCCCAAAATATACCGCTCTCCCCACGAAGTCGCAGCTGGTGGAACTCAGCTAGTGCAATTGTGTCATAATATCAACCACCAAATCCGAAAGAACTTCGAGCACTAGAGTGTCTTCATTATGCCAGGAGTATATGCAATATGCAGAAGGCAGTTATCTTGAAGACATGCCGTATTGTTAGAAGCCACCTGAATCTTTAATAAAGCAACCGCTCACCTTGTCATCATACCTGTGAGTTGTTGACGTACTGTTACATATACTGTTACTATTACATGAGAAAAATATCGTCACTTAATAAAAATAATGCTATAAGATAAATGATTATTGTGACTCACCATTTTATCTTACGAGTTAAAACGTTGGTAGAATATTCATCAATGGTGAGTGGGGGGCGGATTTTGATGACCTAAGACATCGCCAAAAATTATCAACAAAAATCTCTTAAAATGCTTTAAAATGCCCTAAAACCAATGGAAAATGACGTAAAAAATCTTATGAAAACCAGTTCGGAGGAACAACTCAAGCTGTTAGATACGTTACTGACGTAATCGAGGCTTCTTCCATTCGTAAGAGTGAACTAAGCTTGCAAACGTTTGGTTTGGACTGTTCTTTACCAGGTCAGTCTTTAGTTTTCGTGAAATCGGCCGAACCGGCATTGGCGCTAATATGTCACAAGAATTTCATACTCACAACTGGTGTCAAAACAATTTCTGAGCGAACAAATAGAATAGACTACTGAGTAATTCTGTGAAGTTGCATCTCGTTAATATTATTTGAAGCAAGTATCATTAAAAAGACATTAAAATCGATGAAATCAGAAAAAAATGCATTAAAAATTATGGAAAAGGTAAAAAATGACTTATTAGGTAAAATCGACAAAGAATGCAAAATAATGACCCATAAAAATGGGTCATTTCCTTTAGTCATAGCATAAAATGAATTTCTATACTAAACGGCATTGTTCAAAAAGTGAAAAGAAAAAGAAAGATATTTCATTAAAATCTGCCCCCTAATGATGAGTAAAGTGTCCAGGCAAGTGGGAGCATAATTCTGTGAAGTTGCATCTCGTTAATATTATTTAAAGCAAGTATCATTAAAAAGACATTAAAATCGATGAAATCAGAAAAAATGCATTAAAAATTATGGAAAGGTAAAAATGACTTATTAGACGAAATCGACAAAGAATGCAAAATAATGACCCATAAAAATGGGTCATTTCCTTTAGTCATAGCATAAAATGAATTTCTATACTAAACGGCATTGTTCAAAAAGTGAAAAGAAAAAGAAAGATATTTCATTAAAATCTTCCCCTAATGATGGTAAAGTGTCCAGGCAAGTGGGAGCATAATTCTGTGAAGTTGCATCTCGTTAATATTATTTGAAGCAAGTATCATTAAAAAGACATTAAAATCGATGAAATCAGAAAAAATGCATTAAAATTATGGAAAAGGTAAAATGACTTATTAGACGAAATCGACAAAAATGCAAAATAATGACCCATAAAAATGGGTCATTTCCTTTAGTCATAGCATAAAATGAATTTCTATACTAAACGGCATTGTTCAAAAAGTGAAAAGAAAAAGAAAGATATTTCATTAAAATCCGCCCCCTAATGATGAGTAAAGTGTCCAGGCAAGTGGGAGCAAGATTCCCAATTGCCGAGTTGGAGTAACTTAGCGGAGCTGAGCAGCGCCCGTGCGGAGGGGCGGGGGGCGGCCGGCGAGCGTCACCGGAGCGGAAGTCCGCGTCGACAGAGCGGTGGGCGGCGGCCGGGGGGGGCGGAGTGACAGGGCGTCTCGATTCAATCGCCGCTACCTGCCGGCCGCCCCGGGAATTCAATAAGCGCTCGGCGCACGCCCTCGCCCCATCCCCTCTCACCCCGCCCCGCCCCGCCCCCTCCCACGACGCCGGGCCGCGCCGCGCCACGCTGCAGCTCAGTCTGCCCCGGGCGGCTTCGCCCACGCCCCCTTAGCCATCTCCCTAGATAAGGCCTCCACTGCGAGTCAGGCCCTTCCGGGTGGGGATTTAGACCTGCCCCTCCCTTTCACCCACTCGGAATTGCCAGCGCCGCTTCAGGCCGTTGCTCCGACTCCGGCGGGAGAAGCTTCGTTTACGTCCACGCTCTGCCGCTTGGTCAAGATCTCACCCACCACAACCACATCCCAGTTCACGTACCGCCTCCTCGTCAAGCTGCGCTGTCCCCTGAGCCAACCGCCCGTTCTCCTCCTCCGCCGCCAATACTCTAGAACTGTCGTGGACTCGTCACACCTTTGCCCGACCCCAGCAAGGGAACATTAGCTTCTGTTCGTTTCTCGTCACTGAGGGAAGTCCCGTCCCACCCACATCCACCTCCCATTTCAGGTTCTTGCACCTCGCGAAGCTGCTCAATCCTCCGAGGAAAATACCTTCGCCGCCACACTGTTCCCAGCCTAACCCCACTCACTCCCGACTTTCCCTACTTCCCCTAGCCCCTCCTCACCCCGGCATATCACCACCTCTCCACACCGACGATGGTCCCGGCTGTGAGGCTTTGCCAACATCTGCCTGCTTTCACCAAACCACACACTGCCTCAAACTCTGCCCACGAAAACATCCACCTCTCCACCACGCTGCCAATTCTCTCGAATGTTTAATGCTTCGCTCGCAAAACTGCTATCGCAGTCGCAATCGCCCCTTTACCGGGTTATAGTTTGTATTCAGCCCTTTTTATTTCCTCCCTCAGAACATGAGATTTTCTTAAAAACCGAAGGAAAAAATAATTTTTTATTCTATTTTTCCCTTCTTTTTTGTTGATTGTAAGGGTCACAATCGGATATAAATTCGTGAAAACTTCTCAAAACGTTTATCATCTACAAAAAATGGCAAGGAAAATTTAAATCAATATTCATAGATGTAATGAAGCATTTAAACTTATATAAGAAGATAAAAAACAAAGATTTTTATTTGTATGAAATTCTCAGAGTAAATGGATTTAATTCCGTCGAAAAACTTGTTTTTACACGTCAGTTACGATTTTCAACACATTTCTTTTTTATCCAAGGGGCAGATTTGTATATCTTATTCCGCTACCCCCTTCATGAGAACCTTTACATTATAATTGACACAAGAAATAGCAATTATAAGAAGTGCTACAACTTACATAACCAACCACTCTGTCCCTTTCTTTCTATTTCTCTCCCTCTTCCTTTCTCTCTCTTTCTCTTTCTCTCTCTAACACACGCACAGAGTGAAAGAGCTGACGGAAGAATAATATTCAAGTTACTGTTGCCTCCAAATTCGCAATTCCTGGATCTGTTAAAACTGAAAGTGTCTATATTGGAATTACGAATATATAAACCAAACTCTGTTATTGATTTAGTAGTTGTCTCTCATATTTTAGAACTTTGCAAGGGGACTGAATTAGAATTTATACAAATTTTGATATGATTTTTTTTAGGAATTTCTTTTTGCCGACAGCCGGGTATCCTTTATGTCCACATGTGTTGTATGTTCGACCATACACTAGACACCAACACACGTGCGTGCTTCTCTGAGTTGTGGTCAGATGAACGCGAGGACTTCCGCGACACATTCATGAGGGGCAAGGGATTAGCAACCATGCCTTAAGCCGGAACTCGAACCCGCGACCCTTCAGACCGAAGCGCTGAGTCTGCACACGCTCTTAGCCACCTTGGCCACCCAGGTCGGCAAAATGACAATATAATTTTAGAATTTTGATTTGCTGTCCTTGCCTGTGTGCTGCTCTCAGATGGCGAGGGATGGTCTGGGCACTTCTTCCTAGTCGTGGGTACTTCCAAGAGTCATGATAGGATTACTTAATAATCGGGGCGTTTCAATAATAAGATTCAGAACTTGAAAAAGTAACAATTCTGCACATATTAATGTAACAAACTCTAAGCAAATTTAAGCCTGCCTAAAAACTCAATCAAGACGTCAGATGTCATGTTGTGAACTGTATTAATATCTTGCTCGAACACCGCTCTGAAAGACATTCCTTAATACGGAGAAAAAGAGCAAAACTTCCAGTTCGTGCCTCAGAGGCGTTTCCGCCTCGCGGGAGTGTCATGCAGATAGGAAGCCTCTGTCTGTAAATATCATGCAAAGCCGCGCGGAGACCTTGGCTCTGGCCGGGGCGCAACAGAAGAAGGAAGACGCGTCGTGCCAGAGGCCAATTTACAAAATTACTCCGCGTCCACTTAAAAACAAACACAGCCCGCCGTTATCTCTGGGCCGCAAGACGGAGCGCCGGCGCCCACAGCGGAACGGTGCGGCCTTGGCCTTAATGGTGGCAAAAATACCCTCCGCCCCAAACGCGGATCGGGAGCTCCCCGGGCGGGGAGGGGGAGGGCTATAAAATTGCAGCACTGAAATGCATACGATATTTAGTATACGACAACATGGGATCAAAGTATCGGTGTTATCGAAACATGAGAATTGATTATTAGATTCCAAGAGCAATTTATATCAATTCAATAGAGTCATTTTGCAGAGCGTACCGAACAGAAATCCCGTAGCCAATAGCGAATGAAATCAAGAAAGAGCTTTTGAGCACACGTTTGGGTCGAAGTGGTAGAAGTTCCTAATTGTAGCCGCAGCGTGTGCTCTGAATTCCCGTAGAGCTACATCCTCATAATTCGCATATATTCCACTATAGCTACCCATCAACCTCTGATTTGTATAAACAACTTTTTTACATTAATAATATGTTATTAAATAAATTCACATAACACTACATAAAACACTGCAACTCATGCAAATAATGCGAAAATGGCAGAAAAACTATTCAAACCTCCTTCAGCAAGAGCAGACCAAAGATGAACACAAAGAATTTCAACACTGGCTTGTGCCGTGCCGGCAAATGGAAAACATTACATTTTCAAAACTTGAAAATCCAACGTTAACCAGTTCAACCAACAAAATATATAAAATTCCACACGAGTCATTTAGGAAATATTTTATAACTCCGCAATGTTTTTTGACATTCGACGAAATTCGATTTGTTTTTAGAGAATTGTGTTCATCCTTTATGTTTTACGTATAAATTTCAAAATTAGTCTACCATAATGCCCATGTCCCTGCCTATTTTTAGGTTTTTACTTCCAAAGTGCCTGCCTATTGTCACCTATAATATCTATATTCCCGCCCATTTTTAATTTTTTAAGGCATACTTGCCTGCATATCTTGCACCTTTTCAGTGCCTCCATGTCCGAGCGCTACTAAAAACACTAGTGTCCGTTCACCCGCGTCAGTTGAACGACCGTTTTCCTTTTCAGGTTTTATATATTCCCCAAATAGGGGTTTATTTCTGATGATTTGTTTGATAAACAGGTCAGTTTAAAAGGAAATTCGGTTTATTTGAGTTAGACTTGTAAGTTATTGTTCAGAAATTTATAACTGTCAATTAATAATTTATTGTAATTGACAATTGCAATAAATTGTTGCAATAAAAAAGTAATAATAAAAATATTGTATTTACTGCTTTTTTAATATTTGAAGTATTTTAAATACGTATGTACTTATCTATTCAAAACCTAATGAATTTTGAGTATTTATTTAAAAACACGTTCCTCGGCACTGGTTATGACACTAACATATGACATTATGTTAGATTAGCGACCTTCAAACAGGTGAGACACGATCGATTAAAATTCGTATTCTGTTATAGCGTTTTCCATTCGCTGCACTGTTGCGCACCCAGTGCACACTCAGGGCAGCTTTCGTGTCCCATTCGACCGCAGGGCGCACCAGTGCAAAGAAGCGTATGTTCCATTCGCACAATCGCACGGAACCAGAGCGCACTCGGGGCGCCCTAAACGTCCTTGACAATCGCGTCAGTGCAGTCCAGTGCACCGGGCCATTGCGAGGTTAGGTACGGAAGTTATCCATGCTGATTTGGATTCGTGGTGAAATTGTGAAGGCTATTGAGGATCTTTCTGTCACGCAGGGATACTTCGAATGATTGAAATATATTATGTTTTGCAAAAAAGTCTTCAAATAATTTTTGTGACTCGCGAAGTTCGAAAATAATTTGTTTTCCTAAAATTTAACTTGAATAACTTCATGTTAACAAATCCAGTGCTTTAAAATCATTCAAATATATGCCAGAAATGTTTCTCACGCCTATACATATACCAGCGAAAATGCTCATGTTAATATTTTTATGGTTTTCAATAACCAAACAATTCTACAGAAACCTTTCGGTTCAAATTCTTGTGTACTATATCGGTCACTGGCAAATCACGAAAAATGAAATTTCGACACATACGCATTTGAAGTTTTCGTGTTTTAAATAAAAAAATCCATTAATAATTTATGAATTAAGAAGTAAGAATTACGAAAAGATTCATAAAAATTAAAACAATGATCAGAATTCAAAATTATTATTTTTGGAGTTCCATCAGTGTGACAGACCAAGAACAGCAATGTATAATCTCACTGCATAGCGCACACGCACTGACTCAGTTCCGGAATCCGTTTCATTCGTAGCTGCCCTTCACGCGTGTGGGGCAGCACTCTTGCGGAGCGATGACGGTTTTGCCCTGCACTAGGGTGGGTTGCACGAATGCAACGAATGGAAAACGCTATTAGTGTCGGGGCTACTCAGCGATAGGTTTCGACTTGTTCACTTGTGAGTTCACGATCAAGTCGGCACGAGTTGGAATGCTCAGATTTCAGCAAACATTTTGTATAGGCATGTTTTACGGTCATTCAAACAACATTGGAGGGTAGGCATTAAAAAATTTTGAAGTCGGAATATAAGGGACACCCTAATGCACCCTTTCCCTCAGATAAAACGTCCGGCAAAATTATATCTTCCACACCGCGCCGACAAACTTGGACACCCCTCGACCTGGGGGGAGGGCAGGGGGAGGGACGCGTTGACCAATCGCTAGCAGGTAGAACCACAGTTGTCTGTGATTGGTGCAACATCCCAAAGGGTGGAAAGGACGTTGCCTCAAGGGGAGGGGGCTAGATTGTTTACGTACGAGGCGGAAATAAGTCATATTTCCCTACCAATGGAGAGATTTTGCCTGAACGTTCGCCACGACGAAAAAATATTTCTCAGCGGGGGTTTCCGTCCAGAATTATTGTCAATTGACCCGTTAATATTTAGCATTTTAGCAACAATTGATCTAACGTTAAGCAATCGATTTGTAACTCCAGTCGAAGTGCAATTTTCAGATGTTCATTTCAGGCACAATTTGCGGACCCTTCCGGCCGTTCTAACGCATAATTCGAATTTGTTTCTTTATGACTGAAGCAAGAATTGAATACTATCAGATTTCAAAAGAAAATAATGATATGATAGTAAAGTAATATTCACTCAATATTGTCACATTCCTAATTGTTCTATCAAACTGGTGTATAAGTATAAAAAACACTAACTGAATTATTATTTTCTTTAGGTGCAGAATGGATTGCAGGTTATTTTTCTTAAATGACTCATAAAATACATCCCACCTTGAATGTCTAAGTGGAACAAGTGAATGACTCTTCAGAATGCTGTTCTGTTTCAATGTTAACACCACAAAGACTTTTAAGTCAGAAAATAAACTCCACATGAAAAACACATGTAATCCCCTCTGAGATCAACATGAACACATTCTTGAAAATTTACAAGTGTTTAAATGTTAGGCTGAAATACATATAGAAATGTAACCCATTATGACTCTTCTGTGATATTAAACTTTTACATAATCAGTATAATAGGATAAATTATCTAGTCTATCACACTTTAAGAGAATTATACAAGCAGAGATGAAGCATAAATATGAATGTCTCATTCCATAATACTCTGAATTTTACTCAATTCTTAATTTGCAATACTTAATAGTCACATAGTAAATACAATAACATTCTGTAATACTCTCGTTTTGTTCAGAAGGAAATGTGATGCGTTACGCACACTATTACAGACTACATGTCCTCCGTGCCATTGCACAAGCGGAAACAATTTGTAAATGTTAGCCTCTACAAACCTTCTTGCAATCTGTCTTCTTTTAAACGAGACTATTAAATGTTTATGATTCTATTTAGCAGAAAGTGTATTTTCTAACACAATCCATTCTATCAACCGAAGCACTGATCATAATCTCTATTGAATTAACAAAATGTACAGTAAATTTATGATTAATTTTTTTTAAACAATGCACTATACTGTATTAACAAAATGTAGAGTACTAATACCTTTTTTCTTAGATAACCTCATTCTACGCTCTCTGGAATACAACAAGAACGTTTTTCTCTCGCCCTCTTGCCTAGTGACGTCTCAACGGACGGGTGGAGAGAACCCCCTCCCTACCTCCGATACACCCCTCCTTGGAATAAACTGGTGCCGTCATAGCGGCTGCGGGGGCGCCAAATTCGTTTGTTGATCATTCGAATGGTCACAAGATAGATATAATCTCATATTATACTCTCATTATACTGCCCTGTAGTGGCGTTCAAAGTGCAGCATATCCTGATGAAAGCGCTTCCCCTTGTAATTCTCCTTGAATGTATCAAGACGAACATCAAGCATATGGACGTTTAGGGACATTCGGTCGCCCACTGTATTATAATTCTTCACTAAGTTCCGGCCCAGTGGCTCATAGTTTTCAGACTTGTGATTGACAAAAAGATCTGAACCACTGCAATAAAGCTGCTTTCTTCCTCTCAGCAAGAGTTTGTGGAATTTTATTTATTGAAAGCCCTTTTTTATTTGCGGTCGTACGAAAACATCTGCTTTGAAATTGCCTGGGACTAATTAGAGAAGAAGGTTCAAAGATGTTGAAAGCCACTGAATTTTTATCTAGGTCTCCCACAAATTGCTTCAGAAGCCGATGCTTTATGTAGAATGGAGGTGCAAGCACCTTCCTGCTTTCTGCTAGTGGATCTTATTTAATCATATTAAGTTCTTTTACATAAGTGATCGCACAGAGACCTCAGTGCGCTCAGGCCAGAGTTGTGCGCTTTGGTGTCTCTGTTATCCCAAATACAAAGTTAGCAGGGAAACTTCGTAAAATCACCTTGGAGACCCATTAGAACACGCTTCCCCCCATCTTGAAGTCTACTATAACTTCAAATCCCCACTCATTATACTTCTATCAGGATCTTACTATAAATCTTTTTGAGAAGCACTTGGTTACTCATAAGAAGAGATGTAATTATAAATTAATCTATGTAATTATTAATATACATATTATTAATATTAATACATATTAATTTATTAATATTATAATTATTAAATTAATAATAAGTTGTTTATGTTGAATAACACAGCTTTGAGGATTTTTGATGAGCTGTCCGTAAAGAGACATCACTTACTTTGATTCAAGATTAGTCTTATCAAACTTGTGTAAAAACAGAAATAATTTGGATAGAAAAACAGACCAGAAAGCATAATAACGCTTCCACTAATTGTAATTTTCACACCTGCATTCAACAAGTCCCATCGCTTAAATCTTGACATCAAAAGCTCAGCATTTGACTTCGTCAGACCAATATCTCCGTCCAAATAGTTTATGCCATTTTAGTTATAATAGTGAATCCCTCTTCACTAAAAAGTCGGGATCTGCAATGTTTGAAACATCTAACTGTCTATTCACTTCTGAACTTTGCTGTTTCCTCTCAGACAAAATGAGCATAGAGAGAAGTGAGCCATGCAGTACTGGAGTGGCGAATGAACGAAGATCTGGAAACATGATACCTGAAGCATTTTTCCAGTTCTACATTTTGAAGAGTCCACAGTACCGAAGGAACTTAAATGATCAGTAGGCTTCCTTCAAATCGTTGGTATACCAAACTTCATGCTCCTCTTTTTGCCTCCATTATCATCCGACAGAAGATCAGAACACAATCATAAGTTAAACGTGGAATTTATTGCTTTTATTTCAATCCACATTTTCCAAACTAAATGCATTCTTACTTTAAAATTTGTTTACAGTTGCACATGCGAAATGAGGTTTGTATTAATCCTCAAGAGCTATTCCAAAATATGGTTTGTAAGCCCTTACATCTACTAATCTTTACACTTTTAAACTGAATATACAAAAAAACTATACCAGTCCAAAGCGACACATTCATAACAAGATGCGGCCACCTATCTAAAGTTGAAAAGAAAATTCAAATTAGATATAAATAGGGAACGGATTTTCATGTAAATACATATTTTTACAGAAACCAGATACCCGCATTCAACAAAATTTTTCGGAGCTTACAAGACATTCTGAGTGAACCATTCTGATTGGAACAATTTTTTTAATTTAATTTATTTTAAGTCGCATCAACGCTAGGTCATTAGCGACTAAATGAATACATTATATTTTACATTGTCAATTTTTAGTTTTACAATATGAGGTTACAATTGAGGTTACAGTACAGAGATGATATGGATATAAAAACATAAAACTTAAACGTGAAAATTACATAACTGTTAATTACTACAAAAGGAATGGAAAATTACGTTATTCTAATACAGTTAAATATTTACTGAAATACCTATTTCATTACAAAATTTTAAAACATTACTTGGTAAGAATTATCCCTTAAAATGGTACTAAATCTTTTCTTATCAAAGAATTAAGGCCTCACAGAATTGAATTGGGAACATTTCTAGACGATGTGATTAGATTTTATCATAAGGTTATCAGCCAAAATTGCAGCTTTTGAAAATATGGCTACTCCACCAGAAGGATGATCACTGGTTCTATTTTTAAAGAAACATTGATAATTTTAATATTAGCTGAGTGATTAGCCTTGGAATTGGATTCTTGCAAACAGATGATATCTGGGTAATAGTTGCAGATACTCAAGATGACAATAGTATCCATTAATATTCCACTGGAGTATCTTCATTTGTTTGCTTGAAATTTATTTAGCAAGGGGAATGGTGTTTCTTTAAGAGACCTGAATTAAAAGATTTAGTGTCAGATAGTTTCCATACTGGATTCAGAGTCAGTTGTGTATGATTCCAGTAGGTGATTCTGCAGTTTGTTTCTTATTCTGGTAACTCTGCTTTTGATAATTCTATCCTTTAATACAGGGTAAATGTCACTGAGCATTTTATAACAGCTGGAATATCATTGGAATAGTCCTTTACTATGGTTAGAGGATCAGCAGAGCCAGAGTATTTTCTAGTAGTAAGTGTAATTGATTCACTGACAGAGGGGAAGGAGTTTTGGTTCCTTTCAATCAGATCTTTAGTTGGGCTAAGCATGTCTTCAAGTGTTTTATTAGGATTGCTATCTTGGTCCAGTTCTTCATGGTTTGAAGAATTCTTTTCTGTTTCTTTTTTAGTTTTTTAACATTATTATCTTGATTATTATTTTTAACATTATTTGTTGCTTCAGATAGGAAGAGGGTTCATTGGGAGGCTTCTTTTAAGAAGGGAGGAAAGTTCATAGGGTCACTGGTGGAGGGGCAGTGGGAGTTTCAGTTATGGTAGGCTGTACTTCCATATTATTAGAAGGATAGTTGGTATATTTGTACTGGGAGTGTCAGAAGGCAATTCTCTTTGGGGATATTTTGTGGGCAGTTACTAGCAGTATGGCCTTCCATTTTGCAATTGAAACAAGTAATGTTTTCAGCAGAGAAAAGATTCTATATGGTGTACCTTCATGTACAATCACTGATGACTGAGGGAGTTTGTGAAGTTCCCCAGGTTGGATAAATGTTTGCCTTCTGAAGCTCATAATGTGACTGAAGTTAGGGTCAGACAGACCAGCTCTGATGAAAGATATACTGGAGGTAGTTTTGATGTCATGATTCTTGAAAATATTTGTGATTTCCTTGTTTGGAATAAAAGGGTATACATTTGATATTATGATTCTCTTGAGTTTGTTAATTGGGGTCTCACATTAACAATAGTATTTTTAATGATTAGAGTAGGGTATTTGTTAGTTATAAGATCAGCATTGACTTTCGAGTTCAGAAACACACATATTCTGTTATTGGATATTCTTGATATGAAAGTAATGGCACTGGGGGGAACAATTTCAGTTAGTTTACTTATATAGTCTTTGACAGTTAGATTTTCGCATGCGTCCAGTAGTATAGATTGTTCTTTTGATGGAAAACTCACAGTATTTGCAGCTCCTGCGTACGACTTCGTGGGTTGCTCTTGGAGGTTAAGTGACGGATTCATCTTGAGTTTGGCTGGTACTGCTTTATTCATGTGGATACGTTGAGCCAGCCGGCAGGCCGGCCAGAGAAACGCTGTACACTGCTTGGAACACTGATAGCACTTTAAATAACACTGTTAGGTAATATTAATACTGAAGTATTTTGGTTCCGGAGATACAGTGTATCGGTAAGCTGATAGAGCGCAGCAGTAGTTGTTGCCTCTACCGCTGTCGAACTACGACTGTCGAACAATTTTTATTTCACAACATTTTACATATTTTGGTATTATTACATGTTTTGACACACTTTTACCTAAAACTACATATTTCTTACATTTTTACTTACATTTTAATATATTTAAACTTTTGAAACAATATTTCACTTTGCTTTTTAAGAAAGATAATTCTAGTAACATATATTGCAATGTAATACTATCGCACTTCTATAACCTGCGGAACATCACTATTAAATCTCAAACTCACCCTCCTGCCTCCCTACTTCTTGGAATCAAGGATGAGCGAGTATTTGTGAGGCAGAAGTAATTTCAACCACGACCTTGCTCATGTTTCTCAGAGCCAATGCGTAACAATCTCGAAAACAAACAAATACTTTTTAAAGGTCATTGTCTTATTGCGTTAGAAAATTTGTGGGGGATCCCTTTAATCCTTCTCCCCCTCCCGGATTCATCACTAGCTACACGATACTACTTTTCACTTGAGCATCGGCTACTCGTAAACATTGTATATACAGCGAACGATATTTCAAATAAAACTCTTATGTGTAGGGGAAACAACCGTATAATTTCATTTGTAGAGGTAGAGCTTTCTTTCAGCCGCTCTGAATCCATGTTAAAATCTGATCGACGACTTTATTTACTCAGAAAATTCTTGTATACCCACCTTAAATAGTATAATTAATTTTTATTTTACATATTTTATAGTTTTTGTTTCATATATTGAAAAAAATAAATACATATGTTTGTGCATACTTTGCTTTTTTTATTACAATAAATCCCGTTCCCTAGATATAAATCATAGGTTATATCACAAAATAATAAAAGTTAAAGGAGCATAATGGACATTTTCCATACTTCTGCGGCATCAATAATCAGTAAATGGCACTTTCAACACAAGGTCAAACAAAAAGTTAAACTATGTTAGTGTTATTTACACACATGGAAGACCATTCCATCCTTATCTTATCCAACAAGTTGCGCTCTCCCCCTTCTCAATTTTTTAAAGGTATAGGTTTCGGTAACAAAATTAAAAGCTGTAACACCTTCAAATATCTTGGATCTTTAATAAACACATGTACATATGCTGCAGATATAAACTCGAGAATAATTATTGCAAAGAAAGCAACCAAAGCTTTACACAGCATATTATGGAATAACAATATCCGCCAAGATGTCAAAAGAAGGATATTCCATTGTGTAGTAGAAAATATAGTACTATATGGAGCGGAAATGTGGCCACAAACACAAAAAAATAAGAGATAAGATAAGGACAGTGGAAATGGACTACATGGACGATGCCTACAATTACTCGCAAATGGAGAAGGTGAAATAATTTGTTCTATTACGAAGACCTTGGAAAATAGAGCACTACAGTGGTATGGACATGTTCAGAGAATGTCAGAAAACAGATGGCCACACAAGATCTTAAAATGGCAACCACCTGAGAGGCGAAAAAGAGCAAGACCAGCTTTAGAATGGGAAAAATACATCCAGAAGCTATGAAGGTAGAGGCCTCAAACCACGAGATTGGGAGATCGAGGTTGTGGAGGTGAAAACGGCAAGCTCTAGGGGAAATGAAGAAGAAGAAGAAGAAGAAGAAGAAGAAGAAGAAGAAGAAGAAGAAGAAGAAGAAGAAGATTTCGGTAAAATATCAACGGATCATTTTTTGAGACACATCACATCGTGGCATTCACATCAGGCAGGTGAATGGGCGTTCTAATGCCCGCGCGACTGCCGCCGCAGATGTGAACGACAGCGCCACCTGGAGTTCTCGGGAGTTCCAACAGAAATAGGGATGATGTTTTGGGGTTAGAAGGCGCGCGACAGAACATCCTCATTCTGCTAGGGGAATTGGTGGCGCACGTCGGCAGCGTGACGCCAGGAGACTAACTAACCCAAGGCACAAAGGATGGGATCGTCTTCCACGTTTATAAATAACACTATGCAACAAATTTTAACTTTTTGTTTGTCTTTGTATTGAAAGTTCCATTTACTGATTACTGATGCCGTAGAAGTATGGAAAATGTGCATTATGCTCCATTAACTTTTACTATTTTGTGATGTAGCCTATGATTTATATTTAATTTTAATTTCATTTTCAATTCTAGATATGTGGCTGCATCTTAACATGAATGTGTAGCTTCAAACTGGTATAGTTTTTTTATATATTCAGTTTAAAAGTGTAGACAGTAATAAATGTAGGGGCTTACGAACCATATTTTGGCATGCCTATTGGGGATTGAGGATCAATGCAAACCGCATTTTGCATGTGAAACTAAATAAATGTTGGAAGGTAAGAACGCATTTAGTTTGGAAAATGTGGATTGAAATAAACGCAATAAATTCCACGTTTAACATAAGATTGTGTTCTGATCTGCTGCCAGATGATATGGAGGGAAAAGGGATCGGAGCAGAGGCCACACTAGAAAGCTGGTGGCTGCGGTGCAACGCGACCCGAGGCCTTACGCGAGCGGGTAAAGGTTTTCCGGCGTGAGGATGGGCAGAATTCCCTGCCGACCATCACACGACCGCGCCAAACGAGTGCCTTGATGGAAAGGTCGCGGCTTTCGCGAGCTGAACTCGTGGGCAGGCACATCCCAAGGCTTGTGGGGATGGATTGAGTGAGCTGTGGAGAAAATAACGTGAGTGACAAACGGAGATTTTAAAGAAACTATAAAACGTGTGACACAGATGACGAAAAAGAATGCTTAATGGAACTTTGTTAGGTGAGGAGTATTTCATATTCAATATAGTCGTCCTCTTGAAGAAAGCTGAACAATGAGGGAAATATGATGACAATTTCTCTTTTCTAAATAGATTTAAAATATACTTGTTTTACCTACTCAAATCTGATTGAAAAACTCTCATGAATTTGTTCAAGCATTATTGGCGTACGTGAATATTGAAGCCAAATTGCTTCTTTGTTAATTACCATTGTTTAAATGGACAGTCTCTGCTGTTTCAACTTTCTATAGTGGAAAGTTTTTTCTTATTTCTACAAGTTGTACATGCTTGCTGAATGCTTGATAATATAAAGATTATCTAAAGTCAGTTTGTACAAGTCTTTTACGTGTGACAGACTGATAAGAACTTCTATCAATTCACACAACTCTTTGCTTTATAAAAAGATTCATTTGGTATTTCATTGCTGTTATGGTAGTTGCTGATTCCTTTTATTTGTAGTCCCAAAGGATTACAAGTATTGCCGGATTTAAACAAAAGAAACAAATGTAATTGGTAATATGTACAACTTCTTTGATTATATTAATTATTAACCAAATGGAAATGTTTTTATTGTGTTTTTCACGAAGTTTCGACCATGGAGCTCGGAATTTACATGATAACACATCGACCCTTTGGATCGTCCCGTTCTCTGCAAAGTTTTTCATATCATTCGAAAAACATTTAATTTAAAATGCCAGAATGGTCTCAGAATGTATTCAAACTCACTTTTAACAAACACATTTTCCTGTGAATATAAAAAAGAGCAACTTTATCGTTCTCTTTTCTTTTGTTTTGAGTGTCCATAATCATGACATACTTCCGCATCACTTCACTTTGTTGCAATTTTAACTAGTGAGAGAAGGTATTTCATTAGAGTAGGTGTTGTGTAGTAATTATTAATGTTCTGTAAAAGCACATTCAGCTCGGACCAAATTAATTTTCAGATTCCATTTTAGTAACATGCATTAGCACATCGTAATGAACTTCTCCCAAAATTTCTATACGTAAGCTGAAATGTTATTACAAAACATTTTATGAAAACTAATACATCACATTAGTTTAATTATTGCATTATTTTCAGGCAATTCATTTTTTATTAGAAGCGGCATATACTTTCACTTACCAAAGTTTGGCATCCAATATTACTAGAATAAATTTCGCAAATTTGAAAATTGCCCTGATGAGCGTGACTTACAAAATTACCACTGATTATCCCTAGAGACCTCTCTCATAACGGAACCTCTGAATAACATATTCCGTGGAATGATATGGTAAACGCTGGAAAATACGCAGACTATTACTAGCCAACAAACGTGAATGCAGAGTAAATTGCAGAATAATGAGATTCGGATCTAACAGTCCGCGAGGATCGTTTCAACGAACGTCGATTAAATGGCGGGAAGATAACTAGTCCCCATTAAAACAATTTAGTGGTCGTTTGAATTCGAATGTGAAATAGCCCTGGAAGCGACAAAGCAATATCTGCAGCCAAAGAACGCACAGGTGCCTCATGAATGGGGCAGCGGCAGTTCATTTGGAAGTTAAACAAAAGAGAAACTTCGTGCAAAGTTTTTCAAAGAAAAATGCTATTAAGACTAAATGCTTTGAAATTAAGGCGAAAACAACTCGTTTGTTCACGAGAGCGAAATTCCTTTCTTTGTAACATACTGAAGTTCTAAATAGATTCGCAATGCGTTTTATAAGGAAATGATTGATTAGGGTACCAATATATCATACTCTCATTACACTAATTTCATCATGCAATTATCTGCGTTTAATGCGCAAATGAAAGAAATTCCAAGATTCTTCCATTGATTCGAGAGATTTTGAAATCCACACATTTTCAGTTTATGATAGTTCTGACCAGAACTTCGAAACATTCTAGCTTTTCCGTTCTTAAAACAAATTGTTGATTGGAAAAATTACTTTTAAGGACACAGAAATAGCTAATTTTGAGGATACAAAAAGGATTAGTTTTTAGCTATTTTTAAAGTTATCGGGCTATCAGTTATCTAAATATTTAAAAGGTTTAAGGTCGATTCATAAGAGTAAACCATATGATTATTTTCTTGTTACTAACAGTTAATTCGTAGATGTAACTGCTTGATATTCTTTATATTTCCATAGTTTCGACGAATAAATCTTTTCTCGAAGAAATGTAACCGTTTGAGGTTGAAGAAGATATATTTTTTTGGCAATGTTTGAAATAAATCTTGCTATCACTTCACCAAATTCTTGGGACCTATTTTCACCAACATATGTGTGTGACCTATTAATCTCTATAATGTGTTTGAGCAACTGCGGATATGCATATGTAAGGATCCGTCACTCACGGTTAGACCATCTCCCGTTTACCAATCAAGAAGTATGAGGTGTCATTCGACGCGAGAAGATTAAAGAAATTTCCAAAACTTTTTTTTTTTTTGCGAGTTTATGCTCTGCGATCTTCGTGCGTAGATCGGGAATTCAACCCACGCCGCCTAAATAGATGTTTGTAGATGGCGTTGGTTAAACGTTTATACCTGGAGACAATTTTTGTTCCGTGATGGAATAATTTGCTTTCACGAGGATAGCAACACTGATTGTTGCCATCTCTAAGTTAAACAAAAAAAATCGCGCGACAGATTTCATTTTCATTCATATTACTATTATTTTTATATTTACATCCATATTTCATTATTATAATTTTAAAAATAAATTTCCAAAAACCTACGAACAGTATTGCTTTGGAACTTATTAAATTTGAGGACCTTCACGAGAATACGGAAAAACCCAAACTGTGAGTAACGTTTTATTGAAAAGCGAGCGCCAGCGGTCCCTCGCTAGCGACCTGACCGCGTAGTAGACCAAAGAGTAGTAGAGCTTCAGACCAAAGGCTTCAAACGTTTTGACGTTTTTCGACACTTCTCATTTGTACTCCACCTGTGCAGAGCCTGTAGAATCTGCAACTGTATGCCGCTTATCTGCAACGTAAACTATTACTTAATATTCTAAGCGATAGTTTGCGCTACTACAGATACACTATAGTTTGTATAGTCAAGGGTGTTTTTATTGTTATCAATTACAAGGAGACAAGTGAGGAGGATAAGAGGGTCTTGAACAAAAATATACATTACAGGCTTAATATGGAAATGGAAAAATTGCGAAGAGGTTGGGATTTAACATGAGAGACTTCTCACTTTACGAATAGTATAAAATAGTATAAAACCTCATCCTTTATGGAAATATTGCTTGAAAATTTTTCAACCGATTTGAAAAAAGTTTTTTATGCGTTACTGTATATTGGAAATTTGAAGCACTTTTCACCAAAAACTTTTGACTTTCCGAGAAATTTCATTGGAAGGGAATCCTCTCACAAATGTAAGAATCTAAACAAATTGCTGGAAGTATGCATGTGAATTCAAGGTATATTATGTATAAACGAGTGATGCTACAATAATTTAAAATTTCTTGCAATATTTCTGAATTTACAATTTTCGAAAATTCAGAGATTTAAACGAAAATGTGACGTGCACCATTAGTTTGCGCATCTGCTCTTCTATTTGTGGAAAAAGGAATTGAGCGGTTTTGGAGAAAAATAATATTTTTTATTGTTTGTATTTCGCATCAAATTACATGAAAAGTACTCATACTCTTGGAGAAATTGAACAGAACATATTTAAAGATCCGTCTTACAAGGAACAGATTTTATAAAGGAAAACAATTTCTATCTTCAATATTATATATGTCGAAAGACACCAAAAAATTACACTTCTGCAACTTTTCAAATATCTTGAAGTTAACGAACATGAGACCAGCATCATTCTCTTAAGCGTCGTTTACGCTATCCCAGGACGATGTTTAATTAAACAATTTTTGGGGAAAAATTGAAAATGTTTTTGAGGCTTTATGCAAAGCGGTTTCATGCATTGACATATTTTTGAGGCTTAATGCATACTTTTGGAGAAATTGAACAGAACATATTTAATGATCCGTCTTACAATCCATTACGTCACAGACGGGCAGACAGACCTTGAGCCTTCAATCAATTTTTCGGTATCAAAGACCCACAAAACATGATTTCCGGTATGCGCGTGTTAGAGGATTTTTTATATTTCTCAACAGGATTGATCCATTTTTTGTTACTAGGTCCCGGCAATAAGAGTTTTTCTGCCGTAAATTTGCAGTTTTCCGCCGCAGAATTACAAAATTTTCTCTTCTAACAAAGTACCTACAAATGGGCGAGAATGTTAAAACTAAGTGACGGGGACCTGCACTACCGGGTCTTCACAAGCCAGAAATAATGTGCACAATGAATTATTCATTAATTTAATACAGAGAACACCCTATGATAGAAGCGCTTCTATTTCCTTCTCCTCTTCCTCCTATTCTTCCTCCTCATCCTCCAGAACTCACAGTCATACGCAAGTATATAATGAATAAGTGTCGAGCGGGTTGCCTAATTGAAAACCTCTGAGTACGTAGATTGCTAATGCCTATGCAAGCTTTGTAAGCGTAATCACTGGCAAAAACATCGTTCCCCTTCTTAAAATCGTACCTAAACCTACTCACTAAAATAGTAAGGCATCTTTCGGCAATATCTAACGCCCAATATCTCCACTTCCAAACTCAAACCGCCAACCCAACCGATCACACGCTGTGGAATATCACTCGCCGCCTCTTGGGCAAGCCAAACTAATATACCCTCCTAACAACCGCGGCATCCGTGCAACTTCTCCTGCAGATAAAAGCAAAGTACTAGGTCAATACTTTGCCACAACCTTCACTCCCATCCTTCAGAAAATCCCTTCATGATCAGTTACTCCTCAGAAATCCGACGAACTAGAACAACAGTCCCAAGATGTCCAAATTCATATCTCCACCGAAATTGTGAACCTTTTATCTGTCCTACTCCAAACGTTTCCAGTGGTCACGACTTAATTCCAACGTACGTACTAAACGCCTTCCATTCACCGCCATTTTACATATAACATCAATATTTAATGCATCTCTTCGTCTGTCATACTCCCTGCAAATGAAAACACGCCCGTATCATTCCCATTCTGAAACTAGACAAACCAAAACTGACCCGTCAAGCTATCGCCCAATTAGTCTTCAGCCCTCCTTAGGAAAAGTGTTTGAAAAATGTATCCTCGCCAGATTAATCTCCCATCTCAGTTCAGTCCAAGCCATACCTCCGCACCAATTCGGTTTTCAATCACTACTTTCACAAATCACCAAATACTAAGACTAACGAGGATATAATCGAAGACTTCCATGAAAAGAAACACACAGTCGCAATCTTCCTCGACATAGCTAAAGCTTTTGACACCATCTGGCACCCAGGACTGTTATATAAACTTATTCACATCGGAACCCCGACTATCTTATTCACATCATCAAAGCTTCCTTGCCGATCGCACTTTTCTGTCCTCCTTCCTGGAGCCCTTTCACTATTTTCCCATAAAGCAGGAGTACCGAAGGATCTGTTCTCTCTCCCACCTGTTAATCTTTATACAGCTGATATACCATCCACCCCTCATACCTTCATTGCTCTGTTTGCTGATGACACCCAATATATTCCTCAAACCGTGATATTGATACCGCACAAAGACCTGCAACACCACCCTTTAAGCTTCCGACTGGGCCAAGAAATGGCATATCCGGATAAACCCTGCGAAAAGCCAAGCCAAAATCTTCACGTTCCGTAGACCAAATAATCCTCCCCTCTCAACTATCAAGGAGAAAATATAACTTGGCTCCCAAACAACAAGTTAAATATCTGGGAGTACTTTTGATAGGCGGCTCACATGGAAATCAAATATTCTCCACAGAATAACCTGGCAACCGTAGAACCCACCAATTATATCCCATACTCAAAAGTCATCACCCTTGCAACTCCATGTCGCTACTCACCTACCAGTCAATGATCCGCCCAATTTTATCTACGCTTCTCCTATCTGGGCCTCAGCCAGCAAATCAAACATCCAAAAATGCAGATTTTCAAAATAAATTCCTCCGAACCATCACTAAAGCTCCATGGTTTGTATCTAACTCCCACCTACATAACGAACTCGGCATTACTCCTATCTCCGTCCATTTCTCCTCCTATCCTCTCGCTTCTATCCTATTCCCCAGATTCCTCAGCCGTATATTTCAAAATCGGAAAACAAAATCCTCACCACAATAGACTAAAGCGAAACTACCGCGACAGTTCTTCGACCCTCCTTGATTATCATCCCGATGTGGCTTCTCATTTAATTCACATGTACTCAATGTATTCATGTCTATAAGTTTTCCCAATCAATGTTAATGTAATTCAATGTAACATCACTGTACCGTACGCGGATGCTGAGGGCCTTCGGGCCAAGCAGAAATAAATGAAAAAAAGCTTTGTAAGCACTCCAACTCTATAACCTCAAATGCGTTCAATACAGTAACTGACATATTACACATTTTTGAGTGGTACAGAAACAATTAAACATAATATGAGGTAATTTAATTAGTTCAAGCATTAAATAGTTGAATGATCAGAAGACGGTGTTCTAGCTCCGGAGCTTGCTGATTTGAACAACATCAGTAAGGTAAATTTCTAGGGATCTAAATTGATCCGTAGGGAAAAAATTAAGATGAAACAAAACGAAAAAATACGATAAGACTATATTGCAAATGATACTCGTATAAGTACTCTATACGTCAAGACTTGCGCACGCCGTCATCTTACCTTCTCTCGCATGGCTTCACTTGTCTGGCCTACACTGTCAATCTAGTTCTGTATATCTGTGACGAAAACTAACCAGCGACTGCGATTCTTTGAGTTCTACCTAATGGCATTTTATAAAAGAATACTAATATTTTTAGTTCATTTCATAAATCAACCGTGAGTTGGCTCAGTGCATCAACTGAAGTCACATCAGTACCTCTGACCGAGAGGTCCTAGGTTCAAGTCCCGACGGCGGCAGGATTTTCGACACTAGCTTGTGAGTTAGGTCGAATCCAGTCGCTGTCTGGAGGAGAATTCTAGCGGCAGGCTGCTCTGATCGATAGTTTTCCGTGGTTTCTCTGACAAACACGAGACGAATGCCGGAGCAGTACGTTAACAAACGGGCCACGGTCAGCGCGCGATCTTTCCTTCCTCTTCCATGTCCAATCCGCACCCCTTATACACACACATACACTACACTATACTACCACACATGCCGGGAGACCGGTCGGGGACAAGTCCCCGACCGGTGTCCCGGGAAATTGTCCCGGCTGGTGGGAGATATCTGGTTGAGGAAAACCCCGCTAGTCGACGGTAGGTCGGCGCCGGATCTCGCCATCTAGGGGGAGAGGATCACCTCCATCTCCCGATGAAAACATGCACCACACTTACGGGACAAATGAATACCTTAGTGGACGCGCCCGGAATCACTAATCAATCAATCAATCAAATTCATAACTCACTCACAAATCCCACCGAGTTGCACTGAATTGCAGTTTAACATCATCTTACCTTCAGAAACTAATTCCGGCCGAGAGGCAGCTTGGGGCGTGGCGGTGGGGGTGGGGGTGAGCAGCGGAGAGACATTTCTCGCTGCGCTGTGCGGAGCGGCCGGAAGCGCCGGGGGCGGGTGCGCCGGAGGTTGTACAACATGCAAAAGCACTACGTTGCGGGACTTAGGAGCTTACGTAAATATTTTAAAAATCTTTGTTTTTAGCGGACTCGTTAAAAAGGTAGCGCGCACGTTGCCTCACTGCGTTAACGAAAAAATAACGCACTATGAAATCCCGATACACTAGGTCTAATGCGCGAAAAATCCGGATTCTTTACTGTTAAGCTGCGTGAATTTCGTTAATAAAGCCAAAACGTAGTCGTATGTGCATAATTGATATATTTTAATCCGAGACGTCCTTTCGGAAATACAATTCATGTTTCCGTTGCGCTCTTGTTTCAAAGATAAATTAAATTTCATTTTAATGTTACATTTTAATGGAAACGAACGTTAAGTCTATAATTCACGCAGAGGCGGTCTGGCTTTTAAAATACATCGTATTTCAAAACACTGTGCTGGATGTCGTTCGGACTGTAATTACGTTTTACCAACATGCTACATGGGCAGACATAAAACTCATTACAAAAAGATGTAGCGGAGTTCCAAAACCTATCAGAAGTTCAACGTGCGCATCAACTTTGTATTAGAAATTTTCTATCAGACGGTCAAAGCACAGAAATTGCAACAGAAGCCAGGAAGCTCCACACGAAACACACGTGACTTTGTTTGGATATGATCGGCCAGGATCATGAAATTACTCTGAGAGAACGATCAAAAGCTGGTTTTTTTTTCAGAACTGAAATTTGAAAAATTAATCTGTAAGAATTCTTATTCCTATAGAACATTTTACATGAAAACAAACCCGTAGTGATTAATTATTAATATTTGTTTTTAGTTTATGATGTAAAATAAAAAGAGTGTGGATAACAAAATAATAGAAAAAGAAAACTGAGCAACTGAACTGAAATAGATTATTGGGAGTACAGGAAACCGAAATGATGATGAGCGTGAAGACGAAATGTTTGGATAAATTTTGTACTCTCCCATGTAAGTACAAGTATACAGTTGACAAAAGAGAACGCAAATATACAAATAATGAATTGACGACGAAAACTAAATATGTATTCGTGTAAGCAGTCACTTAGTGGATGTAACAGGTTTTGAAAATAAATCACGTTTAAATCATACATATAACGTACCTTGAAACACGTCTAGAGCTAAACTTCAGGCATGTTTAATTAGGCTCAAATGTATAATTCAACTTCTCCATTATCTGGCAGCTTTTTCACCATGAGTATTTTAAAGAGAAAGTCCATTCTTAGGACACACTGGGACCGAGAAAAAGCTACACAGAACACAAAGCGCCGTTTTTATCGCTAGTGAGGGACACCAGTATGGATTACTTCAGTCATGAAAATTAATGGCTCCATCTTGATACGGACAATATACTCCGAAAATAACAGTATCTCTGTTTAGCATCCTGTTTAAATTATGCATACGGAGCCGGTCGGAAAAGTACAGAACAAGAAAAGGCTCCAGGAGGAGGAAGTAAAGACAAACTGGTGGGCGGAGGGAGGTGGAGAGGGTGGGTGACGCAGAGGAGGTCGTGTAAAGGTTCCACGGCACTGTGCCAAGGCAAATAACTGTTCGCGGGCTGAGAAAGAAAATGATTATCGAAATAGATCGAGTCGTTAGGAAGAGAGTGTTACATAAACATCTGCGATTTCCGGATGAAGCAAAAAACTGATTCACAGAAAGAAAGAAGCACCAGACATTGCCACGTATTAATTATTAGAAAGCATTTTCTTCTAGGCTTATGATATTCCAGGCTGTTTGGGATGAAATACCCATTTTGAGCATATTTCTTAGATTACATGTACACTATTCTAATCTTCAGACTGCACTATCTGAAGAATACAGCCTCGAGTATAATCCGTTATATCTTCCTCATGCTTGAAAATGCTCGTAAAATCCATTTCATTTTTCACCTAAGTGGTATTTCACACTAAAGTGCTGAAATATTATAGAGTACTGAATATTACAAATGCTTTAAATTGATGTATAATGTGTTTCTAAATTTTTTTTTAAAAGTATTTTTATTTAATTTGTTTTGTTAAGGAATGTGTAGGATATTAATGTAATATGTATTGGCGGTAATTGAGTCTATTGCGGGCTCATTCGGATTCGCATTGGACGCAACGACATCTCTGGCTAATCTTCACACTCCGACCAGTACTAATAACCCAGTTAAATTGAACAAATCGATTAAAAAAGGAATTGTTTTAGGTAATTCGTATGTTGACAGTGTACACAGTTCTTTGCGAAATATTTGTACTCGAATCGTATAAAATAAACTATGGATTATCAGTGTTCGTAAACGAGGTTATCTTGGGCCCCAATATAATGAATTCTCGCAGGTCTTCATACAAAATAAGATGTGTAAAGGTGTAAAAACTTTCTGTTTTTTGCAAAAAAGTTTTAAAATACATATGGTTTATAAATTTTGAAGAAAAATAAATTCACTTTCGTGCACTGAATTTATCAAAACATCATTTTATAAGGGAGATAACTATGGCCACATCGTAAGAAAACAAGACCTTTTCAACGTTTAATTCTAAAATGGATAATTTTAATAGTTATGGAAATATATGCATAAAACTTCGAACAAGCACTTTTCAACGGCAGCCCCGACCCCGGCTCATCCCCCGCACTTTAGAATGTTTAGTATGTAATGCAGCAGGTACCAACAAACAATCATGTCACGTTCAAAACTCCGTGATTTTTTCTCTTCAATCGCAGTTTTTTGGTTTAATTTGACTGGGCTATAAAAATGAACATGGTATAGCGATCAAAAACTGTAAAAGGCCCAGAGACACCATATAAAGAAAGCGGAATGATCAAAGAGAAAAAAAAGCGAGCAAGAATCTTACACAATCTGTACTACCAACGCCACTTTTGAACACATGAATCCTTTGGTGGCTCCGCGTCTTGTCTCCTCTCGTAGAAGACAAAAAGGAGGTATGTCACACCGCCATTCCCCCCACCCCTGCTGCCACCGCCTTCACCGCAGTTTCAGACTCTTGCCGCCGCACCGCCCACGCCGCTCAGAGACCGCGGCGCCGTCGCCTCGTCACCGCCATCGCCTCCCCCGCCGTCGAGGAAGTAGAGAAACATGCGCGCGACAGGCGTCGTCGTTAGGACAAACGCTCTCATTAAACGACTCGCTGTCGCCGCCGCCTAAGCGACGTCCGGCGCCAAACAAGGGCGCGCAGTTAGTGGCGACGACGGCGGCGCCGACGCATCAGTTATTCCGCCAGCGCGTCCTTTCCTCGCCTCCACTTCTCCCCTCCCCCCGCGGCGCGTGTATAGAGAAGTTCGCTCTAAGTTGTTGACTCCGGAGGTAATCAAATGAGCGATGTTTCCGAATTTCTGTTTTGTTAATTAAACAAAGGACGCGGGAACTAGCGCCAGCGACACCGGAGGCGGCGCTTTCAGAGCTAACATAGTTTACTCTAACAGTCGCCCCGAAGACACGGCCCGCCTGGCGTGCACTCTGTTTTGACCGTCGTGACGTGACGTTATCAACTCCATCGTGAACTCCCATTGCTTGCGTCACCGGCGCCCTTGATACGGTTGCTTTCAGAGCATTATCTACGTCCAGTGTTCAAACCAGCGTGGCCCGTATACTCTCTGTGAATTCTGTTGATGCTTCTACTATTGCGTGAAGCTTACAAATTTCTTTACGTAATCGGTACACAAGAAAAGTGAAACGTCTAAAAAATTCATTTCACGGGAAAACAGTTTCATTCCGACAGAACCAAAGAAAAATTGCGTTTTTCATTTGTCGCTCTTAAACTGAACCCAGTGCAAGTCATCGCTCTACAAAAGAGACACTTCACACAGACAACGAATGGAACGGATTCGTGATCTGAATCCGTGTATTAGCAGGTGTAGAAGATGCTATATTGAATAGGTATGGAGGTATGCGCTATTGGTCTGTACACTTACTTGGTTCCTACAAACAATGAAAATAATCATTTGTGTTATTTGCCAGGAATATGGCGTAAGCCAACATTTGCATTTTCGAATAAATGCAATAAATTGGAAAATCTGGGTCTTGCTAGTCAAAAATGTGGGCGAAACTATAAAATATGAATTCTAATACATTGTAAATTAATATATAATGTGAAAAGATGAAACCATTTACTGTCATAACTTCGTACAACAGTCACACAAGTTATTTTGATACGTTTCTTGTCATACATGGAACATTTTCATTTGTTGAAGTGTCCGAGCTTCGCAGAAGAACCTCATTTGCCTTCACCTACAGTCAATTATCATAACAGGGTAGGTTTTTTTCAGATCAGGGTTGGGTTCTGTGAGTCCATTCTTGATCTCAGTCATTCTCTGAATGCGCGCTTCTCGGCGCTAGTGATCAAGCAGAAAGTGTTAGCTGCCCTCGGAGACTACGGAGGGTGCACCAGCGGAATAGCGAAAGGACAACGCTACAATCCGTATTCTAGCTGTATTGTTAACTTCCTTGATGACATAACGACTTCATAAAACACTATATGGAACTAATATAATTTCCCCTAAATCGTTGACTTTGTACATTTTATGCTAACATAATTCTCGCGAACACACAAGTTTTCTTACACTTGGACTTATTTTAGCCATCTCTCTCAGGCTGAATCGTTAAGTATCCGGATGTTGCCTGGAAGGATCCGTTCATCGTCATTTATGCAATTATATTCAAACCTTCTGTATAAAATATATGAATTAATCGCTTAAATTGAGAAGTAGCTATATTTTGGATTTAGCATTACGTAAACATAAAATCTCAAACTTCCTCATCTAGCTAAATGAGAACTCAAGAAATTGTGAGCTGATTGTAATTTGTTTGGAAAAACACAAGCCCATTCTCTCCCATTTTTTAGTGTGCATCTAAAGTTGAAATAGTTGTGGAGTTGAACTATTTTCTTATGTTAATGTTTTTGCACGAATTTTGTTAGTAAGAATTTATGTATATGTCTATGTACGTACGCGTATCTATATATTTAAAAAAAAAATTTCTACCATGGCTTCGTTTAGAACTTCTACTGAACCGATTGTAGATTTTTTCCTTTAAATGAAAGAATGTGATCCCTAGATGTGTTATCATATATTGTTTGTGTTTATTTACCAACATTTATGGTGTAAATTAATTAATTATTTTTTTCTTTAATAGTACGTTTATCAATAGTCAATTGTTTTTTTCCAAAGACCGGCTGTTTCATGGTGGCGCTACTTGATGGTTTACTTTGATTGTTGAGATTTGTTTACAATTCTTCAAGGTTTTGTTGCAGTGTAATAATTGTTTTGTTCGGTTGTACTGAAGTAGTGAAGTTGTTTACAGGTTTCTGTTGGGTCGTTGTCTATAAAACGTCGGTTTTGTTCTGATTTTTACTTCCCATGTGAGAGAAATTCTGCAAACCAGTTTACTCTGTATTGCTTAAATGGAAAATAAGTTTACCTTCCAGCAATATGCCAGAAGAAATCAAAGAGTTGCTTATAGGAGATGACACATCAAAAAACTTTAGAAATAATAACCGTCAGTATAATAGTGCTCTTTCTTTTGTGTAATTTGGTTCCGAATTACATTGCCACCTGGTCATGGGTCATACGTGTTCAAAATTTTGGAAACTCCACATCACAGAATATCTTTGTTGTACCCTGAAGATCCAAACAATGCAACGTATTGTGAACATTAGTCTTGGCACAGTATTTTACATTTATCTCAGATATCACCGTCAATTTTTGACGGGTTTTCATAGTATTTATTAAAATACTGCTTTGAAAAAAAAAATTTAATTTTTTTAAGTTTCTACAATTATTCTTGTACTAAGTTAAGAATCAAGCATCCGGTAAGTTAAAAGGAAAAATAAGACTTTTATATAAAGACAGAAAGAGTAATATATCCTCTTTCTCTCTTTAAACACATAATTTTCCATTCGTCTTTTCAAAAGCAATAAGTTCCTTACTTTGACGATAGATAATATTTGTATAAAAGATTGGAACAGTTAAAAACTGCTATAATGTGAAAAGTTATAAGAGAGGAAAAGGAATTATATGGATTTTACTTTCATTTCACTTATAGATAATATAAAACAATTATACAACATACGAGAAATGAATATAAGCCTGTGTGATTTCAACAAAAATGATGCAAAATTACAACTTGTAAAATTTAAAGTATTCCATAAAAATCCAGAAAATTATTTAAATTCCAATCATTTCTACGCAGAATAATCACACATACATTACTTGAACTCATAATTTTTCTGTCTGTTTTCAGAATTTCTTACGACTGCTTTATAGTGGTGGCGAAATAGTACAGGTAATTTAAGAGCTTAGAAAACGCTTCAGCAAAGAGTCTGAACATCTGTGATGTTGCATCTGTCCATAACGTCTATATTGTTGAATTAACTACTTACTCTTTGCAAATACAGAAACAGAAATATTATAGCCATTTGTGGGATCTCTCTCATAAGGTTATAAAAACTTGACAACAGAAAACAGTGAAAAAAAGATGACAATGAAGAAAATAAAAGAAGTTCACTTAAAATAGAGGAGAAGTGCACCGAAAAGTAAGATTAATAAGTTGGAAGTCCTCTGTGCACAACCAAAGAAACATTGGACAGAAGGTCAAGGTGAAAGAGAGACGATGGCAATAACCGGGGAAGAGAAAAACCCAGGGTTTCTAAGAAAATATTGAGTGCGACAAAGAGAAAAGAAGGTCGAACGTGGACAGCGTCGGAATGTGACGTGACGAAAGCCAGGGTCAAGGTGGGGAAAGGAAGAAGCCCTGCAGTGGGTGGGTGGAGCGGGAGGGTGTAATAGCAGACGCGAGGCCCACGGAGGAGGGGAGAAGCCGTGTCGGAGACAGAAACAGAAGAACGTGCACGCCATGGAGAAACGAGGCGGATGGATGTGGAAGCGGAGGGAGGGAACGAGGCAGGCGAAAACTTGGTCACAGGAGGCCGGGAAGAGCGGGGAGAAGGCGGGGGCGGGTTGGGGGAGTGGAGGCGCGAATGGAGGAGGGCGGAGGTGTGGGTGGAGGGAGGGTGCGGGTGCAGGTGTAGGAGGGCGGAGGGTTGGTCGGAGGTGGGTGGAGGGATGGCCGGAGGCGTGTGCGAAGGCACGGGCGGATGCGAGGGCGAGGGGAAGCCGGAGGCGGGTGGGCGCGGCGGCGACAGAAGGAAACGGTGAAATATCGACGGAAGGTGCGGCGTCGCAGAAGAAAGCAAAGGGACGCGAGAAATGGCTCCGGCGCCCAGCGCTCCATCATGCCGCGGTGGCGCGCTCGCGCAGCTCATTTCTCTTCGCCGCCCCTCCCCTCCCCTCCCCACCTGCCTCTCCCTCAACAATGTGTGTCTAAACCACCTCTGTGTTCCAGTCAGGGTTCAGTCGCAACACACCTCTGCACATTTCAATTTGAACCATTAATGCGCTCCTTCAATTCAGCACTTTTTGCCTTAACACAACTCTTACACACGACTTAATAAAATTGCTCCTATTTTTAATAACGCCTCAATATCTGCCAATCGCAACGTTTTTAATGTATACATATTGAACACTTCATTTTTACTGTTTTCGGTTTGTTGTTATAATTGGGTTTTGTGCTCTTTCATCTCCACTGCTTCACTCTTTCTAAAGTCACATCGTCTTCAAAGCAGCACTCGTTTGTTTTCCGACCGGTGCTACGTTATCATGCAGTGCCAAGCTTCCTAATCTGGCTTGCAGCCTCGCATTCCGTTCTCTTGCGCACGTTCATTCACCAAATCATCTCCATTCGATGTCTTATCGGTTTCCCATCTCTTGTGACTCACATTATTGATTGTTTCCAATTTTGTTTTCTCTCGTGCATCCGTACATGTAGGATATACCAGATTAGCCAGTTTACTACATTCCGGGAGACCGGTGGGGAGCTTAGAGCTTGTCCCGGCTGGGGCGGTGCCCCGCTGGTGGGAGAGTCCTGGTTAGTGGGAAACCCCGCTAACCGACGGTAGGTCGGCGCCGGATCTCGCCATCCATCGGGGGCATATCTCCGCCATCTCCTGAGGACAAAAGCATGCATTACACTTGTGGGACTAAGCTGTTGACGCGCCCGGAATCACTAACCAACCAACCAATCAACCAACCAGCCAGTTTACTTATCAAACATATAACATTGTATTCCCCTACGGTTCTTCTTTCGTATCTCGATTTCTTCCTCCTCAGAGGTACCCTGCCGCCGCCGCCGCCATCCTCTGCACCGCTCACCATCGCTTTCCCCCTGCCGGCGCACCCTCCTCCGCCTTTTCCTTTTCCATTATCCCTGCTGCGCGCTTCCCCCCGCCCCCTCACTCCCCCCCTCTCCGGTGAGCCCCGCTCCGCCCCGCCCACGCCCGTTCATTCCCGCCCTCCCCCCCGCTCCGCCGAGACCCGTTTACCCCCACCCCTCCCCTCCCCACCCACGGAAAGCTTTCGGCTGCGCTCGCTTCTGGGTCCTCTGCTTCGATTCTCGTATCGCGGCTGAGATCTACAGGGTGTTCGCCGGGTACGTGCGAAGATTTAAATATGAGGCGAGAGGTGCTACAAAGAGGCAAAGGCTGTCTCCATATTTCGCAGTATTTTCAGAGATAGCAAGAACTGCCCGGTGAAGGTGACAAACTCGGGATCGATGATTTAGCAGCATGATCATGCTTGTCAATCGTTGAAGGCAACATTTTCTAATGGGTTACTCTTAGGATTGTGCAACGTTATTTGTGAAACGTTTGCTTTTCTAAGAAATGACTCTCGTGTGTTCGTATTTCCTGAATCTAGGAATGTAAATCTCCCCATGGCTAACACAATGTTCAGCGTGTTCGCTTTCCATGACGCGATCCCCGGTTCGATTGCCGGTCGGCGCAGATTATAGAGTGCGCTTTGCTTGCAATGTCCCAGAATCTGTTCTGTGCGACGATAAGAAAGTCTATTTCTCAGGTTGAGAAGACCAGAATATGGCGTAGGGCTGTATATGTGCTAACCCCACGTACCCTTAACCCATACCGGTAGCGGTAGCTCACTGCATCAACTGATGTCACTGCAGCGCCTCTGATCCAGCAGGTCCTAGTTTTGAATCCTGACGGCGGCAGGATTTTCGACACTAGCTTTTCAGCTAGGTCGAATTCAGTCGCTGTCTGGAGGAGAATTCTAGCGGACGGCTGCTCTGATCGGTAGTTTTCCGTGGTTTCTCCGATCAACACCAGGCGAATGCCGGAGCAGTACCCTACCAAACGGGCCACGGACCGCGCGCGATCTGTCCTTCCTCTTCCTTGTCCTATCCTCTCATCTTACACACACACTTACACTAACATGCTCTACACTACCCACATATTCCGGAAGACCGGTCGGGAGCTTAGAGCTTGTCCGGCTGGGCGGTGCCCCGTTGGTGGGAGAGTCCTGGTTAGGGGGAAACTCCACTAGCCGACGGTAGGTCGGCGCCGGATCTCGCCATCCAGCGGGGGAAGATCACCGCCATCTCCCGAGAAAAAACATGCACTACACTAACGGGACTAATGACCAAAGCAGTTGACGCGCCCGGAAACACGAAAAATCAATCAATCAATCAATCCTTAACCCATGGCCGCAAGGTCGGAAAGCCCCTGGCAGGCCTTAGGAGCTGATGTGCCAGTACAAACTGACAGGATTGTGAATCCATACATATTAATAACGCTGCTGTGTAAAATGTTAAATGAATCGATAGAGAAAGTAATTTGTCTGGAATAATTTTGTATGGTTAATGAAAACGTAGGCTTCCGCAGTCAGAGACGACACATTAATGTCTCCTGGACAGCCAAGAATCTCACAATTTAGAAAGGAACTGACATATTTTGTAATGTTTCATCGTAGCGCTCAAATTGTTTTTCTCTATTTCTATGAAAAATTGAATTTTCTGATAAGTGGTTGAATGAAAATGCAAGTCTCTCAAAATCTAATTTAAGACAGGCTTGAATCACATTTTATGTCAACCTTACAGATAGCTTGAAACCCACACAGAGATGCTCAGTACTTTTAACTTGAGCTGCTAGTTTATCATACTGAATGAATTGTGGGTGTGGGCAAATATAAGCACCCAAAATTCTCTTGGTGATTTATAAGAACAAACAGATAAAATCAGGCAAGTTACACGCACCTTCATGAACATTTCTCTGGTCACACGTAAGTTTTATCTCTGTGTAACAATTCTGAGCAATATTTTTCTGTCACTCAGTAATATATTGAGGTCGCTTTAAAGATAAAATATCTGACCCAGAGGACAACTTCTTTGCTTTACTGAGCAAATAAACTTCTGAGCAAAAGGTTCAAACAATCCTTACAATCGTAATTGTTGGATATTCAATATATTTTAAGTTTCAAAATGAACTTTTTATATCATTCATTTATACTTATATGTATACAAAACTTTCCCAAATTCATCAGATTATTTTGACCTTATTTGATCATTCCATCATTGCATTGGAAATTCTTGCGTATTTTGTTGAATTATCATTGCAACTATACTTCATCGTATTTCCTTTTAAAATCTAAAGAATATTATTTCTTTTCTTTATCAAAACTGTACCATATGCCATTTTCTTACTCTAATTTGTAACCTGTCTTTGTTATCATTGCCATCAACAATGACTAAAGTCATCGTTTCTTTCTACCCAATTTCAATCTTATTGAATCTGTTCATTCATTAATATCAGATTCTCACAGTCAGAGAAAGTAAATTGATCTGATCAAATGTGATCTGATCTGCAATTTCTCTTCATTTTCAGAAACAGGGCTCACTCCCTCTACCACTGCCTGTCTAATTCATTCGTCATTCTACGGCTGTACACTATTCTGTAACAAATTTTGTTGAAGCCGCTTATTCATGTCAACTGAACGTGTAATACTTACATTGTTTATTTTGGAAAAATGTATTGCAAAGATAATATTTAATCGGTTTCTTCTGTTGACCGTTTTTTTGATAAAAAAATTATAATTCATTTTTTGATGACTGATTTTGGATAAATGAGGTAATTGGTCTCCTGCAAACTACGAATATTTGCCTACTGGCACATTCCACGTGAAATGGAACACCATTTTGAACTTGACTTCTCAGATGTCGTTGTAAATTTTTTAATGTCAACTATGATCAAATTAATATGACTCGTATTTTTCTAGATTTGGCATTGTTCATATTGTAACGAATATTGCGTCACCGGCCGGCACCACCACGAACTACATGTACGCGCGGATTGCGTCATCTGCAGGCGCCACCACGAGCTGCCTGTGAGCGCGGGTTGCATCATCTGCCGGCGGATTATTCCAGAACGGTCGAGGGATCCGGAAAGTTATTCCTATGCAACTTACCAAGAACATAAACACAAAGACTAGTTTTAATCACGACAGATATCAATAGATATCATATCTTCAGATTTTGAAAGCACTTTCGCAAATATGGTCCTTTTTGATTACGGAAGAAATGCGTGAAATGGTTGTGTGCCATGTATCCTACGTGCAGGTGAAAATAATTTTAAGTGCTTTCTCCTCTGATGGATGATCCTTAGTTGTAAGCAATGTGTATTAACATTCAGCAGGTTTTTTTTGACTCGTATAAAGAACACGAGGAGTGATTATCGGTTCTGTGAGACTGAAGAGTGCCCCATACTGTCAAATGCTTGATTGTTCCCCAAACTCCATCAGAGGGTCCTTCATAGTACGATGTTCAAAAACTACCATTCTGTACGAACTCTGGTCTTCTTTATGATGAAACAAATTTTGAAGTTCTCTCATTTTTTTATAATGATAACTTGCACTATCCAAAAATTACATTATTTTGTTCATGACATTTAATTTTTCTTTCATAAAATCTATTAAATGACTGAAATAAATGAAAAGCTGTGCTATTGTGTTTTAAATATTCCGAAATAGTAAAAAAGAGGTTGCTTAATTTGTGTGCCCTCTTTATAATAAATGACAAATGGATGCACCATAATTGGTTCGTTATTTCAGTGAACTCCTTGAGTTTGCGTCTTGAATTACAAATAAATCATTTTCAGAAAAGAATATAACACATGCTTTTGAATTCCGATCTTTCAAATTGGAACTGAGTCCTTTCAAATTCGAATTGACTGTCCAGTTTTGTCGATGTGCGAGGAATAGGCGAATTTGCATCATTTTACCTTCTTCCTCTTGTCTCTTCTATATTTCTGATTGTTGAATTTTTCCAAATTTGCGGCCATCAACAATCACAAACTTTTTAATGAGGGGTCAGCGTAATCAGCTTCGATTTGTCATGAAATACCCCTACTGTTCTTGAAGCTCTTCCGCTTTTGCATTCTATTTTATTGTCAATTCTTTGCATTTACACGTTCAATATCCTCCTTCCATATCCTCCTTCAGATCAACGTTCTGTGGCGTCTACCCAGAAACAGCTTGCCTCAAGGCCCGTCTGCTGCGATTCCTCCGTCTCCTTACACTCCCAGTCTCTAAGTGCCATGCCTGGCGGCAGTCGCTTACCACGCCTGCCTCTACCTCGCTCTCCGGCGCTCAAGCAACTACTTGCCAACCCCCCCCCCCCCCCCCTCCCCCCCTCCCCCCCTCCCCTCGCCCTCCTCTCGCCCCCTCTCGCCCCCTCTCGCCCGCCTTCTCGCCCGACTGTTCGCCCGCCTACTCCCCGCCTTCTCGTCCGCCTGCTCGCCCGCCTACTCGCCCTCCTACTCGTCCGCACACTCGCCCGCCTACTCGCCCGCCTGCTCGCCCGCCTACTCGCCCGCCTTCTCGCCCGCCTACTCGCCCGCCTACTCGCCCGCCTACTCGCCCGCCTGCTCGCCCGCCTACTCGCCCTCCTACTCGCCCGCCTACTCGCCCGCCTACTCGCCCGCCTACTCGCCCGCCTACTCGCCCGCCTACTCGCCCGCCTACTCGCCCGCCTACTCGCCCGCCTACTCGCCCCCCCGGCGGCCCGATCTCTTCTCCATCGATCGCTCCTCAGCATCTTTGACTCTTCCTGTCTCACCTACCCTCTCAATCATTTCCATCCGCACGCATGTCCTTTCGCTCGCACACCCGACCACCCCCTTGTTCGCCCACATGCTTCTCCAGTCGTCCAACCACCCACCCGTCTAACCGTCCTCATTCCCTTCCCCACTTACTCACTTTCGTCCGCTCACACACTGATCTGCCGTCTCACTCGTCCATCTCCTACTCCAACTCACTTCTTAATCCTACCTCCTACCCCACGTTAATCGTACCCAGTCTTACACTGCCCTCCTTCTTGCCTCTTCTCCCGCTCGTACGTCGCTCCACCCTACAGCGACCCCTCGCCCACTCACCTGCCCCCCCCCCTTGCTCGCCCACATGCTTCTCCAGTCGTCCAATCACCCACCCGTCTAACCGTCCTCATCCCTTCCCCACTTACTCACTTTCGTCCGCTCACACACTGATCTGCCGTCTCACTCGTCCATCTCCTACTCCAACTCACTATCTTAATCCTACCTCCTACCCCACGTTAATCGTACCCAGTCTTACACTGCCCTCCTTCTTGCCTCTTCTCCCGCTCGTACGTCGCTCCACCCTACAGCGACCCTCGCCCACTCACCTGCCTCCCGCCCACTTGCTCGCCCACATGCTTCTCCAGTCGTCTAATCACCCACCCGTCTAACCGTCCTCATTCCCTGCTCATTTACTCACTTTCGTCCGCTCACACACTGATCTGCCGTCTCCTCGTCCATCTCCTACTCCACTCACTATCTTAATCCTACCTCCTACCCCACGTTAACCGTACCCAGTCTTACACTGCTCTCCTTCTTGCCTCTTCTCCCGCTCGTACGTCGCTCCACCCTACAGCGACCCTCGCCCACTCACCTGCCTCCCGCCCACTTGCTCGCCACATGCTTCTCCAGTCGTCCAATCACCCACCCGTCTAACCGTCCTCATTCCCTGCCCACTTACTCACTTTCGTCCGCTCACACACTGATCTGCCGTCTCACTCGTCCATCTCCTACTCCAACTCACTATCTTAATCCTACCTCCTACCCCACGTTAACCGTACCCAGTCTTACACTGCTCTCTTCTGCCTCTTCTCCCGCTCGTACGTCGCTCCACCCTACAGCGACCCTCGCCCACTCACCTGCCTCCCGCCCACTTGCTCGCCCACATGCTTCTCCAGTCGTCCAATCACCCACCCGTCTAACCGTCCTCATTCCCTTCCCATTTACTCACTTTCGTCCGCTCACACACTGATCTGCCGTCTCACTCGTCCATCTCCTACTCCAACTCACTATCTTAATCCTACCTCCTACCCCACGTTAACCGTACCCAGTCTTACACTGCTCTCCTTCTTGCCTCTTCTCCCGCTCGTACGTCGCTCCACCCTACAGCGACCCTCGCCCACTCACCTGCCTCCCGCCCACTTGCTCGCCCACATGCTTCTCCAGTCGTCCAATCACCCACCCGTCTAACCGTCCTCATTCCCTGCCCATTTACTCACTTTCGTCCGCTCACACTGATCTGCCGTCTCACTCGTCCATCTCCTACTCCAACTCACTATCTTAATCCTACCTCCTACCCCACGTTAATCGTACCCAGTCTTAGACTGCTCTCCTTCTTGCCTCTTCTCCCGCTCGTACGTCGCTCCACCCTACAGCGACCCCTCGCCCACTCACCTGCCTCCCACCCACTTGCTCGCCCACATGCTTCTCCAGTCGTCAATCACCCACCCGTCTAACCGTCCTCATTCCCGCCCACTTACTCACTTTCGTCCGCTCACACACTGATCTGCCGTCTCACTCGTCCATCTCCTACTCCAACTCACTATCTTAATCCTACCTCCTACCCCACGTTAATCGTACCCAGTCTTAGACTGCCCTCCTTCTTGCCTCTTCTCCCGCTCGTACGTCGCTCCACCCTACAGCGACCCCTCGCCCACTCACCTGCCTCCCGCCCACTTGCTCGCCCGCCCGCCCGCCGGCTCCTCTGGCGCGGGCGCGGGCGCCAGGCGCCTCGCGAGGCCGATCCGTCAGGCGGGGCGACGGTCCGGAGTGGGATGGAACGGGCGCCGGCGCCTCCAGAGGTATAAATACAAACAACAATTAACCGCGCGCCCCCGGGGCCCCGCTGATCTTTTTTCTAAATATTCCGCCGCCCGTAAAGCCCGGCGAGGCGCGACGGCCCGCCTTCACCCTTCTCCCCCGCCCCTGCCCGCCCCGCCGCCGAGGTACACCAACTTCTTGACGGGCGGCGCGGGGCCCGACCGCCGCCATTAGCAGCGGCAGGGTGCCTGTGCTGCCACCTAGCGACGCTCTAATTTACTACGCCGCTCGTGCTTCTCGGCTGGGGCGCTCCCTGGTGCTGCGTTCCGTTCCAGGGGGTTCCGGTTCCGGAATGTGCGAAATACGCGGGCCTGACGCGGGGAAGGGTCGGGGAGTGAACAGTTAGCACGTTCCGAAAGTGGCCCATACACGAGCAAGCGTAGTGAATAAGGCGGTTGAGGAATCATGGCACGCGTGTGGGGGTCGTTCCAATCGTTAATTCGTTGCCGTCGACACGTACTCCGTTGTTGGAACAATGACGTCGGTAACGACGGGGACAGGTCTGCATGATGATGAGTGACGCAGCTTGTGAATGGCTATTTGTTGTCAGCATGGAGACGACGGGTGAAGGACACCGGGAAAAAGATTGTTGTACATTGTTAGTACACAATTTTTTTATTATAAATATTTTCAGGTTTTAAAAAGTTCAGTTTATACTCTACATTTTTATTGTTGGCTTAATATGATTCATTTCCCTAACTCCAGTAGCCCTGGAGAGGCTGCATTTTATTCAAGTAGAAGGGGGTGCAGGAAATAACTTCAGCCGATTACACTTTTTGAGCAAAGGGTACACAGATATGTCAAAGAGACTACCTAAAAGTAACTTCTATTCTAATTACAATGGCATCTAATTACAATGGCAACTAATTACAATGGCATCTTTGAGACTTGATTTACTTAACAACCTTTTTTTTTCAAAAGTTCATTCCATTTATTTGTTGTTGTTTTTTTGTCTTGTTTTTTTTAGTTATTGTATTCACAGTGCATTCATTCTTAAGCTATATTTACAAACACATTCACACACTCAAGCACACAATACTTCACTTCACTACACATATTTCTTTACTCTTATTTGTTCGCCTTGGCGCCGACTTTACTCAAGCTCTTAATATAAAATTAATACTAATAACTTAATTCTAAAAATTACAGTTTTGGGAAGAAATCCTTTATGAGGACACCGCATGGGAATAATATTTCGGAAAACTTTGTACGGAAGGGGTAGAAGGAAAATTTATTTTTAATACGGTATCATGAGTGGAGCCTCTAGAATGGCTCATGGGCAGCGTACTAGTTTCCCCTGTTCGATTCCCAGTCGAGGCAAAAATAGTTGTAGATTTCCTTTGAAAGCGTCTCAGTTTCTGTAGCTTTGGGAGGCAGAAAAGCTCGGTCAGGCGAAATTTGTTAGTTACGGTGAAGGGAATACGTCATGTTTGCCACATACCTCGCTTACCCCCAAGCGTGGGAGTTAAACTAGGCCCAGGCGTGGGCTACCGTAAGCTAGCTGGCGAAGTCGTCAGTCCATCGAAAATGCCTAATACATCATGAGTAGGATTTCTGCCTAACCGGAGGACGTGTATTATGAGGTTTATGATTTCAGTTCGGTGTAATGTGTGCGTTGGATTGATAATGTTTACTTGTGTTTACTATAGAAGAATCTATATTGAATTTGAATTTCAATATATGGAAAGTAACAAGAACCTGACTGTGATGGATAAGCTAGCTGACGAAACGGTTTGTTTTGATGGTTTAATTGGGCTTTTCTAATTTGATGGACTTTTCTAATTTTCACTTTACGTGGCTATATTTTGTACATGAATGGAGAGCGCATTATTGGTTGAGACCTAATTACCACATTCACATACAATCAATGCAGAAAAAATAGTGTAACAAAAATCATACATAAATAAAGCAATCGTCGTTAATAGAGCTTGGACTGAAAAGTAAGCCAGTGTCATTCTGATGACGTAAGTATTTTCCCCTCAAATGTCATATAAAATAACTGGTTTAAATGTTATAATTTGCTACTGTATGTCGTGCAAAAATTTAATTATACTCGTAAAACTGAGATAGTTTTCAGGTACGAATTTTCTCAAAACCGACGCATGCAGATTATGTTCGTTTCAGAACAATCCTGTGATGTTCCACTTGGAGTACCAGTCATTAGGCTTCTGGCCAAAGTTTGGAAAGAGCCTTACACTAACCGAAAAAACTAAAAAAGAGCAAGAATATTTTTTAATGTGTGGATTCCACTTTAAAATTCAAATATCGCACGAAAAAGTAAAGTAGGTTAGAAATATTTGAGTGCATACTGAAGGAAAAGTTCATTCTTGTTATACGTACAGAAAATTGTAAGTAGAAAATGCAAAAATATAGAAGCTCAGAGAAGGTGAACATAATATAAACGCGTATGAGGCGTTTACCTCAAAAGGACGTACTAAAGAGAAGAGATGCCGCTACAAGCGACAGAGTAAGAAACTCGAAGCAAGATTTCTCTTCCGCGAGGTACCTCAAGAGGTATTTCACCACAAACACGCACGGAAGTGGCAACGCAAAACAGGAAGAAGAATGCGGTTCCCCGCAGGTATTATTTTTTCCTGTGTAGATTATGCACTCCTGCTCTGCTCGCGCTCTTTGTAAAACTCCATAACTTCAAACTATACCTTTAGCGTTCCAAGAAAATGCATTTCCTCTGATATTCCGCAACCAACTTCCATTCAATGCAAAACCCTCGTCAATTGTTTTTGCAGCGTATACTAATCCGTGGCCTTGAAATAAGATAGCATGCTAATTGCATTTTTTTACTTTTGGTTTTTAAAATCTTTGTCTTAAAATATTGCATTTTACCTAAAGTATCGAAGATGTTTGTACTCTCATCACAAATTCCATTCATTAAATTTGCAATTGAGTTATAGACTTCGTGTTAACATGTAAATACAATTTACCATACATATATATTCCTAATGAATGTCCTTAATTTGCCTGTTTTTAAAGTTTACTGTTTTTATTTCCATAGCAAACATTTCATTACAACACCCTATTTATTATTTTAATAGTGTTCTATTAGATATCTAGAATTTCCTGTATGTCAATGCCTGACCTCAAGATGCACCTACGAGTTAGTGCCAGAGGCGCTCATTATGAAAATTAGTGGGTGAATTCCGATGCTCATTTTCTTCTACGCTCTGGTTTGCTTATTGCAGACGTGTACAACAGAAAATATTTAACATTCAATTGAATACCATAATTTTATAACATTATTTTGGTCCATAAACAACGAGAATGGTATTAGTATCACTCAAATAATAATAATATATATGGTATCTTCTGGAAAATTTTAGACTTCATTATTTCAAAGCTGTGAATGGTGTTAGTGTTAGTTACACTAACAACACATTTTTTCGCAATTGATTTCTCACATCGTCTTAATAACATGTTTAGTGTTATGAGGCAACTAAGTCACTCGTATTTTAATCTGCAACGCGGTAATTGTCTTAGAGAGTGCTGCATTACCATGTCAAGGGTTCTTTCTTACTGTGCTAAAAAGTTTCATTTTATGTCAATTAAATCATGTCAGATTCTAAATGCCATCTTTGAGTTTCAAAATTTTAGTTATGGACTTTTTTAAAGATAAACACGAACCTTTTAATGTAGAAGTCTCCTCATTCAAAATCCACTTTTACCATATTTTTTATCAAATCGCATACCTCTATTTATTCTTCTTTATTAATTTTCTCATATATATGTACCCTCATTAAAAGTCAATGGGTACAACGTTCCAACGATAACTTCAACAAATATATGAAGGTACAAATGGTTTCGGAATTTAGCTTTCTTTTTGTATTCTCAGCGCTACTCTTTCATTTCACATTCCTTATATTTCACCTGCTTCAACATAATTTTTATATTTTTAAATTAAATGTAATCCACTAATTTATTATTACCTTTTGCACATTATTAAAAAAACTTGTACAAAAATCGAACGAAAACTGGCCAGTACATTGCGGTTTTGAAAACTTGGTGGTGTATTTCTGATGGCATAAGTAGTACTCTGTATATTGAAAATTTCTGTAAAGCAAGAATATTTAGAAAAAAGAAATGAATTTTCAAAACTTCCTCCAACATTATCGAATAATCTTAGCTATACAACGCAACGCTAAACTAACATGCTCAAATGCGACTTCTGTGTTACGATTAACGGTATTTGTGCATCACCATTCCTTTCACGATCGTCGCTTCTAGTACCCTTCACTACTTCCGACATTTCTTCTATTCCCTCCGCCCGCCCGCCCGCCCGCCCCCACTCGCTCGGAGATGGTGTGCGTCGAGACAGCCCGGGAACGCCCCCGGCTCCGCTCTGCTGACTCGGTCAAATCGATATGCACTCCGAAGATAATTCAGTCAAAAGGCAAAGAATATACGGAAAAGGGAAAAGGAGCCGGGCTTTTACGGCGGAAGTCGGCTCAACCAATGAGAAGTGTGTGAGAACTTCTCGAAGCGCACTCCACTCGCTTCCTGCCCTCCCCTCCCCTTCCCCGCCCTCCCGGACCGCCCCAGCGTCCTCGTTTCGCTCTTGACGTCTCCATTCTTTTCCCCGACCGCACGTCCGCTGGGGCGGGGCGGGGAGGGGAGCGAGGGAAAGGGGGAGAAACGAGCTGAATTACCGCGGCCCGGTAGCCGATTTCCACCTTGGAGAAGTTGGGGACCCTCTGGGGAATGAGAAATTCCGCAGAGATCAGGGTTTCACGAAAATAACTGCAAATAGGCCGCTGGAATTATCGTCAAATGACTTTGCTGGACAAGTACCTAACTTTGTGAAGTTTCATTGTCGAGACTTTCTGTGTAAAGTAGATGGTATTAAATGCACTTTGGTATTGACATGGAAACCTACTGAATTAAAGAGTATTGCAAGAAACATTCTTTATTTTAATTTATCTGATTGCCAATATTACAAATAATGTGGAGAATTTTCTGGAAAGTTAAAAAGAGTGGAAAAGTTCAGAAACGTGGAGTCATGAGTCTAACCAACTACCTGCAAAAAGTTGGCGAGACACATCTGGTCATGTATGCAATAACATATAAAACTTAGAAACAAAACTAAATTACGGATTAGAAACTGTTTGCATATACGACACGTAATATAATTTTATGAATGTGATTCTTTCTATGAAAGTGTTCGTATGCAGGCACAAATATTGATAATCCTCTCCTGTGTTCGAACAAAGGCACTCCTACTGAAATGAAATTATTCGGTCAGATACGCCAAATAATAACGAAATACACTGCGTGCACTCTGTGGTCAGGAATTTCATTAAACAGAACGCGCAACTCAAAGAGGCGAGGGCGGAAAGTGGGTCACCAGGTAGACTGAAATGCGCGCGGCGGAGGACGACCCCTGCAGCGTGTTTCACAATATTGTTAACGCGAGAGCACCGACGACGACATAACAGAGAAAAAACTGCCTGCAGGCGCGATAGAGGGCGCTGGGTGACTAGTCCGCTGCAAATGCCAGACTTCGTGTTGAGTTCAGAGGGAATACATAGCATACCGATAATGGCAATGAAATGTATCAAAAGAATAACAGACGAAAGATAAGAGATGGTGGAGATAGACTTTCAACAGCGCTACAAGTGAACAAGGTGGTGATGAATGAGGAAAGAAGTCTGACTCGAACGAGGAGGTAGCTGGAATCAAGTGATGTCTGAGGAGGATGGAGTATCTGCAGTGAGTGAAGAAGACGGCTGGAGCTGTGGATACTGGGAGGCGATTGCGACTGTGATGGCGGCGATTTCTTGGCGTGGCTAGAGTAGTCCGGGCGCAGAGGTAAAGAGGGCAGTGGAGGCGGCGGGGGTGGCAAGGGTGGCTATCTGACGGCCGGAAGCGGCCCATTAGCAGCCGCGTACCACAACCGGAAGCCGCGGCAGGAAACCGCACAATTTGCCGGCGTCGCTGTTGCCGCGCGGCCCAGGTGGACGGCGGGGGGGGGGGGGGACGGTGAGAGGGCCGGCTGCTATATTTAGCTCCGCACCACCGCCCCACGGTAATCGCAGCAATGAATATTTATCGTCGCCTCGAGCCCCCGACGTCCCTGGCCAGCAAGACGCGAGGAGGGGGCGAGGGTGAGGGAGGCGGGGGATGGTCGAGGACGAGTCTGCGCTGCCAGGGCGAGGGGGGCGGTGAGGGCAAGGGTGAGATCGTGCGCGGGGGTAGAGACGGGGTCGGGTCAGAGCGCGGAGACAGGAAGTATCTTGCAACATCGGAGGGGATTCGCACCGACTGTGAAACAAACAGAAAGGTGCAAGGAAAGAGAAAGAAATGCACGGAATGTACAAAAATTTTATTTTTCCCTGATTTACAGAAAGGATTGTAATTACTCTAAAAAAAAGGACTCTTGGCTGGGACATTTTCTAAAATGTGTTTCAGCAGAATCACATTTATTTGACATGCAGTAGTATACAAAATTCTTTTAATTCCGTAAGAAATACATGTTTTAATTAGGTCAGGAGTTACAATCATAAGTAATTACCACGATCTATGCATTTAATACACCACAAATGTGAAGATACATATTTCAGAGTTCTCAAATTTATTTCTGGAATACTATTCGTTTTACAAAAGTATTTTCTTTTCGTGTTGCAGCACACAATTTGCACAAGATTTTCGAAGCAATATTATGATAACATTTCACTCTCATAATTTTTTCTCTTGTGTGACCGCTTGGTATTAGCAATTGCATGCTTCAGGATCTACTTAGCCATATACTGCCTAATTCAATAACAGACGGACAGAGCACTCTGTGAAGACACAGATACCGTAAATTCCATTCTTTATCAGTTCAGCTAATCATAGAATTTTTAAGGTTGATATGCGAATTTAACTAACTAGAATATGAAACACTTGACTATCGAGTAAGTATTGAGTTTACTCGCTCCATGTCACGATCTATTATTCAAATTGTATTAAAATGCTTTACTAACTACACACAAAGTCGTTGCCTGCACTTTACTACAAATATAGTATTCTCTTTCTGCTCGTCGGACTATCTTCCATGTACTTACATCACCTATATTGTTTTCTCAACCTACATTTTCTATAATACACTGAACCCTAAAAAAGTATTCAAATTCTTTCATAAAGTGAAATACTATCGCTTAGTTCATCGATAACAATAATTTTACGCTAGGTACAACATAAATAATGAAGTTCGTAGATACTTTGATCTATTTTTTATCACAAATAAAAGAAACACACTCGAAGCTGCACTCCTCGCTCGGGCACTGACTGGATAGGTTTTCGAACCGGTGCTCTTGCGTGTTTGTATCGCGTATATCGTGTATGTATCGCGAGTGAAGTTTTGTGAACTGCATTTACGTTACGAAGAATTCCAGCAGATACGTGAGTACAACTATTGTATTAACTGGAACAGCCGCATTGCGGCTGTCATGCAAACACAATGACTGCAACTACCAATGTAAAAACAAACATAACCCAACTTACTCAAGAACGATCTACAGTACCACAGGAAAAGAAGTCGTACGCACGTGCAACTGTTAGCGAAGTATTCCCATCAAAAGAACAAGCAGTAATAATTACGCCCATGAAGGTATTACCATTAAAGACTACATCAACAAACCAGCCACCTTAGTGAATTCTAACGATATTAATTCGTTCACGTATCTCGAACAATAGAATATGTGTTTTCCTCAGCAGAAAAATAATAGCAGAAAATCTTACAAAGAAATACCAAACGTTAAATAAGTGAATCAATTAAATAAGTAATTAATAAATAATAATAATTAAATAAGTAATCACGAACTGAACATCAGGCCATTAGTAAACAAATTTAAGAAGTGATCATATCCAATGTACGCCATATAATTCCTCATAATATAATCCAAAAAGAACTTTCAAACAGAAATATTCAAGTCACTTCAAACGTATCATTTATTCGGGCAGGAATATCTGAACCTGGTTTTGCACACATAATGAGTTTTAGAAGACAAACATTTATTGCACCTGAAGATATAAAAAACTTCCAGAATCTACCACAATTCTTTATGATGGAACAGTTTACAGAATTTATTTCTCAACTGATGACATGACTTGTTTTGTATGTAAACAAACTGGACACCTCGCCAACCAGTGTCCTAGTAATCCCACACAGAATACAGAAAGGATGGAAAGTAAGGAAACACAAGATCAACATGAAATGGAAATAACTGAAACACACCTAGAAGTGGTAGATGAGCAAACCGAAATAGAAGAGCTTAGAGTAGATCATACTAACTTCCCAACTATACAAAAAAGAGCCCTCTCATCAGATGCATCATCAATAATAGAACCAGACAAAAATAAAGTAGAAAATGCTAATACTGAAGCAGGAAAACAACCAAAAAAGAAAAAGAAAAAGTCACAGGAAATATATGAAGAAAATGGTACCCAAGAAAAGTCTACTAATAAATCTTTAGAAGACCTTCTTACTCCTATAAAAGGAAAAATTGAAAGTAATACACACACATATCCTCTCACTTATAATCAACTGAAAAACTTCATAGACAAGGCAACTGGTTCAAGCAACCCAAGTTTAATAGCAAAAGATTTCACAAATGATATACAATCTATTATTCAAATGATGTCAGAGATACTCAAATCTTACAGAAAAATCAATAAAAAGCAGATTCACAAGAATTATGAACAAGTTAAAAGAATCACTTCAAAAGAATGAGGAAACTGATTCTGATCTTTCAGAATAAACCTTCTCAATGCAAATCATTCAATGGAACTGTAATGGGTTCTACGCCAGATTACCTTATCTGAAATTACTAGTAAATGACAACAAACCACAAATATTATGCTTGCAGGAAACAAATATCAAAGGAAACAATTCTGGAAAACTTCAGGATAAAGTCATCTGTTCACAATAGAATTAATACCCAAAATGCTAGTGGAGGAGTAGTTATCTTAGTCAAGAATGAAAGTTTTATACAAGCTATACCTCTCCAACCACCCTAGAAGCCATAGCAGTGAAAGTTAAAATCAAGTCACACGTAAGTATTTGTAATATCTATATTCCTAATAGCAAACATTTTGACATCCATGATCTAGATAATATTACTACACAATTACCTAAACCATTTATAATTGTGGGTGACTTCAACAGCCACAATAACTTGTGGGGTTCCACCAAAACAGATAGAAGAGTTAAAATAATTGAAGAATGGTTAGACAACCACAGTGATATTGAATACTGGACTAGCTACCCACTTTAATATAAGCAGTGGTACAGAGAGTGCAATTGATCTGACCATTCCATCTAATGACATAGCTACAAGTACAGTATGGTCCACTAATCCCAGCCTATATGATAGTGACCATTACCCTATACATTTTCCAGATCCAAATCCAACCCCTGACATTAAATGCTATCCTATATGGATTATAGAGCAAGCAAAATGGAAACAATTTCAACAAGATATTAAGATAAATATTGAAAAATTAAAAAAAACTGGTAACTTATACCCACAAAATATCAATACTTTAACCAATGACTTTATCGAGATAATCATTTCAGCTGCTGAAAAGTCAATCCCCAAACTACAGGAAAAATTAAAAAACGTCAAGTTCCATGGTGGAATATAGAGTGTACAGAAGCCATAAAAACAAAAAGAGAGCTTTCAGGAAATTTAAGAAAAACAAAACTACGGAAAATGGCATTGCATACAGAAAGGCCAGAGCTCACGCTAGACTAACCTTGAAGTCTACAATGAACCAATCTTGACAGAAGTACACCTCTTCCATCACAAACCAAACTTCAACACCAGAACTCTGGCACAAAGTAAAGGCCATTAGTGGAATAATAACACCCAATCTTCCCAGATATCTTATTGACAATAATGGTGTAAAATATTCTGGCCCACAAGCTATTAGTAACCTTCTTGCTGATACGTTCGCAAATAATTCAAGCAACAACAACTATGACCCAAATTTCTTATCTTCAAGCCCCAAAAATTTTAGTATAGACCAAGATCACATCAAGACACTATCAAAACAAAATGAAGAAGAACACAACCAACCATTCACTATGAGTGAACTTTTATTTGTGTTAAATAATTGTAAAAATGCAGCACCTGGACTCGATAATTTACCAAATAGCTTTCTAAAAAACCTCCCTGCAGTCGGCCTTGAATACCTACTTCAATTAAATAATAATATTTGGACCACTCAATCCTTCCCTAACCATTGGAGAGAAGCAACAGTCATTCCAATACCAAAACCAAATAAGGATCACACACAACCAAAACATTTTCGTCCAATATCCATAACATGCAATATATATAAAGTACTAGAGACAATGGTCTGTCACCGGCTAAAATGGAGCCTAGAAAACAAAACTTGATCTCACCACATCAAAGTGCCTTTAGATCATTTCGATCAACCAACGATCACCTGGTAAACATAGACACGGAAATCTGTGACGCATTAGTAATGAACCACCATGTGATTGCAGTCTCACTGGACTTTGAGAAAGCTTACGAAATGATTTATAAAGACAGGTTAGTATCATTTCTTACAGATTTGAAGGTAAAAGGAAATATCTTAGCTTTCCTTATTAATTTTCTAAAAATGAGATATCTCAAAGTCAGAATCCAAGACAAATTATCACAGGCAGCTGAGATGACTAATGGTTTCCCACAAGGATCGGTCGTAAGTGTAATATTCTTCCTCATTGCTATAAATGAAGTGAGCTTTATAGTGAAAGAGTCTGTGAAAATATTTCTTTTTGCAGACGACATCACCTTACTATGTAGTGGCAAAAATCTTCAAGTGACCTCAAACCTTATTCAAGAAACCCTAAATAATATCAGTAATTGGACAACCAATTCAGGTTTCTCCATTTCAAAAACAAAGTCTGAATTTATAGTGTTTTCAAAAAGTCGCTCTATTAGGGATGAAGAAGTTACACTAAGAATTGGAGGATATCTACTTAAAAGGACATACACATGTAAAATCCTTGGAATGTTCATCGATGCCAAATACTCATGGAGACATCACGTATCTGCCCTAAAGGTGGATTGTATTAGGAGACTAAATGTCATTAAAATGTTGTCCTCTATTAAATGGGGCGCACAGTCTGAATGCTTAATCAAATCATATAGGGCACTAATTCAATCCAAACTGGATTATGGAGCAGTAATTTATAATTCAGCTCCAGAAAACATATTGAAAACACTGGACCCAATAATCAACAGTGCTTGTCGATTAAGTCTTGGTGCTTTTCGAACTAGCCCCTGCAACAACCTATTAGTGGAAGCAATACAAATACCACTAGCACTAAGACGCAAGCTACAATGTCTGAATTATGCATATTCAACGTTTAATATCCCACCCAATCCCAGAAACTCAACCATTTTTCAAAATCCCAAAAGAACCATATATGAAACACATCCAAAATCCCCACTACCTCTGAGAGAAAGACTCCTTAAATACATGAATGACTTTAATATTGTTAAACCACTCATCTTACCTAGACGTTTAAATCCCATCCCACCCTGGCAAGAACATAAGATTACCATAAACACCCAATTAGTAAATACTCCTTGCCCTTCCTCTGAATCTAATACAAATGCCCAAGATGTGATAAAAGAAACGCTCCAAAAATATGATAACTTCTACCAAGTTTACACTGACGTATCAAAACGAGAAGAAAAAGTTGGTTGTGCATAATTCTAACAAATGATAATGAAGTCAATTCATATCGTCTCCCGGACTACTTTTTCATTTTCACATGTGAAGCATGGGCAGTACTTAATGCCATTGAAATCAGCATCAGATCTGCTAACAACATGCCTATTGTATCTTTTCAGATTCAATGCCAACCCTTAAAGCCATTGAAAACGGATACACCAGCAATCCAATAATTCAAACTATCCAAGAACTTATATTTACCCAAAACACAAAAGGAGTCAAAATAGAACTAGTTTGGATTCCTTCTCATAAGAAAATTACTGAAAATAGAAGGAGCATTGCTGCAAAAATGGCAACATCATTACCAAATGCTGAACCGCAAATCCATGGCACCCAGAAAGATATAAGAAACCTTTTCAAGGACTCCTGTTTAAAGTATTGGAACTCACAATGGAAGATGGAGTCTACAAAGCTACATCGAGTAAGAAACTCCATTCTGGAACCAGGTCTACCGAAATCAAACTTCAAAAGAAGAGAAGAAGTCGTCATTACAAGATTAAGGATCGGTCACTTTAACCTAAATTACTGTCATCTGTTCAAAAATGCAACCCTGAACCCTGTCCTAAATGAGGCGCTACCGTGTCTACTTCTCATTTTATTCTTGACTGCCAAGGACTTGTTAATATAAGGAAATCATTAAACATAGAAGGCAGCTTATATTCACTGTTCAAATCAGAAGAAGGTTGTAAAAAAATTTTGAAACTACTGGAAATAAGTAAATTGTTGAATGTAATATAATAATGATGCAATTTTTGTTATGATATATTTATAAATGTTTATGGTGTTCAACTATTTATAACCTTGAAATGTAATGTACTGATGTAAATACAATGAGGTCCTGATGACCTGAGCTGTTATAAAGCGACCATAAATACAAAAAAAAAAAAACTTACACTCAGTGTTTTTTATTTAAAAGTTGAAATTCTCTGCTCTGGTAAGATTGTAACTCTCCCCATTCACCAATGCAATTTGCTTCCTATTTTTGTCAAAAATAAATCCAATCAATCGATAGGAAATCCCCCGAATGAGAATAAGATATTGAATCGTCTTTCTCATGAAGTTTTAATTTTCCAAACGTATTTTTAAAAGTTTTTGGCTGACATTTGAAAAATGTGCCACTTACAAGAAAACATTTGTGTCTTATAGTGTCATTTTTATTCAGATGAAAATTGCTTTGTTAGTCATTTAGTTGAAGACAGTTTTCTTTATTTAGACACTGTGAATTGAGTTGATCATGTTTCAAATTGAGTATTGCAGTGTAATAAGGTTTTTGGTTGAAGAAAAACGTTTTTCTCGCACAATTAAAGAAAGGTTAGATCATAACCAAACATTGAGAGAAAAAACTATTGAAGAAGCTCGTGATGGTCCGCAAGTGGAAGCTGTGACTCCAGAAAATGTATCGGATATGAAAATAATAAAATAATAATAATGATAATAATAATAATAATGAATAATAAATAAATAAATAAATAAATAAATAAATAAATAAATAAATAAATAAATAAATAAATAAATAAATAAATAAATAAATAAATAAATAAATAAATAAATAAATAAATAAATAAATAAATAAATAAATAAATAAATAAATAAATAAATAAATAATTTCATAGAGCAGTACAGGTGGCTTTTAATTCTTTTAAGATTTCCATTATTAAAAATGTTCCCTATCAAACTGCTCTGAGAAACCCTGTATAACAAATACTTTCTTTTAATCTGGAGAGAGCTACATGAAGTGGGCCATGAACAACGTAGGGTTCGTGTACAAGAACATCTATCTACATGTCGAAAGGTTGGTCCCGCCATACTAAATCACGAGAACCGCTGAACAAAATAATTTTGGGTAGCCTATCTGATGTTGCTGTATTTGCCAAACCCCCAAACACTAAATTTATTCCAATCACCTACACCCTAACCCCTAACTCAGTCCAACTGTAAGGTATCGTGTCAATAAAACTACCATATGTTGTTTCAATAGCACAAAATTCTCCAGTTTAAAGAGTTCAAATTGGTCGGCAAATTATGAAGAGACCCCTTGGCCGAAGATGCAGTGACTCACTGCAACGTGACAAGCCTTGATAAGAATAAAGTGGTAGTGGAAAAGGATGGTACAAGCTTTCTCGTAGTAAAGGTTTTTTAATTTCCTTGGTTTGGACTGGCTTTACGGGTCTTGCCCTTTTCTCTTTTCAGCTGCCATCAACTGTCACCCCAAGTTCATTTTTTAAACATTTTCTCTACTTTTCGATTTCCTAATAGTAGAATCGAAATATTACTTGAAAAATATTAAAGAAAGAGTAAAACCTCGTCCTAAATAGAAATTTCCATTAAAACGTTTGAAGTCGTATTTAAGAAAATGGCGATTAAGCATTACTGTAAATGTGAAATACAAAGCTCATTTTTACAGGAATCTATTAATATTTGGAAAAACTTCATTTAAAGTCATTTGAAGCCCTTTTACTCACAAATGCATAATGTATATAAATCGATGGAAATGCGCACATTAATGACGGAGAAATATTTCAAAAAAATTACATTTGTTAATTTTTGAAAAAACAAAAGGATACACCAAAATGAACTTACGTCTTATTATTAAACAATACAATTAGCACTATTCATTGGAAATGTTTGATGAATAAAATTTGTGACGCCATTTGTGAGTGAATGGTGTTTAAGCGTTTCTAAATATGCAGAATTATGAGCTCATTTTAACAGAAAATTGTTGGGTTTTAAAAACACTTTAATGGCATTATTTAAAGCACGGGTACTCAGAAATATAATAAAGTAAAAAAATCGCATCTTGTAAATATTGTCGACGTGAAAGTAAAAAAAATGACATATTTGTAATTTTTGAAAAAACAAAAAATAGAGCAAAATGGCGTTTAAGTCATCGTATAGTGTACATTTGGCACTATCTCTATCAAAAATATAAAGAAAAATTTGGAGCAGTTTTTGAGAAAATATTTTTTAATTGCAAATATTTCACGCTATTGCACGAAAAGGACTGAAATTTTCAAAAAGAAATCTACTTGACCTTAGCGCCATCCATAAATTACGTGAGGTCTTTACCCCCAATTGTAGTCGTAGGAACACGCAAAGTTTTTATCTTTTCAATTTTGAAAAATCAGGGATTTTAACAAACATGAAACCTGCACCATTATCTTGTGTTCTTTAGCTAAGGTCAAAGGTTAATCCAAAATTTGTTGCGTTTTTTTAAGAAAAAATTGTTCAAAGAAAGTAAAACGTTTCGTTTGGCATAAAATAATCTTATTTTTGAAAAATTGAACGTGATATTATAAGATATGTTTATGATAACACATTTCGTTAAGAAAAATGTTTATCTTCGAAACTGTAGTTGTGAAGAGATGCCGAAAAAATGTGAGCTTTTGCAGTTTTTAAAAATGAATAGTTTCGAAGAGCATGAGACCTGCACCATTCTCTTAAACGTCCTTCGCACAATCCAACAACAAAATTTAATCACAAACGTTGGCTTTAATTAAGCCGTTTTATATTTTAGTTGTAGAAAGACTCCGAAAAAATTGAACTTTAGCAATTTTCGAAAAAATAGTGTTTTCAAGAAATTTGAGCCTGCGCCATTTCCTTAAACGCCTTCACACTGTCGAACAACAAAAAATTCAATGAAAAACAATTTTACAAAGGCACTCGTATTTTTTCTGATAAACCATGAGATAGTATGAATTGCGCATTTCAGTTTCAACTGATGTTTGCTAAATGCATTAAAATTTAATATAAATGGAAAATTTTGTTCAGTTTTTTAATAAATTTTGCAGTTTAATTATTTGTCAAAATTACCCGTTATACCTTTTACATTTTCCCTGTATCCGCAAATAATTTGGGCAGAAAGGAAGGTCGTGTATCGTCCTACGCACCAAACGCATCAATCAAAGAACGCACCCCCACACGACGCAATCTGCCTCGAGCAAGACGCTGCTCCCCTCGGGGCTGCTTCTGCCGCAAAATGCCTTCCTCCCCGCAGCCTATTGCTGCCACGTAATGAGTCAGGAAACCTTCCATTACGGAACAACACTTCGCTCTTTGGCGCCCCCCCTCACCCCCAGCAGTTTTATATTTTAATCTCATTTCGAATTTGCGAAATAAGAAGTTCGATCCCCACTCGAGAAGTCTGTCAGTTAAAAATTCACGCTCCCCGCTTCACGTCGCTTCTTTTCGCCTCCCCCTCCCCCTTCCCTTTCGACACATCACGCCCCTGGGGAGCCGGCGACTGGGGTCTCCCCCAACCGCAAGGAGCGCTGGTCTCTGCTAATGGGGGAGGGCGCGGCTGCCGAGGGTGCGTTCCTTTGGGGCGACCGGGGAAGGACGGGGCGGAGGCGACCTCCTTCCCGGAGCGCAGGGGTGTCTAAGGATTTGGCGAGTAGGTGGTCATGTGACAAATTTGGGGGACGTTTGCTAGATAAAATCGCTTTATTTTAACTATTACACACGTTTTATGGTGGAATTAGGCAAATTCGGAGGAACTGTTTGGTGTATTGGAGGAATATTTAATATTGTAACAAATATTGCGTCATGTGCCGGCACCACCACGAACTACCTGTATGTGCGGATTACGTCATCTGCCGGCGGCCACCACGAACTACCTGTATGCGCGGATTGCGTCATCGGCCGGCGGCCCTTGAACTAGCTAGTTCCAGAATGTTCTTGGCGCTAATCAAAAAGTGCAGAAAATTCTCGACGGCGCAAGGGAAGTGTAGTGTAAATAAATAATCAAGAGAAGTGTAGTGTAAATAAATAATCAAGAGAAGTGTGCCGTATAAAGAATTTTCAAGTGAAGATTATCTGTACATAAATCAAGTGTTTTCAGTGATTCTGTTAAGAAACCAAATAAACGTTTTGGTTAAAATAATACCAGAGTCTTAATTCACCACCTAGAATCGTAACAATATAGTACAGATAAATTATACACGTAGCGGAGAACATCGGGTTCAGTAAGTGATGTCACTACATTGCTCTGGCAGTGTAAACCTAGGGTTTGAATCCCGACGTTGGCAGGATTTTCGACACTGGATATAACTGGTAGAATTCAGTTGCTGCCTGGAGGAGAATTCTAGCGGACGGCTGCTTTGATCGATAGTTTTTAGTGGCTTCTCCGATCAACACCAGGCGAATGCCGGAGCAGTACCTTAACGAACGGGCCACGGATTGCACGCGATATTTCCTTTCTATTTTTTGTCCAATTCTTAACCCCCGGTCTGGTGCTTAGAGATTATCCCGGTTGGAATGGAGCCCTGCTGGAGGGTTGAGGAAAATCTGGAGTGTTGAGGAAAATGCCGCTTACCGACGGGTAGGCGGTGGATCTCATCATCTAGCCGGGGAAGAACACAGCCACCTTCTGCTATAAAAGCTTACACTAAACTTATGAGACTAATAACCATAGTAGTTAACGCACCCTAAAACATGAAATAATCAGTCAATCGAGGTTACAAGTATAGGCGTTATGTTCTGTGAAAATGTACGTATCTACGTGAGTGTGTTTAACCGATTTTATGGGTGCTCATATGCTTGTGAATGTGTAAATGTGTGTCTCATCGTGAGAATATTACGGTAAATCACTGTACAGATTTTCTGGCCAGTTTCTTATGGTTGATTTTTGCATGTGTTCATCATTATTCAAGCATGGAAGTAGAAACACACGTACTAAATTAATGTGCTAAGATTACAATCCGTTTATCTTCTGAAAGAAAGTTTTCTCCTTCAGAGTTTTCCTTAATCATATCACAGAATCTTTTCCGAGACTTTAATGCGATGTTCACTCTCAAGGGGAGTCGAGAGTTAAGAAAATCTAGGCATCGAAATTGTCTCAAGCCTTCCGTCTAGCCTCAAAGAATTATTTAATGTGTTTAAAATTTGTAATAAATGATCCGAGCACAAAATTAAATAAGATTTATTTTTATTACATGCAATATAACTTAAATAATAATTTTTATATTATATTATTCAATACATATTAATATTATTTATTATTTACATTATATAAATAATTAATAACATTAAAATACTACTAGAAATTCTTCAAGTCATTATAAATTTAAAATTATTTCTATTAATATAATTCCCTCGCTACATGGACAATACTGCAATTTTCTGTTATCAATTGTTTCATTATGTATATTGTTTTACAGTTTGCTCTTACGTTCTGCAGACGTGCGCCACATCCGACCTGCGTTATTTTGGGTACTCCTGCACAAGTTGGAGTGTGGTATAAAGGGATAAAGCGTGTTCCAGAGTTTCCACTCCCTATTCTCGCGTGATTCTGAGTTTCCCCTCGTTCTAAGACGATAGCAGAGACGATATTTACCTTCATAACGATTCAAATAAGGATCTTGTTAGCCCTGACCTGTGACGGAGCAGAACGGACCGATTAAAATACTCAGGAATACGCTGAATAGAGCGTTAAAAAATATTAAACGTCTGACTTTCACTTATAACTTTTAAAACCAGAGAGTTAGCTCAGGGTACAAACTGATGTCACTGCAGCGCCTCTGACCGGAAATCCTAGGTTCGAGTCCAACCGCGGCAGGATTCTCGACACTTGCTAGGCAGCTAGATCTAATTCAGTCACTGTCTAGAGGACAATACTAGCGGCCGGCTGCTCTGATCAATAGTTTTCCGTCGTTTCTCCGATCAACACAAGGCGAAGGCCGGATTAGTCCCAGCAAATTCCGGATAGCCTTAAGAAGTGGACGGGTCACGAACCGCGCCCAATCTTTCTTTCCTCTTCCTTGTCCTATTCTGATCCCTTACTTAGACACACATTATTATGCACTACACTGCCACGCTGTGGGAGATACCTGGTTACTGACAATCCCCACAAGCGGACGCACATCGGCACCGGATCTTTCCGGCGGAGAAAGATCCAGCGGAGAAAGATCATCGATGAAAAAATGCACTTCACTTACAGGGCAAACGACCTGAGCAGTTGACGCGCCAGCTGGTGACAAAATGCGAACATGGCAGACAAAACATTGGCACCTGCACTTAAGACGGGGCAGTCAAGTAATCACTGACAGACAATATGCGGCAAAGTCAATACTGGCGGCAAAGTCAATACTGGCGGCAAAGTCAATACTGGCGGCAAAGTCAATACTGGCGGCAAAGTCAATACTGGCGGCAAAGTCAATACTGGCGGCAAAGTCAATACTGGCGGCAAAGTCAATACTGGCGGCAAAGTCAAACTGTCAATACTGGCGGCAAAGTCAATACTGGCGGCAAAGTCAATACTGGCGGCAAAGTCAATACTGGCGGCAAAGTCAATACTGGCGGCAAAGTCAATACTGGCGGCAAAGTCAATACTGGCGGCAAAGTCAAAACTGGCGGCAAAGTCAAAACTGGCGGCAAAGTCAGTGCTGATGGCAAAGTCAATACTGGCGGCAAAGTCAATACTGGCGGCAAAGTCAATACTGGCGGCAAAGTCAATACTGGCGGCAAAGTCAATACTGGCGGCAAAGTCAATGCTGACGGCAAAGTCAATGCTGACGGCAAAGTCAATGCTGACGGCAAAGTCAATGCTGACGGCAAAGAAAATGCTGACGGCAAAGAAAATGCTGACGGCAAAGAAAATGCTGACGGCAGAGAAAATGCTGACGGCAAAGAAAATGCTGACGGCAAAGAAAATGCTGACGGCAAAGAAAATGCGGACGGCAAAGAAAATGCGGACGGCAAAGTAAATGCTGACTCCGGCCCCGGTGGATTCCGTGTACCCCGGTGTATCATACATTCAAGACATGTTTGGGAAAATATCACTAGATCTTACAACTACATCTTTGATTGATTGATTGATTGATTTTTTCGTCTTTCCGGGCGCGTCAACTGCTTCGATCATTAGTCCCGTTAGTGTAGTGCATGTTTTCTCCCGCTGGATGGCGAGATTCGGCGCCGACATACCGTCGGCTAGTGGGGTTTCCCCCTTACCAGGACTCTCCTACCAGCGGGGCACCGCCCCAGCCGGGACAAGCTCTAAGCTCCCGACCGATCTCCCGGACTATGTGGTAGTGTAGTGCATGTTAGTGTAAGTGTGTGTGTGTGTGTGTGTAAGGGAAGATGATAGGACAAGGAAGAACAAGGAATGATCGCGCGCGGTCCGTTGCGTCCGTTTGGTAGGGTACTGCTCCGGCATTCGCCTGGTGGTGATCGGAGAAACCACGGAAAACTACCGATCAGAGCAGCCGGCCGCTAGGATTCTCCTCCAAACAGCGACGAAATTCGACCTAGCTGAAAAAGCTAGTGTCGAAAATCCTGCCGACGTCAGGACACGTACCTAGGACCTCCCGGTCTGAGGCGCTGCAGTGACATCAGTTGATGCACTGAGCTACCGCTCCCGGTCAACTACATCTTACTTATGCCATGATTGCTAAGGTTCGATAAAAAGTTTCTAATCTGACAGATATTCGTTACACATACAAGAATCCATACAGACATCCAAAGTTTTGAGTAAAAAACTGGGCGTATCTCACCTCCTCTCCTCTTCCTACACCACTACCGACCATCATTAGATCAGCGCTAATATGCATTAATTTTGACGTATATGCGAAGTTACAGGAAGGTATGAAAGGGATTTCAATTACGGATTAAACGTCCGAAAATTCGAGATTGTATTGTTGAGGCAATTTTATTACTTTTCCTCCCTATTTTATAGTATATTTTACTATTCATGGAAGCAACCTAGTTTTGGGTTTCGATCAGCGATGCAGTAACTAAAAAATATTTTTTTAATAATGATATTTCTGAGAAATGTGATTTAGTGTGTCTTTTATTTTTAGATTCTTCGTGGTTTGATATAGAGCGTTGAACACTCTCCATTGACATGAGTAAATGAGCTGGTAAGTCAAAAATACATTTTTTATTAAGATGTTTTGATCGCTGATTATGGTTTTCAGAAATTGTTAGCTCACTTTTTTTTCTTTTATTTCATTTGAATTTTTTATTTGTTTCATTTGTAAAAGTTAGAAGTGACTATTATTCGACGTTTCGTTTGAATTGGACTTTTTCATGTAGTAATTTTGTTTTTAACGAGGCAAAAATACAATATTTTAATATTCCGTGATAATTTTCAATAATGTGAGAAAATATGTAATATTCAGCATTTTGTTTTTCAAGAGAGCGACACATCGTCCTGCACTGCGGTACTTCGCTATAGGATGAATAAACAGGCAACTCAACTTATTTCATTTTATCCAAAGACCATTTTATATAAAGACAAAGACAACGGGTTCTTATATAGCTTAAATAATAAGTTATTTCGACTTGACTTACGTTGTCTTTAGGATAGTGGCAATGTTATGGAAAAATGATTCGGAAGCATTTGACCTACGAATGTGAGCAAACTTACAATTCTGAAGTACATAATTGATTTTCTAATCTTCAATAAGTTACACATTTTGTTTTACATACATATACTATGCTTGACGAAAATAACACATAAATTGGTTTCAAAACAGTTGAGATCTCGTATTTACTGCCGAACAGCCAAAAAATAGCGTTCCTAACATTTCTTGCGACGACTACCAAGTGCAGCCTTGCTAGACATTCTTCTTTCTTCTCCCATCACCCAGGCAGGGAACGATTCTCGCTTTTTTTATGATCACAAACACAGTTTCTGACCCAGACCATCAATAAAAAGCGTTACGGCCAACATAAACTGTCAGTTGCTTTTTCATTTATCTTCTCGGCCATCACGGCAACAATCGCAGCGATCGGGATGCGCCCTGGCGGAGCGATCGTCAGACTCGCGGAGCGCTGAGAATTTTACGCCGCAGGAGCGAGCAAGCTGCTGGAGGCTTTGCGACGGCCCTTCTGGACGTTTGCGAGCGAGAGGAAGACGCATTTGCTCCAGACAAGATGGCGATCGATTCTCGGAAATCGCTTTCCACGAATTCTGGCAGGCGGTAGTAACGTTCTCTTTTCCTTTCCGTCCGTGGGAATAATTCTGAAAATGACTAAAAGTATGCAGACGCTCTTTTTAATATTTCGGTTTACGACAGACTTACAGGAAGGTTTGTACCATTACAGATTCTGTACGTTCGAAAACTGTTCTCCTTATGAGGGAGATATATAAAACTCCCTTGCTACAGCAAATCTTATACAGAAAGTTCTAAGAAAATTGAAAACAGTTTTTTCTTTATAGAATAATTTTAAAGAACAGTAGTCAACCAATGGGGCATATACTGCACTAATACGTAATTCCGGATTGCTTCCGAACACCAAAAAGCTATCGTTTCTAGAAATGATATAAGCAACAATTCATCAACTTTGTAAATGCACGGTGTGTATTTTACCATGTACTTCGTCAAAAGATTTAACGGTATCTGTAATAGATGTTGGCAATTACCAAAAGATGTATAAAGAGCGGACGTGGTAGAAATCCTAACAGTTTCCACAAGAACTGTTGTAATGTCTACATGTAAACATTTGAGATGTAATAAATAAACGTTTCTTAACAGACTGAGTACCAACGGACATAATGTTACTTTCAGGTTGTTACTCCCGTGCTTAAAAGCATGTCACGAGAAATTTTGCGTAACGGTCGTTCCATCCCTTGTGTTGCCAACAATTGTCTTACACCTGGTGATATGGTTTCAGTGCATGCAATTATTGATACTACTATACAAAACACTAAGTAATATGGTACCCATGAGATTATTTTTCTTTCTATGAAATTCACTATTATGCAAATTCCATGTACGCTCATGAAATTGTACTTACACTTTTAAATTAAATTACCTAGTATGAAAACGATCCACAAAATATGACACGACTTCAAAAACGAGCGATCATACGACGTTCTATGAAGTACACTCGTATCGAAGTACAGTAACCCTCACAAAAATTTGCCGGCAAACTTCTATATTCGCAACCGTGCCGACAAACTTGGACACCCCACGGCACGGGGAAAGGGCGCTTTGACGAATCGCTAGCACATAGAACTGCCGTTGTCTGTGATTAGTGCAAAACTCCCAAGAGGTGGAAAACACGCTGTCTCAGGGATGGAGCCTGGTTTGTTTACGTATGAGGCGGAAATGTCGGCATATTTCCCCGACAAAAGAGACTTTGCGTGCGAGTACGTCATGACGAAAAAATATTTCTAAGCGGGAGTTTTCCGTACAGAATTACTATCAAGAGACCAGTAAATACAAAGTATTTTATCAATAATTATACTATTAGCAATCAATTTGAAACTCCTGTCAAACTGCTATTTTAAAATGTTCATTTCAGACACAATTTGCGGAGCCGTCACGGCCGTTCTAACGTACGTTTCCAATTTGTTTATAAAATTGTAAATGTTACAAAATTGCTAATTCATTTTTTCGGTTCTGAGACATCGAAAACTTTTCCCATTTGCAAAAGTTGGAAATAATTGTTTAAAAATTTGAAAAGAAGGTGTTCGAAAAAAATTAAATATTGTCACCATATATGTTGGTTATATATGGTGGTTCAAATATGATAATTGCATTTTAAATTTGTCAATTTTGTAAATTTCTTTGTTGTTTTTATGTGGTTCTAAATTTCTAACGAACAGAGAGAGAGAGAGAGGCTTGTTGGTTTCCAGAAGTCGCACATAATGTATTATAAGTTCATCTTTGATTTCTTCTTCGTTCACTGATGGGTGAATGAAACTAAGTTCTACACGGAATTCTCTGTTTCGTTTTGGTTGGAATGTGTGGTATTCCGCTTTTTTTTTCGTCCAGTTCTTTAATTATGTTTCTGATGATTCGCGGCATACATTTTTAAGTGAATTTCTTTACATCACTTGTTAGTTCAGAACTTCCATTAATATCCATTAATTCTTAATATTTGGCACGAATATTGGTGGTATACTGATCTCATTTCGAGGTGATTTTCTTCTCATATTGGTGGGATACTGGTCTCATTTTTCGTAGCGTCAAAATCCAGGTAACTGTATTATGTTCATTAAAAACCAAACTATCCAAGAAGTAATTTCAAATTCAAACAAATCTACAATTCCGTTGCCAAAGATACTAATCTGTTATGATTTTCTACAAACCATTAAGAGGATGTGAGGACTTTGCCTCAGGTCGAAAGAATAAAAAGTAATGCCTGACGGTGACCGACTTCATTAAAAAAATAATTTCAATAAGGATTATTTTACTATTATTATATTTCATATTTCAAAATTTCACGCTCTTCCGAAGTTTTCAAGTATAACTCAAGGACAGAACGTCAACACATATGGCGAGACAGATGGTGAGAAGTTCTTGCTCCAGTGCACTCAGGTTCCGCTTCAAAGATTTAGGGAGAGAACCTTGCGCACAATGTTGGTGGTTGCCAGCGGCCTTCTGCATGGTTCTGAGGTGCCACTCATTTAGATGGAGTTTTTCTTTCACAATCCTCCAATCTTCAGCCACAAGTCCATTAGTTGAAATAACTACGGGTACAATATCTACCTCTATTAGTTTGTACACGTTTTTCAGTTCAATTGAGAGTGGCTGATATTTTCTTTTCTTTTCTGCAATAGTTGTCAGCAGATATGATCTAGTGGGACTGAGATATCTATTATTATTGCCCTACGAGTAGTTTTGTCGAATACGACAATATCAGGCTTATTTGCTACTACTGTTTTATCTGTAACAATGGGAGTATCCCACAAGATTTTTGTTCTCTCATTAGACAAAACTTGTTCTGGTAGATATTTGTAGTAAGGTAGGCTTTCCTTTATCAGGTTCGATCTTTTGGCAAGAGCTTGGTAGATGATTTTGGCTACATTATTATGACGTTGTAAATAATCTGTTTGTGCCAACTGAGAGCATCCACTGCAGATATGTTGGATAGATTCGGTGACCTTCTTACACAGGCGACACTTGTCACTGATGTTCTTTTTCATAATATATCGCCTTTAGTTATTAGTGGCTACTATCTGGTCTTGAATGGCCAGTACAAATCCTTCCGTCTCCCCAAAAAGCCCAGCGGTTCTCAGCCATTCAGTCGATCTCTTCACATCTATGGAGTTACTTTGAAGAGCAGTAGCAAAGCTGCCATGGAGTTCCTTTGATCTCCACTGCTCAATTCGGTCCACAGGTTTCGGAACTCTTGGATTGTGATCTTCCTGGAGCAGCTTCAGAGGTGTATAGTCGTGATCTTGTGCACAAATTGCCGTCATGGATTCGTTGTTGATGAAATAATTTCTGAGCTGTTTTTCTTGCTGGCGGCACATAACTTTAAGACTAACAGTCCACGGCCCCCATGATGTCTTGAGAGATACAGCCTTTTGGTGGAACTTCGAGGATGATGCATCCGATATTTTGATAGAAGTGTTCTGACTTTTCTATGGAGAGCTTGAAAAGATGTCTCAGATCACTTGACAACACCAAATGTATGTGATGCTGCTGAAAGAGCCCAGGCGTTAATTCCTGTAAATTTGTTTCTCGAATTAATTACAGGACTTGCAGATTTTCCTCACACCAGAGAGAACCTCACACGAGAGAGAACTTTAGCTTTATAAAGTAAACTAATCTTTTAGCACACAAAAATATCATTCATCCTCCTATCTACTTTTACATTTATCACTATATTTAAAAAATGATATCCATTACCTAGCTATATGTCTACTCGTATACTCTTTCAATCATTTTTGAATAACATATAAAGAACAAACTTACATCTCATACGTCACTTTTATTGCAGTACGCAGATGTATGCGTAGCTTTGTTGTGTGATTATGCATGAGCATTTGCTCATATTTGTATGTATTCAAAATATTATAATGATATGCTTTTAATTTTGTCTACATGTGTTTCACTAATTTGGAATATTTCTGTTCCAGTTCTTCATCTCTTTCAAACTGCGCCGTACATTTAGATACAATATTAAATTCAAAATATTTTCGCCTTTTGTTTTTCTTCTTTGTATTTTGTGTGCACTGAAATTGTTTACTTGTATTGTGTCTTGGCCTTAAGCCGCCATCCTGATTGAGGTTTACCTGGGTTTACTCAATCGCTTAAGGCGCATGCCGGGATGGTCCCTTGCTTGCAGTCCCAGGAATAAAGGTAGAATAAATCGTTGACTTACAGGTGAGAGATGTTGGGTCGGGTTTTTGGGTCTTGGGAATACTCTAAACGGAAAAAGTTTCCTAAGTTTTTAAAATTTTCCAATTTGTGAGTTTGTGGAATATTTTAACTGTTAACTTTTCATAAAAAGAAATTGATTATATCCAATTTTTAATTAATTAATTTATTTTTTAAACTTTATTTAAAAACCAAATAGTTTTACGACACTATATCATATATAATAATAATAATTATTATTAATATTAGGAAATATACGCAAAATCATTTATCATTATCAATGTTTTCAGTTTCTCTCAGGGCTTGAACTTTTGACTTGATATGTCTTCGCTTGTATGCTGACGAGATTCCCTCCCTTTCTAGTTTTGTAGGGTAATTCAAGAATACGTACGCAATTTTAGCTTCCTCAAAACCTCAATGAACCAATTAACAGAACTTATTAACATTTCACTGATTCTTTTTCTCCTTTTCTTTCTTTTTCCTTTCATTTCTCTCTACCGTTCCATTCATCCCGATTCTTTTACGATTTCCTATCAAACTCGTCCTCCCTCGCTTTTACTCCTGTCATCCATGTGTATATCTTCATCCAAATTGCGTGCGTATTTTTCATTGAATGACTCCCTTTATTATGTACTATTGTAATATAAATTCTAAATGTGGTCAGGCGGAAGAGCAGGCAAAATGGCCTGAGCCTCGCCACCAATAAAGACATTTATTTATTTATTTATTTCCACTTGTTTTCTTATTTTTTCATCTGCAGTTCCTAGGAGCTGCTGGAGGCCCAGATACTTATATTCATCGCCATTGAAGAGTTCTTGAATTCTCAAATCTTCCATCAAATGAGGTTCATTCTCTGTATTCTGAACGCTACCTCTCTTCACGTGAACATCTGCGCACTTCTCCAAACCAAGCTCCACACAAACAGCTGCTGAAACCTTCTACTAATGTCAGCATGCTGAGACGTTGTTCTGACCCTTTAGCATAGAGTTTGAAATCATCCATATATAATTGGTGGGAAATGATCTTGGGGTTCTTCAAAACATACCTATAGCCGGAAGCATTCAACATCCTACTCAAAGGGTTCAATGCTAGGCAAAACCAGAGCGGACTTAGGCTATCTCCCTGAAAAATGCCTCTACAAATTTTTAAAGTCTCTGTCTGGTAACTGAATTTCCCTCGCATTACAAGCAGTGTTGTTCGCCAGCTGTTCATACACGTTGGAAGAAATGTAATGATAGAGGGATGAACCTTGTAGAGTTGAAGGGTTCGCGGCAACCAAGAATGCGGAATAGAATCGAATGCCTTTCGGAAATCAATCCAGCTCACTGACAAATTATGCGCTTTCTTTTTTACATGCTTGGATACAATATTATCTATTATTAATAATTCTTTGCATCCTCGAGATCCTTTCCTACAATTAACCTGTTCTGGCAAAAGCAGCTCATTTTCTTTCATATGCTCGTCGAGTTTGGTGGCAATAATGGAGGTGAGAACTTTATAAATTGTGGGTAGACATGTAATAGGTCTATAATTCTCGGGACAAGATGCATTTCCTCCTTTCGGTAACATAAATGTCACACCCATGGTACAAAATTCTGGCAGCACAGATGTTCCTTGCAAAATATTTTGAAATTGATTCGCTAATATATCATGAGTGCATGTCAGATATTTCCACCAACAATTATGGATTCCATCTACTCCAAGAGCTTTCCAATTGTCTTTATAGATCTTTTTACATCCTCTGTTGAAATCACAACTCCATTCAATTCTGGGATATTCTGACACGCTTCTTCTTCCTGTCGTATCCAGTATGCTTCATCAAGATGTTGCTTTGGAGTGGACCAAATCTGAGACCAGAAGTCCGTCATGGCAGAAGTACTTGGGAAGTTTATGTCATTGTCGTTGGTACCTCTCGACTCTACATATCTATAAAAGCCTTTTGGTTGTTAGAGAAGAGGGAATTTTCTTTCTTGCGTCGCGCTGCTTCATTATACCTTCTTATTCTCGCCCCTAGAGCTGCTATTCTTTGTCTTAATCTCTCATCTTCAACCTTGAGTTTACTTTCCAGGTCTTTATGAGTTCTTTATTATTATTATTATTATTTTTTATTTTTATTTTTATTTTTATTTTTATTATTTAAACTTATTCATTCTCACAATGGTTATTATTAGTTTAAATGATAGTTTTAATATTTGCTTTTCAGAGACGCGAGGTTCATTTAAAGAACACTATAAATTAAAGAAATTTTGGGTATTATAAAGTTGTGGCTTCATCGTTGAAATGACAGATTCTTTCATAAGCTCAAAGATTTTGAACGTTCCCATAAGACAATCTTCTTGGCATTTACGTATTGAGGGAACTTTTGTAAGCTTCCATGATTTAGGTTCGACAAGTAATGGCCTCAAACAAGATCTGCATTCAAATAACATTGTGGTGTCAAGAACGAATGGAAAAAGAATGCACTACATTTGAAAACAGCTTGAAGAGAAGTCTTGTGTGGGAACTGCGAAAAGATTGACTCCCAAAACAATGGAAGCTGTCATGAGATGTTAATTTTCATTCAACAGTTACATATCTCAGGAACCAAATCCAATAGCACCAATCGGATTGCGAAAGTTTGAATCTCGTTTAAAGCCGTTTAGACAAGACAATGACAATTTTTCAAAGTTATAAGCAATCCAATTTTTAGAATTCTGACGTGGGGAAGGCCTCTGATTTGAAATTTTCCCCACTCAGAAAAGTTTTTGTCATGACGTACTCGCACGCAAAGTCTCTTTTGTCGGGAAAATATGACTATTTCCGCCTCATATGTAAACAAACCAGGCTCCATCCCTGAGACAGCATGTTTTCCACTCCTTGGAATTTTGCACTAATCACAGAGAACGGCAGTTCTATGTGCTAGCGATTGGTCAAAGCGCTCTTCCCCCGGGACGCGGGGTGTCCAAGTTTGTGGGCGCGGTTCGGAAGTAGTAGTTTGCCAGTAAATTTTTGTAAATGTCACTGTCCATATCAATTACTCTTTGACGATTTCAGATCTTTTTTTTTAAATTTGCACTTGGTTTTGTTCCCATCGCACATGAAGAATAACATGTTCATCTTGCCAAACAAGAGTACTGATGCTAACACGCAATACGAAACGTATTTCAATTAACGGAACAGTAATAAATAAAAAGGCAATTTAACGGTATGAGAGACACCAACGTTTGTAATTGAATTGGCACTGCACACTCTGGAATTTAGTTTCCATTTATCTCCAAAGCAGTGAGCGTAGTCAGCGGGATGATAGCTCTCGTCGCTGAGGGGGGTGAGAGCACTGCTGTTTTTGTAAACCACAAAACCACACGCTCTCCACGCCATTGCCTATAATATAATCAGACTTCAATTGTTACGGTATGTTTTTGTAATTTCCTGACAACATATGCAATTTTTATCATTTGGAGAACACCTGAATTTAATAATTAATATATTAGTCATAATATGTACTAACCGTACAGATACACACAATAATTCAACAGAACCGACTAATGCTCGCGAAGGTCTTGTTATTGACAATCGAACATGCCTATGCCGGAAGTGTACTGACGCTTAGACCTGAGGATGATTCAGCCTATAATGTTTTAAAAAGCTTGTATCAGCACTCTTGAAAGGCAAAAATGCCGAGAAAGAAGAAATAACATTTTTAAAAAACCATACAGATCTATACAAATAAATTAAATTTACGAAAAAATCATCATGAAAAAATAATTTAAGTACTACTTGTATATTTTCGTAATATCGTAGCACATAGAAAAAATAATGTGCTGGCTCTAACTCTTTTGATTACCTGAACTAAAGGTACAATTCATTTGGGTTGATCATCTAGGGCGATTGCAATTAATGTACAATCATTAGACAATTGATTTTTTTTATTGGAAATTATTGGTTTGAAATGTAAGAAAATGCTGAAATTGAACCTGCAAAGATTTATGTATTGTGTCACGAAATGTTTATTAGTAAATCAATATATCAACTTATTATTAATATATTTCGAACTACTTACTGTTTATTTCCATCAAATGTAGAATAAAACACGAATAATATTTTTATTTATTTTACGTCAAAAACAGTTAAAAACTGCGTATGACGTGCTATGGGGAAAAGTGAATTTGTGCACATTTTCAAAATTCTGTGATCCCTACACTAAGTCATATACTACTTAAATTTTGAATTTTGAAAGGAGAAAAAACTCCCATGTAGTAAAATCTATTTTCAAGGATAAATAAGCAATAAATTTTGAATTTTGAAAGGAGAAAAAAACAAAACTCCCATGTAATAAAATCTATTTTCAAAGATAAATAAGCAATAAATTTTGGCTCTTATTACTTCCTGCCGCGACAACATGGAAACGATAATTTGAAGAATTGTGTTTCCCACTGAATTCTAGAAGACGTGCACAGAAAATGAAGTTACATTTATGTCCAGAAGCAAAACAAGGGGCCATCTCAGCATTTGCTCAATGGATCAGGGAAACTGGACGAAAAACTTGATCGAGATGGGGGTCATTGACCCGGAAGCTGTAGTACAATAGTTGTTACAGGTTGTTTATACTCATTTATACAGTCCAAATGGTAAATAATGCATTATGTATCATTGGTAAAATTAATGTTACTTTTCTTGTGATGCTCAGTATAGTCTCTAATTGTATAGAAACAGTTATGCAGCAGAAAAGATTTCACTTGGGATTTAAACTTTTCTATTGAAGTTAATCGTTTAATGTCATCTGGCAAAGTGTTGTAAAATAATGTACATGTATTGTATGTGAATTTTTTGTAATGAGCTGTTGATACTGTCACCTGGTGAATATGATTTCTACGTCGAGTGTTATAGTAATAGACATCGGCATTTTCTGAAAATATATTCCGCCCTTGAGCAAGTCATTTTTACAAAACCACTGATTCGTAAATAAAAAGACACGGTAATGGTAGAATTCCTAGATTAATGAAGAGAGGCTTACATGAATCACGTGGGTGGGATTTGGTTATTATTCGTACAATTCGTTTTTGTAATCTAAAAGTCTGGGAGCTATAAGATGTATTTCCCAGAATATTATGCCATATCTCAGGCGGAATGAACATTCGCGAAGTATACACAACGAGCAGTATGAAGGCTGACTGAATTTGCAAGAATTCTGAACGCGTAGCATAATGAACTTAATTTTGTGTTCAATTCATTTAAATGGACGTTCCATTTAAGGTTTGACTGAATTGAGAGACCTAAAAATTTTTCGCCTTAACATCAGTCAATGGTACACCGTTCATTTTCAATGGAGCACAGAATTGTTTATTTGAAATGGAAAACTGCATTAAAACCGTTTTCTTTTCGTTCACTATTAATTTGTTATTTCGAAACCAATTTGAAACATCTGATATTGCACTATTTACTGTTTCTTTATTGCAAAGGATGTTCGTATCATCCGCAAAAAGAACCGTTTTTCCGTTTCGAATCGTCGAGGGCATATCGTTTACGTAAAGTAGGAACAGAAAAGGGCCTAAAATCGATCCTTGAGGAACTCACATGCAACGGGCAAAGAGTCGGAAAGGTGCGTACGTAATGTTCCATCATTCCAGTAAGGTATTTCAACTCTCTGAGATCGTTGTTTAAGGTACGAACATAACCAATCTAGAGCAATAGCACGAATTCCATATGAAGGTAATTTAGAAAGTAAAATGTCATGATCAATGACGTCAAAAGCTTTTGAGAGATCTAAAATAATCCAATAGGTGCCTCGTTTTGATCCAATGATGAGGCGACATCTTTAAGAAAAGAAAATATAGCTGTTTCCGTTGATTTTGATTTTCTAAATCCATGTTGGCAATCTGAAAGCGCGTTGTGTTTACTGAGAAAGGTTTCCATTCGTACGTAAAAAGCTCTAATATTTTTGAAAAAACTGATAGAAGAGAAATGGGCCGATAATTTTGAATTTCATTTTTGTTGCCTTTTTTGAAAAGCGGCTTAATTTTAGCTGTTTTGAAAATATCTGAAACGCCAGTCTAATATTTTTGAAAAAACTGATAGAAGAGAAATGGGCCGATAATTATCATGTATTATCTGAAACGTTCCAGTGCATAAAGATGCATTAAATATGTGAATTAACGGGTGTATAATGGCATACGCACAAGTCTTTAACAAAGAATCCGGGAATTCATCTAAACCGGGCGAATATTTATTTTTAGTTTACTGATTATTTTGAGAATTTCATAGGAAGAAGTTTCGAAACGAAGATTGTGTCTAAAATTTTGGGTGAACTGTCTGTTTTTGAATTTTGTGCCTGAAGACCCTTAGTGAGATCGGCAGCAATTCTCGAAAAGTATTGGTTAAAGAGATTAGCCACTGTTGCCGGATCGTTCACATTTATATCGTTATATTTTAAAACAACATTCTCTACGGGTTTTCTAGTTGATTTGGTAGTATTTTTTATTATATTCCACATTGCTTTTGTTTTATTATTTGAGTTCAAAATATCCTGATCGTTTTTCATGATTTTGGCCTGCCTTATGACTTTTCTTATTCTTTTTTGTTTTTTATCAACCTTGTGTTATCCAAGAATTGCTTTTCCGTGGAATATTTAATTTTCGTTTTTGAAGAGGAAAGCAAGTGTTAAAATGAAATGAAAGGGTTGAAAAAATTATATTTGTCGTTTGTATCAGCAGTATTATAAACCGTTTCCATGACTCCTGCATCAAGTAATCAATGAATAATTTAATTTTACTTTTAGTAAACAATCTAGTCTTACGTGTATTATTTGTTGTGTCAGTGATCTCATTTCTTATAATGGTAAGAATTGTGCATCGTGGTCACTGTATCCTAAATATTTTGTTTCATCTTCATATAATAACTATTATTAACAAAATAATACTATCGAGAGAGTATACAACGAATAGTCTAACACTGAAAATGCTTAATCAAAGGGATGTGTAAATTATCTAGTTTTAATGTAAGGAATACGTAAATAGTAGTAACAATTAGAAATTTAAAAAAATTGTATTTGAATTCTATTTAAAATGAAATAAAGGTGCATCAGAGGAATGATTATAAAATTCGATCAGATTTCTTTTGAAGTATAAAATAGCAAAGAAATTAACTGATCCAGTATCAGATATGTTTAGAAATGGTGGCATTCTTTTATATTGTCATAAAGTTCACCTTCCACGCTATTTTTCTATATCATGATAATAAAGTTTGGTTTATTTCCATGTCAATAAACTTAACTGCCCATCGCTACAAAGTGTCGCGCTGCTACAGTCCCGTTCATATCTCTGGAAGCCAGTACATTTTCCCTTCTTCACACTATAGTAATATTGTGTCCACACATTTATCATCTTGGGAAATTTTGATAACCGCTTTTTCATAATGTTATGTTCTCAAGACTTTATCTTCGGCAGCTGTTAAATCTGCTTCAATTTCCTTTCTTTAAGCCACATAAATGATTAATCTTTATCGATCCTCACGCTGTTCATTCTTTTTAGATATTGTCTATGGAATATTTTGTCTTTCTATGATTTCTTTAACATTTTTTGTGTCTCATATTTCATGTGAAATAGCATCAGAAGTTTAGTGTGTGTTGTTCTGCGTGTCTTACATTGTCTTGTTTGCAATGCTTCTTGCTACGCTTACAATGCCTTTGTTTCCTATTCTTCGATCAGGTTTAATGACCTGCTTCATTAGTGGGTCATATCGATGATTGACTCCATACTTTTCCATCCCGACTATTGTATTATGCCAGGGGTTTCAATTCTTCTGAGACGTCTTCCTCTTTCCTTACGTGACACATAAAGTCTACGTTCATGAGCTCGAGAACGGGCGACAGGATGCATTGTAAGTAGCATTCTGGTTTTTAGATCCATGATTCGAATTTCATGCTCAGTCCAGTTCACAAGTCCGAAATTGTATTCTGCTGCAGACACCGCCAAACTACCTATTGCTGATATTTTATTTCTGGACTTCATAGCGGACTGCAGGAGAAGTCTCACTCTTCTATAATACTCCCTGGGATTTATTTCATTCTGTCGTTCAAGATGGTCTCGCATTCTTCAATGGAGAGATATTTGTAAGTTTTACCTGGCCCAAGTCTTGAATCAAATGTGTATATCAATTTCAAAGTTCCCTGTCGTCATTTGTCTCTCTTAAGTTGATTTTTGCAACTTGTCAGGATCAATTTTCATGCAATGACATTGCTAAAATCATTGATGACAGACAGCATTTAGGGGAAAATCGCTCCATTCTTAGTAAACAGATCAAGACCATCTATGTAACAAATTATTCATTTCACAAATAATGCAAAATAGTTCACCTGAAGAATAATAACAATTGCTTTTCTCACTCTAATTCCAATTCGCCTTTAATATCTCTTCCAACGCCGCACTTGCTCTTTCTCTTTAGATTACAGCAAGATAATAAAAATATATTTCCTCTATTGTAATAGAAAAGCAAAAACCTGAGAAACACTAAAAACTAGAAGACTATGAACTAGAAGAAACAGATCACAAATAGTACACACGCTGTAGAGTTCAGAACATTAATAACCTCTCAAAAATCAACAGATATCTGTATTAATTGAAAAGGGTTGAAATGTGAAGATAAAATTGAATTATAGAAGTATTTCTGGATCTTACTATAAAAGAGTAAGTGTAACAATTCGTCAAACGTAATCATACAATGCACCAATTTTGGCCCAACATATCCTAGTCACATGATTTCTAAAGCTTAGAATTCTGTAACTTCAAAGACATAAGAGTGGAGAATCAGAAACACCTTCCTTGAACGCTTATTTTTATATTTTATCTGCGGCTTTTCTACGAGGGATAGGGGCAACTCTCAGAAGCACGGGGTGTAGGGGCCGCCTTTGGGCGTCCACGAGGGCCGTTGCCCCAACGCAAAGCTCGTTGGCCCTCGAGGGCAGGCAGCGCCCCCGTGTCGTGTGGAGCGCCAGCGGTCGTGTCGGGCGCCTCCGCTCGCCCCACCGACTCGCCCGCCTCGAGAGCGCCCGCCCGACGGCCGTCCTCCGCAGCCGGCCTCCTCGGGAACGGGACGCGGCGGCAGGGACGCCAGTGGAACGTCGGATTGATTGATTGTTAGTGATTCCGGACGCGTCAGTTACTATGGTCATTAGTCCCGCAAGTGTAGTGTATGTTTTTGCTTGGGAGGAGGCGGTGGTCTTCCCCCTGCTGGATGGCCAAATCCGGCTCCGACCTACCGTCGGCTAACGGGATTTTTACTCAACCAGGTATCTCCCACCAATGGGTACCGCCTCAAGCGAAACAAGTTCTAAGTCCCCGACCGGTCTCCCGGCATGCGTGGTAGTGTAGTGCGTGATAGTGTAAGTGTGTGTGTGCAAGAGGTGAGGATAGAACAAGGAAAGATCGCGCGGGATCCGTGGCCCGTTTGTTAAAGTACTGCTCCGACATACTCCTGGTGTTAATCGGAGAAACCACGGAAAACTACCTATTAGAGCAGCCGGCTGATAGAATTTTCGTCCAGTGACTGAATTCGATCTAGCTGAAAAGCTAGTGTGGAAAATCCTGCCGCCGTCGGGACTCGAACCCAGGACCTCGGAGTCAGACGCGCTGCAGTGACATCACTGAGCCACCGCTCCCAGTGCGCCCGCCCGACCGGCGTCCTCCGCGGCCGGCGTCCTCGGGGGGAGGCGGTGAGGGCGAGGGACCACGAGCAGCGGCAGGGGCGTCAGTGGACCGTTGGGCCGATGAGTGGAGAGAAGGAAAGCGGGGGAGTAAGGGGTTGAGATGGCGGAGGCGAGTGTGTCAAGCTGGTACAACCACCATAGCACAATCACATCAAACCAAATAGATTATTTATACTGATTTATTACTATTTATTACCCAAAATTACATTTATTACTCTTCCCGTTTCTGAAATGAACGTGGTTGTGCTGCCGTGACTGTCAAGCTAGCACAACCAAATTTTAAAAATGGGCACAATTCAAACTAATACGGATCTTTAGTTTATATTTTTTACTAATTTATTACTCCAAAATGAAATGTATTAGTCATGCCGTTTACGGAATAAATATTGTTAAAAACAGCATAGTTATGTAACCACGCACGACATTCGCGTATAAAATTAGAGAGCACCAACGGCCACAGACTCAATTGAATACCTACGATCAGTAGATGCTGATATTATTCAGTTCAAAAATAACCAAAATAGTTTTTTTGTTTTTACTTTTCTCAGAACTATGGAACAAAGACTTATTTCCCTCTACAAATCAGCGCTTCAATTTATTTTGGATTGCAGAGAAATAAGAATTTTTGTAGAGAGATCAGCTGACTCTCCTTAGGAACAAATTATTATCCGACAACTAAAGCTCCGCCATGAGTTTTAAAAGGTGAATGAAGGTGTCTATACCAGAACCAATAGCTCCCAGTACGAATGTTCTGCATGAACCAGATATGCTTCACAGCCACCGATTCGCCACCGTCAACAAATCCGACTGCTTCCCGTGGGCCTACTCAGTCGACCCACATCGAGCCCCAAACGCGCAGCATGGCGGAGGCAATGGCGACGCCTCCGCTCCGCGAGCGCAGCGCCCCTGGCGGCGGCGGCGGCCGGCCGCGCGCAAGCCGCGGGCTTGTTACGCCGGGGCCTTAACAAGGCAATTTGCTTGGCCGGTCCGGCCCCGCCCTAATGAAGGCAGTCCTCCGAATAAAGATTAGGAAGGAGCTGCCTGGAAGAAGCGGCTCGTCGAATCGACCCACCCCGCCGAGGAGATTGTCGGAGGAGCTGTGCCTGAATGGCAATGCCCGCGCTAACGCCGCAGGGCCAAGGGCCCCGGGCCGCACCCCCGCCGCCGCTGCCGGCCAAGGAACGGAGTGCGTAAGGGAAGGAAAACAGCCGGTGCGACCTCGGACAGGGAGGAAATGCTGGAGTAGGGCGTAGTCGAAGAGGGCGGCCGAATAGGTAGGAGCTGAGGGAGGGGGAAACTTTCGGTCTGTAAGGAGCATGAAGGAGCAATAGAAGAGTTATCAATGACAATATAATGGATGCAAATTCCTTTATGCCATGCAATGAAATGCGTTCTATTCTTATTTTCCCCGTAATATTTTACGCGACTAAAAATAGAATTGTTGATTATCAATGATTTAATGTGGCCTCGGTAAGGAGGCGGAAGCAAGAATATGGAATTTTTCAGAGAGAAAGTTCTGAAATCATCTGTTGGAAAACAGCGAATTTTCAACAGAAAACTGGTATTGCCGGGCCCTAGTAAAGAAATCGTCCATAAATCTTGTTCCTATAAAAATTACTCCCTCTGGATGGGTCCTACATACCAAAAAAAGGCAGCAAAACATTCTTCTGTCCGTCTGTTATATAGTCAACGATATCGCCTAAACCGTTCAGCCGATTTTCTCCAAATTTGGAATCTTCGATCGCTTTAAGAACATAAGCTCTAGAGTTTTAAAAGATATTTTGACATTTGTAGCCACTTTCTATGAAGCCTCACAACATTTTCAATTTTTCTTCAAATGGCTCCAAAAATTTGAATAAACTTTGTTCACAAATTGCGTAGAGAACGCTTTAATAAACGAAGCAACAAGTGTTGAAATTCTTGATTTTCTAAAGCTGCAAAAGTTCAAATCTTTCGGAGTCTTCCTCAACTACAATATTGAAAATAGAGATTTTTTTGAAAAAATGTTTGTTGAAACATTTAAAATATTGTGTACAATTTTTCGAAGATGTGAGTAGTTTGTGTCTAATTTTGAGTGAAATATAATCAATGTTTTTTCAAAAGCAGCTCCATTATTTTTCTTTAAATTATCTTTATGTATCAAAGGGTGGTAAAAAAAAGTAGGGCCAAGTCCCATTCCTGGCAAAGATTCTTTTCAATAATTGTCTAAAGTTAATACTACAAAAATAAAAAAAATTAGATAGAGATTTTTGCCTAAAACAAAATTTGTTCTAGAAAAACAGATCTTTAAAAAAGTCATGTATTTTTTTAAAATAAGAGTAATATTCTTGTAATTTTTGCTCGAAACTTTATAAAATATTTTCTTAAACAAACACTCCAACATTTTTTCTTTACATTTTTCCATAGATAAAACAAGGGACACTTAAAAGAATGGCTCAGGTCTAATTTTCGTTGGCCGAAAATAGTGCCTTGGAAGTTATGGGAGAGACAATTAGATACATTTATTGTCAAGTGAGTGCGACAGAGCGACTGTGTGCTGTAACGAAAAGGCACACGGTGAGTTTACTCGGTGGAACTCAGTTTGAGTCTTGGCGAAAAAAGAATTGTGCTGATTGGAATCACTTTTGCAGGTCTGTATAATATTTCGGGGCCGTTTCAAATAATACAAAAATGCACTGTTGTAGCACTACTAGTTATTCAATGTGACCTCGTCCGCGAAGGCGCGGCGGTGACGGGACGAAAACGGAATTCTTAAGGAAGGAGAATACTGCGGACGCGGCCACGGCCGGGAACGATTTGGGCGGTGTTGTGGAGTGAGACTATGGTTCAATGAGTAGGTGCTGTGTAAGGGAATGGGTTGAAAGAAATCAGGTAAGCAGACTTTCGAACTTTACGAAGCAATTCAAAAACAAGTGTTATCAACGGTAATACAATTATCACACATGATTTTTTCAAGATTTTCTCTTTTAAAATGATATTCATAGGCCTTATTGAAGGGCAGAGCCGAGAGCAGAAAACGGAATTCGTAAGGGAGAGAAAAAAGGAAAGGTCGCCAAGGAAAAGGGGGAGTGGCGGGAGGCAGGGAGTGTGACTGTAGAGCCAAATGAGTATACTTAGATTTATTTAAAGCTGCCTCTGACGTAAATCATCTGTTACGATGTCATCCAATTGGAAAGTTAAACGCCGCCATAGCGACGTCACTGCAGTGACGTGTAAGCTCCCGACTGGATGATACCGTAACAGATGATTACCTGTCAGAGGCGCTGTAAATAAATCGAAGTATAGGAGCTGAGAGACGCAAGAAATCAGGTCAGCAGACTTTCGATCGTAACGGAGCAATCTCAAGAAGAATAGTTGTCAATGTTAACATAATCTTATTTCCTTATGCCGCCATTGAATAAATGAATTCTCTGTGTATTGTTCCGTAATCAGTTCTTGGTTATAGAATAACATCGGTTTTCATCAATTTTAACTAGGGTTCAATGTTTCCCCCACCACTCGGCTGCGAACACAACTAGCGGTGGCAAAGCACTGCCAAAGCACATAGCCATAGCACAATTCTTGCATTGATTATCAATGCTCCGCAATATATAAACCAGCAAATGTGATTTGAACCAGCAATTTTTTTCCGCTCCGAGACCCGATTTCTCTACAAGGATCTTCATTATGGAACTAGGGCTCTTGTAGAATTCATAATGGCGCTAGCTGCATTATGATTTGAGTGTAACATTTTTTTCGTGGCAAAAGAAAACCGTTGTTTGAAGATAAAAGTAATTATTTTTAAATTCATTTGAAACAAACTACGATCTTTTCCGTTATACATATACCAGTGACTAGCCGAATGATTAAGTTCCCTTTATTATAAATTATTCTTTTTTTGCTAGAATAAATTTACAACAAATTTTGCATTCAAATTATAAAATATTTTGTTGACCATAGACTCTTTTAATACAAATCATTTCACAATATTACCACTGATGTTACAATTTATAACATTGAAGACGTTTTTAATGTAAAGAAAATACGGCTGTGTACCACTCTAGGAGAAGCTATAAAACGATGCAATAAATTAATTAATTAAAATATCTATATTGCTTTATTTACGTAATTTTTTCTGCACTTCTCGTGTTGTTTGCTCAAGTGTATTGGTGTATTGTCAAATATTAATTGCACGTGAAAGTTTCAAGATATATTTTCCGTTGTATCGGCTTGGAATTGCGCGTTTTTGGTGTGAAATTGCGTGTTTTCTCACAACGTAATTCTTTTAAATTGCTTTGTATTCTCTGCCGAGATGAACAATTTCTATAGCACATCACAAAAATATATAAAGCGAATCAATAGGTGAGTTAGTACTTTTTAAAATTTCCATTTTATTTACTATCCTCTTTAAAAAGAAATTCTCATAAAATCGAGAGTTCCTTTAAAACAAATTCTCTTAAAAGCGAGTGAGATTTATAAAACTGCGCGAGCGAGAGTGGAGACGCGAGCCAGGTGGCAGAGTGAAGGCCGGAAGGCCCTCGCGAACGCACGTTGGAGCCGCCGCGGACCGCTTGGAATCAGAACACGTTGGTTGTAAAATTAGATATCTAGCGTGAAAAATGCGAATAATCAGTTCTCTGAATCAAAGAAAGAGTACAAACTACCGCTACAAATTTTCTACTTACCAAATAGTTATATAAAATTAGTGGTATTGTAGGTTAGCAGGGATTTCGAAGATGCAGCCGCCAGTAGAGCACTAATAAATTAGTAATATAATAATAGAATTACTATTAAATTGTAATAATCATATGTTCATTTTGTGTAAGACAAATGTTTAAATGTATCGTGTAAATGTTGAATGATTTGTATCACTACTTCATCTGTTCACTCGGTAGAGAGACGAATTTTTGAGGTCATTAATTTTTCGTGTCAAAGGAACCGAATCTTTTGGCCAGTGAACTAGTTACGTGTAATGGAAAAATTCCAAACTATTTCTTATTCTTTAATTTAATTTTTGTCTTTAATACTTTTTAATTTAGTAATCAAGTTTTTTAAGATACCAATATTTTATTACAATTTTTACACTGAACATGGAATAAAGATCCTTGTGAGTTTCAGTACATTTTAGCCAAGTTTTAAAATATGCCAGAAGAACTTTTCATGACTAATCATCTTATTTTTTCTCGTTGCACCAACCTACTAATTTTGCATAGTTCATAGCATCTTTCGACTTTTTCGGTAAAAGAGAAGATATGATGTTTCCTCCTGACTCCTCTATATCTGACGGAATATTATTCAGATCGAATTCAGACTTTTTAAAATTAAAAACTAGCAAATATCATTCACTTTCATTCGACGTGAAACGCTAGTAACAACAAAGCAATAAATCGCAATCGTATGTATAAAACAATTCCAATGCGCTTATCGCAATGTGTCTCCGATCTCTTAAGCGTTGCAGATGTTTAGGTTAATATAAAATAGAATAGACTTATATCATCGTAGATAGAAGTTAGAATAATATTCGTTTGTTTACATTTCGTTGCGTCAACTCATGACGCAACGCGTCTTCTAACACCTTCTTCGGTGTTGAGCCCTATTGAAGTAATCCACCGTTACTGTATATATTTATGACCGTCACGTCTCGTCGCAGGCAGTTGTCAAGAGGACTGCCAAGTAGCATCTCCGCGTACGCGCCTCCCACCACGCGCTCCTGTATCACTACCCAGCGGGCAGAATTGGGGTTGGACTAGCCCTAGGAAGCAGCCAAACTCGTTTTGTTGGAACAAATTTCACATGAGATGCGACGAGAATCGAACTCAGATCTTCTTGGTGAAAGACGAGCGACTTTGCTCTGCGCCACGAGATGACCATATATACCACGAGATACCACGTTTGATATAACAACATATCAAACTAAAGAGAAGCAAAAGTGACTAAAACAATAGTTCCTCCAACAAATGAAATAAAAAGTTAATACAATTAGTGAGTTTATAAAGTTTGTGATAATCTTCAATTTGAATGTCTTTTTGTCCATGCATCCTCGGAAACAGGAAGAGGTTCCTGGTATAAGGAGGCGTTGAGTTCCCGTGCCGTTGCAACCGGAACCGGAGCCTTGCGGCGTGGCGGAAGTGACGACGCAATCTTATTGCTGCACTAAGCCTGCGGTCACGGTGATCACTGGCCCTGTGTAGCACCAGCGGAGAGAACGTTAACTCTCGGACTCTCGCACTAAGTTGCAAATGTGCTAGAGATGACATTCAAAACCTGCCAGAATCGCATTTGTTGGTTGGCAGTCTGTAGTTCTAATCGTTTACTACATATTCCATACCAGTGGCGAATTCTCCGATACACCGCGTATACCGCCGGTATCCTAGTACTTCAAAGTTTATAATAAATATTTCATAAGTTTGATAATCCTCTAAGAAATTATTGAAATATTGAAATCTTTAAAACAGATGCGAAAAAATAACTCCGTTTGGCTACCGAGAGCCAGTCAGTCTTCCGCATTCCTAAGCGCTATGAAGTGTGTTAGAGTGAGAAGTTTCAAACAGTTCTTAATGCTGTCCAGAGAATTCGCTAGCTCAGGGGAAGTCATCGCATGCAAACCGCGATAACCTAGAGCTCCTTATGTTTCAAGGGCAGGAAGATGGAGAGAATGCGCGTTTAGGCGGTCGGTAAACACCGCAAAATATTGCGGTGAACAGTCCTTCTCTGATCGTTCGTAACTTACATTTCCCTCCAGGTTTTGTAAAAAGGGAGTGTGTTAATGATTCAGAAGTTAGTAGTTCCTGTAATTGTCTTATAGAACCATTATTAAGGATGTAATTTCATAGTTTTGCGATTTCAGGGAAGCTCAAAATAAAAGGCAACGGTAATAATGTTCAAGATTCGCCACTGGTTAATACCGTCGCATCGTGATGAAATGTAACTTAGCACGGCATGGCGAGGCGCCAGAACCGAGTGCCACCGTAGAGCGTTCACAATGCGTCACAGCAGATTGATGTGGAAACATAGAGGAGGTTGATTGATTGTTTTTTCCGTTTCCGGGCGTGCATGTTTAGTGCATGTTTTTCTCGGGAGAAGCCGGTGATCTTCCCCCGCTGGATGGCGGGGTTCCGGCTACCGTCGGCTAGTGGGGTTTCCCCCTAACCAGGACTCCAGCGGGGCACCGCCCCAGCCAGGACATGTGGTGGTGTTTCCTTCCGGAATAATTGGTAGTGTAGTGCATGTTAGTGTAAAGTGCGTGTGTGTAGGGGGAGAGGATAGGACAAGGAAGAGGAAGGACAGATCGCGCGCGGTCCTTAGCCCGTTTGGTGCTGAATGGAGAAACCACGGAAAACTACCGATCAGAGCAGCCGGCCGAATTCTCCCCCAAACAGCGACTGAATTCGACCTCGCTAAAAAGCTAGTGTCGAAAATCCTGCCGCCGTGGGGAGCGGGAACCTATGACCTCCTGGTCAGAGGCGCTGCTGTGACATCAGTTGATGCACTGAGCTACCGCTCCCGGTTTTGAGGAGGAGAAGCTATGTGGTGAAAGTGGCGCGCATCTTTCGGGGCGCGGTGTTGTCGAAATATGCAGAAACCCACCCCTTCCTCGCCGCTGTGGTGTGGCGACTGCATGCGCGAATGTTTTCAAGGAGGCGGCCACTTCGCCCAGACAGTTGGCGGGCATCGGTCATCAGGGCGGCAGGCCATCCAGCCGCGGAGCGGCAGTACGGGATCAAAGCCCTAAAGAGTCCTTTACACGGTACTGTTTCCTTGCAGATTGGACGCTCAGAATGCATGGAGTCCAGATTGCACGCTTTCTGCATGATGAATTTTAAGTATCTTCAACTTCTTCCATACAAAAATGTACAGTTTGACTCTAGCGCCTCTGGCGACAGAATCGTTCACTAAATTGTTTACGGTGGATATCGTCCATCTTTCTGAATATCGTACTTAGCTCAGGCGCGATCTGTCAGACCGTGTGTATTGGCTCGGCGGATTCGAGGTCTCCGATTACCTGGTGAGTTTATTTTTCTTCGTCTTACAAAAGTGAGGTTTCTGAATCTTACTTCTTAGACTTCGCAGCCACAACCATGCTTGAAGCGACAAAAATGACGGTTTTTTTATTTCTTTCTCCTGCGTTTTATTAATACTTAAAGTAATAATAAAGTAGCTCAGAACGCACGTACACAAATACTCTCGGCGGCCCAATTCAGCAATTGGTGCGCCAGCAGAGCCTCTGGCGGCGTCTCGTGCCAACTTGTAGCCGCCCGCGGAAACACAACATTTGACTTTTGTACTTCTAGATTAGGATCTTGAGGTTTCTGTGTAGGTTCTGGATGAGAATATACACGAAAACTGTACCGTGTAAAAGGGTCTTAAAAACAATAAACCTCGGCACAGATTCTTTTTCTTTAATTGGTTATTTAAGGTCGCATCAACATCTTAGGTCATTAGCAACCAACAGGTTCTTTTGTTTCACTAACAACACGTGAATACATAAGCTTCTGCAGCCGGAGTCAATAGATACACGGCTGCCCGGGAGATACGGCAATCCACGAACTGTTGCCAACATTTCAACCGACACACTGCGACTTTCATCAGGGTGAAACAGCATTTTGTACTGTGGAAGGTTTCTGATTGACGCCCACAACGTGGCCAACTGCTCCCAGAGGGCAGGGTCTCCCAAACAGTCAAGTAGGTCACGTGACGTCTTTAAGAAGCTGGATGATACTTTAGGATGGTGTGATGGAATGTTGGGCATGAATGTATGAAATTATGTACAACTTGTCGATTAAATGTTCTTATTTCCTTTTAACAGTGACAACCATTCCATGGTACTGTAACCATGTAACCGTAGTACCGTTATAGTACCATGTAACCATGGTACTATAAGTGTGTCACTTCACTGGTATTCACTGAATAATAAAATTTGACCACATTATCTCATCAAACAGTGTCTTAGTCATTGCCTGCTGGTTGTTAATTTGCGGCGTGTAACTTCTAGATTAAATTTTCTTTGTAAAAATATGTGGTACTGTAGATTCTTGATAACCCAAGACATCATCCCACGTAATCAAATTCGCGACATCTGTACCGGGAGTGGTGGCTCAGGGCATCAAACTATGTCGTTGCAGTGCCTCTGATCGGAAGGTCCTAGGTTCTAATCGCGAGGGCGATAGGATTTTTGACAATAGCTAGATAGCTGGGTCCAATTCAGTCTCTGAGGAAAATTCTAGCGGCCGTTTGCTCTGATCGGTAGTTTTCCGTTGTTTCTCCGATCAACACCAGGCGAATGGAGGAGCAGTACCCTAACTAACAGTCCACGTGCCGCGCGCGATCTTTTCATCCTCTTCCTTGTCCCAATCTTGCACCTTAATTTCACACACTCATTTGCACTACACTACCACACGTGCAGGGAGACCTGTCGGGAGCACTGTCCCGCAGTGGGAGATGTGATTGGGGAAAACCCCGCCAGACGGCGAGTAGGTCGGCGCCGGATCATACATTACGGAACCAATGAAGTAAGCAGTTGATGCTAACAAACAATCTAACCAAACAAACAAGCGACATCTGTAAAACAGTAAAAGGCAAAGTTATGTTATGAGTTCTCCCAACTGGGAAATGAAAATTAACAAACGACTGGACGAATACAGTGGTAACTAAATTTTTACGCGAGGTTCCCAGACAAGAAAAGGAAATGAAGGGAAGCGGAGCTGATTCGAGAAATTTCAATGGAACCCAGCAATTGCTGCGGATGACATGCTATTCGAATATAAATATTCTATATCTTCAGATCAAATGTTTTTCTCTCAGAAATTTCGATGATTTTTCACGAAAGTCCCCCTCTAAAAAAAATCGTACTCATTTTATATTCCAAGAAGCGTTTTGGAAGGTACGTGACCTAGAATATCGCGAAGTTTTCAAACAGAACAGGGAAGTATTCATCTCACGTATTACCTTCGCACCATCCTTTGTGAGATAATATTCCGGATTCGTTGACAGACGAAAGTGACAGTTCACACAATTCACATTGCTCGAATTCCCAAGATTTTCTTACATCATTCATACTTGCGTCGTACATGCTATAATAGCACCTACTTTCTCGCAATATTATGTTATCGTTATGTAATATTGTGTCAATATTTCTGCCTTTCTTACACGTCAAATTACACTTTATCTCGTAAATAAACGAAATGTGTGAATTTCGAAACTCGTGTGAAGTTTATGATACTCTCTTGTTCCTCGCTCGTATCGTATTATCACACGCTTATATTAATACCCATCATTACATCATCGTTTCATAATATGCTATTAAAAGCGCTTATATTTCATGCAAAATTACGCAATAAATTGAACATGAAAAATTGAACATGAAATTATTCCAAAATTTTTACGCGAGGTTCCCAGACAAGAAAAGGAAATGAAGGAAAGCGGAGCTGATTCGAGAAATTTCAATGGAACCCACCAATTGCAACACAGCAGTTCATCTTTTTGATGAACACATTCCATTATGAAAAGAAATTCTTCATGATTATAGTAGTGACGCCGAAAAAATTTTGAACTTTTGCAATTTTGGAAAAATCAGTGTTTATAACGAACATGGAACCTGCACCATTCTCTTCACCGTCCTCTACACTATCCAACAACAAAATTTAATCAAAAACATTGGAGCCATTTATATTTAAATTTGGAAAATGTCCCAGGGGCTTCATTTAAAGTACCCCCCAAATTGAAATATTGATTTCAAGTTCAAGGAGCCACGATTTCAGTCAAATCTATTGGGGAATAGCGATTTTGCGTTGCGTTGCCTAGCGTTGCTCACAGACGGACAGGTAGTAGGGCCGACGTTTTAACGTCAATCAATTTTTAGGTGCCAAGAACTCCCCAAAATGGATTCTGACTACACTACATGTTAGAGGATTGTTTTTCTTAGTTTAGCAACTGGATTTATCCATTTTTATTGCTTTTCCCCGGTAACAAAAGAGTGTTATGACAAAAATTGGCAGTTTTTTTCTCGCAGCATTACATAACTTTCGCTCTACTGAATAAGAAATAGCGCGAAAGTAAAATTATGGTTCTGATATTCGACACATAAAATTTGTTTTTTAAAATATATTTAGTATTTACATTACAGCTGTATTTTTTTAAATTTAGTGCATTTGTAGATACAAATGATGCTTTTTGATATTTTTCTAACCCTTAAAATTTTTCAAGGGTAAATAAGGTTAAAATGAGACATTTTCAAAAATGATTCTCTGATTTTCTTAAAAATGGATCGAATTCCTCCTCCAAAACTTTCGTTAAAAAAAATATTCTGATTTTCAAAGATTTTCGGATAGGCTTTTTAATTAGAGAATAAAAAACGAAAATTCGAAAAATGTCAGGTTTTTGATAAAATACAATATGTACAATATAAACACTGTAGTAAAATATCAAAATTATCGTGTTAACTGTTTAAAAAAAACGCATGTGCACAAATCGAATTAGGGGTGCTACATAAAGACTCTCGTCTTAGTAAGTTTTCTATTTTTTCGGTCTGCACTGATTTTTTGGGTCTTTCGCCATCCTTTTGAATTCTGCCATCTATCGCGCCCAAAGAACATTTAAAAACACGTTCTGAATATTTCGCTTTCCTAATTGTAGAACCGAACTTTAGCAGCGTAGGATTTACACCTGTTTGCCACCCACCTGGATGATTCCAGACCTTGGGTTACTCTTCTATGCGAGCCGCGAATGCCCCGGAACCATCTGATTGGGAAACCGCCGTCAGATGATACAATCCGCGCAGCGGAGTCAGTCAGATGATGCGCTGCTTGTTGCAATATACATTTTGGAAATAAATCCTACGTACAGTTTAGGTGCTAGTGGTGTTCAGATAGTGGCGGACAGATGCGGACTAACGGACTGACATTTTGAAAAAGAGAACTATCTACTACTCTATACTAGGATTATTACTTCATATATACGTACGTATACGAAAAATTTTTAAAAAAATCCTCTTTACCATGAAGATGAGATATGAGACAATGGGATAAAACATTATTCATGTTCCCCTTTCTGCAGTCTTCACATCTCATTATCTCGTCCGTAAAATTTATATAGGGAAAATTGGTTAGAAACCAAGAAATAAAAAGCGTTAAATAGAATATGGTCTAGTTTTACCTGACCAGAGGTGAGGGTCGAGGGACAATACAAATCGACCGCCGGTGCAACTGAGATTTGCTGCGAATCATGGATACCCAATTCCATGGTTGGCATTCCTGAAACCTCTGAAACAATAAGTACCTAAATTGCTACAAGTTCTTTTTGATGAACACGTAGATGAGGTGTGATGGTTTAAAATAAATATAAGTTGTTTTGTAAGAATCTTCTTAAAATAAAACTAGAATTGACAATAATAAACCAATCAAACAAACAATTAAGATCATTAGTTTTTTTAATAAAATTTATTTACTGCAATATCATAATTTTACAATCATGGTCTATCATTTGTTAATTCCGAAGTACGTTTCAGTTTAGCTAGATCATTTGAAACTGCATATAGAGAAGCTGTAAATGACTATAAGGAAAACTCTTAGGGTTGGTCGCATTAGCATCGTGTTTGACTCATACTTCTCCAAACACTGGCAAAAGTATTTCATCATCAAACAAATGCCCCGATCCCTCTTGATTGAACGCCGTCCCAAGAACTTTTATATAAATGATGAAATATCAATATTAATAGACTCGACGTAGAAGGAGCGGTCTGTTTCTTTTATTGTGAGAAACAGCAAAGACCAACAACGCACTTGAGTGAGATTTCTCATTATCAAGCTGACAGCTCTTAGCGTTTTCAGAAGAAGAAATTCCTGCCAAGCAAACCCGGCTTTTCATCGACTTACTGTCGCAGTTAATACCCAGTTCCTCAACTTATAGTTTTTCCACTGTCCGTTGTAGCACCTTACCATTAGACATTGCTGGCAACAATACTGAAACTTTTGTTGCTCTTGGAAATGACTAATTGGAAGCTGCTACAGAGTAAGTAAAGTGAAGTCCGGGAAACATTAATAACACACAAAATTGAAAAAAAATTGAAATTCAAGGAGCTTTAAGAATGATGAATACATATAACAGATGGCATTGCCAGTGGGATTTATAAGTCTTGTTAGAATTCGTTATATTCATTTCTTATATTCCGGTTTTTTCGTCCGAAGATTTTTTCTAGTTTCAAGGGATATCGATTTCGACTATTTGCGCTGGGTACTCACTATGTTCCTCATGGGAAGACACATTAACTTTTTTACACTAGACACAATTGCGGGCTCCTCGATCTGTGATCGGCAGACTCACAAGGCCTTCCGCAACAACACACGTACATTAAAGACAAGGGGACATGAAAGACGGCGGGAGTCGAAGTCGCTACCCTTCAGACCGAAGCTCGGAGTCGGTACACGCTCTAGTCACCTCGACCACTCAGATCAGCCTTTTGGTATTCTGATTACCATAAAAACAATGAAATCCAATGATGTTAAAAATAATCCGATAACATTATGATTAATATTATTACTGCCTCCAGTGCCATGTGCCTTGCTTTGTCAAAGCATGATACAGTAACACAGGCATCATTCAGAAATCTTTCAACCTCCAAGTAATACATCTTTTTACATCATATAGGTATTCAACGACGAACTTTCGTACTGAAACATTTCTCTCTCAAGTTATTGCCAAAAGTCAGACAGCTTTAAATTTTTAACCACAAGTGTGAACACCGGCAGCATCGCCTAGTTTGAATCTTCAGATCACGAGCTAAGAGACGTTGAGTACAGAAGCACCTCCACTCCAATCGAGTTCGTGTCTAGGGTCGGAAAAGTAGATGGAGTACAAATACACACCCGGAACAAACAAAATTGACAATTAAAAATTCCGGGAGAAGATATAGTTGTTTGAGCACAAGTGTCAGAGAAACCGTAGGCCAACATCTTGCTACATCGTTTAGAAATACTCAAAAGTGTTTTAGCATTAAGACGTTTCTTCTCTATCAAGTGAGTGCCAATGGTCGCCCGCCTGTAAGAGGAAGATACACCTTAAACCTTAAAATATTCAATTTTTGAATTTTTTTCCTATACACTAATTATTCAGGAATATTTTGGTGAAAAAAATATTTAGATATATGCAATACTTTTCGAGTAATGATTTAGAAGGTATATCGCTGCATCATTCATCTATTATAGTAGTAAGGTAAGTAAAACTCGTGAATCTAACTTCATCCCTTGTTTTCCAGAATTACTTTTTTCAAGATCCGTTTTCCTTATAACGCAAAAACTAATCATTTTAAAGCTATGACACTTTTAGATCATTTAACCAAGTATTATAAAAACTAAACTGAAAAAATATTAATAATAATATATTAATTTTGGATTTTCCAAATTAGAAATATTATTTATCTAGAGATCTAAATAAAATAGCATGGATTTGTACCTGAGAGTGCTGTCAACAAATTAAAAGAAGAAATTTGTGAAAATCTTCAAAATTATTTGAGTTATCACGGAAACACTAAGTCAATGCAATAAAAAACTGGTTGAATTTTGATCAATTTCTTTTTTTAGTAAAAAGCAAATTTTTCCTTGGAGAAGAAATATATGTCTACGTGTCCGTTCATTTCACTGTTGTGGAGTGTGATTTTAATAGAGAAAAAAGTTGAAAAATGATGAATGCTGTAAGCTGTATCTTGCCTCTTAAATTCCAACCAAAACGAAGTGTCAAATATAATCACGAAACCTGGGCCTCCAAAACACGAGGTTGGAGTCGCTCAGCAGCGGAGCACCGCCCCTCCAGACGGAGGGAAGAGGGGGGCAGATTTCGAGCACGTGCACGAGCAAACGAAGCGCCGAGATCGAGAGGTGGCCACGAACGCGCGCCGAGATGAAGATAAACGTCGAGCGGTTCCGAAAGAATTATCGGGTGCATCGAACAGCGCCCCGGCCGCTAAATGCAACAGGAAATGAAGATTAATGAGCGCTCCAAGTGATTAGAGCTGGTTCGGAGAGGGGAGCCAGTCGGATAATGGCGGGAGGGGAGGGGCAGGGGGCGGTGGCGTGAACGCGTGGGTCTGATTGCGTTTCCACCGCCCCCGCCCCCTGAACACCCCTCCTTCCGCTCCGACGCCTGCTGGGGAGGTGGAACACGCGCGGAGAACGAAAGTTAAATACACGTGCAAGTTTCACGCAGTCCGTGTAAATGTTCCATTACGCGCCATGTATGAGAGCATGAAATTTTCTCTTGGGGGGGGTAATCGTGTTTTTGCAAATGGATTATCGCGAAATATTATTTTATTAATAGTGCGAAAGCGTGCTGTTGAGCTGGAATCCGCCAGCTGAGGTTGGGCTCCAATGGTTCATGAAATATCTCCGTTATATTTAATTATCCCATAATGGAATTACTGAATTTCAGATAGTATGTTTAACTCTCAATATTAGCGACAATTTTAATTTATTTGAAAACCATTTCAAGGGAACGACATTTCTATTTGACATTGAAACTTTGTGATATTTGATTACTAATTACTTCATTTTTTTTTTAAAAAGGGTTAATTTTTTTTTTGCTAGAAAAAATTCGAATATTTTCTTGTATTTCAGCGTCGTAGATGTATTCCGCATCAGCACGCTTAATTCAACTTTTGAAATCCTCAAATATAAACAATTCCAACCAGTTTAAGAGCCAAAAATGTGTGCCTTTCTGAGTCAATGAAGTGCCCCTTGAACGTTACGTTTTACGAATCAACCTTGCGTTTCTGCTGCCTCTTAGGGATTGCTGATTACCAGTAACTAGGTAATTTGCCACGGCTGTAACTGAATAGCTTCCGATTTCATCAATCTCGATGACAAATTGCTGTTTTTGCTTTCTTTCGTTAGTTACATGAATGATTTATTTTTCTGCCGGTTGCGTGAGTGACATTGCCATTTTGGTTAGCAGTTCATTTTGAATCTTTGAAATCGATACTCATTAGTAGCATTGAGGGTTGTAATGGTTCTTCAAAAATAATGACGTGCTCATTTCGATCAGATATATCTTGTGTAATTTTCATTTCGAATTAATGAAGAGAATACACGCACGTGGAACAAGTAAACTTGATATTTCATGAAGGATACTCTCTAACTGAAAATTTCAGATTTGAAAAACACGAAATATGAACACGACTTTATTTTAATAGTGGATTATTTTATAATGTGTATTTCTTGACTTCCTTAAACCTATCAGAGAATGACAATTTATGAAATTTAGAATTGCTCCGCCAGTCTGTCTGATGGAAAGTCGTATTAATCGTTAATGCTAAATTTTGAGAAAGCCTTAATGCTTCCGAAATGACATGCAATTGCTCAAATATAGTATTTAAAATAACAGTTTTTCTAATATTTTCATTCCAAATTCGAATTTAAAAAAATGAGTATACTGACCAAACTGATCAAAGAATAAGTTACTTTGGGGCCTCTCGATTTATCCCAAGTTTCTGATTACAGTCCGTTTCATGCCGGGTTTGGTGACATTTTCAAATTTTTAAAATTGTTTTCAAAAATATGTTGGTCAACTAGTACACATTGAGAAATATATATTTCAAAATACTCATTAAATCAAGATATCGTGTTATTAGTGAATTTTTACAGTTAAGACAATAAAGAGGGAATAAAAGAGAGTTACAAAATCAAACAGGAATGTTGATCTACAATATTTTACAAATACTGCGTGTAATAACAGAAATTTCAATGCTATCATTCTTTCAAATTATTTCATGTGAAAACATTTGATTATCACATTTCTTCTCTGATCTGCAATGGAGAAGCAAACAAAAACGGACGTCGTACGTGATTAGTAGATGTTTCGTTGCAAAAAAGAAATTTGAAAACCGGAAGAGAATGCTAATGTCGAGCTTCACTGCGAGTGCACTACGAATCCCGTCCTTCCCATGTCCTCTGATTAAAAGGATAAATACAACACCAAACGAGATTTGGTTACATCTCCAAAACACGTTTCATTTGAGCGGACATGAATACAGAAATACGGCGCTCTCGTTTACATAATAGTGATATTACATCACGTCGAGCCTTTGGAGGATGAAAATAATAACGTGAGGTGTTTGCGTTGTATTAACCTCGTTTGCGTTGACCTGTGTCGAGTGGGATGCTTTGCATTGTGGTTGGTCGCGAAGGAAATTATTTTGCTCTGCACAGTTCTGGCGGTTCAGATCACGCTAAGGCGTAGACCTGCATGATATACGCAATAAATCAAGGCTAACAAAAGATAATACAACTTTGGACATCGCCAAGATATATTGAAATACGACATAATAAAGGTTATCACATCATTCTTTTTAAGAGTGAATATTATCACTTTATAAATTTATTTTCATCACTGGTACGCCACAAGGCTTTATAAGTGATAATTTAATTTTTTGATTTATTACTACTCGTTCGACAATTATGTCTTTCGAGGTTTTGAGAATACAAAATATTACATGGCTTCTTAGGATATGACCATCCTTAAGTCGCGGTTGGTTTCTGAACTTTATTGAAGTTTTTATTTTTAGATTTTTTTCTGTGATTAAAGATGGTATACTGGTAGAAAAGGTACGAGGGGAAAGCCAAGTTAAGGAGGTCTAAGTTTATCTTTCGGGAATCTTGATATGATTCGCAGACTGCTATTGTTTCTTCCTAGGTTGAATCTTGCAGTGCAGGGAGCATTTGGTAGGTGGTTGAAGAAATTGCTGGCAAGATTTTTTATTGTCTCTTCAAATTCTGGTATGTTTAGTTCCCGTCGGATTTGTCGGTTGGGGATGAACCATGGCGCATTGAGAGTTATTCTCAGATATTTATTTTGGAGAACACTAAGTTTGTTGATGGAGCTTGGTGCAGCGCCACCCATACTGAACATGCGTAGAACATGGTTGGTAAAATAACTGACTTAAAGATTAAAAGTCTGCATTCTAACCTCAGGGAACGGCGATTTATATGTGATAAATTGGAAATTTTAATTTTGTTTTGTCAATGACTGCATTGACATGGGGTTTCAGGTGAGTCTTTTATCGGTGATTACCCGAGGTATTTTATAGAGGAGGTTGACCATGGGATTTTTGTTCCTTGGATTATAATTTCTGGAGGATTTTTGGGGTGGCGGAGAGTAAAGATTTTGCAGACTCTTCTGATAAGTCGGTTTGGGCAGTAATCACAGATGCGGGTTCAGGACTGCTTCCGGTTTCAATTGAAGGTATTTTGTAGATGTAATTGCACAAAACACGTTTATTTCACTTAACATATTGTCACCGACAATATATAAATACACAGCTCAGATGATTCACTCACATTTGAACACTTCTGTTTACACGTGATAACTTACGCCTTCACAGTTGAAGTTAAAGTAGCAATTGCCAACTTAATATTTGTGTCGCGAAATTACATTAATGTTCGGCGTGACATCACAAATTTGAAGCTGCACGTTTCATTGAGAGAATTTACGTGGAAAAACATTTAAAGATCTCCTCGCGGAGCTCAAGGCAGCGACACACGCGTGCGCTCACATGCTGCATTGGACCTGAACTGAACTTTGTTCTGACGGCAGTTACGCCGCAAAATATCTGCGCACAGGGCGCGTGGAGAGGGGGATTGAAGTGACGAATCGCAAGTGGATTGCTGACGCACGTAAATTCCTTCTCGGCCTCACGCGTGCCGCCCCGCGTTGGCGAAGGGCCGCGCCCTGCCGCGCGTCCGTTGTTTTGTATCCCTCAAAGCCGCGCCGCACGTTTTCGTCCGCTGCTCGGCTGCCGCCCCCTAGCGAAGGCGCGCGGGGTTTATCGGAACACAGATATTTGTTGGCGAAATGGAGTGTGCGGTTTATGATTTTATTGTCACTCCCGGCCGGCCGCCTGGCCCTTGCGCACCGCGCGCCCTGTCCTTTGTATCAAGAGGCTCGGAAGAGCGGTCGCGCGGCCAGAATTTAAATATAATTAAATTGATAAAACATTATTGTTATTATAGTAAACGTAATGCAGAAATTTGTGGATTACATCAAAGAAAAAATTCACAGATTTTAATTTTCGTATACTACAATAGTAAACACGGCAATTCTTCGCTTTGCTATGTTACTGGCACTTCACATGTTACTGGCCAATGTTATTGTGTTTGTTAATCACGTTTTACCCAACGCTCTGCAAAAATGTTATTACATGAAAGACTTTTTCGCGAATATTGGTTTGTTGTATAAATATGTATGTCCTGCTTTGGTCAAGGTTGTCAAGTATCCTATTGTTAAAAAGTTCTCTCACGTTTACATTGGCATACGCTGTGACACTCTCGGAGAAATTTTATTTACTTATTCGAGATATCGTTCAAGTCCTGCCGATATTTCACAATCTCAAGGGCAGAATATACAGCGATGACGTGCTTAATACTTGAGGGTGCGACGAGTTGCATAGAGTTTCTTGCTAGGGGCGCTTGTCAGCATAAACGCATACAATAATCATTAACACGTGTCTATGTGCGATAGACTAACGCGCATCCCCATTGCACTATACCTATATTCTTCGCGCAAGTGCAAGCAATAAGTTGAGAAAGTTTATCGTCATCAGGTGAACAGTACAGCAGCGTATAAAATGTGAACAAACACTGAGTTTTATATGTTGAATTCTTGATGTAATCTATCTTATTCCTTACCTCAATCCATTTATAACTATTTTCCAGATATTCTATATTGAATGAAAATATAATGTTGAAAAACCTTTGAAAAAGATATTCCATTTTGTATATGTTTCTTTCCGAGAGAAGCAAAATGTATTCTGCGCTCATTTATAATGAAATAATTTAATATAGAACTGTTTTTCATCATATCTGTATTTCCTTCTCCTCGTTTTAGTGATATTTTTCTTCCGTAATATAGTATAAAAATTTATACATTTCAGAGTTAGTTAATTAAATGTTGTTTTAATTACATTGTTCCAGTAATATTGTTTATAAACAAAAAATTTAATGTTTAAACTGAAGAAAGCATAATATTCTGAGTATAAGTTCACCATAAAAGCATTCAACCAAGAACACGGAAAATATTGCCTATATTCAGGAAAAGCTCTAAAGGCAAAACAGATTTACACATAAACATATTCTTCACCCGACAAATTACTCGACATTTTTTAATTTCAAATTTGAAAGCAGTAATTCCATCTACCTACTTAATATCAAGTCGTCAACTTGCACAAGGCATTTCGGAAGGACATGCCAGGTTCACAGCAGGCGTCTGGTCTCGAACCCAGACCTGCAGCAGCGCATCCCCGGCGAGATCCTCATCTCGGCCTCCTGTAAAAGCCCCGCCCATAATTACCAGGGCACGGCCTCCTTTGGCGCAGTGCCAGCGTCTAAAACCCCCCGGGCTTAATATTGCACTCCGCACCTACGGTTTTGTCGCCCCACCCACCCGCACCAAGTCTCGACCGCCCGCCCACTCTGCTCGCCCCATCCCCCACGCCTTGCTCCGTGCGCCCGGTCTCCTCGCCCTCCCCCCTGGGTACTCTGCATCGTCCCACCTCACCTCCCGCGTCTCACTCCCCCTACATCGCCCTCCCATCTCGCCTCACTTCATTCCGCCTCCCTCCCACCGTCCCGTCCGACGCCCCACCTCACACCTTCTGTATCACCCTTCTCACCCACCTCACTCCCCCCTCCCCCGCCCCCTCTCCTCCCCTCGTCTCCCATCACTTCTGCCCTGCCTCACTCCACTACAACTCCCTTTAGTCTCTTTGCCTCCCCGCTCGGCGTCAGCTTGCCTCGCTTTACCTCACGTCACCCCACTTCACCCCACCCCAATCCGATCCCCCCTCCCGACCCCATTACCCCCCCCTTCCCCCCCACCCCCCCTCTTAACCCAAGCACCAACCCCCCGCATATTCCAGCTCCCATCGCCACGGCCGCCTGTATCTTGGAACTAATTAAGTTTGCAGTGAGAAATAACAGGAATTTCCTCTGTGTAATTGTGACTTTATTTCCGCGCCGGCAGGCCCTCGCAGCCTCCACCTCGCGTTCTTATTGCCTAATGCGGCCGCGCTACTCCTTCGGCGCGTCCCGCTGGCTGTTAGGGCCGCCCCGCCCCGCCCCGCCCGCTCCTTCTCTCCCCGCCCGCCCCGCTTTGCCCCGCCCGCTTTGCCCCGCCCCGCTTTGCCCCGCCCGCCCTGTCCCGCTCTGCATCGCCCCGCCCGCCTCGCCCCGCTCCTTCGCTCCCTGCCCCGCCCCGCCCCCGTCGCGCCCCGCCACGCCACGCTCCTCTCCCCGCCCCGCTCTGCCCCGCCCCGGCCCCGCCCCGACCCGTCCTCTCCCCGCCCCGCTCCTTCTCTCCCAGCCCGGCCCGCTCCTTTCCCCCGCCCTCTCCCCGCCCCGCTCTGCGCCACTCCGCCCCGCCCCGCCCCCACCCCCAGCGCCGTGCGCGCTGCTCGCCGCTGCCCCGGCCACGAGGGCGAGGGGCGTGCGGATTTGTAGGTCAGCTGCGGCGGATTCGCCCTGTTTCAATTTTCGAGCATCGAGGCGAGGTGGCGTACTGTGAGTCCCCGGATTCCATTATGAAACCCGTGGATGTGACGTGAGTGCGGAGTTTCCGGCGGCCGTTTCCTTCTCAGACTCCTCCGATCGAGTACTCGAGGCGGCGTGACTTGCAATGATTTGTAGTGGTTGTTGAAGTAATGAGCTGGGAAGAAGAATGGAAATGAAGCTTGGCAATAGCTGAGGTCAGAGATGTCACGACGTTTTTATTCCTATTTGAAATTATAATTAAGTTAGCATTACATATTTCATTTGAAATGTCCCCTATTCAAAGAGAATAATTGACAATAATATGCGCTGTGCGTAGGATTGGTGTTTTTACGTATAAATGAAAAGAGCGTCTAACCATTATGCATCCATAACGGAATTCAAATTAAATAATTGCTCATTTTCCTAAATTTTATCATAAAAACAATTTCAATTTCAAATGAATTTAATTAACTGCCGACTTCTACAAAGAACGAAATCTGTTCAAAAGCATAAAATTGTGAGACCATCACAGAAACATTTCATTGAAGTACACAGAAGTCCTTTCATTTATAAAGGTAAGATATAAAGAATACAAAAATATACGGAGTCGGGGGAAGACAGTGCCAACCCTCATGACGTAAATCCGAATCAAGAGTCTTATAATGTCTCTTAAAAACCAGCATTATGTTCGAAATACTGAACAAACGTATTCATAGAACTACAATATGTGTTCAGAAAGCATCAAGGAGCGAATATAGAAATAAACAAATGTTTCAATGTATTAAAACTATGCTTTTCCTGTGCGTGATAAAAAGTATAGACATGTGGGTTAGCACTATGTTCCTCCAACTCCTTCATATACTTAATTAATTAGTAATAAATTTATTCAACCATCTCCCTTTAAATTAAATTTTTAAAAAATTTTGAATTCTTTTAAACAAAAACCCCTCTAAATATTGAATTCCTCTGAAAGTTCTAAAAATAATGAAAAACTGAAATTAAATTTAAACGAGTTATATGTACATGCGAACAATTTTATTTTAAACAATTGTCCAACGACTTTACCGTTTCCTCAAAATAAAATTTACGTAATGGGGAAGAGATAGCGAAAGTAGATTACCATTCAATTTTTTTGAAAAATAACAGGAATGGCCAAACTTCCTTTCGACAATGCAGCCCAAGCGCGGGACTGCATTACTTACACGCGAACGCTCTCTGCGGTCTATGCCACGCACGCACGCACACCCCACGTGGGGCTAAACACCAGTCTCACAGACCTCGAACAATATTTGATTTAGATTTGTGCTGGATCTTTCAAGCCCCTAAATTGCAATTTCCACTCAATTACGCTAAACAGTACAGCGACCCTTATCCACTAGGGCAAAGCTGGGGAGTCCCATTCAGCGTGAAGGGCGCGGGAGCGTTGAATGGCACCGCCGGGGGCAGTTGAGGGAAGGGTGGCAGCCCTGTGCCTGCGCGCGGCCATCGGCGTCGGCTTAGGAGCAGCCGATACGCAAACAGTAGCCGCCCACGCCGCGTTACCTGCCCGCACGTCACTGCAAGGCGCTGTAGACACACACACGGTGCAGGTAACATCTTAGTTAGGCATCGGGCTGAGCGTCTACTGGCTGCTGCTTGCTTAATCGCAATTCAATTTCCGGGAAACTCAGTTTTTTTTTTGCAATCCCGTTTGTCTGGAAAAATTCTTAGAACTTCTCAGTTTGCTTTATGATAGATATCTCCTGGAAATTACGTTAATTGAAGCAGAGTTCACTTCACTTCCACCTGACTTAACATACTAATAAAAATTTACAACAATACTCAATACTGTTCTTCGAAATTTGCTGTAAGGGAGCTTAATTATAATTACCTTTAGCAGTCTCCACAAGGTGGATTTTCTCGCAATTTGTAGCCCAAATTCTTTTTAATTAGTATTTTTGCCGACTCTTTCCTGACGTTCCTTTGCTATACTGCAAACTCACTCGTATAATAATTGGATGCCTAATGATAATTACGCTGTATTTGCTATGGCATTATTTCACGTACGAGCAAGAGCACTCTGTATTCAATTTTCGACCCGAACTTGAGTAAATATTATTATGCTGCATTCACATAATACGTTGAATACCCTGACTAGTAAATCATAATTTCCCATATTTCAACCGTAAGAACTTTAATTTATTACCAAAATTCAGTTTAGAATGTTTCAAATGTTCTTCATTATATATATCTATAGATTCAAAATATTTATTTCTAGTGTTTAATTTTTGTGCGAGGAATCAATTTTATCAGTTTCCCAAGACAGATTATTACGTCGACATTAAGTATAACGAATCGAAAAGTTGTTTTATCTGTAATGTAAATTTCTTTTCATCTGTACGCATAACTCTAATTTATTTAATCATTTAACAGTGTGGTTGATTTGGTACTTATTAAGGAAATAACTTTTGACGTTTCATTATTTGGTCCACTAGTATTTTATTTTATAATTTTATATTCTATTGTTAAAATTATTATTAAGAGCTTATGTTATGTGACTATTGAAACGATTGGTGCATAATTGAGAAAGTCGTATAAATACAATATTTTATTCCAGAATAGTGAATTGAGTTAATAAAGGCAATATTTCTACGCTTTATTCGGCCATGACCTTTTCAACGCTCAAATTAAAAATTTGTCATGCTGGCGTCACAAACGATACAAATATTTTTAAAAAACAATAAAAATTTTAATGTCAAGTATTGCCACTGCATAAATGTAAGTTTAAAGATAAGAGGGCAATCAGGGAAACTAAAAATTGCACGTACTGTTGAAAATCTTATATTCCAAATAACTCACTACCTTTTAGAGAAGGTTGGTAGTAAATAATCAATGCAATTCGCTGATGCTGTTGTATTCATTATCTACTCGACGCCCGACAGTACGGTATTCTCAGCAACACCAAACAGTAAAAAGCAAACCTGTGCCAATGACAAATGTGGAAACCCAAATCGAGAGGACTCGAACGCCTGGCAGTTCGCATTAGGCAGATACAAGCAATGCAGCTCGAGCACATCGGACGTTTACTTTCCATAATGAAGAGTCATGGCGTCATACGTTAAACGAAGCACTCCCGCAGTCGCCTGCATTTACCATCATATATCCGTTTGCGAGCGCGACAACCGATAAACAGCCGGCGGCCGTCTCCGCAGCGGGGCGGCGGAGCTTTGAGCAAACCGGCGGAGACACGAGCGCAGCGCAGCGGCCGCACGGGCCTTGGAAGCCTCTTGCGGCAGGCGCAGGCGCAGACATCGCCCTGGAACAAAAGGAAATGGCACGTGCGTGATTATGAAAGACCATGAATAAAAGAATATTTGATATTGAGAATATGGCATGAAGTGAGTGGGAGCTCCCGGAAAGAACAAGGGGCCTGAGGTAGTAGATGCCGGGGGGGGGGCTCTTATTTTAAAAAGGAAGTCCCTCCCCCTAATTTGTAAGAAGAATATTTGATATTGAGAATATGGCATGAAGTGAGTGCGAGCTCCCGGAAAGAACAAGGGGCCTGAGGTAGTAGATGCCGGGGGGGGGGTCTTATTTTAAAAGAAGTCCCTCCCCCTAATTTGCAAGCAGAATTATATCTCCATCCAAAAGAAATGACTTAAACGGGTAATTTGAATTAGAAGTAAATTTCTTTTTAGTATGTTTCGAATGAATTCCCCCTTCCAGCCTGGACGCTCCATCTGGACGTTACTGGAAGTGACACTTTGACGCACTCATTAATGGCTGCACCTAGATTGATAGAAGCCCCTGAAAAAGATATAGCTAGTTACAATAATATAATTGGAGGAAAATAGACTGCCAAAAAATGTTCATATACCTTAGGATTAAAAAGTCATCAGTAGCATGTATTTATGATCTTAAAACCAAATTTGAAAAGGAATGGTGGAAAGAAGACAAAATTACAGAAAGAGTTGTAAAAAAAGAGAATTTTAAAAAATAAGATAAGATAAAACTGTTAACAAAGTTGGTCAAGGAGAGAAATAAAAACTCAGTGAAAGAATGAAAGCGTGCTAGAAAGTGGAAGAGAAAACATTAAAGGATGAGTACACAGAATCGATATACATAAGTATATCTATCATGGCTTTTCACTTAACGCACTCGCATTACTACGCATGTAATGAAACTTTTTATAATAAACAGTAATTTAATCAATTTACATTAATTTCGAAAAGATAATGAACTGTTTATCGCAGAACTTTTGAATTATTTAACCCTTCAATAACTCCACGGAGAGAACTGTAAAACTCAACGCCGGACCAGTGGAAGTCCAGCGAACGGAGAACTGGCACGCACTTGCTTTCTCCCTGGCATCGTCTCTTGCTTAACACTGAGATTCCGCACTTGGCACGCGCCTCCTCCTTCAGTTCGCATCTGCGATGCGACCTCCCCGGGCCCCAGGCTTAGCTCCTCGAATCATAACAGAGTGCAAATACGTCTTCCGAGGAACTTCCGTCGCAACAGCTCCACAAAGCAAAAACACAAAACAAGATATAAATCGCGTTCTAGAGCGACTCTCACGCAACTAGCACGAGGAATTGAGATGGTTTTATTGCAGCGCGAGAGAGATTGCTGCGTTGAGAGGGAACAAGACTACAATGGAAGAGAACGATAGAACCTCTGGAAACTGGAAAATAAGCGCAAAGAAAAATAAAATAAATTCAATCTTACTTTTTTAATGCAGAGCTTTACAACTGTCACGTACGTATGAATCTGGTAATAATTCAAGTGAGTATACAAATAATTAGCTAATTATTTTACTTTAGTGTTTCTTATTTAAAAACATGCTGACAACACTGAATACTATACAATTATTAAATAAATTTTGTAATTTCTTATATAATGTTATTAGTATTAAAATTTATGCGAATTGATATATTATTTCTTTCTTTCATTATTTCTTTTATTCGCATAAATTATTTTTTGAGGTAGTAAATTTGGTAAAAAGTAGACTAACCTTGTTACTCCCGCATGTATGCAGAATATTTATTCCTTATTTGATAAAAAAATTGATTTAGCATTTATAAAATATTTAATATATTGTGAATTTCTAACTTGAAACTAATATGTAAATTTCTTTGAATGTCAAACTCTAAATGAATATGGCGCAGCAATTACAACATGATTCTTCAATTAACTAAGCCCTTTTAAATTAGGGATGAAGTAACTTGTTTCAGAACCAACGAGAATCGTCTAAAAGAGAAACAGAAGAAGCCTGATAAAAAGAAGAGGTGAGGGGGTGAGGGAGGTTAGACCAAGAATCATGGAAGGAGTGGTGAAGAGAAGAAGAGTAAAAAGAAGTGAAATTCATGAAGCAACTACAAGCGCTTGCATGGGCGCGACGGGTCCCGAGATCCAGGCCAGGCGCTCGAAAGGGCTAGGGGATAGCGTTCCCGACGCGGGCCTTGCAGGGGGGGGGGGGGGGGGGGGGGGGAAAAGGGGGGGGGGGGGAAAGTACAGCGAGAGGGACTGGGGGCGGAGCCATGGCGTCGGGGCGAGGCGGGACGGGGAGGGGTGGGGAGGGGCGGGGCGGGATGGGAAGCCAGCTCTCGCCCGTCACTCCTGCACCGTGGCGTGTTATGACGCGGGGCGACGGGGGCCATCGCTGGCCCCATAAATACATGAGCATGCCGCCCGGTAGCCGTCCCCCGCCGCCCCTCGACTCGGACACCGCGGTCGGCCCCACCGCCCCTCCTGCCCCGCCCCACGCCCGCCTCCATCGCCACACGCCTCTCCGTTGGAAACGCCCTACTCGTACAATGGTCCAAAATGACACACACACACATGTTACTAATGTTTGTGTGGAGCCTTGCGTTAGACCAGTTTACCTTCAAATCCTGTTACAAGTTTTTGATACTACCTATTTTAAATTACAGCAGCAATAAACTAGTGGTACTACAGAATGGCATAAACCTTGTCGTTACTTTTCTAATTTACGTGGTTACTTTTAGTTCGTGGTTATTTTCCAATTTATTTGGTCGTGGATACCTTTTCGGGCTATCCGCGTACTCTAACCAGCTGCCATCTACAGCCCCTCATAGCACATTATTTTGAAATTTTGTCAATTTTTTTGGTTTCCTTATAGTCGAAACTTAATGTTACTTTAAGAATATTATAGAAGAGTAAAACCTCGTCACATATGGAAATTTTCGTTTCCTTATCCTTATCCGTTTTTGAGAAAATGGCGTTTAAACGTTATCATAAATGCGAAATTTGAAGCTCATTTTCACAGAAAAGTTTTGAATTTTAGAAAAATATGATTGGAAGTCATCTGAAGCACTTCTACACTACAATGCAATAATGTATACTAATTGCTGTAAAAGTGCATATCAAAGGCGGGGGAGATATTTCAAGAAAATACAAAACATTTGTGTAATTTTTGAAAAACAAAAGAATATAGCAATTTTCTTTCATCTTAAACAGTGCAAATTGCATTTTCGGCGAAAAGTTGGAAGTTCGGAAAAGTTTTCCAGAAAATATCTTTGAGCGTTTCGAAAAATGCGAATTTGGAGCTCATTTTCAGGGGAAAGTTTGAATTTTCGGGAAACGTTTTTTAGACATCATTTAAAGCACATGTACTCGTAAATGCAATAATGTGAACTAATCGCCACTAATGTAAATAAATATTAACGACACGAGAGGCTAGTAAAAAAATACATTTTTTCACATTTAATTTAAATTACATTAAAAAAGAAAAGAATAAAGCAAAATGGCGTTTGTCGTTTTATAGAATACATTTGGCATCATTTTAACTTCAATTTTATTAGTAATTTGCTTATAGGAGTATCCTATTACAAATTGCCGAGTATATTCACGGGACAAATAACTTCTTATAAATACCTTACAAATAACTTCTGATAGAACAGGCAGTCCGAGTTAGAACCGGTAGTTAGCATAAGATACAATACAAATATCAAACAAAACAAATAATACAGTAATACAATAACATAAAACATAAAAAATTGGGACAACAGAACATACAATTATATACAAAACAAGCTGTATCAAGTGAGGATTGGTGTCATTCATTTGAATCTCATAGAATTTAGCTTGAACTATTCATTTACTATAATGGATCAGTAATTTCAAAATTGATGAAACAGTAATACAAAGTTTTTGATTTTTCAGAATCATTTAGAACTATCTTTACCAAAAGTTTAAAAAACTATAGTGCTTCAGAATGTCACAAACTTTCTCGTAGGAAATTTTTCTAATTTCCTTGGGTGGACTGCCTTTACGGTCTTGCCCCATCCTCTTGAAAATGTGTATCACTTAATGAAAGAACTAATTATGGACCACAAATTTCATTTGAAGGAAAAATCTCTACCTTCAATATTATAGTTGTAAGAAGTTGCCGAAAAAATGCTTACTTTCACAATTTCCGAAATTTAGAGTTAAGTCTAAAAATATCTATGCACCTTTATAAGTGTATTTAACTCTATTCTTTCAAAAATTAAAGAAAAAATTAGGAGCCATTTCTGAGGAAATGTTGAAAATGTCCGTAGGGCTTCAAATAAAGTTCCCCCAAAATTAATGAATGTTTTTCAAAATCGCAGAGCTCACGTAAAAAAGACAGGGTATTCTTCAATATGGAAAACTTCCTACGCATGGTTTAGGCGCTAGGTTGTTCACACACACCAGACGTATGAACGGACGTTTTGACGTCAATTGACTTTTCTGTATCAAGGACCCACAAAACAGGGATTCTGGCTACACCATATGTTAGATAATTTCTTCTCTTAATTTAACAATTTAGCAACTGGATTTATCCACTTTTTCGTTATCAGGGCCCGGCAATGTATTTTTTCTGCCAAAAATCCGCCGTTTTTTTTTTCAGTTTTACATAACTTATGAGCACCATTATTGACTCAGAAAAGGACGAATCAGAAAACTTTTTTGTGCAGAATTTAAAAAATGTACATATAACGATTCACTCAATTAGAATTGATGAAGGTTTTGCATAATATGAAGTTAAGCTCCCTGCCCCATCTGCTTTTGGTTGTGCTCAAAGGCAGCAAACATCCATACTTTTTCCTGTTTTATTTACAGATTATAATACAAATTGAAGTTCTTTCGATTTAAAAAATATTGTGATTTTATCCCTATACGTTGTTGTTTAAATTAAGTTCAGCGTTTCCTTTCCGATTACACAGTTTATGATAACCTAGGTTAAAGATCCTTTTGTTCAATAAATATTATTTTGATATTTTCTCCACGAAAAAATAACGTACATTTATTCATTTGTAGTTTTTTCACTTGCCCTACATTGTCCCAAGGTACATCAGTACGACGTGCCTAGCGACTCATTGTACACAAACAAATCATCTAAAAACACTTATAGAATTTTCTTAAAAATTATTATTAAAAAAAATTGCTGAGATGTGTAGCATCCTAAAAAGAGTGACATTAACATGTCATATCCAAATGAAGAGGGAAAAAATTAAAACTCGAAAAATGCCCTTAGGTACGACCATTTCCCCTATTGTATGTACACACTACAACTGATCTTTACATACGAAGAATATCAAAGAGTAGCCTTTCAACAAAACGTGTCAAAGCAAATTTTTATAGTTCCTGGGTATCTAACGAAAAGACAGAAGCACTCGCTTCATTCCTGAATAAAGGTGCGAGTCTCGTCTTCTACTGCCGTAGACGGGACGAATGTACTTCAAACACTGACATGCGATTTATTGATTGATTGGTAGTGATTCCGGGCGCGTCTACTTTGGTCATTAGTCCCGTAAGTGAAGTGCATGTTTTTAATCGGGAGGTGCGCGGTGATATTCCCCCACTGGATGGCGAGATCCGGTGCTAGCCTACCGTCGACTTCCGGGGATTTCCTAACCAGGTATCTCCCACCAGCGAGGCACCGCCCCTGCCGGGAGAAGTTCTAATTCCCCGACCGGTCTTCCGACATATGTGGTAGTGTTGTGCATGTTATGTAAGTGTGTGTAAGGGAGGGACAGGACAAGGAAGAGGAAGGAAAGATCGCGCGCGGTCCGTGACCCGTTTGTTAGGGTACTGCTCCGGCCATCACCTGGTGTTGATCGGAGAAACCACGGAAAACTACCGATCAGAGCAGTCGGCCTCTAGAATACTCCACCTGACAGCGACTGAATTCGACCTAGCTGACTAGCTAGTCTTGAAAATCCTGCCGCCGTCCGGACTGGAACCTAGGACCTCCCGGGCACTGCAGTGACCAGTTGATGAACTAAGCCCCGCTCCCGGTCTGACATTGGAGGGTCTGCTTCCCGTCAACGAGTTGGACGCCTGGAGCGACAAGTACGCCATCCTTTTCCAAGTCGAATTTGAGCTGACACTGCGATTGTTGCAAAGCAGACTTGCAACAGCTGCTGAAGAGCTGCGAAAAGGGATGTGTTGGGGGCTCGCCCGGGATGGCCGGTACACGACCGAAGGCTGCAAAGATTGCTTGTAATTTACGCGCGCAGAGGAAATTATTGATATTGTAACCTTGAGTCCAGATCTTTGTTTGGATGGTTTGATCAAAACTTCGCCAAATTTTCTCTATCTGAAAATCCGTAGCAATTTTTTTGTAATTTGCTTCCTTCTTTATCGAAAAGGAAAAATAGAAAGTAGTAACTTACCAACACAGCCACCTAGTGATATTCAAGTAGGATGAAGAGGCAACGAGTTATTAAAGAGAAAGTAATTCTCTTTGATTCTCAAAAATAACTAAAACTCTTTGTATCGACGCTTTAAAGTCTCAACGTACTATTAAGTGCTTACACATTTTTCGGAAGCTACAACTGTTCACATTCTATTCCCTTGCAAATTTTAAAAGAAAAGTGTGCATCCGAGTAATTCTGACCAGAAATGAACCACCTAATGGAAAATTAGAACTTTACGGAGAGTATTCGCACTACGAGTGAAGTTAAATAATTCCGATTCTTTATAGACCCTCGCATTCGCTTCTCATTTCAATGCTTTTATTGGCCGTCTAAATTTCCCGCCAGACCCGCGCTCTATAATTAAAAATTTCTATGCGCTGCAACAGTAAATTGCAATTAGCCGTGGGATTTTTTGCCCGAGGTTGCAGCAGCGGAATGCGTAACCACGCGGGCCGAAGGCGGTCGGGGAACGCACAGCCGACCACCGCGAGCATCCAGCGGGGCAAAAATAATTCCCTACGCACGTGTTATCATAATGTTCTTGCTGTATATTTAGTTATGATGCCATATGGTGATCCGTAGTGGCAAGTATTTTATTTAGTCCGATTTTCCCACAACGAAACACAAACTTGAGGACTTATTTCGCGTATGCCGTTTTTCGGATCACCGATGTTGGTCGGACTGATCGATTGATTATTCAAGCACGTCAACTAATATTGTCATTAGTCCCGGAGGTGAAGTGTATGTTCTAGCACTGGAGGTGGCAGTGATCTTTCTCACCTGCCTGGCGAAATCCGGCACTGACCTTTCTTTTTTTTTAATTTGTTGCATCTAAACCTTGACGCAACGCATCTCCAAACCCCTTAAGGGGCGTTGAGCGCATTCTTTGGAGTAATCCTCCGTTACTCAGTAATTACTATACTAGTCAAGTCTCGTCACGTCGCAGTCAGTCAGTGCCTTTTATCCCTTCGGCCAGGGGCTCGACGACGTTAGATCCCGGGTTCCTGGCCGGTCACCCAACCAGGAACTCGCGAGTCTCGAATTCGCTTCACCTTCGTGACTTCACGGAGCGTAGTAAACGCATTCGGCTAGCGCCGCCGGCACCTTCACCGAGAAGTTTTGTTTTAATTTGATAATGAAAACGTAAGACTTTGTAACTTGCCCCAGTACCCTACTTTTCTCTTCAATAGTTATTTATGACACAATATATTTACGATACCAGAACGTTTATCACGTGTGTCATACCCTTAAAGAAGAACTAATTGCCCGATTTTACTAGTGGCTGTCAACAAAGTAAATTACGTTTCCGTGGTTTTATAAAATAGGGGTCAAGAGTCGGAGCCGAAAGTCTAGTCCTAAGCATGATGAAAAGACCCGCATGGGCTGGTCCAGCGCACCGACACTGCTCGTTCTGCGCAGCACCAGATTCGTCACGAACCACGTGACCACAAGACGGGCACTTCGTTTGACAAGCCAGGCCAGACGCCGGCCGCCATGTTGTATGGCAAGCGAGAAACATCTTTAAAGGGGCATAAAAAGACCAACCAAATAATCACGAAAGAACCAACGTTGACCAAAAAAATATCATGTTGAATGAGTAGTTGAATTAAAAGTTGCAAAATTTAAAATTATCATTTATCTCTTAAAACACTTGTAACAAGCTGTTTATTTTGGTATCAGCGTGCATTTACAATTCCTAACAATATTGTGACGCAAATTGCTGTATGAATCTTAATGGCCGAAGCCGGTTAAGTGGCACAATAGCTCACCCATGACTTTTCATCGTGGCCCTAAACCATGTCTCGCTAGCGATCGCCCTAAACCCTTACGAGCAGCATGTTGGATCCGTTGGATAGTGATGCGGAACATTTGGGGCGCAGTTGATAACTCAGAGGCAAAATTGCGTTTGCTATAAAATCGTTTTAACCAAAACACTTAGAGCCAGTATGAACGTTGCACATCATTTAAATTTCTTAAAAGCAAACACAGCATTACTAATTACGTTACACGTATCCTTCTCCGGGGGGCAGTGAATGTGTATTAATCGTATTTTGGTACACTTCCACTCATCATTTTACTATCAATTTTCAGTCACGAGAAAGGGTGCATATTTCCCAACTCTCTCTTTTCATCATAACATAATCCATGAATCCCTACTCTGAATCTTGCTTGAAATGGACGGAGTGTTTGAACTGTGTGACATCTACTGTTCGCCCAGAAAATCAAAAGCAACCAGATACTGTGGAGCTTGCAACCAGCAGAGCACGCAACAAGAAAGGGGGCACGCGTTCGGTTATCTGTGCACTGCAGCGCTGCGGGCGGCGCCGTGCGTAAGCATGCGCGGTTGGACGCGTGCTTGTTGCTGCAGCTCCGCTCGACCGGCCCGCAACCCTCCCGTTGCCGCAGCGGCGGTCTCTTGCTTTGTATTCACTGCGCTCGCCGTCGCTTTGCCAGCTCCCGCCTCACCACACACCCACTCGCTTTTGCTTCTCCCCGCCTCTCCCAGCTCCACTCTTTCCCACCAGATTCCCCTCTGCCACCCTCCCCCTGCACGTACCCCTCCTCGCAAGACTCCCACCCCGCTCAGTCCCGCCTTGCTCGCCCCGCCTCGCCCGCTCGCTTCCTTCGCCCGCTCCCCCTTCGCCCGCTCCCCGCTTCGCCCGCTCCCCGCTTCGCCCGCTCCCCGCTTCGCCCGCTCCCCGCTTCGCCCGCTCCCCGCTTCGCCCGCTCCCCGCCGCGCCCTAGAGTGATCAATAGGTGGACAAAAATCAAAAAATCATCTTTGTTATTGAAACTTGAAACATAAATGGTCGTATTCCCAGATGTCTAAAGTATTGGAAAACAGCTTGTGTAAGCCTCAATCGTTAAGCAGAGGCGGCATGGATGACCTTACTTCAGCAACTTTGAGTTCCCTTCGTATTAGTCAGGTTTGGAGCCTCGTTGAATGCGGTCCTTGTAGATGCCCAGAGACTCCACCTACGAAGAATTTCCAGTATGGAACGTGTTCCCCGGGGTATGTACAACACTTCCAAATTATAAAATTAACAATTTCTTTGTTTTCTTTATTATTAACAGACCAATGTGTGACTCATGTGACAGCAATGAACGCGTTTTTTGAATTGGATTATAATAAAAAGATCAAAAATTATCTCTCGGATTTTTTGATATCCTATTCCTGAATATCTGTTTTAATAGGTGTATAAATATATTTTGCTTCTCTTTGCGATCTTTTGAGAAAAGTTGATTTTTCTTAGGATCGGTGCGCCAAATACACAGTTAAGAGCTACTAGATCGGACAGGCGGAGTGCTTCAGGCGCGGACGGAGGAGACAGAAAAGAAGCTCCAGGAGCACGTGTTGTCACGAACAGCAGCAGGGTGGTGTCAGATGATGTAAAGAATGCGGTAGCAGCATTGTTTTGCCTAAATATCATACGACGATGGAGGGTATGTGGAAGGAAATTAAAAAAAATTGAAGTAAAGGATCGTCAATGGCTCAATGAAAATTTAAGTGTGAACGTGTGGCGTCATCATTTAAACAGGGCTAGAAGACGGTCAATGACAGTGAATCTGACTCAGATTTTGTCTAAAATCTCAAGAATATATCTATTTATTAATTTTTTACTAATTTATTTATTTTTGAAAGTGAAAAAATATATCATTTGGTGTTTTGTCTTAAGATTGAAATGTGTAGATCTTTGCTTCTTCAGTGAGTTTTAAGAATAAAAATGTCAACAATAATTTTTTAAATTCGTGGCATGTTACCATGTTATTTTTATATCATACATGTGTGTAATGTAATTGTTGTTTTCCAAAAAAACTCTTTTTTGCTGCTTTTCAAAAAGTATGTTTTTAAGAACTTTCTTCTCTCTTTAGCTAATGGTGATTTTACAACTTGGTGCAGTATCGAATAAACCCAAACAAATATGAGACAGCCGACTCTTTCCTCTGTCACTGATGTTCAGTACGTCAGCATTACTGAACTTCTTCGGTGAACGAGACTTCAAACACACCATTATTCAGCCCCAAGCTAAACATTTGAAAGATTGCGAATTGAGCCAACAACAAGGACGTCTTGCGACCTCAACCATACACCCGCAAGGTCTATCCCCGAGGGGATAGATTAGCCACTGAATCAAAATTATTTCTTTACAAACAATTTTATTGTATGTTGAATGTTCGTTTTATTTTTTTATTCATTACAAAATATAAGAGCCTGTAATACAGTTGTTTAAATATTGTATGCGTTTACAAAGATTTGTGAAGCGTTTCTTAATTATCTTATTATATCATTTTTCGATTTTTGCAGTAGACCGCGGTCTTTGTGTATGGTGATACTCCGGCATTCACATGGAAAGGACCGGTGTCAGAGCTGTTAGATTACCATTTCAATTTCGACAAGACCACAACCCGCTCCAGTTTATCTCATGAAGCTAACTTCCGGCAGGTATCGAACTGATTACCTCCCATTCGCGGGCATACTCGACCACAAGGTGTTGCCTTTACAATCGCCGATACTCTTGTTGATAGTGAACACACTTGTACCCCCAAAACCATTATTAATCTCAAAGAGATCGTCACTAGGATTTTTGTCCCCTTAGCAACGCAAAATTGATCACTGTGCGCCCGCTCCCCTGCCGCGTCCGCTCCCCCGTCGCCCGCCCCACGCCTTCACCACTACCCGCCTCGCCTGCTCCCTGTTGCCCGACTCACCCGCTCCCGATTCACCGCTCCCAACTCACCCGCTCCCGACTCACCCGCTCCCGACTCACCCGCTCCCGACTCACCGCTCCCGACTCACCCGCTCCCGACTCACCCGCTCCCGACTCACCCGCTCCCGACTCACCGCTCCCGACTCACCCGCTCCGACTCACCCGCTCCCGACTCACCGCTCCCGATTCACCGCTCCCGACTCGACTGCTCCGACTCATCAGCTCCCGACTCACCCGCTCCCAACTCACCGCTCCCGACTCACCGCTCCCGACTCACCCGCCCCGATTCACCCGCTCCCGACCCACCCGCTCCCGACCCACCGCTCCCGACCCACCCGCTCCCGACCCACCCGCTCCGACTCGACTGCTCCCGACTCATCAGCTCCCGGCTTACCGCTCCGATTTATCCGCTCCCGACTCACCCGCTCCCGACTCACCCGCTCCCGACTCACCCGCTCCCGACTCACCCGCTCCCGACTGGCATTGCCCCTATCTCAGCTCTCTTCCTCGGCCCCGCCTCCGCCTCCGCCTCGCCCCGCCACCCTCCGATTCTCCCCGACCTGCCCCGCCCCGGCAGCTCTTCACTCCGAATATGAAGTTCTCTGTCCTCTGGCGGAGCGGGCTGCTGGTACGTGAGCTGACACTGCAGCATCGTTGCAGTAACACCCTCTGCTGATTTCCCGTTTGGGTAACAGGGTCTGTTTTCAATGGGAGCTAGCTGTTCTACTCTGAGCTCAAATTCCAATCTAGATCTACATGCACGCAGCTCTCTGGCAGGTTCGGTCGCCGTTTTCACAGCGCTACTAACCATTACACTTATTCAGACCCACTCACCCAGATTTTTATCTCAAGACACAACAAAGTCAGCAGGGGTGACATGAAAGTATGATGGCGATTTTCGTGTCTCCCTGTGAGAGGGGCTATCAACACTCCGGTGTCAAGTAAACTGCTTTGAGGGAACAGGCATCTGTCCAAATTAAGCTGTATATTCCCTTACTATTAAAAACATTAACGCAACTCAATACTTTTAATGTTCTATTATAATATGCAATAGTGAATTTGTAATAAAAATGTCCTTATTTGTTAATATAATTATAATTTAGATGGTATCACGTTGAACTCATGCATCCTCCTAAATTACACCGAGTGGGAAGCAGGAGGAAGCAAACGACAGGACCAGGATTGACGAGGCGACAAGAGGCTGTGTGGGTGTGGTGGGTGGGTGAATGTATGTGGACCGGATAGCCGTTAAAGAAGGGGCATGATGGGGTATTTAATGGGGAACAGGTTTGAGGATGTGTAGGGAAGCTTGCAGACCCAGTTGGTTAACCTCGTTAACGTCTGGAAGAGAACATTAATTTCCACATTTTATTGAATGAAACATTATTATGGAATGTATTGTTTTTCATTACGAGAAAAACTGAAACCTTCCCTACCGCCACCCTACATTAGTTAAATCTGCCAATTCGAATGTTTACTCATGAACACATACTGCATACACACATTAGCATGCAATTCTAATTTTGTGATGCACTCTAAAATAATATCATTAAACATTCGTCCACACTTGTACGATATTGTGTACATGCAATCCACACATCGAATAACCACCTGCATGTACCATCATCGTAGATTACAAAGCCAATCACCGACAAAGGTGGCTCAGAGCATCAACTGATGTTATTGCAGAGGGTTCGAGTCCTGTCGGTGGCAGGATTTTCGACACTACCTTGTCAGCTAGATCGCCACCAGGCGAATGCCGGAGCATTACCCTAACAAGCGGGCCACAGTCCGCGCGCGATCCTTCCTTCCTCTTCCTTGACATTTCCTTAGTTCTACTTACACACATTCACTCTCACGTCCACTACACTGCCAAACTTCTCAGGAGATATGTCGGGAGCACCGTGCCTGCCTGGCTTGGGTGAGGCCACGGGGTTGGGAGATACCTGGTGGGGGAAATCTCCGCGGGCCGACGTAGGTCGGTGCCGGATATTGCCTGTCAATAGGGGAAAATCACCAGCACCTCGAGTGATAAAAATTATGCACTACACTTATGGGACATTATCAGCTGACGTGCCCGGATTCAAGTGGAAATCTTCCGCGAGCCAACGTGTTGGTCGGCGCCATAGCTCGCTGTCCAGCAGGGTAGGAACATCACCACTTCTCGAAAATAAACACTCAGTACACTAACAGGACCAATGGACATAGCGGTTGACATGCCCGGAAACATCACTGAATATATAAATAAATCCTACACGTACCCTTTCTAATCCTCACTTTAGTGCCTCTGACCGGAAGGTTCTAGGTTTGAGTCCCGACAGCGGTAGGATTTTTGACACTACCATTTCAGCTAGGTCGAATTCAGTCGCTATCGCGAAACAATACAACCATGAAAACTTGTCTGGAGGAGAATTTAGTGCCGGTTGCTCTGATCGGTAGTTTTCCGTGTTTACTCCGATCAACAGCAGGCGAATGCCGGAGCAGTACCCTAACAAACGGGCACGGACCGCGCGCGATCTTTCCTTCCTCTTCCTTGTCTATCCTCACCCTTACACACACACACACACACACACACACACACACTTACACTAACATGCACTACACTACCACCCATGCCGGGAAACCGGTCGGAGGCTTAGAACTTGTCCCAACTAGGGCGGTGTCCCGCTGGTGGTAGGTTTCTGGTTGGGAAAACTAGTCGACGGCAGGTCTACGCCGGATCTCGCCATCCAGTGGGGGAAGATCACCGGACTAATGACCTCAGTAGTTGACGCGTCCGGAATCACAATCAATCAATCAATCAATCTTTCTAATCCTTCGCGTCTGCAACGTCAAAACCTTCACCACAACCCTACGTCACCCTATCCTCCATCGCCTACCCCTTCAGGGACTTGCTCACGCTGCCATCACTTGATCCGAAAGCCCCCGGCCCTGGCACTCGGCCCACAGTCCCACCCGGGCCCCACTGTCCATGTCACGTGCCTCGAGGATCGGCGCGGGGGGGGGGGGGCCCCCGGAAACCCCCCCCCGCCCCGCCCGCACACGGCTCGCGCGGCCGCGCGACATCAAAGATGTTTTCCTTCGCCGCTTCCCAATCAATGTTCCTCATGGACGGTACATTAGCTGGAGGAAAAGAATAACAAACCAGAGTTGTGCTCTGCTGAGCTTTCCACTGCAAAGATCGCGTTCCCTCTCACACTCAAGTTGCGAGGTAGAAGAAAAGAAACGCGTTTAGTGGTTGTAATGAGTGTTGTTGAAAGGGGTATCTGGTTGAAACAGGCATAAGGTAATTATGGTTCCATTTTCTACATTATACAAAATATCTGTTAGAAAAGAGTTGTTAGGTCACTTTTACAAAAGAATCCTATTAACCTTCATTCCTGCCAGTGATTAAGTATATTTCAAACAGAGAGATGAGAAACAAGCGTTTTAATACTGTGTTCTCCCCTAACTCAGTTATGAAACGTGTGCAAACCTGAGAACGAATAAACACACTAAATACACCACATACTAGACGATGACAACTGCTACAGGTTTCGAAAACGTTTTGTATTAATAATACATTGATTTGAGAAAATAACGTGTTAATTGATTGTAAATAAAGTATTCATCATTCTTTTGCATTTAATTGTCTAATGGAACGACTAAATTGATTAAATTGGGATATCAGAGTGGAACTTAATTGTCTCTTTGTCGAAGCAATTTATAGACTTACGCAAATACCAATGAATGTGTAAATCAAAATATATTTTCAATTAAAAATCAGAAAAGCAAATATTTATATTTTCTTTTATTTTCTTCTTTGATGAATATCTATAAATTATTCCCAAACAGTTCCACTTTAAATTTTAGACATTCAGATTAATTTATTTTAATATTTTGTGATTTCAAAACCTAAACTCGGTCATTTTAAAACCTAAAATCGGTCTCGAGGTATAATTGAAAGAGGACATAAAATGGATTTTTGACAAGATAAATTCTGGACCAAGAGAAGCGGAAAGGCGCGAGAATAGAATCAGAGACATTACATATAAAACTGAATGCAATTTTAAATACTATGATAGAATCCAACACCTTCCCTGGAATTTACAACTTTTCCATTCTAACAATCAAAATCAAAATGAATTCTTTCTTCCTCATTGGTTCCTCCCTTACTTGGCCGTGGAAATATTGTACTACATGTTTCTCTTGTAACCGTCTCCAGTGTTCAAATTAGACGGTTAACAAAAATGAAGGAGCAACTGAAACGCACGCTCACTCTGTTAATACCTTTGTAATATTGTATATAATGTAGATATTTTAGTATAGTTTTAATTATTGTTCTATTGTTTTAAAAAGGTAAGCTTCTGACAGCATATATTTATATTAAAATATATTAAAAATTATACAACTATAATTTGTTAAAATCTTGTACAATTGCAAACCAAGTCAGGAGATGGCTATAAGGTGTAACCGAAACGTAAACTCATCAACAACTTCAATGAAATCACAAAATACTATAATAAATTACATCTATATGATTAAAAATTAAAGTGGAACTGTTTGTGTTAATAAATATTTATAGTAAAACGTTTCTCTAAAGTAAAATTCTTACACACAGTAAAAACAAATAAATTTGATACCAAAATTACACTTCTAATTACTCTACAGTGAAATTTCAATTAGCCGCTTGTCTCAGATAAATAAATTGATGAAGATTCGACATTGATCGATCACAAAACATATAATTATATTATGGAGAGTAATTAGTATTTGACATTGGCGGAATATCTTCTTTGCATTCCTCCTAAAAAGAAAAATATAAACAGTTCACTTAATATCAATACTTAGATAACACAAGGAATTAGAACATCATGTAAAACAAACGTAATCTTTACTTAATTTTAAACACAATAACGTTTCACCCGGTTTCCATACCTACTTCCGAAAATACAAAACCCTTTTTAGGAATATAATAGCACAAACAAAAATAATTAAAAATGATCAGATATTTTAACCCTAATAACAAAGCTAAAGCAATATGGTATATTGTAAAAAAATATGGCCATATCATCTCAATACTTTGTAGAGAATGTTGTTTTAATGTAAATGACAGACAATTAACCATCCTGATAAACATTGCAAGTTGATTCAATCAACACTTTTTCAATAAATGTGTTTGACCTCACGGAAGGACTAAAATCACAAATTGAACATCTTCGTTTTAGTGAAGAAAGAATAAATAGTTCATTTTGAGGAGTTCCAAATTAATTTTGTAGTAAAAAATTAATAGTTAACTATGGAAAAATTGGTTTCAATGCAGTTCTTCATTTCAAACCGGCAATCGCATGCGCCAGTGAAAATTAACAATATGCAATTTGCCGACGTAAAGGTAACAACATTTTTACGTCTCTCAATTCAATCAATTTCAAATGGAATCCATATAAATGAATTGAACACTAAATTAAGTTCATTATGTGACGCATTCCTCAGAATTCTTTCAAATACTGTTAGTTAATAATGTTCTCTGCGTGTATTTTGCAAATGCACATTTCTGCCTGGTATATGGCATAATATTCTGGGAAAACTAATTCTATAGAACCGAGACTTTTATATACAAAATAATTGTTCGAATAATAAGCAAATTCAGTATTCCTGCAGGCTATTAGCATTGGCATAGGCAGCTATTGCATTGAGTTTGGTATATTACCATTTCCTTGTCTATTTATTTACGAATCTGTAGTTTTTATCAAGACTGGGTTATAAAGCGGTGGAAACATATTTCCATGCAATATTGATATTTTTAATTACAATAAATGTCGTATAAATCACATTTATCAGGTGTCATATCAATATGTTTAAAATTACACTTATATGAAAAATATCCGTTTACTAAAAGAAATCAACACATGAACATTACTTCACAACAGATTGTCAGATTGATTTAAACAATTAAAATCAATACACAATTTTATATTTACAGTTAAATCTTAGGCCCTGCTTTACTGTCTCTATATAATTAGTTAATATACAATTATATTGTATAATTTTAGAAAGAGTTAATTCATCTGTAACAACTGTAGCTTTCGGGTCAATGATCCTCATCTCCATCAGGTTTCATCCAGTTTCTTTAATCAATTGAGCAAATGTAGAAACGGCTCCTTATTGTGCTTCTGGAAATAAATGTGGATCCACTAAACGCACGTTTTGTTGAGCTCTTCTTGTGCAAGTCGAGGTACGGGTAGAGTTAGGAGAATGGTTTACTATTTTGCTATCAATACTAAAAAATCTAATCTATAGTTGTTTAATCGATATAAATACCTTTTCAATAACTTAGGAGCAAAAATATCTAGTTTTTAAATGTTGCTAACCTCTATTCATCATGCAACTATTTATGGTTAATGGGAAGGGAAAATATTCCGGGGCTCAAGTAAACTTCTCCTCAGAAGGTCACAAATCTGGAAAGATGGCTCGCGGCATCAACTGATGCCATTGCAGTGCCTCTGACTGGAAGGTCCTAGGTTCCAGTCCCGACGGTGGCAGGATTTTCGACATAAGCTGGTCAGCTAGGTCAATCGCTGTCTGGACGAGCATTCCAGCGATCGGCTGCTCCGATCAATAGTTTTCCCAAGTTCCTCCGATCATCACCAGGCGAATGCCAGAGCAGTACCTAACAAACTGGCCATAAACGGGCGCGATCTTTCCTTCCTCTTCCTTACCTTATCTTCACTCCTTACACTAACATGCACTACACTACCACATCTGACGGGAGACCGGGTGAGAGCTTAGAGCTTGTCCCGGCTGGGGTGGTGCCCCGCTGGTGGGATATACCTGGTTAAGGAAAACCCCATTAGTCGATTGTAGGTCGGCGGCGGATCTCATCAAGTTTAAGAAGATAAACGCCGCCTCCCACAACAAAACATGAACTACACTTACGTGAATAATAACTTAACCGCTTGATGCACCCGGGAACATGGAGCAGTCAAGCCAATTTTCTTCCCCCAAATCCCGCTTTCTCCGTTCCTCGTTTCTAAACTCCGCTTTGTCCTCTTCCACTCCAGAGGCGCGGGAGCCGCCGGGGCTTAAACGGCTTGCCGATAGACAAAAACTTGGCCGCATTGATCGCCGCGGCGTCTTCGCCCTGGAATTTTAAGGGGCGCTTTTCCTGCCGCCCGCGCCTCGCCTCGCCTCTCCTCGCCTCGCTCCGCGCCGCCGGCCCCGCCCTCCAGCCGCCGGCCTCTGTTTATAATGCATTTTGAGGAAGCGCGGATAAGCGACTTCGGTTCTGGAATACCGCCCTCCGCGCCAGACCCCTCTCCCCCCCCCCACTGCCCCAATCCACTTCTGCTTGCACGCCACTCACAGTGGCAAGAAACGTCACTTCTAATGACAGGTTTAGAAAATCAATATTAGAACACTAAGTTCATTATTTGTGTCAGTTTTTCCACGTCGAAGTTGTTAAATTTAGAAAATTGGTGTAACACTGGTGTTACATAAATATTTATATAACATTATATAACATATTTTACAATTATTTTTAGTATTTTTATTTTATTATATAACATATTTGAGTGATATGGAGTATCAATAGATGAAGTACAAAGTTTTCACCACACCACACACACCTAATGTATACATGTTTTGTATACAACTTTTGTTAAGGTTGTAAGGTCTGTGATTACTCATAATATAATAAATATTTGAAGTTATTAACTAAGGAACAGAGAGACATTTTTTGGGTAAATGAATTGTCTTTTTACAGGTGACATGTTATAGTTATTTGAATGTAAATCATAGTAATCCATCCGGAAACGCTTTCGAGAATTTAAGGATGTGAATGGTTTGGTTAATGAAGATTTGTCAAAAATGACAATAACTAAAACTATTAGAGTATCACGCTAAATTGACAACAGATGGTAAGATCTACAAAGTATCAGAAAACAACAATCCTGATGTTTCATATTTTACGCCAGACCCTCTCAATTATTCAAGAAAACATTGAATGAGAACTGTCGACTTTGTTATATTTTCTTAGAAAATATCTGGAAGGGAAGCACAGCTTTAGGTCAGAATTCACAAACTCGAATCCCAATTATTTCCTCAAAGTGGCCTTCATTGCAGAAATTTATGCCTAGAAGCTTCGACCTCGCGACTAGGAAGGTATTGCTTTCATGCAACATGCTTTACAAAAGAGTGGAATAAGTTTCTACAATGAAAAGAGTAATCATTATTTTTTTCGTGAACTAAATCTTCACCGCTTATGCTCAGAAATTGGTATATTATTAATTATCATACCACATGAATATCGAACTAAACTTAACTTAAAAAAATACAAATGCCACTTTGGATTTCTCAAAAGGAGGTAGTATTCTTTTGACAAAATTTTCGCAAGTAATACATCTCTGAGACCAACATCGGCAGGTGCAATCCTTGAGGTAAAGTGAGAAAGGGGAGGAAGGGAGAATGAGGTTTTGATCTCAGTTAAGGATTGAAAATTTCTCGCGATGTATTGAACACCGAGTTTTCTTGATTTCTCTGATCACCTTCTGCCAAATGCCAGAACCTGAACTGAACAAACAAACGGCAGACAGGGCACTATCTACCCTTCCCATTCTAATCCAGTCTGGAGCTGTGTGGAAGAAATCGTCCATTATCTCCTCTTCCACAATAACCATACGCCGGAGAGAAAGGGGACAGATCAGAAAAAAGATTAGATAGGACTCTAATAATGATAATAATAATAATAATAATAATAATAATAATAATAATAATAATAATAATAATAATAATAATAATATCAGAACAAAGCTGTTGCACCACGCAAAATAGTTACTATCCATGACTTCAATTTGAAAATCATGAGGTCACAGGTTCAGATCGAGAGAAAATACCACCAGAACTACCAAACTGAGAAAACAACTATATAATAATAGTAATAATAACAATAATAATAGTAATAATAATAATAATAAATAATAATAATAATAATAATAATAATAATATCTATTTGCACCCACTGTGCATCTCGCCCTCGCCATATCCTCCGCCTCTCCCCCTGCCCCTCGCCTCATCCCTTCGTGGGGCGTACAAGAAGTTGGCTGGGAGCTGCGGGGCTCTCGACGGGTGACTGCTAACACCCTCTTCCACCGCAAGTTTAGTTCCATAAGCGGGTGATCCGATTCTTGGTGAGGAAACTCCTGGGACTCTTTGCATTATAAAACGCTTTCGCAATGCTGTAAGAATGCGCATGGTTAAGGAGTAATTTTTATTCGCATATAGGATGCTCTGGATGTTCCGAGAGCCGAAATAACAGTAGTGAATGCGGATATTATACGACTTTGTCAAATCTTAATAAAAGAGAATACTAATACCAAATCCTTGAGTGAATTTAATTTATACCGAACCATTTAATAATTTATACCGAACCATCTAATATTTATGCCAAACCATCTAAGTAGGCAGACGAAACAACTTGAGGATTCCGAAATGGAAAAACGAGGAGGAGGTGCGAGGACGAAACATAACAGCTGTCAGGCGCATCCTACCAACACCGGTTCTTTCCAGTAGCAGTTGCGACCAATCCTTTGTTAGAAAATGTTTATTTAGTTACGTTAACTTCAAACAGAAATTATGTGAAAAAGGATATTTTCAACAAAAAAAAGTACACTTTTACAAAGAAAGAATTTCGTATGGAAGTCTATCTTCGCAATCTTGGGCAACCCTCAATCCGTATAATATGCGAGAAAAAGGCACATTGACCAATCGCTAGAAGCTATTGTCTATATGACTGGCACAAAATCCTTGAGAAAGACGCTGTCCCGAACGGGGATGTATTTGGCCGAGTACTGGTGTCAAAACACTAGTGAGTATTTATTTCTTTAGCAACAGTTATACGAAACTTAAGCGATCAATTTGACACTACAGTCGAAACTGCTGTTTTGAAATGTTTTACTTAGACACAATTTGCGGATCGTCGCCGGCCGTTCTAGCGCGTATTTCGGAATTGCTTATAAAGTTTTTAATTGTTGAAAAATTGTAAATTCGCTTAATTGTATATTAGTTCTTGCTTGCTCTGAGTACATAACGTGTCGCGATTATCAAGGGGAACAATAATTATCAAATTGTTCGTTACCAGGGGCCTGCAATTAGAATTTTGTTTGTCCAAGAAATCTCCTTTTTCCCTTCAGTGTTACAAAACTTTTTTGTACTACGTATGTAGTACGCGAGAAAGAAGAAATATATTTTCTGTTCAAAAGATCACAATATACATCGATAACGTTGAATCTCGCTGGTTATGTACGTTGTAGAAAGAGAGTCATACTCGATGTGTTAAAATGAAATCCTGTATAAATAAAGGTGTGCGTAGGTTGCAAACTTGATATCAATGAAATCGTACTACCATGGCAGTTTTTCACCTTTTCCTCAGGTTTAATCCAAGCTTGCAGTAACTTAATGATTTATTTACGTAGTGCTACATAGTGTTTTCATTAATTTGAAACAAAAAATTCAGTTTCAGATTCAGACAAGAAAATTCAGTTTTAAAATCCTGAAACGATTTAATAATGATCATTAGAATGAGACGCGAAAATCATTAAATAATGGAGTAGATTATCGATTATATTTTCTCAAGAAAACTAATTTATTTCATCAAACTCAACAATATTATTTTTTATCATCTGGACGTATTGTATTAATGTTACTTTTAATAAATAGACAAAATTTGTTTATTACCACTTCTGCATTTCTTTTGCGGCCCAAAGTCTAGCAGTCCAAATAAAGGAACCGGATCACAATTTGATCCATAGCAAACTTTCATTTTATTATACGAATGGTAAAAGTTTCAATATATTTTGCGAGTAGGAATTGTCGTGACGCGAGGTTGATAAGCCAAGCAAAACTATAAATCCTACGAGCAAACTAAAAAAATTTTACCACATGTGTCGTACACTACTTTCAGACAATCTTACTGACTTTAATATTACTTTTATTTAAGTATAACACGTGTAGCAGTAATGTCAGTAGTAACTGATGCGGCCACACGAAAGATTTCCGTTTTCTTTGTTGCATTTAAAGATTTACTATCTGAACACTCAGCATCATCTCACTTTTAGCACTAGTACTAAAAATTGAACTTTAAGTACAGTGTGGATGCCCTAAATGTACCGTTTGAACTTGTAGCTAACAAAAAGATCTTATATTTCAATTAAAGTACATAGATTGTTTGTAGATAGTTTTGGTGCATATTTTATCTTAATTAAAATATTTGAAGCTTTCAAACGAAAAATAAAATATCGGTTCAAATTAGACAACTTTCCTCTACATAACTCGCTGGAAAGTTTCCTAGGCACCCTTCATTTCGAAATTCTGCACTCCGCACACCACGTTGCCTCTTCAAGCTATTCGAACTTTGTGAAGTAGTTTCGTAAATACATATTCCGGGAAATATATGGTCATTCCTAGAAGTCCGCACACACCGTGCACACCAAGTTTTATAATAACAGTATTCTTAAACCTCGTACTTTTGACGAAAACTTATACTTTTTGAGATCATTTTAGGCAACGCGTAATGAAGGAGGAGATAGTCCGGATCTCATCTCGTAGTTCATTGACAAGAAAGTTAGAATCTACTTTGTCTCGGAAACGAGTGCCTTCTGAAGCAGCGCATTTCTTAAAAAGACTTTTGCGACCCCCAAAGGCTTCGCAGTCTATCTCTTAGCCGACGTGGATAAAGAGACGAGCGCGGTTTCCTCATCAAACATCGTCAGAGATACATTACGACCGTCCTGTCAACGTGACCAAACTCGCTTTAAGTCTTCTTTAAGGCGAATTTCTCCTCTGGTGACTTCAAAAGTTGCTCAGTAATTATAAAGAAGATATACATAGACTTAAAAGTTTAAATAACATTTTCGACGCAGACACGAACTTGGCGACAAAAAAAGATACAGGAAGTTACACGTTCTGTTAAATTCTCCTTGAGTGTACTCATGAAGTGATTAACATATATGAATGAAACCTAACTTCCTCAGGTAGCACATGGTGGCAGAAGCCTCGCGTATTCTAATTCTACTTAGAAGCAAAATAAAAAAAATATCCAAGATTAATGGCCACTAATTCAAAACACATTATTCTAAGTAGATAGCATTATTAATCTACTGTTCAAGTAATACTGTTACACAATACATCATAGTTTACAAGAATATTATCGAGTCTTCTTGCGTCACGTTTAAACAATATATCAGGCACACCTTTCCATTACAGTTCTGATTTGAATGTACAAAATTGCTTAAGAATATACTAAGATACTTCGAAATGCGGTTTCTCTAATGATACTACCTTGAAAGGTCAGATGAGCAAATGCGTGAATAGCCTTAAGCAGAACAGGTTTATAAAAAGAAGATAAACCAATGGTGCAGAACGCCAACAACCGCTAATAATTGTATCATAAACGAATTGAAAGAAAACATAAGTATAGGTTCAATAATAAAGTGAGGAAGGTCAAACGCATATCTTACATCAGAACATTAAGTAAGTTGAAAGCAAATGACAAACTCAATCAGACATCAATTCCATCTGATGGAAAGTCATGGAAGGGCATTAACATTTTATTTTTGGCTTACCATACCTTAAAAAGTAATGGTCTGGAATTGTGGAGTTTTTGGTCGGGAATTGTGGAGTTGTGTAAAGAAACTTTTCTGATGTCTGATGTCAGTTGCGGTATTCTGGTCATCACTACCTGATATGCCTTCAGTAAGGTGTGATTCAATAACTACTAATACTCCAAATCACTCACACCATTTAATATATTCAAATAAGTTTTTGGCATACATAATTATGGTCGCACATTCTAAAGAATTTGGTTTCTGTTTTATGTCTATCTACCTAATTTTTCTATCTATCTATCTACCTAACGCTTTGGCGTCGGGTGTAACCAAACTTTGTTTTCTCAAATGGATTTTTATGCAAAGGAGTGTGCTTCAAAAGGACATACTTTCTCGCATTATTTCTAAATTTGCAGTTTTGAAAAATTCAGAGAGTTCAACAAAAATGAGACCTATGCCCTTCTTTTAAGCATCCATCCTTCTTATCCGTAGAAGAAATTAAAGAAATAATTTCTTCACAGTTTTTGAAATAATGTTATTTTTTAAATTCCTCTATTTTGCGCCAAATACACAAGAACTACTCATTTTTCAAAAAATTGAAAGTGATTTATTTAAAGCCTGTCCTTAAGGAACAAATTAAGAAAAAAACATAAGAAAATGTAATTATCTTCAATATTATAGTTGTAGGGAAAACGACCAACAAAAATTGCACTTTTGCAATTTCAAAAAAATCTGGATTTCAACGAAAATGAGACCTGCACCATTCTCTGAGGAAAATTTTTGAGCTTCACGTAAATTACCCTCAAAAATCAAAATATCCGTTTGAAACTCCCAAACCTCGAGTTTATTCAGATTGATCGAGGAATATGAATTTTGAAGAAAAAGGGGCTGAACAGTTTAGGCAGACAGACTTTTGTCTTCAATCAATTTTTCGGTATCAAGGACTCACAAAATATGGATTCTGGCTACACAACGAGTTAGAGGATTTTTTTTATTTTGCAACAGGATTTATCCAGTTTTTCGTTACCAGAGCCCGGCAGTAAGAGTTTTCCTGCCGGAAATTCATCGTTTTCCGGCTCACGATTGCATAACTTCCTCTTCTTACGAAGAATTTCGTAAGGCGAGAAAATAAAAATTAAAATCAATTACCCAAATTATTAAGGACGCTATAAAGTTTATAGTGTCCATTTTCCGATGAAAATCTAATATAATTGGTCATTACTATAACATTACTACTTATTTTATTCATAATTAAATTCGTTTATAAGAGATGGAAATAATTTGGATAATTTATTTTAATTTTTATTTTCTCGCCTTACGAAGTTCTTCGTAAGAAGAGGAAGTTACGTAATCGTGACCTGGAAAACGGCGAAGTTCTGGCAGAAAAACTGTTTTTTTCCGGGACCTGGTAACGAAAAAGTGAATAATTCCTGTGGCTAATTATAGAAACAAATTTCTCTAACACATTTTGTTGCCAGAATCCATGTTCTGTGAGTCCTAGATACCGAAAAATCCATTGACGACGAAACGTCTGACTGTCCGTCTGCGGTCAATGCAAGCGGCCGAAACCATGGTTGACCTGCACAGTTATTTTAAACTATTAAATACAAGATTACACGACTTTTTTATTACACTTCACTTTCACTTCACTTCACTTCACAACATTTGAAATTCACTTCTCTTTCTACTTCTATATTGCACTACACTGCACAACACGTCACAACACTTCAATACAATACCACTTTGAATATAATTATATATTTAGAATAGGAACGAATTTAATAGTAATTAACACAATAATAATAGCAATAAAACTATCAATAATAATCAAATAATAACTGATATAATAATACAACTTACTAAATTAATTAAGTTTACAAATACCATTAGTTAATTTATTTTTAAATCTTTGAACACCTAGAGGAAAGGGTTCCAAGGCTGTCGCAGGATTGATCTGAATGAACTCGAGGGAGTTTCAAACGGGTATGTTGACTTTTGAGTGTTTTTTTACATGAAGCGAGCTTTTATGGTTTTATGCGTGTACTCGTGTTTCTGTCGTGCGGCGCTTCTGGAGCGTAGTGGTATGAGTGACGGGAAGGTGGGATGAGTGGTATGAGTGACTCAAGATCTGGGTTCGGGTCTCGGAGCGGAAAATACGTTTGCTAGTTGAAAACGCTTTGTAGGTTTATGTAATTGTATAACACAGCAGTGCAGGTAGACGTAATGGAAGGAAGCATGTGCTCTTTTAGCACCACAAGGTTAAGTGCAGTATTGTATCATATTATGAGTTTCGTTCTAATTTGATTTTTATACTTGATAACAACTTGTTAGCAAATGGCACACGTATTCAAACTATTGGTGCTAAAACAGCATAAATATCTCGCCCGTATTTTCATGCAAAATTTCGCAAAAATTACAATAATTTTCGAAAAATTTTACACGACAATATCTCAAAATCTCTCTTTAAGGAAAGATTTCATTCGAGAAAAAATCTCTTTCTTTAATATTTTAGTTGTAGGAAGACTCCGAAAAAATTTTGGACCTTTGCGATTTTCGAAAAATCAGCACCATTCTCTTAAACATTCATCACATTATCCATCAAAAAATTTAATCAAAAATGAAGGAGCCATTTTTCGAAAATTGTGAAAATGTTCCTCGGGTTCTATGTAAAGTACCCACGGGAATTAAAATATCGGTTTGAAATTCAAGGGTTGGTGATATCAGTTAGATTGATGGGGGAATATCAATTTTGCAGAAAATCGGCAGAACGGTTTAGCCGCTGGTTTTGTTCACAGACGGACAGACGTATTGCCGTCATTCGATTTTTCGGTATCAAGGATTCACCAAACATGGATACACCACTTGACAGAGAATATTTTTAAAAATTTAGCAACTGAATTGATCCATTTTTTCGTTACTAGGGTCCTGTAATAAGAGTGTTTGGGACGAAAATTAGCCGTTTTTTTCTCTCGTCTGTTTCTTCCGACATTTCGGTCTCCCTTCTCTACCCCGTAGTGAGAAAGTAAAAATGACGTAGTAAAAAGAGCATCATCAATAAACCTGGGTTGTGCATGAGAAAAAGAACTACCAGGACTGACAGGTTTCTCCATCACGAACTAAAGGCTCCTCGGATCTTTACGGCAGGCAGAGGAACGTCAATAAACTGCTTCTTGACGACATCTTCAGTCGCACGCGATGCGCGCCGTAAAAGAGAAACGCGTTAGCTTTGCGCCTGCGCAGGCCCTTCTCCAATCCCCGCTTCCAACGGCGCTCAGTAATTAAGGAAAAGTGTCCTGTGCTCGGTACCCAAACGTGAATTTTTGGAATAAATATTTTAATATTCTTAAAAAGATAACCAAAATTATAAAAGTATGTTGTATTTAATCAATTGAAACAATATGTTAGAGAACCCTGTAAGGGTATCCCTCAGATTTATGTACTTAACTTAAATCGTCTCCTTAAGTTAATTCATAAATAAATCGGTTATTACTTGAAATAGGTATATTTATGTATTCAATACCTCGAAAAATTCTGTTTGTAATCGAACAAGGATAAAATAAATTTTAAAAAATCATAAAAGCAGAATAGAAACATTTCGTAAATATAATACGAGTAGTCTCTATATACGATTAGTTGTCTACAGGGAACGTCATCCGACACTTTCCACTCTCAAAAATGTACTGCTTAAAACAAGAAAGCAATGTCCAATTATCACAAACGAATTTTCTAAGAGGTGTGAACGAATACAACAGACGAGATTCTTGAAAATTTAAAAGGCAGTGATCTGCAGTAGCAAAGATTCTGTTGAACAAAAATTCACACAAAATGTTTTTCCAAAAAGTACGCCCTCTGTTCAAGAAGGACAAATAAAATACCATGTTATGACACTGCATTAAACTAAATATTTTAACAAAACTGTCTTCACGAATGCTGCAATAACGTAGTATAGTTTATAAGGTACCACAGAACAACAGTTATTTACATATCCAGAATATCACAAAAGTAGCTTTTGCGCAGTATGAAAACAGGTAGAATAACACAATCAAATATTTGCATTTTATCAGCCAAAATGAAAAAGGAGCAATCAATCACAAGGGACTGCGGCAAAACGTGACCTGCCAAACACCGTTACACGATGGGTTACCAACACACGTGAAAGTTCATTAAATGAAATTTCCCCCACTGATTCATTGGAAAAAGTTATTATTTTTTACTTATATCTACATGCATTATAAGTTTGTAACATTATTCTGAGGCATGCTTCGTGGATCAAAAGACTTGGTGAGATGTACTGATAGCTCATAAGCATCTTATACAACATCTAATACCACTAAGCTATTAATTGAATACATCATGATGCAAGAATTGAAATGAACAAGTGTTATAAACTAACAAGAATTGCAAAACGTGAAACCAAATTTTTGGCTAAATTTTAAACACAATATTTGAAAGTGTGATTTTCAAATAACTAGAAATCTTGATTCTAATAAAGAGCCAAAATATATCATGACATCATTGAAAAACTGAGACAAGCATTTTGCCTCAAAAATGCAACACCGAATGTGCTTTCTTTTAACGGCAGAATTTCAAATTCTAAATAATCCAAAATGAAAATGCTAAATTTAACACAAAAATGTCTCGAATGGTCGGAGTATCGATATCATTGAATTTAAAACAAGTTGAAATTTGAAACAACCCTTTTTCATTATTATACTTTTAGAGAGAATATTTATGTAATTTTATTTTGGTTTCCCCTTCATCCTACGAAATTTCTGAAGCATAATATACAATTATCATCATTTAATTTGGCGTGTTCATTATTGCAACCGCTGGAAGCTCTGAAATTTTTTTATAAAAAATATATTGAAACTCTCCATGTACCCTCGAGGCCAATGTACATCCAAATAAATTTTATTCGTTAGAGCTATATAAATAATTATTTTTTCAACATAAATAACGGATCTCTCTCCTATATTATAGTAATTAACAAAACGAGTGTATAATGTAGAGTATAATTGCATGAATGGTATGTTCCAGAAAACGAGCGACGATTGGAGCGAGTTTTCTTATATAACATGAGTGCAATTATACTTCTTATACAGATGTTACGTTCAATATTTTTTCGTTTACATTTATGAACAATTCCAAGTTTAAGAAATTCAAGCATATCATTTCCCCCCGAGACATGTATTTCATGAAGTAGTATTCCTTTGAAAAATATTTTTATTTCCTTTTTACAAATATTTGCAAATGGAAGGTACTGAACATATTGCGGAAGCTGACAATGTCATGAAAACATTACTTCCCACGATAAGTAAAGACAGTTAAAAGAGAATACAACATGTACAAATATTGGGGAAAAATAGTCACTTCTGACACAGTTTTGCTGTAGCATACGTTTTAGAACTGGTAAACACAATTGACGTTTACATTTTTTACACTCGTAATCCTAAGACCAATTATTTACATGTAAAACATTTAATTTATAAACGTTAAATATTTTATGTTGTGCCATAAGTCAGCTAAATTAACGTTTACTTCCCCAATTTAGTTTTATCCATTCGTTGGTTAAAAGTACTTGTTGTAGATACGTAATATGTGATGCACATTTTCGTTCATGTTTCATGATCAACTGCAAATACCTTGGCTACGTCTGTGTTACGCTTTCTTAATTAAACGTTTCGCTCCTTTTCTGAATTCTGATTCGTAGGTGTGAATTTTTAATTGCACGGTAATTTTAATTGCATGCATGCTATTAAAAGATAACTTTTTCCCTAAAATTAATGAGCATATTTAGTTAACTAAACGAAAAAAATTATCACGTGCATTTATTATTATTTTAGTTTTCATCTTGCATTGTTTATTGCAATTAATTAATTTGGTAACATCTCTTTCATAACAATCCTATTAAATTGTATATTGATTCAGTGGTGAAGTGTAGTTGACATTTACATAATTGAATGATTGAAGGTGTTGTCATTGTCAACAATAGTATTGTTGACAATGACAACGCCTTCAATCATTCCAATCTTATTAAAAGAAGTGGATATGTTTTTCATTTGAGCATACATGCAATATTTAGATGTTTTATTTAAGCTTTCTTTCGTTAACACGCGGAAGTGGATGCAATAAAATAATAATCTACGGCACTTGAAAGTAAAAATATTTTATTGATTCTCGCCTTCTATCGTCTTTTACGGTCTAAAGTTTTCCACTTGTGAATAAAACTTATTTTACTCTCTTGTACCATAAATTACTAGTATATTTATCAGTTCCCTTTTAGTAAACTGTCATTCGTAAACTGCCTCTTTTCTCTGAAACGATCTTCGAAAGAAAATGTTGAAACTAAAGTGCTACTTTAAAATACTACTTTTAAAGTACTGTGCTTTAAAATGAAGGAACAGCTTTTACTTTCTCATATAATAAGTATATACGGGAGTAACATACGTAGTATAGAGAGAGTTAAGTAAATCTGCAAAAAATCCATTTCGAGATATCAATGGAAATACACATTTTTTGGGGTCGCCTGATACCAAAATTTTTTCAAAACGTCCGTCCGTCTGTCTGTCGTATGTGAACAAACCTAGTACCTAAACTACATGTATGATCTTTTCCAAAGTGAAAAAAAACTGTTCATCTGGCTCTAGTTGAAGCTTTCAAATTTTGAAAAACATTCTTTAAAATTTGGGGTACTTCACATGAAAACCCCCGGACTTTTTGAAAATTTTCTCAAAAACGTCTCCAAATTTTTTCTTTAAATTTCTTGTAAGAACAGAGTAAAATACACTTATGAAAATGGCATAGGTTCGATTTCTACTGTTAATTCTGAATTTTCGAAAATTGCAAAAGTTTGAATTTTTTCCGGCGTCTTCCTACGTCTATAAAATTGAAGATAGAGATTTTTCCTTCAAATTAAATTTGTTGTCTATAAATATCTCTCTTTCATTAAGGCTGTGTAGAATTTTTTGAAAATTTTGTATATTTCATGGAATGATGCATGCAAATTTGCAATTTAAAAAAACACATAAGATTTCTCATAAACGACTCTAAATACATTCTTTAAATTTTTGATATGTATAGTACCAAATGCACCCTATCCGATGACATAGATATCACATTCATCTATTCTTTTGTTTCTTCTAAAATTACAAAATGTAATTTTTTTACTTTTTTAAATATTTATACTAGAGGCAATTTCTTCGCTTAATTAGATTCATATGCTTTAAAGAATGTCAAATAAAATTTCTCGAAAACTCAACAGTTTTCTGCAAAAATGAGCTCTAAATTCCCCATTTTCAGAAACGATCAAACGCCATTTTCGGAAAAATGCTCCAAATTTTTCTTCAATTTTCCAATAGATAGTACTAATTGCACTTTTTAATATTACGTAAAGTTCATTTCCGTGTATTCTTTTGTTTCTTCAAAAATTAGAAAATATTTTTTTGAAATACCTCTCACGCCATTACTATGCACATTTCCATCGATTTGTATACATTATTGCAATTATTAGTGGAAGTACTTCAGATTCCTGTGAAAAAGAGCTTGAAATTTCGAATTTACATTAATGCTCAACCGCCATTTTCTTAAAAATGGCTTCAAATTTTTCAATGAAAATTACTATTTAGGACGATGTTATAGTCTTATTTAATATAATCAAAATATAATGTATGGTCTACTATTTGAAAACTGAAAAGTTGGGGAAATTTTAAAAAATATATCTTGGGGCCGCAATAAATGGAAGCGGGCAAGAGGGACAAGACTGTGCAGTATTAATGGTGCATAAGTTAAATCTAAGAGCGGAGCAGAGAGTATCGAGGGGGGACGGAGGGGAGGGTTTATCGAGAGGTGTGGAGGGGGTGTTGGTGCAGGGCGGGAAGGAGTTAGGAGAGATGATAAGAAGGACGGGGCGACACCAGAGTGCTGCCTATAAAAATTACATTTTCTGAAGTGCATGATGACCCCTCCGCCGCCATCATCACGAATCTTACCGTTCGGTTTCATGAACCCCTAACAATTGACTCATTCGCTGCTCAGTCGCATGCCATAGCTTCCAAATGCAGAGCCACCGCACAGCATTCGTTCGTGGAATACTTTGGCTCACGCTCGAGAACTGACAAGAAAGCCGCGAAGTTTCGCCCTGGCAGCCCAGCGCCACGAGGATCGATCAGAAAAACAAAACGGCAGCCCGACGCGGTGGTGTTCCACCGGCAGCGCCCCTGCCGGCGGGACGGCAAACCGCAGATAGGCGTATCGCGGCGCGCTTGTTTTGATGAACGAGTTATTACGCGCGTAACGAACGGACGTGGCTGGGCGGGCGCTGGGGTGGGGGTGGGGCGGGGAGGGGGCGGGCGGTTTTCCTTCCTCGGGCTCGTCGCGAGCCGGCGGAGCACCGCCGCCCAGTAATTAGAACCCACTTCCGACAGGGCTCTGAGGGGGCGGGGAAGCGCGGAGCGGGGTATGGACCTGGGCAGGAGGGGACCGAGCTGCACTGGACGGGGTCAGGTTAGTGCGACGCGGGACTAAACAGTGGGAATGGGTGGAGCGCGTCGACGTGGACGGATCGAGAGGGGGGCGGGATTTTACGCATTAACGTGCCGTTTCCGGGACGGAGTGTGAGCGATGAGGGAGGAGGCGAGGCGACGCGGGGAAGAGGGGTGAGGATAAGAGGGTCGGAGAGGGGAGGGATCCGGGAAGAGAGGAAGGAAGTGAGGTGGAATGGAAGCAGCAGACTCGGCAGCGTTGCGGGAAAGTGTGGCGGAGGAGTCAGCAGGGGGGGGGGGAGGGGGCGGGGGGCGAAGCGGGGCGAAGCAGGGCGAAGCGGGCGAAGCGCGCGGCGAAGCAGGGCGAAGCGGGGCGAAGCGGGCGAAGCGGGCGAAGCGGGGCGAAGCGGGCGAAGCGGGCGAAGCGGGCGAAGCGGGCGAAGCAGGGCGAAGCAGGGGCGAAGCGGGGCGAAGCGGGGCGAAGCGGGGCGAAGCGGGGCGTCGAGGAACGACCTGAAGCTGGGATACCCCAGGGGTCCGAGAAGAAGTCTGGGTTGCTGCCCCCCGCGCTTCCGGAGATGTAAAGGAAGCGAATTTGAACTGCCGGCTCGCGCGCCGCGCCCGGACGAAAATTAAAACCTAACTGCAAACAACGCGCGCCAGGACCTGTTACGTAAGGCAGGGTGAGAAAGGAATAAAGGAAACAAACGAAGAGGAAAAAGAGAATTTTCGACGAGAAGGGAGACAGCTGTAGAAAAGGAGATGCAAGAAGAATATTTCTGGTTTAAAACATGGTCACTTGGTGGATTTAACGGCCTGAGGCATTCAGTTTCATAAATGTAGTATTATATTATGTATTTTTGTTTTCATTCTCGTACCAGTTCCTCCAGTAAATCAATTTGTTTTTATTCAGAACACAAATCCTAATATTGAATAGAAATCCAGCGACAGCTACATTTTTATTTTTACTTTCTAGTTCTTACTTCACAAGAAGAGAAAGCATTGTAATCGTGCGCCGGCAGATGGCTAATTCTCGACAGAAAAACTCTTATTGGAGGATTAACGAAAAAGTGTATAAAGCTTGTTGCAAATGTGTGTATGTATGTATGTATGTGTGTATATATATATATATATATATATATATATATATATATATATATATATATATTGTGACCATACTTACCTCAGTTTCCCGAATAAGGGATTCAAGTTGACCAAGCAAATACCACATATTAGAATTTTGAATGCAAGATATGCTGTTATCGAAATGATTAAGGACAAAGGATCGTTCTAGGTGGGAGCGCCTATACTAGGAGGGTGTTGGCTTTAGGCTTGTTACTTTTCTCATCTACCACTGTCTACTTGATCTACTCTATCTTCTTGATTTTCTGAAGAATGGATTTTAAAGCAGATTTAAGGCAAACATTTTCATCTTAAATTTTGTAGTTTTGAAATGTCGCAAATTTCGAAAATACAGACTTCGCAGGAAATGACACTAGCACAACTTTTTTTGTCCTTTGATACGTATAGGGAAAATTTAAAGAAAAAATTGGAGCCGTTTGTAAGAAAGTAATTATTTAAAAATTGACTATATTTCACACAAAATTACATATAAATTACTCATATTTTCGAATATTTGTATTTGACCTTATTTCAGGATCTGTCTTTAAAGAACAGATTTCATTTAGCGAAGAATTTTAATCTTCAATACTGTAGTTGTAGGAATTCGAAAAAAAAAGAACTTTTACAATTTTTGAAAAATCAGGGATTTGACAAACCAAACGAAAAACAAAACCTACACCAATCATTTTAACGTCCTTCACGCTATTCGATAACAAAGTTTTAATAAAAATTTTGATGAATTCTTGAGACAATTTTGAAAATGTTTTTGAAACATGATGAAAAAAAAACCAAAGCCATAATATTTTTTTTTTTTTTGATATGGACTTGATTTCCTTTAATTTGATCGAGGATTGTCAATTTTAGATAAAATCGTTTGAACGGTTCAGACGCTATCATTGATCACAGACAGACATGTTTTGCTGTCAATCAAGTTTTCGGTATCACGGATCCATAAAACGTGGATTCTAACTACACAATTTTCTCTATGCTACATTAAATAGCATACACTTCACACTTAATGTCGAGGTAACTAGGTAAATCCTAGGCATTTTCGAATCCCCTGGGTTCCCTAGACTTGCCCCCGGAACAAAGAAGTTCATTTTCTGCATTTACTACCAGCAATGCTAAATTGCTCCATCGTAATTCACAAATTGTGTGTAGAGCTTAATAGAGCTTCTGAAAGCAATTAACGAGATAGTAGATCGCCTCGAGACATGAATCCAAACGTCTTGAGGGCACTGACTATTGATCGTGGCATAGCCCCAGAGGTTCCAACCAACACTGACAGGATTCTGGCTTTGGCAAGTCCATGAAGATGGGCTGTCAGGGTTGGTACTTTACCACCTATTCCTCCCCTGCTTCTAGAAGGATAGGCGCATCATCGTGCCGGACAGTCACATCGACCACGTGGACCCCTCCCGGCTTTTTATTACCAGGTCAGGTTTGAGTCTAACCCCTTTTTGCAACGGAGAAAGTGGCTTCCGTGGACACCACAATGTCTGATTTCCGGAGCATCTTCCCCTCTATAAAGTTCTTTATCTCGTCATGACGCGTCTTTCTTCCTGATTTCGTAAAAATGCACTGACCGAGGATGTGATTCATAGTTTCTACCACTGTGTGGCACTTCCTGCAGACCACATCATCTCTGGGCCTTCCTTCACTAAGAGTAGTTTATTTGGCAGTAGTTTTCGCATAATATCTGCTTCATATTAATGCAATTTATAAAAAAAGATTTTCAATTTTCCTTTGAATTTTTTTTACGAAGGAATGCTTAAGAGAATGGTGCAGGTATCATTTTCTTCAGTTTCTGAATGTTCGAAAATTGCAAGTTGGAAACAATGGAATTAAATTTGATCTTCAAGTTTACGTGTACATTTGATCTTCAAGCGTCGGCCCAAGTGTAACCGCTAAAGTTGAGTTACATATTCGAAAAACTTCATTCTACCTCCACGAGAGAGTGTGCGAAGTTCCAAACGATTCATAAAAGTTGTCATTGATAGTGACACAAGGAGAACACAAATTTATGAAAGCGCTTACTTAGGCAAATTTAATCCAAAAATAAGAATTTACTTCAGCCATCACAAGAATTTCTCTAGCATTCAAAGGAAACTGCCATATTTGTCGAAGAGTTAGAAGGGACGACATCATTCGCCAAACCGAGCTGCAGAGCAAGAGAAATTGGTGGAAAAGCAAGTGCATAAGAAGCTTATTAAAGGTAATTTATTTTACGATAATATGAAAACAAATGTTCATTGGAATATAAGAAATGTCAATAGTGAATGATATCGAAAAATTGCAAGTACAAGAATAACTAGAAATTATACTATTTTCGTCCAGGAAAACTCATATTTCAGCGAACATTGATATTATGAATAAGAAGCTCATCTAATGGAAGAATGTTTCTTTTCTATTTCAGCTTTTTTTGTATTGCTATTTTTACTCATTATTTAATACAAAGAATAATTTGAAACAAACTCTCTGATTTGATTTTTAAATTAAAGGGCGCCAGGAAAAATTACGTTAATTCAATTATTAAAATTAATCTTTAACTGCTATTTCCATTAAATTAATATCCGGCTAACAGGGTCGATGGGTCTTATAAGAAATAATCGCTATTGCCTACTAATAGCCGATTATTCGATCTGCCATCTGTACAGAGTGGCCGGGGAATCTGAAAGCAAATATACATTTCTAGCTTCTCATTTGCTGGAATTGGCTAAATGAAAATCATTTTTCTATTCACAGAAACTTGTAAGTTATTCAATGTTCATTGCTAATAATACGAAACTTTCGTTCATGACCAGTCTCAAACCTTATATTGCAGTACCCGTCTCCGTGTGCTCTTGACCTATGTCGCCGTGTAGAACCATTTTCAATCTTTCCCGGTGTTGATGGCTCCAGGTCCAAATACCATCTTCTTTTCTTCCATTCTGGCACAAGTGTATTCAAGTCATTGATCCTCACAGCCTCATAAGTTGATAAGACTTAAGTAATTCTCCTTTTAAAAGTTCCCAGTTCTTTCTACGCGTATACTTAAAATATTTTGAAGTTCAGCAAACTATTATCTGCAACAAATACTCCCAGTCCTGTTGCCGACAAATTCACCTAAGTTCACAATTCTAGCTACTGCACTCAAAATATTTCAAGTTACAATTTCCGCACCTTCCATCAATATTCTAAGTCCGACAGTCATACGCTCCAAAGTAAATGTTCACAATTCCCAAACTCCCAACATCAACTGTATACACACGATCCGCAAAACGTAAGTCGGAATGAATCCATATTCCCCTCTTTCCGGTCTTCAAAACTCGCTCCATCTTTCTACTGTTTCTTGTCAGAAAAATTCCATTCCTAGCCAATCCCTCAATTACTTACAAATTCAACTAGCCCCAGACTGTCATTGCTTTCTCGGCCAATCCCCAAACAGTTTACGTTATCAACTAGCCACGCCCCGTGGTTCAAAACAATGAAGTTTGTTGACCTTGACGACAACTCGTCTACCGTTGCTATGCCGCCATATTTACAAATGTCTATCCTTACAATTCACCCTGTTTACAAAAAATGTGACGCAATACAAGGTCCCACATATTGGTATGTCACTTCGCATCTCATTCACACGTCTCGTAGTAAATTTTACTTTCCACGATTTAAGAAATGAAATCGAATTTTCTGGCCATGCAACCCCGAAAGGCGGGAGGATTTGCTATCCAGACTGCGTCACTACGAACGAGGTAGGCGACGGCGTGGAAGCTCCCTCTGGTTACATCTGACTAAAGCGTGACTTTAACGTCGCAGTCTTCGGCCCTCGCCGCGACCAACGATTTCTTTGTGGGATAAGCGTCGTGAGTCGCACAAATTTCATATGAACTCAGTTCTTGATTGTCATCGAAATGAGCAAAGCTAACAACGTTCAGTTGAGAGCTAATTACCTTCTCCCAAGTATATTCAGAAATACAGTTCGAGTTTATTAAATGTCAAAAGCAAATTTTGGAAATTACCAAACGAGTCGTAAAACGAGTACAGATAAGAATATGAGATTTAAAACTGTAAAACATTTCATGTACGTTTGTGCCAGTTGCAATATATTTTGATGTTCATTATAATGTGTGTTCACAATATTTAACCACAAGGTTTGGAGGTCATAATTATGCTTAATTTTTTTTTCAATTGAAAAGTTCTTGCATCATGAATCTCAGTTGAAATTCAAGTGGAAATTGACTTAGAACTTCCTTGACACGAAAATGGTGCGAACAATTTTTCCAGAGTTTATTGAATTAGTATATTATCTGATTTGCATTTTTAGTGTTTTATTTACATATCTTTTTTTGTACCAAGGCTTTATATATATATATATATATATATATATATATATATGGGGGGTGGTGGTAGTGGTGGTTGGTGGTGGTGGTGGTGGTAGAAGTGCGGTGGTGGTAGTAGTGGTTGGTTGATGGTGCTAGGAGGAGTATCATATTAGGGGTTAGTTACAAATAAAGCGAGAGTATGTGCTGTTGTAGCTCCACTGGCTTAATATTAATAGTTATCGGTGCTATCGCTTTTATTTTCTAAAATGTCAATGCATTTTATTTGTCTAACTTTTTCTGGCATGCCATGGTGATAACATCTCTTAACATTCTAACATTCCGAAAAATTTTATTCACCTTAGACATTCGTATCTTCATTTAGCTTCTGACACTTCGGAGATGGAAAAAATATTCAGAATCCTTTTCTCACAGGGATTTAAATAAATTAGTTGGATACAGTTGTGTCTGAAATGTTCACGTTCCATAACAAAGCAAAAATCTTTATGATGAAATATTAATTCAGCAGTATATACTAAATATGAATTATAAACAGATATTTTGTGTTTTCTTGGGAGAATTTTCAAACATACATGAATGTTTCCATTCTCTCAAGATTTTTAATAAATATTTCATATATAGTAGTGATACACGATTTTCAGAAATTACCTGAAACTGGAGAGTATATTATATTCTCCAGTTTCAGGAATTTTCAGTCATTGTATGCCATTCAACCCTACGGAATAGGATCGCCAATATAAAAATTAAAATTATTGTTCAGGGGAATAAAAAATTATTCTCATATGTACTTATAATACATTTAATTGTAAGCAAATGGTATATAGGGCATCCAGAAAAGGTAGTATGACACAATTTTGTATAATTTTTAATCACTATTTAAATGTTTTTGCTTTTATTCAGACAAACTAATACCACAAATATTGATATACCAAGGATATAAATGAAAGATAAATATATGCATGTGCTTTTAATGAAGTTGGTGTTGGGTATTATGTTCTTTATCCCTACGGGAATCGTCTTGCAGGAAAATAAATTCGTGGTTGTTTACTCTGATTATAATGAGAAAGGTAGAAAGCAAAGGAAGGGAGCAGAAACGAAAATTAGAGTTGGATAAGGAGAGAAAATAACTCCCAGCAGAGCGTTCAATATCTTATTACCACGAGTGTTGGTCCAATAGTGTAGCCATGTCATAATTCAATCCGTTCACTGAGCATCATTACGTGAGACAGGGTAGATAAATATCAAAATTGTCTTTAAGTGAGAGCGAGAGTTCAATAAAATATGAAAAATGTATTCTGACATTTATCACATTGTGTGTGATTGACGTATAAAATTATACATCAAAATAATGTCATGCAAAACGTGTTTTTATCAACGTGAGAAATTTCCACTATTTATGGCTTTTCCGTTTTGATTTATTTAAATTTAATTTTCTCAGTCTCCATGTAGTGATTTTATAAGAAACTATAAATTACAGAACTTTATCTTAACTTAGACAACATGTATATTTCTGAGTCATTTTAATTTAACAATTTCCTTTAATCTCGTGGACCTCTGCGTCTCTGTGTTATATTATTATTATTATTATTATTATTATTCCTCTACTTTCACGCTAAGATGTTATGAATAGGTTGAAAAAATCTACTCCAGGTTGTAACCAGTTCCTAAGGTAAAGGGGAAGGACCACTAGTAACTAGCTTCCTAAGGAGCAGATCTAGGGACTGTCGATGACTCTACAATACTTTGCTCAAAATGTGGGCTGTTCCCAATAAAGCAACATCTTGCACTTCCCAGTCTTTCGAATGACCTGGAAGTTTAGTCAAGTTCTTACACACATTTTGTGGAACAAATCCCGGAGCTGCGATAACCAGCGGGACATTCGGCAGATCTTGATTTCCAAACTTTTGTATTTAAGACGTTTCTCAGACACTTTGGTTACAACGTTTTGATCGCACGGCACGGAGATATGTACAAGCAAACACGTTTTATTTTCCCCAAAACCCGGATAAAAATATACTGTTTGTTTACCGCAATCGTGCGATATGTTTGAACGTATTGGTCGTAACGTATGGTACACAGTGCAACAGACGTCACTGGTTTTGGTGAGTGTTCGTTCCACGTGGGTACGAAATCGGCTACTTTGGAACTTCGAGGGCGGTATAGATCTGCCACTGGAGGTAACTACACACTCTGTCATGTCTTTTCAAGAATTCAGTCTTTGCTAGAATTGAACTCATGTACAATTGCACACTACTTGTTCCTGGCAATCGCGGCATTTATCATCTTGGGAAATTTTGAGAACCGATTTATCATAATACCCTGTTCCCAACACCTCATTTTGGGCATCTATTACAACTGCGTCCGATTCTCGCTTCTTCTGATACTGGTTCCCTTTCAAGCTAAATAAATGATTGATCTTTTTGAACCTCTCTTTGTCCATTTTTTTAGATATGCTTGTGTAAGTCTTGCCACTTACAATACCTTTGTTTCCCATTCTTCGATCAGATTTACTGACCAATCTCATGTATATTTCATCTTGATGACTGAATACAAACTTTCTCATCCCGACTATTGCATTTGCCAAAAAGTTTCAATTTGTTTCAGGCCTCTTCTTCATTGCTTATGTGTCACATAAAGTCCATCAGCTTAAAGGTGGCCGACATGATGCATTGTAAGCCGCTTTCTGTTTTATCGAACCATGATTCGAATTTCTTGCTCAGTCCGTTCCACGAAATTTTTCCTTATTTTATTCCTTATCTCATCGAACCACCTATTGCAGATATTTTATTCCTAGAGTTCAGAGCGGACTGCAGGACAAGTATCACCCTTCTGCAATACTCACTGCGAATTCTCTTTTATTGTGTCGTTCGAGATCATACATTCTTCAATGCTTGGATATTTGTAAGTTTTACCTGGCTCAAGATCTTGAATCATAGTGTGGATATCAATAATTCTCTGATGTTGTCAATTTGTCTCCCTTTAAACTGATTTTTGCACATATGTCAAGACCAAATATCATGCAGATGTCTTGTTAAAATCATTGACGTCACATATTTGAGAGAATCGTCCATTTTAACAAACACTTTTTGAGATCATGTAAAACAAACATGATTGTTCATCATAGAGCTTATAACGAAAGTCAGGGTTCGACAACCGTCTCGATCGTGAAATGAAACTAATGCAAAATAGCTGAAGGAATAGAGAATCTCCTTGAACGGTTCTCCTGTTAATCTGAGTACTTCTTGTTTCTGTTACCTCCTTCCTGCTGTGTACTAGTAACCTGGCACTCTACGACTTCATAGTAGCCTTGCAAAACTCAATAAATCTAGGATGAAATCAACAGATCTTTAGGGTCTTCAAAATCCAGTCGTGTGGTACACTGTCTCTTCTGTCTGTCTCAAAATCTCGCTCTTCTACAATACTCCCTGCGAACTCTTTTTTCATTGTGTCGTTAGAGCGTGGTGGAAGGGCCAGCAAGGTCGGCGGGGGAGGGAGCAATGGCGCTGCTAGGGTCGGAAAGGTTGGCGGAGTCCAGAGACGCGGAGGCGGGGGGGTCAAGTAGCGGTGGTGGCATGAGTCGGTGGGAGCGGGGCAGTCCGAAGGGGTGGCGCAGTGGGTGAGGTGGGCGGGGGCGGGGCGGCACGAGCGGTGGGAGCGGGGCAGTCCGTAGGGGTGGCGCAGTGGGCTAGGTGGTGGAGGGGGCGGGAGCGGGGGCGGCGGGGGTTGTGGTGGCGAAGCACTTCCCTGTGAGGCCGTGTACTCGCGTGCGCCCGCCGCCTGCGTCGCCTCGGGCCTTGATGGCTTTCGGGGAACCCCCTCACGCTCGCTCGCCGAAGGTCAAAGAGCGCTAAATAATATATATAGAACGTCTGACAGCGCCCTCGACAGTTAACATTTTTCGGAAAGGTTAGAATAATTGAGCTTCATTCCGGGAATTAAGGGAGAGAGATTGTTGTGTTACCAACGAATGTTTCTCCATCTTTAATTTTTAATGTAGCAGTGGTGAATTAATGTTTTGTTAATATTTCTCAATTTTATCTCGTTTGTATGAATTTAATACAAAAGTGTTTGTCTCTCATTTTAGAACAAATGAAACGTATGTCAGATGATTGTATCGAGTTATCGGTAGGACTACATTTAGTGAATATCATAGGTCACTTCAAATTCATATAAATAAGGAAATTATAAAAGTGACTGCGTAACAAATTTTTGTTTTAAAAGTACGGTACTAAAATATGTACTATATTAAAATGTTTACTTATTCAATGATTTTTTTTTAAATTTTAAATGAATATTGCATTCTATTTTAGGAGGAAATGTAATCCTTTGCTCTGATCATCCAACCGTCAGTTTTGAATGGTCGAGGAAGTTACCTATGATCCGTGAAAGTTTGAGAATTCGAAAAACAGAGTCCATTCCACTAGTGAATTTTGTCATGAACTGATGATGCAATAATTTTGTTTCCAGGTGTCATTGTAAATTAGTGAAACGTTTACTAACATAAAACACAAGTAAACAAATGGCGTAAAAATGACAAAAATGACTCTAAGGTTACAAAAATACCTAAAAGTTGGAAAATGGCAAAAAATGATAAAAAAGACTCAATAACAATACATTTCTAACACGTATATTTCGAGGTAAACGCTGATTTACAAGTTAGCTAACTGCGTAGAATGTACCAAAGAAAAGATATGTCATTACAATCCGTGCCCAGATTATTTGAATGAAACCACCTCATCTGATCTTTCCCATCATGTCGACGTTCAACAATGAACTTTTAAATACCCATTGCTGCATTATTGTGCAATGCAGTTTGGACATCTCAACATTTTAAGATTTCCATTAGCGAGTGGCAGTTGAAGTATTTCACTGTATTCGTAAACATCGCACTTTCATAACCTGAATTGTTGTATATAATACCTGACGTATTACACATTTTTGAACAGTGCAGATAACAACTGGAGCTACATTATTTAGTTCAATCATTAAATAGATGAATGATCAAAATTAAATGTAATATCTCTTCAACTGTTGATGATACGATGCAGAGTCAGAAAGGCGATTTCCTGAGGAGCAAAGTTAAGAAATATGTGACATTGAACACTTCACTTTTCTCCATACGTTGAATGGAAAATATATAGTATTTATACTGATGGTTGCTTGTCAGAAGATTAATTTTCTAGCTGCTAAAACGTAATTTACAAGAATTATTAGGTACGGTAATAAATGATCATTTATTGATATTTCCATGTTGATAAGAGAGATTGCGGCTGGCAAAAAATTACGTTCAAGCAACGGCTGGCAAACAAATTACGTTTCCGATGCTATTAATATCAATATAAGTGAAGTCAAGCGTTCCGCGCGCCGCCATCTTCCCTTCTCCCGCTTGCCTTCACTTGTAGGGGCAGTATTGCCCATCTCAGTGGCGAATTCTCCAATACACCGCGTACATCGCCGGTGTACCTAGTAACTCGAAGTGTATAAGAAATATTTCATGTGTTTGGTAATCCTCTAAAAAGTTATTGAGATTTTAAAACATGTTCGAAAAAATATATCTGTTTTGTTACCGAGATGCAGACAGTCTCCCCCATCCGTAAGCGCTATGAAGTGCGCTAGAGTGAGAAGTTTCAAACAGTTCTTAATGCTGTCCAGAGAATTCGCTAGCTCAGGCGAAGTCATCGCATGCCAGCCGCGATAACCTAGAGCTTCTTATGTTTCAAGGGCAGGGAGACGGGGAGAATGCGCGTTTAGGCGGTCGGTAGGCATCGCAAAATATTGCGGTGAACATTCCTTCTCTGATCGTTCGTAAGTTACGTTCCTCTCAAGTTTTTGTGAAAATAGAGTGTGTTAATGATCCAGAAGTTAGTGGTTTGCGTCTTAATCTCATTGTCTTCATGAACAATTATTAAGGACAGAATTTCATAGTATTGGTATTTCAGAAAAGCTCACAATAAAAGCCAACGGTAGTCTCCAGCCTTTCACCTCTGAGATCCGGGTTCGATTCCCGTCGAATCTCATGTGAAATTTGTTCCAACAAAACGAGTTTGGCTGCTTCACAAGGGCTAGTCCAACCCCTGTGAAGTGTCCTAAACCCTACCTCTATCCTTATTCCTTCCCAATTCTGGTCGCTGGGTAGTGACGCAGGAGCGCGTGGAAGGAGGCGCATACGCGGAGATGCTACCTGGCAATCGACAGGCCTGGTCTACCTGGCCTCTTGACAATCGATAGATAAGACCAGATATACATAAAAATAAATATATACGAGATAATAATGGAGAATTACTCCGCGATCAACGCTCGACAAGGGGCGAAGAGACGCGTTGTGTCGATAAATTTAATGATTAAGGACGCAACAAATTATTTAAAAAAATAGCTTCCATAAAGTGCGGTATACTTAAAAGAATGTTCAGGATTCGCCACTGGCCAATCTAGTTGTATACATTTGTGTTCTTCTGTCACCGGGCATTCGAGACAGACTGCGGGCTGCGCTCGTCATCGAATTCGAAGTTCGCCGAGAAATTGCTACAATTAACATCTAACTATGCGCTCAAAATTCGTAATACACTGCAACGCCATGAGGCGCCCAACTAGGCGCGAAATTAATTCAGTTCAATTGCCGGCGGCGGGAAATGTGTTAACATTTATTCCAGCCGAACTCACCATGACAGCGCCGGGGGCGGGGGGGCTTTCTGTCCATTGCAATCGTCTCACCTTAGCCGGGAGAACACAGCTGTGATGAGCTGGCTCTGGCAAACAAAATGTTCATTTCTTCAAGCGTTGATGTGATAGACTTACGTAGAGCGTAAACCAAACGGGGAAGTAGCATCTCTTGCAATTCCAAAGAGCTTGATCCAAGTTCTCTGAAGCACTAATGGGAGCAGCACTTCTTTCAAGGAAAACATCGGCTATAGAGGAGTCCACAAACGGAAACGAAATCATTCTTAGAGTGTATTTTATTGTAAAGAATGTAATTACATTTTTTAATAAACATCCTTGTTGTGTTTTCATAATTATTTTAAAGATTCAAAAAGTCTCTACATCGCGATTAATCGTAACGATGCAACGTTTTAATCAATGCGTCGTGTAAAATAATGTATATTTGTATTGGTATCGTCTAGATAACTCAATATGGTTGCATTGTACTTCATTAAAAACTTCAGCTTTCGCTATGAAAATTCGAGAATAAATCGCCCTTCAATGTCAGACTTCCACCCATTATCAACCTCAAACGATTTCCTTCAATAGCTACAAACGCCACCGAAGTTTCCTGAGCGACAATCGAGAGCGGCGCTTCTTTCAGAGAAGACGTCGTGAACAAAATGGCAGCACGAGGCCACTTCCGGCGGATGTGGCGAGGCTGGCACGCGGACGCCCTGCGGCGGCGGCCCAGTTGGGAAGTTGCGTGCGGGGCGGAAGTCGCCGGGCGAGGGCCCTGGCCCTTGCGACAGAGGCAGCCGGACACGCCCTCCGCCCGGACCTCCTTTGCGTTGCACCAGCGTTGCGTTGCAACAGACGCTCAGCTCACCCTTCGCGGTATTCCGCCTTCGTCCCGGCTACTTTTGATGTCACGGTTGCTGGGGCTTTCCGATCGGTGTTTTCCCCCGGTGCGTTTCCCGCCTTTTATTTATTTTTTAAATTTATTTTACGTCAAAACAGTTAAAAACTGCGTATGACGTGCTATGGGGAAAAGTGAATTGTGTGCACATTTTCAAAATTTGTAATCCCTACACTAAGTCATATACTACTAAAAATTTTGAATTTTTTAAAGGAGAAAAACAACAACAAAAACTCCCATGTAATAAAATATATTTTCTAGGATAAACAAGCAATAAATTTTGAATTTTGAAAGGGAGAAAAACAACAAAAACTCCCATGTAATAAAATCTATTATCAAGGATAAATAAGCAATAAATTTTAAATTTTGAAAGGGGAAAAAACAAAAACTCCCTTTCTTCCCTATAGCGGATTTACATTTTACTTTCTCGAATACGTAGTATAGAGAAAGTATAGAGAAAATGCTGCGCAAAAAACAGCGGATTTTCGGCACAAAAAATCATTGCCAGGTCCTTACAACGAAAAAGTGGATAAATCTAGTTGTTAAATAAGGGGGGAAATCCTCTAACTCGTGGTGTAGCCAGAAACCCTGTTTTGTTCGTCCTTTGTGCCAAAAAAACAATTGAAAGTGAAACGTTCGTTCGTCTGTCCGCGTGCCTGTCTGTCTGTCTCTCCGGCCGGCTCTGAACACTACTAGTGCCTAAACGACACGTATGATCTTTTCCGAATTGAAGAAACCCTGTCCATTTGGTTCTAGTTGAAGCTTTAAAATTATGAAAAACATTCTTTAAAATTTGGGGGTACTTTACATGAAGTTCCCCGGACATTTTCTCAAAAAACGGCTCCATATTTTTTCTTTACATTTTTAGGAGTAGTGCTAAATGTACTCTATACGATGACATAAACGCCATGTTACTCTAGTATTTTGTTTTCTCAAAAAATACAGAAATGAATTTTTTTTACTTGCCTCTCTCATCGTTAAAATTTGCATTACAGATGTATTTCATTTTTCAATGCGTGTCTTAACACATCAGCTTTAAAGTATCTCTAATAAGAGTTTTCTGAAATGTCCGTAAGTTCTCCATAATCGTTGAGTATAATTCAACTGAATTGGGAATTTTCTGAAATATTTGAAAATTTTTAAATTTCCACAATGGAAAATATCCAATTCTCTGGATATTCCAAAATCTTGATTTTGGCTAAGATATTTGAAGTCCCAAAATCAAAATAATGCTGAAAAATGTAGGTGTTTTCAAATCTTAAATAGGATAAAAAGTATATATTGCAGTAAAACGAAAAGTAAACCATCGTCTCAATTTAAAATTTTCTAAATATTGTCTTTTATAAGATTTTTCGATGTATTGTAAATATTATCGCAAATGTATTTTTCTGCATTCCTTGCCTAGAGAATTTGCCAGTGATTTAGGAATAAAACGGTTACCACGACAAGAGCGTTTCATTAAACAATGTGTTTGTGTTGATACAGTCTGAACACGAGAGCTCTTTATCTATGGAATATTGAAAATATATTATTGTAAAAGTATGTGTGTGTGTGTGTGTGTAAGTCATAATACATATTCCTGTTCTGGTTTAAATGTCATCGTAGTGTATTACTTAGGTAGTGATTTTTCCATGTGCATCCGTTTAAATAATTTTATTTCTGAATGCTTTGGTGGTTCCAAAATTTGTACCCATTACTCCTGTGTATCATATATCAAACCGCTACTACGTAAGTAAGTAGTTGAATAGATTAATTGATATTTCATAGCTATGTTTTGCGTTCATCAGTTTTGCATCGTTTGTAGTTAGACTATAGTTATTACGTATTGCTTTCCCTGCTTCAAAGTGCTTGAAGTAAAGGCAAATTAAATTTTTATCCTCAAAACCCGCTCCAAAATTTTCTTTTAATTTTTTCCTCGGAAAGAGCAAAGGTCATTTAAAAAACGGTCCATTTTCGTTGAATTCTCTAATTTTTGAAAATTACAAGAGTATAAATTAAGCGCAAAAAATGTTCTGTTGTAGACTACAAGATATATTCTGCAACTAGGGAAAGAAAAATTAATAATTTCTGACAAATTATTTTTGATGCCGATAGGAACCAGCCAGGAGAAGAGATGGGGACAAAACCGAAAACCAGACGAAACTGATTAGGAAACTAACTAGTAAGAGAAAATCTGTGTCATTCTGTAGCATTACTAGTTATAATTACAGTCGACTCCGGTTATAGTGAACTCGGATATATTGAATCCTCGGTTATAGTGAACTCGGATACATTGAATCCTCGGTTATAGCGAACTTAAGTCATTGGTCCCGTTTCATTTACATTGAAAATAAGCAAACATGAACTCCAGAGAAGAATTTGCAGAAGTAAATAATGAAAAATCTACGAAGCAAACAATTGAAAATAATTGAATTTTAAAGACAATTAAAAATATTGAAATTTTCAGATCGTGAAGTATCTCTATATTTTGCTGTATCTCTGCTATCTTTGCTATATCTCTGTATTTCGCTGTATCTCTATATTAAGAATATCAATCGTTATGGAGATATTCTATTCAACTTTGACATCAACTCGTATATAGGAACCAAAGGGAACTATAGTGAACCTCGGATATAGTGAACCAAACATTTTAGTCCAGAAGTTCACAATAATCGGAGTCGACTGTATATTACTAAAATTATAATCTTTCCACAACCCTTCTGGTGTGATGGGAAAAACTAGTTTTTAATGTATGTTTATTTGGATGTTTTATTATGTTGACAAAGGCATATTTTAGCCCAAAGATTTGTTGTTTTACTTATATTTATGTATCTTTTAATTATTGACATGTAATAAGGTTGGTAAGTTTCAATTTATTGTAATGATGAATTATGTAGTTTGTTTTTTCTGTGAATTATTGTATTATACATTTTTACTAATTTTATATTATTGTTACAGGTTAATTATAAATTTAAGCAATGATTGTAGTTTATTGCATATTGTTTGTATGTTGTATTAGCCTGAAGAAGAAATCAAGGGATAATTTCAAACGTCGCATTGAAGTCTATAAATGTGATACGTTGTCTATAATAAATTGAAGCTGTTTTCGTCTATAAAATTATAATCACTTCTTCGTTATGACTACAGGCAGGATTTCCATGCAAATGCATGTTTTTATTTAAACTTCGAAGAATTTAAGTTTGTAACTATTATTTCATGAAAAACTCATTTAAAAATGCATACTTTTTGCGCGCAGTTTGCATGTTTTGGTTGTTTTTTGAAAAAATGCATGCATAATGCAAGTTTGAACGCTTTTTTAATTAATGTTGCATATTTAGACTTCTATCTATATTAAGTACTTTCTTATTATTTCTCTGCATAACTTGTGAATATTAAAACTATGCACATTTTGTATAAATACTATACTGATCTAGATCCTGATAACATGCAGATTTTTTTTGTTTTTTTGCTATACTACACGTATTAACCTTCCGGTACATTTCTTGGATTTGCGACGCGAGTACACGTGCGAGGAAGAACGATCCCGAAATGAATTATCAACGCCATATGATACGTCACGAAGGATATGGGAGATAAACGAAGCCAAAACTTATCATTTGATAACTGACAAAGGGAGAGGAAAATAATCAAGAGCAGGTTCTCAGTCTCCTTGTCTGCAACAGACGATTAACACAAGTTTCTTAATTGGGAAATTAAGTATAAAACGACTTCGTGTAAGACTTCGTGTGCAACACTTCTCAAACAAAGGATTGGAAACATGTAATTTACGAGTATTGCAATTGTTGTAATAAAGAAGTAAGTAGGCTACACTGTAAAAATTGATCAATTAAAAAAATATATCTGTTGATGGAGTTTTCCTAGTGGAAATTGTTTGTGCTCAAGTCGAATGTTGCTGCAGAAATTGTATAATTTGAAATACTGAAACTCAGAAAAGGATAAAACAATGTCAACAAAATAGATATGAAACGAAAAACATAACTTTAATTTTTATTATGGTGAAAATAATTATTTTCGGGTTTATAATATTGTAAACTCTTAATATGTTTTAACCGTTTTGAGTTTTTTCTGAGGTTCAAGAAATTGTTTTGTAGAAACTGTATTGCGCTTTGTTTTTAAATAATTATTGGTTGTGGTTGTATGCACATTTCTTCAAACATTTTTCTCGAGATTCGGAATTTCACCACAATTATTTTTAATGTTATTAAAAAATGAAAATCGTGACATTTTTTCGTTTAATTTCGTTCAAAGTAGCATCGCTGTGTCTGTAAAAAGAATAATTTTATCAACAAGTGAAAGTAGTATGACAAAACAAGTACGTACTAAACCTGCTTTCCATTACCAAGTCTCAAATCAACCTATATAATTTCTGCCCACATAGTTTGAACTTCAACGTTTACCTAAATAAATACGTTGTCTTAAATTAAATATGACATTTTTTTGTAACAAAATTTGAGTAAAATTTGTTTCAAAATTTGTTATTTTGAACCAAAATTCTAAAACTCTTCTTAAGAAATATGTAGTTCTATAAATTTGAATTTATTTATGCAGTGTTCTAAAACGTTTCAAGTGGGCCAGGACCTTGCATCTACTTCTCATAGTGACAAAGCTAAGGAAAGGAAAGTAATATTTCACACTTAGGGAAAACTTTTTTACTGAGGCAACATTGAAGCCTGTGACAAATCCATGTTTAATGGAAATGTGTGATACTTTATAGAGGCATGTATACCGTTCGAAAAGTAGCAAATCGAACGTTTAAAGAATTTCGAGAGAAATATTAAAGACAGTACATTCCGAATCCATACAAAAGAAGAACAAATATCTTCCTTATCTTCAGAAATTAGCATCAGTAGGTCTTCCACTAGTGGAGTCATTAAAAATTGTTGAAGACAATAAAGTGTTTGGAATTAATGTTTGGATATGTGGGCGAGACTGCTAGTGTTAAATTCATTTTGTGACTTGAAATTTCTCCAAAATGTAAAAACATTATCTGTGGTAAAAATTCACAAAATGCAGACTTGGCTTAGATTTCGTCTATGAAGTACCCTCCGGTTACGTCTTGTGAAGTATAAAAGTCATTTTTTGCATTCAAAAAGAGTTGGTTTTTTTCTGACAAAAGAATGGATTTAACATAGAACAGTTACGAAAAATTATTAACTGTTCACTTTTAAAAAAGGAAATATAACTAAAAATTCAAGTAATATTCAATTTAATTGTGCATGTTTTGTCCATTTTTACCCTGCATCGTGCATATTTGGCTATTTGAGAGTGCATGTTTGCATGCATATTTTAGCAATAGATAGTGCATGAAAATCCTGTCTATATTTATGAGAGATTTTCGTCACTAGCAAGATGTGAGCACCCGTAGATCGAATTCAGCCACAGTCTGAAGAAAAATCATTGCGGGTGGCTGCTTTGATCGGTGGTTTTCCCTGGTATCTTCCAATTATATCAGGCAAATGCCGGATCTTAATTAACGATCCATGGGCCGCGCCCGATCGTTCTTTCCTCCTCCTTATCTTATTCGGACTCCATACACACACACTTACATGTACTACACTATCACATGCCGGGAGCTTGGAGATTTTCTGACTGAAGCGGTGCTCCGCTGGTGGGTGTTGCCGGCGTGGGGAAAACCCCACTAGGTGTAGGTCTATGGCAGATCTCACGTTCTAGTGGAGGAGAAGCACCATTCCCTTGACTCTTACTTACACTACTTACACTACTTACTCACTCAGTTACATGCTTACTTTTTTGTGTGAGTGCCTAAGCCTTATGACTGAAGACCGGATTCCCGTGTTCTTGTATCTCTTCTTTGCCAACTTCAAATTGAGTGAAACCTTGACAGAGATTTGAATCCTGAAAGGGACTTTATTTCAGTACTTATTTTATTTTGTACGAAATTGCACGTTTTGGGGCTTACTGCACGATATTGCCTGTTTTATGTAATGCTGCCTGAAAATTGCACAATTGAGATTTTACTGGATGGATTTGCAATATTCATAGGTTTATATATTAATATTATGTGTGTTGTGTGTGTGTTGTGTGTGTGTGTGTGTGTTGTGTGTGTGTGTGTGTGTTGTGTGTGTGTGTGTGTGTGTGTGTGTGTGTGTGTGTGTATCTTCCCAATAGGACCTTGTATACGTTTTGTCAGTCTTCACTGGACGAGATGGCATGCGCGAGTGACATTTGACCTTATGTCCGGGCGCGGAGCTTAGTGGAAAGCAGACTGCATCGAATTCATCGCATTTCTCGGAACATTCGTTGACCTGCGAGGTGCGAGAAAGAATGCATGGTAGTTTTGACTGCTTGTAGCTGCGCGTGCACACGTACGTCAGAGAGAGGCTCGGCACACAGACAAGTGTAAATATAAAACCAAGTTTTTCCTGTCTGAAACACATACTATTAGTTGATAGAAGATACAATAATTTGGAAATACCCATAATTGTAAATTATAATGAAAGCAATTAAGAACATTAAAAAGGTTTTCTTCTGTAACAATTATTTTTTGTTTGAAGGCACATTTGTGTTTTTCAATTTTTGTATTTTAATGCTAATTTAAATTTGTGTGTGAATAATATTTAAAATGTAACATACGGTTTGTTTAAACAATGTGTACAAAGTTAATTATGGTAAAAACACTAAAACCATAATATCTCATTCACCTTAAATATCAAATTCAAAATATAAAATAAGTTGACAAGTGGATTAAATGGAGCTTTACGACGTTTTTCCGTTTTTTACGGTTTTTAACGTTTTTCCAAAGTTTTGATCTTTTTATTGCATGTTTTTGCACTTTTAGTGTTTTTACCGCACATTTTAGAGACTTTCACTGCACGAAAATGTGGTCTTTACTTATACCAAAACCTGACTATACTTTAAATGTTGGAAACATGATTTTGAAGATATGATAAGAAAGGTAGTGGAATTAGAGGAAGCCCAAAATGAAACAAGAGAAAATGAGAAAATCTGCCGTGACACTACTTAGTCTACCACAAATTCCACAAGCATCGATTGATTGATTGTGAGTGATTCCGGGCGCGTTAACTATTGAGGTCATTAGTCCCGTAAGTGTAATGTATGTTTTCCATCGTGAGGTGGGGATGGGGGTGGTGGGGGGTAGAGGGGGTTGCGGTGGAGGTGGGAGTGGTGATCATCCCCCGCAGGATGGCGAGATTCGGCGCCGATCTAACGTTAATTACCGGGATTTTCCTTAACCAGGTATCTCCTAGTAGCGTCCCAGCTGGAATAAGCTCCCAGCCCTGACCGGTCTATCGGCATGTGTAGTAGTGTAGTGCATGATAGTGTAAGTGTGTGTGTAAGGGGAGAGGATAGGAAAAGGAAGAGGAAGGAAAGATCCGCGCGGTCCGTTACCGTTTGTTAGGGTACTGCTCCAGCATTCGCCAGGTGTTAATCAGAGAACGGAAAACAAAAAAAAATTAAGCAGCGGCCGCTAGAATTCTCCTCCAGCGATGAACTCGACCTAGAGAAAAGTAGTGTCGAAAATCCTGCCGCCGTCGGGACTCGAACCTAGGACCCCCCAGTCAGAGGCACTGCAGTGACACCAGTTGATGCACTGAGCGTTCTCTCCCAGAACATGCATCGACCGGAATTTAAATCCCTGTCCCAGCAGAGGAGGACGACCAGTCTGGCAGCTACCATGGTTACTCCGTCTCTGGACAGTTTGTCCCAAGACATTAGGTGACGAAGGTTGTATTAGCTGACTAAGCACGCACTTATGAGATGAAATAATTGAAGTCATGTTTGCAAACCTGGATGACTTCAATTATTTTATCCTTTAATAATGTCAACAAGACTTCATCACATTCTATAACTCTCATCTTCACTACTTATGGCCTGCTGATTGGGGGCCCAATAATTTTTAGTAATAATTTATGTGTTGCAGGTGTGTAAAATTATTTATTAAATTGATAAATTGTAAATGTCGTTTATTTTATTTTCATACGTTGAACTTATCAATATTTAAAAATCGTTACGGAGTCCCATAGTTCGGTCAAGTTTAGGTCTCGAGAGATAACAGAGTCAACACGACCATAGGATTTTGGCATAAAATGCGATATAAATGTTGCCTTTCACAGGCTCGAGGCGGATTCTCCCGGATCACAGCCAACTAGGAAATGTGCGAGCGATGTCGAGTCAGTTTCGTCGAACATGTATTTTTGCATAATGTATTTTGGATGCCTAATGCGCCTATTTTTTTTTAATTATGTTCCTACCGCCTTGGAAAAGAGCTGTCATTTTACCAATCTGCAAACAGGGGAAAAATCCAAGGATAGCTGAAAACTTTAGACCCATCAGTCTGCTTCCAATTTTATCAAAAATCTACGAACGTCTAATCCATACAAGACTAATAAAATTCATCAACAATATAAAAGCAATCCCATCGGAACAATTCGGATTCAAACCAAATCATTCCACCACCCATCAATTATTGCGTATCACTGAAGCCATAGCTAACGGTTTTCATCAAAAGAAACACACAGTGACAGTTTTCCTTGACGTAAGTCAGGCATATGACCGAGTTTGGCATCAAGGCCTCCTATACAAAATGCGCACTTTAGGTATACCCGAATACCTACTAAAGATCACGGAAAGTTTCCTCACGAACAGATCGTTTGTAGTTAAAGTCAACACAGAGATATCTAACCCTCACACTATTGCCGCAGGAGTACCACAGGGTTCAGTCCTCTCTCCCTTATTATTTAACATTTTCAGTCACGACATTCCAATCCAAGGCGACTCCAACGTTGCTTTATACGCTGACGATATTTCACTATTCACATCTCATAGCGATATTATAATAGCGAAGGAGAATATTCAAAACGATATAAACAGCTATATTAAATGGACTCAGAAATGGAGAATAAAACTAAATCACACCAAATGCCAAGCAAAAATATTTACTTTACGCCGACCAAAAAATCCCCCCGAACTTAGCATCAAGGGAAATCTCATTCCGTGGACCTCTTCACCGGTGAAATACTTAGGAGTATTATTTGACAAAAGACTAACGTGGAAACCCCACATCCACGCAACCGCTAATAAAGTCTTGGCCAAAACATCAAAAATGTTCCCTTTAACTAACTCTCGATCTGCCACTAGTATCGAAAGCCGAATTTTACTATACAAAGCAATCATTCAACCCACTCTAACCTATGCATGTCCAGTATGGGGTGGCGTAGCACCAGTAACCTCCAAAAGTTAGTTGCATTCCAAAATAAGTTCCTAAGAAAGACCCTCAAGGCACCATGGTTTATTCCAAACTCCCAAATTCATCGCGAGCTCAATATATTGCCACTAAACGAACACATAAGCAAAATAGCCGACCATTTCTTTAAAAATCTTTACTCTTCACCCTGTTCACAATATTTAATCTGGGTCGTCGTGCTTCATGGCCCGTATCAAAACAAGGTTCCCTAAGGATAGATTCAGACCCCGTAACTTGTACTTTCTACACCTTCCTAGCGCCACCCTAACTTCCAACATGACACCTCAGACAAAACCTTAAAGCCTGAACATCCTTCAAAAATAGATCATGTTCACGAGTAGGAATTAATACTCCTTGCCATGGATGGCCATATCCAAAATGTTATAGGTAAATGTATAATTATCAAACTCCTCGAGAGACAGAAATGTCGAACGAGAAGAAATAAATTTAAAAATAAAAAAATGCGCCTATTTATAGAGACGACAGAACTGGACAGGGACAAACACAAAGACTGAAATATGAACTCTCGCGCTAGGTCGGTGTGCCGAACCTAGTAACCGAGGGGTGCAAGCCTCAAGCAAACATAGTATGTGGGAAGGTCAAAATACGTCGTAGCTTGCGGTCTGGATTAAGTGTATCGAGTTGCAATCAGTGCTGTGAGATTCTGGTTTGTGTAAAGTTGCAGACGTTTCGAGTAGACTGCAAGGAAAATACATGAACATTACACTTGGGAAATTGATGAAGCTCCGGCAAAGTATCTGCAATAGAACAGAATGAAATGTCCAATATGTTCCTTTTCGAGTTGGATTCTTTGTTATAGAATAAGTTTAAACGTAAGTTATAATGAGATATGACACGTATTTCTTGAAGAGAATAAAATCAATTACTATTACGTAGTAAAAGTAGTTAATAGGTGTCTTGTTAAATAAGAGTAAACAAATGTGAAGAAAGAACAGCAATATTAAGGCTATTTTCTAGTAATGCTGTTTACACATTATCTTAAAATTTTAAAAAAATTCTTTACGGAAAAAACTTAATTTTTTTTTTACAATGTTATTAATTTTAATTTTAATTACACTGCATTGCGGAGGAATTTATTAATCAAACAATCTTTTAGCTGGAAAAGGAATGAATCTCCCCGTTCCTATTAATCGTCATCTCACCCCTTCATTTGCCTCATCTGGTTCGCCTTGCCCCTCCCGCCTTACCCTTTAGTTGCTATGGGTATCTGTGAACCAAATCATTTTTGCAGACTCCCGCCAAACTTAAAGTAATAATTTTGTCCTGTAGTTACTCAAAGCGTAAAAGCGATATTTCAGTTAATCAAAGGCATTTAATAGAGAATTATGTAACCTTTAAAAAAAGTTGAATGCCTCCTGATGGGCCCCCTCACTCTTTTTGAAAAGCGTAAAGAGTGCTTTAGTGGCTAGTTTATGATATATGGGGTAGAGAAAGGATATATAAGTAGTTTTCAGAAAATTGTATGGAGACAATAACTTTTCTCTCTTTTGAAGACCACGTGTACAACATTTTAATAAGATTAGAACTAAACTGTAGATTTGCTTGAAAGAAATAGAAAACATATTTCTTGATTCAAGATAAAATAATATTTTGAAAAATGAAGAGTTATACCCACAAAATACTTTACCTGTCAATGGGAAAGGTATCAAAATCTGTTGAGCCGTTCCAGAGATTGCCCCGGACAAACAGGCGGACAAGCAAAAATCGTAAAAAAATTGATTTTGTTTTTAAATTATCTAAATGACCATATGAGATAATAAAAAGGCATTAATTTTCAAATCACAGACACTCCAATTTTATTTGTATACAGGGAGATAATGTATGTAGGTCAAGAATATTTTAGCTAAAAGCAACAATCAGAAGTCATGTATTACTTTCTTGTAAATTTCTGCGTAGGTAGTATATTATTTTTATTTAACACCCCGTTCTTTTGTAGCAAGCTCTTAAGGCCTTTTTCTTGCCGAATCCAGTTACTCTGTTAATGGGGTAAAACCGTCAGTAAAGCTAAATCGCAATGTGACTTAGTACCCAAAAAAGTCAGGGAGCAACCATTATTTTCACCCATGACCATTTTGAAACATACGACCCTTTGGACCAACGCGTTGAGTCGATAGCAACCTCGGTCTCCCATACCAGCTCTGAAGGAACAGTACATCAACTACTAAAGAAACCTTCTTTGTATCAACTCTATTTCAATAGAATCACATACGACCCTTTGGACCAACGCGTTGAGTCGATCAGGTTTTTCGTCCAGTTTCGCTGATCAATTGAGTAAATGCTGAGATGTTTGCCTTGTTTTGCTTCTGGACATAAATGTAACTTCATTTTCTGTGCACGTCTTCTAGAATTCAGTGGGAAATACAATTATTCAAATTATCGTTTCCATGTTGTCGCAGCAGGAAGTAATAAGAGCCAAAATTTATTGCTTATTTATCTTTGAAAATAGATTTTATTACATGGGAGTTTTTTGTTTTTTTTCTCCCTTTCAAAATTCAAAATTTATTGTTTATTTATCCTTGAAAATAGATTTTATTACATGGGAGTTTTTTGTTTGCTTTTTCTCCCTTTCAAAATTTATTGCTTGTTTATCCTTGAAAATCGATTTTACTACATGGGAGTTTTTGTTTTTTTTTCTCCCTTTCAAAATTCAAAATTTAAGTAGTATATGACTTAGTGTAGGGATCACAGAATTTTGAAAATGTGCACACAATTCACTTTTCCCCATAGCACGTCATACGCAGTTTTTAACTGTTTTTTTGACGTAAAATAAATTTTAAAAATCCTTCGCACATTCACGTCAAACTGTAAAATCTCGCAACTTCACACAGGCATTAGAACGGTTGCTGTTCCCCTGTCCATCGTTATTCAGTGGACATGTCACTTCACTGAATGAGTACTATCCAAATTCCGCCTTCGCCTCTTACTTACACATACGTTGCACAGTGTGCTGAAACGAGCTGGTAAGCACGCATTGGAGGACAAAAAGAAAATTGATTATTCCGTGTTTCCGGGCACGTCAACTACTATAGTCATTAGCTCCGTAAGTATAGTGCACTTTTTTCTCGGGAGGTGGTGGTGCTCTTCTTCCGCTGAATGGCGAGATCCGCCGCCGACCCGGTCGGCGTTTTTTCCCCCATCAGGTGTCTCCTACCTTCGAAGTACCGCCGTAGCCGGGGCAAGCTCGAAGCTCCCAAGCTGTCTCATGGCATGCGTGACAGCGTAGGGCGGTTAGTGTAAAGGCCCATTCACAATGCAAACATGAACATAAGCATCGCGTTAATATAAAAGTTAGGACTACGTCCATAAGCGGACTCATTCATAATACGTTCGCATAAGCATAGCATGTCAACTTGAAAGCTTGCAAACTTCTGTGCTTATGCTTAAGAAAAAATAAAAAATGAACAAATCACAGCACGTTAACTCAAAATTGAGTATCCAAATAAGTCGATAGTCGAACTAACGCAATCAATGGCAATCCCCCCCCCCCCGTCATGGACACAGTCGATATCTCGAAATCAATTCTCACATCCAACCACAATACACCACATCCGCAATAGTAAACTAGAATGTCTCACAGCCAATAGAAACTCTTATTTTGCTTACGTTTATGTTATGAAAATTACAGTATTTTTAAAATGTTTTAATATATGAAAAAGCAGTTTTTATTTAATAACAGTTTAATAAATATTACATAATTATTCTAAAAAATTTTAATTAGTTTCATAAAACTAATTCTCAAAAACGTAAAGGAATTTAAATTCATTGCCAAAGAACCTAACAGATGACAGATTGTTTCCGACCTTTAGAAGGTTACTTAGTAAATAAAGATCATCCATTCAAGGTAAATAATAAATAAACAATAAATATTAATTAAATAATTATTAATTTGAACTTTTAGCAGCAGTCAACCCACAAAACTAATGATAACAATGAAAGAAATTAAGTATGAGATTTTTATATTATATTATATTTATTATTCAATTGATTGTTAGATGGTTCAGTATTAATACTCTTTCACATGTGTTTGGACTGGCTTAGAGTAAACTTAATCTAAAACTAAATCTAATCTATTTACTACTTGGGTTTAGGATGCTCATCGAGCACCTACGGTCAGTTTACATCGGAAACAGTTCGCAAGAAGGCATGTACCGGGTGTCTATTACGGATTCGGGTCGAGTATGAGATGGTGCCATCTGCAATTTGATTTTTCAAATCATTACAATAAATCTGACTTAGATTCAATACGTTTCTCTCCAGAAACTTCAAGATCCAAAACTATAAGTACAATAGCCAAAAGTCGCGGCATACCCGGTCATTCAGCACGAATCGCCACAGGTTGCCGCTAGGGGTCTAAAGAGAAACAACTGAATTGCTCTGTCCCAGATCTGTCAGTGGTGGTATTTGTGTGTGCGTTCTGGTTATGATCTTTATTTGGCATTACTTAACCATGAGGAGCATAGAGAATAAAAATAAGAAGTCAAGAATTGGGAAAAAGGAAGTTCATCACAATATATCACTTCACACAACCGTAATTACGATGTAGAAAGCAAAGAACTGATGTAGGCAAGTTCTCCTTTGTGAATCGTACTATAGTAGATTGGAACAAACTACCTGCGAAAGGACTAGAGACTCTTCCTTCTAATGTAGTGAAATTTAAAAATATACTTAATTCTATGTAGGTCATCATTAATAGCACTTGGACTTTTATCATTATTATTATTATTATTATTATTATTATTATTATTATTAGTTTCATTATTATAATCGTTAGTATTATTAATAATATAGTCATGTCTCTTATTCAGTGAAGTGAAGTGAAGTGTAGTGTGGTGGGGCACGGAGGAGGAGGAGGAGTGTAGTGCAGCGCAGTGAAATGAAGTGAAGTGAAGTGAAGTGGAGTGAAGTGTTAGAAAAGCTATAAGTCAACATATAGATAACTCAAAATTAATTGTAACTAGGATATTAATCTCTAATTCTAATTGTAATTATATTTGTAAATATTCGTAATAGTTTTGTAATTGTATATCTAATTGTAATAATGTTTGCCACCGAGCATTAGCTCAAAGCGAACTTTAATAAATCTATCCATCTATCTATCTAATTTGACACACCTCACCACAAAATCTCAATGGCCTACCACCGTTAGTGAATCATTCTGCCGCTAGAGGCGCTTGAGTCAAACTGTGGACTTCCTGCATGAAAAATTATGAACCTGTTAATATAGAAAACGTGCAGTTTGGACTGCACATTTTCTGTACGTCCAATCTGCACGAAAACTATACCGCGAATACCGCTTTTTAGAACGCGTGAAACCTAATGTGCACATTTCAGCCCACTGTGCGTGGCCGTCGCACCGTTACGAGGCGTCGCGGCGGCCTTCCTCCGAGCCTCCTCGAGCGCCGCGCCGTGTGCCTCCGCCTCCACCGCAGCCTTCGCCTTCGCCTTCGCCTGCGCGGCATCCGCGCGTTTTTCTAGTGTGTGGCGTCCTTGCATCGGGCTACAGTGAGCGGGGCTGTTGTTTCTGAGGAACAGGTGTTTTCAAACGTGAGCGTGTTTGTTACTTCCATGTTTAATACGCTATGAAGTACAAACATGGCATCGTCGCTTTTGATGTTGCCGCCAGCCAGTAATAGGATTGTTTTCGTATTTACTATTTTTACTTTCTATTAGCAAATCATACATAGTATTAACGATTTATTGAAGTTTGGGTGATTGTTAGTAATTCCGGGCGTATCAACAGCTTAGTCCCGTAAGTGTAGTGCATGTGTTTCCTCGGAAGATGGCGGTGATCTTCCCTCGATGGATGGCGAGAGCCGGCGCCGACCTACCGTCGGCTAGTGGGGTTTCCCCCTAACCAGGACTCTCCCACCAGCGGGGCACCGCCCCAGCCGGGCACCGCCCCAGCCGGGACAAGCTCTAAGCTCCCGACCGGTCTCCCGGAATATGTGGTAGTGTAGTGCATGTTAGTGTAAGTGTGTGTGTGTGTGTGTGTGTGTGTAAGGGGAGAGGATAGGACAAGGAAGAGGAAGGAAAGATCGCGCGCGTTCCGTGGCTCATTTGTTACGGTTCTGCTCCGGCATTCACCTGGTGTTGATCGGAGAAACCACGGAAAACTACTGAAACAAACTGTCTGATTTTATTTTTAAATTTAATATTTCCTCTGCCCTTTTAACATTATTAAATATAAATTCAACGTAACCCGTTCCAAATTTATATAAAAATATGGGCGCCAGGAAAAAATTACGTTAATTCAATTATTAAAATGAATCTTTAACTGCTATTTCCATTAAATTAATATCCGGCTAAGTGGGTCGATGGGACTTATAAGAAATAATCGCAATTGCCTACTAATAGCCGATTATTCAATCTGCCATCTGTACAGAGTGGCCGAGAAATCTGAAAAGCAAATATACATTTCTAGCTACTCATTTGCTGGAATTGGCTAAATGAAAATCATATTTTCTATTCACAGAAACTTGTAAGTTTATTCAATGTTCATTGGTAACAATACGAAACTTTCGGTCATGACCAGTCTCAAACCTTATATTGCAGTACCCGTCTTCGCGCGCTCTTGGCCGATGTCGCCGCGTAGAACCATTTTCAATCTTCCCGGTGTTGATGGCCCCAGGTCCAAATACCATCTTCTTTTCTTCCGTTCTGGCACACGTGTACCCAAGTCGCTGATCCTCACCGCTCATAAGTTGATAAGACTTAATTATTTCTCCTTTTAGAAGTTCCCAGTTCTTCCTACGCGTATACTTAAAATATTAAAGTTCAGCAAACTATTATCTGCAACAAATACTCCCAGTCCTGTTGCCGACAAATTCACCTAAGTTCACAATTCTAGCTGCTGCACTCGAAATATTTCCAAGTTCCAATTTCCGCACCTTACTTCAATATTCTCAGTCCGACAACCGTACGCTCCAAAGTAGATATTCACAATTCCCAAACTCCCAACATCAATTGTTTACACACGATCCGCACAGCACCACGGCATAAGTCGGAATGAATCCATATTCCCTCTTTCAACCCTTCAAAACTTTTCGATTCCCTTCAAAACAAAACTTCAAAACCCTTCAAAACAAAACGATTTAATGAAGCAGAAAGTCTTTCTTGCGGCCTCACGATTGCCGATTGGGTGGCGACTGGTGTCAGGTAGAGAATCAGTTTACTTCATAAACCTTAACATGATACTCACACAATTCTTCGATTGTTGAGAACTATTCTACTCAAACTTCTTTACGTATATAGAGTTTACGTTGAAGAAATTAGCTGGACACTAGATAATCCGAAATATTTGGGTAATTTAAAGAAAGTAATATTTGACATAAAATTATTAATAAAACTGATATTTGAATTTTGTATTTAATTCCAATAATGGAATGCTCTATTTGAATAATTTAAAAAATATCATGAATTCTTAATTTCAGAAGTTTCAAACTAGTATTCCACTAGATTCAAATACGTAGCTTCTGGAAGAACAATCTAAGTTGAAGAGGCTATTTCATTATAATGTAACATAGTTTTTGCTGTTTCTGGAACGTTCACAATTACAATGGTTTATTTCAAATCGGAATTTAACTGACAGAAAATATTGGTTCGGGAAGGCGAGAGGATTAAGAAAAGTTTTCCTGTAAATAAATTTTAGTTTCCTTTTCTATATTTCGTTACTCTGAATAATACCAGTCGGATGCCGGAGGAGAATCCTCACACTTATCGCGTCCGGAATCAATTCCGACTCATTCACTCACTCACTCACCCACGCACTCTTATCACTCACTCACTCACGAACCGAATCTCTCACTAGAGTAGAGAACTGTCGTTATTCGCATCCGAATGCCATCAACTCACAAATTTGGGTTTTGATTCGAGTTCCAGAACAGTCTATTTACTTGTGTTTTTAGAGAAGTACTGTGCTTACTGATGTTTCTGTAAGTTTTGGAACACACATCATGGTCGAATTCCTTTACGAAATGTGCCTCAGCAAAACGACGTATTGTTCGTTTAGAAGCAAAAGGGTACATTTCAAAATTTATTTTGATTTGTAATGAAAAGTGTTTAGAAAATAACACACGTTAGAAGTAAAATTTTAATACAGTTCATAAGATAGCCGTTACGGAAAGCCCAAGTTTTGATCATTAAAGAAATTGCTCCGTCAATGCAGTTGTGCTATGTTTTTACATCACACAAAAAAACACATGTGTATACTTTTTATGAGCAAGGATGTAAATGTATCTACAAGTGAAAGATAAAACCGCGTGGGCAGAAGTTAAAACATCATATTGGCAGCACAACGTAAACTACCCACTTTTGTGTACTCTTCACACCTGCGACAAATACAATCTGCGGTGAGGAAGAATTGCGCTTCGGTCAGTGACAACCGCAGGCAACACCGCAGTGAAAGGAATCGACTGTTTGCACAACGCCGCCGCCGCTTCCACACACGCAGAACCTTAACCCCCCCCCTTCCGCCATACCGGAGGACTTACATGTTGAAACGTTGAAATGTCTACGGAAGAGGCTTTGGAGTTTTATTCACTTAGCGTATTGTGAACCGATACGGGTTTGTGGACACTTTACATGAGGTAGTCATTATTATTGCATGGTTGCCCTGTCAGATTTAAAATGAACTTTAGGGACCTCAAACAATGAGTTCTCATAAACATAAGTAGTTTCAGCCGAGGGCCTCAATAAAATAGTAGGGTAGGGTACAAAGGTCTAGCTGTCAGATCTGTTAATTCGGAGTTGTGAAATCTGTACGCAATAGGTCACATTCTAATCCATTTTTGTGTAGTGCAATTGGAGAACTCAAAACCTTTAAAATTCATAGCAGTCAAGTACGATAAAAACACGGTTTTTTTATTTTCTATTTATGCAGAAGTAACTAACACAAAATATCATTTTATCATATATGTTGTTATAACGTTTCAGCCTCTGGAAACTTCGGCACCATATATAAGATAGGATTCTTATACCAATGTGGATACGTCTTATCAAATACAAAACATTAGTGATACATTAATAGAATACAAATCGAGTATATGGATAGTTTATTTTTGTTTTGTGATATGTTTATTTTTGATTTTGATATGTTATATATGATTGATATGTTTAAGGAACTAAAAATATATTTAGTTGTAATGTCTTACCTAACTCCCAATATCCAATAAACAGAATAGACTGGGACAACAAACATTTACAAATGACATATATTTGTACTTTTCCTTGCGTCTTGAAGTATTGAGAAGTATTATGACCTAGTTCCTAACATAGTTCTTCAGAATCCGCCGGAAGTACCGCAAACAATTTTGAAATTGTAGAGTATATCCATGTTCAAACTAGCAATGAATGTACACAGAAACGACTCTCTCTAAGAAAAATGTACACAACAATTTTTTATTCAGAAATTCCTTCACCCGTGTTCCAGTTTCACAATCCATTTAATGTGTACAGGAAGGATATTTGATACCCTGTGGAAACCACATTCAGGTCGCAAGATCTACTTTAAAATCACGATATTTTCTAGAATGTGATTCAAATAGAAAGTATTCCAGATTTCCAGCGAGATAATCTCACAATCGTCATTTGGTAGAATGTGATTCAAACAGGAAGGATATTTGATACCGCTGTGGAAACCACATTCAGGGCGCAAGATCTACTTTGAAAATCACGATATTTTCTAGAATGTGATTCAACTAATAACAAATTGAGATATTTATTTATTTATGGTTTGTTTGTTTCTTTCTGCTAGAGGATGGCATCAACTCTCGAAGTAATATAATACAAACCAATAATGTATTCAGTATTTTTAGTAATAAATATACTGTTTATATTGATTTACGGATTACGTGATTACTTGCATCTTTAATTGCCTCACTTTTACAATACAATTGACGTAGGTTAACATTACTCAGACCCCGAGTGTCTCATAGTCTTGTGCAAGGCCATATTTCCCTCCGTTATTCCAGAGGAGGCATATGACAAAGAATCTGCGTTGATGAGGAAGCAGGTCTCCGTAGAGAAAGGCTAGCAGGAGGACGCATTTTTGTTTCCCATGCGTCTCTCAGCCTTGAAGTTCCAAGGGCACCAAAGATTCTGCAGGAAAACTTGATCTCGCGAGTAACCGACACTCTCCTTAATGCTACGTTAATTGTGGCGTTCAAATGGTAGGTAGGGTTGCATTCGTGACAGAAAACGTAATACCGTGCAAGTACTGATTTTGGATTTTATGGTATTTCTTTTTGAGAATTAACTTTCCATTATATTACAAAATTCGAAGATTGAGATATTAGAAAATTTGCAAAGTCTCTCCTATATATATATATATATATATATATATATATATATATATATATATATAGGGCATTCCTTTGTTTACTTTCCAGTTGATGATTGAAGGAATTCGCAAAATAATCATGCGAGCAGTGTTCGGAAGTGATTTTCTAGCTCTACGTTCAAAACCTAAAGCTGAACTAGCTTGTCTTCTCTTCACATTTCCTTCTCAACGTTCAAATAGCAATTATGTTATCAATTTCTCTTTCTTATTCATTTACATTAATGAAGTAGATTCATCAAAATTTAAATGCAATGTATTTATGATATGTGTAAGTAAATAACAAGTGGTATCAATAAACAAGTCGATTCAAACAAACAAGTCGCTTGGAGACCATACCATCTCATTCCTGTAGGATTCATTCGAAGTATTCATCCCTCATATCGACAGAAAATGACGTCAACAGTTTCCCAAAATTGCCATCTCCAACCCAAGGAATGTGGCTCTAAATCACTCGGGCAGTTTTGAAAGTGCCCCATATTGGAAGGGCCCGCCCGAAAGAGTCCGCAACATACTTTCGAGGCCACCGCATCCTCGCCAACAGGCCGGGAGAGCAATTTCCCTGATTACAATAACTGCGTGGTCGCCCGAGGGCAGGCCAGGTCACCGCGGCGGCGGCGGGGCGGTGCGTGGGTGGAGCGGAAGGGGCAGGGAGAGGGGGCGGGGGGCAAGAACGGAGGTGGGTCAGCTCTTCCGCCGGCGTAGCCTACATAAATCGCCCGATGACAGCCGATAGCCTCCGTGAACGCCCAATCGAAAGTCCGCCCCGGGGACAAAATGGATGACCCGCAGGAATCAGATAAACTTGAGGCCGGCTCGCGTCAACCCAACGAGCGACTGGGGTCTCGCCCGTTTCCGCCGACGACGCACGGGCGCCGACGCGACGCGACGCGACGGCGGTTGCAACGGCAGCGACGGCGCTCGTAACGCGAGACGTGGCGGTCACAGCTGCAAAGGCGACGGCGCACGGTGGTCCTGAACGGGACCGAAACGCGCGCATAGGATGTTAAGTTAAATAACTATTTATTTAGTGGATTTAAAACGGTTCTTTAAGTATAAATCTATTGAAACATGTTCTAAGTGTAAAATAATATTATTCCTCATAATTCATTTTGTTTATTTATTTGTCAAAAAAGTACTATTCTTTATCAGACATTATTGAAGATGAGAAGTTCATTAGGAAAAAGTTATAAACAATCAAAGATAGGTATGTTTTCACTGCTTGGGAAGCTGGATTTTTCTTCGGCTGAAACGCTTGGCTTTGAGGGCGTCGTGTGGCTGTAAGCATTGATGAAAATTATTATTTTTCCTGGTTTCTAGTCATTTGAAGTATGTAGAATTGACATTTACCAAGAAATAACCGTTTTTCACAAAATAAAACTTGGTGCCTATACGCGCGTTTCGGGCCTCTTCAGACCACCGTGCGGCGTCGGTGGCAGTAGTGATGCTGGTGAGGATTGGGCAGGCGGGCTTTTCAAGAGATAGCGGTCGCAGTCTTCGTGGGATTGTGCGAGTGAATGCACGGCAGTATCCAAAGGGGGCGCTTGTAAGCGGCACTTGGGTTGAGACAGTTATGGCGGCAGAAGTGGTGGAGATGAGGGTGAGGAAGCGGGGGCGGCAGGGGCGGAAACGTGGGAGCGGCGGAAGTTGCGGGGGCGGGGTGGTAGGGGGGCTGCAGACGTCAGGCGGTGGCGCAGGGGGTTGGGAAGGGAAGGTTTATTGTGGATGCGAATTGGTTTCCAAAAGGATCGATGGTTGGCGAGTGTTTATTTTCTAGTTTGTTGCGTCTACAATTCGTCTCCTAGTCCCTTAAGGGGCGTTGAGTGCTTTGCGCTGGTGAGGAATCCTCCATTACCTTACGTGCTTGGGGAGTAATCCTCCATTAACTTTCTGTCATGTCACGTCACGTCGCAGTCAATTGTCAAGAGAACCGCCAGGTAGCATCTCCGCGTACGCGCCTCCTGCTACGCGCTCCTGCGTCACTACCCAGCAGCCAGAATTGGGAAGGAATAAGGATAGGGGAGGGTTTAGGACACTTCACAGAGGTTGGATTAGCTCTTGTGAAGCAGCTCGTTTAGATGGAACAAATTTCATATTAGATTCGACGGGAATCCAACCCGGACCTCAATGGTGAAAAGCTAGCGACTTCGCTATGAGCGAGCCCCCGGTGGTAGGGCTGAAAGGGGTTGTGAGCTTAGTGGTGACCGTTCTGGCGGCAGAAGTGGTGGCTAGAATGGTGACAACGAGGTGTTGTGGACGGCGGGGCGTGGGAGCGGTGAGAGTTGCGGGGGGGCAGAGAGAGTGGAGTGGCTTGTTCCGACACTGGGAATAAGTCAGACGTGTCGTAAAGTAAAAACTCAATAGGAACGAGGGTTGATGCTCTGAAAGATGAACTTTGAGATGTTAAGGACGAGACACTGTTAAATTCGATGTAGTGTACGTTACATAAGTCGGCAATGTTAACTAAAATTTCAATACCGGTGAAAGCATTGTTAATGGTTGATTTGTAGTTGTTTTAATGTGGCTGTTTGATAGTTTTCTAGACTTTTTTAAAGATTGATGTGTGTTTACGTGAGTTTATTTATATTCCACAAAGTGAGCTTTTAGTTATTTCTGAGTTTTGTCGATACAGGCACGAGTAGTAATGTCATGTCTCGACCCCAAGAGTGGATTTGGAATGCATTATTTCCCAGCAACCTCAGCACTTGCCTCTCCATGGGTGGATGGGTCTTAAAGGAACAGTGTATTTCAGCTCTCCGAAAGAGCTCTGTTCTAACATTTACTTCCCCAAAACCGGCATTAGCATTACTTTGGTTCTGAGGGATTTGCAATTCCAATATTTCTGCGTCAAGATTAATCTACTCTACTTTCTCTAATACAGGAAGCAATACATAGTTCGTTATAGGCAAAAACTTTCTACATTACAATAAATTACAAGTACATTTGCAAGATGCCGAATGTTTCTCCGGATATTCTAAAACCCGAGTAATCGTGCGGAATAAATCCAAATCATCTTATCCTAACATAATTTTTTCAAATTGAAGATAACTTCCATTTTATTTCAATCCTAATGCCCAAAGAAGGTTTATACAAAAATAAACAAGATATGCACATACACAATTTTCTGCAATAATAACACGTTGGGCTAATGAAAATACAATGTGTGTGGAAATGGTGAAGATCAGGAAAAACACTAATGATATTTTTTTCTAAGTACGAGTCAACTAAAGTTAGATATTTATTATTTCTGCTGGTAGGTTTTACACCCTGATGGCAGAACATACAATTTACTTATTACAATAAGAGATATAAATAAAATTTACTTTTAAATTATTTTAAGACAATAATAATAATAATAATAATAATAATAATAAAACGATTATGATAATAATAATATGATAAAAATGCTAACAAGAGCAATAATAACAATAATAGAATTAACTCTACGTTGAGAAAAAGTTGAGAAAAAATATTGATAAAGAGAATAAGTGTCCATTTGGTCACATCGTCGATGTTGAGACTGGCGGTAAAGTTGGGCAAGAGGAAAAAGTCAGAGGAACTCCAGCGACGACGGTGCAGGGGTGGAGTTGGAAGAGGGTAACACAGGAAGCTGGTGATCGATGTAACGCAAGACCACCGACGTGCGGAAGGTGCTGGTGTGGGACTAGACTAAAGGGACAAGAATGGCTTCAGCAGAAAATCGCATAGGTCCCAAATTCTCCTCTGAGATCATAATGAAGAGCTTTCCTTCCTACAATTGCAAGGGAAGCAGAACTCTAGAGTTGTTTCAGTTACAGGATCCAACATCCACTAGCATTGCAAGCAGAGCTTATTGGAAGATTTTGAATAGCTCACTAATTTACCGATATATCGGGTTTCTTCTCTAAAAGAAAATTAAATTCACAAATCTCATCAATTTGGTTCAAATGAATAGATAATGTTTCTTTCTAAGTTTCGTACCAATGAAATGTCTTCAGTTCTTATGGCTACTAAATCACGTAGTGTAATTCTAAAAAGAATGGGGTGGATAGAATTTTAGATAAAATTTAAATAGTAATTTTAGAATTATATATTTGGCTATTGTTCCTCGTGCAAAAATAAATCAGATTTCCGTTCTATAACTCGTTTTAAAATACTGAGATATCGCTGCAAGTAAATTCCGTTTCAAAAGAGCAAATACGCATCAATTGCTAGTTTTAAAGAGTAAATTTATTATTATTATTATTATTATTATTATTATTATTATTTATAAAAAATAAAATTTTATGTAGATTTAAAACTAGTACACCAATGCCTTTCAGCGACTAGAAAAACGCAATTCAATAACACATATTTTGTAAGACTTTAAAAGAGAAATGTATATTTCCTTTTAGTATGCATACATTATAAGAAATATGTATAAGTCCTGTGAAGGTCTATTAGGACGCGTCTTCATGTGCTGTTATTGGAAAAAGACGCTTAATGTGCTATGCCAAAACATGAACAAACAACGGAAGATACATTAGTGAAAATTAATAAACCGCAATTTTTTACATTATCGGAAACGAAGATTAAAATAGACTATGGGGACGACAAAAAATAAAATTATGGCAATTTTTTACAATAAAAACATGTGACCAAGTTGTTCCCTTCAATAGGAAATAGTTTTCGTAATGACATGAAATATTACACATTGTGGACAGTCAGATGTTATAAAAAGGTGACGAACAGAACTGTATTTAGTTATTCAATAAAAGTAAACCAGCATTTTTAAAATGAACTACGGACAATATCATTCATTGGAAACATTTTGTGGAAATTGTGACAATACAGCGACGTTTATTGAGTGAGTAACATAAATAAAAGTAGAAAAATGAAAGAACATCGTAATAAACAAGTCGTCCTTTGTCATTGAAAAACCAACGTGGTCCGATGATATAACTTCTTGAGACGCAGTCGAACTGAGTAACGAGGAGGATCGGTGGTTAACCCGCGGACGATGGAAATGGGTAAATCCCGATTTTAGGGTGGCACGGTTCCTTTGATTCACCGATTCGGTTCATTAGAAGAGAATCGACTCCATGAACTGAATCCTTGTTTATACGTAGTAGTCGCATGTAGTTAGGTTCATGATGTTACAGCAATAAATATAATTATTTAAATAAAGGTAGATCGGGAGAATAGCTACCTCCCTGCTCCAAAACCCCCTGTACGTATAAATCTCCGTAGCAACGTACTCTCATTAAGTGAACTGATTATTTGTATTTTTCACGATACAAATTTAATTTTATAACCTACACAATTCTTTAACCAACGCATTTTTTCACCAAGTGGTCCGCGACGTGCTACCGCACGTCGCTACCCGACGGATCCAACGTGCTACGTTCGCGAGGGCCTTCCGGCCCTCGCTCTCAGACCTGGTTCGCGCCTCCGCTGTCGCTCCGGCGCTCACGTTGTCTTATATCCTCCCTCACTTTTAAGAGAATTTATTTTAAAGGGAACACTCACTTTTAAGAAAATGCATACCTTCCATCTGAGTAGACACACAAACCTATTTGAAGAAGACTTGAAATGCGAAAATACACACAATTCCACGCCAACAAATTATCAGGTGACTTCTTCTCATTTAACATTGAGCATAAATAATTCAGTTGTTATAGTGAACCGCGCAACTATAAACATAGGAATCGCGAGAAATAATGAATCATAAAAGGAACCAAAGGAACCGTGCCACCCTAAACCCGGGATCAACCTGGAAATGTATTGGAATTCGAACGTTGAAATGCAGCGGAAAATGGAGGATGTTTCTGTTTACAATTAGTGTGGATTAGGATATGGATGGTTGAGATGGATAGATCGCAGAACTACAGTAAAGGGAAGTGTTACAAGCATTTATTATTCTATTATTTCCAGATTATAACAAGACCAAGAATGTCATTTTATTTTTAGGTATTGAGAGAACATGGCTATGCATAAATTTATTAAAGAATAAATTAATTGTTGTTTTAATAAATTCACAAAGTGGACTTGCTTAATGATGAAAATTTCGCTTGGTGAAAGGAAAGAAAATTAATGTAAATATTATTGTTAATGTGAAAAGGGTTTTACATGTATTTTGTCTGTTGTTATTCGTTAATTATCTTTAAAAAAAGGAAAAAAAAAGAGTATTTGATTTTAAAGAAAACGTAGAGTTATTACTTCCGATGGTATTATCCCAGAAAAATACAAATACGTTTGAATTCATACCTCTTCCCAAGCAGTAATATTATTTTCGATTCCCGGTATAGGGTCGATTCGCGTACCCACGACTTCAAAGAAATTTGTTAGAATGGTATTAATTACGTACGGATTTATTCATTTGTGTAATTTCAGGAAGGCATATTGAGAAGGGGGTGCGGGGATATATATTTATTATTGATATATAGAAACCATGACAGTCCTAATCGCAGTTTAAAGCACTCCAATAATTTTTGGATAAATTCATGATTTTCCAGAAGTGGAACGCAAGGTAAAACTGTGCGAAAGATTAATATTTGTTTTCTTGTAAAGTTCAATAACAATGATGGTTTACATGAAACGTTTTTCTGCAACATTCATCTGAGAAAGTTATTATTTTATAAGATGAAACGTGCTAAATATTTCTGGGTCCCCAAGCATGAGTCCATTTTCCATACAAGGGTCTTGTGTTTGCTCCTTAGCTTAAACAAACGATGCAGGAACACGTCATGATTTGCGGAGTGTTGACGTCTTAGAGTTCATGAGGAGTCAGAGGGAAAATCATGCTGAAACAATTCCAAGAATAGTGATGCATCATTTTATGTAGCTCCTGGGTGATTAACCGTGATTAATCGAAGAATTTATAACAGGAAATGAATTGTTTCAACTTCATTCCTTTCGTCATACGTTCAACTATATATGTTTTCAGAAATACTTAAATGTTTGTAGTATGAGAATAAAGTATGAAGGGATTTGTTGTAGAATAATGCATTTAAAATAATTGGAGAGAAAGTAAAACATTTGATGTAAAACATTACCTATGTAAGAATAGTTTTTAATATAACACAGTAAAGCGAATAGTAGAAGCGTTTTTTAAATATGATCATACAGCTGAAATATTTTCTTCAATAACTGATTAGCCCTTATCCTAACAATTAAAAAGAGCTAAAGAAGATGTAGAGGAGAAGAAAGAGAAATTTTAACTAGTATATGTACAACAGCACACACTTTCCCGCTTTACTTCTAAGTTTGGAAATTTTCGAAATTTCGGCGAGTTCAACGAACCAGTGATTATACGCCATTTTTTATACGTCTTTTGGAAAAAATTTGGAGCCATTTGTGATGAAATGTATTTTATAAATTCAATTAATTTTTATAAAAACTAATCTATTTTAGAAATTGTACGTGACCATTTTTAAAGTTTTAATATTTAGAACTTATGTATTTCATTTAAGACAAAAATCTCAGCTCTAAAATTGTACTTTTGCAATGTTATTTTCTTTAGCAATTTTCAAACATATATTTTGCCGAAATTGAGACCAGCCCCATTTTTTATACCGCCCTTTGATAATACGAGGAGAAAATTTTAAAAAATAGAGCCGATTTTCAGAAAATAATTTTTAGATAACTATGTTACAAGCAAAATTACGTGAAAAAACTTGTTTTTTAACTAGCATGACTTTATTTTATGATATACTACGTCTGAACAACATAAACAAGAACAATTATCTTCAATTTTTTAGTTAAGAGAAGACGTGTTGAAGCTTCGTGTAAAGTATCTCTTAAAATCAAAATATACATTTCAAACTCACAGGGCCTTACGTGCATTCATATTAAAGAGTCAATATCAGTTTTTGAGAAAAGTTTGTTGCCAGAAGAAGCCAAGCAGTAGCTGTCAAAACTGCCCCTTCTTAGAGTAACATCTCTATGTCTACATTGTATCCACTATTTTGTTACCAGGTACCGGCAATAAGAGTTCTGTCGACAAATCGTCGATTATTGACAAAAAGTATCGTAATCGCAGTTAACGTATTGTAATCGGCGCGTGAAAGCAATACTTTTTACAAAAAAAGGCGAGAAAGTAAAAATACAATAAGAGAAAACTGTGTCCTTACGTTATTAATGTTGTTTACTCGTCGTGTAATGTTTATATGTTTTAATGTACATGTTTACTCGTTGTATTAGAAATGAAATGATAACACTGATATGCGTGGAGCATTGTGTTCAACCATTCGCAAATTAAACGTCTTCCAAACACTGAACGGACCAAGGAACCACTGAAATACTCCCAAATCCTTGCCCATCAATATGCGCAAGATATAATACGTTCTCAATTCGCAGCAATTTCCTTCTCGATAGCCATAATTCTGACTCTTGACCTTTGGCAATGGCCTCCAGCCAGAGAAAGGATGTCGGAAACCCTGGCCTTGCCGCCGCCTGTAACTCATGCTTAGCGCGTAAATGAAGAGCCAATGGGCGCCGCAACCACAGCACGGCGAGACGATGACCTCTTGACCCTGGCGCGATTCGCCACTTCTATGCTAGCGTAGCCTCCACATAGGGATCTTACTGTAACAAGGGACGACTTGAACACCCATTGCTTGGCTGCTGCAGGCAACAAAACTGCAGATTATGTCCATGCGCTCAACTCGTAAATGTATTACTAAGTAGACTAATTTTTTTTAAAATAGCGAAACACCACCTGACTTCCAGTTTGGTTTCCGATCTAAATACTCAACCAACCACCAACTACTGCGCCTAACTGAATCTATAGCCATAGCATTTCACCAACGAAAGCACTAGCAATTTTCTTGCAACACTAGCAAATTCACACTAGCAATTTTCTTGGACATAGAAAAGACCTTCGACACAGTTTGGCATACAGGTCTCCTGTACAAGTTACAGCAACTGAGAACTCCACAATATGTATTTAATATCATTCACAGCTTTTTGACCTACAGAAATTTTAAAGTTAAAACAAACAATACACTTTCAACACAATATACAATAGACGCAGGGGTACCACAAGGATCCTCTCTCTCTCCTCTCCTCTTCAATACCTATTTATCAGATATTCCTCAATCAGCCACCTCACAAACAGCTTTATTTGCTAAAGAAACGGCACTGTTCGCACGACAATATCTTAGGTGCACGTGACCAATTACAATACGATTTGCTTAAATTTTCGAAATGGACTGAAAAATGGAGAATTAAAATTAATACTTCAAAATCACAAGCAAAGATTTTCACCCTTCGTAAGCCAAAATTACCTCCTCCTTTATTCATTCAAAACTCATCCGCACCATGGCTACTAAACCAAATACCAGTTAAGTACCTAGGGCTAACAATGGACACGAAATTAATCTGGAAGGCACATATCACAAACACAGTGAACAAAACGTACTCAAAAATTATAAAACTCTTTCCCCTATTAAATAAAAATCTTCACTTAGCATTGAATGCGGTAAAATAATCTATGAATCAGTAATCAGACCCTCACTAATCCCCGTTTGGGTAAAAGCAGCCCATAGGCACATAAACAAACTCCTAATTATACAAAGTAAATGCCTCAGAAAAATTAATAAAGCTCCATGGTTTACAAATAATGAACAATTACATATTAAAATTAAAAATAGAATCAATTAAGGAATACATTATCAAAATTTCAAAAAACTTTAATAATATACTACCAAAATTCCCAGCTACAGCAACTTACAATTCAGGTAAAAATTACAGACAACCACAGAGAATCTACTCACGTTATCCTAAGGACACTTTCAAGCCTCCTTAAATATCAGAAAACATAATCTTTGTCTCTCTCTCCCTCTCACTCTCTCACTCACTCTCTCTCACTCACTCTCTCACTCACTCACAAAACATAACTTGCCCAGCTCTTTTTATTTTTATTATATTGAAATTTAGACCTGAGGATGGTTCATCCTACAATTACTGAAATCTTGTATAAACGGCCTTGAAAGGCAGAAATGCCGAACAAGAAGTCATACAATTTTTTTTAAAAAAATCGTATGTGTTCATTTTCATGGCTCATTTGTTAGTGGCTTCGACACAACCTCTCGCAATGCCATTGCACAACGTGACGTTATTGCCCTGCCAAACTGGCGCTTCTTGCGTAACTTCTCTATAGCTCTGTGATGTGATCTCTACCTAAGAGTTCTCTATAGTTTCATCCGGCCTCGTACATTCTACCGGCATCTAAACTAATTTTTTTTGGAAGTCATCCTCATTGAAGGATATGGCGAAAGGTGTTGTTTTTTAAAATATTTTTAGAACATTAGTGCTGTTGAAATAAATTTGTAGACATAGAGGCTTGTCAGACATACAGTACAATGGTGCTATTTTTTTAGGTTTGTAATGTCACAGATTTTATGTCACTCTGATGAAAATCAAACATCATGATATCGAAATTTATAAATTAAAAAAAATTCAATTTATTATTTTTGAATTTTTATTGGATTTTTTAAACTTAATTCGATAATAACTTTTATTGTTTTACAGCTTTTTTTTATTATGTTTGCAATTTTCATTAATTTTTAATCTATTAAGATTTTGGCAATGATAACCAAGAGGAAAGTTCATTTTATTTGTATTCATGCACCGTACTCATATTTGTTTACTCATTAATTTTCCTGATAATTTTTCACAAAAAATCGTTTTCTCTATTAAGTATTGTAAACGTGCGAAGAAATCGTTGCCATCTCAGCACCACAAGAGAAACAGCAATTACAATACTATGGCTACACGTCGCCAAAGTACGCACGCCTCAGTGGGCTAAAAAATTATACATTTGTTTACTTAAATGTGAAGTACGTCACTATTTATATAAGCAAACTCAATACTTCGTTCATAAAATATCTTCTGACGTCTGCCAAAGAGTACTTTTTGGATTTCAAGTCCCAGGTTCATGGTAGTTGGTGAAAGTTTCCGAAGAAAAATAATTATATGTGTTGTTTAAAAAGAGTCAACATTTTTGACTCTTTTTCTCTATATGTATTTTTTAAAACGAGTCATATGTTTTTATTATCGTACTCATTTTTATATTAATAGTTTTACATTGAATATTTAACTATACATTATTGTTGCAATACTTCATAACATACATATATTTCTGTTAATGGCATCTGATGACAAACCGGGCGAGGGACTGCCTCCTGTCCTACACATGTGGTAGACATTTCAGTTCCATTTCCTCACCCCACTCTTCATTAAACACCCTTTTCTCATGGATTCGTGATTTGTTTTGCTTTGTGAAGACACTTACCCACATATGGTAAGAACACATGCGAAGCAAAATGAAAATGTACTTCCTCTCGAAAATGAAAAATATTTTATAGCTGTTTCTTCAGCATTTCCGCTCTCTGCAGCGGCACTGCTCGGGGGGTTCTACAGTTGGAGTCCCAATAGTGGCGGATTTTCAATATAAGCAACAAAAGTAGGCCGTTTTCCAGAGGTGGTTCTTGGGGCCGGCTGCAGCAAAATTCAGGAACTACAACTCATGTTTTTGGGTACACCAGGTATGTCCACCATTCGTGTGGTTCGTGCTTCAAATACTTTTAGTTTGTTTTTTTCTTTTTCTTTTTGTTTTGGAATGTTATTTTTGAATGAGATACAGATTGGATTAATCTGGTAAAATACTTTACATACTCTCTTTATCCGAGTATCTTCTGTGACGAGAGAGTCTAAATGTGACTTGTAAACATGTTATTTTGCTTAAATATAGAAATGAATACACAAAGTAACAAAACTTTTTCAAAATATTATTCAATTAGTTTCATTTCAATGCTTTTTTGTGCATGGATATATATCTACGTGGGTTGTCAACAACTTTTTTTTTTTGAAAAATGAGTATTGGAAAACTTATGACTGGAAATATCGAATGTCTCAATACATGGAGTACCAGCATGAGAAAGCTCTCTGGAGACGTGGTGTTTTCCAACTTGCACATTCCGAACAACTGATAGAGCTATGACCTCTTCGAAATAACAGATTCATTTTATGCACCAGAGAAAGTTAAAATAAAAAAAAATCACCGTGGTTATGTCCTTTTGTTTCGTGTGCCATGAACCCCTTTTGGTCTGCTTCAAACCAATATGAAGTGGCTCTGAGTAAAGGGTAGCAGTATGTGATGGCTCTCTGGAGACTTGACGTTTTTGAACTCTTTCACCCCTATCAGCTGATATATAATGTGGACTTTACAAAATTACAGACTCATTTCATGCGCCATAAATATGTATACCACGACTTTGGCGGTAGGTGTTGTGCAGAGGTGCACCAATTGTTATTCTTGGTGGGAGAGGACTACAGGTGTAGTGTCTAGCCGACTTGTTTTCTTATTAAGAATATTTTTTATTTATGCTTAATATAATAAATATGTTTAACTGTTGACCTATAGTTCTTATTTATAAGGTGAACAATGAATGTATTGGATTTCTTTCGTTAGAATAGAGAATGAGTAAAAGTCTTATTTTGAAATAACCATTGGCTTCTGGGGGGGGATGAATCTCCAGAGCTCCCCTCCCCACAGCTCCTCGAGTGCGCTCCTGGTTGGTGCGTGATGCGCACCCGCTGGCCTGCTCCGCCCGTGGTGGCGGTGCAGCCCGGGGAGGCGCTGCGGGCTTCGGACGTGCCACCTTCCTAGTTAGCCCGTGAGTGGCATGGAATGGAGCTCTAACAGCCGTGTTAGCGGTCCGCACAGTGCCCGTCAGGACCGCTATATTTATCTCGTTTGTTCCGGCTCCCCGCTTGTTTACATGCGACTGGGGTTCTGGGTTCTGTCTGCGGCGAGCGGTCGGCGGGGGGCGGGGGAGTGGTGGGTGGTGGGTGGCGAGGCGAGGGCTGACGGTGGGCACAGAAAGCTCAAGAGCGACGCGGCTGTGCTGTGGAGGGGTGGGGTGAGTTGTGACCTGGTGCGAGGGTTGGGGAGAAAGGCAAAACGGATGCGGCAAATGTTCTCGGCGTATGTCATAGTAATGCCGCGAGCAAGGGCAGAAAAGTAGATAGAATGGTGGTAGAATGGTGAGGTAGAGAAACGGAGGAAAGAGATGAACCGGGATTTGATACAGTAGTTACCAAACGCGGGAGGGATCAAGACCCTCAGCGACGATGTCCGGTTGCGATATGAAAAGTTTAAAGAGGCTGAAAATCTTCAACTGGGTCAAAGAGACAGGAAATTAAATTTCAAGGTCATTACAAAAAGGAAAATATTATGACAAGAAAAGACTAAGAGGTGGGTGATCTACTAGAAAGAGGACAAAGTGAACATGAAAAAACAACAGTGATTCAGAGTAAATTGCGAAGATTTGATGAGTATAAATTAAAAAAAAAAAAAAATAATAATAATAATAATAATAATTATTATTATTATTATATTTCCTTGCAAGAAGACTGTTGTCCGGTTGCAAGTTACAAATGCGATCATCTTAAAACAATATTATAAATATAATAAATTAAAATGCTAATAATAATAATAGTAATAATAATAATAATAATAATAATAATAATAATAATAATACAAGAGTACTCCAAGTTTTGAGCAATGAAGAGAATGGGCAAAGAAAAATTGCGATTATATAAATACCTACATTATAATTAATACAAAATAATTTACTGTAAAAACGTATGCTTCTACCAACACTCCTAGATTTACTGTACAATATTGCAAAATGAATACATTATTTTTTAATTTTGAAAATTACTTTTAAAAATATCACTAACAAACAAATTGCTTTAAATTATTTTAAATTTAGTAAACGAAAATTGTTGAAAAGTGCTGCAGGTAAGCTATTCCAATTCGTATCTTTTCACAATAATAACTTTCGTATTGTCATGGTTTCTACATAGCTATCATAAATATATGTCCCCGCAACCTCTTCTAAATTATCCCTTCCCGAAGTTACACAAATAAATAAACCCGTATGTAATTATTTACCCATGGGTTGCGAAGCACCATTCAAACATATTTCTTTGAAGTCGTGGGTACGCGAATCGATCCTATACAGGAAATCGAAAATAATAATAGTACTGCTTTGGGAAGAGGTATGAATTTATTCCGTGGTTTGCTGGGATAATACCGTCGGAAATAATAACTCATAAGTAGGGAATTTATTGTAATAAAAAATGAAAAATATGTACTACATATATATTTACTTACTTTCTCCAAAACATGTAAGAAAAAATATACCATATGTAAAATAAAAATTAATTAATGTGTTTAAAATTGTTCTCTACCAGCATTTTCCGAGCGTAGAACGTCGCCGATCAGTTCTTAACAAGAATTCGGAGTGGCTGAATGTATGTTCAATTTTTCAGATGTAATTGTACACGTCTCTACCACACATAAGAATTTTATTTGAAATATAGAATACGTTTATATTATTTATTACAATGTTTACGAGGGGCCGATGCTCAAGTGAATGGCAGTACCGTTTAACCAGTAACGGATCCCGCGGGAGGGGATAAAGGGAATACCCTCCCCCCGAAATCGAACAACGCGGAAGACAATTTTCTTTCAAAAATATTTGTTAGTTTTCTATCGATTAACGAATGTGCTGTTTGAAAAATGAGCATGCACGTGGTTGAAATTACTTTTGTTCACAAAATTGCTCATCTTTGACTCCGAGAACGAAGAAAGCGGGGAGAATGGGTACGTTTGACAATTCATGGCGAAGTTATGGTGGTCATAGAAGGGCAACAGCATGATATTTGATTTGTAAGGAAGATGATTCCATAACATATATTGCAAATGCTCATTTGAAATGTTCCAATTCGACGTATATTAAATATATTAAAAAGTACGAAATATTTAGTAATAGGTAAAATATGATAAATATAAAAAAAAAAATTCATCAAGGAAACTATAAAAAATATTATTGAATGAAGTATTTAGTTCCTGTAAAAACATGTTATTACATGGAAATACGTTCCCTACTCATAAGTTTTCTAATGAAAACCAAAGAACTTGATTCTGAATTTCTTCCGTACTTTCTTGTTTTCTAAAATTTGGGCGCTACTTGTAACTCTTCAATTTAACAAATAAAACAGACTATAATACATATAAAAACTCTTTTCACAATATCCTAACAATAATATTTACAAAAAGTTTTCTTTGAATTCACCAATCGAAATTCTCATCATGAAGAAAGTGCACTTTGTCAATATATTAAAACGATTAATTGAATTCTGAATAATTTCATGCATGGCCATATTCTCTCAATACCTTAAAGTATAATGACATTCATGGCCTTGTTATAACCTATAAATAATAGAATAATAAATGTTTGTTTGCACTACCCTTTGCCGTAGTTCTGCGAACTCGCGATCTCCACCATCCATATCACTAATCGTAAACAAGAACATCCTCCATTTTCCGCTGCATTCCAACAATCGAATTCCGACACACTTCCATCGTTCACGGCTTAACCACGGATCCGTCTCGTAACTCGGCTCGACTCCGTCTGAAGAAGTTATATCTTCTGACCACGTTGTTTTAAAAACAAAGGACGACTTGTTCATTACAATGTTCTTTCGTTTTTCTACTATTATTTACGTTAATCTCACTCAATAAACCTTTCGTTTTTGTCACATTTTCCACAAAATGTTCCCAATTCTGTGGTTTATTTTTAAAAATACTGATTTCCTTTTTTTTTAAATTGGTTTATTTAAGGTCGCTTCAACATCTAAGGTCATTAGCGACCACTATTGCTGTTAACGGTATGGTAACTATGTGGATGAAACGATATGGTGATTGATGATAAGGGGTGAAAGGACGAACACAAATACAACCATGCCCGAGGCGGGACTCGAACCCGTGACCCTTCGGTCCGAGATCACTACGACACTACTGCCTTAGCGATCTCGGCCACCGGGCCGCTGATTTCCTTTTATTTAATAAATAAATACGGTTTCTATTCGTCTTCTTTTTATAACATCTGATGGTCTCCTCACAATGTATAATACTTCTTATCATTACGAAATCTATTTCCTACTGAACGGTACAACTTGGTGACGTTTTTATCGTCCACAAATTGCCATAATTTTATTTCTTACCGTCCACATAGTCTATTTTAATCTTCGCTTCCGATAATGTGAATAATTTCGATTTATTAAATTTCACAAATGTACCTTCATTTGTTTGTCCATGCTGTTGCATAGCTAATTCAGCGTCCTTTTTCAAATAAAAAAATAAACGTTGGACGCGTCATAATAGACTGTCACAGTACATCTATTGGATGCTTTTCTCCTGAATTTAATTTGTTGTTTTTTCATTTTTTTAGTTTTTTATACAAGTGTAAGATGCCTTTTCTAGCCTTCTTCGAATTTTTTCCCAAGCTTTCTCTTTTCCCAAATACGACTTACGCATTGCCAGAAGTCCTAGCTTCCTTCGCCTTTTATCGAATGTTTCCCACCCAAGTGTAGATTTAATGTTCATATTGTTAATTTTTGCCTTTAATTAAACATTAAAATTAATTATTAAAATTAAATTTTTTGCCTTAAATTTTAAACTTATCCAATTGTTTCTGAACGCTTTCAATGCTCTGTATTTCCCCAGTTTTCTGTATACGGGTCCCAACAGCTAGTGGCGTATTCGAGTAAAAATTTTAACAATGAGCGTATGCTTTAGCAAAAATTTATCTTCGGACTTCTTATTTCCATTTTTACATTTGTCATTACAAATTGAAGATTTCACCTAGCTTTATTTAATGCTGAGTTCACCTGTTCTTTCCAAGTTAACTTACTATATAAAATTATTCCCAAAAGCTGCAACTATCTGTACATGGAGTTACCTGATCCTCTAAGAAATACTTGTATTTTGGTGTAGATAGTTTACGTGTAAATGTTGTAGATTTACTTTTAGAAGCATTAATTTCCTTACGATTATCGTGCGCCCATTTTCAGTGTCTGTTGTTCTTTCCCTTCAGTTATTTTTTCTGAAAAGAATGCAATCATCTGCAAAGTGTTTGACCCGGGACTAATGGCCATAGTAGTTCACGCGTTCAGAATCACTAAACAATCAATCAATCAATCATTGAAATCGGCGCTGCGGCCAAAAGGGCGAGCGACGGGCTGGAGTGTGAAGTGCCACGCGGTCGCGGGGCGACCGGACAGACAGACAGACAGGCAGACAGGCAGGCGGACAGTCGAGTGAGCGATCCGACGGGTGGAGCGGGCGGGCGTGCACGACCGCCGCGGGGCAAGCCCGGCTCGCCCGGGCTGGCCCGCAAATTGGTGTGGGCGGGCCAAGGTCACGAAGCGCTCGACGAGGCGCGTCACGCGTCTCCCCCGCCTCGCGCCCGCGACCGCGGTCGCCTCGTTACGGCTTTCCCATAAACCACCGACGCCCAACACACGGCGCGCGCGCCCCTAAATCAGCCCCGGTGGCGCTTTTTGCTCTTCCGGTAATATTTATTACGTTCGCTCGGTTGAGCGTTATTCAAAATACAACATTGCGTTTTATCTGTAGCACCAACTGTTTGCAATCGTAAATACTCTGCCTGTATTGTTTTGTACCTTAGACACTCAGACAAAATGATTAATTTAATTTTTCTAATCGCATCAAATCCAGATGTTATAACTCTTTCTTTTAGGGTGTACAAAAATATTGAGTTCAAAGGGAGCATTTTTGCGCAATAAAAGTAATTACTCTGTCCGATTATGAAAGTAGCTACATAAACGGCCAACGTATAATCTACATTAGCCAACATATAGTCCACTTAGTAACTTGTATTTTTAATGTACTCGATCAAGTTTTTTTTTCTCATCGACTGTTATATTTGTTTCTGTTACGATATAAGAAAAAGATTTTGAGAAAGCTATGTATTGCTCTGCGAAAAAAATAGCAAATTTTAGGCAGAGAACTCTTATTACAGGACCGTGGTGATGAAAAAATGGATAAATACAATTGCTAAATTTAGAAAAAAATATTTTAACACGTGGTGTGGTCAGAATTTTCAGTTTGTGGGTCCTTCATAGCGAAAAATCTAATGATGGAGAAATGTCTGTTTGTCCGTTTGTCCGTCCGTCCATCAGTGAAAAACCGCCCGTGAAAAACGCTAGCAGTTGAAGCTGATTTTCTCCAAAATTGCTATTTCCCCATCGATCTGGCTGAGGTCGCGGCCCCTTAAATTTGAAACCGATTTTTTTGTGGGTACTTTACAAGAAGCCTTGGGAACATTTTCAAAATTTTCAAAAAAATTGCTCCATCATTTTATTACATTTTTTGTTGGATACTGTGAAGGATGTTTAAGAGAAGAGCAGGTCTCACGTTAATCGAAAACAGCATAAGTTAAACATTTTTCCTGAGTTCTCCTTCAACTAAAATATTAAAAAGAGAGATTTTCTTTTCTTAATGAAACCTGTTCCTTAAAAATAGATTTTGAAATATGACATGTACAGTTCTTTGACAATTTGAGAACTTTTCCATAATTTTGCTTGAAAAGACGTGCGAGAATGTATGTGCTCTTTTAGCACCTTTATTCTTCTGTGGTGCGTAGATTTTGTCTGGAATTTGTAAATCTGGATCAAAATGCACTGTGTCTAAAAAATGACATTGCAATGACGCCATTTCGATTATACATAAGACGCATCATTTAATTGCAGAATTACATTACAGTACGCAATATCGCTTGGAATTTCCCTTCGTCAGGTATTTCTTGCTCTCGCAATAAGATAATGCCTTTGCAATTGAATCCTACAACTTTAATCAGCGTTGGAGGACAACATCGTTATGGTACTCAGTGGAAATTATCGAATAGTGGAAGCACATAAAACTTGTAGAACTTTCAATAATAACAATATCTACTCCACAATATATACAATATTTGTGTATACAAAAATAATAATAATAGTAATAATAATTAATAATAGTAATAAATAATAATAATAATAGTAATAATAATAATAATAATAATAATAATAATAATAATAATAATAATAATAATAATAATAATAATAACGAACTGTAAAATGCTACAGGTTAATTTTTGACTTTCTAAAAAAATCGCTAATTCTCCGACACAACAACATACATCTTTTGTATTAAAAGTATTTCTTATTCTGGACATTTCGAGACTGACTTTGTTTAGCAAATACTAGACTACAAAGACAATGAACAACCATTCCTTTACGCGCTGGAGAGTTTCAAAACAGAATGTGGATTGAAATTACCATTTCAAACTATAACATTAAAAACAGGAGATATCACGTAATGCAGAAGGAAGAAGGCTCTGCAGACGAAGTGTAACTAATAATATACTACTGTTTATTAAAATATATTGGTTCAACATTTTAGCGATAGCGATAGTTACAATACTACCTCTGTATTCTATGATGTTTTGTTCTGCACAACTGCTGCGTAACACATTCAGATTTTCGATCAGAACTCAACTTATTTGGATATTTTCAAACGTCGCGTGTATGGAACACTTTTTGACACCCACCGTCAATCTACAGCTTCACTTACAGATTCGTTCGTTCGATTCAATCGTCGTCAGAAACGTTCATGTAATTCTCTAGAGAGAACTTTATCAACAGGCCTGCACCTGGGCGTATCTGTTCGGAGTCTAATGCAGGAAGGCGTTGTTTAGCTGCAACCGGATATGATATAAAATAATTGGTGCCCCTGTAGGAAGTTCCCGCAGCTACTTCCGGCGCCGCCGAGCCCGCGATTGCAGCTTCCGGAGCCGGTGAGAGGGTATCGGCCTTCGTATCGCCCGCGGTACTGCGCAACCGCGTTGTTGTGATTGCTGCAGATCCGCAGGCTCCGATGCCATCGTGAGGGGGGCGGCAGCAAGCCCCATAAGCCAGAACACCCTGCTCCGAACGCAGGGCACCCGCCGTCAGCTGCTGCGGTCCCCTTCCGAGCATGAATGTTTTATCCCGGCAGGGGGCGATATTCCTCCCCGCAGCATGGTGGGGTCCAGCGTCGACCTTCACGCCGCCCTCCTGCAGGTATCTTCGAGGGGAACGACCTAGCAGAGACAAGCTCTAAGCTCGCAACACGAATCCCAAGTGTAGTGCATGAATGTGTGTGTGTGTGTGTATGTATTTGTGTGTAAGGGACGATGAAGAGGAAGGAATGATCGCGCGCAGTATTGACCCGTTTTTTATAGTACTGTTCAGGCATTCGCCTGGAGTTGATCGGAGAGTTAAATCAAAATATTGTTTAGTGGATGTTTGTCTACTTCTTTTCATAACAAGTACATTTTGGGGCGCTGCGATGTTCCTTTATCAAGGGATAATAAACTGGATAAGGGATAAGGCACAACACACATCATATGAAGTTAAGTAAACAAACTTTCGCAAAACATTATTTTGGTTCAACCCCACATGACCTAAAATAGTTATTTACGAAGTATCGTAAGACGTCTTACAACAATACAAGGCTGGATTATTATAAAATGAGGCCATTAGGTAGTGTTTGATAACCAATCATGTACTGTAATTAGAATTTACGACATAAATATCGTAGTTTTATGAACTTTTTAAAATTTCCATGATACAATTTTTACTTTCTGGGCCTTACGAAGGTATTTGGTAAGATATTTGAAGATTAAACCTTATTAAGATATTTGAAGAGTAAGCCTTAAGAAGGTATTTGGTAAGATTTGGTAGGATAAGGTATTTGGTAAGTTAATGTAATCGTTCGCCGCAAAATGGCGAATTTTCTGTAGAAAAACTCTCATTGCCTTTTACTACAAAACATATCTCAGTTTTGAAGTGTGACATTAAATAACTAATGCTAAAAATTGCTTTAATAATTTCCATTATTCCTGCCGATCAATTTCAGATAAGCTTAGCAGCATATAGCAGCTTAACCAATGAAACAGATGGAGCACAGTCTTCTCTTCCTCGTCTTTTCTCTCATGCTTAAGTTCGGACGTCGGACTGATCACTCTTCTTCTGTATTCTCAAAATGGTCCAACCATCTAGTACTCAAAAAGTGCCGAGCCAGGAAAATGTACTGAAAAATTGGACTGGGATACTGGAAATTTTTCTCTCGTCGTTTCTATATATTTTGGGCCGCTGAACGAGAATTTGAGGCTTTTTCCATTTCGAGAAATACCGGTTTTACAAATAATGTTTCAAAACACCCTAAAACTTTTCCAAATTTCCAGTGTTTCTGTTGAATCTCGCCAACTAGACGCTTTATCCAAATGATCATACACATAATTAAAGTATACAAAATTCTTTACAAAATGTTATCAATTGACTTTTCACGTTGATTAATCATAACTTCATATAGGACAGAACATATTGTTGATAACAAAATTACATGAGCATATTACATTGTAGAGAAGTATTGTATTTTCTCTTTTCTCTCTTATATTTTGATTACAGGTAGCTGGTGTGTCCAAAAATCCCGCGCGAGTAAACGCGACCCTGTTATTTCTGATTGTAACGGGGCGTTAATCACTTAAAAATACAAATAATTAGTTCGTCATGGACGCTTTCAAGCATGAAGAAGTGAAACTATCGCGACGGCGCGAGAGAAAAGCGAGGGAGAGAAGGTTATTCTTCAGTTTAAGTCAGAGAGCCAAAAAGCTAGCATCCTCAACTACCTGTAATAATTGTCGAAAAAATTAAGTTAAATATGAATTTTGAAGAACATTTTCTCTACATTAATTTTGTGTATGAAGACCATTTCAATAAAACGAATAGTTGAGGAGATACAAGCGAAAAAATTAAGAGCAATTTTTTTCTTTTTTATTGATTGATTTATTTATTGATTGATTGATTAATCAAGATCGCTATTCCCGTCAGTGTAGTGCAGTTTTTTATCGCAAGGTGGCGGTGATCTTTCCCTGCTAGATAGTGACATCCAGGGACGACCTACGTTGACTTGCGCGGCTTTCCCCAACCAGGTATCTCCTATCAGCGGAACACCGCCCCAGTCGGGACAAGCTCTAGGATGCCGACAGCTCTCCTGACGTGTGTGGTAGTGTAATGCATGTTACTGTAAGAAACGGTTAGGGCAAGGAAGAGGAACGAAATCCGCGATCCGAGGCCCATTTGTTAGGACACTGCTCCGGCATTCGCCTGGATGGGAGAAACATCGCAAAACTACCGATCAGAACCGACGACCGCTAGAATTGTCCTCCAGACAGCGTCTGAATTCGATCTAGCTTTCTAGGTTGTGCCACCGTCGGGACTTGAACCCTACGGCCTCCCGGTCAAAGGCACTGCAGTAACATCAGTTGATGCCCTGAGCCACCTTTGCCAGTTAGTTTACTTAGCCGATATTTCTCGAGATGTCAAACCTTAAATTCGACACCCAAAATGACATATTGAACCGGAGATAAAATAACTTTCGGATTTTTTCTTTTGTCGGTGTACCTAGTGTATGAACTAAAACATTAGGGAACATTACAAATTAGTCAATTTCAGTTCCAAGATGCGGAATGGAAGTTTTGTCCTGAGAGGAAATGTTCAGAAAGTTAGAATAAGAAGTGGCTTGACGAAACCAGCGTTTATGTTTGTTTACTAATAGTGAACGAGATTATTAATATGCATAAGCGAGCTCCGAATATTAGCGTGAAAGTAAGCTCGACGCCCACCAACAATGACGAAATGAGTTCAAATTCAGAACAAAATAGGTAGGTATATTAAACACTAAACTGAACAACACAATTAGTTCCGAACCTAATAAGATTTCAGATAATGTCACTTGTTCTATCATCTTGTTCATTTTAATCTTCTTGAAGTTAAAATAAATGATACGATTGCAAATAAGATAAGATGGTATTCACTAGGACAAAGTAGGTACAAAACCTTATTGTGTAATAGAATTGAATGCAATATTTTCTTCCATTCAAATAGTACATACATGTGATTCATCAATATTGAATATTGCATAATTTACTTGTAGAATTGCTAAGATGCTAGTCGGTTGCAACCGCATATTGGTAAAACCTAGGTTTTGATCTGAATTCATTAAGAATACGCAAAACCAACATTCCAACCTCATCCGGAGGAAAGATTGTAGGAAAAAGACGTTGAGAAACAAACCCACTTTGTTAAATTCTAACCACATGATTGTAACAATAGCAGGAAGGAAACACATGTTGCAAGAAGAGTAAGCAAGTTATGAACGAAGGAAAGGGAATGAAAAGTAAGAAACTTGTGAAACGGTACAGAACCTCTAGTACTATTTAGTTTTCTAATTTCTCTGGAATGGGCTATCTTTTCGGTGTAGCCCCATCCTCTTGCCAACTATCATCTACCGTCGCCCAAACTATATTTTTTTGAAAATTTTTCGGTTTACTGAGGTAGAATCGAAATATAACTTTACGAATATTACGGAAGAGTAAAACTCGTCCTAAATGGAAATCCTCGTTGAAAAAACTTTGAGTCGATTTTAAGAAAATATTGTTTAAACGTTACTGTAAATGCTAAATATGAACCTATTTTTCACAGAAAACTTTTCAGTTTTCGAGAAAATTTATTAAGAATCATTTGAAGCACTTCTACTCACAAATTCAATAATGTCTATAAATTGCTGCAAATGTGCATTATAACAGCTTTAGATATGTCAAAAAATAAATAAATAAAAAATATTTTGCATAATTTTTGAAAAACCAAAAGAGTACAAGAAAGTGACTTTTCTGCCATCTTAGTGTATTCAGTACTAGTGATACAAAACGTTTTGGGACCGATTTTTGAGAAAATGGCGTTTTAGCGTTTCTAAAAATGTGGAAATTTAAGTTCATTTTAGCACAAAACTGTTTTCGAGAAACTTTGTAAGACATAATTCAAAGCACATGTACTCAAAAAAGCAATAATGTAAACCAATCGCTGCTAAAGTAAATATTATCGGCGTGAGAGACAAGTCAAAAATTTTTTTGTAGTGTTTGAAAAAAAGAATGCAGCTAAATGGAGTGTATATCATCTTAAGCAGTACAACTATCCCTATCAAAGGTTTCAAGAGAAAACTTTGAGTCGTTTTTAAAAATTTCTTCCCTTTGATATTTTTTAATATCGCGCTTATTCCACATAACATACCGCAAAAACTATAGAAATTATCAAAACAATGTACATGGCCTTAATGAACGAACTAACTATGGAGAAAAAAATTAGTTGAAGGAAAAACCTCTATCTACAATTTTGTAATAGTAGGAATAAGCCAAAAAAGTTCAAACTTGTGAAATTTTCGAAAACTCAGTCAACAGTAAAAACGGACATATATCATTTTTACTTTCTCGTACATGTCGTATATACGGATAATATACGTAGTATAGAGAAAGTTATGTAATTTTGCCCCCCCAAAACGGGGAATTTTCAGCAGAAAAAAAATTCATTTCTGGGCTTTGATAACGAGAATGTTGAAAAATCCAGTTGCTAAATCAAGAAAAAAATCCTCTAACACGTTGTGTAGCCAGAATCCCTGTTCGTTGGATCCTTGATGCCGAATAACCAACTGAAAGCAAAAGTCCGTCTGTCAGGCTGTCCGTCCGTCCGTTCGTCTGTCCGTCTGTGAACACTACTAGCGCCTAAACCATCCGTACGATCTTTTCCAAATAGAAAAAAAACACCTGTCGATCTGACTCTAGTTGAAGCTTTGAGATTTTGGAAAACATTCTTTAATACTAGAGGGTATTTTACATGACGGCCCCCGTACGTTTTCAAAATTTTTTCAAAAATGGCCCAATTTTTTTCTTTAAACTTCACAAAAAATAGTAAAATACACTTATAATGGTGGTAGTCCCATTTTCACGGTTAACTAATTTCGAAAATTACAAAAGTTAATTTTTGCCGGCGTCTTGTAAATAAAAATTAAATAAACATTTTACCTTATAATTGTTTCATTAAGGTCATGTACATTTTTTTGAAAATTTTAGTAGTTTTTGTGCGATAGATCGGGAAATATTTGCAATTTTAAAAAATTACAAAAACAAGATTTTCTCAAAAACGGCTCCATATATTTTCTTTAAATTTTTGGTAGTATTAGTCAAAAGAAACTCTATAGCTGATATAAGCGCCATATTGCTATTTCTTTTTTTGTCAAAAAATACAAATATGTAATTTTTGACTCGTCTCTCATGTCAGTAATATTTATAGTAGTTCCAGTATTACTTGATATATATTTTGAGCCACTTTCGAGAAAATTTTGAAAATCTCCCAGGGGCTTCATATAAAACGCCCCCAAAATTTGAAGAATGTTTTTCAAAATCGTAGAGCTTCGAGTAGAGCCAGATCGATCTGGGAAAAGTGATTTTGGAAAAAAATCGTACGAATACTTGAAGCGCTAGTGTTGTTGGACGAACGGACAGACTGACGGACTGACGTTTTGAAAAAAGCTTGTATCAAGGACCACAATTTTTTGAAATTTGACTACATAACGTGTTTGAGGGAATAATTTACCACACATTAGAAGACGATTTATCTATTTTTTTCTATCAGGGTTGCACAATACAAGTTTTTCTTTCAAAAAGTCCCCTTTTTTGGCGCAGCATTACATTACTTTCTCTCTTCTACGTATATTACTCCGTATACACGTATGTATACGAGAAGTAAAAAGTAAGAGGAAAAAAACATCTACATCACTAAATACAAGGAAAGCGTCATTTCAGCAGAAAAGGGTAGGAAGTAGAACCAGTTATGTACGCATGAGAAATGATTGGCGACGTTGTCAGCGAAAAACGGATGTGGAAAACGGTGATAGCGGTGGAGGGGTAGGAATTGAAGTCACCGTAATTGCGTGAGGGTGGTGACGATGGCGAAGCCAAAGGTGACGAATGCCATGTGGAAAGGGGGGGGGGGGGGGGGGGGGGGGGGGTGGCGGTGGCGGTGGCGGTGGCGGTGGCGGTGGCGGTGGCGGTGGCGGTGGCGGTGGCGGTGGCGGTGGCGGTGGCGGTGGCGGTGGCGGTGGCGGTGGCGGTGGCGGTGGCGGTGGCGGTGCGGTGGCGGATGTGGCGTCTTGAGCTGCAGTGGCGGCGCGCGCGGTGGGCGTGGCGCGGCCAGGGTGCAAGGGGAGGGGGCGGGGCCGCGCAATGACTCCGCGCCCGCCGGCCGGCCTTCTCCAGTCGCGCCGTCGCCGCCGACTGACCGCCGCAGCGCCTCAGTCAGCTCCCGCTGCCTCTGGAAAGCCCCGTTGCGCCCGTGCATCTTCTTACGTCAGCAGCCTCAAGGTAGGTGGCGGGTCAAGCGACACACACATGACGAATTTATGTCGATGGTCACTCGCAGAAGCGAATTGATCATTGAGCAGAAACTCAAACATGGTTATACTCTTCAATGAAGCATACATTAAAATGTTACATTTGCATATAAAAGGGAATAACATGAAAAATATTCGATGATCCGAAAGTGAGACTTTGTGTCAGCGGGAATATATGCTAAGAAATTCTTGAAAAGAAACTATTGTTTCTATATATAAATATAACTATATTTTGGGAAATTAATACAAATATTTTAAATTACGAAAAAATGCAGATATTTTGTAACTCTATACATGAATCAGAGATATTTTGTGAAATGGATGAATTAAGAAAAATCATATCGAGCTTTAATAGTGAAGACGTCAGAAAGATTCGAAAGAGGTTGTTACAGCAGTGCAGTGTTACAGAGTGGCACAGACTTTCTCGAACTAATTAGTTTTCTAATTTCTTTTCGCTAGGTTCCGTGTCGTTTCAGTCTTGCCACATATTCTTGGCACATGCTATCTATGACCGGTCAAAGTACACTTTTTAAAAAAACTTTCTCAATTTATCTGTTTCCTAATAATGGAACAAATATTACTTTAAGAATCGAAGAGTAAAGCCATGTCCTCAGTGCCTGACTTGACTTATGCGCGCCCGAGGCTGACAACTGTTTTAGCGCCCTTTTAATTTGCTTTTTTAAACATTAAAGCTATTTATAATATTTTGAATAACAAATGTTAAGATATTTGTAACGACGCAAATAGCGCAGACGTATAAATAATTGAGTATATGTATACGTATAATCACATCTCATCACGATATAGAGTTAATAAATATACGATATTTTAGTATTTAATTCACTTTCTTTAAAAAATTTGGCCACCCTACTTAATATTTGTTAACTCATGCATGGCCTATAAGAAAACTTCATTGAAAAATTTGGAGTCATAGTTTAGAAAAATTGCGTTTAGACGTTTCCGTAAATGTGAAATGTGAAGCTCTTGTTCACAGGAACCTTCTAATTTTCGAAAAACATTATTGGAAGTAATTGGAAGCAATTCCACTCACTAATTCAGCTATGTATACAAATTGCTGGAAATGTTCTTATTAAAGGTGTCAGAGATATTTGAAAAAAGTGACATTTTTGTTTGAGCGTTCCTGAATATGCCTAATTATGTGCTCATTTTCACAGAAAACTTGTGAGTTTTCGCGAAACTACATAAGACATCATCTGAAGCACATCCACTCATAAGTTAACTTGATGTGAGAGACAAGTCAAAAAGCTTACATTTTTGTAATTTTTGAAAAATCAAAAGAATACAGCAAAATGGTATCATGTCATCTTAAGCAGTACATTTACCACTATCCCTACAAAAATTAAAGAAAAATATAGAACCGTTTTGAGATAATATTTTTTTGTTTTTTTTTTTAATATTGGACATATTTTACGCAATATTGCACGAAAAATTTACTTGAAGGAAAATCTATATCTTTTATTTTGTAGTTGTAGGAAGACGAAAACCATTCAATTTTTTCAATTTTCGAAATTTCATAGTTAATCTCAAAATAGGACCTATGTCACCTTTTAAGTGCATTTCATTTATTCTTAGAAGAAATTTAAAGAAAAAAGATGGAGCCATTTTTTTAAAAAATTGAAAATGTCATAATGGCTTCATGTAAAATACCCCCAAAAATTAATGAATGTTTTTCAAAATCGAAGAGCTTCGAGTGAGGCCAGATCGACAAGGGTTTATTCAGTTTGGAAAAATTACCTACGCATAATTTAGGCGCCAGAGCTGATTACAGACAGATGGATGAACGTTTTTTAAAAAACGCTTTTTCGGCTTCAGGGGATTCCAAAACATGCATTTCCGTTGAAATCTCGAAATTGATTTTCCGTAGCCTTACATAACTTTCTCCTACATATATACTCCGTATATACGTACGTATATGAGAAAGTAAAAATACACACTATTTTTTAGTTGTAAACATAATATTTAATACAACACACTATTTGTTCATTGTAAAATGAGGGTCACAAGAATAATATGGAATTTTTTAATGATTTTAATTTTGGGTTCATTTTTGGTCGTATGACTGCAAGTGAAATGACTTCAATTGCTTTGGAAAATGCCACTGGAAAGATTAAGCAGCACTGCATGATCAAGATGTAATCTCATATATGTTTCCACGAACGCTAGATGACAAGTGGTGACAATTTTCATTTTTGTAGTAACATGACACAAACTACTGCATTGAGGACTGGTGTCGTCTAAATTTTCTATTATGATTTTATTCGTTGTTACCGTGAATAGCGATAATCCAGTGACGCATTGGTTAGAATGGGGCGTTAACCTTTGCTGATTCACGACTATGAAGTGGAAATGGAAAATAGAGGTCACGGGATTTGGACGGAGTGAATTAAAACATAAAATGAAACATAATATAACATAAACATTAAAACATAGCTTACCGACGTTTCGGAATATTTTTATTCCATTCTCACATGGGGTTGTGATAAAACATGAAAAATACAAGACCATTAATTACATTCAGTGAAAACAACTAAAACTTTATCATAATCTATATAAAACTGATATAACTATACTGACTAAAAAATCAAAAATGTTAAATTGTCTCTGACATTAAACACATAATGAATAAGGAAAACCTACCAACCAGTTTTCAAGTGCAGCTTTTAAAAAAGAAAGGCAAATCACGTCAATGGTCGTAAATGTCTTGTTGGGCTCTCGCACTATTTTCTCTTGTAGTGATTTTTTTCTTGTGTGGAGATGACCTTGTCTTGTTTTTTCTTGTCTTCCACACTATTTTCTCTTGTAGTGTTTTTTCTTGTATGCAGATGACCTTGAACATGACTTGGATCGTGCAAATTGAACCGAGAACTTCATATCGAATACTAGTGGAATGCACTCGGGATCTTCGAAAGAACAAATGTAAATACACAAAAATGTAAAATAAATTCTGTACCTTTTAGGAGAAGTAAACATATATTGCATAATAAAGTAACTACCATCACAATGTGATAACAATAATAACAATACCACTAAAAAGTAATTGTACTACTTATTATAATATAATATTAATGTAATAATTGGGTATATAGACTTTTATTCTCACTATTATTTTTTGCGATTTGGTGGTACGACAGCTTATTATGTAATTAAAATTGAAGTGTGTTCACAATTTTTAATAAGTCGGTTTGTTGTCTTATTTTGTTTTCTCCTCTGCTTCTCACACTTTTATTGGTTCAAAGCTGAAGTACTACACATTAATTTTTGAATTTATATTTATACACATTTCTTTATTAAAATCAATTTAAGCGTCGTACCTTACAATATTTTACCTAAATGTGTGTATATGTAAATATTTTAGCATGTGTTAACAAATGCATATGTTTACTCATCTTTGAAATTGTGGTTTTTAAGGACCTCTATTATGTATTCCCTCTAAAATGTATTCAAATAAAAACATTCAGACAATATATTCGAAGCATTATTAAAAAATACTAATCGGTTTCTCTATTATACTATTCTATTTATATACCGAATCTACAAGAGACGCCCAAAATAAAACAAGAATTATGATTAATAGAAGTAAAGGTTTCTTCTAATCCTTTATTCTGATCAGATTTAATTAAAAATCATAACATGAGTGATATTTTAAAAGAGAAATATCGGAGTACAATTAGGAAAGAGATAGGAATAGCCCGAATTAAGGAAAATAAGTCCCTCCTAGATTGCATTATGTATTTCAAATAAAAATCCTTGAATCAAGACCAGTTGACAAATATTCTTCGTGAATTTATAACGTAATACAACATTGACTTTTTTTATATTAAACCGTGCAATTTTAAATGAAGGAGAATTACTATTGTTGTTCAGAAAGAAGATTAGAAAGAATATAAAATGCCATACAAATATTTAAATTTCTTTTATAATGATCTTATAAGAACTTTATTCTATAGATTGCATTATTCGTTGAAAAATAACCATAGTAGCGATGTGTGAACGACATTGAATAAAAATAGGGATCACCAGCACATGCTGCAATAGATACTATAGTAACTTACCCGTAGTTACATCTTGAAAATGTGATAAGTACACCAAGATAGTAGTGAGTCGTATCAAGAACGGGCTTTTTAAGAGACTTATTTAAAATACTAATAATTGAATTACTAACACAATATTATTTATATTTGAGTAATGCATTCATTCAGTTTGTTTTGTTCTTTTCTACAAATTTCATTTCAATCGTTTCTTGAAAAGAAAAGTAATTCCATTTATTCGCCCATTAAGCTCTTCTAACTACCATTAATCTTGTTTGCACAAACAAATAAAATTTGTAACAACCCGTAGACATCTGCTCACTTATCTATTTCGCCTTTGTACATCATTCTTCCTGTTTGCGTTCACGCCTGTATATAACTAAAATTTTCCTCGTCCAGAGAAATAAGAATTATACAATTGTATAAAATTAAGATAATTAAATAGATCAGCCATTTATGTCTGCCTTACAAGTCGTAATGCTTCTTTTGACTTTAAATATTCGGAATATAAACTACGAATTAAATTAGTTCAGAACTAGTGGCCAAAATGTTGCAGCAAAATGTTGGTAATCAAAATCTCACAAAATGGTTTCCTTAAAAGTAGCATGCAGATTGCTCAACAATAATAAAGCAGCAGGAATCAAAATACTATTGTGTAACACTCCAACAAATAAAACAATAAAAACAGTCTGCAGAAATACTGTTGTGACGTAGGTAGTACAGAATATATTCACTACAAGAGTTCTTTACACACCAAGAATATCAAAAACATTGCTATTTCATACCGCAATAAATGAATGGCAAGTATTTAATGACCTCTTCCTTGAAGTCTCGTTGTCAAATAAGGATCCAGCTGGATCGCAAGCACTGAGAATAAAAATAAATCAGTCAGTCAAATTCTGAATACGCTACAAACGATAAGGGTTAAAGGTAATATACTTAGCAACGAGGGCGACAAAGATTTATTATGGTGATTTCTTTAACCATCTTTTTCAACAAAAATATATCTGATAACTATGCAACCAAAATTCAATTTTCTTTTATTTCTCTTCGATCAATTATTTCGTGACTATTTTATATCACAATTAATAATAAGAGTTTGTTCATTAGTTTTCTAAGTTCCATCTGTTCTCTTATATTAACAGACTGAAATTGTTAATAAAGAAGTTTTACTTCAAGATACTGCATAATTAGGTGGCAATACTAACAAACGATTCTTCCTAGTTCTATCACTGTGAGGTGCTATACACTTTTCTGCGAAGCAGTTAAGAAGCGAAGAAGTTTAAGCCAAACATCCGGTATTACATAAGCGCATGCTATTCTCGGAAACCGCAGGCTCTGTTTACCATGTGGCGAGCATTTCTGATAGATCGGTCGATGCACTAAACGTCCAGACACTCAAGGTCAGGGAAATGCTCGAGAATTGTGTGTGAAGGTTATGATAAATGTTTAGGAAGCAAAGTATTTACAATTCAGATGCATGTGTTACAACCAGTCAGTAAGTAAAATAAATTGACCAATAAATCATAAAAACACTATACATTTCTTTCTTTTCAAACATTCAAATTATAACATTAATTTGGTCACTTTATATAATGCTTCAATAAGTAATATTACGTTTGCTTACTGTGCTGATCAGTATATTATTCACCACTTTTGTCCAGTATGCAATGATGAAGTTTTAATTAAAACTATTCACTTAATAATACAGAAAAAATTAAGACCTCAGTCTCTGACACTGTTTCTCAGAATGTTGGACTATGATTTCAAGGTAGGATTCGCTCGAACCACACACGTGTTATTCCGCTAACCAATATCATTAGAAGCCTAGGCCTACACTTTCCACTCACGTACAACAGTACCGTCTCAAACCGGAATGAATGTCGCATCTTCACAGAAAACAGAGTACTCGAGACATACGTAAACGGTCAAGATGAGGGTTTTCCACATTACAAAACGATTTTGTCCCTGGAACACAATTATTTAAACATTTTATAAAATCATTTGAATCAATTTATTTCCACGTTTGGTAGACTTCGAAATAGTATTAGTAGATACTGTTAAACTGTTCACAAAAGCAAACTTTGAGTAAACTACGTTCTGCGCAAGAAAGATTCCCTACTTTACTTCTCGATGGTATGATATAAAGAGGTCCATCTTGCAAAAGATGAATATTTTATTTACATTGACATTAGAAATAAAACCCTAAGTTTTCCACTTCCAAATACTTCGGAAAAACATTTTGGTAGGCTAAAACTCACGAAATGTTCGGGTATTTTTGTTCTTTGTGTAATAAGTTTTTATGGTTGATCTTAAAGCAAAACTGGATAAGTACAATTTTACAGGCTAAAAAGTTTTCAACGAGTTTGTTTCATGAATTAAGTTTCTTAATCAAGTAGTAAGAAAAATGAAGTGTTATAAAATTTTCGATTTTCTTTCTTTTTCTAATATTGCCCCAAACTTACTAATGGTATCTTTTTTTCTAGTATTTTGAGGTGGAAAACCTTTGGAAGAGTTTTCTTACTAACACAACACCAATAAAATCAAAATAAAAAATTAAATTTTCTTCCTCACCTTCTGCAAGGCAAAATTACATATCGACTGCACTATTGCTCTGGCGAAATATAACGAAACCTACGATGAATAAACTCTGCAATGGCTTGGCAGCAACAGCTTTGCTTCTGTAGCTTTGCTTCTGTAGCAAGGATTGAACGCAAACGGTAGCGGATTTATGAGATTAAGTAGACAGTTAGGACGAATTTAGCTACTGTCTGGACGGGGTATGGGCGGGGCTTGCAGTCGACAGTGCAGCCAACTACCGGTCGGCTTATCTGGTAGGCGTTACCCGTGGCTTCACCTGTCAATACCAGACAAATGCTGTAGCAGTGCCACAAACAGGCCATAAATCGCGTGCGATTTTTCCTTTCTCATCCTTGTCCTCTCCTCTCCCATTATTCTCACACGTACACTCACATACACTACACTACTAGGCCTACACATGTCGGAAGCATAAGAGTTTGTTCCGCCTGGAGATGTTCCCAAGTCGGGGAGATACCTGGAAGGGGAAAACTCGGCAGCCAACATAAGGGGCGGCCCCAGATCTCTCGCTACAAGAGATGATCTTCACCACATCCTGGGATACAACATGTACTACACTTACGAGACGAATGACTTCAGAAGCCGACGGACCCAGCGTTAATACCATCTTTTGAATTTGTCCACACGTATAATTCATCATAATTGTGATTTCATGGCAACTGTCAAGAACTGCCCGCAGCGATACTGCGTTCTTATCAATCTCTTACACAATAAATCTCTTCCCGATGGAGCATTTGCTCTTCTTTTATTTCTCTTACATTCTTTTATTCATCATTCTTCTATTTCAGCACTTAGTATCTCTTTCCCGCTTCTCTCTTGCGTTCCTTACCTTCTCTAGGACATTGTGAAGAAGAAAACTAGAAATCATTGGAGTCAATTAACTATTACAGCAAATACATTCCTATGGAATACAACTTAATTTCTCTGCCTCTGACAACAGCAAAAGGCAAGAACTGCGTCATAGCAATTACTGCATCAATTACTGCAATCAATAATGTATCACAGGTGCAGGGGCATTACAAACAGTAAGCCATCGTCCTAATTGAGGGAGACGGATCTGGTGGATTGCTTCTCAAAATCCCACTGGAAAAAGAGTGGTCGAAATGAGAAATGTTAATAAATGTTGCTTTAACGAAAATATTCCTTCTCCCATACACGTACTTCTCAAGTTACATCGACATTCTTCTTAAATGAGTAGCATGACAATGAAGGTCTTGGTATAAGTCAGTATTTAATATCAATTGTCGCAAATTCAAAATTAGTAAAAATTACGTTGAAATGCACTGAAATTATCAAGTGAATCGAACTTTTCACTACTGGTGAAAAGCGTACTAATTCATTTCCAAGTATTTCAAATATTTCTGTGAAAAACTTCTACTTTTTCAACCCCTGCCACCTAGCCTCCTTGTAGCCTTCTACTTTCTCGACACTGTCTACTCCTCCACTTCTATCTCCTCCATCAACTTCAGACATCTGCGCTTATTTTCCAAGAAACAAGCACCTTATGATTGCTGTCTTCGATTGATAAGCAAAAACTTTAGGTGGTTGACTGCTGCTTCTGCTCCCCCTACTCAAAAAAGGAGTATTATCCAATAGAATAAGGACACATGATTGTATGTTTCAGCAATGGATTTTATTGGTCATCAAAATCTTAATTCTAATTTCAGTGAGGGCGTAGAAGTTGTGTAATGTAATTTTAAAATCACTTTGCCAGATATTAATGAGTTATCGAAAATGGTAAAACTAAAGGATTTAATTATTTACAACTATCAGATATTTCCCTTTTTGTTAGAAATATTTTCAAAACTGCATTGATTAAGAGTATTTCGTCACTTCAAGATAATTAGTATTGTATATAACCGATTAGAGATCTTGTAGTACACTCAAACCGTTAATAGACATAATGTACGGTTTCATGTTGTTTTCTAAAGAGACATTCATGAGAGTAAGATTACTATCATGTATTGCATTATAGTTATCATAAGTTACGTGACAATGATTTTACATTATAATTTAGCACATCAAGTAATACGAGAAAGACTGTTCTGCGTCGTAGCATCACTAGTTTTTTTCTTTCTTCTTTTCTATTTTAGCCAGCTAAGAACCTCACGATTTTACGTTCAAGATATTTCTTTCTTCTTTTTTTCACGAATGGCGGCTCATTATTTTCCTTTTTCCTTGCCCATATTGCACCTGATTTCTTCTTTATATTACCAGAAAAGTACGAGATTTCATTTTTATTATTTTTTTGGAAGGGAAAATTAATTAACCATTTACAAGAAACCATCGCCACAAAACCTCATGCGTGCAGCTGTGCTTGACAGGATAGAATTTCTAGTCTTGCATCAAACAGATTCAAGACGAAAAATGTACTTTTCAACTAGGTCGAATTCAGTCGCTGTCTGGAGGAGAATCCTAGCGGCCGGCTGCTCTGATCGGTAGTTTTCCGTGGTTTCTCCGATCAGCACCAGGTGAATGCCGGAGCAGTACCCTACCAAACGGGCCACGGACCGCGCGCGATCTGTCCTTCCCAATCCTTGTCCTATCCTCTCCCCTTACACACACACTTACATCAACAAGCACTACACTACCACATATCCCGGAAGACCGGTCGGAGCTTAGCTGGGGCGTTGCCCTGCTGGTGAGAGTCCTGGTTAGGGAAACCCACTAGCCAACGGTAGGTCGGATCTCGCTATCCAGTGGGGAAGATCACCGCCATCTCCCGAGAAAAAAACATGCACTACACTAACGGGGCTAATGACCAGAGCAGTTGATGCGCCCGGAAACACGAAAAAATCAACCAATCAATCAACGAAAAATGTAGTCCACAGAATACGACACAAGGAAAACGGCAGGCGCGCGTGCTACCCGCAACACTTGATGCCCTTAACCCAACGCTGCAACGCACGTTGCCACCGTCCGTGCTTGTCTCGGGAAGGATGTGCCCTAGGACTTTAAAAGCTAGGACTTTAATTTTCCTTGCGAAACATGTTGAGTTTCTCAAGACGTAACCTACAAAATGAGACTTCTTTAAACGTCTTATTACATTTTTAAAGGCAGCACCTCTTGGTTTGGTGGCGCAACCAGGCTAGTGGCGCTGTTTAGAGCTGCGCGGGGAATTGAGGCATATCGGGTAACGACAACTGACATTTCGGGCGAATTTTGAATTATTGATTCTAAGTGGAATAAGCAGGTGCTCATTTTTATCTCATTTTTAAGAAAGTTCCTTATATTTTGTCTTTCCATTTTGCAAAACTTCAAAAATGACCTGTATCGCCAGGAAGAAGACATTTTCACTTTTAAAATATTAATTTAAAAAAGTGTATGATGTTTAAAATGTCCGCCTTCTCTCCTCGCAAGCGCTGCGGTTCGTATTCTCACTTATTCCTTGCGCTCGAAACATTGTTCTTCGATTTCATTGCAGTGCTCTTGAAGACAGTTTTTTGTCAAATATTTAATTTATTGCTGTATCATAACAGAGTATTTATTTGTTGTTCTTAAGCAGTTCGAGCAAATTTTCGAGAAACTTTTTGTGTGGTTTTGTTTAGCAGCCTTTTCCTCCTGCAGGCCACTAGTGATCAGTGGCGACTCGTTCGTTAGGTTGCACGGTTGCATACCCCCAGAAAATGAAAAAGATCTCAATATCTTATGAATATACAGGTTCCATTTGAAACATTCAATATTCAAGATATTGCAGCAATATCGATGTATATGAAATAATTTTGAAACCAAAGAGCGTCCAACTGGCGCTTTCTCCGGAGTCTGGTGCCTTGCCAGAAATTGCACCACACTCTTGGCTGTTGGCTCTATTAATGGTTTTACTGCATTTTCTCTTTGACCCTTCGATTTCACGCGGGGTACATACGGCCTTTTGGTGGCGCAACTAGGCAAGTGGCGCTGTTTAGAGCTGCGCGGCGAATTGAGGCATATCAGGTAATGACAACTGACATTTCGGACGAATTTTGAATTATTGATTCTAAGTGGAATAAGCAGGAGCTCTTTTTTTATCTCATTTTTAAGAATGTTCCTTACATCATGTCTTTCCATTTTGTAAAACTTCAAGAATAAACAAAAAATGACAATAAATCCATTTGGCTCGCACAGATAAATTTATGTAGATGGTAGTCACAAATTGAGTTTTTTCTTCTGCGACATGAAAAGTCAGTTAATATTAATTACATCCGAACGCCTCAACTATAATTTTTAAAATTGTAAATTAATTAAAGTGGTTAGGCGGAAGAGCAGGCATTATGGCCTCAGCCTCACCACAAATAAAGACAATATTATTATTATTATTATTATTATTATTATTATTATTATTATTAATCTCAGGGGAATTCCCATATTCTTTGTTTGTCTCAATCACTGCAACGTAGTTTTATGATTTTCACTTGTACTGTACACAAATTCATTCAATGCATTGTTTATGACATTCGGATAATTTGTTTTCATTTGATATTCGGTTTGTGGATTCCAAACGTACATTTGATGAGTTCTTAATGAAAAAGTGGCCGTTCTGTATGGAAGTCCCTTAGTGTCTCGCGGAAGCCAGTGAGGCTGCAGCTGGCAAGCGGTTTGCGAACGTTCTTGTGAATACGAAAGTGTCTAAGATCTTTCATTACTGCTAAATATACCAGGGTAGTGAAGTTTTCAAAATAAAATATTTTTTTATGTGAAACGTGTCGAAGCAGTAGCGCTTGTTGCAATGTGCTGCAGTCGAATTTAAGTGCCCAGTGGAAATCAAAGCCAGAAGTCCGTGCGCGGGATGTGTATATGCCTCACGCGGACACGACTCATAAAATTATGTAAGTAGTGTTTCAATATAGACTTTTATTTCATTTAGTTTTAATTGATTTGAATTGCGTACATTTTTATTATAATTATATTCCTATTTTGAATTTTGAAAATTACATTTCCATCATTCTATGGATTTGGTTGGTTAGTGATTCCGGGCGCGTCAACAGCTTAGGTCATTAGTTTTTTCTCGGGAGATGGCGGTGATCTTCCCTCGCTGGATGGCGGGATCCGGTGTTGACCTACCGTCGGTTAGCGGGATTTCCCCCTAAGCAGGACTCTCTCGCCAGCGGGTCACCGCCCCAGCCAGGACAAGCTCTAATCTCCCGACCGGTCTCCTGGAATATGTGGTAGTGTAGTGCATGTTAGTGTGTGTGTGTAAGGGAGAGGATAGGACAAGGAAGGGGATGGAAAGATCGCGCGGGGTCCATGGCCCGTTTGTTAAGGTACTACTCCGGCATTCGCCTCATTCGATGGAGGTTGAACCTCCAGTCTGTTGGGGCACCAGCCGCCACTGCTAGTGATGCGGATTTGGATAACCTGCGGCTGGGTGCGTGTGGCCCACAGTGGCCCTGCTGCTGAGTGCTGCTGAGTGCGTGTGGCCCACAGTGGCCCTGCTGCTGAGTGCGTGTGGCCCACAGTGGCCCTGCTGCTGAGTGCGTGTGGCCCACAGTGGCCTGCTGCTGAGTGCGTGTGGCCCACAGTGGCCTTGCTGCTGAGTGCGTGTGGCCCACAGTGGCGCTCGCTGCGCCGGAGGTCGCGACCGCTCGGTCGGCGGTCGGCCGAGCGGCGACGTCGGCGGCGCAGCGCCGCGCTGCCCCCCCCGCTCTCCCACGCCCGTCCGGCCGCGCCGACTGGGCATGGCAAAGAACATCGATGTCTTTAAAACTTCATACATCGATATTTTGTTAGAAAAATATCGAAATTTTTTTAATTTTTAAAATAAAGGGGTTTAGGCATGTTGTAGAGTAAGCAGCAATCCACAGCAATATCCTTGTTTTGCGTCATGCTGTTTATCACGCTGCACATTTCACCTGGGCAATCTCAGGGTGGTTTTACTTCGATTGTGTATGAACGGTAGCTGAACTCGTGGCTCATTGCAAAGTCGCAAGCCTTTCACCACTGAAATCCGGGTTCGATTCCCGTCGAGTCTCATGTGAAATTTATTCCAACGAAACGAGTTCGGCTGCTTCACAAGGGCTAGTCCAAGCCCTGTGAAGTGTCCTAAACCCTACCCCTATCCTTATTCCTTCCTAATTCTGGCCGCTGGGTAGTGACGCAGGAGCGCGCGGTAGGAGGCGCGTACGCGGAGATGCTACCTGGCGGTCCTCTTGACAACCGACTATGACGAGACGCGACAATGTTAACGGAGGATTACTCCATAAAAAAACAAGCGCAGTAATGGGAGGATTACTCCCAGAAGCGCAAAGCGCTCAACGCCCCCCAAGGGGCTTGGAGACGCGTTGCGTCGAAGTAGACGCAACAAATTTTTAAAAATGGAAGTGACTTAGAGTAAAAGAGCGAATCACGATGTCTTTTATTGTTTCTTTTATTCTTTACATTTGATATTAATTTTTATTAACACACTACTAACATGCTGGTAACCAAACAAAAAAATTTACTGTAATGTTATATTTACTGTAACTAAAATAGAAAAATAGTATGTTTATTAGTCTATAATTAAAACATCGATGATTTAAACATCGAAATTTTTACGTCGGTGTTTTCATCAACACCGGAAACCCTTTAGCGATGTATAGAAATATCGATGTTTTGGTAAAATTTGCATCACTACGCACTACACGTGCTCGGAACCGGACTTCCCAGGCGAACGACCGACTGTTGCAACCAAAAAACAAAAAACACAAGTAGTAATGTTTACATAATATAAAACATTAATTATTTAATAAAACTTTTGTTATATAATTCTGTTATAAAATTTCCACTTATTTGAAATTATTATTCCAAAAATAAATAACTTCAAACCTGAAATAAATGTATTTAAAAGTTGATTAACTAGTAAAATAGAGGTGCAACAGCATGGCACAGACTTTCTCATACTTTTATATACTTTACTTCTTATCAGTCTGGATCATCGCTCATAAAGTCAGTTACAGTGATCGTATTACGGTGTTTAAGGCTCAATCCTTCAGAAAAATCAGCTAGATATTTGGGAGTTGGAGTGTGGCACTGGCTATCGCGTCACTGATTTCGAGTATTTCCGATTGTGAGTACAGATTGTGATCAACATTTTTAAAGAATCAGTACTCCAAAACAACAATTGTGAATATTGTGGCCATGGTTAACGTCTTTAGACCACAATTTCAAAATTAAAATTTTCGAGAAACAGCATTAAAAATTATGCATTATTACATATTTTTAGTTTTTAGCCTTTTTATTTTCTATGTGGTTTAGAACAACAATTGTGAATATTGTAGCCATGGTTAACGTCTTTAGTCCACAATTTCAAAATTAAAATTTTCGAGAAAATAGCATTAAAAATTATACATTATTACATATTTTTACTTATCTGCCTTTTTAGTTTTTTGGTGGTTTAGAACTATAAAATCAATAAAAAATTCTCAAAAAAAAAGTTATTTACATTTTCCTTGTTGCAATCAGATAGTAATTTATAATAAGAACTTGCTTGCCATTTACTTTCTTTGATAACACTTATCTTTCTCCGATAAGAAATGTTATTCTTTTGATAAAAGGAGCAATGTAATATCAAACATTTTCCTCATTTTGCAATGTTCCTAATTAGTTTTCAAGAAATAAGTTACTTTATCTTTGTTTTACAACGAAAGCAAACATTTTTCTCGTAGAACTTTTCACTTTACGAACTAGGAAATAAATAAAATAACATCAACGTCTTGTAAACGCAAATACAGTGAAATAAAACAAGTAGAGGCCTTTAAAGGCGACTTCCTCAGAAGGCATTGAAGTTCACGTTGCTAGAAAATCAATGCGATGAACCAGTCGTAATTGAATTCCTAGTCGAAGCACGAGCGTGTCTTCTGTTCTGTCAATCAGTGCCATTTTGCGATGTCTCTATATCATTTGTTACCTCTGTCTTCTAATTACGGTAACAGAAGCGTGGCTACCTTCACGTGTTTAAATCACTGAGATGAAGAATAGAATATATTACGGGGAAGTCTTAGATACGTTTATTATTGTGAATTATTATCAATATTGTTGTATTGATTATTTATTGTATCAATACTCATTGTCGCCAAAATTCATATTAATATAATATTTTTTTTTTATTTCTTATCGTTTATTTCTTATCGTTCCACATTTTTCTCTCGAGGAGTTTGAAAATAGTACATTTTGTATTAGAAAATTTTGGATATGGCTATCCATAGCTAGTAGTATTCGTTCCTACTCGTGAATATCGTCTACGTTTTGAAAGTTTATTCAGGCTTCAAGGTTTATTCTGAGATGTAACGTTGAAAGTTATACGCTAGGAAGGGTGTAAAATACAAGTTATGGTGGTCTCAGCCTATCCTTAGGGAACCTTGATTTAATACGGGGGCCATGAAGCACGACGGCCCAGATTAAATATTGTGAAACTGTGTGAAGAGTAAAGATTTTGTTAGAAATTGTCGGCTATTTTATTTATGTGTTCGTCTAGTGGCAATATATTTAGCTCCAATGAATTGAGGAATTTGGAATAAACCATGGTGCTTTGAGGAACTCTCTTAAAAACTCATTTCGGAATGCAACTAACTTTTGGAGGTTACTGGGTGCTACGCCATCCCATACTCAACATGCTTAGGTTAGAGTGGGTTGAATAATTGATTTGTACAGTAATAGTTGGCTTTCTATACTAATAGCAGAGCGATAGTTAATGAAGGGCAACATTTTTTATGTTTTGATCAAGGCTTTATAAGCAGTTGCGTGGATGTAGGGTTTCCAAGTGGTGAAGAGGTCCACGGGATGAGATTCCCCTTAATGTTAAGTTCGGGGGGATTTTTCGGTCGGCGGTTTTTTTCGTTGGAAATTTTTCGGCGAATATCCTTGCTTGGCATTTAGTATGTTTTAGCTTTATTCTCCAATTCTGAATCCATTTAATATAACTGTTTATATCGTTTTGAATATTCTCCTTCGCTATTATTATATCGCTATGAGAGGAGAATAGTGTAATATCGCAAGCGTATAAAGTAACGTTGGAGTCGCCTTGGATTGGAATGTCATGACTGAAAATGTTAAATAGTAAGGGAGAGAAAACTGAACCCTGTGGTATTCCTGCGGCAATAGTGTGAGAGGTAGATGTGATGACTTTAACTACAAGCGACCTGTTCGTGAGGAAACTTTCCGTGATCTTTAGTAGGAATTCGGGTATACCTAAAGTTGGCATTTTGTATAGGAGGCTTTGATGCCAAACTCGGTCATATTCCTGACTTACATCAAGAAAAACTCTCTCTGTATGTTTCTTTTGATGAAAACCGTTAGGTATGGCTTCAGTAATACGCATTTATTGATGGGTGGTAGAATGATTTGGTTTGAATCCAAATTCTTCCGATGGGATTGCTTTTATATTGTTGATAAATTTTATTAGTCTTGTATGGATTAGACGTTCAAAGATTTTCGATAAAATTGGAAGCAGATGATAGGTCTAAAGTTTTCAGCTATCCTTGTTTTTTCTCCCATGTGCAGACTGGTAAAATTACAGCTCTTTTCCAAGCGATCGGAAAATAATTACATCGTAAAGATGTGATAAATATTTGAGTTAAAGCCGCTTTTGTCGGTTTGCTCAGCATTTTGATGCAGACATTGTTAATACCGTCAATACCCGGAGATTTTCTTAATTTTAGAAGTCGAAACACTGAGATGGTTTCAGAAGGGAAAATTCATTTGATGGGAAGTGCTGCAGGGGAGTATTAGTATTGTGGTAATTAACTATTTCCGTATTAAATTGTATATCGGAAACGGAATGCGGTTTGAAGGTGCTCTGTAGATGTACAGCAAATATTTATGATTTTTCTTTGTCAGAATAAAATGTTTTCGATCCATGTCCTAAAGGACGAATTTTTACTTTTTATTCGGGAAGTTTTTTACCAGTTGACCAAAGGTGACTTGAGTTGGGGTGAATTTCCGCAATAAATGTATTGTAGTTCTGTAGACGTAATTTATCAAGAAGGGATTATCATACGCATGATCTAACTTTTTCTTAATATCTGGTCGTCTTGTGTGTTGTCAGAAACGTCTCATATTATTTTTTGTTTTAATTAGATTAATTATATTTAGAGGTATTGCTTTCCCTTTTGGAAATCGATAAGGCGTTGTCGATTGTTGGAAAGACGCAATTATCGCTTTAGAGAATTTTTCTGTTTCATTGTAAATGTCATTCACGGTATTAAGATTTTTTGGGGGAAGTGTAATTGAGAAGCATTAACTGCCATACTTATTCCAGTTGGATTTCCTTTTAATTCATTGACGATTGTTTTATCAATTGGCAGGGAAAGCGAAATGATTACCGGGCAGTGGTCAGAATCGAACTCTGGTATACACTTTGGTATATGGAAAATTAGTATCTTTAGTAGAACAATCCCAAAATATCGGAGATAACATTGGGATTAGTTGCATAGCGAGTAGGTTTGTTTGGAGAAAATCATTTTTTATTAGAGGAAGTTACAAATTCCGCCAATTCCACCTTGCCAAGTTGTTGAATTTCATCCCCACATAGTATTTTTGCTATTAAGATCTCCAATCATGATTGTTGGGCTATTTACACCAAAAGTGTTTGAGATGCTAATAATGGGAAAGCTTTTTACGTGGTTTGTGTGCTGCTATTATATTTAACGTTCTGGAGTTTAGGGTTATTTTAATTCCAACCTACTGGAGGTTTGCTGATAGTGGAGTCGAGATCTGTTCGTTTGAGTTCCTTGGAGATACAAATGGCAACGCCACCGGAGACTGATACTTATGTAATTCTATCATTTCTATATGAAGCGTAACGTGGTATGTTGAACCCTTTCTCCCAGAATCAAGTGGGTTTCTGTTACACAAGCAATTTTGATACCATGTTGTTTTAAAAAGAATCTGAACATGTTTTATTGGCGCTTCAGGCCATTGGCATTCCAATTTAGAACCTTATTTTCTTCCTCAATAGCCGCCATTTTTCACGTATAATGTACTTTTTCACTGTAAATAATTAGTACATCTTTAATCACAACCGATAGCGATTTTTGACTAGGGTCTCTGTATGTGTAGTACTGTTCATTTCCTTGGTCACAAAAGTTTCTGAAGTTACGAAAATATTCAATTGATGTAAACATTATTTTAACTGTATTTTGGATGGTTTTGTTGTAAAGTAACTTGTAGCTATGCTTTGAATGTCATTGATTAGTTTATTGTAATCAGCTGCATAAATATTAATAGGTGGGACTTTCACTAGCACAGATTCTGAAGACATAGAACTAGCTGATTCAGGGTCCCGGTGCATTACAAAAAAAAACTTTTCTCTTCTGTTTGGGAGTCACTGTATAATTCACCTACTTGCTTCATTGTAGAATCGTTTTGGGAGTTGTTTGTTTTAACAGGCTGTCTAAGGTGACGCGGCTGCGCCTTGTTGTGAGAGCACACCTGGTTGGGGCTGATGGTGTTGGAGATGAAGATTTTGCTGCTGCATTTGCAGTTGAAGTTGATGATGATAATTTTGGTGTCCTAAGATATGCTGAAGATGTCCGGTTGGAAACATTGGCAAATCCAATGGTATATCATTAACAGCTTGCAGGTCAGAGCACACACGGTCAAATATCAAGTTATCAGTATATTATGCGAGGCGACAAGAAATATAAGTCACACGACCGTTTCTATTCCCAAGCATATGATAAGGCTTTGCATACGCAGTGAGCGAAAGAGTTAATTGTTATCGACGTTTACCAGACAATCGAAGAAGGTGGAGGGGAGGGCGCTGGCTGGGCTCCTGCTCGGGGCAATTAGCGCGGTCGCTAAGCGGCTTGGGCCGCGGGAATCGAAGCCGAGCCTCCGTAAGCGCAGAGTCAACAGTGCCCAATTTGCCTCCCGCTCTCAGAGGCGATTACAGCGCACGGCTCCTCCGCCCGCTCTCCGGGTCGTCTCCGAGCAAGACCGCGCCCGCCCGGCTGCGTTTGGCCCGGAAAAGAGCACTGATTGGCATTAGAAAATTTCCAAAGAAATGGTGGTTTTCATATGTTAACATCGCGAAACATTACATTAACCTGAAAACTTGTCTGGAGAACTATTCTAGCGGCCAGCTGCTCTGATCGGTAGTTTTCCGTGGTTACTCCGATCAACACCAGGTGAATGCCGGATCAGTGCCCTAACAAACAATCCACGGACCGCGGGCGATCTTTCCTTCCTCTTCCTCGTCCTATCCTCCCTCCTTACACACATACACACACACTAACATGCACTACACTACCTCATATTCCGGGAGACCGCTGCCTCGCTGGTGCCCCACTTGTGGGAGATACCTGGTTTGGAAAAAAACCCGCTAGTTGACGGAAGGTCAGCGCCGGATCTGTCCATCCAACAGGGGAAGACCACCGCCACCTCCCGAGCAAAAACACGCACTACACTTACGGGAATAATGACCATAGTAGTTTATGCGCCCGGAGTCACTAACAATCACTAATCAATCAATGAAAACTAGTGGTGCTACAAAACACACACTTTCTTACATCGTTTGTAACGGCTCCGCAATGTTACACTACTACATGCACTTGCAAAAGGGTTTTCAACTTGCAAAACTTTTTTCCATGCAGAGGCTGGAATTCATATCCACCGATTTAACACGCTGTGCACCTTACCGCTATGCCAGGCAACCGCTTTGACTTTCCAATTTTTGGGCCGACATTTAAAAATCAAATTCTCTCGCCCATTTTGTCCATCAAGGAATGTTCGAAAATTCAGAGAGATCAACGAAAATGAGACCTGCGCCATTCTTTTAAGCAACCGTTGTTTTATCCGTGAAAAAAAAAAACAAAGAAAAAAATTGTGGAGCGGTTTTTGAGGAAACATTTTTTAAAATAAACTGCATTAATTCCAAGGCGAAATTACGGGAAAACGACCCGTTTTTTTTTCTTCAAAAATTGTTCATGACCTTTTTTAGTGATCTGATTTTTTAAGACTTTATGTTACGCTTGTACTTGTATTTTCAACTTGAAGTTTTGAAAGGTTGACTTTTTCTAGCTTTCGAAAATTCAGTGTTCGCGGGAAATGAGATTAGCACCAACCGATAGATAATGATTATATTTCTTATTCTTCTTACGAAGGGCGAGAAAGTAAAAATTATATGGAAAGGAACCCTGACTGCCGGATTGGCATTAGAAAATTTCCCAAGATATAGTGGTTTTCATGTTAACATCGTCAAACAATACATTCCATGCAAAAGAGACAATAAGTCTGGTTTAAGCTTCAAGTTAGTCTAGGCGGAATATTACTAAAAAATGCAAAACAATGTTCTAACAACCCAACACGATAAATCAAATACATCGTAATCATAAAAATAATAAATCTGCGGTATTCAAATATGTGTGTCACTAATAAATAGAAGAATGAAACAGTCTTAAAATGTGTGTGTTTTTCATCATTATAACATAAGAACATGTGGTACTTGAAGGAATTACTACGTGCATGAAATTACGGAGTAGTAATAGTAAAAATAAAAAATATCAACACGAAATGTCAATTTTAAAATGCTTCAAAAACTTGACTAAAGCAAAATTAATTATTTCTTCTCGATTTTGAAGATAACATGTTTTAACATTTTTTAACAATTAACATTTCTCGAAACTAATAACATTTGTATAATATATAATCTAAATCAATATATTAATGTATACCATATTATCTATATTATAAATATTATATAATTATAAATCAATCTAATCCAAACTATATCAAAAACTAGAGTACAAACAAACTCATTATTTATCATCTCGAGCTTAGCGGTAACATGTTCTTCCAGTTAACATTTCACTAAACTTAGAAAAACATTTGACAAATATTGGGATAGAAATACTTCTTTCGTCGTTATCAGTGAACATTAACTAAATATTTTTCTCCAAAAACACAAAATAGCGGTAGTAGCCCACGAGTATTATGCCAAACTTTTGGACGCGGTTTCTCTTTTGATTTTTAATTCTGACACGTTGGTATATGTAAAAATGCAGGGTTCCACCAAATGTGATCGAGCTTACCTTTATTAAAGATGGTGGATGTTAACATAATGTAGACACCATTATATGTATCTGACACACAGTCCGATCTTTTGGTTTGAAATAAATGGTAACAAAGTATTCTTTAAGAAATGTCCTCACACACTTTATGATATCTCGTACTGTTTTTTTGTTTGAGCGCATTTTTTAAAGATGTGAAGTGAAAAGTTGTTCTGGAGAATCAAAAATGGATATTTCAAAACAATTTTGGAATTTCGCGATCACTTTTATTTTTAATGGAATTTTGTGCGGCAAGTGCCACGTGTATCAAAAGAACTTGTGTGAAATTGTCGCTAAAGTTGATATAGATTTTGGGGGTTTTGTAGTTTAAGACCGTTCAGAATCGTCATATAGTATGCCCGTCGTGTCGTTCAGTACGTTGTGTCGCAACTTTGCAAACAATATTTCCATCTCCGTTATTAATAATCAAATGAATCTGAGCTTACTTTTACAGTTGGTTTAGTGGTGAGTTATAGTTGACATTTACATAATTGCAATGATTGAAGGCGTTGTCATTGTCAACAATAGGTAGTCGTTTTTGTGACTTTCAGACAGCAGAAAACTGATGATAATGGCTAAGCCATCGAAAGCTGCTACTATTGAAATCAATAGTATTGTTGACAATGACAACACCTTCAATCATTGCATTTACTTTTACAGCTTTTTTCGCTCTGTTTAAAGTAACTAACATCAAATTTTCATTTATTAAAGCACAATGGATTAACCATAGCAGTCACCAAAAAAACTGGTGTTAAAATTCCAGACTTTAACGCTGAATAGCTTTCGAGCAAGGAATATGAACTTGGCTGATAATATAATATTGTTTTTGAATGCATAATACTGATCTCCTAGTTCTAATGATTTATTCACAAATAAAGTGTCAATTTGATTTTTTTGGCAATTCTTTTCATCGACTTTGCTGCAATTTACCCGCTGGGTTGTAATAAATAAAGATTGATATTAGTTTCATTGAACAAGACAACTATAATATTAAAATTATATGTATGTATTATGTGAAAAATATTAATATGAAAAATGTTCTGTCTTTAAAAATTAAAGAGCAAACATATTCTAGTATACTGAGGACAACTACAATACATACAACGAACGCATCGCTTTTATTCCCGGTTTAATATCTTAATTTTATAGTAAATCTGTTTTCACCAGTGTAATATTACAGATAACGCTTTAGAACCTAAGCCAATCCATTAAAATGACAATTACACTCATCTCATAAAAATTACCAGAAATATTTAAATAAGTTAACTTATCACAATTTTTCTCCCTTTTAGCTGATATTTCAAGATAAAACAATTATATTTAAAATGTTATCTAAATTAGTCAAAGAGTGAATCTAATCAAATGTTTCTTCACTAATATAATTTGTTTAGTGGTCAATATTTCTACTTTATTTTATGTTTAATTTTTAAGTGAACAACAATTGTGTATAATCGCAACTAATGTCATTAATTGAGCAAAATCAATTCCAAATAATAAATTAATACAATCATTTGGTAAACCAACAATAAAAATCTGACATCCAAGTAACAGTGAATTTGACAGTATTAATTTTTTAATGAAAATTCTGTTTACTCCAGCTTCAATTAATTTGACCTGGATGCCTAATGTTGAAATGTTGCTACGCCACATTCCAGAAATACTTCACTTTCTCTCTCATACAAACAAGCCGCAAAACAGGCTGAAAATTAATAATACACGAGAGGGGGAAGAGTTGCAATGTAACCATCGCACCAAACACTCAATATTTAACAATATGTACGAGATAAATTTAAGCGACTATGTCGCTTGCTAAAATTTTCAGAGCTCCAAAGGCCTACGAGAATACCAACATTTCAAGCGAAATGTATATATGTTTTCATCGAATTAATCAATTTTATAAAGGATACTTTTCTTGAAAATCTCTTCAAGATTCCATTTATTTTCGAAAACAATCAATTAAGTTTCACTGTCCAAAGCATATTTAGTTATTATTATTATTATTATTATTATTATTATTATTATATGGCAATAGTTAATAATATTTCCCCATAAATTCTGACAATTTTCAGCGATAATTATAAACCATTGTAAAATATTTAAACGTAAAATTCTAGATTTCTGCTAAGATCCAGTTTAAGTTCTTGACAATTTTTTTTTTAATTTAATTTATTTTAAGTCGCATCAACGGCTAGGTCATTAGCGACTAAATGAATACATTATATTTTACATTGTCAATTTTTAGTTTTTACAATATTGAGGTACAATTAGTTACAGAAGTATATAAAAAAATAGACATTTAATTTATTTTAAAACATTACTTGGGTAAGAATTATCCCTTAAAATGGTACTAAATCTTTTCTTATCAAAGAATTAAGGTCTCACAGAATTGAATTGGGAACATTTCTAGACGATGTGATTAGATTTTATCATAAGGTTATCAGCCAAAATTGCAGCTTTTAAAAATATGGCTACTCCACCAGAAGGATGATCACTGGTTCTATTTTTAAAGAAACATTGATAATTCTTAATATTAGCTGAGTGATTAGCCTTGAATTGTATTCTTGCAAACAAATGATATCTGGGTAATAGTTGCAGATACTCAAGATGACAATAGTATCCATTAATATTCCATTGGAGTATCTTCATTTGTTTGCTTGAAATTTATTTAGCAAGGGGGGAATGGTGTTTCTTTAAGAGACCTGAATTAAAAAGATTTAGTGTCAGATAGTTTCCATACTGGATTCAGAGTCAGTTGTGTATGATTCCAGTAGGTAATTCTGCAGTTTGTTTCTTATTCTGGTAACTCTGCTTTTGATAATTCTATCCTTTAATACAGGTAAATGTCACTGAGCATTTTTATAACAGATGGAATATCATTGGAATAGTCCTTTACTATGGTTAGAGGATCAGCAGAGCCCAGAGTATTTTCTAGTAGTAAGTGTAATTGATTCACTGACAGAGGGAAGGAGTTTGGTTCCTTTCAATCAGATCTTTAGTTGGGCTAAGCATGTCTTCAAGTGTTTTATTAGGATTGCTATCTTGGTCCAGTTCTTCATGTTTTGAAGAATTCTTTTTCTGTTTCTTTTTTTTAGTTTTTTAACATTATTATCTTGATTATTATCTTTAACATTATTTGTTGCTTCAGATAGGGAAGAGGGTTCATTGGGGAGGCTTCTTTAAGAAGGGAGGAAAGTTCATAGGGTCACTGGTGGAGGGGCAGTGGAGTTTCAGTTATGGTAGGCTGTACTTCCATATTATTAGAAGGATAGTTGGTATATTTGTACTGGGAGTGTCCAGAAGGCAATTCTCTTTGGGGATATTTTGTGGGCAGTTACTAGCAGTATGGCCTTCCATTTTGCAATTGAAACAAGTAATGTTTTCAGCAGAGAAAAGATTCTATATGGTGTACCTTCATGTACAATCACTGATGACTGGGGAGTTTGTGAAGTTCCTCAGGTTGGATAAATGTTTGCCTTCTGAAGCTCATAATGTGACTGAAGTTAGGGTCAGACAGACCAGCTCTGATGAAAGATATACTGGAGGTAGTTTTGATGTCATGATTCTTGAAAATATTTGTGATTTCCGTTTGGGATAAAAGGGTATACATTTGATATTATGATTCTCTTGAGTTTGTTAATTAGGGTCTCACATTAACAATAGTATTTTTAATGATTAGAGTAGGGTATTTGTTAGTTATAAGATCAGCATTGACTTTCGAGTTCAGAAACACACATATTCTGTTATTGGATATTCTTGATATGAAAGTAATGGCACTGGGGGGAACAATTTCAGTTAGTTTACTTATATAGTCTTTGACAGTTAGATTTTCGCATGCGTCCAGTAGTATAGATTGTTCTTTTGATGGAAAACTCACAGTATTTGCAGCTCCTGCGTACGACTTCGTGGGTTGCTCTTGGAGGTTAAGTGACGGATTCATCTTGAGTTTGGCTGGTACTGCTTTATTCATGTGGATACGTTGAGCCAGCCGGCAGGCCGGCCAGAGAAACGCTGTACACTGCTTGGAACACTGATAGCACTTTAAATAACACTGTTAGGTAATATTAATACTGAAGTGTTTTGGTTCGGAGATACAGTGTATCGGTAAGCTGATAGAGCGCAGCAGTAGTTGTTGCCTCTACCGCTGTCGAACTACGACTCTCTTGACAATTTTGATGAGTTCGCACTTTTATTTTATTGGACATCGCCTTTAATGAAAAGTTCATGCTTTAGACGAAAGAATACGTAATTTATTTTTGCTTCAATTCTTTCATATTTAGAAAAATTATTACATTTAAGCCTGCACAAACGAAAAAGGGAAACACACTCTAAGAATAGAGTCTCTGAAAACACGTCGCTTAGAAATATTTTATCACACAAACAAAAATAATCGTATTTAATTAAAAATGAAAAAATGCTTTTCATAAATAGACGCACTTAAAAATTTTGCATTTTAAAGCATTTTCAATTATCAATTTTTACTCTCTCGTATTCATTTGTATATACGGGAGTAGTACGTAGAAAAGAGAAAGTTATGTAATGCTACGGAAAATCTATTTCAAGACTTAAACCGAAATACACTTTTGGGGATTCCTTGATACTGAAAAAGTGTTGTTTGTTTTTCAAAACGACCGTCCCTCCGTCTATCTGTCTGTCTGTCCGCCTGTTTGTCATCCTGTCCGTATGTCTCTCCGTCCGCCCGTATGTGATCGCTACTGGCGCCTAAACCTCTGGTATGATCTTTTCCAAATTGAAGAAACCCCTGTCTATATGGCTCTAGTTGAAGCTTTGGAATTTTGAAAAACATTCTATAAAAGTTTGGGGATATTACATGAAGCCCCTAGATATTTTCAAAATTTTGTTCAAAAACGACTCCAATTTTTTTCTTTAAGTTTTTTTCTCAGAATACAGTAAAATATACTTATAAAGAGGGCATAGGTCAGAATGCCACCATCATAAGTGAGCGCAGTTTAAGTTTTGAATCACATTTTTTAGCATCTGCGCATGCGCGGAGGATCGATAGAGCGGTCCGCTAAGGCGTGCACAAACTCTCTAACGGATTTTATCTCTTCGACCAGGGATTGGGCGCCGTTAGTACTCGGGGTTTCTAGACAGTCACCCGTCCGGGAATCCGTGACGTCTCGAGTGTATTGATTCAGTGGTGAGGTGAGTTGAATTTACATAATTGAATGATTGAAGGCGTTGTCATTGTCACAATAGTATTTATTTCACAAATAGCAGCTTTCGATGGCTTAGCCATCCAAGAACGGAGTCCGTTCTTGTGGCTCCAGACAGCAGAAAATGATGATGGCTAAGCCATCGAAAGCTGCTATTTGTAAATAAATACTATTGTGACAATGACAACGCCTTCAATCATTCCAATTACGTCTCGAGTGGCTGAACGTCCGTGACTTCCAGGAGCGCGTTTAAGAAAATCGGCGAAGGACGTCGGCGTAATTGTTTGATATGACTTAACAATTTGAATAACTTCACAATTTAACTGCAATAAAAGCTACGGATGGGTAACGGATAGAGATTCTGGAGCCCAAAAAAAACAGATTTTACTTTTCCTTCAAGTGTTGTATACTGTTTTTACTAGTTTTGACGATAAATAGCTGAAAGACCATTGAGGCCTCGATGGCAACCACAGGGCGTGCGACCTTGGTCCGGCGCCCGCCGTGCAGTTGATGTAAAGTACAGCGCTTTGTGCATCGCCGCTCCCACCCACGTTCCGCCCGTCAGCCTGGGAGGAATGGAAACAATTCCGCCAAACAGCCCCTGTTTACCTTCTGTTCATCCGTTTTGTGCTTCGAAGAAAAAACGTATTTTCTCTCGTTTTCAACCTGCTTGCTTTTTTTTTATTTTCTTGCCCTCGTGCCTATAATTGACAAAATATGCAGTTTTTCCCATCTCAATTAGATGCTTTGAGTAAAAGCACCAAGCGAAGAGGTGACATGCGGACGAGATAAAAAGCTAAATTAGATGGTGTAATAATAAGCAAATGGAAAACGGTGTAACCGCCAGCGGGTATTCCAAAACACAGGTAGGCGCAGGGAAAAAATAGTCACGTGTGCGCAACGCCGAAAGGCTTTGTTCAAGGTCGATTGTTCATCTCTTTGTTTCCAACGCTGATATACCTCCCGTAAATATTTTCATCAGTCCGAGCGAAACTTGGAAAACGTTTCTCTCAACGCGGTTATTTTTCGATTTCCGCATGAAAAGTTCAAATTCAAAAGCTCTCTTTCCCACAAATTTCTGTGAAAGCATAATTTACGCGGCACAAAAAAAGCACAGCAAATGGTTAAGTAGAGGAGGAATTAATCAAATATCAATAACACAATGGTAATTAACGTTCCCATAAATATACGTATCGGTTGTCAATCTCGGAACAAGACCAGAGCGCTCTGCAGTGTAAAACACGAATCATTCATTTCCGGCACAGCGCGTCCGGGGCTGTCATCGGGTTGCTAGGCGACGGTCGGCGCGGCGAAAATCTCACAAAACCCATGACAATAGGGCGCGGCGTCCGATCAATGCGTTATTTTCAGAAGCGGGGGAAGGAGGGGGCGAGGGCCCGCTAATTGGGAGATATTGTGCCACTCTCGGCATGTAGCTGCGTTAAGCGCTGGAGAAGAGGGGAAGCAGTGGTGCCAAGAAGAGATGGAATGGTACCGTTCAGAGAATAGAGGTAACAATCACGTCTGGTTGGCAGCACAGTACCTTCACAACCTCGAATCGTTTTCCAGACGTGTACATATAACACTTCTTTCTTGAATTATTCCTCTTGTGTTTGCTGGCAACACTGTTTACGAGAAACTCTTAATACACGCTTTATAAATAGTCTCAAGAATTTGTAGATAACGTTTGTCTTAAAATCTTATTTTTTTATGAATTCAGATTGTATTTTTACGCATCCGTGTCGTTGTTCGCCTCACTCCCAACACTATTGTCTCAGAATAAGCATTTCTACACTTACGCGTTGTTCCCAGCCAAGTAGACTCACGTCTACAACGAGTGCCGGCGCGAGGCATGGGCAGACCGGGTGATCAATCGGGGCCCCTCAATGATGGGAATGATTGAAGAAAATAGTAAAAGATTGAAAAGGAAATTAGAGCTCGAGAAAATCGTTATCGTAATATTTCAAGTCGCGGTACAGCAGTTTGATATTTCATAAAATTTTCCATTAATTTTTTACTTAAAATAGTTCATCATAGTCATTACTTAAAAGTAGGATTATACGAAATTAAACAAATGATGCTAACATTAAAATAGGTTCTACTGAAATTCATATTTATTATTCCATGTATTACTAAAAATTATTTAAAATATATTTCCTTTTTAAAAAATAGCTGATATAGTTTTTGATACAACTTTCACATTTTTAATTTTTCTTCGAAAGTGGGGGAGCCTACGTTTCGGCGTTATCCCGGCCACAAAATTGTCTAGCTCCGGCACTGTCTACAACCCTCATCATTCTCATCTACCTAGGAACTCAGTCATCACCATCAGCATCATCATTGACGTCGGCTTAACGCAAGTTTACCCGCTAAGGCTTACGCTGCATCCTTCTCTCCGTATGTGCTGTCAGCCGATGAAGACAATGGGACACCTCCCCCAGCCTCCCATTCCTTCACTCTCTGCCACTCAGTGCCTCTGAACGGGAGATGCTAGGCTTCGAGTCCCGTCTGTGCGGTGGAAGGATTTTCGTCACTAGAAATAGTTACATCGAATTCAGTCGCTGTCTGGAGGAGAATTCTACTATCAGGCTGCTTTGATCGGTAGTTTTCTGTGGTTTCTCCGATCAACACCAGGCGAATGCCGGAGCAGTACCCTAACAAACGGGTCACAGACGCCCGCAATCTTTCCTTCTTCTTCCTGCATACTGACAATCTACACACCTTGCATACTGACATACCGGGAGGCAGGTCGGGACCTTGGAGCTGATCCCGGCTGGGGCGGTGCCCAGTTGGTGGAAGATACCTGGTTGGGGCAATCCCCACCAGTCGACGGTAGGTCAGCGCCGGATCTCACCATCTAGCAGGGGAAGATCACCGCCACTTTCCGAGGAAAAAATGCCCTATACTTACAGGACTAATGACCATAGTAGTTGACACACCCAGAATCACCAATCAATCAGTCACCGTCATCATTATCATTGACCTCAGTTTAAAGTCGGTTGCCTCTCTAAGGCTTAGACTGCACGCTGCTCTCAGTACGTGCTGTCAGCCTTGGGGCACCTCCCTACCTTTACGCCGCAGTGGCTCTTTGCCGTTTGGGCACTCTTCGGTCCTTTGCGCCCCGCGCGTACTCTTTTAACATAGGTACGTACGGTGCCAGGCATTAGGTTCACATATCGCAGCCCGTGGATATATTATGCGACCTTCACCCGTCTGTTAGCCGTCATATGCGTCCTAACGAACTTTGTTTTGGGCAGAGAAAGCAAATGAAAGGAAAGCTACTCAGTCTCCAATGGTCTTATCTCACTTTCCTTTGCGCTAACTTTGAGAAAGTCTCGCAGTTATGAAACAATGACGCCACCGAAAGAGAAGTGGGAAATGGCGAGAATTGCTTCTTTTTTTACTTTTTCTTCTTTTTTCAGGATCACTTCTCTCTTGTCAACTACACTTCATTTTTTTTCATGATTTCGTTGTTTCTCATTTTCTCTTGCCTTTACTCTCGCTGTGCTCTGGCTCGGTAAATTCACAGCATTGCTTTCGCAGGCAAAGCATCTCCAAATCTCCGTTGTCTCCCGCCAGTCTGGCTCCTCTATCTCATCTACATATGCACTGTCTCGTCGCTCTTCTTCGGCTTTCCGTCCTGGCTATTCTCAGCGGTGTTTTCGATTCATCCTCGTGCGCTTTCAAGCACGTACCAGGCGCCCGAAATCGTTAATTTGCATATCATCAGGGCGGTTCGACCTCGCGCGACGCGCGTTTGACGCTCAGGAGCAGCTTCCGCACGGGCGAGCGCCGTCGCGCATTGGGACGACGACGCGACGCGAGCCCCCCACCGCGCGCCTCCACTGTCCGCCGCAGCGAGCGCTGCGGGCGCCTCGCCTCGCCTGTGATTGAGAAGATCCCCGCGAGCGCGGCGTCGCGCCGTACACTGGTTCCATCGGCCCAAAACCTGGTCCTAATTGCAAACGCCAGTGGATTTGCGTAAAATGGGTATCAATGGCTTTTTGAGATCGCTGAATTTGAATCATAAATAAATTTCAAAATTCAAAATAACGGCTTCAAAATGGCGGATCTACTCGTTTAAAAAGAAACAAAACTTCATAAAAAATATACATATGGGCTTTCGAGATCACTGATTTCGAATATCATAATGAAATTTGAAGATTCAAAATGGCCGTTTGGAAATGGCTAACTGTCTCTTAAAAATAATATATGTAAAAATATGGATACAATAGTTCTCGCGGTCGCGGGTTAATATTATCATTCCAAAAGTGTATATCAGTAATTTTCTTACTAAAAGAAGTTATAGGAAAGGAGAAATCGAAAAAAATACAGAGAACATAATTTCCTGTGGTGTTGAAGACATTTCCGGGATACCTAGTGTTAAATCTTACTATGTAGCTTGCAGTGAAGTGGCTATAAAACAAAAAAGTGCAGTCATGTGCAGCTAAATGTGTGATATTCTGATTAGGGGCATTCTACTTGTTAAATAAAAATATTGACTGAGGCAGGAATAGAACAATAAATATAATCCATAATATTCGTGACTAACATTGTTACGCTCAGTTAGTTCAGTCGTATTATATATACAATTATTAGACACTTTTTTCTTAAAACTATACCTAACTTATAGTCAGAAGAGTCTTCTTTTCGGAGTTCTGAAAGAATCCACAAAAAATAATTTAAACACTTTTTTAATTTTACAAATATAGTCGACTAGAATCAATGAATTCGAGTGTTTGGAATTCGAGTGAATCAACGGTAACTTTACGAGACCGTGAAGACGACAGAAATTATTGAAATAACGTTCTGGAGCTGAAGTAGTGTGTTCCAATGTCTTCAGAACGAGATTTGCTAAGTCAGAATTCCGAAAGCGCACTTTGAATTTTGCCATTATGGCCAGGCTTTTGGTCCGATTGCACCAGTGTGCGCCGTGTCGTCGTGCCTGGCGCGACGCGCTATTCGTCACAGGTTCGGAACGGAACAAAAGGAAGACGCGGAGAATTAACATCTGACATGGCGAATGGGGCTGCGAGATGAACTGTGATCTGATGAGCGAACGTGATTGCTGTTCTAATCCGTCATTCCTGCAGTGTTCGCCGTGGCGGCAACGCCGTTTTTTTTTTCTGCGCGCAGATAACCGTAACGTTAGTCGATGGATGTGAACTCGTGAATGACAGTTGTTTTCCACGCGTGCGCTAACAAGATATTAGTAGTTCCAAGCGGAGGGCAAAGGGCGGACGTGTGATGTCACTCGAGTTTACGTCTGATTCGTGAAAACCAGAAATGGATTCGTTAAAACCCACAAAAGGCTGTTGGGTTCCAGCGGTTTTATAAGTCAACGTACAAAAGTCAATTTTCGAAAGTTTTACAAAAGAATATAAAAACTCCAGCATTTGGGCGAGAGGCCACAGAGTAACTATTCCTAATACACGACTTTTGTTTTCAAAAGTCCAAATGTTTATTATTCAAATTGGTAGATAAAAAAAAAATTAAATTATTGAAGAAGAAAATATTACTTTAATTAATTGCAAATGAAAGGTAATTGTTTCTTTAAATTATGTAATTAAAATTGTTACGAAAGAACGTTTTTTCGGAGCTTATCTCTCAATGTTCCCTGTTCACGAACCGACTCACGTCGCTGTGAGATCGGACGAAGAACGCGAAAGTCAGTAAGTAGGCACTCGCGGGAACAAGAAAAAATTTTCCCGCTCCCGATAGAAAGGATTAAACGTGGTTAAACGTGTATAATTTCGTTGGTTGGTTGGTAGGTGATTCTGAGCGCGTCAACAGCTTAGCTCATTAGTCCCGTCAGTGTAGTGCATGTCTTCCTTCGGGAGATGGCGGTGATCTTCCCCCGCTGGATGGTGAAATCCGACGCCGACCTACTGTCGGCTAGCGGGGTTTCCCCCTAACAAGGACTCTCCCACCAGCGGGGCACCGCCCCAGCCGGGCAACCTCTAAGCTCCCGGTCTCCTTGAATATGTGGTAGTGTAGAGCATATTAGTGTAAGTGTGTGTGTGTGTGTGTAAGGGGAAAGGATAAGACAAGGAAGAGGAAGGAAAGATCGCGCGCTGTCCGTGGACCGTTTGTTAGGGTACTGCTCCGGCATTCGCCTGGTGTTGATCGGGGAAACCACAGAAAACTATAGCGCAGTTCATCAACTGGTGTCACCGCAGGTTGTTACTCCTTGGTTCGAAACTGTTGCTGGTGTCACTCCTAGGTTCAAAACCTGACGGCGGCAGCATTTTCGACACTAGCTTTTCAGCTAGCGCAGAGCATCTCCCGGCTGGGGCGCTGCCCCGCTTTTTTTTTTTTTTTTTTTTAATTTGTTGCGTCTACCATTTTGACGCAACGCGTCTCCAAGACCCTTACGGGTCGTTGAGCGCTTTGCGCTGTGGAGTAATCCTCCATTACTTTGCGCGTAATCTCCGCGTACGCGCCTCCTACTACGCGCTCCTGCGTCACTACCCAGCGGCCAGAATTGGGAAGTAGTAAGGATAGGGGCAGAGTTTAGGACACTTCACAAGGATTGGACTAGCCCTTGTGAAGCAGCCAAACTCGTTTTGTTGGAACAAATTTCACATGAGATTCGACGGGAATCGAACCCGGACCTCAGTCGACCGCTTGTGGAAGAGTCCTGGTTAGGGGAAACCCCCGCTACCCAACGATAGGTCGGCGTCGGATTTCGCCATCCAGCGCCATCTCCCGAGGAAAATACATGCACTACACTTACGAGAATACTGACCTAAGTTGTTGACGCGCCCGGAATCACTAACCAAACAACAGAATATTACCGATCAGAGCAGTTGACCGCTAGAATTCTCCTCCAGACAGACTCTGAATTCGACCTTGCTGTAAAGCTAGTGTTAAAAATCCTGCTGCCATCAGGACTCGAACCTAGAACCTCCCCGTCAGAGGCGCTGCAGGGACATCAGTAGATGCACAGAGCTACCACTCCCGGTTATAATTTCGTGGCAACGGTATTTTTAAATTTCGTGCTGGTTGGTTTCCTTAGTTAGCCGACTTATTACTGTGAGGAATTCGTGTGGTGGTATTTCTCCAGTGCGGATAACCGGACCACAGCTAGATAGTCAGATGTGGGTGCTGCCAAACTTTCACCATTCTGACCTGTTGGGTAATTTTTTCGTCCACCGTCCCTAGGCACACTTCCTTCACTGGGGTTGGAGTTCTGCCTACCCTTCGAGCCTTTCTAAGTCATGCCGAGGTCTTCTTAGGCGTGTTGCCACTGAGGTCCTCTTCTGAAGTACTTCTTCGTCTGACCCCTCCCTTTCGACCTGTCTGGCAAAGGCCCTATCATTAGCTGTGCTACCGCCGTCATGAACCTCAGGATCATGGGGGAACTCGAACTCCACCACCAAGGGCGAGGTCATGTAGAAGAGATGTAGGAATACGAAGGAAAAGATGCAGAACCACTATGAGAAGAAGAAGAAGACGAAGAAGAAGAAGAAGAAGAAGAAGAAGAAATTTCGTGCATTTGTGCGAAATTCCCTTCAGTGAAGGAGCGAGTTCATAATTCCTTCCTAAAGACAATATTGAGAGCAAAGAGAGGCAATATGAGAATAACAGTTACATATGTAAAATTGGGCGTGAAGAATCAGTTTTGCAAGAGGTATAAAGGATTATTTTCATGCTACTTTCTAAGCCATTGCTGAAAATGTGCCTTGTCAATTGATCCATTGCAAGCCATGATCCTGATCTATTGCAAGTCAGTTTCGTCGAACCTTCTATGAATTCGATTTCTATTACTTTTTCTGCTTTTTCGAATAAACTGGCAAGAAATTGTTTTGACATAAAATGTGTTGGAAAGCAGGCTCAAGATTGTTGTTATTATTAATCTCGAATGCTGAAGTCAGCAGCTCGTCACCTGCTTGGACACACGTACCAAAACGCCAATTAAGTACAGCATTACTTGACCTCTAAAAGAATTTTATAGGTTATATACGACGCAATGTCGTTCGCGAGAGCGCGTTGTTGTTCACCATGCATCTCGCGGCAGAATCGATTCGTTTTACTTAGGGCAGGATAAGGGGAAAGAGCAGATGTTTCTCTTTCTTGCATTTTAGCCACTGAAAACCACAAATATTCAAACGTACCTAGTTTCTGCGTTTTCTAGTTCACGCAGATTTAGCCAATCTGCACGAGTTCAGTGAAGAGGAGAACCACAGCTACGCCAGCGCCATGCGGCGGTGGCAGACTGAACTCGCAAAATCTGGAAGGAGAAGCAATTATCATTTGTCTTCCGTCGCGTATTAGGCATGCGAAACTCCAATATGGAATTCTATATAGATTCTTTCCTTCATTTAAATTGAAATTGTGCCGGAGAGAAATATCGCGTGCGATTTCACTGCATCGCAGAGCCAATCCTTTATCCGACCTTACGAATTGGGGAGTGGCAGGTTGGAAAGAAGCCGTGTGAAGTAATTAATCTGCAACAAATTGCTCGAAACGTGCACTACTGAATTTGAGTCCAATTATTTCGCTACGTCTGTTGGAACAATGAAAATGAATTAGACGAGTTAAACTGAAGATAGGAAAATATTTGCTGTCAATTGTACGAGGAAATTTCGTTTCTCTTACTAAAATGATAATAATATTCTTTTCAATGGCACTTCTGTCTTATTTTCTACTCCACTAGAAACAAAGAAAAGTATCTTGATATCATAGACAATAACTAATATTTGTCAACATTTCTGTTTTACAGATACTAAAATAGATCACTTTCAGAAGCAATATTACATCATGAAATGCACATCTCGAGTGGACAAGAGCGAATGAATTTTTAAAAATTTGAATTGTTTGTAAATAGAAACGAAAAAATATTGAACGTAACATGCGTATAAAGGGTATAATTGCACTCATGGTATATCAGAAAACTCGTTCCTATCGTCGCTCGTTTTCTTGAACATACAACACACGCAAATATACATATTTTTATACACTCGTTTTGTTAATTAATATATGTAAAATAATTTGATGTATATTAATACAAAATATTTTTTAATAAATAATAAAATATATAAATAAAATATGTTTACTTCTATAAACAATTTGTTAATTTTAATTTATATTTTAACAAAAAGTTATCCTGTTAGTGTCAGTATTGTATTGTTTTCGGAGGGAGACCCCAACCTGATAATGTGCTTGGGGGCCTCGCAGTTCCTTAGTTCGGCCCTGGTTTTTATAATAAAACGTAGTTCACTATACAGAAATGTTTTATAGCAACTGCATATACAACTATAGTAGACTTTTTTACTCGAAAATGAAGGTGGATGGATAAATGAAATGATGTATGTGTAACGCACAATTCTACAGATTAGAAGTTTCTGAGCTGAAACTTGGAAAATACATTAGGAGTAAGTTGTAGATGTGCTGTTCCGGGGAACATTAAGATATTTTAATTTTAGGGAGTACTTTTGTAATTTTCTAAATTTCAGTGCTTTCGATAAAAATCCTATATCATTAAGATCACACTTTGCACACAATGAGTTTAAAGAAAAAATTGAGACAACTCACTTGAAAATTCTGAAAATGACGCGCAAGCTTCATGTACAGTACCGAACTAAATTAATAGATTCATTTAAAATTCGCACGTCCTGAAATCGACCTAATTGATCGGATAAAATTCGTTTTGGAAAAATCCTATAAACATTTTAGACGCTAGGAGAGGGTTGTATATAGACGAAGAGACTGTGAAATGGACAGAGGGAAGATGGTTAGATGGACAGAGGGAAAGATGGTTAGATGGACAGAAGGAAAGATGGATAGACGAACAGACGGGCAGACGCGTAAACGGACTGTCGTGCCCAAGGACTGACGGTCGGACTGAATAACCTCCAAACGGAAGGACGGTCGGACAAAAAGACTGATTGATACTCGTATTGAAAAACTTCCTTTTTTTAAATATCAGATACTTACAAAACATATATTCACATCAACATTCTGTCATCGGTTTTTTTTATCAGCAGTATATTTTTACAATTTCCTTTTCACCATGTTTACAAGTTCCATGTTATATATAACTCGTATACACTAGTATTCGAGGATGTAAGTATGGAAAATTATATGTTGCGCGATAAAGATATCATGAAATGAAAAGTCATACGATGTAACAAAGCATGATTTGGCACACTGTGAGTATTTGGCCTTCGAAAATCAAGCACACCCAGACGCTATTCAACCTGAAAATTCGTATTTAGGATGCCAGTAACCTGCCTCTTCAACATGTGGCTTGTTTGTGGTGAGCGAGCAGAAATTAATTTCGGGTCAACTACGGAGGTCATTAGTAATTGTTAGCTTACTGGCAACCGGAAGCTGGCGCGTTTCTCATTCGCTAGCACGGGATATCCGGCGCCGAATTCCAAATCTGCTTACGGGTTTTTTGCCTTTCCTCCAGCGGGCCACGCTCCATATCTCCCCTTGCCGGACAACGCCCCGCCCAGGCAACCACAGGGCTCCCGACTGATCTCACGACATGTGTGACAGTGTAGTGCACGTAATAGCGAGAGTATGTGTAAAGGGAGAGGATAGGACAAGGAAGTGGAGGAAAATATTACGCACCGTCCATAGCTCGTTTGTTAGGGTAAGGTATAACATTCGCCTGGTATTGATAGAAGAAATTATGGTAAACTTCCGACGAGTCCAGCCGATCCCTAAAATTCTGCAGTGAATGAATTCAACCACGCGCTGCAGCTAATGCCAAAAATCCACTTCCCTACTCTAGAACCCACTCCTTCAAAAACTCCAGGGGAATATATTGCAGAGGCAGCGATATTACTATTGAGCTATCGCAACAAATTAGTTTTTTATAAAAATAGAGGTGTTACAACAGCACATAGTTTCTCGTATCATTGGAAACAAATACGTAGTTTTGAAATATTGCAATTTCTGTCCTACTAAAGCCCAGTTATAACTTTAAAAAGTTCAATTTAAGCAAAGCGCCTCTGGTGTATATTACATTTATTTGGATACTCAGGATTAGATGTCATTTCTTACTTTTACTAACAAAACAATCGTGAATAAATTTAACCGTAATAGTATGTGCAGCACATTATATCGAAAAGCAAAGGTAATTTCAAAATTGCCTTGATTACATGAAGTGAGCTTCCAATTCTTGAATACCATAATCAGCGATCAGAACTTCTTAAAGTAAAATTATTGTACTTGTTATTTCTAAATTAAATCTATTACCTTGCATAAAATATAGATATTTTCACAAGAATTTAACTACAATATACGATGAACACGACCGCCAACATCGAGAAGAAATCAAATTATTTGTAATCACCCTGTTGCATTTTGGGCGGACAACGCTACAAAAACGCGTGGAAATTAAAATTTACAATTTCGAAATGTTTGCAATTTTCGAAAACGTTTGTCGAAAATAAGACTAGCAATCTGTTTCTTTATTGCTCTTTGCTACATACGATTAAATATAAGAAAAACTTGGGGCCGTTTTGGAAATGTTCAGAATGTTAAATTAAGGAAGGCAAAGAAAATGTGGTCTACTCCATTTCTACTGTGCCTTTTCTGTATGAGAGGAATTAAAAAATTGAAGCCATTTAAAAAAATAAAATGTTTAGGTGCATGTAAGGTCCTCAAAAATTAAATCTTTAAATTCAAGGAGCGTGACATCAGTCATATCGATCGGGGAATATCAATTTTGGTCAAAATCCTGATTTCAGTTTAGCCTACAGCGTTAAACGCAGACTGACGAACGGTCAGGCTTTTTGTCAAGAGCTAATTTTTCGGTATCAAGGACCTAATAAACGTATGTTTTGAATTCACAATACATCAGAAGAAGTGATTTATTTAATATTTAAAAACATGATATACATTTTTTTCTTATCAACACTCGTCAATAATTTTTTTTTTTCTAAAAAGTGTCGTTTTTTTCGCAGCATTATTTGGTCAATACTTGCACCTTACTTACCAATACTTACCTCTGCACAGCGCAAGCAGTAGGCGGAGTAGTAAAAAGCTGGAAGTGGTTTCACATTTAAGAAATCAGAGTGTTCTGAAGAAGAATTTCTTGTTGCGCAGATGGTGCTGCAGAACACGCCGCTGGAGGTGACCAGCATTCACCTGTTCCCGCTGGAGAACGCCGAGAAGCACCACACGGAGAACTTCGAGCTGGTGCACCTGGAGCCGCCCACGCCCGTGCTACGGCGTGGCCAGGTCTTCCGCGTGGAACTGCGGCTGCAGGGTCGGGCCTATGACCCCAAGCTTGACGCCGTCCGGCTCATCTTCAACTTCGGTGAGCACAGACACACACTCGGCTTCCGCGGCCGGAGCCTGTAACTCCTATTCGTAACGCACCGCGTCTCTGACGTGTTGGTCGAAACGTCAGCCATCACCTCAGGGGCGAGGCTTGTCCCAGATATCTTGATAATAATAGAAAAGAAACTCTTGCAGGGACTGAATGAGAAAAGTTTCCAATAAAAGCTCAAATTAAAAATGCAATAGAACATTATGCGAATAGTTTATGATGTAAGGCATTAATGAATTAGTAAGTTTTAAAAACGAGCTACTTTGGTGCGAGTTTTCCAATTTGTACAAAAGCAATAAAACAACATAATAAACGAGTTGCGTACATTATTATTTTGTGTAACATCGTTTTAAATTTATAGAACAATCAAAGTTAATTTTCGGAAACGACTTCATTGACATCACGAGTATTCGACATATCGGTGTGCAAAACCGGTGGTTGTCTGATCCGTTTACCGTCTCCATCCCACGATTCTCTCGCTGGGATTGGCTGAATGTGTGAAAACGCAATTTAAAAACGCTGAGCCTTAAGATCTCATTTTCTGAGCGACTTTTTGTAACAAAAAAGCCGATTATAATTGTAGAAACAAAATAAATTTATTATAAATTACTGAAATCCACTACTTACCACATTAAAATAATATTCGACATTAGTACGTGTACACAAATGCATACATATAAACTCCTTAAGAACCGATGTATATATTTCTCTATATTCACATACACACATGCCGGCACATATTCATTAATATACATATGCCAAAACCAGAGGCAAAATTAATATCTTACATAAATGTTAATTACTGCATGATTAACTTATTAACTAATAATTAATGCGCTTATTAGCATATAAAATAGCAACACGATACGCATAGCAAAATTTTAAACAAAAAAAAAACAGATAAAAACGCAAATATATTATTTCACGCCCTGCGTTTCTTCTCAATTATATCTCAACAATTTTTCATTAAAAGAAAGGGACTTGGTATTTCAAATACATTTTTGTAATCTTTTTAACTTGTATTATTCATTTCATCATTCATTTTTTCAACCCCATATTTTTATTCTATTCATATCTTCATTTCTCGTGTTTTCTACGGAAAGATTTTGCGCAGTTCTACGTCGCGTTCTGCAGCCCCATATGTCATGTCTTCTCTCCATATGTCATGTCTTTCAATATGGTCGCTCTACCTTCAGCTATTTCCCAATCTATTGTCCAATCATCTTTTCAAGATATTTACATTTATCTTACAGTTCATTTTTTATTCATTCTTTTATTCATTCCGGTATTATTCTTGTTCATTCCGGTATTATTCATGTTTCGATTTCCTTTTTGTTCATCCATCTTTCTACTCAGCTTTTTCTCCCATTCCCACTCACAATCAATTCAGCATTCCTATATTCTTTTAAATCACATTTTAGTAAATATCTTCATCTCTATCGCTGTTAATTGTCATATTATTCTTCTACCACAGAAAAGTCTTCGGTTTTTTGATTGTTTTCTGAATCCGATATCTAAAGTCTGTTCTACACGGTCCTTTTCTTGTCCTTTTTCCCTACAGAAAATGGTTGTTATAGGACGTTTATTTCTACGCACTACTATTTCTGCATCGAAACTGGATGAATGAGGAGATGAACGGAAGCAGCGATTTGCACGTTCATTTCGTTTTCTGCGCATATTCGTGTCGAAAATTCTTCCTGCTGGTGCCGTCAAACGCGCTGAAGATCAAACAATTGAGCATCGCGTCTACAGAAACAAATTAAGTGAGGTTAGGTTCAAACTGAGCACGGAACGATATGTTATTAGAATACAACACAAGTGAAAATCATTTTACTTCTCATCACAGAATACAGTTCAACAAAACTTACAACGCTCTCAAAACTCCACAAAAGGAACGAATCGCATCGCACACGTAGCAAGGAGAAAAACTTCCGGAATAGGAAGCAAGGAGCGCGGTAGTCAAACTGGATGTACACTGTGCAGAAAAATGACGCACGCTACATTTTCCTGTACAGCTTACATGCAGTCCCTTTTGTGGACCTATGAAAAGGGCTGTGTGAGAACGAGCGTGTGAAGGGGCGTACTTGCTTACTGGTGTGTGGGTGCGTGCGCAGGGCCGCACCCGAGCGTGATGCGCGGCACGCGAGGCATCGCCCTGCTCAACCCCAAGGCGCAGCCCAAGGACAAGCTGAGGAGCTGGACGGCGGCGGTGGCGGAGGCGCAGCCGGAGGCCCTCGTCGTGGAGGTGAGAGCCTGGCAGCCGCTCCGCCCCCCAGAGAGTTTGCCACCACGAACGTGTTTCAAGCGCACAGGAATTACGTTGTATTAATTAATTCATTTAAAATAAAAATATTGAATTCGTTTTCATCACTGAAATCCTCATCATCTATACGTAGTAGTTGATTTATAGTAATAATACTGAAGTTTCTTTTCGTTATTTCAAAATAAATGTCTAATACAGTCCTGTTACTCACAACATATTGAATTGTGTTATTTGGATAATTAATCAAAAAACAACAAAAGATAGGGATCCTAACTTTCATCTGCTCCCTAATTAGGTGCACCAACAGCTGTACGAAAATACGGACAGGCCCTTTACAAAGGATAAAATGGTATTTTTTTAAATTATCTAGTTATGAAGAGAAGATCACAATAAATATGCAAATACACCACAAAATAGCAAATTGAAATTCACCCTTTGAATTACTGAATGAAATGAATAATTTTATTTTTCTGATATCACAAATTTAAGAATGGCATATTTCTCTCAGGTTACCAGCCCTCCCGACGCCCCCGTGGGCACATGGGAACTGCAGGTGAAGACCTTGTTCAAGGAAGGCAGCGATGCAGAGCGCATCAGTAAATATGAAGGCGACATATATCTGCTCTTCAACCCCTGGATTCCAGGTACGTTTATTGTTTTCTGACCAATTGAGAAAGCAAAATAACATTTGTAATAATTATTTAAGGAATCATAATGATTACACAATTTTCCCACAATCAAATTAAAGATCTAATAATTTGCTATAACAACAAATGAGATTCAACTTTCTCATAAAAGTATTCATAGAATTTTTTGTGAGTAGAAAATAACAGAAAGTGCATATAACAACTGGAAAATTTCTTAACATACAACCACACTATTGTGATAAATTTAGAACACTAAATTATTAAAATTCCTGCCGATTTTAAGCATGAGTTCGACACATAACATACATTCCTTTCCTGTTGCATGTGGACGTGTGATTCTATACAAAATCACAATTCCTGGAAGTTCTGTTAATTGGAATAAATTATTAGATATATTTCAACTACTATAATTTATCAGCCTTTTTCAACAATAAAAATTTAACATTTATTCTTATCATCTATACAGTATAGTTCTGTCTGTGCATTTCTTTCACTTTAAACATTGAAACACGGTACAGATTTGACTATAGTTCATAAGCTTACGTTCGTAATCTTGATCAATGGTTTCTCCGCCGACTAAGCAGAATAGCTTCCTTAGTGCGCCAATTCTTGCGTACTTTCCTAAATTCAAAAAAGTTTTAGAATGTCCTCAACGATTGCTATAATTGGAATTAATATTCCCACAATTTCAACACGCGGTAGCGGCTTTCCCTTTTCGTATGAAACACCTACTGGCAATATTCATCATAAACACCTACTGGTAAAACTGACTATATTCATCTCCTAACTGGAAAATTCTTCCATCTATGGAGCTATCCTAATGTATGTCCCTGGAGACATTGAGTTGGTTTAATTCCAACTTCCAACCATTATATTAATAAAAATTCCCAATTACAATTTAATATCACAATTTACACAAGACCAATTTATCAAATTTCAAACTAAACAAATTCTCGGCTTACTATCATCTTCATAATATCCAGCCTATGTTGAAAACCCGATCGCACTTCAACCACTCACGTGTGCTCGCCTCGAAATTTTTCTCGAGACTGAATCCATGCGTCCTCTGACGATCACCACCATCCAACGCCCTCTTCACACTTTCTGCACATAATGTGTTCGGGGCCGTGTCCATCTACACAACGTTCTGACATCAAGCATGGAATATTAATCCTTGTTTGTCCGGTGTCCTAACAACGCGTATTCTTTGGCTGAAAACGATGCCATATTCCAACGCTAAACATTGATTTTATCATTAAAAACAAAATTCCAAGGTTCTTGGGTTATCAAACTATATTTTTTTAGACTTTCAGAAATTTGAAAACAGAGAGTTACCCCTACGTACTCCCGGCCCCATCAATGCATTTTTTTCGAAAGATCACCTCACATTATATTACTTCACCACTTTAAATTTTCGTGCGTCATGAATTTAAGATGAAAATTAGAAATAATGTATGCAGGTTAGCTCCTAAGATAAAGTTTGCAGATTTATATTTAAGTTACTAATTAATGATAAAAATATAACATATTTTGTGTATGTGCTTCATGAACACGTTCAATATCAAGTAAACAAATTAAATCGCTTAATCCCAACGACCAAAACTTTGACGCGCCTAATGAACCTCCAGGCATAAACAACATAAGTTGTTGCTCTCGCTTCACGCTCACTCATCTCGACCCCTCCTTTCGCGGAGGACGCTCGCACTCAGTGTGAAGCAGAGCTGACCGCTCGCAGCGGGAGCGCGACGCGAGAGTGTTTTGTCGAGGACGCCCCCGGCGCCGCCCCTTTTCCCACGCCCCGCAGCCGCCACTACCACAGCCACAGCCGCCGCCGTCACCGTCCTCAACACCTTCGTCGCCAATGCCCTTCCGACATTTTACCAGCTGCCACCACTTCCGTTTCCGCAAACCTCACAGCCGCCGCCGTCACCGTCCCTCAACACCTTCGTCGCAAATGCCCCTTCCGACATTTTACCAGCTGCCACCACTTCCGTTTCCGCAAACGACCTCACAGCCGCCGCCGTCACCGTCCTCAACACCTTCGTCGCCAATGCCCCTTCCGACATTTTACCAGCTGCCACCACTTCCGTTTCCGCAAACGACCTCACAGCCGCCGCCGTCACCGTCCCTCAACACCTTCGTCGCCAATGCCCCTTCCGACATTTTACCAGCTGCCACCACTTCCGTTTCCGCAAACCTCACAGCCGCCGCCGTCACCGTCCTCAACACCTTCGTCGCAAATGCCCTTCCGACATTTTACCAGCTGCCACCACTTCCGTTTCCGCAAACGACCTCACAGCCGCCGCCGTCACTGTCCTCAACACCTTCGTCGCCAATGCCCTTCCGACATTTTACCAGCTGCCACCACTTCCGTTTCCGCAAACGACCTCACAGCCGCCGCCGTCACCGTCCTCAACACCTTCGTCGCCAATGCCCTTCCGACATTTTACCAGCTGCCACCATTTCCGTTTCCGCAAACCTCACAGCCGCCGCCGTCACCGTCCTCAACACCTTCGTCGCAAATGCCCCCTTTCCGACATTTTACCAGCTGCCACCACTTCCGTTTCCGCAAACGACCTCACAGCCGCCGCCGTCACCGTCCTCAACACCTTCGTCGCAAATGCCCTTCCGACATTTTACCAGCTGCCACCACTTCCGTTTCCGCAAACGACCTCACAGCCGCCGCCGTTACCGTCCTCAACACCTTCGTCGCAAATGTCCTTCCGACATTTTACCAGCTGCCACCACTTCCGTTTCCGCAAACCTCACAGCCGCCGCCGTCACCGTCCTCAACACCTTCGTCGCAAATGCCCTTCCGACAATTTACCAGCTGCCACCACTTCCGTTTCCGCAACCTCACAGCCGCCGCCGTCACCGTCCTCAACACCTTCGTCACAAATGCCCTTCCGACAATTTACCAGCTGCCACCACTCCGTTTCCGCAAACCTCACAGCCGCCGCCGTCACCGTCCTCAACACCTTCGTCGCAAATGCCCTTCCGACAATTTACCAGCTGCCACCACTTCCGTTTCCGCAAACCTCACAGCCGCCGCCGTCACCGTCCCCCAACACCTTCGTCGCAAATGCCCTTCCGACATTTTACCAGCTGCCACCACTTCCGTTTCCGCAAACGACCTCACAGCCGCCGCCGTCACCGTCCTCAACACCTTCGTCGCAAATGCCCTTCCGACAATTTACCAGCTGCCACCACTTCCGTTTCCGCAAACCTACAGCCGCCGCCGTCACCGTCCTCAACACCTTCGTCGCAAATGCCCTTCCGACAATTTACCAGCTGCCACCACTTCCGTTTCCGCAAACCTCACAGCCGCCGCCGTCACCGTCCCTCAACACCTTCGTCGCAAATGCCCCTTCCGACATTTTACCAGCTGCCACCACTTCCGTTTCCGCAAACGACCTCACCGCCGCCGCCGTCACCGTCCTCAACACCTTCGTCGCAAATGCCCTTCCGACAATTTACCAGCTGCCACCACTTCCGTTTCCGCAAACCTCACAGCCGCCGCCGTTACCGTCCTCAACACCTTCGTCGCAAATGCCCTTCCGACATTTTACCAGCTGCCACCACTTCCGTTTCCGCAAACCTCACAGCCGCCGCCGTCACCGTCCCTCAACACCTTCGTCGCAAATGCCCCTTCCGACATTTTACCAGCTGCCACCACTTCCGTTTCCGCAAACCTCACAGCCGCCGCCGTCACCGTCCCTCAACATCTTCGTCGCAAATGCCCCAGCTGCCACCACTTCCGTTTCCGCAAACGACCACGCCACCACCTCTGCCATCGCCTCTTCCACCTTCACCACTTCCACCACCTCCGTCTTCCCACCTCCACAACCGTCTACACTACCATCACCGCCACCTCCATCTCCTCCTCTGCTCCACCCCCTCGCCCCCATCCCACGCCACAATCAACACGACTGGAGTCGCGGCCACATCACTACCGCCTCTGCTCCCACGCCATTACTCCCTCCGCCGCCGCCGCCGCACGAAGGGGCACCGACAGTCAAGCGGACAAATGAGGGACATCACAGTTAAAATGCCCATCACCTGGTCACGCACATTTTTATTCGGCTGGATGATATGGCGCGCGTCGGCGCCGCGGGGGGCTCGCTGATTGCGTCCGATCGATCACGCCCCGCGCCCCGCCGCGAACGCCACGCCCACGCGGCCGCCCCCGCGCGGGGCGACCCGTTCACGAGCTCTAATGAACCGTTGCTCTCGATTCAATCCACTGCAGTCGCGTTTTCCCGTTTAAAGATGGTTATGGTATTCCGACTTTTGTGTGTTTACACATTACGTTGAAAAGCAAATTCCTTCATTTTTAGTGCGCTAAGCACACGGAACGTAACTGTATTTCAAAACTATAAAAACTAGTGGTGCTAAAACAGCACGGATTTCTCGCCCTTAGTAATAATTGTGTAATACAATTTATACCACAAATTTTCTCCGAATGAACACATCTCCGACGTCCATTTTTTGTAAAAGTATTTCCAAATTGTAGAACGTTTGGAGCGAAAACTAAATATTTTCAAGCAAATAACACAAATTCGACTATTGTAACTGCTTTCCATAATCTAAATCATGACACAACCATGAGACGTAATTCACAAAAATTTATCTGCTGTCAGGCAGCGCGGATTATCATTGTTGCTTTCCAATTCCTGAAGGCTAGCATTTTCTTCCACATATTTAAATAGGTTTTAATATTTTCTAAAAGATTAATTTGTAATAACAAACTCTAGAATGTAAGAAACAAGCAAAGAAATATGAAATAATATATAAATATCAAGTTTCTTAGCATCCAACTTCGTGTAATCACCTCTTTGACGTTCTTGAAGGGCAGGAAATTCGGAGCGGGAGACTATGATTGACACCAAATTACACAAAAAATTCGCATATTTTCGAAAACTTAAACATGACAATATTTGAATATCTGTTTTTGATGAACACATCTCAATAAGAAAAATTTCTTATCCTCATAATTGTAGTTGTATAAAGACGCTAAAAAAATTGAATTTTTTCGATTTTAATAAATCAGAAATTTAAACGAACGTGAGATCTGCACCCATCCCTTAAGCGTCCTATATGCTACCAGTGGTCAAAATTTAATGAAAATTGTTGGTTCCGTTTTTGAGAAAAAAAAGTGTTTAAACAAATTTAAATATTGCCCACATACCTACGAAAAAAGAATTCAAATAGCTCGCAACTAAATACGCAACACCGGGTGTGCGGTACAAATAATTGGTATAAGAGTGGAGGCGTAGCAGGAGATATTGGCAAGGGAATTTGTCTTGGTAAAGTAGTCAGCATTACGTCGCGAGAATTGTCTGGTTGTCTACATTGCCAACTGGCAGTGGCCGGGCCAGCACTCTGTAGCAGTCTCGGGATCGATGTCACGATCAACTCCCACAGCTAATTCCGGGCCTCGCATTCGTATTGAATCAGAGAGCGGCGCGCTCTAATATTAAAGGTAATTAACGCAGCCGTGGGCTTTCTCCGGCAGTTCGGCCGCGGCCGCTCCCCTTCACACACACTCCCCACAACGCCCTCGTTGTCCCATCTGCACTTCCTCCGTCCGCCTCCATTGTCCTCAGCCTCATCCCTACACCGTCACATGAATGCCCCTTTACTGCCTTCTGGGGTCCCATTACCCCAACACAAACCGACTGTGAAGGCTGAATCCGTTACCTCTCCAGACCGGAAAGGTCTAGGGTTCGAGTCCTGACGGTGGCGGATTTTCAAACTGCGAAGCTAGGAACTAACTCTCTAGAGGAGAGTCTCGATACTGGGTGTTCGATACTTTACGGTTTATTCTTCGATCAATTCCAAACGAATTGTGGAGGAGTACCTCACAAACGAGCAACGAAGCGCGCACGATTTTTCTTTTCTTGTCCTATTATCTCCTTTGCCCTTACACAACACTTCAACAAGCGGGCCTTGTCTCACAATTACACATGTGAGTAAAACAGTCGGGAGCGTAAAGCTTGTCCCGGGTGGAACGGTGCCCCGTTGGGGAGATATCTAAAGAATGTCTAAGCATAAGCTAAGTCGGTGGCCGGATAAAGCATTCACTACATTTACTAGACTAATGACTTAGTAAATGATCAATTATATGATTAATCAATGATCATCCAATCAATAAATACACCCTCCCACTCCACTCGCAAATTTTTGTAGACCTTACTGCTTCGACCACTTCTGTCTCTGTTCCCGCACCAGTCAGCCGTCACTGAATTTACCACTCCCGCCCTTTTAGCCGCCATTAAATTCTCATCTGATCACGGTCTCTTTTCCGTAAGAGCAGAATTACTCTTAATAAAATTTACGGCGCCCAGAATTAATGAAATACCTACTAGATGAAATGAAAGGTGACTAAATCAACTGATGCTCCGGCATGTGCAATTCCCGTTGATAAAGGTAGAGGAATATACCAGTACGTGAACCCTTTTAATCTTCCTTTTAACGTCTCCTCTTTTGTTTTTCGTAGTCGTATTAATACTTAACATACACAAACTACCTTATGCGTCGTCATTAAAGGGGGGTCCGCAGTTCATTTTTTTAACTCTCATATGTCCAGCACTGCGAGAAGTAGCAACCATCCGTCTGAACGAACGGCTTTAATCACTCTGGTATAAACACACTCCTTTTCCTTCTTTGGAATATACAAGAATATAAAATATTTAGTAAATAAATTAACTTTTACTATTATACTTCTCTACATTAACTTATATTAAATGTGTATAAATAGAGAAATAATATATTTATCAGCAGCAAAGAGTTGCAAAAGCTAGGTGCTCGTGTAATTAGTTTTAGAAAGAGCAAAAAATATTAAAATGAGTATTCATACTTATATTTGGAAAATTATCACTACTTTCCTATGAAGTTAAATTAAGATTCCTAATTTTGAGTAAAACAATGGAATTTTAAAACATTTATTTAAAATGTATTTAAGGAAATTTATTTTTAAGATCTTGAAATTTAAATGGATATCAATTAGGAACCCCCTCTCCGGTTTTGCGTTCCAGATCGATTTTTAAAACTCCTCCCTTCTTAAGCTTGAGAAGAATACCTTACTCTATGTACTCAAAAACATTATGCCGTCCGCTATTGCGTGGTCGTTACAACATTCAGTCTGCCATCGCCGCTCCATCTGCACCTACACGGCGAAACCCTCCTGCCTATGTCCTTAAAGATACCACCACCATCATATCCAGCAACTCGAATAAGGAACCGGCTTAAATGGCTCAGCAAATGTCAGCTGATGCCACGGCAGTGCCTCTCAACGGGAGGTCCGAGTTTTTGAGACGACACGGTGGCACGAATTTCGACTCTAGCTACATGGCTATGTCGAATTCACACGCTGTCTGGAGGAGAATTCCGACGGTCGACTGCTCTGATCGTTAGTTATCGTCCGATCAAATCCAGATGAAGGGAGGAGCAGTACCCTAACAAACGAGCCATGGACATCGCGCAATCTTTCCTTCCGCGTCCTTCTATACTCGACCCTTTTGCATACACTGACTACCATTTGTATGGGAAGACCAGTCGGGACCTTAGAGCTTCTCCTGGCTGGGGTGGTACCAGCCGACGGATAGGCGCTGGATCTCGCTATTCAGCGGAGCAAGATCAACGTGATAAAACATGCACCACCCTTACGGGTCTAATGACCTTAGTGGATGATGTGCCTGGAATCATCAATCAATCAATCCGATGAAGGGAATCTCCCGCGTTCATCGCCCTCGCGGCTTCTGCCTCGCTTCGAGAGTTCGAGTGGGGGTCAATCATTCTGAGATTTAAAGGTTATGCATTATATACATAATGTACCAAACTGCGGTAATATTCGAAAATATGAAACATCATTTGGAACATCATTAAGAAAATTTAAATTTGTAATTTATTTGCAGTGGCAATATCACGAACAGAGTTAGGGGATATCAATTATTATTTTAACAATTTCGATTTGGGTTAGAAATATTTGGTAAGAAATATTTCGTAAATTGCATCTCTTAAAATTGAATCGAGTTTTCACTATACAATTTATTGGAGCAAACAAAATTTGAGCCTGGTAGCAGATATCCTCAAGCCTCATTTGCAGTAACAATATATTTTCTAAATTTTAAGAAATATTAAGTAACATAATTATGCCGATTGTTTGACCGATAATTTGTATATTTGTACGAACAATAAAATTTCAATTCAATGAATTACATGAAATATTCAAAAAGAACAAAATTTTTAAGATGTTAGATGTCAAGACACATTAAATGTAGAATTTAGTTTGATAATAAGTTTAAAATTTTTTAATAAAATTGTAGCTTTTCCTATAATTAATATATTTCCGAGAGAAACCGTAATATTACGAATCCCAAATTCACAAGCATGCATTCAATTCTAATAAGTATTGTAACTTTAGTTGTCCATAGGCGATAAATAAATCTAGCATTTATCCTACAGACATCAATTTTCTAAATTTAACTCACGTCCAGCTCTGTCAAATTAGACATAAGAAAATTAAATATGTAGTGTTAACTACAAAATGCGTGGCGTTTTCTTCAATGTAAACATTTCTTTGTAGTGATTTTGTTAAAACGACGGGAGGTTAACAAGAGAGATGTATCTTGTTCAAACGTTACACAGAAACATAACCTAGATATTTCAAAGAAACTTTTGAAAATGAATAATTTTGTGAGCTAAGAATTGAGAGTAACGTCAGCCTTATGGAGATCAAAGAGAATTAATGTTCTTACGAAAAGCAGGTTGGAATGTTTGTTCACAAAAAAAACTTCTGAGAATTCCAAGTTTATAAGGAGTACTTCTCATCATTTAAAGGCTTAGCTTCGTTTTAGTTATTTACGATATAAGTGACGTAAAGCATCTGATTACAATACGAGATTGGAAAATTGACAAATGAGGCCGTTAGGCTGAGTTTGGTATCCAAATCAGTATTGTAATCAGATGTTGGGACAAGAATATCGTACAACGTTTTGTACCCTTCGTATTTGTTACACTAAATGTGAAATTTTGTTCTAAGCCTTCAATTACTATGCACATCTTTTTCCCCCATACGGGACAAGGAGAACAACTAGAACACACTTGGAGTACATATTTCGACATGAGTGAATATTGTTCTTATTTGGAAATAAATATAGCAGAAAATGATGCTTTAGAAAAATTGTTATCCAGCATGTCAAAAAACAAATATCAGCGCGAGTATTTAATTTTTAAAGATGGGTGTGGGAAAAAAAGTTAATTCCATATCGGGAAAATTTTTGATTGCTTACCTATTTGGCAAGTCAGAGAAGGACAAACCAAGAAGTGTTTGGTCCCACTACTCTATGTTGAAGAGAACAATATCACTTAATGGCAACATCGATATCAAATGTAAACGTAAGCTTCCGTGGCTCAAGTTCATGACTTCTTGACTGTCCGGTTGACTCGCCCCGTGGTAGGTTGCGGCCGACGTTTCACCTCTCAAGTCGCAGGCTTATTGAGGGTAGTGACACCGCGGTGCTCCGCGACTGGTATTATATACCCGACTATCAAAAACACATTTATATTACTAAGTTTACTCAGTTATTAGCGTTTTTATAGGGAGAAATGTAAAATACAAGACGAAGTACAAAATAATTTCAAAAGAAGAGTGTCAAAGTACGCTATTTATTTACCTCCCTAATGTGAAAATGAAGTAGATTTCCACACTAGGACGGTAAAGTACTTCAGCACTAATGTTTGACTTTGCCAAATCAAAGTGGAAAAAAAATAATGTATCCGATTTCTCAAAATATTAACAATTGAATTACATTTCTACTATAATTACATATAATCTTTTTTTGAATTTGTATAATTTTTATGTGTAATTCATATAATTTAATGGTTGTATTGAAAGACGGCAGGAATATTTTTTCATTAAAAAATTTATGAATCCAGAACAAGCAGATTTGGTATGACGTGGAAGTGTAACCAGTATTTTAATAGTTCAAGGAATTTAATTTTAAAGTAAATTTAAATCAATATAGATTTAATGTACGACTTTAACTTATTTGACTATTAACATTAAATTAATGTACGTGTACATTACATTACATACATCACGTACATTTAAGTTACTGTACGTTACTTAAATTTAATTCGCGACATGAAACTTACTTTCATGAAGTTTACATTAAAAGACATGGAGAAATTTCTTAGAGTGCAGCTAATGAGTGTGCGTGTGCATAGAGGACCAGACGTTTCTGGACAACGAGCGCCTGCTGGAGGAGTACGTGCTGAACGACGTGGGCAAGGTCTGGGTGGGGCCGCACACGGGCACCAGAGGCCGCGAATGGGTGTTCGGCCAGTTCGACGCAGTCGCCCTCAAGGCCTCAATGTACATGCTGGAGCGCTCGCGCATGAAGCCACAAGTGCGCGGTGACCCGGTGCTACTTACCCGCAAGATCTCTCAGATGGTGAGTCACAACGACGCATGAATCTTATCACTTATAATTATGGGGCGAATTTTGTCGAGCTAAAACATAGCCGAAAATTATCAATAAAATGCTCTTAAAATGTCTTAAAAATGCCCAAAAAGAAAAGAAAAATGAAGTAAAGAATGTGATCAAAACCAATTCGGATGAACAACTCCAGATGTTGGATATGTTACTAATGTAATTTAGGCTTCTTCTACTCGTTCAAGTGAAGTCGGTAGTCACAAGAATTTCAGATACAATGTGCGTTCCATACCCACGGTTCGAATGTGGATGGTAAGCCTTACGACCAGGCCCAGAAATGTAATCAGAATGGATTTATGAGACGTCTTATAGTCATTGCTTCCACTGGCAAGAGCATTAATCCCAAATATCATGTAATATGTTTGGGTCTGTAAGAATAACAGATTCACCCCGTAAGTAATTGAGTTGCTGTGCACAGGTCAATAGCAATGATGCCGATGGGGGCATCCTGGAAGGCAATTGGAGCGGAGACTATGACGACGGCACCGCTCCTGCGGCGTGGACTGGTTCCGTGGCTATCCTTGAGGAGTACCTGAAGAATCGATCCACAGTTAGATATGGCCAATGCTGGGTCTTCGCTGGTGTCGTCACCACAGGTTAGTAAATCTCTTACATGGTTTTCGTTCCCATTATAATTTCCATTGCGATCGTGCTAACATTATTCACTTCACTTAACAATTTAATTCCGATCTCCTTGATGTTACTCTTGTTCATGTCTAGTGCCTCTGACCGAGAGATCGTAGGGTGGAGTTCCAACGGTGAAAAGATCATCGACACTAGGTTAGAAAGCTAGATCGAGATTTACCATTGTCTGGAAGAGAATTCTAGCGGCCGGCTGCTGTGATCGGTAGTTTTCAGCGGTTTATCCGATCGACAAGAAGTGAATGCAGGAGCAGTATCCCTAAATACGGGGCCACGGACCAAGCGCGGCCTTTCCTTCCTCTTCCTTGCCCTCTCCTCACACTTTACACACACCCTCGCATACTCTACACTGACACACGTGTCAAGAGACCAGTCGGGAGCATAGAGTTTGTCCTGGCTGGGGCGGTGCCCCCTTGGTAGGAGATACCTGGTTGTGGGAACGAAGCAAGCCGACTTAGGTCAGCACCAGATCTTGCTATCCAGCTAGGGAAGATCATTGCTACCTCCCACGATAAAACATGCACAACACTTACGGGACTAACGACCTTGGCAGTTGACGCGTCTGGAATCACTAATCTTTAAATGAACCGATGTAAAGGTCGGCGTCGGTCTCACCATCCATTGGGGTAAGATCACTCTCACCTCCTGAAAAACAAGCACTACATTTACGATACGAGTGTCCATAGAGTGACGCGCCCAAAAACACTAATTAATGAATGAATTAATCGATCCCGAGAGAAAAAATCGCAATTGCAAGAACACTGAAATGTACACCAAGGTTTTTTAAATTACTCTCTTCTAAACTTCCAAATCGTTATTTGCTTCACGGAAACTGGGTTTCGCGACGCGACGAGGTGTTTCAAAAACCAATCAGGCTTCCCGTGGGAGGCCTCCGGAGAAGCGGCCATTAGCGCGCGCTTTCGTTTAACGAGGCCGCAAGCGCAATGTAAACCTGTGTCACCGGGCAGCCGGCTGCTCCAGGGCCAATTGCGCCCCCGCTAATCCCATTATCGGCGCAATAGCCGCTTGCAACCGCTGCAAACCGCTTTCGGACGGACCGGCTCACTCGCCCGCCCATCTGTACTCGCCCGTCCCCTCCACTGCCTACTCTCGTCCCTGCGCCCATCCCTGCGTCCAACCCCTCACGACCCCTCGCACAACCTCCACTCTACGCTTCTCTCTCACCTCACCTCTCGATGGCCCATTGCTCGCTCACTCGTTCACCTGTCCACCACTCGCTCCCTACCACTTGTTCCGGCTCACTCGCCGCCCACCCTTACTCCGCCCATCTATACTCGACGTCCCTCCTGCCTACTCTCGTCCCTGCGCCCATCCCTGCGTCCAACCCCTCGCACAACCCCTTGCACAAGTCCCTTGCACAACCCTCTCGCACAACCCCTCGCACAACCCGTCGCACAACCCCTCGCACAACCCTCGCACACCATCGCACACCATCGCGCAACGCCTCGCACAACCCTCCGCACAACCCTTGCACAACCCCTCGCACAACCCATCGCACAACCATCGCGCAACGCCTCGCACAACCCCTCACCTTGACAACCCGTCGCACAACCCTCGCACAACCCTGCACCGCACCTCCTCGCACAACCCCTCGCACAGCCCCTCGCACACCCTCGCACAGCCCCTCGCAGACCCCTCTGCACAACCTCGCACACCCTCGCGACACCCTCGCACAACCCCTCGCACAACCCTCGCACAACCCTCACTAACCCTCGCACAACCCTCGCACAACCCTCCGCACAACCGTCCTGACCCTCGCACAACCCTCGCAACCCTCGCCAACCCCTCGCACAACCCATCGCACAACCCATCGCACAACCCATCGCGCAACGCCTCGCACAACCCTCCACAACCGTCGCACAGACCGTCGCACAACCCTCGCGACCCTCGCACAACCCTCGCCAGACCCCTCGCTGACAACCCATCGCACAACCCATCGCACAACCCATCGCGCAACGCCTCGCACCCCTCGCACAACCGTCGCAACCCTCGCACAACCCTCGCACAGCCCTCGCACAACCCCTCGCACAACCCTCGCCACCCATCGCACAACCCATCGCGCAACGCCTCGCACAACCCTCGCACAACCCCTCGCACAACCCCTCGCACAACCCCTCGCACAACCCCTCGCACAACCCCTCGCGCAACCCCTCGCACAACCCGTCGCACACCCCCTCGCACAACCCCTCGCACAACCCCTCGCACAACCCCTCGCACAACCCATCGCACAACCCATCGCGCAACGCCTCGCACAACCCTCGCACAACCCGTCGCACAACCGTCGCACAACCCTCGCACAACCCTCGCACAACCCCTCGCCAATGCCCCTCGCACAACCCTCGCACAACCCTCCGCACAACCCCTCGCACAACCCATCGCACAACCCCTCGCACAACCCCTCGCACAACCCCTCGCACAACCCCTCGCACAACCCCTCGCACAACCCCTCGCACAACCCCTCGCACAACCCCTCGCACAACCCCTCGCACAACCCCTCGCACAACCCCTCGCACAACCCCTCGCACAACCTCTCGCCCACTTACGCGCGTTCTCGCTCGTCTGCCTGTTGGCTCTCCACCACCAGTCCGATTTGCTTCGCCACTCTACGTTTATTCCTCGATGGCCCGTCGCCCGCTCACTCCTTCACCCCTTCCACCTATCCACTTGCTCGTCCGTCTGCTACTCGCTTGCCCACACCCATACTCTCTCACTCACCGACAAATGGGCAGTCTGTTCGCTCACCCATCTGCTGGCTCGCTCGCTATTCTTCACTCGCTCGCCCAAGGCTGGCTGCGCCCCTGTCCCTCTGCTGCCTCGTGCGCCCTCTCGCTCGCTCGTCCGTCTGTCAATTTGGCCGCCCGCTAGCCGAAGGGGCGATCTCGCGGTGGAGTCGATTGAGCCACTTGCTGCATTCGGTTGCGTGGTGGACGCATGTCGCCGTTCAGATTTTTTTGTGGCATGTACTTCGTCACTCGTTCAGTGACGAATCAAAACTGGCGAAACCGTGGCTTCTACTGCTGTTGAGTAGCCGCATGTGTACGGAACTAACGCTCCTTCCTACATTGGATGAGTTTTAAAAATAATTTTACGTTACAACAAATATTGTAATTTAAAGAAGTGTATTCATAAATGCTCTATGTATATTTACATGGTGATAATATATCTGCATTTGGTTTCAATCTAAACCATTATTCTAATAGATTTTCACATTTGACTCAAAATAATTGTTTATGATAATATTTATTGGGTTAAGAGGAAATGTCAGTATTTAATTGGCTGTTACCTGTGATTACATCTCTATACAAGCACATACGAGAGAAAATTGACAGCACTTAACTCACTCTTGAATTAAATTTATGATTTCCTGTACGATGATAATGCCAGTTTACTGTACCAGATATTTCACAAATTCTTCAATCAATTTCATTCATCTGAACAACTAGACATTTCACGACCTTAAAATCTGAACAAACGTTCTGACCAACATGGTGTGACGTCATTACCAGGGCATCACAGACGAGAACAGTTTGCAACATATTGAATTTTATTCCAGATATGCTCCGTTACCTGAATACCCAATTTATAATATTTACAATAAACAGAATAAACTGACCCTTTACAAGGAGGAACATTTAACAGGTCACCACAACCGCCTACCTAATAAAATACTGACCCCTCGGTGTAACGCACTGTTACCTCTACGTGTGCTTACAAGCGAGTATGACGCACCTCACGTCTCGACGCACGCAAGCCGGCTTCAGCTCCGTTGCCAACATATCGAAGTGTCACGCGCCGCGCGTAACTCACACGACGTCCTACGGACGAGCCTAAGAATCGGATAAAGAAGTTTTGTCCGCGGTCCGCTTACATACTTTCTGGCCCGGCTGACCGAACTGCGTCATCTAGCCGTTTCCGTCTCCGCGTTTCCACAGCCAGCAACGTCGACGGGGTCCACAAGCCTGCCCCCGTGCCACCCGCGTCACGGCCGCTCCGCTGGGGTGCCTTCCGCAGACCTGCTCGAGCACAGGTTTTCCCCGTCCAAATATACACCCTTTTCCTTTGTTCAGCAAGCGCTGCCCGCTGACGCAACCTACTTCTTCGTGCGTTTCGTGTACATGAAATGCACGTACCTACTAGTGTGGCGTCATGCATTTGCAATAATAACACAGACGAGTGTGGGTTTAGTAATTTAGAGGTTTATTAACAGACCACCACCTTATTACAAAATAACGTAATTACTAATATCCCTACACGGAGTAATTTCCCGTTACGGCTACCACACCACTACGCACTAATCTCAAGCATTAGATGGCGTGAAGCGCCGCAACCCACCTACGACTCAACATCGAGTCAGCCTCTTACGGCAACACATTGCCGGCTCTTGCCCAGCCCGCGGCCCTGCCCACCCAGACAGACCGATCTGAGTCGCACCGCGTCCAGTAACCAAAGAGAGCGTTCCGCCGCTCGCCAGGGCTGGCGCTCGCCCTTCTCCCCACCACGCTGCTTCCTAGGGTTTCCCGCCGACGTCACATCCGCTCGTAAACAAAGACTGCCGCGTGGTGCCTTAGCGTCGCCTATGCCACGCGGCCGTTCGTACAATTGCGTTTGTGCATGACGCTACACTAGTTGGTACAAGGCGACTGTTCTGACGCCATAATGGTTTGCAGTGTGTCGGGCGCTGGGCATCCCCTCCCGGCCCGTGTCCAACCTGGTGTCGGCGCACGACGCCAACGAGACGCTGTCCGTGGACCGCTACTACGACGAGAAGAACATGCCGCTGGAAGACGACCCGCTCAACCCCTACGGCAACGACTCCATCTGGAACTACCACGTGTGGAACGAGGTGTGGATGGCGCGCCCGGACCTGCCCAAGGGCTACGGCGGCTGGCAGGCCATCGACGCCACGCCCCAGGAGACCAGTGACAGTGAGTGTATACCCCGCGCAGGATGTCGGAAAATAAATGTTACAAACCCTTAGGGCATAATGTACCGGCTTACGTGCCTCACATTGATGTTACTTCAGTGCCTATGACCGGTAAGTTATTGGTATTCGAGTCCCGGCGGTAGCTTGGATTTCGACATGAGCTTGTCACTAGGTCTTGTTCGACCGCATTCTGGAAAAGATTTCTCACGACCCGTTGTTCTCATCCGTAGTTTTCGGTGCTTTCTTCAATGACCATCAGGGGATTGCCGGAGCTGTACTCTAACAAACGGACCGCGCACGTTCTTTCCCTCTTCCTTGTGCTATTCTTATCCCTTACTTACACACACGCGTACATGCAATTCACTACTACAGAGACAGAGAGACCAGTTAGCCGCTTGGCTTGGCTGAAGTTGTACTTGGGAAATGTGTGGTTGGGGAAAATATAGTGTAAAATTTGGTAGAGCTATAGTTTGAGAGAGTGGACTGAGTGTGATGTGTGAGAATGATTGGATAGGGAGTGGGTTGAATTGGAGTGTGAGAATTCGATAGTGTGAATGCTTACGAAAGTGGAAATATTGGTGTGAAAAAAGTGGACTATTTTCTTTACATGTCTTGTTTCCTAATCTTTGTAACAAGGGCGTGCCCGTCTCTGCCTCACAGGTCTGTACCAGTGCGGGCCGGCGTCCTTGGAAGCGATCCGGAACGGCGCTGTGGGGCTCAACTATGACGTGCCCTTCCTGCTGGCGGAGGTCAACGCCGACGTGATGCGCTGGAAGAGGGACCTCAGCGGCGAAAGCGATCTGGGCTACGAGCGCATCGACTCCAACAAGTACCAGTACGTGCTCCTCGCCTCGGCCCTTCCAGCCGACATCTGCAAAGGGAGCGATCCCTGCTGTGGGGGACAGACCGCTCTAACCTGAGACATCGGAGCGGGAACACTGCTCTGTTGTTCGAGAAGTCTTAGTGTTTGAGTCTCCACTGTCTTGACGGATTTTCGATACTAGCTGGTTGTCACAGATGGGTTGAATTAAACCACTGTCTAGGGAAGAATTCTAACGGTCGGCTGCTCAGATCGGTAGTTTTATCTTGGTTTCTCTAAGCAATGCAAGGCGAATGCCGGAGGAGTACCGTTGCAAACAGGCCACCGACAGCGATCTTTTCGCCTCCTCTCGCTTCCCCCCACACACATGCACCACACCCCCACACTTTTGGGAGACCATGGGAGAGAGTAGAACTTGTTTCGACTGGGACGGTGCCCCACAGGAGAGATATCTGAAAGGCAAAAAGCCCCTCGCCAAGTAGAAGAGTGGCGCCGCTCTCCGCGGTCTAGAAGGGTAGGAACACTGTCACTTCCCGGTATAAAACCATGCGCTATACCACCAGGACATGTAATGACCATAGGAGTTGGAGTGCCCGGAGACATCAATCAAGGAATCAATCATCGAACCATCAAAACCATTCATCTCACTTACCAACGAAATAGCTAGAGACTGAGGATCATGAGAAAGAAGACATAGTGTCTCCAAAGTGTCGACACCTCTAGGAAAGCATATGATATCAAAAGGAAACAACCAATATCGGTATCGCATCAGATATCTTCATGTAACTTTGCAATTGTCTCTGCAAATATACAATGATTAAATAGATTAAAATCTGAATTATAACTCTCTAAACATTTATTTTCTTTTCATCCGTTTGAAACGGGAGAAGAAATATTTAAAATCCCAGATGTAGAGGGAAACAAAATGTTAAAGCGACAAGACAAGAAGGAGGTCGACTTGCACGCTATTAACATTGTAATAGATATAGAATTAAATTACCGAAACCTAGATGTGGGTTGCACATTACCAGTTAAGAAATAATATCAGAGGTATCACAACCATCATTCGCTCCTCCCTGGTAAACGGAGTCGCATCGGAATCATATAAACCAGAGAACAATTTTTGTGGACATTTTATGGACTATTTTTAAAAAATCTTAAAAATTTTTGAAAAATTCCCAAATCCTAATGCCGACCAAGGCCTACGTCTCCGCGAGGCCAACAAACATTTGTGTTACCACGAGGCTCGGTCGCCACCGGGCGCGGTCACCGCCGCTCTATGACGTCCGACCGCGGACAGAACGCCTTCTTTCATCCTGATTGGCTGATGCACTCTCCGCATTGGTCGATCACCCGGCTAACCGAATGGCGGGTGAAGGGGATTCTAACCCTGTATTGACTCGTGCGCAGACCATCTCCGCGATTTTCGCCCTGAGGAAGGTCGCAGAATGGCGGCAGAAACGTTGGCACTTGTGCCTAGGACATCCAAACAGCTACTGACTCCGATCGCGGAAGTATACGTTCCCACCAAATCCTCGGAGATTGTCTGCTGTCGTTCGTACCACTACGCACCAGAATCACCATATGGACCAAATGGACGCATAAAAACGTAAATACTCATTTCATGTAAAAAAAACTTGAAAAATAGAAATATCTGTTTGAAACTCACAAAGCCTCGAGTTTGCCCAAATCGATCGGGGAATATCATTTTGGAGAAAGTCGGCTGAACGCTGTAGCCGCTAGTCGTTGACCACAGAGAGACAGACGGACAGACGTTCAGCGCCATGCATTACTCCATGCAACAACCATCCAACAAACATCAACATCCATTCATCGGATGAACTTGTTAATCTAGTGTAAAATATTCGCAGCATTTGGTCTGCGGAAGCTACTGCATGAAAGGCTCTCTACTCCCAGACAGATTTATTGTTGCATATCATTCACTTCTAAGGTGTCTCATTCGTATTCTATTGTAAACTGATAAAGTCGCGCAATTGTCACTACTTTACCACTTTACAAATGATGATTTCAATTTTCCAATATCTGGTCGCGAACTCTATAAAGAAAAAGTTACCGTAATTTACTAAAATACAACATGTTTTGAATCCGAGGGGTTTCGAAATGCACAATCATGATGTCAACAAATTACTGTCCATCACAAACAGAAGAAAATCAAGTACTCTCGCTTGTTGAAGTATTTTTATGTGCAGGTCGGTTAATTATTTTCACATGCGATACAACCTCACTGAAATTTCCAGGCATTTGCTTGTTAATGAACGCGCTCTCCAGCCGTATACTCATTAGTAACCAAGTAATATTTGCAACTGCCACGTGATTTCCACAATAACAAATCTCTATAGGAAGGTCGTTTTCGATCGACAAAATAGGCATATTACATTTAAAGGCGACATATGGCACCAAATACACCTCGATACAGGCATTAGCAAGTTCGTCCAATATGTCAAGAAATAGTGAGGAGCAAACACAAGTAAATGTGAACAAGATCATTATTGAACTGGTTAGTGAGTGCCACGTAAGGTTTAGGAAAGGGGAAACTTGGAGGAAACATTGCTCAAGACGGGAACATATGAGAAACAGATGAAATAATATGCGGGGAACAATCTAGAACAGAAATGGAGTAATCTGCATGCGAGAAACTGAGGGGAACACAGGTGACGCCAGAGATTAGTTTTTTGAGCGTTCACAAAGTTTGAAAGTTCACAAAGGCATTATTCTACAAATAACTGAATGCTTAGCTCTTTTGGTACGTCCATGCCATGGAATGGATGGTCGAAAGATGAAAATCTTGAAATAAAAATGAGCGTGGAAAGTTGTACCCCTTAAAGTACCAACACACTCTTTTTCACCTTATGCAGTTTCTTAGGCAGTCACCATTTCTTCCGCATAAAACTATTAGTGTTACTTTGGCGACGTTCTGTATTTATCAAATTCAAAATTATCAAAAGTATGTAAAATTGTTGACTTAGCTTTGGACGTGTATTCATTTTCAATGAGTAAGTCATTCAACAACACGAAAATAGAAAATCACACAATTAGAATTACATTGGATATGTTTTCTTCGTATTATTGACTCTACTGCTTTACATTTTCGCGAAATGTTCTTCATTACTAAAAAATAATTAAATTTTATCTGTTTTCAGTATTGGCCGCATTATTCTCACAAAGCAACCATGGATCTATGACCCTAACGGAGATAAGGATCGCGAAGACATCACTAACACGTACAAACCACAGGAGGGTAAGTACACTGCACATAAGTACATCTCGCGCATTCTAGCGACGAATCACGGAACTCGCTATCGACGTCACCCTGATACCTTTAGCTACAGAGAATATCAAATACTACTAAATGTAGAAAGCAAACTGTAATATTATTCTTATTTAATTTTTTTTCAGCATATAATATTGGATTTATTTCCTTTTGTCGAAAGTTTTAACGTAACCAGCCCTTCTTCTCTACCAACAAAATTCGTAATTTTACGAATTATTAATTAAGTTAGGTTCATGACTCGTTTCGTTTGAATGACACTCGTAATTATTTTCCGAATAATTTAGTTATTGATTTGAGTGCCAGGAAATAATTACGACTGTAACCCGGATGTTTCCTACGTAATTTTAATATTTCTCATCGAAAATTATGTCGTGCTAGCTCAGTTAATTGGGTTCGAAGTTCAAATTGTTGCTACTTACTTGCAACCTGCCATCCATACGAATGGCGAGGATATGAAAATTTATCAAAATATCTCCTACTGGATTGCACGTAACGAATAATGATAAATCAGCTTTCTTTTAAAGTAACAAATTGGAATTTATTATAATGTGAAATATGTTTCTAAGAAATGTTAAACGTGAATTGTTACATCGTTAATCCAAAATGAAATTATCTCTCTATCTTGTAATAATTATAAATCTCCGCGCGCTCTGTACTTCTCCATTCGATGGCGCTCCGTAGAATCTTCTCCGTCGTCGCAGCAGAACCTTCCTTTCATGAATTCCTCCACCTCGCGATCAACGTCAAATTCTCCCACCGATACTATTATTACCCGTTACTTCCCTTACTCGTACCACGAGTGGACTCCTATACACGTAGTGACTATTACTTTGTAGAATTCCTTCGTCTTATCCCACAAGAACGATTTATCCTAATATAAGAAACGATAGACTTAACTATACTGCAAGTTATTGCATCGTATTTAGTTGTCCATCAACAGTCTCTCCTCGACTTGGTAAACTGTCAAGAGCCGTCCCGATCATTACCGCGTTGCTAGAGAGTGTCACTGTTCTTCCTAAAACCCAAAGCATCAGAACTCCATACTCTTTTGTTTAACAAAACAATACTATTTCCTCATCCGCCCGGCCATTTCCACATTCTCTTCACCTAGCGAAAATGATCTTTAACGCCGATTGTTTACTTGTCACATAGCCCCCGCCCCCGCGATCGCCTTTTGACATCCCTATTTCCTACTTCATGTAAATGACATTTTCATACACAAAAATGGTTCGTCATTTTGGTATATCACAGTATATTATCATTTATGGTAGGTAATTGAGATGGGTCTGTTGGGATCTAATAAATAATAAACACCTCAATGAATAAGAGTCAGTTGAGTGATACATTTTGTAAATGCTAATGTTACTAACATGTTTCAAAGTTACTATAATATTCTAGTACAGATCTGTAACGTATTTTGTCGGTATAATTGAAAAGTACTAGAGATTAAAGTACTAGTGACGTTGCCCGAGTACCGCCCCCACTCGCTCCCACCGCAGTTCCTCCACCCCAATTGTTTCACCTTCGACTCTGCCTGCCCCGCCAGCCCAACCACATCGACTGCCACACCAACTGCAGCAGTGCCGCTGACCGGGAAATCTTAGGGTTTGAGACTCGAACGTGGCAGAATTTTCTATTCTAGCTAGATACCCTAACAAACGGGCCTTGGACCGCGCCCGATCTTTGTTTACTCTTCCTCGTCCTATCCTCACTCCATATACACACTTACACTTACATGCACAATTACCACACACGTGGAAAGATTAATCGGGAGCTTAGAGCTTGTCCTGGCTGGGGCGGTGCCGCATGTCGGGGATATCTGGTTGAGGAATAGCCCACTAGCTGACGTGTAGATCGCCGCCAGATGTCTCCGTCCAGCAGGGCAGGATCACTACCACCTCCCGAAGAGAAACATGCACTACACTTACAGGTATGACGACCTTACCAGTTGACGGGCCCGGGACCCGAAACAATCAATCGATGAACCAACTCCAGAGTGGCCTGCTTCTCCGACTTTGGACCTCTCATTTTCTTTCTCGACCCACCCGCTCCCCCTTCCAGACTGGCATCGCCTGTCCCGCCCACTTCTTTCCCCTCACCCTCTCCCGCCCCGACACGCTCCACGTCTCCCGGCAGCAACGCCCTCTAGATGCATTGCGGCCATGCAGTTCATTTCTGTCACGCAAATTGTAAGGTGTAACCAAAATTAGAGTAAACTTTTGGATCGCCTTTCCCTGATTTCTTCCCTTTCCAGAATATTCTTTTTCAATCAGTAGAATTGTTTTCCAAGAGACCGTGTTGCTTCGCAGGCACGAAAGAGGAGCGTCTTTCCTTGATGAACGGCGTACGAAGCCTGGAGCGTGCCAAGCGCTTCTACCAGGTCCCGGACATCAAAAATGCAGACGTGGCCTTCGAGCTTGAAGACATTGACAAGATCAACATCGGCGAACCCTTTGAAGTCACCGTCAACATTCACGTGAGTTGCCCTTACAGCCCTATTCAGCGCCTCCGCACTCACCGAAATTCGCGTGCACTGAATCGTTGCACACTTCTGTGTTACGGATTTCCAAAACGTGCAGAAATTGAAAGAGAACCTTGCAACCTCTTTCCATGTGATCGTTAAATACCCAAGAATTCCATAAAAATACAAAATCAATAATAGTTCAATTTTCATCGAAAAGTGCAAATATTTGATATTGCGATAAATTTAACATATCGAACTGCCACTAATTCAGTATTTTTATTAGTAATTCATTTTCACACCCGTCTAGCTTAAATAATGCCCATTCCCAATGATGCCCGTTCGTACGAAGAGGAAAAATTTCAGGAGATTCATCTATCAATTGGGTTGGGATTGCATGTAATATTATTTTCAGTAATCAGACTAAAAAATGAACACTACGTTTGTTCAAGTATTGTATGTAATAAACAGAAGTGACTTTAAATAACTTTAATAAACAAATGAACATATATTTACATTGTCTTGTTTCCTCTTTTCGGATCCTTCAATAGACGTTAATATATTATCTTACTTTTATCTCTTTGCGCGCTTCCAATATTCGGACCTTTTCCGTTGTATGTATTTCTTTGTATACCAATTCATAAGGCGAGAGATTCAGTTCTTTAGACACAAAAAATTTCGTTCACCTAAAAGGAATCGGTTCTCTGCAATGCGAACAGATGAACGTTGTGATACCAGTCAATCAACATTTTCGCGGTACATTTAAACGTTAGTTTTACGAAAAACACACATAATATTATTACAATTTAATACTATATTACTAATTTATTGGTGCTCTATTGGCTACTGCCGCTCCAAAATCCCTGCTTACCCACAATAGGACCAATTTTATATTACAGGTTGGTAAATCGGAAGTTTATGGTGGACACTCTTCATGTGATCCTGCGAAGTATTAGTATTCGAAGTTTTAACGCTAGATATCAAATTTTATTGCCAACGCAATTTTAACCAACGCATTTTGACACGAAGTGGTCGCTACCCGACGGATCCAACGAGCTACGTTCGTGAGGGCCTGAGATCTGGCTCGCGCCTCCGGTCGCGCTCCGGCGCTCACGCTGTTTTATAAACCTCCCTCACTTTTAAGAGAATTTATTTTGAAGGGTGCAGTAAATAGACAAAAAGTAACTCGTCTATTGATTCGCTTAATATATTTTTGCGATATATTGTAGGAATTGTTCATCTCGGTAGACACTACAACCAACTTAAAAGACTTACAGGGCGAGAAAAAAACACAAACTCCACACCAAAAAACAGGCACTTTCACGCCGGCACAATGAGAAAAATGTATCCTGAAACGTTTCTACGTACTTTTGATAATACACAAAGTAATCGAACAGCACGAGAAGTTCACAAAAACATTACGTAAATAAATCAAAGTAGTCATAGATACTTTAATCAATTCATTCTTTTTCATCGTTTTATAGCTTCTCCAAGAGTGGTAGGTGGCCATGTAAGTAGTGTGCGTTCTTTGTATTAAAAAACTTCAATATTATAAATCGTAAAATCAGTGGTAATATTGTGAAGTGATTTGCATTTAAAGAGTGTATGATGTTATAATTTGTAAAATCAGTGAAATATTATGAAGTGATTAGTAATTGTGAAGTACTAATTAATTTAAATGTTTCTCAAAATAGTATAAATTTTCCCCACCAAAAAGAACCATTTCTAATAAACAAGGAAACTGAATCTTTCGGGGTAGTGAACTGGTATTCGTAAAAGGGAAAAGATCCCAATGTTCTTAGGCTGCGCCGCCGCGTCGAGTGCCTGCGTCGCGGTGATGCGTCACTCTCCCACTTCACGTTAAATATATCCCTCTACTATATTTCCTTCCTATTTGGTGGCTATAATATTCCGCACCTTCTCATCTATATCTAACAAATCATGTCATCCACTCCACACCCAAAATTCGAGAGAGCTTCTTCGTGGTTTATCTACTCGGGCTCTCTTAGTCTCGTTTTTCCTTGTTTCCTATGCTACCTGTATTTTTAGAAGTGTGTATACATGGCTGTGCCTAGTCAAATAATGCAATTCGTAACTCGTCCCTTTTTTATAACGTTCCTTGACATAACATTTCACAAGTTTCTTTGGTATATTACAATACGTTATGCCGCCTGTTCTCGTTTTGTGCATACCGACAGAAATATAAACCTCAGTGCGTCAGAGCTTACGACACAGCTGACATGGGACAGCAAGGCTTCAAGGTTTGAATCATCGCTTTCAATTTGACGAACGCCAAACATTGGTGCTCGCCCTTTTTGTTAATTTTAATAAATTATATTTTAGGTTGATCCCGGGTTTAGGGTGTCACGGTTCCTTTGGTTCCTTTTATGATTCATAATTTCTCGCGATTCCTATGTTCATAGTTGCGCGGTTCACTATAACAACTGAATTATTTATGTTCAATGTTAAATGAGAAGTCACCTGATAATTTGTTGGCGTGGAATTGTGTGTATTTTGCATTTCAAGTCTTCTTCAAATAGGTTTGTGTGTCTACTGAGATGGAAGGTATGAATTTTCTTAAAAGTGAGTGATCCCTTTAAAATAAATTCTCTTAAAAGTGAGGAGGTATATAATACAGCGTAAGCGCCGGAGCGATAGCGGAGGCGCGAACAGGTCTCAGAGCGAGGTCGGAAGGCCCTCGCGAACGTAGCACGTTGGATCCGTCAGGTAGCGACGTGCGGTAGCACGTCGCGGACCACTTGGTGAAAAAAGTGCATTGGTTACAAATTAAATTTGCAACGTGAAAAATACGAATAATCAGTTCACTTAATGAGAGTACGTTGCTACGGAGATTTATACGTACAGAAGGCTTTGGAGCACGGGGGTAGCTATTCTCCCGATCTACCTTTATTTTTAAATAATTATATTTATTGCTGTAACATCATGAACTTAACTACACGCGAATACTACGTATAAACAAGGATTCAGTTCATGGAGTCGATTCTCTTCTAATGAACCGAATCAGAGAATCAAATGAACCGTGCCACCCTAAACTCGGGATTTACCTATATTTTTATTACAAAATGAAATGCTAATGTTGGGATTGCAATATTATGATTATGATGTATGTTTTAACCTCTTTGGGAGTGACGTAAATCCTATGTAATATCGAATAATATTATTTATTTACATTTTCTTCACATTTTTATCCTAAAATATGCTTATTATTTATCGTTTTAAGTACAGTAACGTTCTACAGTAATATTTTATTTTTAGAACAAAGCAAGTGAAGTGCGTACTGTGGACGTTATGCTGTCATCAGAAAGTATATACTACAATGGCATCAAAGCTCATCCTATCAAACAAGCGTCGGGCAAGTTCAAGATCAACCCTAATAACAGTAAGTACTCAAGAATCTAATCCCGACATACGAAGTTATATAATTTATTACTTCTCACTACCCTCAGGTAATACACAAAAGGCTTTTATGAAAAATACAGAAATGAAAGTAATGGCATCGCCGTTCATGCATTGTAATACATTTAAAACGTACGTTCATGTAATTGTTGTATAGTAGAGAAATTAAAGATGGATTATTTCATTTTTTGAACCACAGAAACACATCGGAGAAACCTTTAGAAAACCGGAACCTTTAGAGAACAACATATTTTCACAAACACACACACACAGTCCACACAAATAGGCACATCTCTAAAATAGTGAGTGAAGTCAATTTTTCATGTAATTAAAAAAGCAATGAACTGCTAAAAAATCCTACCCTACTGAAATTGCAAAGTTTTTCAAATACACTATGTAACAGATTTTCAAAAAAGTACTGTTTCTGGTTTGACATTTTGGTTTCTGTTAAATTGAGCAGCAAGTATAAAGAAAATAGTACTTACACTCCTGAAACTTCGCTTTTGTGGCATCACTATGATATTTACATAACTGGAATTTTACATTTTTTTTATTTTGGTAACAATTTGTTAATATATTTTTTATCGTCGAAAATTATTTGATATAAACAACTATGTGCTTCATAAGTCGATATTAAAAAAAGATTTTTTTCCACAAAATAACAATTTTTCCATTTTTGAATATCCATAAGATGAACTCTGCTATTGTCATTATGTAGATTTGAAAAGATCTGAAAGATTCGATTTTATTAGTGGTTATCTAAAATACTTATTTTAGTATTTGATGGTGTAGAGAATTCAAAGAAACGCAGTAAGTGTTGAAGTAATTTTTTCAGAAAAGAACAATGCTATCTGCATTCCTGCAAAAAGGACCACAAGTATATCAAACGACCGAAATGTCTATGCCGTTGCCATAGTTTAAAACCTGAAAATATTTGCAGAAAATTATTGTATAATTTGCAGAAAAAATTATGGTAGCAATTTTCGTAATTCAATTTTCGTATATTCAATTTTTCTTCAACTATTTTCTTAATTTGTGATGGGGTCTCCGTTGTCCCCCACCACCACCCGTTGACGTTCTACGGCTACTGGAATGGCGTTGATATGCGAATGTTAAACTGCTGGAAACCGTTGAATGCCATATTTCCTCTAACTTGTGAACACATTTTCCTCCCCAAGATATGAAAAGTCTTGATTTCAGTTTCTTCCACCTTAAAATTATATTATTATAATTTCCAAGCGACATAAAAAGCAATTAAGTTCAATGTCGAAGAATATTTATTGATGGACAGGCTTTAATCCGCCCAATTCCCACTAAACTTCACCTAGCTCTGTTAAACATGAATATTTATGACTAGTTCGCCGACCTGTAACTGTTTTAAAAGTATTTTCATGTGTTGAAAATTTCTTTAATACTTCATTTCTTTCATGCCTAGCTTTGTTCAAATATGTTCTTACAGTAACTGGCATTGGATTTACCAATGAATCGTAGTAGGTCTTAATGTTCCATTCAAAAATTCCCAACACCCAATGACCTTGTGGATTACTTCCATAGGGGATATGAATTGGTATTACTCAATTTCAAAATTATAATGGCTGTAAAAACTGCTTACTGTGAGGAATAATGCGAACAGTTAGAATTTAGAACAGTGATTTTTTCCATTTTTTCGAATATGAATACAAATGATCATCTGTAACCCGTTCTTCTGCATTATTCTCTACACCTATTATAAGCTCATTCTCATTTACTTCGGAAAGCTTCTGCAACTACATTGGATTCCTCTGAGTTGCTTAACAAATCCATATTTTTGTCCTCTATTTTTTTAAGATTTTAAAAAAAAAATTCCCTTTTAAAAATATTTTTCTCTCTTACATTTCTTCTATTTATTCATACAATTAATCATTGGTCAATTCTCGGGCCACAAAAAAATTCTCATGAAATCCTTCGAATCTTACAAATTCTGCCGCGCAATTTTCATTTCATATGGCTGGTTTGTAAACAATAAGGGTGCAAACCTCGGGGACGAAAATTTTGGTTCCGTGGACTGAAAATAACCACGGGTACTGGAGTTTAATCAACGCCACCTACATAGATATAATTGGTTATACCAAGGTTATATCTCGGCATACCAAGAACGCAGCGCCAAAACACGCAAAAACACGTTTTTGGAAATTTCTTTGATTTCTGTCGCCGGATTCGAAAACATTATCAGTCCCCCAATAGGAGACCGAGACGCGTCGAATGACACCTCATATGTTTCGATTGGTGCACGGTCTAGCCCTGAGTGACGGAACCACACATTCGCATATCTGCACACTCGGGACTTAATACTGTATAGAGATACGATATACTTTATATCACTTATAAAAAAACTTATTTATATGCTCTCCTTCCGAAATGAAGAAAAGTAGTCCATCAGACGTCGTACACTTTTGATACGTGTATAAAATATATCTAGTCTAAATAACGACTCGAAACAAATGTAGAAAAGAACTTTCATGCTAAAATAAACATGACAGCTTATTTATTTATTTATTTTACGTCAAAAAAACAGTTAAAAACTGCGTATGACGTGCTATGGGGAAACGTGAATTGTGTGCACATTTTCAAAATTCTGTGATCCCTACACTAAGCTTGTGATCAGATCGCATTGTGGTGACGAACCTTTCCGTTGCTACACCTACAAATTTTCAGAATAAGCATAACAAAATTAATAATAGCTAATATGAGGAACCTCATACCTCTTCTATACAGCTTCACAGTCTCATCAGTGAAATATAATATGAATTGTTGAAACGGATGTACAAAGTATAAATTGTAAACTGCATATTTTTAGATATGCCACATGCCTAGTAAACAGAAATAGTAAACTGATTTAAAATATACGACTGAGTTGCTTCTTTGTATATTTGCAGAAGAGAAATTGCGCTTAAAGGTCCATGCAGATGAATACTTGGAAAAGCTTGTGGAATATTGCAACATGAAAATCTGTGCCATAGCAACCGTTATAGACACTCGATACACGTGGGCAGATGAAGATGACTTTCTTGTTATCAAGCCTCCCATCACTGTCAAGGTAAATATAAACTCAACTAATTTATGTCACAACCGTGACCATTTTTATTTATTTATTTATTTATTTTACGTCAAAAACAGTTAAAAACTGTGTAAGATGCTATAGGGAAAAGTGAAATCTGTTCACGTTTTCAATATTCTGTGATCCCTACCCTAAGTTATATACTACTTGAATTTTGAATTTTGAATTTTTGAAAGGGAGAAAAAAAACAACAAAAACTCCATGTAGTAAAATCTATTTTCTAAGTTATATACTAGCTTAAATTTTGAATTTTGAATTTTTGAAAGGGAGAAAAAAAACAACAAAAACTCCCATGTAATAAAATCTATTTTCAAGGATAAATAAGCAATAAAGTTTGGCTCTTATTACTTCCTGCCGCGACAACATGGAAACGATAATTTGAAGAATTGTGTTTCCCACTGAATTCTAGAAGACGTGCACAGAAAATGAAGTTACATTTATGTCCAGAAGCAAAACAAGGGGCCATCTCAGCATTTGCTCAATGGATCAGGGAAACGGGACGAAAAACCTGATCGAGATGGGGATTTTAAATTTATGATAACTAATTAAGAATATCACGTTTCTAGCTAAATAAAGATATACACTACTTACTCACTGGTATACACTACATAACAATCTACAACATATGAAGTTATATGAATATGCAGTAAGGCATCCATTTTGTGTAATAAATTAAACGAATGAAGTTGTTATATTTTTGCATTTTCCTTCATTCAAATAAATCGCGCATGTAAATTACAATAGGGAGTATGTAATGTAATGAACATTTTTTTGTTTAATTCATAAACCAGACCGCTGTTTTCTAATATTCGTGTTTTATTATTGTTACATTTAAGTTTTTTTATTATCGATGCATTTCCTCAGCTTCCTGACACGCTGAAAGTGAACGAGGCTGCTGTCGCCAAACTGAGCTTTAAGAACCCGCTCAAGAAGACTCTGACCAAATGCAAAATCCGCCTGGAGGCTCCGGGGCTGATCCGCACGGCTCGTCCCGTCGTCCAATACAGGTGAGCACATGCGCTCCCTCCCCCCAGACACACACATACATAGGCACACACACACACACACAACACACAGCCCGACATGTGCAACACATACATATGACTGCAACAAAGCGCTCTTCATGTACGAAGTAGACACAGAAATACCGGAAAACATTAAATTTCCTTTTTTCCGGACTGAATTCAAGCAAATTGTTTCATGTTGTGCACGTAAAACAATGTCAAAGTGTATGTCATTTCGTTTCATTCCTCTTTAATCGTCACACATCAGTGTATGTGTATGTGTTACACAGAGCAAATAATGTAAATAGTGTTTGGTGTTAGAATACGTTAGGAGCAGGATGTAAGACAAAATAGATTTAGATTAGTTCGTAAGTATCTAGTTTGTAAGCTAGGTGAAAGGGATCAATGTAAATAGAATTTAAGAGTAAATATGAATATAATAAAGAATTCAAACCTTTGAACAAAATTCTAAAATCTTGATGGTCAAGCTATATTCTTATTCAATACTAGGCATCACTGTGGCGAAACACTTGTTCTCTATCAAATGGTCACGAAGCTGCGAAAGCCACGGTAACTAATTCATGACTGAAATGACGATCGTGGGATCTCTAGCGGTAAATGACTTCTATTGTGATAACAGAGCAGAATACAGGTATATATAGGCATAACAAACCATATTCTTACAGAGGATAAGTGAACAAAACAATATATTTTACCTCACTACATTCTTTTACAAAACAAAATTTATTGGTGCATTTTCATGTTTTACATATTCATAACTCCACAGAAAAGTTTGATAATATAATGCAACATAAATTATTAACAAAACAAAAATGTAAAAATGGATGTGTCTAAAATGTATTTTTACAACTTATTTTACCATCTTCACTGGTATTTAATATTTAATTGGAAGTCCTTTTGATTTGACGTTGGTCACCCATTGTCTAGGCTAGAAAAATGAGTTTTCTGTTGAATTCCAACTCTATCTTCATTCTGTCATCCAAAATAGCAGTCTAATAGATTATTTGTGTGACGGTTCTTAATTCCATTGCTTAATTTTCCAGAATCTGGAAGAATTACCATTATTTTGTATATTATCCTGGGCTATATGCTTTGGTTAGTTATTTTTAACTGTCTGTAAGTCCCAATTTATCGGCATTTGAAGATAGATTCTTCTGAGGTGTGTTAATTTAGTTTATTATCCATAATCCCATCTGAGATTCTACCCCACCTACACTAATGCAGTCAAAATAATCAGTACTTCCTCCATGATTGACTGAAGGAAGGATATTTTTTCTCCAGTTCTCTCTTCTTTTACCTCTACAATTTCTTCACGTGTTTAAAAAAAAGAATTTACTTTAATTAGAAAATAAAACTTTATTCCAGAACTCATTTGAAAAAATCATGTAATTATTGATGTAATCTACTATTTTCTCGCTTTACTAGACTAGTGAATTATTTTCTCTGGCATACAATAATATTCATTAATATACTTTTATCAGTTGATACACTAATTTTGCAGCACTTATCCTCGTTTTTTTCTAAACTTTTCTGAAGACTTGACTCACTACTCCTTTAAATACGGCTCCACATTCAGCATTCACCGAGCAGTGAGCTACCGCTGCACTATCATCCTATCTTCACCTGTGATTCTTCAAATTGTATGCCCCATTTTACGTTATTACGTATTAACAACGATTCAAGGGCACAATGCTGACACGATTCCTAGTACATATTACAGATTAGAGGAGTGATACAGACATATACATATACATCTGTCTTGACGATAACTGTTTTGTTTTCTAATGGACTGCATTTTAAATAGGCCTGTTGATCATTATAACATCAAACTTCTTAATATACTCACTAAATTTTAAGTTGAAAAAATATTTTTTCTGGTGATTATAATTAAGTAATAAATACAACTATTCTCAAAGTGTCCACAATGTTGAGCATTATTTGATTCTCTATAAATAATACACTAAAGATAGATGACACATACGGATTTTTGACAATTTATAAGAAGCCATCAACACAAAACTCTGTAAGTGTGCTACTGCTAAATGGGGAATAACTTCCTAGTTCTGCATCCAACATATTTAGGATAAAGAAATAGAAGTTGGCAGATTTGCCACATACAGTAAATTACAACACATGTTATAATCACGCATAAGTCAGAAACAAGATGTCAAAGGCCCTTAAACCTGTTATTGTGTTCCTAACTGACTCGAGTTTGTGAGGGCAGGTTATTTCTGTGGGGCCCCTAATTTTGGGGGAAAGGAGGGAAATGTATGTTTTGAATGGTCTTCAAGTGCGAGTACATGTGTGACTGACATTGCATTAAAATTAAGCTTTTGAGTTTCTTCATAGGATGAGGAGAGAGAAAAAATATTTACCTTATAAATAGAAAAAAATAAGTTATTATTTATTTTATTTTGTGGGGAAATAAGGGTGTCATTTTCAAATTTTATTTGCAAAATTTCTCCCAAGTTTTCTTCTCGATTTTGGCTGGAGGTTTTGTTTGATGTTCCCAAGATGCTGTTAAACTTTTTAATATTATAGTACATTGTTATTATATGATAATTAATGAATTACCAAGTTTTTTAAAATATTATCAACAACTATTCTGTGTCAACTTTAAGGTCTTATTTTAGAGTTAGCAATAGATATTATTAAATTATTTCTTATATTTTATTTTATTTAAATAAAAGGTGAATATCTTATATTTGTTATTCTATTTGCAGGGATGTAAAGCCTTTAGAAGATGTCACATTGGAGTATGAAGTTACTCCAATAAAAGAAGGAAATCTGAAGTTGATTGCCACATTTTATTCCAAAGAACTTGTGGATATTTCTGGTTCAGCTAGTGTAGATGTGGTATCTTAAACATATTATTTCATTTTCATTTCTTATAATGCTATCAATCATCGTACATCTTGCTTTCAAAGAATAGTGATAAATATTCAATATAAAATATACAATGTCAACATGTTATTTTTATACTTAATTTCAAGTAGCATTAAAAACTGTAAATTAAGAGAATTAGCACTAGCTTTCTTCTTTCTGGAAGCTTTTTGTAAAACGTGTGATTATTATAATAAATTGCTAATTTTACTTGCATCTTTCTGCTACTCATTCATATCCTTTAGTACCTAAGCTGTTTGGCTAATTACTAGTCATTCCCTAGAGTAAGAGTAAGAGTGGTAATAAGAACTAAAATATATTATTTTCAGAAGATCACTTTGTAAACCATAATTTGAATGTGATATTACTTTTCGGCACATTACTTTTGGCACATTTATTAGTACCAATTAAAATTTGAAGGATGTTGGGGAACAATAACTACTTTAGTATACAGAAGAAAAGTCCAAACACTGTCTCAGTATTTACTCAATGGACCGTAGAATACATTACATAGGTCAAAAACCTATTAATACCCCTGTTCTAGTGATCACAGATATCAAAATATAGAAATATTTAATAAATTTAATAAAATTATATAATAACATATATTTCGTATGAGTATTTAATTTTTTTGGGATTAAAAAAGAAAATTATATAAATTCATTTAAACTAAATTTAATTAAAATCTATACTGAAACATTATTTACGTACTTTTAAGCATAATGTCCGAGACAAGTATTTCGATTACCAATTTTTACGTAAGAAAAAAATACTTCTTTATTTGGGATTCGGGGTTATTCCTTTTCATGGCTAATTGTAGTAGTAATAATAGTAATAAAGATAACATTTATTTAAACTGCAATTGGGTGTAAACCGTTGCAGTTAATTACATAAATAAGATAATAGTTGTCATGCAAATAATATAATGATTGTAATAATAATGTTAAAATGATAATAATAGCAATAACAGTAATAATAATATCAAAACTGCTGGTTCTTTAAACATTAAATTACATGAAAAAGAAGAGAAAAGTTTACCATCGAAAGCCGCACTTAGTGTTTATACTATAAAGAACGCACTGCATTATCCTTTACTTCACTTCACTATAACACTAAAAACATTTCCTTCATTATTTTTCTACTCCACACTGCACACCTCACTGCACTGTATAACTTAATAGTAGTGGGGAATTGCCGGTTCTGCATCACAACATCCTGTGTAAACAGGAAGTTGTGGTTTGTTGACACCGGATGTTGACATCCGGTGTCGTCGGCCCAGCGGGTGTGACGTCACAAGGTCGCGTCCTTGTGTCGTTACAGCGCAAGGTCGCTGGAAGGCGCGTCCATGTGTCGTCACAAACACGCTGGGGCGTGCCCTGCCTGTCTACAACCCCTGAAAAAAAGACTGGCGACTAGGGGAGGAGGAGGAGAGGGGTGGAGGCCCTGCCTGGCGGTGACGTAGGGTGAATGAGAAGTCGAACACAGTGGAATGTGGTAGAACATATGCATTTATTGATGCCGAACATATTAAATATAGACACACACAGTGAAACAAATCTATTTTTACAAATGAATGTTCGCGCTGGCGATGAACTCTCTTCTGTCGTTCTATGTACCATTCTCTCTTCTTCTTCGTCTCATCATGTGAAGTTGTGGGACTCGCTTCCACCCATGCCCTTCATAAATTAACTACTAGAAAGAAAACGTCTATGGAAAAATTTCACCTTGATCTAATTGAAGCAATTATAGAGAAATATAGTTCAGAAAGACGAAACTCTGAAGGAGGCAGAAGGTCGGAAGATACACCGACTCGCCTGACACAGCGACATTTTCCGACTATCGTCCCATCAGAAACGAAAAAAAAAAACAGCGAAGATGCATCGTTTGTTCTAAGAACAAACCATGCCAATAAAACATAATAAAACAATTTACCATACCAATAAAACATTAAATCACTTACTGCCTTTAAAAAATTTAAAAAACAAATAAATTTTAAAAAAATAAAAATTATAAATAAATTTTAAAAAAATATTTCTAACTTCGCCAGTGCCGGTCCAAAGCCCGGATCAAAAAGAAGGATGGGAAATATAAGCAGTTTTCTCCCCGCGCCGCGCCCCCTACAAAGGGCGCGCGCACGAAAAGAATGGAAGCCATAGGCGACCCAAGCGGGCCGGGTGACTCAGGGCCCGGGGACGCGCTGATGCCACAACAACGTAGCGCTTAAAGGGTTCATAATAGCGTGGCGACGAGCAATGCTGTCGGGGAGGGGAAGATATGAAGATCCACTGTGAGCGATAGGCTCAAAAAGATGAATATGAACATGAAGGCCGACAATTTCGTATGGTGCTTTTCCACTATCTCGTTCCTGAAACTCATCGAATTTGGAATTGATTGAATCAACAATACGTTGAAAACAAATTCTCTGATATCACTTTGAGCCACCACAGCTGCGCGAGCGTTCAGAAAGATAGGTTATATCTCTCCGACAATTTCTTGCGTCACGGAATGATCTCGCTCAATTATGAAACGACATTCGAGTTGCGCAAATATTTTGAAACTAGGACTTGATAGAGAGAACAGTTCAAACAACTTGAGTTGGAACGGAACTTGACAACGATTGAGAAATGTGAGGGGATCGATGTCATTGAAAGAATTAGCAAATATACCACGCTGCACCCGACTGTTTAAAGACCGCACGACGTCCGTCCATTGGAAAGCATTTGCAATGACATGTTGTTGTGTCGGTTGTTGTTGTCGGTGATCTATAGAAACAAAAAAATGCGTGGAAAAAAATGAATGTCTATTCAGTGAGAACGCACGACTATGAAAGCATTGTATTTTCATTGTGAAATTTACCGTTATCATGGACTTGACGAATCGCAGGTGATGGAGATGTCGCCAGTGGTGACGTCGGTGGCGTCGATGTTGATGTTGACGGTCGAACCGTCCGCTACGCACGTAGATATTACGTCACGTATGTGCACTGAGTCATGTCTTAATGAAGAATGATGAGCATGGCACTAGACTGCGTTGAAGTCGTTTAAGTAATGAGTGAGGTGGTGGGGACACACGTTAGCATCACCTGCTGCTGCATCGCCTGCTATTGCTGCAGTACCACTATTCTCTCCAACTCCTCTCTTGACGGTTTAACGGAAGAGGTGGAAGGTGGTGGCAGCGGATGACTGCGGTGGTGGCGGAGGCGATGCAGCCGCGCCATCCGCCTCGCGCCACGTGTGGCGTCTCCTGGCGAGGGGAGCGACGGTGGCGAAGGTGGCGTCGGGGAGGGCGGCCACATGTCCTGACGGCAACGCCCGCAGTGCCGGCTGCACTTGCGTGGCGGCGGCTGATGCTACGGCCCAGACGATGTTGAATGTATCATCGACACTGCGGGCGTTGGCGGAGGCGCTGGTGGTGTCAGCTGAGGCTGCGCCAGCGACGTTGTCGCCGCCGACGGTGTTGAATAAATCACCGTCGCCGGTCCGCCGACGGCGTACGCAATGCTCGTCAGCAGCGTATCAAGGTACACCCGCCTCAATGACGTGTGTGCGGATGTTGCCGGCAGCAGGGCGAAAAGCCGCCGTTGCCCTACGATGTCTCGAATCTTGGTTGAAGCGCCGCAGTTGAGTAGAAACTCAAGACATCGGCCGCACCATACGTCACCGCCAGGTGCAGCGACGTCTGACCGTATATGTCTTGCGGATTCAAATTCGCGCCCCGCCCCACCAGGTGGACACATACGGCCAAACGGTTGTGTTTGGCCTCTATGTGCAGCGGCCGCTGATCATTGATGTCGGCCGCCTCCAAATATTCCGGATGCATGTCAAGCAGACCGACCACTACGTCGTAGTGGCCGTTCTTGCATGCGAAAATGAAATTTAAAGACATAGTGCGAAGTTGTTGCGAAGTTGCTGCTGCGTTACAACTACGTGCGCAGAATGATGGAGCGTATATAAATTCGCGACACGTAAAGTGAAGTGGCGGGTCACTCAACCATTTCATTGGCTTGTCTTAAAATTTATCAACTCTAACGTTCATTCAACATCGTTAATCCACCAATCCCTTGGCACATAAGTTTATCGCAACGACTTCCTGCATCACTTCGTTAACGACGGGAAGAGCAAACTTGCTGCGCCTCGGCGCGACCGCGACCGGATGCAACTTCCGGACTATTGCTTGACCTTGTACGCAAATCTGATGTCGAAATACTTAGCATTGCAAGACATAAAATATTTCATCATCAAAATTAAATGATGTTGGTTGTTTAATTATTGGTAATAAATAAAATATTAGGAATAATTCGATTAGATTTCTGCTTGGTGCTTTGATTGGGAAAATAAAATAAACAAATAATATTTATAACATAAAATTTATTTGTGAGAAATAGTTTAGTTTTACGTGAATAAATTTACTAACATATAGCCTTTGTTTCGAAAACATACATACAACATAGAATTATTTATTGTAAAAACGAATATAGTTCGTCTAGGGCTTCTTCTTCTTTTGTTGAAGGATTTTCCTCATGAACGTCAGAAGTAGCATTAACAGCACCAAGCATCACCATCAGCATCGTAGAATGATGACGAAGAATGGGGCTGAAGAAGCGCCATTTGCACGGCGCGCCTGAGCCAGTTTGCAGCATGTTGCGCGCAATGTTGAAAGTTGATCCCGCAACATAAATGCGTCGGGTCGTCGATGACGTCGATGATATTTGCGAAGGAGGAAGAAGATGATCTTCCGCGACCTTTTAGAGATAGGCGATGTTCGCTTCCGATAATGATTTTCGCGCTTTTGTTTTTTGATGGTTTTCTTCTTTGTCTTACAAAGGAGGGATGGGAACATTCATGTTTCTTCATTTGTTTCTTTCCTACTTTTTTCTCTGCCATTGTCATCTTCATTTTCTCATTTGCTTTGCTCGAGTCTTCTTCTTAATCTTCATGAGATATGCTACATGATGGAGAAGAGTCTCGCACAATACTACTACTCTCTTCCGATGTGATCATGATTGTAGTCCTCTTGACAATGAGAGTGTCTACTCCCATTTCACGTGATTTTTATACTTTGCGAACGAGTTCTGTGATTGGATGATAGTTCATGTGTCGTTCGTAAAAAATAAGACAAAAGACAGACGTGTTAGCGGGCACGTTCGAATTGCATTCAAAAAAGATTTTAATATCTGATACAGAGACGATCGTCGGCTCCTCGCGCCGTGATAAATCAAAGATGACAAACGGACATATCTTTTTCACTCCGCGATGTGTAATACATGAAATAGGATGACAATCCAAATACGATTTTTCGAAATGTTCAAAAATTTCGAAGAATTCCGGTATATGCACACCATCCTTGTTCCATCCTATGCGCATCTCATGATAAGGAAAAAAATCATCGTTGATGTAGTGTTTAATGCTTCTTAAATCGCATTGATCGAACTCGCTAGGATTCTTTTCAAAAACCGTTTCGGCGATTGGTTTGCAAAGCGAAGATGTACTGCGGATGCTCCACTCCGCTGCTTGTTTTCACCGTCCACTCGTGTCACGTTGTAAGCGGCAAATTTGCTGATTCGTGGAGTTCGTATCTCGTGAATTTAATAGGTATACTTGACCTACCGTTGAGAATGTTGTACATATGTATTTTACCGGCATCGCTGAGGTTGGCGGGGGGCATTCTCCAAACGATGCGCTGAATTTCTATTTTCGACGGCGTTGCAGTTCCCTCTTCCTTTGACAGAAGAGAGTCGGCGTCTGTTCGAGTGCGAGTAGTAATGAGCTCATGCTTCACACCAGCCACGATGCGTCTGTGGTCTTCCGCGAACGGAAGGAAGAGTTTGAGAGGAATCCAGGCCACAAACGAACCGTCGTCGTTTGATCATTCGGCGAATGGTCAAACAAAATGGTTAAATAAAATGCAATACACTGACCTTGTAATTGAATGTATTGTGTTTTTGGTGCATGACCCTAGAAAATTATTGCAAATTTTTGAAATTTTTTCAGTCATAGCAGACCCAAAAAGAAGTACATGTAGTGCACAGTGCAAAGATTTATTGTTATGTCTGGCCAGAAAGCACATGAACAGATCTAAATTGTAGGTATCAAAAGTAAAATAAAATGAATACTGCTAATATTTTCTGAAAAATGTGAAAATTTTTAACATAATTTATCGTCAGATTAAAAATTCATTATTTAGTACTTTTGCATTTCAATTTTCATCTCTGACAATTATTCATATTAAACAGCATATTCTTAAAATTCTTTAAAAGTTACTGTATATATTCATTTGTTAAAAGTGTTTGAAATAATTTCCCACAGGTATGTATTTGATGAAATGTTGAGAGCTGAAGGGCGTACTGTTTTGAGGCAAACCTCCTATATTGTATGTTCAATTCAATTGAATACGTATGGTCACAGGCAAAGGGATACTTTGATAAGAATGTCGTTTCAAGACCTAGCCAGGGAATTCAAATCAAGAGAAACAATATTTTTTGCATGCTCGAAATAATTGAATTTGTGGCTCCTCTTAACTACTATTCAAAATTTTGAAACTCCCCCCTAATTTAGGAAACAGAAAATATAAAGCACCATAATTTTTCAACTTCAAACATTTTTTGCTCATTAATTTTGGATTAATTTTTGGCTCTTTAGTGACACCAAAATAATTTGTTCTATTACCCCACTAACTCCCACAATTATAGTTTCAAAAATTGGGAATGGTAGAGTAAACACCTGCACTTACTCAAAATTCGAAAACTCTTGTACAGTAAAGATGTGTGAATTTTGGTCATTTTTCAAAACTTCAAAACTCACCTTTAACTACGAGAATAAGAAAATGAGAACTACCCCAATATTTCATAACTTAAAAAAATCATGCCCCAAAATTTTGAGTCTTTAATCACACTAAAAACAGTTTTCTGTTATATCACAACGCCCCGAGATCAATTATTTGCGGGTCACATTTTATTAGCTAATATGTTTACAATTGCCAATAAATTCCTTATTTCCAAACATTCTGAATTTTTGAATTTTTTTACTGAGTCATGTGAAAGTGGTCAAAAGGTCTAAATATCGTTTGCACGAGAATCTTCCATTATTTGGAAGGAATGGACAAAAATTATTTTTGGGCAGTGTCAAACACCATTTTACGTGGTTCAGACAGTATTTGTTACTGGGTCAAAATTAGCTTTTTTAACGCAAAATTGAAGATCGGAAAAAAATTGGGATTCTTGTCATTAGTGTATACTTCTTTTCATAAATTCAAGACTCAACCAAAATTATTTCAGGGCCCATTTTTTGCCAATGTGTGTACAATTGCCAATAAATACCTTATTTTCAAATGTTCATTATTTCTGAATATACATAATTTGCAATAAAAAGTGATCTAAAAGTCAAATATCGTTCTCATGGGAAACCCCTCTGAGTTTTCGAAAAAAATAGAAATTTGGAATGGTTTGAATAGACTATATTATTTTTTAAAAAGATTGAAACTAGCCCAAAATTATTTGAGCGTTACATATCATTTGCCAGCATGTGTACAATTGTGAATAAACTCTTTATTTCCCTACATTCTGTATTTTTGTGTATTTTAGACAATGTATTTTAGACATGTATTTTAGACAAGATTCCTTTGTCAGTTGAGAATTTCATGTAGTTTGGGATTTATCACAACAAAAAAATTGAAGATAAAAAGAATTGGGGTAATTTTCAATATTATATACTTTTTGCAATAAGAACGAGAGTAGCCCAAAATTATTTGAAAATTGCATTTCATTTACTAACATGTGTACAATTTACAATAATTTCTTATTTCTATATGTTCAGTAATTTTGATTTTTTTTACCAAGTAATGGGAGAATGGTCAAATGTCTAATATCATTCACACAGGAATTTTTCCATTTTCAGGACGGAAAGGAGGAAAGCCCAAAATTATTTTTGGGCATTGTTGAACTCGCTTCTATGTGTCTTAGACAATTTTTGATTGCTGGAAGAGAAAGTCTTGTAGTTTAGGTTTTATAAGAATGCAAATATTGAAGATTGGAAAAACGTGGGATAATTTTTTATTAGTTTATATTTTTTTCAAATTGTACGAGACTAGCCCAAAATTATTTGAAGGTCACATTTTATTTCCCAATATGTGTATAATTTCCCATTCATTCTTTATTTCTATACTTTCAGTAATTATGAGTTAATTTACTGAGTAATGGTGAAATTTTCTGTTTTTTGAAAACAAAAGAGAAGTGTCCAAAATTATTTTGCGGCAATGTCGAATTATGTGTTTTAGACTAAATTCTATTGCTGGAAAAGAAAGTTGTGTAGTTTAGGTTTTAAGAAGACGCAAATATTGAAGATTAGAAAATAATTCAAATTATTTTCATTAGTATATAGTATATAGTATATATACTGCCCTGAATTTTGGAATATAAATGCGGGAGTAATTTTTCTCCTAGAGTTCATAATTATTCTTACATTTTGGTAGGGTTTCAGATTTTTTCTGTGCTTTTTTTATTTTTGTGTTTATTAGCCCATAAGAACCAATGTTAATTGTTTCTTTTTGTGCAGCCCTGAATTTCGGAATATAAATGCGGGAGTTTTTTTTTCCCTAAAGCCCTTAATTATTCTTCATTTGAGTAAGGTTTCAGATTTTCGATGGATTTTCTGAGTGGACACTCCTAGCTTTAGTTTAAAGCAAACAGCGCCCACGATTTTGGGAAATCCAAAAGAGCCTAAAATTCGGGAATAGAGTACTTAATTAGCCCATATTTAGCCTATAATTATGGAAATAGTGTGGTTGAGATAGATGTTTGGGTGCTGTTAGCTTTTGCTGCTTTAGAAAATTCTAGGGACCAAAGCAAGCTAAAAAAACATATAACATGAAAATATTTTATTTTTTTTAAAAAAGAACAAAATTTCACTGCAAGAAAACCTAAACGTTTTAAAACCAAAATAGTCAGAAGATAACCAACAAGGAATGATCATGGCATTTTAAAAAGAAAATCAACACTTTTGTCATGTTTTATCTATAAGCTTCTGGCAGCCTGCCACTTGCCTGACAGAGGCAACGGTGTTGCTCTTAGAACCAAAACTCATGTGTTCTTGACATGTCTATAGTCTTATGAAATACCACTCATGCTTTGGAAATTCTCAGAAAAATAATACCTTCCTCACTTTGCAAGTCAGAGATTTATCAACAATTTCCAAAGCACTGGTGGTATTACCACTGATAATGTTTTGAGATATCTAAAATGGCAAAAGATAAATAAAAAACAAATCATGCATAACATTATTAACAATGACATTTTAATAGCATCCAATAATACGTTTATTTTAATATAAAAATAATCTGATTTTGGTAACTAACATATCTATAAAACACAAACAAATAGATGTAACTGCAGTCATAGTGAATATACAAACAGTATACAGTTCAACAATCTGAGCACCTGAATTTTCATGTCTTATTTTCCACTTGATACAGCAATATAGTCTCTACTGTGTAGCTTCAGATACTTCTAAAATATGTAAATATGATAAAACAACTTCTGAAATGAAGAAGCTACAATGACAATCGAGCAAGTATCAACATACAATCAGGTCAAAAAATCGTATACACTCGTTTTAAAGAGATCCAATAGCGAAATCAGATCACTTCACACATCAAAAATTATATTTATTATTTTAATGTTGTTTTCTACACTGCCAGATTAAGAATGTGGGAAGAGGCTGAAAAATAATTCAGTGTTTTCTTGACAAACTAAAAACTGAAAAATTGATCGTTTTAACTTAATGTTGAAAATGACATTATTCAAAGAAAACAACTTCACAGCATTCCAAAAGTAAAACATCAATCTCAACCCTACAGCAACTAATTCTGTCATAAATATTAAGACAGACACATGTGCCAATAATTGCAATCAATCAAAGAAACTACCACAAAACTATTACATCCATACAAAGGGATTTTCCAAAAAATATGAATATAGATAGAATTGCAAGATTACTATAAAACAGGTCTCAAGTTATGAAATAAATATCATCCTCATTTAATGCACTTATACTTCCTTCCTAAACTACCAACCAGCATTACTGGCACACAAAAAAGTTTATTTTTTACGTAATTTAGTATTAATATTTTTCTGTGTAATTTACTCATAGAAAGTGAAAATATTATTTTTCCATTCTCACAAATTTTGCTGATTTCCAAACTGGAAAACACTTCAATTGTTTTCATCTAACTGCAATGAATGCAATGGAAGTACAATTCTGAAACAACCAGCTCACTAGGGCATTTACTAAATACATATTTTCACTAGCACAGGACTTAAACATAGGAAAAGGGCATTCTTTACAATTATTTTTTGATGATTATAAATATCCAAGAAGATAAATATTCTCCAATCTGCTATTACATAATACAGAAAAATTACCATTAACATTTTTGAATCATGAGATAGTCATTCCAATTACTCCAGTGTCTGCCCCAAAAGATAAAGTATTGATCATATAAATCAAAACACAACTCCCAAAAATACATCTTTGGCAGACAAAGATAACTCAAGAAGCTAAAGTAGAAAAAAACTTATTATTAAAATAAATAAATTTAAAAAATCTTGAGGACAGAAAATGTATTGATATGAGTAATCTTCACTCACTAAAATAGAGAATACATTATGTCCTCAGCCACTGGTCTTCCATCATTTTCTTCATCTTAAAAGAGAATACTGAATTTAAACAAATGTCAAATAGCTACCATGAACGTGTTTTTGGCACCCAAAAATACCACAGACATGTTTTTGGCACCTACAGCGGATTTGCTGGCTGATTCAGATCAATTTGAACGTCATCAGAATCCAAGCCCTGGTCATGTAATTCAGGATATTTAGTACTATTCGTACGAAAAGTTGGAGAAGTTTTCCAGGAAATGTCATTTGAGCAGTTCAGAAAATGAGTAATTTAGAGCTCATGTACATAGAAAACCTTCATTTTTCAAGAAAATTCATCAGAAATAATCTGAAACACTTGTACTCACAAATTTAATGATGTATAAAAAGTGCCTTATTGTAAATATTACAATGATCTGAGTCATGAAAAAAATCCTTTGGTTTATTTTCTTAAAATCTAATACATCAAAATGGCATGTATGTCATATTATTGTATGTCATATCACAATAAAAAGATAAAAGAAAAAATTAGCTTTTGGGAAAATCTTGCTCATAAAATTGCTATTTTTCGCAAAATCTATAGAAAATTATTCACGTTGTGGAAAAAACATACGTCACGATTTAAATATCTAATTATGAAAAAAAATTTTATTTGAAAGAAAAATTTTCCTTTAATTGTACTTTTTTTAATAGTTGTAAGAAGAGACAGTAAAATTTGGGAACTTTAGCAATATTAAAAAATATTTCAAATATAAATCTGAGACCTGTGCTACTTATTTAAGCACTTTACGCTATTCAATGACTGTTAAATTTTAAAAAATGGAGTCATTTTTGAGCAAAAATTGAAAATGTTTTTAAGCCTTCATACAAAAGCATCCCCAAAAATTGAACATCGTTTCAAATTCAAGGGGCCGCCACATCACCAGATCTATTGGGGAATATCAATTTTGGTGATAATTCTGCTTAACTACACGTTAGAGGAAGTAATTTACTATATACAGGAATAAGATTTCTACAATTTTTAGTTACTGGGACCCAACAAAGTTTTTCTCTCAAAAAATTCCCTTTTTTTGCCGCAGCATTACATCCCTCTCTGTAGTACATAAGCAGTAAGGAAGAAAGTAAAAAGTTCACCTCGATAGAAGTCCTACATCCATCCATAGAAATGGAATTTTTAAAAACATATCTTATTAAAAAAACATACGTTGTTCACTGGACTCTCTCCTGCAGAACACTGAACATCTGGCATCAGATGGAAGATCATTGAGCACGGATACAGAACAATGAGAGGTACTGACTTTGAAACCAACCAAAGAGTCAGGTCGGGTGAGGTTGGGTGGGGTCGCGTTGGGTAAGCAGTAAAATGACAGAGAACGACATGGTATAGGAGGAGGGTCAGAAAGAAGAAATGATATATCTAAAGATAAATTTGATAGTGACAAAAGCGTAAATAGTTTTAAAGAAAAAGAAAATTGTGGTAGCTCAGGAAGGTCAATTTAACGTCATCAGCAAGGCATTTCTGATTAGCAATTTTATTTCAATTGAATAGTAAGAACTAGTTTGTTTAATTCTCAGGGGGCCTCTCAAAATTAGGCAGTCATCTTATGTGGTCAGGTTATCATGCATTTTTATTTTCTCATTTAAAAAAAATATACCCTCTTCCAAAATCACTAAAAAAACATAAAATATACCATGAGTGAGATTTTTGAGAAAGGAGATCGAATGCTGTAGCACATTGTATGCATGAACATTAATTGAAATTATGTTCAATTTCTTATAATTCTAACAAGGATCAAAAAATTCAATTAACTTCTAGAATCATGTAACTCCTGTTACTATTAATATGCAATAATAGTGGAGAACAATTAGTGATTTACATTAAACAATATCCAGGAACAATTACAAGAGTACGACAGTCTCATTACATGTGACTACATGAATTGTGACTATTTTCTTGAAAATTGTTAATATGGGTGATTTCTTGAACTAGTATGTCACAAATTTCAACTTTATGAAGTTGCAGATTGCTTTATGAAGTTGCAATGGTATGCAGGGCAAGTTAAAAGGCAATTTCTGATTTAATATCAATTTGACACAAATTCATGGTTTTGTTCACATTTCATTGAGTCAGAGATTGTGCATTTTAGCACAGCAGTCATCAAGATTGAGAATTCTGAATGTTGAAACTAGTACCTTCTTTCTGTACACACTTTCAAATATTATGTTTAAGATCTTCTTCTTCTTCTTCACTTCACGGATTAGGGAAATTCCCTGTTCCGGCTTCGTTACACCATCTCTGTTGTGGACGGTCAATATGATAGAGATGTTTAAGATCACTGAAGAAAAAGCAATAACAAAAAAGCTGAAAATTTCAGTCACACTTCCCCTTATACTGAATGAATGCAAACTCTGACAGTGAAGGTCTTTAATATCACAAAAAATGTAGAATGGAAAATTTTGAATATCCAGAATTACAACATTTATGGCAATTTCTCAATTTGCTATTCAACAGTATTAAGTGTTCTAGTACTCAAATAAGCCAATGTTTATGATAGATTAACTTTCATTTCTGAACAATCAATTTCACCAGAATGCACTGAACTTAAATGTAATATAAAATTTTTGCAGCACAATAACTCGTGTACTATCATTTGTATGAATCATTAAAATACAACTATTTAAAATGTTGGAAACTTTCATTTAAGTTGTACATTGTTTTGCCCTATAAAAATGCTTCTTCAGATTAACATAAATGCAGACATTTTCCTTTACTTCAAAATTTTATAAAAAATTAATTAAGAGACTGTAAAGGTTTTATTAGGAACTATGTACAATTTCAGTTCAATATTTAATGGAAATGGTAAGCAAGGTTGAAAAAGAAAAGAAAACGATTACAAAATTGATTTGTACAACAGGATATTCAGCATCTACAATTCCATTTGCCATTAACATACCTGGGTTATTCTTTTAAAGCATTTATTTCCAATGCCAAAAATATTATGAGATTGCAAATAAATAGTGTTGTTGTAAAGCAAAATATGATGATATTATTACAATTCACAGATAGAAACTAAATTTCATATGCAATAAATGTATAAAAAATTACAGATTTCTTTAAGATAAACATTGCACTTACACATAATATATAAAGAATCACACGAGAAAATGGAATACAGTATTTCCTGAATATTACAGTCATACAATAAAACATGGGATTTCTATTTTGCATACAGAGATAATTCTGATCTAAATCGAAGTATGCTATGGTCTAGAAATTTGAGACAATTTTTTTTTTTTTTTTTTTTTTGATTCAGAATAATTTATAACACAAATACAGGATATATGAGACACTTTCAATATAAATCCAATCCCATGGAGTAAATAAAATGTTCAATATGAAATAGCAATCCCATAGTGTAGTTCACAATAATGTACCACATACACACAACTTTTTCCAATTTCTATACACGTTACACAGTACCATTTCTCTAATACCAATCCGTATGTCTCATATATCTATTACACATATTTCATTAGGCCCACATTTACTGATTATTTACATCAAACCACCTGTATTCAAGCAATAAGCAAACTTCAAATGCATAGGCAGTATTTCCACAAAATGCTGAGAAACACAATGATCATGCAAAGAAAGACAATCAAAATTGCTGAATGAAACTTGCATTAAACAGGATTATTAGTTTTGTGAATTCATTGAGCATAAAATTTATTCTTATTCTATTTGTTACAACATTAAATCACATGTATGGAAAAAATCAAATGAAAGTACTGCAATAAATTAAATTCAGATTATTTGTTAGCAAAAAGAGCATACACAGCATGCAAGTGAGAATCTCTATACAAACCGATAAAAAAAACTGCATTTTAATGCATATTGCAGTTTCATCAAATTTGGTTTTTTTTTACAGAATAATTTCTATCGATATTCTGCATATATCCTGTAATTTCATATATCATATTTTATGATCAACATATATTATGACAAGAACACCTTGGATATGACTACTGGCCAGCAGCACATCATGTATGTTCAAGCTGAGAGTTCAATTTGAAATAAATTGGGCAGTTTGTTCGTATCACTGGCACTGGTTTACACAAGGACCATGCTTGTACAAAATCAATATACGTAATATTACATACAATTGAGTACTTGTAGGCCCAAAGATCACACAAAGAAAAGAATTCATTTCTCCATTAATGTTCTGAACACTTGTCTGGTTTTCCAAGTCTTTAAAAAGTTTGAAATCAATTTCGAAGTAACACTTCCATCAATCACAAAAAAATTAATTATTAAAGATATGTCAATGTTTTCAAACTCTCCCACAAACTTCATCACAAAATTTATTAATGAATGTGAATTTTTAGAATTTTATTTCGAATTTTAGAATTTTATATGAATTTTCTTCAGATGGATACACCTTATCCACAACAACATAAAAATCGCCAATTATTTTGCATACCTGATATTCCCAAACAAAATCACAAGTCAATTAGCTTGTAACCTTCTAGAATTTTACCAAGCATTTGCCTTCCTGTTAATAAAGTTGAAAATACTATTAACTTTGGTAAATAAGAAATAGTCATGGTTTAAAAGGAAGGATGACTAGATTTGTTGAAAAGGCATATATAGCAGAATAAGATAGGTGAATTTGGTCCATGAATAAAACTAGAAGGGGATGATATTATTTTATTTCACTCCCAAAATAATCTTGAAAAACAAATTTAAATAATTTTTTATCTCACTATGGTGTGCTTTTCTTGATGTGCTTTTTGCATTTTTTCTCATTTAACGCTATGTATCAGCAGAATTTATATTCTTTTTAATGAAACATAACAAACTATATTCTTTAGACAATTTTTTAAGATATACACCAATTTCTTATGATATTTTTGAGACTTACGACCAACTCAAGGGATTATTTTCACTGAAAATCTTACCTTTTCTACTTTTTTTATAAGTTGATTTTACAATTTCAAAGTGAATGCTTGATTTAGGAATAAAATGATTCATTGGATTCCTCATCAAAAACTTATAAATAATAAATTTTTGGATTCCATTTCACTCTATATCCAGATAGCTGTAGGATCACATCTGCTTGCATAGTGAGAGCTCCATGACTCTTGCCTACTCTGAATCTAAAATATTCCATTAGCTGAATGAATCATTATAAACATATATTAATATGAAAACTTGTGACATTAGTTTTGTCTGTTGGAAATGTACTATTCAGTGGGAATATTTTCAAACTATTTTTCCGTTCCATGGGCATCCTTCACCTTTCCATTGGTGAAGAGTGGCAAAGGTTGTTCAGGCAGCAACAGGCATACATTAGACCATTACATAAAAATAATACAAAAGATTCGTTGGAAAATAACTGCCTTTTTGTTTACGCATACATATCACTCTTTTTCTTTGTATTTCCACTATAATTATGTACATGGAAAATATAAGTTATCTAGAGACATTACAATTAAACCAAGTCAAAAAATTGATTTAAAACTAATAAATGATGCACTTCAAAACCGAAAATGAGGTGGTGAAGAAAGTGAAATGGAATCTATCAATCAATTATTTACATATTTTTTGACAAGGATCCAATGAAAATGATCATTCTAAAAATAAAAAATGCCTTGAAATTCTAAAAAACTAGTAAAAAAATTGAAAGAGTATGATTTTCGTGAATATAGTCCTTTAGGTCGGTCATAAGTATCAAAAATATAAGAAATTAATGACTATCCTAGAAATTTGTCTAAAGGATAGTCTAAGAAATCTAAATTTCACTTAAATGTGAAAAAGGGAGAAAAACAAACTTTTTCAAAATTATGTTACTACAGTAAGATTAAAAATTATAAAAATTTGTTTTGCTAGATTATTTTGGGAGTAGAAAAAGATAATATCAACTTATTTTAGTTTTGGTCATGGACAAATTCATGAACTCATTCCTCTGTACCCTTTACATCATGTTAATAACATCAACAGACAAATAATTGGTGTTTTTAAAACTTTTTCTGTCATTAACATATGAGTCAATATTTAACACAAACTGAAATGCCACAGACATAAACACTTCTTAATATACATTTCCATTAGGCCAAGTTCTTGATCCATTTCCATTTTCTAAAATCAAAATTAACATTCAATATTCATCAACATGCCTTCCTTTGGTATGTACACTCTTCCTTCGTTATGTACACATTTCACAAGTACTTTACAAAGTATTTACAACATCCAATAAAAACTAATTGTGCATACATCGTAACAGTATAAGCTGCAATACAATTGGTTCAATTAAATATTATATACCGTGCAAATAGTATATTCAAAATTATTCACATAAAAATGTGAAACATTAAATGTTCTTTCATTGCTGCTGTTCATTCTTCTTCTTCTGAAGTTGACGGTGTGGACAATGCTGGCATGATACTAAACCAATTATCTTGTGCACTGTGTGATGCTCCTAGGTTACCGTGAAGTGGAGTCATTCAAGGAAAAACAAAAGTTCAATTAGCAATTACAGATATGAAAGCATTTTCAAAACTAGAGGTGCTGCAGAATGGCACAGACTTTCTCGTAGCAAATTTTTCTAATTTCCTTGGTGTGGACTGGCTTTAAGGTTCATTCTCTAACCAGCTGCCATCTATTGCTGTCCTAAGTATATTTTTATGATATTTTCGCAACTTTTTTGGTTTCTTCGTAGTAGAACCAAAATACTACTTCAATAATATTAAAGAATCATTTGAAGCATGTTCACTCACAAATGCAGTAACGTATAGAAATTGATTTACGATGATACGTATTTTCGAGCGTGAGACGTATTGAAAAAAATTACATTTGTGCAGTTTTTGTAAAAGTAAAAGAATGCACCACTATCTGTGGGGAAAGTTTGAAGAAAATAGCATTTGAGATGTTTCTGAAAATGAGGAATTTTGAGCTCAATTTAACAGAAAATGGTCAAATTTTCAAGATACTTCAAATAACATTATTTAAAGCACATGTAATCATAAGTACAATAACATGAAGAAATCACCTCTAATGTAAATATTACCGATGTGGGAGACAAGTAAAAAACATTATATTTTTGTAATTTTTGAAAACAAAAGAATAGAGCAATATGGCATTTATGTCATCCCACAGGATACATTTGGCACTACCCTTACCAATAATTTAAAGAAAAAAATTGAAGCTGTTTTTGAGATAATTTTGTTTATGTTATTTTTTTACACTGCAAATATTGCAGGCACTATTGCACAAATACTAAAATTTTGAAAAAAATGTACATGACCTTTACGAAAGAACTATTTATGGACAATCAAATTTATATGAAGCAAAATTTTCTATCTTCACTTTTATAGTTGTAGGAAGTTGCTGAGAAATATTCAACCTATTGCAATTTTCGAAAATTCAGGGTGAACTTTCTAAATATGAACACTATCACCTGTATAAGTACATTTTTCTCTATTCTTACAAGAAATTCCAAGAAAAAATTTGGAGCCATTTTTGAGGAAATTTTGAAAATGTCTGGGGGCCTTCATGTAAAGTATCCCCAAAATTAAATGAATATTTTTCAAAATCGCAGCTCTTCATTTCAGGCCAGACGGACAAGGGTTTCTTCAGTTTGGAAGAAATCCTACCCATGGTTTAGGCACTAGTGTTATTCACATACACCAGACAGACAGGCAGACGGGCGGACGGACGTTTTGAGGGGGAATTTTTTTTTTTTTTTTCGGAATCAGGGGACCTCAAATAGTGTATTTCCATTCAAATCTTGAAATCAATTTTCTGCAGCATTAGAAAACTTTCTCTATCCTATGTATATTACTCCCGTACATATACGAGAAAATAACTAGAGGTACTACAAACTGGCACAGATTTTCTTGTAGTAAAGTTTACGTGGGTATTAGAAATACCCTTGTTGCGAACTGGCTTTACAGTCTTGCCTCTTTCTCTTGCCAGCTGCCATCTATTGTCGCCCAAAGTATATTTCTTTGACATCTCAACTTTTTGGTTTCCTAATAGTAGAACTGAAATTAACCTACAATAATATTAAAGAAGAGAAAATCTCATCCTAAATAGAAATTTCCATTGAAAATTTTGAAGCCGTTTTAAGAAATTGGCGAATAAGAATTATTTCAAATTCGAAATTTGAGCTCTTTTTCACAGGACTCTATTGACTTTTAGAAAAACTTCATTTAAGTAATTTCAAGCACTTCCACTCACAAAAGTAATCATGTACCTATACAAATCGATGGATATGTGCATATTAACAGCGTGTGAAATAATTAAAAAAATACATTTGTGTAAAAACAAAAGAATACATTAAAATGAACTTGAAGCCATATAAAAGAGTGAAATTGGAAAATTCAAAGAAAAAATTTGGAGCCATTTTTGAGAAAACCGCGTTTGAGGGTTTCTGAAAATGCGAAATTTTGAGCTAATTTTTACTGAAAACTGTTGAGTTTTCGAGAAAATTAATGTGACATTATTTAAAGTATCATAAGAACAATAATGTGAATAAATTGCCTCTAATAAAAATAAACCGATGTGAGAGACAAGTCAAAAATATTAATTTTTTTCAAAAAAAAAATTCGCGCAACTTTTCTTGAATGATGACCTTGCTTCCCCCTCCCTTGAGCAAGAACCAGTTGAAGGCAAAAGCTCGCAGCGAGCTCTGATGACAAATTCCAAGCATTGAAACGTCGTTGGCGTGAAACAGAAGCTAGTCAAAGCTAGTTGCTTTCATAGTGAGAACTCCTGTTCAGTTTTATTACCACTATCTAAATAAATGGCTGAGGCAGGTTCAGGTCCTTCAAGGGAGGCACCTAAAACTTATATCTAGCGTCCTTGCTGCTGCTTACCCAGAGCGATGACCTGGCCGCACACGTAGCAGGTTTGACTTTGATTTTCCAGAGGTTGACCACCACCTCCTAGAGTTTATAAAGCCTGCTCACTGTTTCGTGACGTCACCGTAGGTAGTCATGGAGAGCGTCGGTCATTCCTCGCTTACCTTTTCCACAGCATTTTCCCCACCACGAAACCCGTTTTCACTTTTGTATTAAAAATTATCAATTCATGATAAAAGTTCTTTTAAGTACACTTTTTAATAAACATTGGTTTTCAATACAGTATATTAAAACCTATTTATTGAGAAGACAACTGATGAATTGACTGGAAAATATTCAATCTTCGGCAATTTGTTTGATAATCTATCATTTTCTTTTGACAGAACTTAACAAAAAATACAGCTTTCCAGCGTAAATGTTTGACCAAATCATTTACTGAATGACATTAACGCAAGCATCATGAACTAATTCTCTCTCAGATATTTTAAGATAGTGGGAACAGCAAACATTTCTTTCATTGGTGACTTTTGAAGCAATCCTTATTACAAGGAGTCATTGGGAGCAGTCACCCATTCTCATCTTACATTTTCTTCAGTGCATATTCCAGGAAACTAAATTTTCTTCCCTTTTTTAATACAATAGTATATCAATGCATGATTAAAAACTTTGTTCTGAGCACATGGTTTTTATTAAACATATTTCTTTACAATACAAGACATTAAACCTAATTATTTACAATATAATACAGATCTATTTATAATAGATCACTGAATTTATTGGAATGTATGTAGTTTTCTCTGTAATTTCCATTTCCAGTCTTTGTCGCTTTTCATAAGGGCCTTCCCGTCTGGAACACTCCTTGGTAAGGTGACTGGACAGTTAGGGAACACAGATGGTACAGCATCACTTCTTAACTTCGATATATTCAGTCTCGATGACAGTTTCTCTCCTTTTTCATTATATACCTTCTCCCAAATAATGCCATTTTGATGGAAATGAAGGTGGCATACCTGAAAGAAGAAAAAAAATTATAATATGTATAATATATTATTATTATTATGATTATTATTATTATTATTATTAAGATTGCATGAGAGGTAAACTAAAAAAATGTACAGTCGTTAGTCTATAATATCAAATATGTACATAGAATTTAAGTTTCACTTTCAAACTAATTTGACCAAAGAACAAAAAAAAAATTAATTTGAAATTAATTCATGCTCCACTGAGACTTTTGCTTTCGTACTTCCCTAAGGTAGTTTCTTTGACATAAATTATTGTTTTGTTTTAGTAACTTATTCATACAAGTTACAGGAAATCTCTAAAGATTGTTTTTTTTTTTTAATTGAATGCTATAACTTAATGTACTATTCTAAGATTATTTAACTGTTAGTTTAAGTTTTTACTATCACCATTCACTTAACAGTATACAGAAAATAGTTGCAAGTTCAGCATCATATTACAAGGAAGAATTGAAAGATCTAATTGCAAACAACTTGGTTTCGAGATAGAACATTAGGAATATTACTAAATAATGTCAAAACCCTTAGCAACTTACATTCAATTTATGCTTTGAATAAATAATAAATATAACAAATGTAGGTTCTACATGTGCGTATGAACCACAGCCTTACCTTCGAGGATTTGGAAGGAAAAAAATCTTCTCTGCGAATAGCAGTCGTCCATTTCCACTATGGAGGCTTCATCCATTTTCCTCGACACCAAAGAATAAATAATAAATTACCAGCCGCCATCTTAGTGACCGAACACACGCACAACACCAGACGAATTCAACTACAAACAACATGCTTGCGCCCAGGCCACCCATGCCTCATGACTACCTATGCCGCCATCTTAGTGACGTCACGTACTAGTGAGCAGGCTTTATAACTCTAGGAGGTGGTGGGTTGACCTTACTGTAAATACTCTAGTGGCCGACTTTATAACTAATATCACCACTCCGCCCGCATTTCTTCAATCCATCGTTCAAGAAAAGTTGCGCGAGTAGTATTTGGTACTACCCCTACCAAACGTTTTAAGTAAAATATTAGAGCCGTTTTTGAGAAAAATCATGTTTTTGTCATTTTTTAAACTGCAAATATTGCACTCGCTTTTGCACGAAAACTATTAAAATTTTCAAAAAAATGCACATGAGGGTAATGAACGAACTATTTATGGACAGCTAATTTCATTTGAAGGGAAAATGTCTGTCTTCAATTTTATAGTTGTAGGAAGAGGCCGAAAAAATTCATATTTTTGCAAGTTTTGAAAATTCACAGTTAACCTCGAAAATCGGACCTATGCCAACTTTATAACTGTATGAGTGGCTTCAAGTATCTCCAAATTGTAAAGAATGTTTTTCAAAATTTCAAAGCTTCAACTAGAGGCAGATCGACTGGGGATTCTTCAATTTGGAAAAGATCGTACTAGTGGAAAACTAGTGGAGCTACAATAACACATACATTCTCATTTTAATGGATTAACAATACTCGTGTTATAATATTGCAGAATTGAACCTTGTGAAAGACTGTTTAAAGCCAAAAATATCGAATTTGCACATTTTTACATTTACAGGATTCAATTTTCCCCCGTATTTATAAGTGAAATAAAGGAAGAACTTTCTTCTCTTCCGCTGTGAACTTTAAAAATTAGAAAGTCGAGTCAAACAAAATTGCTTTGATTTCGTAACCTTTTTGGTTTTCGGCAAAATGTTTAAATTCAATAAATTATTCAACAGCTTCTGCTTTTTCGCGAATAAAGTAAACATGACATCGACGACTGTCATCATCTACGAATGTGATGAAATATCGATTACCCCCTCGTGAATTTGTCCTCATAGATTCACATACGTCTGAATGAATCAGCTCCAGGGGTCTGGTTCATGACTCTTCGCGCTTTGTGAACGGAAGTTTTGTGATTTTTCCTGCGAGACATGTTTCATACTTACTTGAGTAAATGAGTTCTCGAATTCCAGTCCGATGGTATCTTGGCTCTTGAGCCTTTATATCATCATCATTCGTTTTGTTCCGTCAGGCGTTTCAATAACGTCGCTTTCCGCGCGGGTCCTTTTGATGCGTTTAAGGACTCCAATTGAAGCCAGACCTCACGGGATGTGACACAAGTTCTGACTTGTTTTAATTCTGATTGGCAAAATCGAATCCGCCCTTTCCTTGCGGTCGGCTTTTATCCAAGCCACCTTCAAGGCGCGTCCAGCTTCTAGTTCGGAGGCGTTACCGATCGGCTCTGAAGGTGCGAGATTTTCTTCATAAACCTATCCCCATGTCTCGTTTTTTATTAATAAAAGTTCGGCTTGTATAGTCCACGTATCATTAGTTATCACGTGATAACATTTCGAGTCGTGTTGCGGGCGCCACTTTCGATTTCGCTTATTGACTTTTTCGTTCTATGACAACTTTTGAATTTTGTCCTTTTCTTTACGTTTTCAGTCTTCTTATCTATGCAAATCGCACGTACTGGGCACATAACCTGTTAGAAATAAATATTTATGAGTGAAGACGCACAAACGACTCTTGTAATGACATGTATTTCCGCAGTGCAGACACAAAACAAAATTGTTTGACAAAAGACTGACACATTTAATGAAATACTCAAAGCGATTCAAAGCCGTCTGTGATTACAATAGCATGTAAATTGTACATACAACTAACACAATTCACAGTAAACAGCTTTTGGTTTAGAAAGTCGCAATGTTTTATTATTCAAATTCGTAGAGAAGAGATATCATTTTATCATTGAAATCTTCAGGAAATTAACCACTTATTGAAGAAGAAAATATTATTTTAATTAATTTCAGATGAAAGGTAATGATTTTGTTGTAAACTATGTGATTAAAATTGTAACGAAAAAACGTCTTTTCGCAGCTTATCTCTTAATGTTCTCCATTCACGAACCGACTCACGTCGCTGTGAGATCGGGAGAAGAACGTGAAGGACAGAAAGAGGCACTCGCAGGAACGAAAAATTTCTTTCCCGTTCTGGATGGATCGGATGTGCGTGGTTAAACTTCGTGAATAATTTCGTGACAACGATATCTTTAAATTTCGTGCTAGTGGGTTTCCGTAGTCAGCCGACTTATTACTGTGAGGAATTCCAGTGGTGATATTTCTCCAGTGCGAATTACCGGTCCACTGTTAGACAGTCAGATGTTGGGGCTGTCCACTTTCAGCTTTCTCACCTGCTGAATATTTTTTTCGGGACATCATCCCTAGGCAGACTGCCTTCACTGGGCTTGGAGTTCTGCCTACCCATTCGAGGTCTCTACGTCACGCGCAGGTCGTCTTAGGCGGGCTGCCATTGCGGTCCTCTTCTGGCGCAGAGGTCGTCTTCTTGAGTTCTTCTTCCTCTAACCTCTTTCCTTCGACCTGTCCGGCAAAGGAGGCCCTACCAGTAGCTAAGCTACCGCCATTATCTGCTATTATCTACTTATCTACATTAATCCCCCCGTCGCATTTCATATTTTGCAATTTTATTAAAAGATAGGGAATAAATAGCAATATTATGCTATTTGTTCCCTATCTTTTGGAATCACATAATGTGTATTCTCTATTGGTATTTTATAATTTTTAATTTGAACAGCTACTATCTATAATTATCCTCCCGTTGCATTTCAATTTTCGCAATTGTATCTGCTATTTGTAGTTAAAATTTAAATGAATCTATTAATTTTAATTTCATTTGCGATCTTATTTTGTATTTTATTTGTATTTTATTTATATTTTTCTATACATTGTAGACTGATGATGACGGCAAAGCCGTCGAAAGCCGGCTATCTGAATAAAAATACTATGTTGACGAAGATGACATATTTTATTTCTTCGCATAAGAACGTCAACAACACCAAATCAGAATTCCCACAATAGAAGCTTCTGAGCTGAAACTTTGAAAATATATTAGGAATAAGTTGTAGACGTGCCGTTCCGGAGAACATTAGGATACAGGGCAACTACAGTGCTCCCGAATGATTTCCCGGCATGAGTGATAGGGCAGTGCACGTAAGTGTGTGAATGTGTAAAGGGCGAGGATAGGACAAGGAAGTGGAGGAAAATATTACGTACCGTCCCTAGTTCGTTTGTTAGGGTAAGGTCTAATATTCGCCTGGTATTGATAGAAGAAATGATGGAAAACTACCGACGACTCCAGCCAAACCCTAAAATTCTGTAGTGAATGAATTCGACCACGCGCTGCAGCTATTGTCGAAAATCCACTTCCATACTCTAGAACCACTCCTCCAAAAACTCCCAGTAACGATTTTGCAGAGAGAAAATCCACTTCCATACTCTAGAACCACTCCTCCAAAAACCTCCAGTAACGATTTTGCAGAGACAACAAAAACCGCCTTATTGACATTTTGCGAAAAGACAGCGCTTCAAACAAAGCGTGGGTTTTAAGAATTTATAATTTCGAAATTTTTACAATTTTTGAAAGAACAAAAAGTTCGCCGAAAATAAGACCAGCATCTATTAATTTATCGTTATTTGCTACTTATGGTTTAAATATAAAGAAAAAATGTGTCCGTTTTTGAGAAAAAATTGTTCAAAACTTAAAATTGCCTATATGTCACGCAAAATTATGCAAAAACAACTCATATTTTCGAAAAATTAAATATGATCTTCTTTGTTGATCTTTTTTTATTTTTGAAGAACAGATTTGATTAAAACAATAATTATTTCCATTTCTAAAGATATAGAAAGTTGCCAAAAAATTTGAAATTTTACAATTTTCGAAAATTCAAGGAAGGCAAATAAAATGCGATCTATACCATTTTACATGTGTCTTTTCATCTATGAGAAGAATTTAAAAAATTGAAGCCTTATTTCAGTACATTTTTAAAATGTTGGGGTTTCATGTAAAGTACCGTCAAAAATAAAATTTTATGTTTTAAATTCAAGGGGGACGTAACATCAGTACGATCGATCTGGGAATATCAGTTTTGGTCAAAATCCTACTTTCATTTTATCCTCTAGCGTTCTTCGTCGACTTATAGACAGTCAGGCTTTTGTGAACTAATTATTCGGTATCACAATTCCAACAAATGTAATTTACTTACTATTTAAAAATAAGATACACCACATTTTTTGTTATCAAGAGTCGTCTATAAAAATTTTTCTGTCTAAAAATTGTCGTTTTTTTCGCAGCATTATTTGGTCAATACTCTCTCTACACCGCGTACGCAGTAGGTGAGAAAATAAAAGGAAAGGAAAAGAGGTCTCGCATTTAAGAAAACAGCGTGTTCTGAAGAGGCATTTCTCGTTGCGCAGATGGCGCTGCCGGACGGGCCGCTGGAGGTGACCAGCATTCACCTGTTCCCGCTGGAGAACGCAGAGAAGCACCACACGGATAACTTCGAGCTGGTGCACCTGGAGCCGGCCACGGCAGTGCTACGGCGAGGCCAGGCCTTTCGCGTGGGGCTGTGGCTAAAGGGCCACGCCTACGACCCCGCGCTTGACGCCGTCCGGCTCATGTTCAGCTTCGGTGCGCACCCCCCCCCCACACACGGCTTCCGCGGCCGGAGCCTGTAACTCCTATTCGTAACGAACCGCGTCTCTGACGTGTTAGCTAAACGTCAGCCATCACGGCAGGGACGAGGCTTGTCCCAGATATATTTGATAATTATAGAAAAGAAACTCTTGCAGGGACTGAATGTAGAAAAGAGTGCCACATAAAAGCTCAAATTAAAAATGCAATAGTACATTATGAAAATAGTTTATGATGTTAAGCATTAATGAATTAGTACGTTTTAAAACGAGCTACGTTGGAGCGTGTTTTCAAATTTGTACGAATGCAATAAAACATTATAAACGAGTAGCATCCATTATTATTTTGTGTAACATTATTTTAAATTTATAGGAGAATCAAAGTAATTTTTGGAAACAACCTCATTTTGTCGTCACGGTTATTCGACATCTGTGTGAGAAACCGGTGTTGTCTGATCGGTTGACCGTCTCATCCCACGATTCTCTCGCTGGATTGGCTGAATGTGTGAAAACGCAATTATTCGTGCCAAAGGGAAATTATTTTTTTTTTGTGTAAATTTATTTACTATAAGAAATCGTCTTCATCTGAGCCTTAAGATCTCATTTTATGAACGATTTTTTGTAACAAAAAGGCCGTTTATAATTCTAGAAAACAAAATAAATTTACTATAAATTACTGAAATCCACTACTTACCACATTAAAATAATATTACAATTACGTATACAACTAATAATTAATGCGCTTATTAGCAAAGAAAAGAGCAACATGATACGCAGTAGCGTAGAAGAATTTGAAACAAAAAAACAAAAAACAAAGAAAAAACCGCCAATACATTATTTCAGTACCCTGCATTTCATCTCAATCATATCTCTTCAATATTTTTTCACAAAAAGGGAAGAACTTGGTGTTTCAAATACATTTTTGTTATCGTTTTTTCTCCCACTTGTATTTTTCTAATCTTTCTTTTTATTTATCCCCGTTTTTATTCTATTTATCTCTTCATTTTTCACTTTGTCCATTTTTCCACTAATCCCCCGACCTTTTTCTTAATTTGTATCCCCAATATCTTCGTGCTTTTTACTTAAAGATTCTGCGCAGTTCTACGACGCATTCCGCAGCCCCTTGTTCCTGTCTTCTCTCCATTTTACCGTCCACACCTTTCAATATGTCCGCTGTACGCCGAGGTCATCTCTCAATCTATGTGTACAATCATCTTTTCAAGATATTTACATTTATCTTACAATTCATTCTTTTATTATTCCGGTCTTATTCTTCCTATTCTTGTTTCGATTTGTACATTTATTTATTGGTTCAGACTTTTACTCAGACATCTACTTTTTCCCATTCCATCTCTCCAAATTTTTTTTCGGATTATCTTTCTGAATCCGATATCTAAAGTCTGTTCTAAACGGTCCTCTTCTTGTCCTTTTTCTCTACAGAAAATGGTTGGTAAAGGACGTTTTTTCTCGCAGTACTGTCTGCTCGAAACTGTGTGAAGCAGCAGATGAATGCAACGAGCGTTTTACCCGGCCCTTTCTTTTTCTGCCCGTATTCGTGTCGAAAATCTCTCCTGTGGATGCCGTCACGCGCTGAAGATGAAACAGTTGAGCATCGCATCTACAGAAACAAATTAAGGGAGATTAGGTTTTTTAACTGAGCACGTAATGATATGTTATGAAACACAAGTGAAAATCATTTCACTTCTCATCACAGAATACAGTTCAACAAAACTTACAACGCTCTCAAAACTCCACAAAAGGAACGAATCGCATCGCACACGTAGCAAGGAGAAAAACTTCCGGAATAGGAAGCAAGGAGCGAGGTAGTCAAACTGGATGTACACTGTGCAGAAAAATGACGCACGCTACATTTTCCTGTACAGCTTACATGCAGTCCCTTTTTGTGGACCTATGAAAACGGCTGTGTGAAAACGAGCGTGTGAAGGGGCGTACTTGCTTACTGGTGTGTGGGTGCGTGCCCAGGGCCGCAACCGAGCGTGATGCGAGGCACGCGAGGCATCGCCCTGCTCAACCCCAAGGCGCAGCCCAAGGACAAGCAGAGGTACTGGACGGCGGCGCTGGCGGAGGAGCAGCCGCAGCCGCAGGCTCTCGTCTTCGAGGTGAGCGCCTTGTCTTGTACTCGCTCCGCCCCCGAGAGAGTTTGCCACCACGAAGGTGTCTGAAGCACACAGAAATTACGTGGTATTAAGTAATTCAGTTATAGTAAGAGATACTAACAACTCTATGTGACTAAAGAGAATAAAGTACATTCTGAACTCATTTTCTTCATCACTGGAATCCTCATCATCTATACGTAGTAGTTGATTCTATAGTAATAATACTGAAGTTTCTATTTGTGATTTCAAAATAAATGTCTAATACAGACCTGTTACATACAACATATTGAATTGTGTTACTTGGATAATTAATCCAAAAAACAAAAGATAGGGAGCCTAACATTCATCTGCTCCCTAATTAAGTGCACCAACAGCTGTACGAAAATACGGACAGGCCCTTTACAAAGGAAAACATATTATTTTTTTTCAAATTATCTAGTTATGAAGAGAAGTCTACAATAAATATGACATATAAAGGCGTAAGAAAGTCTGATTACTTCCGTTAATTATAAACAAAATAGCAACGAGCATTGTTCTCAACATTTCATAACAAAAATTTTCACTCCCCTGTTATAGAAACGAATGGAGCCTGTAAAACAGCTGAAGATCTGTTTTGATTTGCTGGTTCTGCTAAGTCGCTTAACGCCCCACCCCTCGGTCAATTTTTTTTACAATCATTAAGATACAAACATGTAAAACAATAACATGCAATGTATAAGCATTTGAAGAAGCCAGTCAATAACTTTTAGTCCAGACCAAGGCGAATACTATACTTCGAATTTGATTTTACTACAAGAAAAGAACTTAAATATAAATTTAACTTATTTTTACATTTAAAGAGGGTGTTGGCCCGGCAGAGTACTTGCGCTAAGCGCATATTGTTTTCGTCTTACATGGATGCAGCTTTTGACAAATAACCTTTCGCGGGCCACAGTAAATGGGACCATTTGGCCGTCGTTTGGACAACCCTGTTCTAGAGCAATAGACCGAACAATACGCTCAGCAATATAAGTTACTATGTACTACTTATAAGTCCTTCTAATCTCGAAAGTCCGCGTCCGAAGTGAGTGAGATCGGGGGATTCGATAAGAGCAGGGGATGTGACATCATTGTCGATATTTTCGGAACATCGATGTTTTTATAAAATCATTGGTGTATTTAACAGGAATTTTTGATGCCGATGTTTTTTAACATCGATGATGCGTTTGATCTTTTTACGAGGTCGATAATATTAAATTGGAAAGTTTAAAACAAAATTATATTATAATTATCAGATATTCACGAATGAAATATTCTTCACACTATTGTGAGAAAGGGTGAAAAATAAATAAAATAGTGTTTTCGTCAACTAAGAAATCTATATTATTTTTGAATTATTGAATCAGATGACATAAGTTTCATTAATAAATTGATTTTTTCGTGTTTCCGGGCGCGTCAACTGCTTTGGTCATTAGTCCCGTTAGTGTAGTGCATGCTTTCTCTTGGGGGATGGCGGTGATCTTCCCCCACTCGATGGCGAGATCCGGCGCCGACCTACCGTCGGCTAGTGGGGTTTCCCCCTAACTAGGACTCTCCCACCAGCGGGGCACCGCCCCAGTCGGGACAAGCTCTAAGTCCCCGACCTGTCTCCCGGCATGTGTGGCAGTATAATGCATGTTAGTGTAAGTGTGTGTGTGTGTGTGTGTGTGTAAGGGGAGAGGATAGGACAAGGAAGAGGAAGGACAGATCGCGCGCGGTCCGTGGCCCGTTTGGTAGGGTACTGCTCCGGCATTCGCCTGGTGTTGATCGAAAAAAACACGGAAAACTACCGATCAGAGAAGCCGGCCGCTAGAATTCTCCTCCAGACAGTGACTGAATTTGACCCAGCTGACAAGCTGGTTTCGAAAATCTTGCCGCCGTCAGGACTTGAACCTAGGACCTCCCGGTCAGAGGCGCTGCAGTGACATCAGTTGATGCTATTTTTTATTTAATTTATACAAACCGAGCAAATTTTCGCTATAACTTTGAATTGTATAAAAAAATTGAATCACTCATTGAATTACTGGTTGAAATGAATTATTTTATTTTCCCGATAGCACAAATTTAAGATTGGCATTTTATCTCAGGTTACCAGCCCCCCCGACGCCCCCGTGGGCACATGGGAACTGGAAGTGAAGACCATCCTCAAGGATGGCAGCAACAGAGAGAGCGTCACTAAATATGACGACGACGTATATCTGCTCTTCAACCCCTGGATTCCTGGTACGTTTCTTGTGTTCTGAGCAATCGAGGAAGCAAAATAATATTTGTAATAGTCATTTAAGGAGTCATAATGATTACACAATTTTCTCACATTCAAAATAAAGATCTAATAATTTGACCTAACAACAAACGCGATTCAACTTCGTTATAAAAGTATTCATAGAAAATGTTTTTGTCAATTGAAAATAACAGAGAGCGCATATAAGAACTGAGAAATATCTTAACATACAACTGCACTATATTTCCTTAGACTTACAGAAATTTGAAAACTGAGTTTTCAACGTACTCCCGGTTTTCTACGTACTCCCGGTCCCTTCAATTCATTTTTACCGAAACATTACCTCACGTTATATTACTTCACCACTTTAAATGTTCGTCCGTCATATCAACTTACACAATGAGTAGATACATTTTAGAAAGTAATTATGTGATGAAACTGAACGATTCTTTCTTAAAATGAATATACGATGAAAATTAGAAATAATGTATGCATGTTAGCTTCTAATGATAAAGCTTTGCAAGATTTATATTATGTTACTAATTAATGATAAAAATATAACATATTTTGTGTATATGCTTCATGAACACGTTCAATATCAAGTTAAGAAATTAAATCGCTCAGTCCAACCGACCAAAACTTTGACGCAGCCTAATGAACCTCCAGGACATAAACAACATAAAGTTGTTGCTCTCGCTTCACGCTCACTCATCTCGACCCCTCACTTTCGCGGAGGACGTTCGCCCTCAGTGTGAAGCAGAGCTGACCGCTCGCAGCGGGAGCGCGACGCGAGAGTGTTTTGTCGAGGACTCCCCCGGCGCCGCCCCTTTTCCCACGCCCCGCAGCCGCCACTACCACAGCCACAGCCGCCGCCGTCACCGCCCCTCAACACCTTCGTCGCAAATGCCCTTCCGACATTTTACCAGCTGCCACCACTTCCGTTTCCGCAAACGACCTCACAGCCGCCGCCGTCACCGCCCCTCAACACCTTCGTCGCAAATACCCTTCCGACATTTTACCAGCTGCCACCACTTCCGTTTCCGCCAACGACCTCACAGCCGCCGCCGTCACCGCCCCTCAACACCTTCGTCGCAAATGCCCTTCCGACATTTTACCAGCTGCCACCACTTCCGTTTCCGCAAACGACCTCACAGCCGCCGCCGTCACCGTCCCTCAACACCTTCGTCGCAAATGCCCCTCCGACATTTTACCAGCTGCCACCACTTCCGTTTCCGCAAACGACCTCACAGCCGCCGCCGTCACCGTCCCTCAACACCTTCGTCGCAAATGCCCTTCCGACATTTTACCAGCTGCCACCACTTCCGTTTCCGCAAACGACCTCACAGCCGCCGCCGTCACCGTCCCTCAACACCTTCGTCGCAAATGCCCCTTCCGACATTTTACCAGCTGCCACCACTTCCGTTTCCGCAAACGACCTCACAGCCGCCACCGTCACCGCCCCTCAACACCTTCGTCGCAAATGCCCTTCCGACATTTTACCAGCTGCCACCACTTCCGTTTCCGCAAACGACCTCACAGCCGCCGCCGTCACCGTCCTCAACACCTTCGTCGCAAATGCCCCTTCCGACATTTTACCAGCTGCCGTCACTTCCGTTTCCGCAAACGACCTCACAGCCGCCGCCGTCACCGTCCTCAACACCTTCGTCGCAAATGCCCTTCTGACATTTTACCAGCTGCCGTCACTTCCGTTTCCGCAAACGACCTCACAGCCGCCGCCGTCACCGTCCCTCAACACCTTCGTCGCAAATGCCCCTTCCGACATTTTACCAGCTGCCACCACTTCCGTTTCCGCAACCGACCTCACAGCCGCCGCCGTCACCGTCCCTCAACACCTTCGTCGCAAATGCCCCTTCCGACATTTTACCAGCTGCCACCACTTCCGTTTCCGCAACCGCCCACGCCACTTCCTTTACCATCCCCTCTTCCACCTTCACCACTTCCTTCATCTCCACCACCGCCTCCATCTCCATCTTCACCACCTCCACAACCTCTCCACCCCCCCCACCTCCATCTCTCCCTGCCTCCACCCCCTACGTCACCGCACCACCAGGCCTCCGTCTCCGCCACCAACGCCCCTACCGTCATATGCACCACCATGACGCCGCACCGCCATAAAACATGCACCACACTTACGGAACTAATGACATTAGTGCCTGACGCGCCCAGAAACAATCAATCGATCAATCAAACAATCAATCCTATAAAGGAATTTCCCGCGTTCATCGCCCTCGCGGCTTCTGCTTCGCTTCGAGTTCATCGAGTCAATCATTCTGAGATTTAAGTGTTATGTATTTAATACGTATAGTACCAAACTGTGGTGATATCCATAAATATTAAATATCATTTGCAATTTCATTAAGAAAATTTAAATTTGTAATTTGTTTGCAGTGCCAATATCACGAACAGAGTTTGGAGATTTCAATTATTATTTTGACAATTTCGTTCTTGAATTTGAAATTTTTCGTAAATTGCATCTTCATCGTATGAGTTTATTGGAGCAAAGAAATTTAGCCTAGTAGCAGATATCCTCAAGCCTCATTTGCAGTAACAATATATTTGCTAAGTTTTAAGAAATATTAAGTAACACAATTATGACCGATTATGTTTTTTTTTTTTTTAAATTTAAATCTGTAAGTTTACAATCTGTTCAAGACAAGAACAATAAGTAAATATACTGTTAGAAATTACAAACTTGCATGGAAAGGTCACCCATCGGTGATCTTCCTTTATCATATTACATCAACAGCACATGTTGACAAAACAATTGGTATTGATTTAAGTACAGTATTAACTATTGTCATTTTAAAATCTATTTGGCAAATCCAATGGTTTGAACTTTTTCAGTCTTTTGACTTTTAAACTATTGTCCAGTAAGTTTATGGTTAGTACATTATATTGCTTTTCTAGTTTGCTGACATATGTTTGATCGACAATTTGTGTATTTGTATCGAGCAATATAATTTCAATTCAATGTATCACATGAAATATTCAAAACTATATTTACGAAAAGTAAAGCTATTCTAGTTTAAGATGTTAGTCGTCAAACACTACATTAAATTTAGAATTAAGTTTGGTGATAAGTTAAAATCCTTGTAATAAAAAATATGCCTTTTCTATAATTAATATTTTTGCGAGAGAAGCTGTTATATAACAAAAATTTCAATCCCAGACTCGGAACCATGCATTCAATCATAATAATTATTCTAACTTTAGTTGTACGTAGGTGATAAATAAATATAGCATTTATCTTACAGACATCATTTTTCTAAATTTAACTCACGACCAACTGTGTCAAATTTGACAAATGAAAATGAAATATGTGGTTTTAACTACAATATGCGTGCCGTTTTCTTCAATTTAAACATTTCTTTGTAGTGATTTTGTTAAAACGACGGGATGTCAACAAGGGAGTTGTAAGAGTTCAAACGTTACACAGAAACATAACCTAGATATTTCAAAGAAACTTTTGAAAATGAATAATTTTGTGAGCTAAGAATTGAGAGTAACAGCCTTATGGAGATCAAAGAGAATTAATGTTCTTACGAAAAGCAGGTTGGAAAGTTTGTTCACAAAAGAAAACTTCTAAGAATTCCGCGTTTATAAGGAGTACGTCTCATCATTTAAAAGCTTACCTTCGTTTCAGTTATTTAAGATATAAGTGACGTAAAGCATCTGATTACAATACGAGATTGGAAAACTGCCAAACGGGGCCGTTAGGCCGAGTTTGGTATCCAAATCAGTATTGTAATCAGATGTTGGGACACGAATATCGTACAACGTTTTGTACCCTTCGTACAAATTTGTTACACTAAATGTGAAATTTTGTTCTAAGCCTTCAATTAGTATGCACATCTTTTTCCCCCATACGTGGCGAGACTGTTCTCAACAAGGAGAACAACTAGAACACACTTGGAGTACATATTTCGACATGAGTGAATATTGTTCTTATTTGGAAATAAATATAGCAGAAAATGATGCTTTAGAAAAATTGTTACCCAGCATGTCAAAAAACAAATATCAGCGCGAGTATTTAATTTTTAAAGATTGGTGTGGGAATAAAGTTAATTCCATATCGGGAAAATTTTTGATTGTTTACCTATTTGGCAATTCAGAGAAAGACTAACCAAGAAGTCTTTGGTCCCAATACTCTATGTTAAGGAGTACAATATCACTTAATGGCAACATCGATATCAAATTTAAATGTAAGCTTCCGCGGTTCAAGTTCAAGACTTCTTGACTGTCCGGTTGACGCTCCCCGTCGTAGGCTGAGAGGCCGACGTTTCGCCTCTCATGTCGCAGGCTTAGTGAGGACAGTGACGCCGCGGTATTATATACCAGCAGCCAATGATTGATTGTTCGTGATTCCGGGCGCGTCAACTACTGAGGTCATTAGTCCCGTAAGTGTATCGCATGTTCTTTTATCGGGAGGTGGTGGTGATCTTCCCCCTCGGGATGGCGAGATCCGGAGCAGTCCTATCTTCAACTAACGGGGTGCCCCCAACTAGGTATCTCCCACAAGCGGGGCGCCGCTCCAGCCGGGACAAAGTCGTAATTCCCCGACCAGCCTCCTGATACGATATTCGTATGTTTGGTAGTGTAGTGCATGCTAGTGTAAGTGTGTGTGTAAGGGATTAAGATTGGACCAGGAAAAAGAAGGAATGATTTCGCGCGGCGAGGGTTTCTTATGAGTGCAAAAAATGTAACATTATATACGAGTTGCATACGATTTTTTTGTATAAAAGTATTATAAAAATTTAAGGAAGCAAAGTCAATTTGAATATTAAGTTATAATCTCGTATTCATGTTTTGACGTCATGAGTGCTACCTAAGCAACTAATTTGTTTACAAATGGCAATTAGGTTGAAAGTTACGTTTCAAACATTATGGATTCTTTGCCAAAAGAAATTTTGTAAGAAACTGTCAAATCAGAAAATGAATGCTGGATAGATGAAAAATATGCTTTCTGTCGGAGTAGGTTGGTTAAGTTACTACAATGCGCATCTAAAATAAAAACGGTAGTTATGATGCATGATTCTTTAAACATTAAGTCCACAGCGTGTAAAGCGTCTACCTTATGATGAACATATTCAAAATTAAAGGCAATGTGTAAATGTGTTCGTGTAAGAGGATATCCGTGACGTTCTTCGCCGATAATGATGGTGATATTACTGCACTTACATGTCACGGAGGGTGGCAATCTTCAAATATAGCTTAATCTTACATTGAAGAATCAGTGAATAATAAGATTTACATTACAACAAGATATTGTTTAGTGCATAAGCTACAAATAAACTACCACTTTGGAATTAAATAATCTTCTGGAGTGTCTTTGACAAATTTATCCAACTATTAATATTCATATTCATAAACACTAATTAGACATTCTTTGTTATTATTGCTAAATATTACCGAATAACAGCAACATGTAATTTTAAAGTAGTAATAAGTTAATTAATTAGATTTTAAAAGTGCAAGTTTTTCACAATATATATAATTTTACTGCGAACACAGAATCTATTTACATGGCACCACTGCCTTCTTTATACTCCATAACTGATGATAAATGGGGGCTATTGTCAGTGATGACTCATTTTTCGTACAGAAATAGCAATGACGTAATGATTCGTGCCATAATATGCCATATAACGAACGATTTTGCTAATGGAAAAGGGTTGTTTATAATGCGGGTATACAAAAAAAATTTCCTTCAAAATTATATTAAACTTGATGCAGACTTAACCTCTGAACTAATTATTAGATACGAAATAACACGTATAACGCTTCAAAATCCTCAGGAGTAAACTAAGCCTGTTCGTGTGTATTAAATTCTTAAAAAAATTTGCGTATGATTGAAAAATTAGAGTAGCACAAAATGAAGTATTTCTAAACTACAATAATGTTACTCTAGGCAAAAAAACTACTTGAAGAATAATAAACAAAATTATACCATATTAACATTGTACAGCATATCGTATCTCCATGACCTTGAATTCACAACCTCTCAGCATTCGGCACGCTTGATTAACAATATTATTAATATTAAGATTAAAATAAATAAACAGTAATTATTATTATACACGAATGTTACGAGTGTAGTGAATATAAAATATATTCCGGGTTGCAACCAGATTCCTAAGGAGCAGATCTAGGGAGTATTGAAGAGCCCCTGCCAGTCACTAGGTCTCCTCTTTAGGGAGCTGGTTGCTCTGAGAACATTTTATATTCGATCGAATCATAATCATCATTAGAACATGCATTACACATGCAGGATCACTGACCCTAAACTTTGACGCGCCCGGAATCACTAATCAATCAAACAATCCGCCGATCCGGTGCAGAGATCGCTAAGGCAGTAGTGTCGTTGCGATCTCGAACTGAAGGGCCGCGGGTTCGAGTCCCGCCTCGGGCATTGTATTTGTGTTCGTCCTCTCACTCTTTATAATCACCATATCGTTTCATATTCATAATTACCACACCATTAACTCCAATAGTGGTCGCTAATGACCTAGATGTGGATGTGACTTTAATTCCACCCCCAGAAAGTGAAACAATCCAACACATTCCACCTCCACGAGGCAATGGTACACTGTCAGAAATTACACTTAATTTAATGTAGATTTAATGCACGGTTGTACATGAATTCAATGTACCTTTCCATTAATGAGAGATTAATGCACATATACATTAAATTTAATGCTTAAATTAATTTCAATGTAGATGTAATTTACGACTGTTTACTTAACTTGTCTACATTAATTTTAATTGTACGCATACATGACTTTAATGTTACTGTACATGTATATTAAATTTAATTTACGACATGAAAATTACTTTCATGTACTTTACATTTAAGTAATGCAAACATTTCGAGAGTGCAGCTAAGAGTTTGCGTGCGCGTAGAGGACCAGACGTTCATGGTCGACGAGCGCCTGTTGGAGGAGTACGTGCTGAACGACGTGGGCAAGGTTGGGTGGGGCCGCAGACGGGCTCCAGAGGCCGCGAGTGGGTGTTCGGCCAGTTCGACGCGGTCGTCCTCAAGACCACGATGTACGTGCTGGAGCGCTCGCGCATGAAACCGCATGTGCGCGGAGACCCGGTGCTACTCACGCGCAAGATTCAAACATAGTGAGTGACAACAACGCATGAATCCTGGATCCATTTCGCTGTCAAACTCTCAGAGCGGTATGGCGATGTGGCGTCACGAACAGGAACAATCATTAAGAGAATTTGTAATCGCTATTACTTTTAATAAATATTCTTTTCATATCAATGAGCGGGTAGGAACTGATCAGCCCAACTCATTAGTGTAGCTATAATTAACAAATAGTAAATGAAATCGGGAGTCACAAGAATTTCAGATACAATGTGCGTTTCAAACCCACGTGTCGGATGTGGATGGTTAGCCCTACGACCAGGGGCAGAAATGTAACCAGAATCGATTTATGAGACGAGTTATAGCCATTGCTTTTATTGGCAAGAATTTTAAACCCATATATCATGTAATATTTTTGGGTCTGTCACAATATCAGATTCACCACATAAATAATTGCGTTGCTGTGCACAGGTCAATAACAAAGATCCAGATGGGGGCGTTCTGGAAGGCAAATGGACAGGAGATTATGACGACGGCATCGCTCCTGGGGCGTGGACTGGTTCCGTAGCTATCCTTGAGGAGTACATGAAGAAAAAATCCGCAGTTAAATATGGCCAATGCTGGGTCTTCTCTGGACTCGTCACCACAAGTCAGTAACTCTCTTACATGGTTTTCGTTTCCATTATAATTTCCATTGCAATCGTGCTAACATTATTCACTTCACTTAATAATTTAATTTAGATATTTTTGATTTTATTGTTGTTGATGTCTAGTGCCCTGCGTTCACCTCTAGTGTCTCTGACCAAGAGATCCTAGGCTTGCGTTCCGTTTGTGAAAGGATTTTCGACACTACGTTAGACAGCTAGATCGAGATTTATCGCTGCCTGGAAGAGAATTCTAGCGGCCGGCAGCTCTGATCGGAAGTTTTCTGTTTCTCCTATCACCACCAGGCGAATTCCGGAGCAGTACCCTACCAAACGGGCCAAAGACCGCACGCGGCCTTTCCTTTCTCTTCTTTGCTCTCTACTTACCCCTTACACCCTCTCATACTCTACACTACCATACGAGTCGAGAGACCAGTCGGGTGCCCCCTTGGTGGGAGATACCTGGTTGCGAAAAACGATGCACACCGACGTAGGTCGGCACCGGATTTTGCAATCTAGTAGGGGAAGATCATTGCCACTTCCCGCGATAAAACATGCTTACACTTAGGGACTAACGACCTCGACAATTGACGCATCTGGAATCACTAGTCTATAAATCCACCGATGGGTAGGTCGGCGTCGGTCTCTACCTGCATTGGGAGAAGATCACCCTCACGTCCCGTGACAAAACATGCACTACACTTACGGTACAAGGGTCCATAGCAGTTAACACGCACGGAAACACTAATGGAACAATCACTCTATCGTGAGCGAAAGAAAAATTCGCAATTGGAAGATCACTGAAATGTACACCAAGGTTTTTTAAATTACTCTCTTCTAAACTTCCAAATCGTTATTTGCTTCACGGAAACTGGGTTTCGCGACGCGACGAGGTGTTTCAAAAACCAATCAGGCTTCCCGTGGGAGGCCTCCGGAGAAGCGGCCATTAGCGCGCGCTTTCGTTTAACGAGGCCGCAAGCGCAATGTAAACCTGTGTCACCGGGCAGCCGGCTGCTCCAGGGCCAATTGCGCCCCCGCTAATCCCATTATCGGCGCAATAGCCGCTTGCAACCGCTGCAAACCGCTTTCGGACGGACCGGCTCACTCGCCCGCCCCCCCACAACCCCTTCTTCCCTCCTCTCGATGGCCATTGCTCGCTCATCGTTCACCTGTCCCACCACTCGCTCCCCTACCCACTTGTTCACCCATCTGCTCACTCCTTTCCCGCACCCCATACTCTCTCACTCTCCGACAAATGGGCAGTCTGTCGCTCACCCATCTGCTGGCTCGCTCGCCTTCCTCCTCGCCCAAGGCTGGCTGCGCCCCTCCCCTGCTGCTCGTGCGCCCTCTCGCTCGCTCGTCCGTCTGTCATTTGGCCGCCCGCTAGCCGAAGGGCGATCTCGCGGTGGAGTCGATTGAGCCACTCGCTGCACTCGGGTGCGTGGTGGACGCATGTCCACGTATATGTCACCCGTTTAGTGACGAATAAAAACTCGCAAATCCGTTGCTTCTACCGCTGATGAGTAGCCACAAGTGTGTAGTTCAAACGCTGCTTCTCACAAGGGATGGATTTTGAAAATAATTTGACGTTACAAATGATAATGTACTTTACAGAAGTGTATTCATTTAAATGGCTGTTACATGGTGATAATATATCTGCATTTGGTTTCACCCTAAATCAGTAATTCTGATTTTTCTTTGACCTCGAAATAGATTGTTTATATTGAGAATATTTATTGGGTTAATGAGTTTCTATCGTAATTTTAGAGAAATTTGTCATTTAAAATTCAAATATTGTTAAAAAATGAATTCTAAAAATTATTGATGATTATGAATGACATCTCTATACAAGAACATACGACAGAAAATTGACAGCGTTCACTCACTCTTGAATTAAAATTTATGATTTCCGATGTGATGATACCAGATTATTGTACCAGAAATTTCACTAATTACACCATCAATTTCATTCATCTGAACAACTAGAGACTTCACGACCTTAAACTCTGATCAAACCTCCTGACGAACATGGTTTGCAGTATGCCGGGCGCTGGGCATCCCCGCCCGGCCCGTGACCAACCTGCAATCGGCGTGGGACGCCAATCAGTCGCTGTCCGTGGACACCTTCTACGATGAGAACAACATGCCGATGAAAGAAGACCCGTTCAACCCCACGGGCAACGACACCATTTGGAACTTCCACGTGTGGAACGAGGTGTGGATGGCGCGCCCGGACCTGCCCAAGGGCTACGGCGGCTGGCAGGCCCTCGACGCCACGCCGCAGGAGACCAGTGATAGTGAGTGTATACCCCGCGGCACGGTTGGATTGTACACGATGTCAGAGAAGAAATGTTACAGACTCTTAGGACGTAATGTACCGGCTTATGAGCCTCATATTGATGGTAATGCAGTGCCTATAAACGGGAGACCCTCGGGTTCGAGTCCCGGTATTGGCTTGTGTTTCGACATGAGCGTGTCAGATAGGTCAAGTTTGGCCGCTGCCTGGAGAATTCTCGTGGCCGGTTGCTCTGATCGGTAGTTTTCCGTGGTTTCTCCAGTGAACATCAGGGGATTGCCGGAGAAGTCTCTAATAAACGGACCACGCACGATCTTTCCCTCCTCTTCCTTGTACTATTCTCACCCCTTACTTACACACATACTACGAGGCACTACGCTACTACTACGCAGAGAGAGCAGTTGGGAGCAGTCCCCGACTGGGACGGTGTCCAGTTGGTGGGAGATGCTTGGTTGGGGAAAACATAGGGTACAATTTGGGAGAGCGATAGTTTGAGGGAGTGGAATTGTGATAGACTGAGTGTGTGATAGTGTGAATAGTGTATGGGAATGTGTGGCGTGAGTGTTTGAATTGGTAGTATATGGAAGTGGAGTGTGAGAAAGTGGAATGTGATATAATGAGAGTTCGACGTGTGAGTGTGTGGAAGTGCGAGAGACTGGAGTGAATGTGTGTGTGTGTGTGCGTGTGTGTGTAAGGATTCGGTGAGAATGGATCCATATTTTGAATTCGTCTTCGGGTCAAAATGGGCTTTTGCGAACGAATATTTCCAAGAATCACTGGAGCACAGACACGGTCGCACGGTTCACTACGCGTTCTGTCGAACACGACCAAATTTGCAAGTTGACAGACGAATATTAAATAAAATGAAATTATTGGGCCAAACTGAGCCAGTTAACAGGGATACATAAGTTGGTTTTGTGTGTTTATAAATGAAAATCACTGCCGATTCAATTCATTAAAATTATGACTTCGTAGAAAAAAAATCTTGAAACGAGTTAATGATAGTTCTGCCAAACATGAACCTCACCATATTATTGCAATACGAAAATGCAGTTTATTTTACAAACATACGAGCAGCCCACATGTCATATCAAACATATACATATTAAATATCTCAACGAGTAATCGTAATTTTGGATAATCTGACCTCATCCACCTGCATAGACCTTTTTCTTTTATCATATACGTACGTATATACGGAGGCATATATAAAGTAATTTAATGCTGTGGAAAATCGATTTTGAGATTTCAACAGAAAGACACATTTTGGGGTCCCCTTTGGGGTAGAAAAAAATTTTTTTCCAAAAAATCCGCCATTTGTGAACAACAAATATACTCGTAGATTTCTTCAAAATGATAATTCCCCTGGCGATCTGGCTCTGCTTGAAGCTTTGCGATTTCGATAAGAATTTTGCGGTATTTTCATGAAGACCCCGGGGTCATTTTCAAAAATTTTCCAGTACTTTTCTGTTCAATGTTTTTGCAATTTCAATTTTCTTCCATTTTTTATCTCCAGTTTTCTTCTTTTTACTTTCTCATATACGTACGAAATAATATATGGAGTATAGAGAAAGTTATGTAATGATGCGCGAAAAAACGACGGATCTTCGGCACAAACAAATTAATTGCCGGACCCTGACAACGAAGAAGTGAATAAATACAGTTGTTAAATTAAGAAAAAAAGTTCTCTAATGCGTGATGTAGCCAGAATCCCTGTTTTGTGGATCCTTGATGCCGAGTAACCAATTGAAAACAAAACATCCTACCGTCCATCCGTCTGTCTACCCGTCTGTTCGTCCGTCAGTCTGCGAACATTACTTCTAGCACCTAAACCGTGCGTAGGATTTTTTCCATTGAAAAAAACCCTGTTGATCTGGATTTAGTTGAAGCTTTGAGGTTTTGAAAAACATTCTTTACAATTTGGGGATACTTTACATGAAGACCCCGGACATTTTCAAAATTTTCTCTAAAACGGCTTCATATCTTTTCTTCAAATGTCTTGTAAGAATAGAATACAATACACCTATTAAATGGAATAGGTCCGATTTTCACGGTTATCTGAATAGGTCCGATTTTCACGGTTATCTCTGAATTTTAGAAAAGTTTGAATTATTTCTGGCGTCTTCCTGCAACTACTAAATTAAAGATAGAGATGTTTCCTTCAAATGAAATTTATTGCACGTCATAAGTCCGTTTGAATAAGGTTATGTACATTTTTTGAAAAATTTAGGAGTTTTCCCGTAAAATGGCGTGGAATATTTGAAATTTTAAAAAATACAAAAACAAGAATTTCTCAAAAATAGCTCCATTTTTTCTTTAAATTTTTGCTATTGTTAGTGCTAAATGTACTTTATAAGATAACATAACGCAATAGGGCACTTTTGTTTGTTTGTTTTTGTAAATTACAAAAAGAAATATTTTTTTCGACTCGTCTCTCACGTCGTTAATATTTACGTTACAGACAATGTGTTCACATTATGATATTTATAAGTGTATGTGCTTAAAATAATGTCAGATACAATTTCTGGAAAACTCAATACTTTTTTGTGACAATACACTCAATATTCCGAATTTTGAGAAACGCTCAAAAGCCAATTTCTAACAAATCGCTCCACCTTTTCTTCAAACCTTTTCACGGATAGTGTGTTATGCACTATTTAATATGATGTAAAGTTTTTTTTTTTTTTAAAATTTTACATTAATATGCACATTTCCATCGATCTGTATACATTTTAGCATTTGAAAGTAAAAATGCTTTAAATGACTTTAAATGATTTTTTTTAATCAATAGATTCTTAAAAAGAGCTTAAAATTTCGCATTTACGTAAAGCTTTTAACGACTTTTCTTAAAAAGGCCTAAACTTTAATCAAAATTGCCATTTATGGTGAGGTTTTACTCTTCTTTAATAGTTGTTGAAAAACTAAAAAATATACTTTATAGATGGCTGCTGGCAGAGAAGGAGACAAGACCATAAAGGCAGTTTACACCAAGGAAATTAGAACACTTTAATACGAGAAATTCTGTGTCATTCTCTAGCACCACTAGTTCCTCTCCATATTTACTTTGTCATATTCGTACGTATGTACGAAGTAATATATGTAGGATAGAGAAAATTATGTAATGCTGCCCCAAAAAAACGGCGAATTTTCGGCACAAAAAATTCATTGCCGGTCCCTGTTAACAGCCAGAAACCTAACAGCCCGTTTTTTGGGTTTTGATGCCGAAAAACAATTGAAAGCAAAGACTGTCCGTCCGTCTGTGAACATTACCAGCGCCTAAACCATGCGAATAATTTTTTTCCAAATTGAAAAAATCTTTATCCATCTGTCTCTAGTTGAAGCATTTTGAAAAACATTCTTTGATATTTTGAAAAACATTCTTTAATATTTCGGGGTACTTTATTTGAAGCCCCCCGGACATTTTTTAAATTTCCTCAAAAACGACTCCAAATTTTTTTCTTTAAATTTCTTGTAAGAATGGAGTAAAATAAGCTTATAAATGTAGCAGTACCAAAGGCTCATTAAGGAATATATTCTGTATTTCTACATGTATACGGTTCGGCCATATTACCAATACTATATTATAGTCATACGCAGTTTTTACGTAATACACAGTTACGTAATTTTTACGTCATACGCAGTTTTTAACTGCTTTTTTTGACGTTAAATAAATAAAAAATAAAATAAAAATAATATGGCTGAACCGGCAAATATTTTAATATAATATCCAGGAATATCTCATTCTATAGATCACTTTGTGAAAATGGTTTCTTTGAGGTCTGTGTGCAGAAAAAATTAATATTTAAGGCTCTAGAACGCATAGCTGACGAGTTATTTAACTATAAATTCTGCACGAGTGTTGCGGGTTGCATTTCATATTAATATTTACACGCAATTCTTTAAACAAATCCTTCATATTTTCAAATTCAAAATGCAATTGGAAATGTCTCAGTGAAATTCTGTTTTTTAGAGACATAATTTATAAAGACTGGATGCAAGGGAGAGCCGCAAAGGGTATGTATACTGCTGAAATAATATAGAAGATCATTTTTTCCCCTAATGTTTGTAACGGGGGCATGTCCTTCCCTGCACCGCAGGTCTCTACCAGTGCGGGCCGGCGTCGTTGGCGGCGGTCCGGAACGGCGCTGTGGGGCTCAACTACGACGTGCCCTTCGTGCTGGCGGAGGTCAACGCCGACGTGATGCGCTGGAAGCGGGACCTCAGCGGCGAGAACGATCTGGGCTACGTGCGCATCGACACCAACAAGTACCAGTACGTGCTCCTCGCCTCGGCCCTCCCAGGCGACACCTGCAAAAGGAGCGATCCGCTCTAACCTGAGACATCGGAGCGGGAACACTGCTCTGTTGTTCGAGAAGTCTTAGTGTTTGAGTCTCCACTGTCTTGACGGATTTTCGATACTAGCTGGTTGTCACAGATGGGTTGAATTAAACCACTGTCTGGGGAAGAATTCTAACGGTCGGCTGCTCAGATCGGTAGTTTCTCTTGGTTTCTCCGAGCAATGCAAGGCGAATGCCGGAGGAGTACCGTTGCAAACAGGCCACGGACAGCGATCTTTTCGCCTCCTCTCGCTTCCCCCCACACACATGCACCACACCCTCACACTTTTGGGAGACCATCCGAGAGCCTACAGCTTGTCTCGATTGTTGAGTTCGTTCAGATCGATCGGGGAATATCAATTTTGGAGGTCATATTACATTTAAAGGCGACATATGGCACCAAATACACCTGGATACAGGCATTACCAAGTTCGTCCAATATGTCAAGAAATAGTGAGGAGCAAACACAAGTAAATGTGTACAAGATAATTATTGAACTGGTTAGAGGTGCCACGTAAGGTTCAAGGAAGGTGCAACATGTAGGAAACATGTCCAAGACGGGAACATAAGATAAACTGTAGAAGAATATAGGTTTTTGAGCGTTCACAAAGTTTGAAATTTACACAGGCGTTATTCTATAACTGTTAGATTTTAGAGTGTTTAGCAATTCTTTCACGTCTATGCCATGGAACGAATGTTCAGAAAGATCAAAATTTTCAAATAAAAATGCGAGTCGAAGGTTGTACCTCTTAAAGTACCAACACAATCCCTTTCACCTCATGCAACTTCTCAGGCAGTCACAATATCTTTCGCATAAAATTATTAGTGATACTTTGCCGACGTTGTGTGTTCATTTCGCATTCGATTTTCTACACACTAAACCGATAAGCTTGAATACAAACGTTGAGACCTCCATATCTAATTAAGGAACCACTAACATCCACCATTTCTATGGAATGTCAATAATATGCAAAATGAATGACTTAGCTTTGAACGCATATCAATTGTGAACAAGTAAGTCATTCAACTACTGGTAAAAACACACACTAGAATTACATGGATATGTTTTACTTGGTATTTTTTTTTTATGTCTTCACAAAATGTTCTTCACGACTAAATAATAACTAAATTTCTGTTTTTAGGATAGGCCGCGCTTTTAAAGAACCAGGATCTATGACCCTAATGGAGATAAGGATTGTGAAGATGTCATGAACGCTTACAAACCACCGGAGGGTAAGTTTACTGTACATAAGTACATCGCGCGCATTTTAACGAATTTAGGAACTCGCTATCGGCGGCGTCCTGATACTCTCAGCTACAGATAATATATAAAACTATTCAACGTAGAATGCGAACTGTAATATTATTCTCATTAAAAAAATGTTTCTCCGACCCACCCGCTCTGCCCGCCCTTTCCTATCAGACTGACATCGCCTGTCCCGCCCACTTCTTTCCCCTCACCCTCTCCCGCCCCGACACGCTCCACGTGTCCCGGCAACAACGCCCTCTAGATGCATTGCGGCCATGCAGTTTATTTCCGTCACGCAAATTGTAAGGTGTAACCAAAATTAGAGTAAACTTTTGGATCGCCTTTCCCTTTCCAGAATCGTCTTTTTCAATCAGTAGAATTGTTTTCAAAGAGAGCGCTATTGCTTCGCAGGCACGATGGAGGAGCGTCTTGCGTTGATGAACGGCGTGCGAAGCCTGGCACTTGCCAAGCGCTTCTACCAGGTCCCGGACATCGCAAATACAGACGTGGTCTTCGAGCTTGTAGACATTGACAAGATAAACATCGGCGAACCCTTTGAAGTCACCGTCAACATTCAAGTGAGTTGCCCTTACAGCCCTATTCAGCGCCTCCGCACTCACGAAATCTAATAATAATAACAAAATAATAATAATAATAATAATAATAATAATAATAATAATAATAATAATAATAATAATAATAATAATAATAAAAATAATAAATGTCTTTATTAATGACGAGGCTCAGGCCATAGGGCCTGCTCTTCCGCCTAACCACTGAAACTACATTAATACTGGGTGGTAACATATAAGTGGGGAGGGCAATCTGTACATTTAGTTTGGGAGTGCAAAACTAGGGACCATCCCGGGATGCGCCTTAAGCCATTGAGTTAATCCAGAAAACCTCAATCAGAATGGCGGGTTAGAGCCAAACAGCATCAATGTATAGATATGGAAAAGAAGTGAAAGATGAGAGAAGGAAAACAAATGAAAATGTAGTAGAAAATATGAAAAAGAAAGAAGAAAAGAGAGAGACTTTTGGGAGGACAAACTGGACATTTAGGACTGGGAATGCAAAGCAAGGGTCCATCCCGGCGTACGCCTTAAGCAATTGAGTAAACCCAGAAAAACCTCAATCAGGATGGCGGCTTATGGCCGAACGTTAATATAGAAGAATATGGTGTGCATAGTAGTGAAGGTGAAGAGAAAAGGCGTTTAGGGGAAAGGTTCGTAAAGACAAAAATGGGGAAGTCTGTGAAGGAAAGAGGAAGAAGAAAGTAGATGAAAAAATAGAATAATTTCTGAAACGGAACAGAAATGTTGCGATTGGTATACATTAGCACTTTACTTAAGTATACAAACATTTGTAACACCACAGAAGCACAATACGCTAATTCGGTATTAAGAAACAATGTAAAAGTACAATAGGATATAAAGGAAAATTGAGTGAAAATAAAATGAAGACAGTGCAAAAGGCTACAAGTATTTTAGTTGGAGCGTGGATAATCACTTTTAAATATTTTATTTGAACAATTTCATTAGGATACACAGACAAATATATGGTTGTTAATAGTTTAGATAGTGTGAGAGGGAATGGAAAATGAGAATAGAGTAATGTGGTATGGTATGAAATTATGAATTTAAAGAGCGAAGAAAGTGCAGCGTTTAGCGGGGCGGTGACCAGGTGCTTGGAAGTAGGAAAAGACTGAAGATTGAAGAGAACATGAATGCCATTTTGTATATCATTATTCCTTACCCAAGTATTTAATTCGTTTTTGAATTTAAGGAAAGTATTCGAATTTTTTCGACTCACTGGTAGTTTATTCCAGACCTGGATAGCTGTAATGGTGAAAGTTCTACTGTAAAACGTCGTGTTGTGACGTGGTACACAGAGCAGAGCTGAATCACGAACTCGATTTAATTTCAGAGATTGAAGTTAATTATTAGGCGTGTCACATGAGAACATGTAAAATTTTATAAAGAAGAAGTAGAGAGTGGAGTAACCGTCTTTTTCTAGAGTAAGCATATGAAATGTGTCAAAAAACTATGATACATGTTCGTACTTTCTCAGATCAAAATAAACCGTACGCATGCGATCTGTGCTACTTGAAGTTTACATTGTAATTTAGATATCATATTTGTCGGAAGAAAGTTGCAATAGTCAAAATGTGGCATAATAAGTAATTTAATGAGTGTCTCATGTGTACTAATTGGTAAACGCGTTTGCAGGCGTTTCAGCAAATGCATTGCGGCAAAAACTTAACGGCAGGTTGAACCTACCTGCAAGTTCCAGCTGAGGGTGTTGTCAATAAACACACCTAGGCTCTTGACTCCGGTACGCCAAAATAGAACGGTGTCATTTATGTTAATTTTAGGCAGAGTAGAAGATGATATTTTATTCACAGTACTTTTCGAACTGACAATTATGCACTGTGATTTATTTGGGTTTAATTGTAGGCCTAAAAACGCTGCCCATTTTTTTAAGGTTATCAAATCTTCGTTAATTTTATGAGCGAGTAGGAAGAGTTGGGACGGGTGGCCACTTAAGTATATCTGAAGATCATTCGCGTACATTTGATGACTGTAATATTTAAGTGCATTTCCCACATCGTTTACGTAGATTAAAAGGCTAGCTGCCCTAATACGGCGCCTTGGGCAACTCCGCGGTTAAGTTTCAAGGCCCTTGAGCGCGTGCACTGATGTGTTGCACACTTCTATAAGCGCGCAGAAATATAAAGAGAACTTTGCAGCCTCTTCCCATGTGAGATGAAAAGTTAAATACTCAGGAATTCAATAAAAATACAAAAAAAAAGTGCGATTTTCACCGAAAAGTGCAAATATTTGATGTGTTACTACACCTTTTCTCCTTCTGCGCACATCGACTGAATTCAAAAGCTCATTACGTTACTGCTAACGACACAGCTGACATGTGACAGCAAGGCTTCAAGGTATGTGCTGCCAACCATTAAATATTTGCTAGTAGTGAGTAACACTCGCTCCCAATTTGCCGAACGCTAAACATTTTGTGCTCACCTTTTTGATTAATTTTAACAAATTATTTTTTATTTAAAATAAAATTCCTGAAATAAATAATTCTAAAAATAAAATTATTTAAAATTCCTAGAACACATTTTGGAATAATTGTACTGTGGGGTATCTGCCGAATGAGCTGAATGTTATGGAATGTTTCCATTATTATGGAACGATCTGGCAACGCTAGTTGCCTTTTCCTCAATTTTTTTTTTTTTGACAAAATGAAATGCTAATGTTGGGATTGTAATTCTATGATTCTGATGTTCTGTTTTAACCTCTTTATGGATTGACTGACGTAAACTGTGATATCCTATGTAATTCCGAATAATATTTATTTCATTTTGTTTAATATTATTTTAAAGTTTTTGTTTTTAAGTACAGTAACGTCTTACAAACTTTTTTTTAGAACAAAGCAAGTGAAGTGCGTTCTGTGAACGTTATGGTGTCATCAGAAAGTATATACTACAATGGCATCAAAGCTAATCCAATCAAAGAAGCGTCGGGCAAGTTCGACATTAAACCTAATAGCGGTAAGTACTAAAGAATCTAATCCCGACATATGAAATTATATAATTTATTACTTCTCACTACTCTCAGGTAATACACTAAAGGTTTTTATGAAAAATACAGTAATAAATATAATGGCATCACCGTTCCAGTATTGCAATTAATTTGCAACGTAAGTTCATGTAATTGTCATATACTACAGACATTAAAGATTTTTTTTTATTTTTGAACCACAAAAACGCATCGGTTTACAAAACAAAATATTTCACACACACAGACCACAAACTGGCACACCTCTAAAACAGTGATTATAACGTAAGTGAAGTCAATTTTTACTTTCTCGAGTACATACGTATATACGCAGTATAAAGAATCGGTAGCTTAGGGGTTAGAGCAGCTGGGCGTAAACCAGAAGGCCCAGGTTCGAATCCCGGTCGGGGTGACCAATTCTTTGAACTAATTTAATTATTAAAATACATTGTTACCCAGTAACACGGTCACAATTTGGATAGCTGTGCGTCTGCGGAACATATTCTCCGAGCGTACGTGCATCCAACAAGGTGACGGACTACAGAATGGCACAAACTTTGTCGTAGAAATTGTTTCTAGTTTCCTTGACCTGGACTTGGCAGGGTACAATATCGTCCAAAATAGACATTTTCATTGAAAATTCTGAAGCCGTTTTTAAGAAAATGGCGATTAAGAATTACTGTAAATGCAAAATTTGAAGCACCTTTTCACGGAAATCTATAGAGTTTTCGAAAAACTTCAAATAAAGTCCTTTCAAGCACTTTCACTCACAAATGTAATAATGTATACAAATCGATGGAAATGTGCATATTAATGGTGTGAGAACTATTGAAAAAAATTACATTTGTGTATTTTTTAAAAAAAACAATAGAATACATGAAAATTAACTTTACGTCATATTAAACAGTGCAATTATCACTGTCCATTGGAGAAATTTGAAGAAAAAATTTGGAGCCATTTTTGAGAAAATGGCGTTTGAGCATTTCTAAAAATTCCGAATTTGAGCACGTTTTTACAGAAAACTGTTGAGTTTTCGAGAAACTTTATTTGACATTATTTAAAGCACATGTACTCATAAATCTAATAGTGTGAAAAAATGCCTCTATGGTATATATTACTGACGTAAGAGAAGTCAAAAAAATTACATTTTTGTGATTTTTGAAAAAATGCAAGCAATATGACGTTTATGTCAACGGATAGGGTTCGTTGGACCCGACCAAAAATGTAAAGAAAAAATTTAGAACCGGTTCTGAGAAAATCTTGTTTTTGTAATTTTTTAAAATTGCAAATATTGTACCCTCTATTGCACAAAAACTACTAAAATTTTCAAAAAAGTCTACATAACCTTAAGAAACAACTATTTATGGGTATCAAATTTCAGTTGAAGGAAAAATCTGAGTCTTCAATTTTATAGTTGTAGAAAAATACCAAAAAAATTCAACTTGTTGCAATTTTCGAAAATTCAGAGTAAACCGTTAAAATGCGACCAACGCCACCTTTATAAGTGTATTTTACTCTATTCTTACCATTTAAAGAAAATATTTGGAATCGTCTTTGAGACAATTTTGAAAATGTCCGGGTGGCTTATCTAAAGTACCCCCAAATTTTTAAGAATTTTTTCAAAATTTCAAAGCTTCAACTAAAGCCAGATGGACACGGGTTTCTTCAATTTAGAAAAGATCGACGTGTAGTTTAGGCGCTAGACTTGTTCACTTATGACACACGGACACGACACACGGACACGACACACGACAGACGGACGCACTGACAGACGGACGGACAGACAGACAGGAAGACACAGACGGACGGATGGACGGACGGACGGACGGACGTTAAAAAAACGACTTTTTCGGTATCAGGGGACCCCAAATCGTGGATTTCCAGATTTCAATCTGGAAATCGATTTTCGGTAGCATTACATAACTTTCTCTATATTTTGTATATTACTCCCGTATACGGATGTATACGAGAAATTAAAAACCCTCTAACACATTGTGTAGCCAGAATTTCTGTTTTGAAGTTCCTTCATGCCGAAAACCCTATTGAAAGCAAAACGTCCGTCCGTCTGCTTGTATGTTTGTAAACACTAGCTGAACTACTAGCGCTTGATTTTTTTTTCAAATTGAAGAAATCTCTGTCTATCTGCCTCGAGTTGAAACTTTGAGATTTTCAAAAACATTTTTTAGAATTCGGGAGTACTTTAGATGGAAACCCCCGGAACTTTTCAAAATTTTCTCGAAAAGGGTTCAAATTTTTTCTTTCATTTTCTTGTAAGAACACAAAGAGTAAAATACACTTAATCGTAGAGTAAAATACACTCAAAAAGGTGGCATGAATCCGGTTTTTACGGTTTTCTCAATTTTCGCATATTGCAAAATTTGAAATATATCCGGTCTCTTCCCGTAACTGTTCAATTAAACATAAAGACTTTTCCTTCAAATTCAATTTGGTGCTCACAATCAATTTTTTCAATGATGTCATGAGTTTTTGAAGGTTATAGTATTTTTCGGAAAATATTGCCAGAAATATTTGCAAGTTAACAAAAATACAAGAACTCCATATTTTTCTTTGAATTATTGGTATGGGTAGTGAGACTACAGGATCACATGAAAGACAATTTGCTCTATTCTTTTGATTTTTTCTAATATTACAAAAATATAATTTTTTGACTCTTCTCTCAACATCGTTAATATTTGCTGACAATTTGTTCAAATTATGTTACTTGTGAGTACAGTGGCTTGAAATATTTTGATATACAGTTTCTGCAAAACTCAACCGGATTCTGTGAAAATGTGCTCAAATATACGTATTTTGAGAAACGCTCAAATGCCATTTTTTCTCGAAAATGGTTCCAGATTGTTTCTTCAAATTTTTTAATAGATAGTGCTAAATGCACTGTTCAATATGAAGTAAAGTTAGTTTTGGTGTATAATTTTGTTTTTTCAAAACATACACAATTTTTCTAAAATACCTCAGGCAATTAATATGCATATTTCCGTCGATTTGTACAGATTATTGCATTTAATTGGAATTGCTTGAAATATTAAATCTGCTTTTCGAAATCTCAATAGATTTCGGTGAAAAAGAGATTCAAATTTTACATTTACAGTAACATTTAAACCTTTTATCCTTTCTTGCCTCTTCGCGCGTACGTCGCTCGATGTCGCCACGTAGAGGAGAGCAATTTTCCTTCTTGTTGAAGTCCACGGTGATCAGCTAGCAAGTCGAAACTTCCTTCAACCACTTCACAAGCACTGCCTATACTCTTCGTCTTGCGCTTCAGTGGGCACCTATTTCAAATTGATTATTTTTTCCAAGTCGGAATAATAACCCTCTAATATTATTTTCCATCACCTAACCAGGCAATTCACAATTCACTGGTAAAATTTCTAAATCAATTCTTGTATCTCCACCGCGGAAATATTCAAAGTTCACTTTCCTGTTCACTCATGAAAATATTACAAGTCCGAAGGGCAAAAAATTACAATCTGAGTTATATTGCACATCTAATGCAAAACGCGCAAGCGATCCGCTCACCACCACGACACGAGTTGGAATGCCCTAATTCCCAGTCTGGTCCACCCTTCAAAGCTCGCTGTGTTTTTCTCTCTATTGTTTTTTTAGCGTTGCTACGGTGCACCCTGCACCTGCTTCCAAACGAACTCGTTATTTCGCGTTGCTACGGTGCCTCCTGTGTGCATGCTTTACAGCTCTCCCGGTTACTAAAATGCCCCCCGCACCTGTCTCAGAAGCAACTCGCGTTGCTACGGTGTCATCTGCGTATCTGCACCATAGAAACCCACGTCTTTTGTAATATCTACAATATTTCTTCATTTGCCTAAATAAAATGTCCGTCATTTCTGGTATGTCACAATACATTGTATAGAGAAAGTTATGTAATGCAACGGAAAATCCCTATCGAGATTCGGAAATACACGTTTTGGGGTTTCCTGATACCGAATTAGTGCTTTTTTTGTCAAAACTTCCGTCCATTCGTCTGTCTGTCTGCCCGTCTTTCCGTTTGTCTGACTGTCTGGTGTATGTGAACAACACTAGAGCCTAAACTATTTGTACGCATTTTTTCCAACTGAATAAACCCATGTCGATCTTCTCTGAGTGGAAGCTCTGCGATTTTAAGAAATATTAATTTTTTTTGGTTCTTTTCATAAAGCCCCTGCGACAATGTCAAAATTTGTTTACAAAACGGCTGCAATTTACATTGATACTGTACAGTCTTGCCCCTCCTACTTGCTTGCTACCATCTATCGCCTCCAAAATTACATTTTTTAAAACTTTTCTCAACTTTTCGGATTCCAAATAGTAGAACCCAAATATTAATTTAAGAATATTAAATAAGGCAAAACCTCGTTAATAAGGCAAAAGTTTGAAAAAAAAAATGAAGCCATTTTTGAGAAAATTGCGTTTGAACGTTTCTGAAAATAAGAAATTTCGAGCTTACTTTTACAGAAAACTGTTGTTTTTTAGAAACTTTATTTGACTTTTGAAGCAAAAGTACTCATAAATTAATGTTCAAGAAATTTAAAAAAAGCAATATTTTTTATCGTATAATATTCGTTTGGCACTAACCCTACCAAAAATGTTAACAAAAAATTTGAAGCAGTTTTTGAGACAATCTTTTTTGTAATATTATTTACAATTGCAAATTTGCTCGCACTATTGCACGTAAACTACTAAAATTTTCAAAAATATTTACATGACTATTATGAATGAATTACGATTGGACAAAAAATTATATTGGAAGGAAAAATCTCTGTATTCAATTTGGTATTTCTATGAAAACGCCCAAAAATATTCAAATTTTGGCAATTTTCGAAAATTCAGAGTTAAGTGTGAAAATTGAACTTGTGCCCCCTTTATAACTGTACTTAACTTTATTCTTACAATAAATTTAAAGAAAAAATTGGAGTCGTTTTTGAGAAAATTTTAAAAATTCCCGGTGGGCTCCATAAAATGTTCCTTTTACAGTACTGCAATAAATGTTACAGTAAATACGAAAATTAAAGCTCTTTTTCGCAGGAATCTATTGAGTTTTTGAAAAACTTAATATGAAGAATTTTGAAGCACTTCCACTCACAAATTCAATCATGTATACATTTCATAAAATGTGCATATTATTGACGTGAGAAATATTTAAAATAAAATTACACTTGTATAATTCTTGAAAAACCAAAATACTACACGACAATAAACTTTACAGCATATAAAACAGTCCTATGGCGTTTGAGGGTTTCTAAAAATGCGGGAATTGGAGCTCATTTTCACAGAAAAAGGCTGAGTTTTTAAGAAAGTTTATGACATTATTGAAAGCAAATGTACATATAAATATTAATCACATGAATAAATCGCATCTAATGAAAACATGACCGACGTGAGAGACAAGCCACAAAAAATTATATTTTTGTAATTTAAAAAAAAGTATAGAGCAATATGGTCTTTATGTCATCGCGTAGGGTACATTTGGCACTACCTCTAGTAAAAATTTAAAGAAAAAATTGAAGCCGTTTTTGAGAAAATCATGTTTTTTTTCTCTTTTAAATTGCAAATATTCCACGCTCTATTACACGAAGACTACTAAAATGTTCAAAAAATGTACATGGCCTACAAAAGAACTATTTACCGACAAGAAATTTCATTTTAAGGTAAAACCTCTATCTTCAATTTTATAGTTGTAGGAAGACGTCGAAAATAATTCAAAGCAGTTTTGCTGTTTTCGAAAATTTAGGGCTAACCGCCTTTGCCACCTTTGTAAGTGTATTTTACTCTATTCTTATAACAATCATATTTATTTTTTTGAAAAATATTTAAAAAAATGTGGAGCCGTTTTCAAGAACATTTTGAAAATGTCTGAAGGGTTTCATGTAAAATACCCCCAAATTTTAAATAATGTTTTTCAAAATTTCAAAGCATCAACTAGATCCAGACCGCCATGACTTTCTTCAATGAGCAAAAGATCATATGCATGGTTTAAGCGCTAGTAGTGTTCACACACGGGCGGATGGGCAGATGAACGGACGGGCGTATTGAAAACAAACAACACTTTTTCGGTATCAGGGGATCCCAAAACACGTATTTCCGTTGAAATATCGAAATCTATTTTCCGCAGCATTACGTAACTCTCTCTATACTACGTATATTACTCCGGATATATAGGTATGTATACGAGAAAGTAACTAAATGTACTTTGGATTGACACTGACTTTTTCGTAGTAAAATAAATTTCTTTGGTGTGGACTGATACTGTACAGTCTTGTGTTTCCTTCTTCCCTGCTGTCATCTATGGCTGCCCAGGTACATTTAAAAAAAATTTCAACTATTTGGTTTTCAAATAGTAAAACTTTCAACTATTTGGTTTTCAAATAGTAAAACCGAAATGTTATTTTAAGAATATTAAAGAAGGGTAAAATCTGGAGCCGTCTTTAAAAAAATGACGTTAATCCTTACTGTAAATGCGCACTAATAAATAATGTATACAAATCCAATGAAATGTGCATATTAACGACGTGAGAGATATTTCACAAAACTACAATTGTGTAATTGTTGAAAAAATAAATGAATGCACCAAAATGAACTTACGTCATATTAAACAGTGCTATTACCGTAAGATGGGTCTTCAAGGAAAATTTACTAATTTTCCATGCTACGTGATTTTTTTCTTTCGTTCACAGATTCACCTGAAAAAAAAGCATCATCTCACTTTAAGCACTAGCGCTAAAAATTGAACTTTGCACGCTATACATGCCCTGAAATATACGGTTTTATTAGTGGCTATGTAAAACATCTTGTTTTACTCTTCTTTAATATTCTCGAAGTAATATTTCGGTTCTACTAGTAAGAAACCGAAAAATTGAGAAACAGTAAAAAATCTACTTTCGGTGATGATAGTTGGCAGTTGGTCGGGAATGGAGCAAAACCTTAAAGCCAGTCCACATCAAGTAAATTAGAAAACAATAGAGAAATATGCTGTTTATGTCATCGTATAGGGTTTGTTTGGCACTACCCGTACCAAAATTTTAAAGAAAAATATGGAGCCGTGAAGGAAAACACTCGTTCATCAATTTTACAGTTGCAGGAAGACGCCGAATATATTCATTCAAACTTCGGCTGGTACTGTTCACAGACGAACGGACAGACAGACGGAAGACAGACAGACGGACCGACGGGCAACGGACCGTCGGACCGACGCACCGACGGACCAACAGGCAGACGGAACGACGGACAAATGGAAAGACGGACAGATGGAAGACGGACAGACGCACAGTCGAGCGACGGACCGACGGACTGACGGACCGACGGATAGACGGGCAGACTGATAAACCGACAGACGGATAGACGGACAGACGGACAGACGGACAGACGGATAGACGGATAGACGGATAGACGGATAGACGGACAGACGGATAGACAGACAGACGGATAGATAGACGGATAGACGGGCAGACTGATAAACCGACACACGGATAGACGGACAGACGGACAGACGGACAGACGGACAGACGGACAGACGGACAGACGGACAGACGGACAGATGGACAGACGGACAGTCGGGCGACGGGTCGTCGGACCGACGGAGACAGACAAACAGTCTCTCATGCACTAAATATGGACATTTCCATTGATTTGTATACATTATTGCATTTGTGATAAGTGATTCAATTGACTTTTAATTAAGTTTTTCGAAATCTCAATATATTCATGTGAAAGGACCAGGTTTTACTCTTCTTTAATATTCTTGAAGTAATATTTCGGTTCAATTAGTAAGAAACCGAAAAATTGAAAACCAGTCAAAAAATATACTTTTCGTGATGATAGATGGCAGTTGGCCAGAGAATGGAGCAAAACCTTACAGCCAGTTCTCATCAAGTAAATTAGAAAAGGTTGCTACGAGAAAGTCTGTGCCATTCTGTAGCACCTCTAGTTTCATGTATTTCAAGAAGCAATGAACTGATACAAATTCCTACCGTACTAAAATTACCAAGTTTTTCAAATACACTATGTAACAAATTTTCAAAATAAGTTCCATTTCAGGTTTGGCATTTTTGGATTTTGTTTATTTGTGAATCAAATTTAAAGAAACTAGTTGTTGTACCGCTGAAACTTCGCTTTCGTGACTATGGTATCATATTTACATAACTGCCAACCCTTTTATTTTTTCTATACGTTTGATACCAATTCGTTAATATTATTTTATCGTCGAAAAGTCTTATTTAAAAACCAAAAAGAATTCTTTTCAAAAAAATTACGATTTTTCCATTTTTTTATCAAAGAAGATCAACTCTGCAATTGTCATGAACTATATGATTTGACTGAGATTATAGAATTACTCTTCGTCGTATTGAGTCGTGGTTATTTATAGATAGGTCATAAAACAGTCTGAAAGCAGTGTTACTCCTCAACGGTAACCAGTTTCCGTCTTTATGTCTTGTCCATTCAGAACAGCTTACAGAGTAGTAACACAATGTGAAGAGATTGCTAAATGCCTTGAAATATGAACTAAATGTTGGGAGGTTATTAGAGGCTTCAAAATAACTGTCTTTTTGATGGATCTTCAAGGAGTGTTTACTAATTTTCCATGCTACGCGTTTTTTCTTTCATTAGCAGATTCACCTGAAAATATGAGCGACATCTCACTTTCATCACTAGCGCTAAAAATTGAACTTTGCACGCTATACATGCCCTGAAATATACGGTTTTATTAGTGGCTATGTAAAATTTCTTGTTTTGGTATCTGATAGTGTAGAGAATTCGAAAAAACGCAGTAAGTGTTGAACTACGTTTTGTTTTTCAGAAAAGAAGAATGCCATCTGCATTCTAGCCAAAACGATCACAAGTACAGAAAACGCCCGAAATGTCAATGCCCTACCATAGTTTAATAGCAGAAAATACTTGCACACAAAATTGCAAAAAATTATTGTGATCTAGTACTAAATACAGGTAGCATTATTTTAAGTACGTTCAATTTTTCATCTACTATTTTGTAAATATTGATGGGGTCTCCGTTGTCCCCCCCCCCCAACAGTTGATGTTCTACGGGTACAGAAATGATATGCGAATGTTAAACTGCTAGAAACATTTCAATGACAAATATCCTCTAACTTGTAAACATATTTTCCTCCATAAGATAAGAAAAGGTTTCATTCCAGTTTCTTCCATCATAAAATTATATTACTTATAATTTCCAAGCGACATAAATGTTAAATAAGTTGTTAAATAAGTTAAATGTCGAAGAATATGTCTTTATCCGCCTTTAAGGCTTTAATCCACCCAATTCCCACGAACCTTCCTGTGAATAATTATGACTACGAATGTGGCGTCGCCGACGCCGTAAACTGTTTTCAAAGTATTTTCATGTGTTGCAAATTTCTTCAACACTTCATTCCTTTCATGCCTAGCTTGGTTCGAATATGTTTTTACATTAACTGGCATTGGACTTTCCGTCGTAGTAGATCTTAAAGTTGTACTTCCGTTCAAAAATTCCCAACACCTAATGGCCTTGTGTATTACCTCCATAGGGAGATATGAACTGATATTATTCAATTTAAAAATTATAATGGCCGTAAAAAGGACTTGCTGCGTGAATAATGCGTATAGTTGGAATTTAGCACAGCTAAATTTTTATGTTTTTTCCTAATATGAATAATAATGATCACCTCTAAGTTCTTCTGTAGTTCTCTATTCCTATTATAAGAACATTCTAAATTAGTTCGGAAAATTCCAACGCAAAATCTTCTACAACTATATTGGAATTCTCTGAGTTGCTAAACACATCCAAATTTTTGTCCCCTATCTTTGTAAACAATCAAGGTGGAAGAAAATCATAGTGCAGTCGTCTGAAAGTAACCACGAGGAACTGGGGTTTAATCAACGCTACCGGCATAGATCTATTTAGGTGGTTGTGGTTTAATTGTCGGCATACTCACTATGAACGCAGCGCCAAAACACGCAAAAAGACGTTTTTAGAAATTTCTTTGATTTTTCTCACCAAATCCGAAAATAATTTATCAGTTCCCCAACAAGACACCGAGACGCTTCGAATAACACCTCATACATTTAGATTGGTTCACGGGAAGTCATCTAGCGGCAAATGACGGAAACACACATTCAAACATCTGCACATCCGGATAATCGGGAGTTACTTAAATACTGAATCGGGTTACGACATATCTTATATCACGAGGAAAAATACTTATTTAATGCTCTCCTTCGGAAATGAAGAAAAGTAGTTCGTCTCACGTCGGACACTTATAATGATACGTGTAGAAAATATATTTAGTCTAAATGACTCCTCGAAACAAAATTAGAACAGAACTTTCATGCTCAAATAAACATGACAGCTTGTGATGAGATCGCATTGCGGTGGCAATCCTTCCCTTTACTACACCTAGAAAATTTTGGAATAAGCATAATAAAATTAATAATGCTAATATAAGTGACCTAATATCTCTTCTACACAGCTTCACAGTCTCATCAGTGAAATGTAATATGAATTGTTAAGACGGATTAACAAATAAAAATTGTAAACCTCATATTTTTAGATATGACACATACCTAGTGAACACAAATACTAACGAAACTGTGATTAAAAAAATATCACTAAGATGCTTCTTTGTACATTTGCAGCAGACAAATTGCTCTTAAATGTTAGTGCAGATGAATACTTGGAAAAGCTAGTGGAATATGGAAATATAAAAATCCACGCCATAGCAAGCGTTGTAGACAGTCAGTACACGTGGGCAGATGAAGACGACTTCCTTGTCATCAAGCCTCGCATCGCTATCAAGGTAAATGTAAACTGAACTAATTTATTTCATAACATTTTTAAATTTGTGGCAACTAAGTAAGGATTTCACGTGTCTAGCTAACGAAAGATATGCACATCTTACTTTACTAAACTACATAACAATCTACAATATCGTAAGTTATATGAAAATGCAGTAAAGCATCCATTTTCTGCAATAAATTAAACGAATGAAGTGGTTATATTTTTGCATTTTCCTTCATTCAAACAAATCGCATTTGTATCTCTCAATAGGCATTATATAATACCATAAACATTTGTTTTGTTTAATTCACAAAGTATGTCGCTGTTATCTAATAATCGTGTTTTATTATTGTTACAATTAAGTTTATATTATCGATGCATTTCCTCAGCTCCCTGACACGCTGAAAGTGAATGAGGTTGCTGTCGCCAAACTGAGCTTTAAGAACCCGCTCAAGAAGACTCTGACCAATTGCAAAATTCGCCTGGAGGCTCCGGGGCTGCTCCGCACGGCTCGTCCTGTCGTCGAATACAAGTGAGCACATGCGCGCCCCCCTCCCCCCACACACACACACACACAATCAACACACACACACACACATTCACACTTACATACACATGACTGCAACAAAGCGTTCTTCGTGTAGGAAGTATACACAGCGATATGTATACATATTTATTTATAAATAAATTAAATTTCCCTTCTTCCGGACTGAAGTCAAGCAAGTAGTTCCATGGTTGCAAGTAAAACAATGTCAAAAGTGTATGTCATTTCTTTCATTCCTCTTTAATCGTCACACATGAGTGTATGTGTTACACAGTGTAAATAATGTAAATAGTGTTCGGTGTTAGAATAAGTTAGGAACAGGATTTAAGACAAAGACCTAGATTAGTAAGGATTTAAACAAAGACCAATTTTTAAGTATTTTGTTGTAAGCTTGACTGTAAGGTATCAATGTAAATATAATAAAGAATCTCAAACCTTTGAATAAAATTCAAAAACCTTGATGGCTCAAGCTATATCCCTATTCGGTACTAAGCATCATTGGGCAAAGCACTTGCTCTCTATGAATCGTCACGAAACTACGAAATCCACGATAACTAATTCATGGCTGAAATGGAGTTCGTGTGATCTCCAGCGGTAAATGGATTCAGTTGTGAGAACAGAGCAGAATAATATACAGGCAGAGCAAACCGCATTCTTACAGAGGATAAGTGAACAAAACAATCTATTTTACCTCATTACATTCTCTCAAAATGGAGAATATAGGAATAAGAGGCGTAGCCTTAGAATGGATCAATCAGTTCCTCTCTGAACTGGAACAAATAGTCAAAATAGGAAACTGTTACAGTAACTCAAGCATAGTCGAAAAAGGCGTGCCGCAGGGTCTGTGTTATCAGTGATCCTTTTTCGCATATTCATTAATGACCTCTTAGAAATTCAGTTCCCAGGAAAAATGACAGCTTTCGCTGACGACATAGCTTTTACTTTTTCTCGCAATGACGAACAACAACTTTGGAATGATATTGAAGACAGTCTTATGATTCTAAAAAAATGGTGTAGTAGTAACAAAATGAGTGTTAATGTAAGAAAAACTAAATACATGAGTTTTGCTGATTTTAATTTTAAATATAATATTAAGTTCCATGATCTTATTTGTATTCAAAAGCTGACATGCAAATGTGAAAGAATTGAAAAAGGCAACATTTCAAATACTTAGGAATAATAATAGATAATAAAATACTTGGAAAAATCATATAGTAAGTATACAAAAATATTTGGGGGTAATATAAGAAAATTCTATTATCTACGAAATTTTTGCGATATCCATACACTTAGAATTCTATATTACGCACTAATCAATTCAAAACTGCAATATGGAATCCAAATATTGGGAGGCACATTCAAGACGTACACTAAGAAACTAAGAATAAGCAAAACAAATTTATCTGTATTATCTATAAAAAAGACTGCTTCTTCACTTCCTCTTTATAAAAACTAAATATTTTACTATTACATCTTTTTGTATATAAAGTACTACAACTTATTATGTCAAAAGCGGAAATAATTTAACTGAGAGAATATTTCACAATTACAGTACACGTAGTAAAGACACTAATCAAATTAAAAAGTCAAAAATTCATAAATCTCTAATATCAAGAACCTTTGTGTTCATTGGGTCTCAAATATACAGGTGGCGCAGGGAAACGGAAAATTTTGAACGTTACAGTTGGCAGCACTGTAGAGCCGGCAGTTGTTCTAAACTTTGCACAATTGTTGTAAATGCATTGCCATTTTGTAATCATGGATCATTGGACTGGTGTGGAACGTGCAGTAGTTGTCAGAGCATTTTATAAAAATGGTGATACTGCGACTGCCGCGCAGAGAATATTTCGACAGCATTACCAGATTGGGCGTCATAGACGTGTCCCATCTGCGCATGCGATTACAACGTGGGTGCGTAATTTTGAAGAAACAGGATCTGTCTTGAAAAAAAGCCTCCAAGTGGGCTTCCAACGGTACGTACCCCAGAGAACATTGACGCTGTTGGAGCTGAAATCGAGAGAAGCCCTCGCCGCTCCATTCGACAGCATGCATCTTTGCTAGGGATTAAGCGACGAAGCTTACAAAGAATCCTGCACGAATTACACTTCCATCCCTATAAGTTACAGATTGTGCAACAATTACATGTACGAGACCCAGCGTCACGTATAGAGTTTAGTAGCCAGATATCGGTAAAATCAACGAGGACGGAATTTCTTGGTAACATATGGATATCAGACGAAGCCCGTTTCCACCTCAACGGATTCGTAAAAAACAGAATTTTCGTTATTGGGCACAGGAGAATCCTTGTGAGTTTCACCAGCGACCACTACATAGCGCCAAGGTCACAATATGGTGTGCTGTATCATGTCATGGTGTTATCGGCCCTTATTTATTTGCACGTGAGGATGGTAGTGCAACGACAGTAACATCCGCTCGATATGTTGAAATGTTTGAAACATTCTTTACACGCTTAATCTTAACGAGTCTGTACAAGCTTAATCTTAACATCGAAAACATGTGGTTACAGCAGGACGGAGCCACGTCACACACTGCTCGATAATCGATGGCAGCAGTTCGTCAATTGTTTGGAAGACGCATTATTTCGCGTAACGGTGACATTGAATGGCCTGCGAGATCCCCTGATCTTAGTGTGTGCGACTTCTTTCTGTGGGGATATCTTAAAGGCAAGGTGTACCGTACACGTCCTGCAACAATCCATGAACTGAAGCAGAACATTGAAAAAGAAGTCACTGCCATTCCCCAAGATTTGCTACACCGCGCATTTCAGAGTCTTCATAACAGGCTGTTAGAATGTGAACGCCGAATGGGAGCACATCTTTCCGATGTCATCTTTAAAAAGTAAAGAGAGACTTTTGGAATTTTGATTGTAAAAACATAAATGGCATGCTGAATACATGAACTTTCGTTACTGAATTATTTTTTTACGGATTTATTCGTGCAAATAACGTTAATTCAAAATTTTCCCGTTTCCCTGCGCCACACTGTATAATCAATTACCATTAACTCTAAAAAATAGTAAATCCTTAAATATTTTCAAACACAAGATAAAGATTTGGATTTTAAAACATATGATAATGATATAAACATGTTACTGAAATATTGCAATAAAAACTTTTTTTGCTGTATAAATTAAATATGAATTCATTTATGTAAATATATTGTCACCTCCTTACTTTTTCAAAAGGAGCGAACCCTCCTCCCTGTCGGTAGGGCGTGGATGGTGAGCAAACTAAAAGTCACCAACCACTGGATTGGATTCGTCGTGAAATCTAAGCCTGTCCGACCTCTCAGATAGAATTACCCCGATTTTGGGAGGAGGTAGGTGACCTTGAGTAATAATCCCTAATTACTCTTTGTCGTGACTCAATTGGATGATAAGTCATAACATTCACATGAAGAAAGTTCACAGCTGACTTCCTTCCTGAGGGATAGGGTCCTGACATATGCACTGGGATTTCAATAAGAACATCATAGTCGTATGTTTTAAAACAATAACCGGATAAATATATTCTATTTAAAAGAATTATTACACTGTACACTCGAATTTGTCTGAGAGTACCTTTGCTATAATTAGATTTGAAACAAAACTGGTGAACAAAATGTCACGAAAACCTTTGCTGAATTATAATTTAAAACTCTGACTGTTTTCGTTGAATACTAGCACAAATTAGCACAAATTCACAGAGAAAGAAAAAAAGTCCAGTGATAACCTCTTTACATACGAATACCATTACACAATTTTGCTGGAAAAACACATAAAAGAATACATACACATAATATTACACTATATAAAGAAAACCTATTACACTCTGAAATATTCCAACGTTTTACACGAAACAAAACAGTTTGGTTTGTTCAGAACAAAATAATTTGTAACCTCTCCAGCTACACGATATTTAGTTTAGTTGATGATCACCTAAAGTTAGATTTGTTTGGTTCACTGAGATCTCTCAGTATACAAAAAAAATTCAAATTTATAATCAAGTACTTTTGTTATTACCGTACTGGTAACTCGTTACTCAAGTGCATATCTTATTTCCAGAACAAGAATCTCCCTCCGTTATTTCACATGCAACATTATATGAACAATCACTTAACATGAAACACTGTTACAAATCAAACACAGGAAAATTATATTTTAAATTTACAATAGTCCTTTTCATGTATCTGAATTCAGTAACGAATCTATAACTCTAGCTGACATTCGGACACAGAATTTAAATTTTCTTTACGGAAATTGTATATGATTACAGGCACTAACCTCATGAACTAGAATAGTCAGTAAAAGTTCTGCAATCTGGCTAGCACCTCAATTTATAATCTGGATTGAATCAGATAAACTCACAGGAACTCGTGCGGCGTGCGACGGCTCGACGTTTTCTCGAGGTCGTCCGAAGTTTGAAGCGGCTGCGAAGAATTTCCTATGTGCCCTCATGAACTAGAATAGTGAGTAAAAGTTCGGGTCAAAATCGGGTGTTTGCGACTGCTTTTCCACTCCCCTTTCCTTTCTTCAGTAGACGTTGCTATGTACGCCGAATGAAGCGTGGTCAACTCGGGTGTCAATAAATCCAAGCGATAGTTTTAAAAGCTGAAATAAAATATATTCATAGTACTATTTCCATACTATAAATTACTCATTCAAGTTTATACGCGTTTATGACTGCTGGTTTCTGACGCAGTATAAATCTTATTATTCGTTTATTAATTGTTCTCCATTCAATTATACTCATACCTTATGCATAATATATTCGTTTATTCTTTAAGCAAGTTATTATAATAATCAAATAGATTACCTTATTCTAAAAGCTTCAGTAGTCGGTATTTCCCAGAGTGGCGTGATCCGTTGCTTAACCATTTCTCTGCGGTACCGTTTCAGTCGCTCTTCATTCACGAAAGAAAATGTCCGAATCTCCTTGAGTAGGTTAAAATTCAGTAAATCTTGCCTACTAAATTCCCATTGGTCCTTCGGCCGTTCCTATGACTGAATATTTCGTCATCTGCGCTTGCGAATTTGTTACGAGCGCTACTCGTAGCTGTCTCGTGAACTACTTGAGAATCGGCGTGTTGGAAAGAATTTTCTTCCATCATCGGGTGTAATCTGTCGGATTACCTGATAACTTCCTGGTCTAATAGGTATCGATAGATGTATTAAACGAAAATAAATTTATATTTTCGTGATGTGTTACAATATATTTTGTCTAAGTAAATATACCCATTGTATGTCTGTAAATCTTTCTTATTGTAATTAAACCTAGGTTTTTTATTTTGTATGTTCACAAAAAACTTATATTGTAAATACACAAAAATACTATGTAGAAGTAGACAGATAATAAATTATAAATTCAGTATTGCTAACCATCACAACTGGTTATCCATGGTTAGTAATTCCAAGAAAGAACAATGTACATTATCTCTGTAAAACAATTCGGGAATAAATATTATTGATATTATTATTATTATTATATTATTATTATTATTTTATTTAATTATTCCTGTTGATCCCGTTTTTATATCATCGTGGATTGATCCTATTTGGTTTAAAAAATCCATCTTTCTACTATATTATTATTATTATTATTATTATTATTATTATTATTATTATTTTACAAAACAAAATCAGTCGGTGTGTTTTCATGTTTTACACATTCATAACATTACCAAAAAATAATATAATGAAACATAAATTATTAACAAAACAAAAAAAAATGGCCTAAAAATTATTTGTTCAACTAATTTTAACATTTTAATGCCATTTAATATGTGCATCCTGTGAATAGCAGCGCAATGATTGTGCTCAGTGACGTGAACCGTGACCAGCGCCGTGAACTGTAGTCAGTGATGTGGGCTGTAGCCAGTGCATCGAACTGTGGTCAGTGCAGTGGACTGTGGCTAGTGCATCGAACGGTGGTCAGTGCTGAGGACTGTGCGACAGTGTAAGAGAAGTGAACAGTGAAAATAAATACTGAAGAGAAGTGTAGTGTAAATAAATACTCAAGAGAAAGTGTAGTGTAAATAAATAATCAAGAGAAGTGTAGTGTAAATAAATAATCAAGAGAAGTGCGCCGTATAAAGAATAATCAAGTGAAGACTATCTGTACATAAATCACGTGCTTTCAGTGATGGTGTTAAGAAACAAAATAAACGTTTTTGATAAAATAAAATACCAGAGTTTTAATTCACCACCTAGAATTGTAACAATACACTAAGGATAGATGACACATTACAGATTTTTGACAATTTATGAGAAGGAAAAGCCACAAAACTCTGTAAGTGTTCTACTGCTAAATAGGGAATAATTCGCCAGTCCTGCATCCAAAATATTTAGGCCAAAGAAATAGACGTTTACAGATTTGCCACATAAAGCAAATTACAACACACATTTTATAATCAAGCATAAGTCAGAAACAAGATGTCCAAGGCCCTTAAACCTGTTTTCGTGTTCCTAATTGACTCGAGTTTGTCAGTCCAGGTGATTTCTATGGGGTCTCGAGTTTTAGGGGAAAAGGTGGAGACGTATGTTTTGAATGGTCTTTAAGCGCTTCTAATGGGAGTGCAAGAACACGTGTGACTGACGTTGCATTAAAATTAGGCTTTTAAGTTCCTTCATAGGATGAGAAGAGAGAAAATAATATTTACTTTATATTTAAAAAATATAAGTTATTATTTATTTTATATTGTGGGAAACTTGGGGTGTCATTTTTAATTTTCAGTTGCAAAATTTCTCCAATGGTTTCTTGTCTATTTTGCCTGGAGGTTTTGTTTGGTGCTTCCCAATGTGCTGTTGAACGTGTTAAATATATTAGTACATTATTCGTATACGATAATAATCCATGACGATTGATATTACTGACATTTTGAAAGATTTTATCAACAACTATTCGCTCAACTTTTTGAAAGGTATATTTTAGGGTTAGCAATAGATTAGCAATTATTTCTTATTCATATTTGTATTTTATTTAAATAAAAGATGAATAGCTGATTTTTGTTCCTCTATTTGCAGGGACGTAAAGCCTTTAGAAGATGCCACATTGGAGTATGAAGTTACTCCATTAAAGGAAGGAAATCTGAAGTTGATTGCCATATTTTATTCCAAAGAACTTGTGGATATTTGTGGTTCAGCGTCTGTAGATGTGGTATCTTAAACATTTTATTTTCATTTCATGTAATGATATCAATCATTGTTTCTCTTGCTTTCAGAAAATAAAGTAAAAAATATTCAGTATAAAATATACAATATCAACATGTTATTTTTATATTTAAATTCAAATACCATCAAAAACTATAAATTAAGAGAATTTTCACTAGTTTTCTTCTTTCTTGAAACTTTTTTTAAGACATGTGATAATTGTAATAAATTGCTAATTTCACTTGCATCTTTCACCTATTTATTCATATTTTTTTAGTACCTTTGGTGTTTGTCTAATTACTAGTCAATACCTAGTGCAAGTGGTAATAATGAATTAAAATATATTATTTTCATGAGATTACTTTGTAAACCATAATTTGAGTGTGATGTTACTTTAAGGCACATTTATTTCACATTACTACCAATAAAACTTTGATTGATGTTGGGGGATAATAGCTATATTTAGAGTAAAGATACAAAGTTAAAACACCGTCTCAAAATTTACTCATTGAACTGTACAATACATAATTGACATAGGATCAAAAACATATTAAGGCTAAATGTACTGAGCAAACATATTACGGCTGTTCAATTTGTCGCCACCACATGGCAGCACCAAAATAAGCAAAATTTACTTCACGACACTTCACTATTTACGTCGTTTTGTGATCAAAAATCGAGTCGTGGAATAAACGAGTTCGCCCGTAATCTCTGTTCATTCTTTCCGGTAGTGGAATGATAACGAAAGATCTTAGAAGTAAAACATATCTAAAATAAGATGTATGGAGATGGAATATTGGTGATATTTACACTATTAGTTTAATTTTCTTTTTGAAATCTATTTCCAAATCGGAATCGATATTTGAGTAATGCCTCAATCAATTTTATGATGGTGTTCGAAGGAGAGTGGAAACATGTGAACAAGATAAATAGTTTTATACTACGACTACTACTACAGATTATACGAGACCGATTGCCTGTTTCAGCATCACTATATTTTTTTGTGGGGAAAAATATATTGAGATGCAAAGGGACGAAAGCATAAACCGACTGCCCGGCTTCCTGCCTGTAAGTTCGGAGCTGGCTGTGCCGCCCCGTCGAGGAAGGGCCCACAACGGGCGGGTGAGGTAACGGCGTGGAAGGGAGAAGGGGGTGAGGTGGTTTACCAAATTTCACTTTACGACGCTCCTATTCATTTGATATACATGATTGACACGGCGTTGGATGAGGAAGCACGTAGCCATCACGCAATAAGCTCACATTTATATATAAAGTATATATATATATATTATATATATATATATATATATATATATATATATATATATATAGTAATGGGACAGTCACCCACGTATGGCATCGACGAATCATAGATATAAATTATATTTTCAAACGCATGTTAAAATGCGTGGTGAAGGCGCTTGTCGAAGGGCAGCAGGAAAGGGACGTTTTCGCGTTACCTGAGTTACCTTTCCCGTTACCGATGCGGGCGAGCAGGCTCGCCATTGTTAACTAGCCCTGTGAAAGGGGCGCGCCCGTGACGTCAATGGAATTTCCGGTCGCCGCCGACCAGCGCCGGCGATTTCGGCAAAATTCTGAACAAATTCCATTCAAGAACAAATTAGAACAAATTCCATTGAAGACGCTACTTCATAGCGTCAACTGCCACGTCGATATAGCCGCGATTGGCCACCCCGTGTCGCGTGATGTCGCATAGTCGTGAACATCGCGTGGACGCGATCATGTGACCCTATGGAGCCGGGGAGCTCCGAGTAGGAAGAAGGTGGGTCCTTCTGATTCGAAGTGCTGTGAAGAGCAGACGCCTTGCTGAGGGTAACAGCGGGAGAATGTGCAGGTGTTCTCGCGGAAGACGCGAGTCTTCCCGTGTGAATACCCGCACAATAGAACGGCCTCGGATGAGCAAGTTGGTTCTGCCGGCCCGAGCTTCGGTAGCTACGACAGCAATAGGAAGTAGGGACCGTCGATATTTACGCGCCGCCGACCGCCAGAGCCAGGGCGCGACGAGGCGATCACGCCACGCATCGCGAGCGGCCCCGCCTGTTACGAATCACTCCGGAGGTAGACGGCCCCGAGGGCACGAGCCTGGCGCAGAGGCGCGCCTGGACATTGTCAGTGCCGCGGGCGCCGACCACGCCGCCGCCGCCGCAGCCATCGACCCCGAGCGCCGGCCTTCACGCGCTCGGCTACTGAGCGGTACGAGAGTACGTACGAACGAAAGTACGATATCAAAAGGCCGAACTTAAAGTCAGGAATTTTCGATAGAAAAAAAAACCATTCATTCTATTATACTTCAACGACAAAAATCCAAGGAAAATATTCATTTTATATCCATAAACTTTTCCAACAAATAGTAGTAAATGCACTGTTCAATATGACGTAAAGTTCATTTTGGTGTATTCTTTTGTCTTTTAAAAAATTAAACAAATGTGATTATTTTTAAATGTCTCTCACGCCGATAAATGCACATTTCAACAGATTTTATACGACCAAAATGACGAACCATTTTTATTATGGAAATGTCATTTTATATGACATTGAATGTTGGTATGTCAATAGACAATGACAACTAAACAATTGGCGTGAAGGATCATTTTCGTCAGGTTGAAATGACAGAGCAGAGGCGGAATAAGCATTGTTTTGAGAGACAAAAGAAAATGGTATATAACTGGATGCTTCCGAGTTTTTAGAAAAACATTCATTCGCTCGAGCAACGCGGTGATGAGCGGGTCGGCTCCTGATATATTTTACCAGGTTGAGGAAAGACTGTAATTGACAGGTGTATAAAATTAACTATCGTTTCTTATATTATGATATACTATATATTAACTTTCTTGTAGGAACTAAATATGTGTCTAGGCGTCCAGCCGTGACGCAAATGAGGGAAGTCACGGATTATAATAGTATCACCGGGAGAATTTGGAACCAGATCACGGACATTAGATCCAGAAATAGACTTTATCCAGAAATAAGATTCTGCTGCGTCGACGGAGAAGGTTCTACGGGGCGCCATCGAACGAAGAAGTGAAGAGCGTGCGAAGACCCACGAATGAATAGAAAAACGGAGCTTGTTTCAAATTGGCACCAGTCAACGTCGGGCATGTTTCAATACATTATTGAATTTGCGAGAGGAAGTTTTTCAAATTAATTCAAATGAAGTTATTCGAAAATTCAATAGAATTCTGTGAAAAAGAGTTTCAAAGTTCGCATTTACAGTAACGTTTAACGCCATTTTCTTAACAATGGATCTAAAATTTTTCAATGAAAATTGTATTAGGTCATGATTTTAGCCTTCTTTAATATTCTTAAAATAATATTTCGGTTTTATCAGGAAATCAAAACATTGACAAAATTTAAAAGAAAACTACTTCGGGCGGCGATAGACTGCAGCTCGCCAGAGAATGGAGCAAGACCTTAAAACTAGTCCCCCCCAAGGAAATTAGAAAACTTAACAAGAAAGTATGTGCCATTCTCTAGCACCTCTAGTTTACCTTTTGTACGCGATACTTCTGCTATCTGTATATTCGCTTATTTGCACAGTTCTATGAGTTTTTCCACTTCAGTGTATTCTGACTCAAAAGTATTCCATTAGCTAAATGAATAATACACTGTAAACATACGAAATTAATATGAAAACGTGTAACATTAGTTTTGTCCGGTGGAAAAGGTGCCGTACTATTCAAGGGGAAAATTTTTAAACTATTTTTCCGTTCCGTTGGCATCCTTCGCCCTTCCATTGTCGAAGAGTGGCAAAGGTAGTTCGGGCAGCAACATGTATACATTACAACTTTACATCATAAAAAGAATATAAAAGATTCATTGGAAAAGAACTGCCTATTTGTTTAGTCATACATGTCACTCTACAAATTTTGTTCACGGAAAATATAAGTTATCTAGACACATGCTTTTTAAACCAAATCCATAAATTGATTTAAAACCTAATGATGCATTTCTAAATGCGAAATGATTAAATGATGATTTTCTAAATCCGAAACTGGGGTGGACAACAATGTATCAATCAATTATTTAGTATATTTTGATAAGGAATCCTATAAAAACGGCCATTTTATGGCAAAACCAAGTATTAGCCTTGAAATTATAAAAAATAGTAAAAAAGTTGAAAGAGACTATTTTCAGTTAAAATAGTCCTTTAGGTTGGTCGTATCAAAAATATAAGAAAATAGTGAATATCTTAGAAAATTGTCTTAAGATTAGTCTAAGATATCTAAATTATGCTGAAAAATAGCATTAAATGAGAAAAAAGGGAAAATACTTTTTCAAGATTATGCCACTATAGTAAGATGAAAAAGTATAAAAATTTGATTTTATAGATGGTTTTGGGAGTAGAATAAGATAATATCATCCTCTTTTAATTTTTGTTGTGGGCCAAATTTACCTATATTATTCCATTATACCCTTTGCATCATGTTAATTACATCAACTGATCCCATAATTTGTGTTTTAAAACATTTTCTGTCATTCTGTGAATTAGTCAATATTTAAAACAATTTCTGTATATGAGTCAATATTTAACACAAACTGAAACACCACAGACATAAACACTTCTTAACATACAAATACATTAGGCCAAGTTCTTGGTCAAATACAAATTTCTAATATCAAAATTAACATTCAATATTTATCATGTCTCATTATTACTCTTCTTTTGACAGGTACATATTTCACAAATACTTTACAAAATATTTATAGCACCAAATGAAAACTAATTGTGCATGCATCATGACTGTTTAATGAAAGCTGTAAAACGATTGGTTCAATTGAATATTATACTGCGCAAATATATTCCAGATTATTCACATAACTATGTGAATCGTTAAATTTTCTTTCGCTGCAACCGAACATTGTTCTTCTGGAGTTGATGATATGGACAATGCTACAAAACCAATTTTACCGTGCACTGTGTGATGCTCCTGGGGTACCGTGAAATAGTCGTTCTAGGAAAAACAAACATTTCACACCCAGCCTGAGCAGAGGTCACAATATAAAGATTCATATGATAAAATGTAATACAGTATTTCCTGAGTATTACAGTCATACAATAAAATATTGGATTTCTATTATGCATACAGAGATAATTCTGATATATGTCTAACTATCCTATGGCCTAGATATTTGAGACAAATTCTTTTTTTTTTTGGATCCAGAATAATTCATTACACAAATTCATGATATTTCAGACACTTTCAATATAAATAGCAATACCACGGAATAAATAAAATGTTCAATTATGTACTATTTCATACCCAAAACGGTTTTGCCAATTTCTAATTCACGTTTCACAGTACCATTTCTCTAATACCAATCCGTATGTCTGATATATTATTAGACGCATTTCATTAGACTCGCATTTAAGGATTATACACATCAAACCACGCGTGTCCAGATTCTAGCTCGGCAGCTTTACCGGTCGGTTCTGAAGTTTTGGGAATGTCGCCAGAAACCTATCCCCATGTTTCAATTTTTATTAATGAAGTTTCAGCTTGTTTAGTCCACGTATCATAGTTATCATTAGAGACCGGAAAAAAGTAGCATAAAAGTCCAAATATGTACGTAAATATGTAATGAAAACAGTAAGAATGTAGCAAATGTGTAACTAATATTAAAATGCTTTAATTATAAAACACATTTACAAAATACATTACATTTATAATAAATTTCCTAAACAATTTTTAAAAATAATAAAAAATATCTACGACCTGCAAACAATGACAAACTTGCAGTTCCTCATCGAATCACACGCCGGCGATCCCCGAAGTTTCTCGGAAATTAAGGTGGAAGGTCACTGTAGTATCCAACAAAAGACAAGGATTCTTAAAATGGTTTTTATTCTAGAAAACAAAGAAATCAGCCAAGTAGTCGAATATCCGCCGGAGAGTTCCAAGTCCGTAGCACAAGTCGTCGTAGTAGTAGTTCGCCACACTTTTATCACTAATACACTAGCCAGGATACACTCGCTTTACTGCCGCTCGCTGTCTGCCTTGGCGTCGAGTCGGAGCCTCTATAGCCCAGGGCTATTGACCGCCGACTAGCTGCGGAGTAGGGGCGGTGTCGAGTCTCTACCCGCCTGCTCGGGCTGACGGCCCCGACGGACCCGGCCGGTCGCGTTACTCGCTTATACTGCCGCTCGCTGTCTTGGCGTCGGGTCGGGGCCCCTCTCTCGCCAGGGGTGGCAGCTGACGTCACTCGGCGGCGGCCGCTTTGACTATGTGCGGCCGTTCACGACAGTCACGAACCGCGACAGTGATAGTTTTCACATCTAAAGGTGAAAATGATCTCAGTCACTGATGGGCACTTCCCGCCAATGAGATAACCGAAGCAGGTGCGCCGGACTGTAAGAACATCACGCGCCTTCGCGAAGGGTATATGAGAGTTATGTTGGTTGTTCTCTCTGTGGGATGTGAGAACAGTGTGCGGTCCAGGTTCGCACTGCTTTGCTGCAACTGGCTCAGGGTAGAGAGACAAACACCAACACCGGTTGACATCCGTTTATTCGAAAATGAGTTACAGAAATATCTGGTTCAGCTTACAACTAATTGTGCCTCGCTCTCGTAGGGCGCCTCTGCTTTTATACCCGCTGCTTCGCGAGTGACTAACAGCCACGTGCCGCAGGCAGGTGCCAGGCAGTCGCCTGATGAAGGATCTGTACTTACGAGGTTGTTCTCACTTTAAGAGAACATCCTGCGTGACTCCACGCATACACTTGTGCACACGTGCTCAAGTGTCCACGTGTGTGAGTGGATTGGAAGACATCTTAGCCGCATTTCCTGAGAGCTGTTTCTTATTTCAACTTTAAAATTTATAGTCGTTTTCTGGCTGCTCAGGATGCAATACTTCTGATGATGTGACCACACAAGTGTGAGGCACAGGTGTGGGATATAACTCGAGTATAAGGTATACCTGGAGTAGACAGCGCGCAGTTGTTATGTAGGGAAAATGCAGATTTTTGGAAAATACTAATTTTTTTAAAAAATCATAAAATTTAAGAATATTTATAAATAGGGAGCGGATTGTGATGACATAAAACACCGCCGAAAATAATCAATAAAATGCTCTTAAAATGTTTTTAAAATGCTCTAAAAACGAAAAAAATTACCTAAAAATGTGATCAAAACACATTCACATGAACAACTTAAGCTGTTGAATATGATACTGATGTAATGGAGGCTTCTCCTATTAATTCAAGAGAACTCAACTTTGAAAGTTTAGGTTTTGACTGTTCTTTGCCACAAACTCTCTGCCTTTAATTATCTCGAAATCGGCTGAACCGCCAATGTCGGTGATAGGCGTCACAGAAACTTTAGAATACATACTCACAATCGCTGACATTACAACTCCTGAGCGAAGAAATCAAATAGGCTACCAGGTATAAGTACTCAGGAATTCTGTGGAGAACATATGTTGCATCTCGTAAATACTATTTGAAGCAAGTGACATTAAAATGACAAATCGATGAAATGAAAGAAAAATGCATTAAAAATTACGGAAAAAGTTCAAAAAATGACATATTACCCAAAAGCGAAAACAAAATTTAAAAAATGACGTATAAATATGGGCCATTTCCTTTTTCATAACAATATGAATTTATATACTAAACGGCATTATTCTAAAGTGAAAAGAAAAAAATTACATTTCATTAAAATCCGCTCCCTATTGAAAAATAAAAAAAATGGTAAAATAGCAAAATATGTAAAATATTTAACATGGCACTAAATATGTAAAAAATTGTAATGAAAAATCTGGATATTGTATTAGGGCGGCGACGATTTGTCAAGATTTCAAATTTGAGAATGATAAATTGAAAAACAAAAAATATGTAATTACATCCGGTCGCTAGTTATCACGTGATAACATTTTGAGTCGTATTGCATAAGCTATTTTCGAGTTACCTTATTAACTGACTTTTACGATCTATGACAACTTTTGAATACTGTCATTTTCTTTACGTTTTCAAAATCCTCTTATTAATGGAAAACTTACGTACTGGGCACATGACCTGTTAGAAATAACTATATATGAGTGAAGACGCACGAACGACTCGGACATGTATTTCAGCAGTGCAGACACAAAACAAAATTTTTGACAAAAGACTGACAAATTTAAAGAAATACACAAGGCGACGCAAAGCCGTCTGTAATTACAATAGCATGGAAATTGTACATACTACTAACACAATTCATAGTAAATTGCTTTTGGTTTAGAATGTCGCAATGTTTTATTATTTAAATTCGAGAAAAGAGAGATTATTTCTTCAATAAAATCTTCAGAAAATTCAACAGTTATGGAAGAAGAAAATATTACTTCATTGAAATGCATGTGCAAGGTAATTGCTTTTGTAAACTATGTAATTAAAATTGTTACGAACAGCCTTTTCGAAGCTTATATCTCCATGTTCCCTGTTCACGAACCGACTCACGTCGCTGTGAGATCGGGAGAAGAACGCGAAGGACAGAAAGTACAAACTCGCGGGAACGAGGAAATTTTTTCCAGATGGAACGGATGTGCGTGGTAAAACTCCCTAAATAATTTCGTGACAACGGTATCTTTAAATTTCGTGCTAGTGGGTTTCCGTAGTCAGCCGGCTTTACTGTGAGGAATTCCAGTGGTGATATTTCTCCAGTGCGAATTACCGGTCCACAGGTAGAGAGTCAGATGTTGTGGCTGTCCACTTTTAGCATTCTCACCTGCTGGGTAATTTTTTGGGGTCATCATCCCTAGGCAGACTGCCTTCACTGGGCTTGGAGTTCTGCCTACCCATTCGAGGCTCTCTACGTCACGCGCAGGTCGTCTTAGGCGTGCTGCCATTGCGGTCCTCTTCTGGCGCAGAGGTCGTCTTCTTGAGTTCTTCTTCCTCTAACCCCTTTCCTTCGACCTGTCCGGCAAAGGAGGCCCTACCAGTAGCTGTACTCATGGGTGAATTCGAACTTCACAACCAAGGACAGGATCATGCACTCCCTAAACTGGAAAAACTAAAAAATGAAAAAACTAGAATAGTGATATACGTAGGGAACACAATAACGGAAGAGATGTTAACTAACAACGTAAGGAAAGGTTGTCTTCCGTCACCCACATTTTTAATGTATACTACGTAAATGACATAAGTGAAACTCTAAAGCAAGAAGTTGGGACTCGTATTAAAATAATGAAAGAAGAGAGATTAATGGATTTACTATAAGCCGATGACGCATCATTATTCATGCGACAGAAGACGAACTGCAGAGAGTTCTACACCACTTAGTAAATTTTCAAGAATAATGATAAAATAAGAAAAAAGCAAAAGTAATTGCAGTTAATACTACAATGCAAGACTATAGGCTAAGACGGCTAGAACATGTAAAGAGAATGGGTGATAATAGACTTCCAAAGGCAGCTTTGTGTTACTCACCAGTAAAAAGAAGAAATGTAGGAAGACCAAGGAAAAGATGAACAGACACTATGATGACGAAATAGGCTGTAGCTTAAACTGAAGTGAAGAAGAGGAGAAATTTCATGCATGTGGCAAAATTCGCTTAAGTGAAGTGGCGGGTTCATAATTCCATCAAAAAGACAATATTGAGAGCAAAGAAAGGAAATATGAGAGTAACAGTTACGTATTGGGCGTGAAGAATCAATTTTGAAAGAGGGATAAAATATTATTTTCAAGATACTTTCAAACCAATTGCTGAAAATGTGCCTTGTCGATTGATCACTGCAAATCATGATTCTGATACATTTCAAGTCATTTTTAATCCATACCTTCTGTGAATTCGATATCTGTCACTCTTCCTTTTTTTTCAACGAACTTGCACGAAGTATTTTGACATAAAATGTGTTGGAAAGATCTCAAGATTGTTGTTATTATTAAGGAGAAGACTGATGATCGAAGCTCTTTTCCTGTCTGAACATACGTATCAAAACGCCAATTGAGTCCTGAATTAATTGACCTCTAAAATAATTATAGAGATTACAATATTATATAATTCGTCGTAAATTATACGAGGCAATTTCGTCCGTGGGAGCACGTTGTCGTTCGCCACGCATCTCGCGCCAGAATCGATTTCGTCACGTGGGGCAGGATAACGGGAAAAAGAAATTGTTTTTCTTCCTTCCATTTTAGACACTAAAAAACACAAATATTCAAACGCACCTAGTTTCTGCTTTTTCTAGTTCACGCAGATCCTGAAAATGATTTTGCGGGCTTAATGTACAGTACCGAACTAAATTAATACATTAATTTCAAATTCGCAGGTCCTGAAATCGACCAAACCGATTGGATAAAATTCGTTTTGGGAAAATCCTGTGTACATTTCAGAGATAGGACAGGGTTGTCTATAGACCAACAGACATACAGACAGAAGGAAAGATGGATAGACGAACAGACGGGTAGACGCGTAAACAGACTGTCATGACGGACTGTCGATTGGTCGGAAGAACCGCCGGAAGGAAGGATGGTCGGACGAAAAGGCTGATACTCGTATTTAATTTTTTTTCAATTTCAGGTACTTCCAAAACGTGTATTTACATGAACATTCTGTCATCGTTTTATCAGCATTACATTTTACATTTTCCTTCCCACCATGTTTACCAGTTTCCACCATGTTATATAATCGTATACACTAGTATTCAAGGAATTAAGAATGGGTTGTCACACGTTGCGTGATAAAGATGTCATGAAATGAAAAGTCATACGATGCCACAAAGAATGATTTGGCACACTGTGAGCATTTTGGTCTTCGAAGAAAAGCATCTCTATATGCGATGGAACCTGCAAATTCGTATTTAGGATGCCAGACCCCTCCAACATATGTCTTATATATGGTGAGCGAGCAGGAGTTTATTTCGGGTTAACTACGCAGGTCATTAGTAATTGTTAGCTTACTGGCAACCGGAAGCTGGCGCGTTTCTCATTCGCTAGCACGGGATATCCGGCGCCGAATTCCAAATCTGCTTACGGGATTTTTGCCTTTCCTCCAGCGGGCCACGCTCCATATCTCCCCTTGCCGGACAACGCCCCGCCCAGGCAACCACAGGGCTCCCGACTGATCTCACGACATGTGTGACAGTGTAGTGCACGTAATAGCGTGAGTATGTGTAAAGGGAGAGGATAGGACAAGGAAGTGGAGGAAAATATTACGCACCGTCCATAGCTCGTTTGTTAGGGTAAGGTATAACATTCGCCTGGTATGGATAGAAGAAATGATGGTAACTACCGACGAGTCCAGCCGACCCCTAAAATTCTGCAGTGAATGTATTCGACCACGCGATGCAGCTTATGCCAAAAATTCACTTCCCTACTCTAGAATCACTCCTCCAAAAACTCCCAGTAACTATAATACTGAGACAATGATATTACTACTCAGCTATTGCATCAGGTTATTATATTATAAAACTAGAAGTCTTACATCAGCACATATTTTCTTGTATCATTGGAAACAAATACGTAGTATTGAAATATTGCAATTTCTGCCCTACTGCCTCTGGTTCATATCTACATTTATTTTAATACTCAGGAAGAGTAATAATTTCTTACTTTTACAAAAGAAACAATCGTGAATAAATTTAACCGTGATGGTATGTGCAGCAAAATATATCGTAAAGCAAAAGTAATTTCACGCAAACTTGCCTTAATTACATTGAAGTGAACTTCCAATTCTTGAATACCATAACCATACAATTTTTCAGAGTAAGATAATTGTAATTGTTGATTCTAAGTTAAATCTATTACCTTCCATGAAATGTAAATACTTTTCTCAAAAATTTTAACTACAATATACGATCAACACGACCGCCAAAATTGAGAAGAATTCGAATAATTTGAAACCGCCCAGTTGCCATTTTGCGAATAGACAGCACTTCAAACAAAGCGTGGGAAATTAAAATTTACAACTTCGAAATTGTTACAATTTTTCAAAAAGAACGAAAAGTTCGTCGTATGTAGGACAAGCGTTTATTTCTTTATCGGTATTTGCGACTTATGGGTCTTATAAAGAAAACATTAGGGCCGTTTTTGATAAAATTGTTCAAAATATAAAATTGCCTATTTGTCATGCAAAATTGCGCAAAAACTGCTTAAATGTGATCTTATTTGAAGATCTTTTTTCTTTTCGATGAACATATTTGATAAAAAAAATATATTTCCATTTGAAGAAAAAGTACCGAAACAATTAGAACTTTTGCAATTTTCGAAAAATGTGATCTAACTATTCTACATGTGTCTTTTCCTCTATGAGAAAAAATCTCTCAAACAATTGACGCAATTTTAAAGAAAACTTTTAACATGTTGGGGTTTGATGTAAAGTACTTTTAAAAATAATGTTTTAAATTCAAGGTGACCGTGACATCAGTAAGATCGATCGGGGAATATCAATTTTGGTCATAATTCAGCTTTCAGTTCAGCCACTTGTGTTGCTGGCAGACAGACAGACGGTCGGGCTTTTATCCGTAAACTAATTTATCAGTATCAAAGACCCCATAAATGTATTATCCGTGTCAGAAAAAGAACTTACCACTTATTTACGAACAAGATGTGCCCATTTTTTTGTTACCAGGGTCGGCAATAAAAGTCTTTCTGTCTAAAAATTGTGTTTTTTTTCGCAGTATTATTTGGTCAATACTCTCTCTACACCGCGTACGCAGTAGGTGGGAGAGTAAAAAGCTGAAAGAGGTTTGGCATTTAAGAAAAGAGCGTGTTCTGAAGAGGCATTTCTCGTTGCGCAGTTGCCGCAGCCGGACGCGCCGCTGGAGGTGACGAGCGTGGGTCTGTTCCCGCTGGAGAACGCCGAGAAGCACCACACGGACAAGTACGAGCTGCTGCACCTGGAGCCGCCCACGCCCGTGCTGCGGCGAGGCCAGGCTTTTCGCGTGGAGCTGCGGCTGAAGGACCGCGCCTACGACCCCGCGTATGACGCCGTCCGGCTCATCTTCAGCTTCGGTGAGCACAGACACACACAAGGCTTCCGAGGCCGGAGCCTGTAACTCCTATTCGTAACGAACCGCGTCTCCGACGTGTTGGTCGAAACGTCAGCCATCACCGCAGGGACGAGGCTTCTCCCAGATATCTTTGATAATAATAGAAAAGAAACTCTGGCAGGGACTGAATGTAGAAAAGTTTGCCACATATAAGTTCAAATGAAAAGTGCAATAGAACATTACGCGATTAGTGTATGATGTCATGCATTAAAGATTAGTACGTTTTGAAAACGTGGTGCGCGTTAAGAGCGAGTTATGAATTTGTACTATTATATACATCATAAACGATTGCATAATTATTATTTTGTATAACTCATTTTAAATTATAAAAGAAACCAAATTAATTTTTGAAACAACTTTATTGTGACGTCACAGGTATTTGCCATCTGAGCGAAAACATGGTCGTCTGATCGGGTTACCGCTTCCATCCCACGATTCTCTCGCTGCGATTGGCTGAATAAGTGATGTCGAAATTCTTCGTGCCATAAACGGCAAAATCGTCATAATCTGTGCGTAAGATCTCCTTTTATGAATGCTTTTTTTAAACGAAAAATGTCGTTTATAATTCTGGAATACAAAAATTAATTTACTATAAATTACCGAAATCCACAACTTACCACATGACAGTAATATTCAACATGTAATACGTATACTTCACGCATACACGTAAACTTCTAAAGAACTTATGTATATATTTTTATACAATCACATACACACATGTATGCACCCATTAATTCACATACATTTGCCAATACGAGAGGTAAAATTCATATCGTACATTAGTATTAATTACTGCATGACAAAAATTAGCACAATATGGCATGATAAACATGTTACTTAAAATTAATACGCTTAATAGCATTGAAAATAGCAAGAGGACAGAAGTAACATAGCAAAATTAAAAAACTAAAAACGAAAACAAGACAGAAAACGCAAACATTATTTCACTGCACTGTATTTCTTCTCAATTATATCTCAATATTTTTTCATTAAAAGATAGGGACTTGGTGTTTCAAAAACAATTGTTATCCTTTTCTTCCACTTATTATCCTTTCCCTAAAGACATTTTCAAGCGCTTAAAATCAAAAGTAACAAAAACTTCCAAACCTTTATACCTATACTAATTTCCTCAAATCGACGGCCAATAAAAATAAAATAAAAATATATATATATATATATAATATATATATATATATATATACACAACACAATTTGCCGATTAAGAACACCGAAAAAAACTTTAGGAAGTTTCCCTTACGTTAATGTATAAATAATGTACTCCCTTCTGTAAGACCATTTGATCTGTTGATCGGATAAAAATAAATTAAAAACCCCATAACTTATGGTTATCCTTATCATTATTCTTATTATGTGCGCGTGTGCAGGGCCGGAACCCAGCGTGATGCGCGGCACGCAAGGCTTTGCTCTGCTCAACCCCAGCGCGCAGCCCAAGGAAGGGCCGGTGAATTGGACGGCGACGGTGGCGGAGGCGCAGCCGGACGCCCTGGTCATGGAGGTGCGCGCCCCCGAGATAGATTGCCACCACGATGCGGTTTCAATCGTACCAGAATTACGTGGTATTAAGCAATTTATTTATAGTAAAAAACCTAACAACTTTTTTTGTTTTTTTTCTCCCTTTCAAAATTCAAAATTTTTTTTTTAAAAACCTAACAACTTTTTTTGTTTTTTTTTCACTCTTTCAAAATTAAAATGACTTAGTGTAGGGATCACAGAATTTTGAGAATGTGCACACAATTCACTTTTCCCCATAGCACGTCATACGCAGTTTTTAACTGTTTTTTTGACGTAAAATAAATAAATAAATAAATAAATAAATAAATAAATAAACTCTGTGTGACTCAAAAAGAATGAAGTACATTAATTCGTTTTCTCCATTACCGGAATCATCTATGCGTACTAGATGAATTTATAGTAGTGATACTGAAGTTTCCTTTCCTGATTTCGAAATAACTGTCTAATGCGATCCTCTTCAAACAACGTATAGAATTGTGTTATTTAGATAATGAATCCTAAAAAACAAAAATATAGGAAACCTCACTTCCACCTGCTCCTTAATCAGGTCAACCAACAGATGTACGAAACTACGGACAGCATCGTACAAAGGAATGAAATTATACTTTTTTTTTCAAATTATCTTATTATGACGAGAAGTTCAAAATAAATATGATAAATAAAGGCGTGGAAGACGTCGGATTACTTCCCTTAATTATAAACAAAGTAGCAATGGACATTGTTCTCAACATTTGATAACAATAATGATCACTCCTCTGTTTTAGAAATGAATGGAACCTGTAAATCAGCTGAAGATCTGTTTTGATTTTCTGGTTCTGCTAAGTCTCTAATCTTCCCACCCCTCTGTCAATTTTATACAATTTTTAAGGTACAAACATTTAATACAATATCATGCGGTGCATAAGCATTTGAACTTGCGAGTGAATAACTTTTAGTCCAGACCTAGGCAAATTTCGTTACCAGGTATTTCGCAAAGTCGGACTATAAAGGAGAATGAAAGACGTATAAGAGACTCAGAATGTAAATTTTGGAGTTTCCGGAAATTCTGTGCTTCCTCAGACCAAGTTCACGCGGACGTCAAGAGTATGCGGACGCCTCAGCTCTTCGCGACCCTCCCCTCTCCGCTCTAACCCCTCATTCCAGGGAGCAGGGGTGTCCAACTTGCAAGGCCTCAAGGCCCACAACTAACACATTTAATATTGTTGCGGGCCATATTTTCATTACTCGGGCGATCCGCACCTGACTTCCCCGTATTGTTGATATCGGCAGTTGTCCGATTGTTCTGAATCGGGGGGGGGGAAACGTTGCCTGATATTGTGCCGCATTATGCACAATGCAGTAAAACACATTGAAATGACCTTCAGATTCTAATTTTCCTAGAAAAAATTCAGATCTAAACTTAACCTATTTTTACATTTAAAGAGGAATTTGTGCCCGGAAGAGTACTTGCGCTAAGCGCACGATGTTTTCTCCTTACATGGATGCAACTTTTGACTATTAACCTTCCACGGGCATTCGGGTAAATTGCATTTTTTGCCGCTATTTGGACAACCCTGTTCTAGAGCAATAGGTCGAACAATAGGTTCAGCAAAATAAGTTACTATGTACTGCTTGTTGGTCCTTCCTAATGTCGAAAGTTCGCGTTCGAGCTGAGTGAGATCGGGGGATTCGATAAGAGCAGGGGATGTGACAGCATTGTCGATATATTCGGAACATCGATGTTTTTATACAACCATTGGTGGTATTTAACAGGGATTTTCGAGACTGATGTTTTTTAACATCGATGATGCGTTCGATGTTTTTTACGGGATGGACATTTTTAAAATGAAAAAGAGCAAAACAAAATTCTATTACTATTATCATATATTCACAAATGGAATATTCTTGTAACTAATGTGAACAAGGGTGAAAAAAAATCGAATTTTCGTCAATAAATAAGTCTATATCATTTTTGAATTATTAAATCAGATCATAAAAGTTTCGTTAATCATTTCGTGTCAGTTGTCCTCATGAACTTTTAATTTGGTTTAGTCAGTAATTTTAATTAAAATTAATAAACGATATCTTTCACATTAACACACCCTCACGTGAATTTCAAGGGTTACTTATCCAGATGTATGAACAATAATTTTTAAAAACATCTATTGTTTTGGATTGATGTTTTATTGCCATCGACGCTTTAATTTTAAGCATGAATGTTAGAAATAACCATATTTTGTTGGCAAAGTCCACCCTAGTAAGAGCTGTGCTAGTTAGACGATTCCCAAAGTCATTGCTAATGCAATGAATGAAAGCGAAAGAAACCTATGTAAAATAATCATAAAATACTAAACCTATTCTACTTACATACGAATACATATATTTGAAATTAAAATGAAATTTTCATGGAAATGGTTAGAGTACGTGTATCAATGTAACGTATTTTGAATGAAGTACTTTCATATCTTGATCATGAATGCGCTTCAATACAATAATTTTTGTGCAGACCGAAAAATTACTTTTTATTGAATTTATACAATCCGAGCAAAATTTCGCAAAACCTTTGTGTATGAAAGAGTAAATTAAATCACTCTTTTAATTACTAGTTGAAATGACTTATTTCATATTTCTGATGTCACAAATTTAAGACCGCAATCTTTATCTCAGGTAACCAGCCCTCCCGACGTCCCCGTGGGCATATGGGAACTGCAGGTGAAAACCTTCTTCAAGGAAAGCAGCGACGCAGAGAACTTCTGTAAATATGAAGGCGACATATATCTGCTCTTCAACCCCTGGGCCCCAGGTACGTTTATTGTTTTCTGAGCAATCGAGGAAGCAAAATAAAATTAGTAATAGTTATTTTAGGAGTTATAATGGTTACACAACGTTACCGTACATGAATTTTAATGTACTTTGTACATTAAAGAGCTATTAACGTACCTGTACATTAAATTGATTAGTCAAATTAAAAATTAATGTGCAACAGTTAACTTACTTGTCTACATTAAATATAATAGTACACGTACATTAACGTTACTGTACGTGTACAACAAATTTAACTTACGTACATTAAAATTACATTCTTGTACTTTACATTAAAAGTCGTGCAGAAATTACATAGAGAGCAGCTAATGCGTGCACGTGTGCGTAGAGGATCAGACGTTCCTGGAAAACGAGCGCCTGCTGGAGGAGTACGTGCTGAACGACGTGGGCAAGGTCTGGGTGGGGTCGTACACGTCCGCCGTAGGCCGCCATTGGGTGTTCGGCCAGTTCGATGAAGTCGCCCTCAAGGCCACGATGTACTACATGCAGGAGTGCTCGGGCATGCAGCCACAGATGCGGGGCGACCCGCTGCAACTGTCGCAAAAGATTTGCGAGATGGTGAGTTCTAACAACGCATGAATCCTGAACCCATTTCGCCTTCAATATTTCAGAGCGGTATGGCGATGTGGTGGTAGTGGCATCACGAATAGCATCACGCATTATGGGCAGTTGTAATCGCTATAACTTATAACTAAGCGGCGGATTTTGTGACCTAAAACATCGGCGAAAATTATCAATAAAATGCTCTTCAAATGCCCTAAAAGTGAAGAAAAATGAATTAAAGAATGTGATTAAAACTAGATCGGATTAACAACTCAAGATGGTGGATACGTTAATGCAGAGGCGTGCATTCAATGGAATGAAGGGAACGAGTCATTCCCTTAAGCAAAACAGAGAAAAATCCTTTCGATATTTAAAATATTCGTTGCTTACGACCAGAGCTAAACGTTTACTCAATCTAAGATTCTGAGCTAAGTACCAGTTGTTGAACCGCAACAATCGATGTTTTCAAAACGGTGTGTAGTTTCTTCTCGTGAGTCAGCGAAACTTCGTTCTTGGAGGGGGGCAGGTGTTCGACTTAGTCATGTGTCGTGGCAAGTCGGCTCGGTTTATCAGTGCGCGAGAATAAATTCTCTAATATGTTCCGTTGTGATCGGCTGGTAGCTATTTCAAGTTTGACAGAATTTTGGCTTCAAAGTGTTTGATATACGCGCGAACTTACATCATGATACAATGTAAGTATAAAGTACATAATAATATCCGAAACCTTCATCTTAAGGTAAAGAAAAGGTTCTAAAAAACTAACTCTTTGTGTTCCGTTCTGAAGTTCTCCCTTGCGGAAAAGGAATGCATTGGCAAACTCATTCCGCGCAGTAGTCGTGGCATCTAGCGAGGAAAGTGGAAACTATGCAGAGAACCAGAGGGACCAAACGACGACAGATTTCGGGGGCCCTTCTGGTCCCTCTCCTGTCAACTTATGTATGCTTCGCAACTTCCAGTTGCTGGTCAGTGACCAAAAACGACACTCAAGGAAAAACGGTCTTGTGTTTTCAGCCATTTTGTTGTTGATTTGAGCAGTGGTGTCGTGAGTAGTGCTGTCACTTTAATGTCATTGAGAAAATTTGGACGCAAATAAAAGGTTATGTGACACAGAAGAAAGAAAAATGAACGTTATCTCACGTAGAAAATCTCACGAATGAGACTGTGGACAGGACAACAGCAACAGATAGAAAAATGTTCGTTACCATTGCAATCGCCATTACATTTCGAGTTAGAACGCTAGTTTTATGAAGAATTGGCCTCCGGTTGAAATTTTTGAAATTCAACAGGGGGGGCGATTAATTTTTCGGTTTTTAACATGAAAGGCAAGGGAAACGTGAAAAAAACGGAGACTATATAGATTGCATTTAAGTCTAAAATGGCGTGTTTTATGAACGTTTTCGATAATTTCAGGAAAACAAAGCCTCAGATAGAAAAATGTTCTTTCCCAATGTAATCGCCATTAACTTTCGAGTTAGGACGCTAGTTTTTAGAAGAATAGGCCTCCGGTAGAAATTTCCGAAATTTAACCGGGGGGATCCATTAATTTTTACGTTTTTAACATGAAAGAATTGGCATGTATCTCCTAAACTATGGTGAATTTTTCAATTCTGGAGGCGTAGCCTGTTTCCAAATTTCATTAAATTTCAGAAAATACCCTCATTTGCCTCATTCGGATGAAAAATACGGCTTCTAGACGCTTTTTCTCATTCTAGTATATTTTCAACATTTTCAAAATACAGTCATTTTTAAATTTAGGCGCTGAAATTTGCACGGCAATGAGGAGTATCTTCTCTTTATTTCTATTAGATAATATTCGAGGTAAAAGGCATTTTTAGAATATTCATGATGACTGGTATTTTAAGCACGGGAAACGTGAAAAGAACGCAGACTATATAGATGCATTTAAGGGTAAAATGGCGTGTCTTATGAACGTTTTCGATAATTTCAGGAAAACAAAGCCTCAGATAGAAAAATGTTCTTTCCCAATGTAATCGCGATTAACTTTCGAGTTAGGACGCTACTTTGTAGAAGAATTGGACTCCGGTCGAAATTTGCGAAATTCAACAGGGCATCTATTAATTTTTAAGTTCTTAACATGAAAGAAGGATTGGCTCATATCCCCTAAACTAGTGTGAATTGGTTCAATTCTGGAGGCATAGCCTGTTTCCAAATTTCATTAACCTTCAGAAAATACCCTCATTTGCCTCATTCGGACGAAAAACACGACTTCCAGACGCTTTTTCTCATTCGAGTATATTATCAAATTGCTTCAAATACAGTAATTTTTGACTGGTTGTATCTCCTAAATTACGCGCTCTACGGCGCTGAAATTTGCACGGCACACAAGGAGTACTCTTCTCTTTGTATTTCTATTTATGACTGGTACTTTAAGCACGGGAAACGTGAAAAGAACGGAGACTATATATTGATTGCATTTAAGTCTAAAATGGCGTGCTTTATGAACGTTTTCGAATTTAAGAAACGATGGTTCAGATAGAAAAATGTTCTTTCCCTTTCCGCCAGTAAATTTGAAATAAGGCCGCTAGATTTTCGAAGAATGGGCCTCTGGTCGAAATTTGCGAAATTCAACAGAGGGTCAATTAACTTTTACCTTTTTAATATGAATGAAGGATTGGCTCACATCTTCTAAACTAGTGTGAATGTTTCAATTCTGGAGGCATAGACTGTTTCCAAATTTTATAAACCTTCAGAAAAGACCCTCATTTGCCTCATTCAGACGCAGAATACGGCTTGCAGACGCTTCTTTTCATTCAAGTATATTATCAAAATGTTTAAAATACAATAATTTTTACTCATTGTATTTCCTAAACTATTCGCTCTACGGCGCTGAAATTTGCACGGCAGATGAGGAGTATTCTTCTCTTTGTATTTCTATTTATGACTGGTATTTTAAGCACGGGAAACGTGAAAAGAACGGAGACTACATATATTGCATTTAAGTCTAAAATGGCATGTTTTATGAACGTTTTCGCGAATTTCAGGAAAACAAAGCCTTAAGATAGAACAATTTTCTTTCCCATTGTAATCGCCATTAAATTCCGAGTTAGGACGCAAGTTTTTAGAACAATTGGCCTCCGGTCGAAATTTGCGAAATTCAATAATTCAACAACACATTCATTTTTACGTTTTTAACAGAAAAGAAGGATTGACTCATATATCCTAAACTAGTGTATTTTTTTCAATTTTGGACGCATAGCGTGTTTCCAAAGTTTATAAACTTTCAGAAAATACCCTCATTTGCCTCATTCGGACGAAAAATGCGGCTTCCAGGCGCTTTCTGTAATTCGAATATATTTTCGAAATGTTTGACATTTTTGACTGGCTGCATCTCCTAAAGTATTCGTTTAATGGCGCTGCAATTTGCACGGCAGATGATGAATACTCTTCTCTTTGTATTTATATTTATGACTGGTATTTTAAGCATGAGAAACGTGAAAAGAACGGCGACTATATAGATTGCATTGATGTCTAAAATGGCGTGTTCCGCGAATGTTTTCGCGAATTTCAGGAAAACGAAGCGTCAGATAGAAAAATGTTCTTTACCATTGTAATCGCCATTAAATTTCGAGTTAGGACGCTAGTTTTCAGAAGAATCGACCTCCGGTCGAAATTTGCGAAATTCAACAGGGGAGTCCACGTTGTTAACAAGAAAAACGATTGGCTCATATCACCTTTACTATTGTATTACAGCGGTATAGAAGAATAATGGCGCAATGAGGTAAGTCATATAAAAAAGATAATTGCGAAGGCATGGGAAGACCAAGGAATTGTGGAGTAACCTTTGAATTAATTATTTATCTTCAATATTTAAGTTCCATCCGTTCCAAACGATCATGAGAGGGATGTGACTGAGATAAGTGGAGTAATTTGTTTGACAATTAAAACTGTGTAAATAGTGTAAATCTAGTAGAAATCCTTGTGTTTGTAATGTTAGAGAACATATCGGGGTAAATTAATGTGCTTCGCGAAGTGGAGAGCAGCATTTGACATAGGACGAAAACTACAGTTGTGACTACGACACATGTAGGCATCCGCCCACTGTAAGTACCGCTTGTCTTTCTGTCACCGCGATCGGGCGGTCCTCGCCGCTCCTCTCCCAGCCGCTCTAGCACGCTCTTAGCCTCCCGGCGTGGTAACGCCGCTCCCACCACAGGATCAACTCTCAGGAGGATAAAACATGACTGATATTTCGAGGAATCACCGTACGCAAGAATTACAAACGTATGTTTGGATCGTATTCGCCCTTGGTCTATTATGGGATAAATTCTACCAGAATTACCGCGAGAGTTGATACCTAAAATAGTACAATAATTGCATTCAGAACAGAAACAAGAATTACAAGTTGCGGGAAAGAGAACTAACGAAACATAAAATTTGTCCGACGAATTTAAACAACAAAGAATCCAGAGAATGTGAAAACTGCAAGAAATCACTAAAATGAACATCACATCCATTGTTTGTAAAGATTGCGAAAAACATTATTACTGAACTTTATACATACATTTTCAAATCATTCTTCACCATATATGAAAGTGTATGCTCTTATTTTCCATTTTATGAAAGAAAAATATATTCTTTAAAACACTGATGGATTTTATAAATTTATATTAATAACTTTAAATAACAAAGGACTCGATGAAATAGGTTAAGAATGTAAGTCACATAAATACCGAATTATATTTGTTTATATGTTAGAAAGCATTTACGAAACGAAATTTCCCCTGGGGTCCGTTTTCTCCCAGGTGACTAGTTACGTTCGTTTGCAAGACGCGATATTTCCCAGGTTAATATTCACATTTTGTGAACATTCATATCATTTTTAACTGTTTAACGTTGTTTATAATTTGGACTTCAAAAGTGCTTCCCCGACTAAAATTGTCACCGCACGCCACTGCGTCAATGATATAAGTGAGGCTTATCCTAATCGTTCAAGTGAACTCAAGTTTCAAACTTTTTGTTTGAACGGTCCTTTACGAGAAAATATCTTTCTTATCTCGAAATTAGCTGAAACTGCAATGGTGCTGGCAGGCATCACAGGATCTTTAGATTACACACGCACAATGGCTGGCATTTCAACTTCTGAGAGAAGAAATCGAATAGGCTGCCAGGTATAGGCAATCAGGAATTCTGTGGAGAACATTTGTTGCGTCTTGTAAATATTATTAAAGCAAGACCATTAAATGATATTAAAATCGATAAATCTGGGGAAATTCATTAAAAATGACAGAAAATGGTAAAAAATGACTTACTTGTCGGAATAGAAGAAAAACAAAAATTGTTATTAGAATGGGTTATTTCCTTTAGTCAAACATAAAATGAATTTCTACCCAATCGGCATTTTTCTGAAGTGAGAAGAAAAAATTTTTTAAAAAAATATATACTTTGAAAAAAAAAAAATTTAAATGAGTATTTCATTTACAAAAGAGCGGGTGGTAACTGGTGATTAGTCCAACTCATTAGTGTAGCTATAATTAACAAATAGTAAATGAAATCGGGAGTCACAAGAATTTCAGACAATGTGTTTCATACGCACGTGTCGGATGTGGATAGTTAGCTCTACCAGGGGCAGAAATGTAACCAGAATGGATTTATGAGACCGACTTACAGACATTTCTTCTACTGGTGAGAATTTTAAACCCATATTTCATATAATATTTCTGGACCTGTGAGAATATCATATTCACTACATAATTATTTGTATTGTTGTGTACAGACCGACCAATGCATGGCAGGCCAATGGGGCGGTAGCTTTGAAGACGGCACCGCGCCTTGGGAGTGGACTGGCTCCGTGGCCATCCTTGAGGAATACCTGAATATTAAATCAAGAGTCAAATACGTACAATGCTGGGTCTACGCTGGTGTAGTCACCACAGGTTAGTAAATATCTTACATGGTTTTCGTTTCCATTATAGTCTCCATTGTGATCGTGATAACATTATTCCCTTCACTTAATAATTTAATTCGGATGTATATGATGTTACTGTTGTTGATGTCCAGTGCCTTGTGATAATGTCTCATGCCTCTGACCGGGAGATCGTAGGGTCCCGACAATTAAAAGGATTTTCGACACTAGGTAGACGGCTAGATCGAGATTTACGGTCTGGAAGGGAATTCTAGCGGCCGGCTGCTCTGATCGATAGTTTTCTGTAGATTCTTCGATCAACACCAGGAAAATCCCGGAGCAGTACCCCCAACAAATGCACCACAAAGCGCATGCGGCCTTCGTTCCCTTTCCTTGTCCCCTCCTCACCCCTTATACACACCCTCACATACACTACAACTACCCCACGTTTCGACCAGACAGGAGCTTAGATCTTGTCCTGGCTGGGGCGGTGCCTCCTTGGTAGAAGATTCCTGGTTGAGGAAAACGGTGCAAGCCGACAGTGGTTGGCACCGGGTCTGGCCATCCAGTGGGGGGAATCGTCACCGCCTCCCGCGAGAAAACATGCGCCACACTTACGGGACTAGCTACATTGGCAGTTGACGCACCCGGAATCACTAATCTTTAAATCTACCGATATGTAGATCAGCATCGGTCTTACCATCCATTGAAGGAAGATCACCCTCACCTCCTGAAAAAAACATACACTACACTGACGGTACAAGTGTCTATAGCAGTTACCACGCTCGGAAACACTTAATGAAACAATCACTATATCCTGAGCGAACGAAACATTTGCAATTGGAAGATGACAGATATGTACAAGGTTTTTTAAATTACACAGTTTTCAGCCTCCAAATCGTTATTTGCTTCACAGAAACTCGGCTTTGCAAACGCGACGAGGTGTTTCAAAAACCAATCAGGCTTCCCGTGGGAGGCCTCCGGAGAAGCGGCCATTAGCGCTTTTTTAACGAGGCCGCAAGCGCAATGCAAACCTGTGTCACCGGGCAGCCGGCTGCTCCAGGGCCAATAGCCGCTTGCAACCGCTGCAAACCGCTTTCGGACGGACCGGCTCACTCGCCCGTCCCCTCCACTGCCTACTCTCGTCCCTGCGCCCATCCCTGCGTCCAACCCCTCGCACAACCCCTTGCACAAGTCCCTTGCACAACCCTCTCGCACAACCCCTCGCACAACCCTCGCACAACCCCTCGCACACCCCTCGCACAACCCCTCGCACAACCCCTCGCACAACCCCTCGCACAACCCCTCGCACAACCCCTCGCACAACCCCTCGCACAACCCCTCGCACAACCCCTCGCACAACCCCTCGCACAACCCCTCGCACAACCCCTCGCACAACCCCTCTCTACGTTTACTCTCTCACCCCACCTCTCGATGGCCCATTGCTCGCTCACTCGTTCACCTGTCCCACCACTCGCTCCCTACCCACTTGTTCCGGCTCACTCGCCGCCCACCCTTACTCTCGCCCATCTATACTCGCCCGTCCCTCTCCTGCCTACTCTCGTCCCTGCGCCCATCCCTGCGTCCAACCCTCGCACAACCTCCTCTCTACGCTTACTCTCTCACCTCACCTCTCGATGGCCCATTGCTCGCTCACTCGTTCACCTGTCCCACCACT